>CM029643.1:20721619-22190757 GCA_017311315.1 Dendrocalamus latiflorus | reverse complement strand
GGTACAAGAGCAACCGTGCTCTACCAGAGACAATCACACAAAATAGAAACGAAAATACTCAGAGTGACTCAGGAACAACCTCACGATCACCCGAGCTCTATCTCTCTATTTATAGCCTCAAGCTACCAGGGGAGCACCCGTTAACCCCAACTAACACCGGGTTTTACCACTCTCTTTACCCAACAGCGACAACGAGCTCCAGTGCTTTACCCGTTACTCCCAACGGCTCCACTGCTTTGCCCGTTAGCGCCAACAACTCCAGTGCTTTCGCAGAGACACAGCTTCCCTTTGCAGCTTTCCGCATTTCTCCAAAATGCCACTTCGCTGCCTTCCCGGAAGCTTCCTCCTGCCTTGCCGATCACGCTTGCAACCACCTCACAGACTTCGTCGTCTTTGGTATCTCCCAGCCGATCACGACCTCAGCACCCCCGTGCCTAGTCTCGACCACCATGCCTCACCACGACTAGTCTCAAGGTCCTGCAAACCATCACAGACAAGCAAGCCATTACATAGCACCGCTCACAATAGTATCCAACCACTTGAGCCAGAAAACAGAGCTCAAAACATACTCTTACCAAGTCGTATACCACCTACGACCAGACGAAAATAGAGAACAATGAATGCACATGACATACGACCACAGAATCAAGCCATGCGACCAGATACAAAGAGTCTACGATCATCGCTAACTTGCTACGACTACCCACAACTCGCTACGGCTTTAACGCTCAAAGTCTACGACTTCAACCCAAGTCGTTACGACCGATCGAAAAGATAAACCAACAAATGCACAAGGTCCCTGACTTCATCACAAAGCCCTACGACCAAATTCCAGCTCAAATGGTCAAGTCTGCATGTCATACGACCGATTCCAACTGCGTGCGAGCACGTCCGACCACGCCAAACTGCTGTACGACCAAATCCGACCGGTACCGACTACAAACGACCGGCTACGACCACAACCGACTGAGTCTGACCCCGACCCGACCTCATTCGATCGCTTCACAACATGGTCGAAGTCCACCGACTTCCCACGTGGTCGCAAGCTCGAGTGCCGGCCCCCGACCACAGTGGTCGAAGCATCGACTTCCGACCGCAGCTCTCAATAACGTAGTCGTAGAGTGCATTTCGAGCATGACCAAGATACGACTAGGGCAGAAACAGTCTTAAACTTCCCTGGAGACCTACGAGTACGGCCAAACGTGGTCGTAACCTATTTCGACCACGACCAACGTGGTCGTGCTGGCCTTCGACCACGGCCAACGTGGTCGTGCTGGCCTTTGACCACGGCCCACGTGATCGTAACCTGCTTCGACCACGACCAATGTGGTCGTACTGGCCCTCGACCACGGCCAAACGTGGTCGTACTGCCTTCTGGTGCCCTTCGACCATGGCCAAAGTGGACGAAGACCCCTCGGGTGACCTTCGACCACGCCCACAGTGGTCGTAACCAGTGCGCATGACTTTCGACCACGACCAATGTGGTCGTGTTAGCTGCAGAACACTTCGCCAGGGCTACGACAATGCAGAACTTAGCACAAACCTCAAAAACTAAACTCAATCTTCCTAGAACAAGAGTCAATTACTCATCACAACCATGGAATGCCCTTCACATGGTCTCTCAGGATCTCCCATTCGTTCCACAGCGCTTCGACAGCCGCCAAGCTGAGGAGTTCACCACGTACGTACACATGCAGCAACCCAAAGCAAAAAATATTTAATTTAATTTAATTTAATCGTCACTCACTCTGCAAATATTACATGCGCAGTAGCTAGCTAGCACCAAATTAACGGAAGGCAAACAAAGATGAGATCACATTCCATTCAAGGATGGTCGTTCCGCAGACTGCAGAGCTTTCCCTCGAGTATAATATCAACTAATCGAATTTCTCACGCAGCGATAGATACCGTGATACATTTAAAACTTGAACGTATGAATAATGTAGTATGTAGGCTATGTAGCTATGTAATTTGGGCAGGAAATTCGGTTAGTTATATTATTAAAATGATAGGGAAAAATCATCACGTCCACTCTTAAAGATTAGAGAATTATCATATTAATCGGAGAAAAAATAAAAATATCTACACCGCTGATTACGGTAAATTTAGATTTTAACGATACAGATTAAACATGTATAGTATGAGAGCTGTTATAATTATATAAGAAATATCATTAGTATTAGAATTATATAACAACTACAACTCTATGTTTAGATATAAATATATACATTGTAGTATCTAGCCGCACAGTAGCGCAAAAATTCTACTAGTTAATACATAATATATCTCATTTACAATAAGCAAAATGGATGCACGCATGAACTTTGCAATAAGCTAGAGTATTTTCGTAAACAAAATGAAAACAACAAGTTGCATCATGTTACCTTTGTTTTTCCATCAGATTTTCCCCGCCAACATCCTCAACATTTCTCAGTGGCCTCATTTCAATCAGGTGGATACACAACCACACCACAAGGAACATATGTGGTCTTGCCCTGCAGCAACCATATTTAAATGCCAAGTTTTGGATGCCAATAGATGCTTGCTTCGATGGAGAGCAAGTGTTCTTGTAAGCACGCACCTGCATGTAGATTATATTACAAATAGAATTACCATGTCAAATAGGATACTAGTAGATAAGATCGATCTTTCCATGCAAATAATAGTTTAATGCCATCCAAATCTGTCTCTAAAATTTGTTTTCAATATACCCGCAATTCCAATGATATGCCTGCTCAAATTCGCAACACATACAATTAGCTTAAAACTTGCATTGAATTTATCAGCACTTCATATTTGGGGCAAATTAATGCCACACGGATCAAGTGAGATGGAAAAAACATCAACGTGGCACAGACGTTTAGCCGGCCCTAGGCTGCACAGCCTCACATTTGATGTTATTTTCTAACATATACATTTTGTAGTGTTACTGACGCGATGTTTCATTAAGAATTTATTGAACTCAATTAAAAACCTCCTAAATCTGAGCCATTTGAACCTCCAATTGCTCACACAAAATTCAAATTTTGGCACCCAAATTAAAGAAGTGGCTCAAATTGGATACCTCCTCACTATTATGTACTTGATGTATATGTGGATACCCAACTATGATTTTTTATAGTAAATAGAATATTTGAATTTGTATCTTGATACGAAAGCATTGTGGGCGTATGCATGGATTGAGCCAGCCGTGATTAGGAGTTGTTTTGTATGGATAATCCATTTTTTATTCGAAATTACATAAATATACCCGCGGGAAAATTTTTTCCAAAAATAGGCTCCAGTCGCCTAATGGTTGGGCGACTGGAGCCTTTCGCCCAACCAGACCGCGACACAATATATCTTGCTGTACAGTAGAGCGACTGCATTAAGTCGCTCTTCCGTTCGGCGACTTAAGTGTAGTCGCCATCCCGTTACGCGACTAGCATGCAGTTGCCATCCCGTTAGGCGACTGCATGTAGCCCCCGTGATTGTTTTAGATTTTGTGAATTTTGTAACGTTGAACCGGTAAAAAATACGGTGAAGTTGTAATAAAAGTTTATGTTCATTGTATATTGTAGGTGTGTAAAAAGTTTTTTAATTTTTTTATGAAAGATTGAGTAGAGAACGATCGATACATACACTGTTAAGTGAGATAGTTTATGTGCGGAGAGAGATGAAAGACTATGTAAATTTAAATAAACTTCATAATATAACTGTGAGTAACATGCCGCATGTTTTTTCATTACATGCATAACATATATAGCATCTGCAGCACGCCTCACTCGTCACCCTGGTGTGCCCCGTCACCGCGCGCGCGTCCTCCCATACGGCCTCACTTGGCCCTCCTCCGGTGCAACGGGTTACGGGGCTCCGAAAAACTAAAACGAGCAGGAGGGTGTCTATCCCGCCCTGCGCTGGTGGAGTCAGCTGCACCTCTGGCTGTGTGCTCTCCAGTGCACCGGGGAGGGTACTGCCAGAGAGAACCTCTGGTGCTGCGTCGGAGAACTGCCCTGGCCACTCCGCGAAAAACTGGTCCACATCGTCCTGGCCTGGGGAGACGCCGTGCTGCTGGTAAGTACCTGCAATATTAATATCGTTAGTTCGTTGCATGTTGTCTTCGGATAAACATGATATAAGACCCTCTGCGTACCCGTAGCTGGCGCCATGGAGGAGGCGTACACCCCCTGCGTAGGAGGCATGAAGTGAACCAGTGTAGGAGGCTCTGCTCAGGCTGAATCCCCTGGCTGCTCCGGGTGAGGCGGTGGAGGACGTGTCCACGTCGGTGCACCAGAGCAGTCGGAGCGGTGGGCGTGGAGACCGCCGGTAGCCTCGTGCAGGACAGTAGGCTAACGATACGTCTACACCCCTCGTGCATCCGACGCGCAAAGCTGACGCCCTCCTCATGGGTCAGCTGCGCACCACTGGTGAGCCTCTCCAGTACTGTGCCGGAGTCGGCACATAGGGCAGAACCGACGTCAGCCTGGACACAAAGACATGAAATGTTCGATTATCGAAACGACATTACCATTTGGGAATCTTTGAAATGACATGTAACGTACCGCGAGGTGAGCGTCGCGCGCGAAGTGCGCGGGGTACGTGTCCGTCGGAGCGGCGACGTGTGTGGCAGGTGGGTCTACCACATATACGAGCCTGGTACGGGTCTGCGGCTGGTACCAGTGAAGGTACTCCGCGTACTCCCTGCTGTCGTACGGGCGGTCCTCCTCCACGCGGTCGTCGAGCGCACCGTCCCACTGATCGACCCAGGGCTGCATCTTCAACGACCAGTCCGTGCCTCTTTTCACTCCCTTCGCGATGTGCCTGCGTATAGAACCATTACGTAATGTGAGATTCCTGCGTATAGTAGTAAGTATGTACATATTTACCACAAACGATCACTCACCTGTGCACGTGCCGCGGAAGCAATGGTCCGACTGGTACAGGAACCGGCTGCCGTAGCCCGAACTGCCGCATCACCCGCTGGGGTGCGTAGTCCTCCACGTAGATGAGGTACACGAGCTTCCGGCGGGTGAGCTAGAAAGCCCGGTCACGCCAGCAAAGTGAGGACAGACCGCCAGGAGCACGGGCCTGCACTGCCGTATCAGCGTACGGCTCCCAGCGCACGTCGTCGGCTGTGATGCGGTTGAGCTGCTCCACAAAGACCCGGTACGCCCGCGTGACCTGCACGTGCGCGAACTGTACCTGCAAGAAAGACAAGTTGTTTAGAATGACGATCGTCAATAAGAAAGAAATAGTTGACTGTGATAATACTTACTCGACGACGGCACCAGATAGAACCCATCGTCGGCCGGTCGACGTCTCCCCCTGGATACATGTCGGGCCCGTACGGACCCATGTCGTCTAGCACAGGTCGTCCGACGCTTAAGCGCTCGAACGACCACAACTGCAGTAGAATGGGACAACCTGTGAGGATCGAGTTTGCCTTGATCCTCGTGCACGCATCGCACAGCGCGCGGTACGTCGCGGCAAGTACGGCCGATCCCCAGCTGACCTGGTGGGGCTCGCCGTCAGCGATCGCCCACGCATAAGCGATAAGGCGCCATCCACCGAGTTGCCGTGGCTGGTGGTGAAAAGCACCCAACCAAACAGCCACAGCACGTACGCCTCCAGGTGCCCCGAGACCTGGTGATTGTCTGCCTGCGGAACCATGCGCTCCACCTGAATGCAAAAAAGTTGTTATTAGTACGTAATACCACAAATAAGAGCTTCGAACACACGATCGATTTTATATACCACGTACCCGGTACTGTCTGAGCCACCTCAGCGTCGGCCCATGGGTCTGCTCCTCTCCGAACACGTGGTGGTCATCGGCCGGTGGAACGACACCCTAGAATCTGGCGATCAGGTCAGCGCGCCAGTGGGCCGGGGCCTCCGGTAGGAAGGCAGCGTCTCCCGCGATCGGAAGCCCAAGGAGTAGGGACACATCCTGCAAGGTCGGCGTCATCTCCCCGAATGGGAGGTGGAAAGTGTGCGTCTCGGCCGCCAACGGTCCACCAAAGCCATCAGCAGGGAACGGTCGAACGGAAAGCGTCGTGATCGCTCCCCGCCCGCCTCGTCCCCGCCAGCGGCTCCATCCTCGTCCGTGGCCTGCACCATCCGGGCAAGAGGGAGTAGCCCGGCATCCCGCAGCCTGCAAACAAAGTGAAGGTCAGCACGAAACGAACTTACGGTCGCACTAAACGCTGGAGTAGTGCAAACCTGGCAGTCCAACGAGGGTCGAGTCCCCAGGCCACGCGAGGTGTGCGTGTCCGGACCACTCCCAGCTGAGGCGGCTCGTCCGTGCTCCCCCGTGGCAGGACTAGACGGGAAACGCGATGAGAGCGGTCCACGTGCTCGTCCAACAGCGCGAACCGCCACTCCGAGTCACGTCCAGCACGAGTCATACCTGCAAAATTTGTACAATAATTTCTACATTACATTTTCTACATCTAAATTTGTACAATAATTTCAACATTAAATTTTCTACATCTAAATTTCAACACTAAATTGTCTACATCTAAATTTGTACAATAATTGCAACATTAAATTTTCTACATGTACATTTAAATACTATATTTTGTACAACAATGCATTATAAATGGTATACAAAATTTATAAACTAAATTTTGTAAACTAAATTTCTAAACTATATTTACTAAACAAAATTTGAAAATTAAATTTCTAAATTAGATTTCTAAAATTAATTTGTAAACTAAATTTCTACACTATATTTTCTAAACTAATTTTCTGAACTAATTTTCTAAACTAATTTTCTAAACTAATTTTCTACACTACATTTTCTAAACTAATTTTCTAAACTAATTTTCTACACTACATTTTCTAAACTATATTTCTAAACTAATTTTCTACACTACATTTCCTAAACTAATTTTTTAAACTATATTTCTAAACTAATTTTCTACACTACATTTTCTAAACTAATTTTCTAAACTATATTTCTAAACTAATTTTCTACACTACATTTTCTAAAATATATTTCTAAACTAATTTTCTACACTACATTTTCTAAACTATATTTCTAAACTAATTTTCTACACTACATTTTCTAAACTAATTTTCTACACTAACAAAAAATATAATACAAAAAAATTACCTGAAAATCGCGCACTCCCTCTCCTCTTCTCCTCCTCTCCCTCTCTTTCTCTCCCCCTCCTCTTCTCCTCTCCCTTCCTCTCTTTCTCTCCCCCCCCTCTTCTCCTCTCCCTCCCTCTCTTTCTCTCCCCCTCCTCTTCTCCTCTCCCTCCCTCTCTTTCTTTCCCCTCTTCTCTGCGCTGGCCGAACGGAGGAATGGCGCGCTCGGTGCGTCGCCGAGCGCGGCTTTATATCCCACCTGCAGTCGCCGAACCGTTGGGCGATTGAATCTCAGTCGCTCAACGGTTTGGCGACTTCATGGAAGTCACCCAACGGTAGGGCGACTGAAATTAATCGCCAAACGGTTGGTAGACTTTCCAGCTGTCACGGTCTGGTTGGGCTTTTTGTAAAAAAATTTCCCGCGGGTATATTTATGTAATTTCGAATAAAAAATAGATTATCCGTACAAAAAAATCCCGTGATTAGTGAGGTGATTAAATAGGTAATTTGGTAAGACTAATTAAGTCTTAATTCTCTTCTTTTTTTTGACATTAAGTTTTTTTTAGGCTTGTGATTCATGCAGGTATCAGAAAAAAAAGGTTAGGGCATCAAGTTTGTGATCTGGAAAGTTTGGTTGATTAATTCCTTACGGATTTTGCTTAGTTGCATAATTAGGGCTTAATTTATTCTCGTCACTATCTGCATCAGCTATCTTGTTTTTTTATATCTCAAGTTCTAGACCTCTGATTGACATAATTCCAGTTGGGTTAGTTCAATAACTTTCTCTAGTTTATTCTGACAAAGTTTGAGGTTAATCGGAGTTACGGTTTTTTATCGAGATCAATTTTAGTAAGGATACAATGTTCTGTCCAGATCTTTAAACGAGGCTTAAATAAGTTTGTGTTAAAAGGGGAGTATTAAAATTTATTTTTAGCTTCCGCAATCATTCACCCCTCCCCCCTCTGATTGCCTATCTTAGTGTGAATCGATCCTACAGTATCCGATGTTCATCCAAGCCCTTTTTCTTTTCGAAAACATCCAATCCACACTTGAATATAAGTATATCTAAATTCATATTCATGTATTCCTTTACAACGTGGATGCAAATAATTATCCAATCCATTTTCACCCATGATGGAGAGTAGACATAAAATTATTTGCTAATGTCGCACAAGAGAGAGGATTAGATTCCCATCCCTTTGCTTGTCCTACTAGCATGGCATAGATCTTCTCAAATGTGGTCCTAGATAGCTCTCTAAATTGTTTGCCCTTGCTGTGACCACGACCACCACAGGGAATCAGTCCTTCCGTGTTGCTGCAAAACATACTTCTGATTCTTCTTTCAAAGCATTCTTAGTTTTGTTGGCTAACTGTGGATGTTTAAACATGAGTTATGCATTGAACCTTTGTTCTAAATACATAAGCAAAAGCAAGTGGAAATATATTCTTACATCCTACCCTTAAAATAACCATTCCACACCCCACCCTTACCTTCCTAAAGCGCCAAGTCCCAACTCCCGCGCGGCACGCCCAAGTTCGGTAACAAAGACACGGGCTGGAGGGTGGTGCATGCACTTCGGTAACTTGCAGACACACCACCACCGACTGCCTGACTAACTAATTCATATTCATACACGTCTGCCTGTCTGCCATACGATCGATCACTAGCTACGTGGCTAGTACTGTATTCAAGACGGCATGTCTACCATGTACAATTAACCATGGGCATGCGTGTTGCTGGTTATATCGTTGATCCATCACTACTCGACACACATGGAAAGGCTGCTCGCTGTTCAACAAGGCCTGCATGCGAGTCTAAAAAAAAAGGCAGGCAGGCATGCATGGATGCGAAGTTGCGAACTAGTGTTGTGGTTTCTTGCTTCTTCCTCTATGGTCCATCAATTAACACAATTACCTGCAGTAGACGCACAATAATCATATAACTAGTATCATGCACATACTTTCAGTATTTCATCAACAAGGACTGGTGCGTCGTGCTCCTGAGTACATAAAGACCAAAACTACAGTAGATGCAGGACCAACGACTACAATATACACACACAGAGACAAAAATTGCAGTAGATGCATACTAAAACTGAGGTACATATGGACCAAAATTGCAGTAGAAATAAGACAACGATTGCACTAAGTGAGGAGGGGGAGTGGAAAGAGAAACCTGAGTTGATTTCAAACTTTGAAGGGCAATATCTTTCCAAAACCAATTGTTCAATTTTCGATCCGTTTGCACTGCTATGCTAAAAAAACGCATATCAAAACGAGATCCATGTCAAACATGTTTTCGCAATGTAAAATATGACTACTGCAAGACAAGTGCAACTTTACTGTGTCAGCAATGTAATCATTATTTGTAAAGTAGTTGTGATCTTAACAAACAAACAATGTAATCCCTGTAATCTTAGAGAGAACAGAGTTCTCTCTTGTACGTGCTGGCTTTGCACTGGCTGTTGTCGAATGGCACTGTTCACCATACCACAATGATTTAAATAGCAGACAGAAGACATCCCCTGCAGTTGCGCAGCGAGGAACTCATTCCTGTTCTCCTTATACACTCTAAAGCCTCCAATCTGTTAGATTTTTTATATGGTATCAGAGCCGCACCATGTCAACCGGAAACTCCAAGATTGAAAACACCAGCGGATCTACTACCATCTCTGCTGGACTTCTTCCCATGCCGACGTTCGGTCATCTCATCTAATCTAAACTAATAAACCACCAGTTAAAATTATCTTACATCCACCCAACAATTATCTGCTCCACAGTCATAACCTTAACTACGTCCACACCACAATATGCACCCAGAAATACACCATCATAAAAACGTACGCACCAAATTAACTCTCCTCCATTCTCTCTCCTTACTCAACCATATCCGACGGTCATCCTTCAATGGATCTGCAGTACCCTCCCGCGTCCCTCCCGCTCGCGGCTCGCATGCAGGTCGCCGCCACCTCCCGCTACGCAGAACCGCGTTTCCCCCCGCGCCCCCCCGCGTTCTCCCTGTCCCTCCGCCTCCCCCGCGCCTCCTCCGCTCCCTCCGCCTCCCCCGCGCCTCCCCCTCCTCCCCCGCGCCTCCCCTCCCTCCGCCTCCCCCCATCCTCCCCCGCGCCTCCTCCGCCGCCGCACCGCCCTCGCCTCCTCCTCCCCATCCCGTGCCGCTGTTGCCTCCTCCTCCGCCATTCCCTCCGCTTCCCCCGTCCTCCACCGCACCGCCGCTCCCCCATCTCCACCTCTCCCCCGCGCCTCCGCTCCCGCCGTCGTCCCCTCCGCCGCCACTCCTCCCACCCCATTAAAACCCTAACCCAAACCTCCCCTCCCCTCGCTTCGCCACGCCACCATGGCTGCGGCGGCGGCGGCCGCCACCTCGCGCCTTCTTCGCCGTCACCGCAACCCCCCCCCCCCCCCGCCCCTAGCCGCCGCCGCCTCCTCCTCCGAGCCCTCCGAGGTGATGCACAAGTTGGAACCCTAGGTATTCCTCACTAAGTTCTCCTCCCTCTGATTCCTCACTCGATTTTCGCTTCTTCATCCTCCCAAGTTGGAACCCTAGGTGCACCCTTCTTTCTCTGATTGATCCAGTAGGCGGCGGCGGCTCCAGGCATCTTGAGGAGGCTGTGCTTCCATCAATAGTGCTGCAGAAGGGCACCTCCGTGCAGCTCATCTCGCCGAGGTTGCATCCGCCGGTGTCTGTATTTGTTTACGTCAGCACCACCTTGTTGTACCCGCTTGACACCTGTAAGTCCAAGTGAGGCCGAGCTCCAGACCCAACTAGGCACACACATAGTCAGGTATAGCTAATTTGTTTCTTCTCTGTTCTTTGGATGCATTAGAGGCAGTCCATGAGAATTTGGATGTAGGGATTCTTGATTTTGCAGAGGATATTTGGGATGATTGGGATTTCCTGTGAATTATCAATTGATGTGATGGATGGAAGAATCTTATGTTAAATAAGGATGTGTTGATTTCCACAGAAGCCAATTGTGAATTCTATGGGATAGAACTGCACTTGAGATCAATTCATCTATCGAATATGCACAAAAATACAAAAATGAAAATTTTCCATGAACAGTGTAAGCTGCTCAACTATGTCAGTTCCAATATCCCCCTCCCCTCCCTTTGGTTTTACTCCACATCTTGTTTGTTGGCTTGATTCTATTTACTTTTTCACCTGTCCTTGTTCCATCTATATGTTGTTTTGGCTCAGTCTGAACACATCAAAAAGTAATTTAGATGTAGTACTGATGGAAAAATTAAGTGATGATTCAAAGCTGCATCCAGTGAGTTGAGACATAGGAGTATATCACTAACTTTCTGCCCATGAAGTTGGCCCATAATGATTCAAGCTATGTTAGTTCTTTGTGCAAATGTTTTTGCCTGCAGTGCAATTTCCTATTTCAGAACATTTAGATATGTATAGCCTCATTTCTTAATGTTTATTTCAGTGCGCAGATGGTGACCTACGAATCACAAATATTGGTGTGCTCACATTGCCACATATAACATCAGTACGATCAGGGGATCAATTCCTTCCGAATTTGGCTTCATCAGAATTTCAAGTATGGTTAGCTTCTACCTCATTGTGGCTTCCTCATGTTCAGCTGTATAGCGTGCAGTTTTCGTGTAAAAAGCAATGTAAAAGCACACGACTTTCCATACAGAAAAAAAATCAGCAATGCCTGTCTTTATACGTAATTGTATTTTGGGCTCTGTAGTGTTCTAGATAGCCCAAAGATATTAAATATTATAATGTTTATACTGTGTTAGATGGAGTGGTAAAATGAGCTTAGTCTTGTCTTTCCCGCAATGAGAAACACTCAGGAAATTGAGACTTGGATCTACTAATCTATTGTTCAATATGTAGGTTATTGGATCGTCTACCAATTTCTTGGTAGAATGGCTCGACTAAGAAGCTTATAAGGAATTTTGGAAGGGTAAGCATTCTTGATGTTTAGTCCAATGTAGGTCCCGCGCTGCTCGAGCTCGTCCACAGCACCGGCGCCACCCACCTCTACTTCAACCACCTCTACGGTTCGATTCCTATATCTTACTGCGATTGTTACTCTTGGCCAGTTCTTTGTTGCTGTTCTTGCAAAAGACTTGGTTAGGATTTCTGTTCTAAAATTGTTTAGTTTTTTTCTCTAGGTTTTCCCCCAAATCTTGGTGGTCTTGCTCTGCTCTGGTTGAACAAGATCCACTCGACCATGATCCAAATAAAGAAGGAAGAGGGGAAAATAATCTTTCCATGAACAGTACATTGTGTGTCCATACGTCATTCCTTGCAGGATATGAACATAATATCAATGAAGTAAGACATTACAAACTTTCAGATTATAGTTGTACTTTGAATTTACAGTAGGATAAATGAGCAGATTCAATCTGTTGATTGAAGGTGATGGGATGGACGGAGCGACTGAGGATGCAGGGAAGGGTGGGATGTTCTGTACTGGGTCGGGGAGATCCGTGGCCCTCAGCGACAGGGCCATACGGAAGGCCAGGGCGTTGGTTGGGGAGGAGGCGGTGGAGACAAGTAACAAGAGAAGTAAGAGCTCACGTGCCCAAATTTTCGTTTGCTATGGTCAAAGTGTTGTGTTCTGCTGTGTGTTTCGTAGCATGGGATTGGCTATATTTCTGCTTGTTTCTCCATGCCATGTATTGTGTTGACGAGTGTCTGTATTGCAGAGCAACCGTTTGGTGATGGTGTTGACTTCGAGGGTAATTTGAGGGAAACGGATGTTTCATTTAGAGGTAAGACTTGTTTCCACCTTTTTCTTTTTGGAGATCGCATTGGATGTCGTAACTAGAGGTAGAAAGTGCACATTTTAGATAAGTTTGATGAATTATACTTTCTTGAGGTTGTGCAGTACGAATTCACTTTTGCATCTTATGAAATTTAGGTGGTGTGCATAAAGATATCACGCCCCCGATGTTCCAAACCGGATCAGGCAAAGCTGTCTTGCTGAGCAAGGACTCAATCCGGAAGGCAAGAGCTGTTTTAGAAGGTAGGAAGTTAACACCTATTAACTTTCTATGTAAATGCCGGAAGTGTTTTGTTATTTTGTGCATGATGACATATAGTTAGCTCCGAGTAATTTAGGATTTATTTGTGTCGTGTACCACTCGACAAATGTGTCATAAATAATGAGACATCATAATATATTATTTAGGAAATGTTGAGAATGCTGCTTGTGCCATACAACCAATGTTCCATACTGGAATGGGGAGGTCGGTGCCTGTCAGCAGGGGCTCCATTGGTAAGGCAACAGCTGTTTTGGGGGGACAAACAATTGCAAAACAAGGTTAGTCTGATGAATAAGATATTATTTTGCAAAGTTTTGAATATTTCGGTCAAAAATTCCAAACATGCCTTTACTTTTCGAATAACTGCCCCCTCTGTCAGCAGATGTGGCAGTTGTGGATGGCATGGAACAATTTCCATTGTTCCAAACTGGTTCAGGTAGAGCTGTATCGGTCAGTGTGGCATCTATTCAGAAAGCTAAGGCTGTCCTGGAGGAAAATAATACAAATGAGGGTAAGATTTAATTATTCTGCTATTTGAATTTGTAGTTTATCGCTTTTACCTAATTATTGTACAATGACACCTTTTTTTGGTGTTGTGATGGAATTCCTCTCCTATCAGGAAATATGGAGGGTTTTGGTAGGCCTGACCAGTCTCTGACGTTCCAAACTGGTTCGAGAAGACCAGTCTTGATCAGTGAAAGATCTACTGAGAGATCTAGGGCTGTGGTGAAGGAGGGAGGTGCTGAAAACAGCGGTAAGATTGGAGTATCTGTTTTTGAATTTATCTGAATTCAATAATTGATATTAAGTGGTTACTTCTTTGTGTGAAAAGGACATTGGGATACTGACTTCCAGTTCCTAATGTTCCAAACAGGACTAGGGAGGCCTGTTGCTGTGTGCCAGACCTCGATTCAGAAGGCAAGGACAGTATTGGAGGAAGAAAATATTAAAAGAAGTGGTAAAAATACACATGGTCTTATTATTTGTTTAATTCATAATGCACAAGATCAACAATTTGCTTTTTTTCTGTGAGATCCAGGACATGGAGATAACAGTGTATGTGCTACAATTCTTCAGACTGAAACACCGAGGTCTGTTTTGATGAATAGCAGTTTGATTATGAATGATGGAACTGTTACACCAGAGGGAGATATTGCAATGCAAGGTATGTGATTTTCTCAAGTTTATTGTAAAATCTTGTCTCTTTTTGTGTCCGTGTGTGTTACCATCAAGTCTCAAAGTCTGAACAATATAAAAATACTACTATTGATACATCTTAGATGTTATCCATACTGAGGTATTGGTTTCCTTTCGTAAGATTGAGGACCAGCACTGCAAGAATTGCTAATTGATTTCTACTCTATTTTTTTATACAATGATGTTGTTTTATGAACATGATCCTTCGGTTATTGTTTGATTAGGTTGGACATTTTCATATTGCACTCATTAAAAAAATTCGAAGAATTTAGATCTAAACATTCAAATGTAAAATTGTGAAATTTTCAGGTCATAGGTTTCTGAAGCAAGGTTCAACCTAACAAGGCAAGAGCAAGCAGCAGGTATGAGAGGTTCTACGTAAAGCTGCTGTGACCCTTGTGTCATACATTGCACCAAAATATTATTTTCAGAAATTTAAGAAGTAAATTCGTAACTAAATCATATAAAAAATTTAAACTTATTCGCAGGACCTTGTAAGGGTTAAGGGCTAAGCAGCATAGATCAGAGATAAAGATGGTATAGTAGTAATCAAACTAAAATATGGTGCCTTAGATGAATTTCAGCGTCTTGTGCAAAATGGGTGAGGAAATGTTTTGTTCATTGTTTGCTCAAGAGAAAGCAACGAGGGCACAAGGTATAACCAGTGCCTGGCTACTTCATACCTGCTGCATCTTATTGTGAGATATTTTCAACTTGATTAGTTAGATTGGTTACGTGCTCCATTGGTTAATGCCTTGACGGTTCAAGGATTTCTGATCTGCAATGAAGCTGCATGGTGTCACTAAATGAATGGCTAGACTGAAAGTGCTAAAGGCATAGAGGGAGGGATAATGCTTACATAAAATTCAGTAGTTACGAGAATAGGTGAAAGATGCTCATGGGTTAACTAATCTTTTGAAGTACTTGGGTTATGAAAATTTTTCAGCAGAGGATGTCAAGCTGAAATCGCTCAGGATGAGTTGTTGGATTGCCATTCCGGGGCACGAGCTTGACACAATCGCTGATACTTCCTTGATGTCCATAATTAAACATTTTGAGCCGCCACAGAACCGGCGTCTGGAGGCTATTTTGCCTATCATGTGAGTAGCCACCTTTTTTTCTCCTTTGGTTCAATAGCAATAAATAATGGATTGATTCCTGAAACTTTTCTGCTGGTGTGTCCTTCAGTCAAATTCATTGAAATTTGGATTTTTTTTGGGTTGCTGCTCTTGTCCTGCTTTCAGAGTGCTATGCAGAAAGTTGCTTGATTTCACGGCGAGCTAACCACAAACAACGCTAACCATGCCCAATCATAGCAGCATGCACTTAGCTTTAGATGGAAATCCAGGATTTATAATTCTGGGTAAAAAGATGGCATCGTTGGTATTATCAGAAGCGAAGGATATGTGAGGAAGATAATTACCACTACTGTGTTTGAACTTGAGAAGTGATTAAATCGTGCATCTAAAATTTGCATGACATGCTAAAATTACAGAAGTTTCGATTGGACCATGTTTTGATCAGTATGTAGAATCTACCATATTCTCAGCCTTATGATTAGATCATTGTACAATAGCTTGGAAGGAGCTGTTGAGAAGGGAAATCACCTGTCATGAAAATGCCATTAATGGGTCCATTTGGGCTCGCCACTGGAAGAATATTCATATATCTATGACTCATGGAAGGTAGCAGTGTAATGGAGTTGTAGCTTTGTGAAAATTTTCGTGCTTACATTTGTGGATCTCCGAAATTCGAGCTAAGATGTGTAGTTTTTTTGATAGTTTTGATATTAAAGTTATAGATTTAAAAATTTTACTTAGAAAAAAATATACGATAACACTAAGAAATTACACCAACGGACACACCTACCAATTGTAGGATTTTTATTCGGTTACAGCGGCGTGCAGGAAGAATGAGCTCAATCATTGCCAAAACCATTTTTCTCGCATTATGTTTTTTGGCACGACCTGGCTTCGAAGCACTTTGTGGGAATTATCCATATAGTCTTGTTTGAATTTCGTCACCCTTTCTTCCTTTCAGTTATTTGTGTAAGAACTTTTGGGCTTATGTCTGCTCATCTCCCGATTTTCATGTGATTTCTTAATGGGAAGGAGATGCGAGTCATGTAGATGTTTTGATTGTGGCCTTGATGGGTAGCATTGTTACATGACTAACAATACGGACAAAAAAGATCTTGTTTGCAGTAACTTTCTAATGTCTGCCTGTTAATTGAAATTATTTATTCAATACATCTTTTGAAAACATTCAAATACGGTATCTATATTATATGAGAAAGGGTATTATTAAAAGTTATTTCTATTTCCATTATTATTTTCTTAGTGACGTGTATTGATTAGTGACGTGTTGTATGTGGTCGGGAAGGGCTTCGATCAGCGCGAAACGGAGTTAGAAGCTAGATGAAGCCTTTAAAAGTGGTCGAAAGCTATTACGACCACGTTGGTCATGGTCAGAAGCCAGCCGAAGGGTTTACGACCACATTGTCAGTGGTCGGAAGTCGGCAGTCGTAGTTGCGTCTTAGACCACAGTGGGCTTCGACCACGTTATCGAGAGCTGCGGTCGGTAGTCGAAGTTTCGACCACGTTATGACGTGCTCAGGACGTGGTCGGACGGGACTTCGACCACTGTGAGCCCATGTATGTGGTCAGAAGGGGCTTCGACCATGGTGAAACTCGTGCACATTGGTCGGAAGTGGCTTCGACCACGACGAAAAGTGTTGTATGTGGTCAGGAAGGGCTTCGACCAGCGGGAAACTCGGTGCACATGGTCGGAAGTGGCTTCGACCACGACGAAAAGTGTTGTATGTGGTCGGGAAGGTGTTTAAATCACGCGATAAACGGTCGTAGCTTCTGTTAACCGGTCGTATGGTCTCGCTCGCGAAGCGGTCGCAAGACCTGGGAATCGGTCGTAGGCTTTTGAGCATTGCGTGTTGGGTGGTTCCGACCGGTCACGTATTTATGTGACAAAACTATTTGGTTATACAATATATGAGACGTGAATCTTAATGAATCTGATTGTTCGTTTTATTTTTTACAAATTTTATCTTGTTTTATATTTTACCGTAGCGTTAGCACGGGCACTATACTAGTCAATGTCAAATTGACGACAGCAATTACCTATTGTGGAAGGCTTAGATACTTCCATATCTGTGTGGCCAACAATTGGTTGGCTATGTGACAGGTACTGCTACTCCCCCTGATGAGATGATCTCGCGGGTCAGTGGACAGACAACACAAGTACCAAATCCTGCGTACAGATAAGTCATTAACTCCAAGCTATTTGTGCTTACTGACCAGAATATTGCAATGATGTCCTTTTTTCTTTTGGCCGAAACTTCTCCAATCTGATAGGATTATTTCCTTGGGCGGCACGCTGCAGCATCCTTTGCTTAAATTTTAAATTACTCAGGAACTCAGCCCTGAGGTTCGCTGGCCTGGCTGAGAAAAGGCAGAGGGGACTGTTAAAATATGCCTGGCTGAGGAACTCATCTCTCGTCATTATTCCAAGATGCCTCGCTCCTTGTGAACCTCCTCCTTGGGCGGCCTGCTGCAGCTTCGTTAGCTTCACTGTTAAAATATGCAGGGAACGAGCCCTGAGCCTCTCTGGCCTGGCTGAGAAAAGGCAGTAGGTACGCCCAGCGTATTTGAAGCCCCCAGAGAGGAACATGAGCACCCTGGCAGCCCGGAGCCGCCCATCCGGCCAACACGACTTGGAGACGACGTAGCCGGCCACCGCTACTTGGGAGACCAAGCCCAGCAGGTGGCGCTTCCACAGCTCGTTGTCCTGCACGGAGAGGGCGGTGAAGGTGTCCTGCCCGCCCAGGTGGACGAGCACGAACGGCGCCCATAAGAGCAGGAGCTGGTGGCGCGGGCCGCTCGCGTGGACCGCGAGGTCGCCGAGCACGAAAATGGCCCCAGAGTCGGCCGACAAGTAGGCCAGCCACAGGACCGTGCGGAGGACGAGCGATGTGCTTCTCTTCCGCATGCCTGCTGTGGAAGATTACAAATATTACATGCGCAGTAGCTAGCTAGCACCAAATTAACAGAAGGCAAACAATGATGAGATCACATTCCATTCAAGGATGGTCGTTCCGCAGACTGCAGAGCTTTCCCTCGAGTATAATATGAGATCTATTATAATTATGGGTATTGATAAATATCATTAGCATTAGAATTATATAACAAGTACAATTCTATGTTTAGATATAAATATGTACATTGTAGTATCTAGCCTTACAGTTGCGCAAAAATTCGACTAGTTAATACCTAATATATCTCATTTACAATAAGCAGAATAGATGCACGCATAAGCTTTGCAATAAACTAGAGTATTTTCGTAAAGAAAACGAAAACAGCAAGTTGCATCATGTTACCTTTGTTTTCCGGTCAGATTTTCCCCGCCAACATCCTCAACATTTCTCAGTGGCCTCATTTCAATCAGGTGGATACACAACCACACCACATGGAACATTCACCCGTATTTAAATATGCTTGTAATGATGGAGTAAATGCCAAGTTTTGGGTTCCAATAGATGCTTGCTTCGATGGAGAGCAAGCGTTCATGTGAGCACGCACCTGCATGTAGATTATATTACAAATAGAATTACCATGTCAAATAGGATACTAGTAGAAAAGATCGATCTTTCCATCCAAATAATAGTTTAATGCCATCCAAATCTGTCTCCAAAATTTGTTTTGAATATACCCGCAATTCCAATGACATGTCTGCTCAAATTCGCAGCACGTACAATTAGCTTAAAACTTGCATTGAATTTATCAGCACTTCATATTTGGGGCAAATTAATGCCACACAGATCAAGTGAGATGGAAAATAACATCAACATGGCACAGACGTTTAGCCGGCCCTAGGCTGCACAACCTCACATTTGATGTTATTTTCTAATATATACATTTTGTAGAGTTACTGACGCGATGTTTCATTCGGAATTTATTGAACTCAATTAAAAACCTCCTAAATGTAAGCCATTCGAACCTCCAATTGCTCACACAAAATTCAAATTTTGGCACCCAAATTAAAGAAGTGGGTCAAATTGGATACCTCCTCACTATTATCTACTTGATGTATATGTGGATACCCAACTATGATTTATTATAGTAAATAGAATATTTGAATTTGTATCCGATGTTCATCCAAGCCCTTTTTCTTTTCGAAAACATCCAATCCACAGTTGAATAATATTAGTATATTTGAATTCGTACTCATTTATTCCTTTACGACGTGGATGCAAATAATTATCCAATCCATTTTCACCCATGATGGAGAGTAGACATAAAGTTATTTTCTGATGTCGCACAAAAAGAGAAAGGATTAGATTCCCATCCCTTTGCTTGTCCTATTAGTATGGCATAGATCTTCTCAAATGTGGTCCTAGATAGCTCTCTAAATTTTTTGCTCTTGCTGTAACCACCACCACCACCACAGGGAATCAGTCCTTCCGAGTTGCTGCAAATCAGTGCACGGCATTTCTTTCGTCAGAATGATAACTACTGCAAGCTTCGATGCAATAAAAGTTGCATCCTTCTAAAGCTATTTCTTGTGAAATAACAAAACCGTGACTACGTGAAGAGAAACAGTACGGAACAGCAGTGCTCATGAAACTAAAACCAATGTGTGCTTGAGTCAAGGAAGTCTTTTGAACTACAATGTTTTTAAAACTAGTGGATTTACCCATGCAATTACTCTTCTAGATATACAAGTCTACTACCTATAATTAAAATATAATTGTATTTGCTATACAACTCATATATATATATATATATATATATATATATATATATATATATATATATATATATATATATATATATATATATATATATATATGCACCGTTATAGTCTAGTTCCACTAAAATAAGTGGTGGAGATGTTTCTCTTTTTTTCTCAATTAATATGAGAATTTCTAGGAATTTTCTTTTTAGGATTATTATAGGATTTTCTTGCTCTCAAAATGAAGGAGGTGTCTTAAATCTCACCCGTTATTTTTTATTTATATAGATTATAGTGAAAAGATGATGATTCCTTAAAAATTGTGATAAACTTTGTTCAAATTTTGATTTTATTTTATAGAGGACTATCAGAGCGGGAATCATTGTAGATCAGTGTAGTTCCAACTGGAAGGTCAAACATGAAGTATGGATAGGTTCTTTTGAGTTTATGGTTTGACTTTCTACAGTAAGTAGTTTTTAATGGTGCGCTTTTTGAAGACAGGGTTTACAGTTAGATTATAGTGGACACTATACTGAGTTCAACTATACCGGCTAAAATCGCATGCGGCTATTTTCCTTTATATACTGTCTTTCACGAACAGCCAAAGTTCAAAAATCATAAACCATAAGCCACAGCCTTAAAGAACCTACCCTATTTCTAAGCAGGGATGGAACTTCCCCTTGGCGGTATGTTGTGTTTTTGAAGCTACTAGTAGTGTGCCCGTGCTAACGCTACTGTAAAATACAAAACAAGATAAAATTTGTAAAAAATAAAACGAACAATCAGATTCATTAAGATTCACGTCTCATATATTGTATAACAAAATATTTTTGTCACATAATAAATATCACATAACGACTGATCCTTTAAGGAGGCGACAACATCATTGGACTCACCCACCGAGAACATCTTCTCTCTCTCTCTCTCTCCTCTCTACCTCTCTCTCTCCTCTTCCGCCGCTTGTCACCAGCAGCCCCCGCCGGAGAGTACGTCCCTATCGCCGCCGCCGACATCGCCGGAAACTATGTGTGCGTCGCCGGCCGCCTGCTCGACCGGTGCTAAAACACCTCGTCTGCGCGCCCGACCGCTAGCCCCTGGCCAACCGGTCGGCCCCCACGCGCTACAGGCTACAACTTATCCAGAAGTTCAGAGTTGTATAGAAGCATACATGTCCTAAGTAAGTTGATACACTTAACAGCTAAAACCACCGTGCAAAACATAATTCCAAAGAACTGCAAGAAACAACCTTTGGTGTCAAATTGGGATGATCATCACCGTGAAACTCAAAATGAATCGAGCGATGCTGGCTTTGCACACCACCGGCAAAAAAATGGGGCCTGTCTAAGAAGCTCAAGTGTCTGCTGGTGCTCATGAGCCATGTCCTGCAACAGAAATCGGACGCCTTTCAGTAACCAATTCTTGGCTTGTTGTATTCATCACAAGTAAAGCAGCATAAATCTTTTAACACAATCCAACTGTATGGTTTCGTGCATTATGTGCTATTAAGCAATTAGGTCCTCTAAAAATAAGATGAAGTACCTTCATTGCACGATAAAACAGTATCAAACAGCTTCGACTTAACAACTTTTTTCCGTAACCAAGTAGCATTAACTGAACGCATACTGTAGAGACCCGAATATACAAATCCGGACTCTCCTGTGTATTCTGCACTAGTCCAGGATCACGCTAGTGCACACAGTATAAACAAAGATGAAATATCGAACATATCACGATTCACTAAGAAAAGACTCAAATATTATTAACAATCATCAGAGTGCGACCTTATGGCCAAGCTTACAATTAATAGTCTGAAAGGCTTAAAAGAAACTAGCAGCGGAAATCCAAAAGAAAGCGCAGCAGCCAATCGACACGCCCACAGGCTATCGAGTGGAGAACGAAGCCTAATCCGCGAAGACGTCGAGGTACTCTCCTTCTGGAACCTCCTGCTGGTAGCACTCCTCTTCCTCAACTGAGCAACATAGGCGTAAAGCCGTGAGTACATTGGTACTCAGCAAGCCGTTTGTAACAAATGATGCAATATAGTATGCAAGGCTTACCAATGGAAGGCTAAAAGGTTAATTTGCATAAAACAGCATTTGAAGATACAATAAATAGATTGAAAAGCAAATTTGACAACAGACACTAAGTAGATAATCAAAGGAATTGAGGTAACCACTTATGAATCTCCCATCCATAAGCTAAACCAACCACTCATGGACCTCCCATCCACAAGTTATACCAACAGTGAATTAACCATCCACTGTCCAAAACTTTTTAGAAATAACTATACCTCGTGTGAAATCACCGAGCATTGTCCATGACCGAGGACGCGGCTAT
Organism: Dendrocalamus latiflorus; assembly: GCA_017311315.1. Lineage (NCBI taxonomy): Eukaryota > Viridiplantae > Streptophyta > Magnoliopsida > Poales > Poaceae > Dendrocalamus > Dendrocalamus latiflorus. The sequence continues at coordinate 22,168,374 of CM029643.1, read as the reverse complement.
TCGAATAGTTTTACACTCTGCAGAGGTTGCACAACTGTACCCACACGATGTGATAATCCTCACGTTAAAGATAATCACAACAAGGCTTTTACAATGTTCAATTCCAACCCAATCCCGCTCGCTAGAGTTTCGCATCACACCCCCCCTTGCGCCCCGTGGAATGTATACGACACCCACTGACATCTCAATGGCGGAACCAGAATTGAAACATCACAAATTAATCAGCCAGGTCTGTCCCATACCAGACATGTGGTTTGCACGGTAAGACTCAGATCAATGGCGCACAAAGTTAAGTCCTTAATTGTTCTCGGGCGAGACTACCACATCCATCGTAGTGCTCCAACACTTCCCCCTTTACTGCACGATCACTCGCCCGAGTGAAAACCAATTTTGTATAACCACCGCCAATGACGCACCAACGTCACGGCACAAATTTTATAACAGTGGCACCAACCACGATTCAATATCTCATTAAGTCAAATTAATTAATCACATGTAATGATGAACCCTTTCGCAAGAATAAGCAAGGCTAATCATTCTAATCGTACCAACCCAATGTGACAAACAACATAGCATCACTAATTAAATTCCCAACCTAAGGTGACAATGGCATCAAGGTATTCCAAAATATCAAGGAGGGAAATAACCAATTGGGACGATAACTACCAATACAAGGGTTTTATAATAAAGTAGCAATGCATGATAATTTAAAGCAACATAATACATAATAGATTTGAAAACTGGGTTCAACATGATCAAAGGACACGACTTGCCTTGGCCTTGCTCAGTTAAGAATTCTTGATCTTCAAATCTTGCTTCAACTCCTTCGAACGCGCGATCTAACGGGAGAGAGAACGAGACGAACACAAGAAATAAAATCAAATAAAATTCAAATAAACTCCAAAAACTGCAAAACCAGAACCAAAAGATAGAGCTCAATTTTAGACGAATTTAGGAAGAAGAATCGGGTCGATCGGAGTTCGGACGAAGGAGAACGAGCGATCTAAAGTTTGCCGGGGCGAGGAAATGCTGGAAATTCACAGATGTTACTGTTCATCCGAGAGCAATTTTTTTGGCGAGAAGGCTAACGCTGGCGAGAGGAGGCATGGGAGATGAATCTAACTAGCAAAATAGGTTATTAGGGAACTAAGGCACACATAGGAGCTGGCGGCATGCCAAACGGAGACCGTTGACGGCACAGGCGGCTACAACGACATGGGTAGGAGACAGGAATAAAATCCGGGCATGGAACGTGGAGAAGTAGGGTGAGCACGAGCTAGAACGCGGCTTGGCGAAGCTAGGAAAATTGTCGGCTTGGCCAGAAACCCACCGGAGACGGCGCAATCGACGTTCGAACGACGTCGGGAAGGGAAAAGGAAAAACTTAATATCTTGGTGCTCGGTGAACGAAATCTAAAACCACTTGGAGGGTAGCTACCTGGGATGATTTGGCACAAAGTGACGCGAACGGATTGGTGAAAATATCACCGGGTAGATGGGGGACACGAGATGCCATTGGCGGCCATGGCGAGGTTCGGAGGCGAAAATTTGTGGAGGCTTTTCGGGGAAACGAAAGTGAGCACGGCGTAGAACATGGCGAGACAAGGCTAGATAAAATTACGGCAAGGGCTAAAGCTTACCGGAGGCGACGAATCGACGTCGGGAAGCGCTCTTGACCTAGATTGGGGAAAACTCGATTCCAGGAGATTGGCTGCACCAAAACCAAATTAACTTGGCTAGAAGGTAGATTGGACATGATGGCACAATGTGACGCGAAAGGATCACGAAGAAACTCACCGAATAGCTCGAGACACGACGAGCAAATTCGGGACCGGAGGGGCTCGGTGCCGACGGCGTCCTGGGCTTTGAGGGGACTTGGCACGGCTTGGGATGGGTTTAGAGGAGCCAAGGGGTCCTATTTATAGGCTTGGAAGAGATAGAAACCGACTCCAATCCGCGGATTTCGGTTTAGAGTCCGTTTCAGAAAATTGGAAATAAAAGGCAAACGGATGAACGAAACGGAAAGAAACCAGTTGGGATGGATTCCTTGCGTGATTTGGCACAACTTTCCTTTTGGGAGGACATTGAGATAAGGTCCGGATTGGAAGTTATGAAGAGAGAGGGAAAAGGAAGGAAACGAACAGAACTGGAACGGGATCGATCGAAGCTGGAAGGTTGAAGATGAACTCTGCGTTGACACGTGTCAAGCACTGTTCATTCTCTCTCCTCTTTCTTTTTTTTTGGAAATTTCAAATTGAGCTCAAACAAACTCTGAAAAATCCCAGAAAATACAGAAAAATTCCTTGTGACACAAGGAACACAAATAAAATATTTTTGGCAAATATTAATGTTTAATTTAATCATATTAAATCTTTTTGATTAATGAAAATTCCAATTAAGCTTTAATTAATTCCAAAAAATCCAAATGGTGAATTTTATTTTAAAAGCTTCAAAAAGGCTCTGAAAATCAGGATGTTACACATACCGCATGCGAAAAAACTTAGTAGTCACCGAAAAGAACCAATGCGAAAAACCACCAATCATAAGGAGTCCATTTGATGTTTCCTCGAAAGCATTAAAGCGCTGGCGAACAGTCCCATGTGGCATTCTAAATGTAATTAGTAAAAAAACCAAGAAAAATGTATGCTAAAATTGTTGAAAAAGTAGATTGGGCTCAAATGAACACACCATCTGCGTGCACCGGCAGTCAGACGCAATGACAATGCTCCGAACCCGTGGAACCCAAGTCAGACAAAGGTGACAAAGGAATTATTGATCTGGACCTCACCCAATCTGTGATTGGCAAAACAAACAAATATATTAAAAAAACTATCTACATATAAGTAACACATTAGAAAAATTATAAGCAGTAAAAATTATGACTGAAATACAAAAGAGATGCTAGACAGGATATCTTTGCTCAATTGCTCTTGTTTCCTGTTTATATATATGGGCTAATTTGGTGAAGGTGTAACAAAGGTTAGCATGTAGCGAGGGCTGAGGAACTAAAATAAAAATGTTAAAGTTCAAAATAGCCATAACAAAAGCAACCAAGAATAGATGACAGTACCTTTCAGTCTGGCCTAAAAGGAAATCAAGTTTCTTATCGAGGGCCTTTTTCTTCCATTCCTCAACCTCTAGTTGAATCTTATAGATAACCTACACTCCCCGGCATTCAAATAATATAGTTCAATTGCTTGGGAAACTTGACATCCTAAAGTAAGTGGTACAGTAAGCCATAAAATTAAATATGTAAAATGAACTTGCCAGCTTCTCTATTTTGGTCCAGAACTTCTTCACATCCTTAAAAATATTTAGGGCAACTTTTCTCAGGTGATGTGCTTCCTCCTGTAAAAGAACAATCATCAAACTAAGATAAAAATCCATGAATATTGGTACATTATGTGCATAGTACAAATTAAGGAATCAATGGACAATATAAGTTCATCCAGTAGCATTTTGGAACTAATTAAATATACTTAAAAATATAAATTAGTTAATATCATAGACAATACAAGCAATCCTCTGTGAAAAACACCAATAAGTTTCATATTAAGACAGTAATTAGGATCAGACACAAATGATCCAAAAATATCGTAAAGAAAAGATGGGAATGGGTGTACTCACAGTGATTGTCTTGCGGAAATTCCTTGGGCCAACAGTTGATTTCGGTTGAGACAACAAAATTAACAAGGGGATCCATCTGACACTTGAACACAAATTTCCCTCTTCCCTGAAAAACTTTTCATTTCGTCTTGAAGAAAGGCAACGGCGGTAAGCTAATGGTGAGCTGCAGTATTGTTCCCCTCAGCCTCCTCTTATTTCCGGAAATGATACAAGCTCCTGTCACTATTGGCTAATCTCTCAAGTATTAACATAGCTTTTCTCTTCAGATATGAGACTTTCCTTTTCTTCCAAGTCAACAATGGAACATTCTTTCTCTTGCATTTTATTCAGAAGAAAAGTGGATACTTTACATGACATTCCAAGTTCAGAATCATCAGGAGATTCACTGCCAGAAGATGAGCAACTGAGTATCAGCCACAAGCATCAACTTGAACAGATGAATCGATCAAACTATCAAAGCAAGCAAACCAAAAAACGGCATCTAAGATCATAGCTAGAGTGAATTCAGTACACCATTAATTTGAAATTAAGATCTCACACAAACGAAATACGCAATCATTTCTGCCTCCCCTTGCGCCTACGAGGAGTGGGCCCCACCTTCCGGAGGCTTCCCCTCCGACGCGTAGACGACCGCGCCGGGCGGCGGATGCGCGTACATCATCGGCGGGAACGGCTGCACGGGGTGCGGGACGCCGTAGACGCCACCGACGCTCCCAGCCGCGTAGAGATCTCCCGGCGCCTCAATTCCTCCGCCACCGACAATGTGGTAGACCGGCCCAGGCATGTAGCTGCCGCCCTGCGCAGTCGGGTCAAGGTACTGGACGGGCCGCATAGGCACGTAGTACACCGGCTGCGGCATGTACGGCGGCGGCGGGGCCGGCCACGGCGCGGCGCCCTCCGCAACGTAGGGGGTCGAATGCGCGCCGAGCGCGGGAGTCGGCGCCTCGTCCTCGCCGTGCGCCATCTCCGTGTCGGACTTGGGGCGGGCCCCCGGGCCGGGGCTGGGCTCGTAGGAGGTGGTGTCGAGGCCGAAGAGGTATGTGATCTGCGGCGCGGCTCCAACAAAAATGCCACCAACGAAATGAACAACAAACGAGGGCTCCGAGGACTTGGGTCTCAACACCCACGCTCCCTACCATGACAAGCAACAGGATTATAGGAATCAATCGAACTAAAGATAGAAGGCAATCGCGATACACACGAGAGCTACCGAAACGCACCTCGATTTCGGTCCAATCTCCGGTCGAACCCCAGCCCTCCCCGGACTGCTTCGCCGCCTCCGTGATCACCCTACACGCCGGCAGCAAAAGCAAGAGGTTAAGCGCGAGGTTAACAGACGGGAGCCATGAAATTATCCATCACCTACCTCTCGATCTGGGAGTAGAGCTGTATCGATCCGTCGGAAGGAGCAGCGGGGGTCGGAGGCGGCGCGCCGCGGGGCCCTCCCCGTCCTCGGACAAGCAGCACGAGATGGTGCTCCTCCTCCCCTTCCCGCTCCCGCTCCTCCTACTTGTCGCCGCGTGGGTCCTCGCTTCGCTTCGCTTGGGTCCTCGCTTCGCTTCGCGTGAGGCGGCGGCCGGGAGGACGCCCGACGGCACCACGATCTCGGCCGCGCCGTCGAAGCCCAGGAGGAACGCGCGGTCCAGGTCCCCTGCCGCTGCGTCGCCGCGTCTCAGGTCTACCCGCGGCCGCGTCTACCCAGGAGACGATCCAGGACACAAACCGTCGCCGACCTGCATGCATGCGAGCCACGAGCGTGAGGGACGCGGGAGGGGTACTGCAGATCCATTGAAGGATGACCGTCGGATATGGTTGAGTAAGGAGAGAGAATGGAGGATGGTGTATTTCTGGGTGCATATTGTGGTGTGGACGTAGTTAAGGTCATGACTGTGGAGCAGGTAATTGTTGGGTGGATGTAGGATAATTTTAACCGGTGATTTATAGGGGTAGAGATAGAGATGCATCGTGCCACACTATTAAAGTGCCATGTATATCTTGTGGTCAATGATTCAAGAAGTAATACCTTTTGTAGGTTTCACGTAGCCTTACTCCAAATGGCTTTAGATTCTGGTTTTTTTGGCTTTAGGTTTATTTAAGCCAAAAGCCATTTAGAATATGGCTGTTTCTAATTTTATTTTTTGTTTTTTTCTCTTATTTATTTGTATTGCCCATGATGATATAACCGTTTTTCTTATTTATTTTTTTCTAATTTTTCATTACTTTTTCTTAAAAATGCTAGCAGCCGCTACAGTACGATTTCAGCCTAAAGCCAAAAGCCGCAGCCCTAAGTTGTTTGGAGTGGCAATCTAAAGCAGGGGTCCTCTGCTTGAAAATTACAGGCCTGTTCTTTTTTTGGCTTATGGCTTTTGACTGAAAATTTTGAATAATATTGAGAAGGTATTGAGTAATTTGCACGACGTTAATGTTATTTCTGCTGATAAAGATAATGCAACTAAAAAATTTAATATCTTTAGATTATGAGTGGTTGATGGTTGTCACGACTATTAATCAAATAGTCGATCTAGATACTTTAACCATGGATGATCTGTATTCTAGATTGAAAACCTATGAGATGGAACTTTGTCATATAAGATTGGGAAATCTTCATCTTTAGCTCTTATGACTAACCCCATGCAGGCTGCTTTATCGAGTTATTTGTCTTGTGTTTCTTTGTCTGCTTTGTTTTCTTTTCTGGAGAAACAATTCGAGTAGCTCTCTGAAGAGGACTTACTATTAATCTCCTCACAGGTATACAATGCACTCAACAAAGTGAAGATGAGAAAGCAAGGTGGTGTTCCAAGCTCCATTAGGTGCTTTTAGTGTGGTGAGACAAGCCACATTAAGATGGATTGCCCTAAACTCAAGGAGAAGGCAATCAAGGAAGATAGGAACTTCGTCGTCGGCCATCCAAGGACAACAACACTAAGGGTGGTAATTTTCGTTGCTAGTTTGCTGAAAAGATCATATTGGCTCTTGAGCATCTTGATTTGAGAGATGTAGAATATGAAAGTTGCAATGATGTCGACCACTACAACGATGATGCTAAAGGAAAGAAAAAGAAGAACGACGGCTTCACAGGCATGTGCTTCATGGCAAGCAACAACAATGACGATGACTACAGTGTTCTCGATGAGATAAGATCGTCGTGTGATGAGCTTGAAGATAGTCTAGTTAAACTTGCTATTGAATTAAAAAAGACTAAAAAGAAATTAAAAAACAATTTTATTGTCAAAAGCTTGAATTCTGATATTAATAGACTTAGAGATTCTATTCCTAAGGATGATTCTTGTGAGGTTTGTCAAGTTTTATATTCTAAGTTGGAGATTATTAGATCAATTAATGCAACAAACCTGATTCAACTTAGAGATATAACTGGTAAATTTGATGAACTAAGAATGGTCATGACTCTTGTGATGGAAATTTTAAATTTGCTAATGATGAAATTATAAAACTTAAGTCTAACCCTTTAAATACTATTCGAAGTGTGATTTGCTACGAGTTAGATTTAATTTATCTCAGGAATCAATTCAACAAATACTCTATCATAAAAATCTTTCTTGTTCTAACTGTTCTAAGTTAAATATTAAAATTGATGCTCTAACTACGCAGTTGAAGGAATTTGGTGAAAAAGAAAGATTGGCTCAATCCAGTGCTTTCAAGAATCATGTCATAAAACCTGTTAATTGCACCATTTGTCCATCATTGGCTTAAGAAAATGAGAGTACCTTAAGAACACTTTAGAGATATTTTCTTTTTGAAAGAAGAATTTGAACATGATTTTAGACAAGTTAAAATGAAGTATGAAAAATCATAGTCTAGGATTTAATTTTATTGAACATGCTCAGAACAATACTTCTAAAGTTATCAAGTTACTCGAACCAGGAAAATTTAAGTAAAATCTGAACTAAAACAAATTATCTTTGGATCTGTTGACATTACAAAAGAATTCTCTATTAAACTGGGTGTTGTGAAGTCAATTGATACGACCACTCATCAAATCAAGTATCAATACACTTATTATGGTAGAGATGCTCATTTGGTTGAATTCTGTTTTTGAAAAGCAAAGAAAGAAAAAAGACAGGTTAAGGAAGCGTTCTCAAGTGGAGTCTGTGCAAGCTCCTTATTGTCTCTTTGCTCCCTCTAATTAATCGTCTGCAGGTTGTCGCTTTGCTCCCTCTAATCAACCTTCTGCAAGGTTGAGAGTTTTTACAACAGGACCAATTAGACTAGTTTTTTCTCATGGTCGGATCAGCATGGTCGGACCAGAGTTTTGGTCAGTGTTTTCTACTCGATTAGTCCTATCAGCGGTCAGACCAGCCTTATAGAAGTGATCACATCATTTTTGACCAGCGTTTCCCATTCGATCAGACCGGTCGGCAGTCAGACCAACCTTGCTGAGATGGTTAGACTGCCCCATGGTCGGATCAGCGCCTCAACGTTTTGTCTGGTCAGAATTTTACAGTGGCAAATTCTTCACTTAAATCATTATTTTTTGTCTGCTAAATCTTATTTTACTAATCCCAATACTGTGAGACCGATGTTTCCTGTGATGTAAGACTAACTAACGCGGGACAGAGAACATGCGCTTGATTGGATTCCGGCCTTTTACCTCATTGACTTGACTAGAACACGTGATGATTCTTCACTTTCTTTGATGGCGTCCAAGAGATTTCACCTACTGAGAGACCATGTGGAAAGCGTGATGTTGTTCTACACCTTGTTGAGTTTCATTTTCAGATTGCTGATATTATCCCAAATTTGTTTGATTCTTCTAATTTGGCTCTTTTGCGTAGTGTTTTGGGTGTGCTGCATCCTAATGGGTTATTGAGGGGAAACTTGTTGTTGTAAAAAGTTTCAGAAACTTTGTTTCTTATACTTATCAAATATACATCAAGTCCAAGTCATTAAAATTGAATGACAAGTAGATATGTCTTTATCATATTTACTCATATGTTATGTAGCTTTGATCATGGCTAGTTAAAAATATTTTGCTATACTTGAACTAAAGTATGACATGACAGAATATTTTAACTAGATTGATTATAAATAGTACTTTGCGATGTTTATCGAAAAGGATTAGCTTGATTGTGAGTTTTATTTTAAATATTGGCTATGAAGTTCGTATGTTTCTTATTTCAATCTTTTTATATACACCCAGTTTGGCATGTTATTTAATTAAAAAAAGAAAGAGAAATTTGAATAGATGTATGCTTGAAGCATGCCATGATTATATAAAAAGAAAAAGCACAATAAATGCACAAATGAAAAGAAGTATGATTCAAGCATGCCACGATCTAAAAGAAAGCTATAAAAAGTATACCATCATGAAAAGAAGTATGTTACAAGCATGCCACATGCTTAAGAATTGAATGTGGAGCAATTGGTTACTATATAAGACTATTAGCTCGTTTAGACTTAAAGTTTGGTTCACTTGAGGCTTTCATTTTTTGGTGTGATATCTCATTGTGCACTTTTGATTGGTTTGGTCATTGTTGAGATGACTGTCATAAATCTAATTTGCTTAATCATGTTAAAGACTAGTCTTGACAGTGCTATATGATATATAACTTTATATGATTCAGGGAGCTCTACTAAAAAAGATGACTTGGTTAAATTTTTAAATCAATGTAAAGTGACTTGGATAATATACAAAGCCTCTAAATATTTACACTCATTACTCCTTTTTTAGAATTTTCCCTCTCTCTGGAGTTTTTGATGGTTATATTATCAAAGGGGGAGAAATTGGAGAGAGTGGGGAGAGAAATTGGAGAAATCTAAAGAAAATTTTTAAAATTGCCTCTTTTGTGTTGAGTTTTATGAGTTTTTGCTGAATGCTTGTTGTTGTGTTTTGTCAAAATTCTTTTCTCTGCGGCTTTGAAACTTTCTTTTCATAAATTTTGCTTTTCTTTCAAAACTCAACTCATTCGAAAGATTTTGAGGTGTGGTTAATTATTCACCAAGGGGGAGATTGTTAGATTATATGAAGGTCGCGAATACAGTGATGGTAAATAATTGACTTTTGGGTTGCACTGAAATTTGCGTTTGTGAAAGTTTTGATCGACCACGGTTGGCAATTGGTAAGCTTCGACTACAGACGGTAGTCTGATTGGCTTTGTGATGGATGGTTCGATCAGTAGGTCGAACGGCAGGCGTCGACAACAGTATTTTGACCACGGTATTTTGATCACGGCAGAACGATCACGGCATGTTGACCATGGAAGAACGACCATGCTAGGTCGAGCACGGCACAACAACCACGATCCGTAGTCAGAGGTGTGGACCACGGTCAGTAGTCGGTAGGTTTTGACCTCAAACAGTGGATCGGTCATAAGCAACAGTGAACCGGTCGTATACAACAATGAACTGGTCGTAGCTACAGTACCTTGTCGATGGTCATAGCTACAGTGTTTTGCCGATGGTCGTAGACCAGTAACTGGTCGATGCTCGGAAGCTACAGTAACCGGTCGGTAGTCATAAGCTACGATATCTGGTCGGTACTCGGTAATCGAAGATTTTGTGATTGGTAGTCATAGACATTGTTAGTCGGTAGTTAAAGACTTTGCTGGTCAATAGTCGTAGGCTTTTACGATTATTGCCGTAGGCTTCACGGTCGGTACTCGTAGACTTCGAGTGCTTCAATTCTAGTAATCTTTGAGTACTCTGAGTACTTGTGGTTTTCGAGTACTTGTTGGGTCAGCGGTCTGACCGGCTTATGCATGGCAGTCAGACTGGTCTTTCTAAGTGGTCTTAGACTGCTTTCTAGAAAGGTTGGATATTGAGATCATGGATTATCTGGTTTGTGTTTGTTGATGGTTACGGGTGTGATTTGTGTGTGTGCACTAATGTTGGTTAAGTTGGGAAAAACTTGTACCGGGGAAAATGTTCTTTGGTATTTGCATGTATAGGTTGGGCATGGAGACAATCATAGTCAGTGACGAGGAGGATCAGAATTAAGAAGGGGAAATCTGATGTCCAGGTGGTCGGGCTCACGCTGATTGCAGTATTCAATTCTACACTTACCACTCATGATGATCCTCACCAACCATTAGCAAAGATTTCCCATCATGTAAACTTTATTTGCGGAGGCTATGCGTATCTCGGTGGGATAAATCGAGGTATAGCAATATGAAATCTAGTATTACAAAGTAAGGATCCAAACACAATGCACGTGAAAATAGTGTTATTCCGGCCATTGGAAAATAATGTAAGGGAGGAGAAAACTGACGCCGAAAGTAAATGAAAGGTCAATGCAACAACAGATGATCCTGGGGTACTAGTGATGTCCATGTAATCGGAAGTCACATAGAGGAAATAGGGTGTAGCCAAATAATTGCACACGTTCATCGAAGGGTAAGCGCATGATATTCTAGCTGCTTGACAATATCACGCGGGCCTAAAAAAGATTAGCCAGTATACTTGTTCTCCTATATCTACACTTCTCTTTTTATTCCCCTTTCTTTTCTTTCGTCCTTGTTCTTAGCAAGTATAACAACGGCTTGACTCTGCGGTTATGGATGCATGCTAGAAGATGACAAAATGTGGCACATAATAAAACTTTTAATTAAATGGATGAATGGAATCTCATTCTACCCCGAAGAAGCATGATGGGCAATGACTAGTGATAAAAATAAGTAGCATAAACTTTTATACACTCAACTCTACGGGTTTCGATTAAGAGTTGTTAAAAAGCTCCTGCCCAAATTTAAAAAGACAAAAGCAATATGATTCTTACATATTTCTAGTCGATGGAGCCGGTGAAACTATGACGAACCTACGTATAATAAAATTTCTAGCCTCTATAAAAGTATCCGTAGGAAATAAAGAAAACCGGATGATTTGACATAGGGATGGTAATTTTGCCGATGTATACCATTACCCATGGTAAAAACCCTAATATATGTGGGCATGTTTCTAATTTAGTGCCAGCGAGCACGTCAGCCTTACCTGTTTTCCTGTTTAAACAACTGACATGTGGGCTGATACAGAAATAGGATTTATATTGAAACCAGCCCAATGCTAAGGTCTATTTAGAACGTAGGAAAGAAGAAGATAATTGATTCTATGTCACTTAATAGCGTCTGCTTCTATAAAATACTATTAAAAAACACTCTCTATTATATATCACTGAATTGCACCGAAAATTAATTTATATGTCACTGCCATTAGTTAACTGTTAGGGGATGCCGTTATTTTCTGAAAAAGACTAAAATGCCCATACCAAAAGGCCGAACATCCAATTTATTTAAAATAGCAAATAACTTCCAAAAATTATGAAACTTCATAGGGGTATTGTTCAACATGTCAGTGAGCTAAGAAAAATATTTCAAGGCACTGTTCAAATTTTTTTTTGAGAATTTTAATTTAAATGCTAATAAAGTCTACTATTTACAAACAAAGACTAAATGAGGTCTAAAAATTTTGAAAAATTCTCACATGCTCCTAAAATGTCACATAGGTTCCAAAAATATTATTTTATATTTTTCTATAGTGAATTTGTCCTGGTTTACAAAATATAGACTGATTTTGGATTTGAATTTCAAAATGGATCAAATGAAAGGATCAGTCCATAAAATTTTATATTTTAGTTGTACACTACCCTAATGATCCACAAAAAAAATTTCAGTATTTTTGGCTAAGACAATTTGCCCTACATTTAAATTTTATCAAGGGATATATTTTAAACTGAGGGCAAAATCATCTTAGGCTAAACAGAGGCTAACTAATGGCAATGGCATATCATTGAATTTCGGTGTAATTTGATGGCACATATTGGAGAGTGTTTTCAGCGGTATTTTATAGAAGCGAACGCTATTTAGTGGCATATAATCAATTATTTCAAAACAAAAACATAGAAATAGAGAATAGGAAAAAATATATATGCAAAATAGATAATTAAAAAATATTAAAAAAATCATTAACACGTTTGTCCAATTCACCTTCACTGACAAATGGCCCAAATAGATTGAGGCACCCACCGGCCATGTACACATGGGCCAGTGAAGGAGTGCATCTATCTTATCCCCCTTCCCATCGCTCTCGTGTCTCTCGTCTATCGCCTCATCCTTCTCATCCCGATCTCTACCCCTCTATAATACACCAAAATTTTCTTTACTAAATCCACCCCCCTCAACCACCCCCACAGTTATGCCTAATCTAAGTCCACCCAGATTTGTGTACCAAAGTAATCCAACTTCATACAAATGAATGGCCTAGATCTCTCCTCAAGCCTTCTTCTCTTACTCATTGAAGATCCTAAGGCCAAAATTATCCGGATCATGCCGCTCCCCCATCTCCGACTCTCCCCGCGCCTCCCCTCCGCACCCCCATCCTCCACCGCACCGCCGCTCCCCCATCTCCGTCCGTCATAAACATAGGGCCATAGACTCATAGCCAAAGTCTTCCCCCTCTTTCTCTTCCTCCCACCTTCGGTGACATCGGCGAGAGGCAGCTTGGCTAGGGTTTCGACCACCGCCGCCCACGATGACCGAGACCAACCAGTACCAGATCCTGGTGAGGCTCCTCGACGGCCGCACCCCACTGCCTCCGCTTCTCCACGCCCACCGTCTCCGGCTCGGCGCTCCTCGACGCCGTCTCCGCGTCCCCGCCACCTCCCTCCGCCTCGTCACCGGCCGCCTCAGCATCTCGCCCTCCTCCATCCTCGCCTCCTCCCCCGACGGACAATTCCCCTCCGCGTCCGCGCTCCTCCGTCTCCGCGGCGGCAAGGGCGGGTTCGGCTCCCTGCTCCATGGCGCCGCCTCCAACCCCGGCCAGAAGAAGACCAGCAACTTCGACGCCTGCTCGCGACATAAACGGCCGCCGCCTCCGCCACGTGAACATCGAGCGCCGCCTCGAGGAGTGGAAAGCCGGGGCTGCGGATCGCCAGCTCGAGAAGCTCGCCGATGACTTTATCAAAAAGAAGGCCAAGGAGGCTGCTCGCAGCGGCGGGCGGGCTGCCGATGTTGACAAGTACCTCGAGAAGTTCCGCAAGGATGCTGAGAGCTGCGTCAATGCGGTCGTGGAGTCCGTGCGCACGTCGCTTGGGAAGAGGAAGGTCGTCCCCAAGCCACGGAATGGAGCAGACGCCAAGAAGCTTAAGATTTGGTGAGTTGAGTGCCAAAAGAACGAGTTATCTATTGTGGTGTATACTCATTTTGTTTTGATTATTGTTATAAGTAGGCTGATTTGATGCGAGTTATTTGAATTGCAGTTCATTGGAATAAATTATGAGCTTTTTCATCTGCTTAAATGGGCTAATTTTACTAAGAGATTTTTGGGTTCATTTCAGTTGAGAATTTTGCCAAGTTGTAAATAGTAGCTATTCAATTGTGTTCGGATGTAGAGTAAAAGTGTGAGTTATATGTTTTTTCCTGCTTGGAATCCTGGCTAATAGTTGTTTTAAGTGGCTAACATGATACTTTGGAGATGTTCTATGTTTGGTTTTTAATGGCTAACATGACACGTTGGAGGTGTTTTATGCTTGATTCTTGCTTAAACAAATATAGTTGATTTTAAGTAAGTTGTGGGATGTTGGGAGGTAAAAAGGTTTCCTCTGTCTACAAATCTCCTTGTTTTCAGATAGCTACTATAATCATGCATGTTATATTGAAGAGTGGTGGACTGTTTATTATTCTATATTGTGTTGTAAAGTGTCTGATTTAATTCAATTGTGTAGGTTGGGCAAGAATAAGGTAGAAGATGATGAGAGCGATAGTGACAGCGATGTGGATGATGATGAGGGTGCAGATGCAAAATTCATTGTTCTTGATGATGGGAATTGCTCAAATGGATCCAACAAAAGTGAGGAGAAGATTGATCTGGGTTTAGTTTCTGGGTCGCATTCAGAAGGAGAGTCCCCAGGTGAGAAATCGCAGCACAGTGGTTCGGAGGAGAATGGTAACTGCGTTCAGGAATCCACGGAATTGATGATTAGTTCAGGAGGTGAGCGTGGTGGTTTTGAATCAGATAGTAGTGTGGAGCGCGAGGGAGGAATGGCAGTTCAGCCCACTTCTGAGAATGGTATTAGTGCTCCAGAAGAAGTGACGAAATCAGATGGGGAAACAGATGTGGATAACACTAGTTCAACTACATCACATCTCAATGACCCTAAGGTGCCTCCAATAGAAGAATCTGCTGATGGAAATCAATCTCTTTCAGAGGAACCACTGGACCTGACAAAGTACAGTTCAGCTGCAGAATTGGAGGTATATCCTGATACATATTTGTCATCATAGTTACATAAGAATTGTGCTCCAAACATGTTGCTACTTGAGTAGTAATTTTGTCAAAAATAAAAAGAGACATTTGATTTAAAGATTGAGAGCTGCTCTGCATTCTGGTAAGAAGTTCAGGAACTTGATAGTAATTCAGCCTCTAGGCCCAACTGGTGGTAATATACCATAGTTACCATTCATGCGTTGTACTATCAATTATCAAACGACTTTCAGCCTATCTAAATAGCACTCCTGAGCTTGTAGTTTAGCACTTTTGAGCTTGTAATTATAGTTCAGTGTCTAATGCATGCTACAAGTTTTATGTTACTCTGAGAAACACTCGCTTAGCTCATTCTATGGCAGCATATCATTGCTGAAGTGCTGAATGGGATTACATGGGAAAATAAATGCATAATCAGCTGGTGTAGAAGCTCATATAATTAAGGTATAATTTGTAGCAATGAAGAATAACAATTTGGACAGACATCTATCACAATTTAGTCACTATGTTGGTCCAATGCTTCAATCTGAATTTCCTCACACACGCCATGTGTAAAATTCATTTAATGTCTTCTGTTGTATAACTCGTTTTACAGAATCCATTTTACTTCTGTTGTATAACTCATTTTGCCTAGATCCTAATCTCTACCCCTCTATAATACACCAAATTTTTTTTTACTAAATCCACCCCCCTCAACCACCCCCACAGTCATGCCTAATCTAAGTCCACCCAGATTTGTGTACAAAGTAATCCAACTTCATACAAATGAATGCCCTGGATCTCTCCTCAAGCCTTCTTCTCTTACTCATTGAAGATCGTAAACGCCAAGGTGGTCGTAAATGCCACCGAAGTCGTAAACGCCAAGGTGGTCGTAAATGCCAACGCAGTCGTAAGCGCCAAGGTGGTTGTAAATGCCAACGTAGTCGTAAGCGCCAAGGTGGTCGTAAATGCCAAAGTGGTCATGAATCTTTGTTTGTGACAAAAATGTTTGTTTTATTTGTAGCCTCAAGTTTAAACAATGTGGGGATGGAGAAAGTCGTCGGTGGGTGAGTCCAATGATGTTGTCACCTCCTCAAAGGATCAGTCGTTATGTGACATTCATTATGTGACAAAAAATTTAGTTATACAATATATGAGACGTGAATCTGATTGTTCGTTTTATTTTTTACAAATCTTATCTTGTTTTGTATTTTATCGTAGCGTTAGTACATGCACACTACTGGTCTCATAAATATGAAGATGAAACACGAATCGACGCAGGCCTTGCGAAAGTGGGAAGGGCTTCGCAGCCGGTGGCAGAGCCTCACGCAGCCACTTGGGATGTAGCAGACGACATGTCACCCACGTAGCCCGCAAGGCCCAAACTGCCCGCAGCCTGCATCTGTCCGACAGCCCGAGCCCTTCAGCCCTACTACTTAGGCCTCCTCGCTCTCGCCGGTCATCCAGCTCCACCGAGGTCGCCGCCGCTCCCGTCTCCGGGCGCTCCCCCGATTGAGGCGGCCGGGATCCCCACGGAGCCCCCCCCGCACCCGCTCGCCTCCTTCGCTGCTGAGGATTTCCCGCGCTCACCTCACGGTAAGACTCGGTTCCAGGAACCCTTCTGCCCTAATCCTCGACCAATCTCTCCCATTCCATCCGCCTCTTCCGTTTGCTCGTTCGTTCCTACCTCCGCGCGTGCATGACTCCCCGCTTCGTTGATGATGTGAACCGAACCTCGCGGCGGGCGCTCGTGCAGCTGCGCGGCCATGCCTGTTTCGTTGGTTGGACTCATGGATTGTTTGGTGAGCTTATGGAGACAGGAATTAGTCTTGGGAAGTTAGCTCGGTCGCGCTCTGACATGTCCTTTTTATATTTTTTAAATCCGGAGATCGGTGGTTTTGATGTATTATGGTTCTAGAGTTTCTGCAAAAGAAGCTGGTCGGTAGCAAATTTGATATGTTCCATGGAAAAAGCGCACTTCATGAAAAATTCTACTCCATGTACAAAACATCATTCCTCATCATATCATAACATCCAAATAGAATAGCCGGAACTGTTTATTTTTATCATGCCATTCGTCAGAGCACTTGCCCTCAATGGCGGAACTTATGGATCACTTGGATCATGACTTTATTCATTATGCTGTTAAAATGGTGGTTTGCATTGCCATCTCACATAAAACTGGCTCTTATATCATGGTCTGTTTGATAGTATCCACAGTTCCTGAAACTGGAAGTGAAAAAAAGGTCACTCAAGATAATAACATAATATGCATAGCAAAAATCTAAATTAAATTATGATCAGGGTTGTACCTCGACTGCATAATGACGTCATTCTGAACTTTTACCCAGTAAATGGTAATTTTGATGCATTGTGATTCTGAAAGTTCTCTAGTAGATGTCGGACTACCTATAGTCAGTACTTAGTAGAACATTTTGTGTCTGGCATGAAAAGATCTGTGGTGGAAGCTTCATGTTGAGTTTCAAACTTTCAATTGCTGTTTTAAGTGACAATACTACATTAATGTAGAAGTTGAATTTGAGTTATAATTTAGATAGAAAATTTAGTAAGCCTGACCAGACTGACTGAATCTGTCTGGCTAAGTAATTGACTAATTGTGAAAGCTCCGTTGGTGGATATTAATCTTTTGCAAATATGTTCCCTTTTATGCCCCCTTATAGTTTATCCTTGCTGTTGTAGGACCTGACATTCTGCATTTTCATTATTTAATTCTTTCTTCTTCGGTTTGTTTTTACAGATGGATGCCGCAGCTCTTCAATATGAGAACCAGAAGCTGGTGCAACAATTGGAGGCACAGAAGTCTGAAATGCATACATTGGAAGGCAAGTTCAAGGAGCTGAGGGATGAGCAATGTTCTTATGACAACACTCTGATTTCTCTGAATAAAATGTGGAACCAGGTTCTTTCCTCTGGGTCTTATGTAAACTTTGTTGTATGGATCTTTTCCAGTTCGACATGTTTCTCAATACATTTATGTAAATTATAGCTGATTGATGATTTAGTCTTGCTTGGGGTTCGGGCTGGTGGGGATTTGGACAATTTGCAAGCGCTTGACCATGAAGAGTTATCAGAAGGTTGCTGGCATATTTGTTTGAGATTGCTTCCTAAGGTTTGTTTTTTATTTCGCTAGTGATGTTGCTCTTAGCTGATTGTGTGTTCTTTGTTCCTCAGAATCTGTTGAGTCGTGTCCTTCGGATGAGATATTTCTCTTCAGGCTCTTGAAGTCCAGCAATTTTAGAAATAATGATGACAGTAACCTGTTGAAAACCGTTGAAGAAGCTCTTTCTTTGCGCCAGTCGGCAACCGTTGCTCTGATGAAGTCCTTGCAAGTGGCTATTGCTGCACAACAAGCTAGAAGTGAATCTTTATCGTTAGCTTTAAATGGACAAAAGTCAACTGAAGGTAGACTAAAGAAATCTTGCACCTTTCATCCATTTTTCTTTACACTGCTCCTTTATTATATGCTAATTATCCATTTGCTTGAACTGTATTTATTTAATTCAGATGTTATTGTTGCCCTTCAAAACCATAATGATCACTTGAAAGAGGTGGTTGACAATGTCCGTCAAGCTATTTCTATCATCAATGAAAAACACCAAAGGTATCTGGATGAGATTGAGGCTTTCAAAAGCAACCATTCAAGAGAACTACATGAAATCAAGCGTCTTTCAGGTGTTACAAAATGTCACTCCTTCCCCCATTTGGCTTTTGTTTGATTAAAATTTGCCGTATCTGCATATATGATGATCCATTCACCGTTTTTAGCTTTTCTGTCTCATGTACATGTACTATATGTGAATCCGTTTGGCTAAATTTAAACATGCCGTTTCTTTTCGTCAGCTGGATTTTTAAGAGCTGCTTTTTATTTTTGGTCAATAAACCCTTGCTTTGCAATCTTGACAAGATCGACCTTCATACTTTGCATATTTTTTCCAGATATGGTAGGCTGTTTAATTTTTGTGCTAAAATTTGGAAGAAAACGGCAATCAGACCCTTCCCATATATCATGGCAACAACGTAAATGCTACCAAATCTTGGTTAATGCAACCAAGTTTTGGCTATAAAAACTTGGCAATCCTTGGTTTTAGACCAAACCAGCCTATTGCATATTTATTTTAGAAACAATATGTGGGTTGTTTAATGTTTGCGCTAAAATTTGGCTGCCATAAATTTGGAAGATAACGGCGAACAGATCCTTCCCAAATATTTTGGCAACAACATAAATGCTACCAACCAAGTTTTTAATGCATACCGAATCTTGGTTAATGCAACCAAGTTTTGGCTATACCGCTATAAAAACTTGGCAATCCTTGACTTCAAACCAAACCAACCCATAATGCATGTGCATACGTTGTATTGCAGGTGAGCTAGAGGAAAGCATGGCTGAGCTTGAGGAAAGTCGACGAAAGTTGGTTGTTCTCCAGTTGCAGAGGCATGGAGGTTCGTTAATGAACACTTCTTCTCCTAATGCTGTGAATGGTGGTGTTTCGAATGATAAATCTTCAGACAAAAGTATGGGCTTCCGAGACCTCAAAAATGCTGTTGAGGAGGCTAAGGTACTTGTAATCAGACCAATTTACAATTTTGTTGACATTGATGCTCTTTATGTCTTATTTGCCAAGTTTTTTTCTATCTTATATTTCTTTTCTTTTATCTTGTACTGCTAATTTGTCCAATGGAGGGCAGACCCTAGCAGCAAACCGTCTATTTGAACTCCATGAAACTCAAGAGGATAATCTAATACTATCCAAGCAGTTGGAAGATCTTCAGGTTGGTACCTTGTTTTGTAGTGGAGGGTTGACATACCCTTTTGCAATTTTAAGTTGGATCATGGTTTTCTTTTTTTGTTTAAATTTGCATTTCCCTGCTACCTGTGCAGGATCAATTAAAAGATGATAACTACATTGTCATGTCAAAACCATATACCATTCTTAGTGATCAGTTACATCATCTGAATGCTGAGATTGAACGCTACAGGGGGTTAGTTGAAGTATTACAGGTACCATGGTTTTCCTCTGTTGTGCTGTTTTGCAATGTTATTGTTTCTTTTTATGGGAAATGGTATTGTTTTTTGATCAGCTTATTCTTTATTTGAGTTTAGAATGACAAGAACCAGTTTATGCAAAGGGAGAAAGAAATGTCTTCAAAAGAAGAATCAGTTGACAATATCAAACAATCAATTGCTGCTTATGAGGCTAAAATTGAAGAATTGGAACATCAGATTCTGAAACTCATTGCTGAAAAGAATGATCTTGAGATCAAGGTTGAGGAAACCTTGCAAGATTCAGGTAGAGGGGACTTGACCAGTTAGCTTGTTAAATAGGGATGTGTTTCATCTCTTCCTGCAGAGTGTAATACACTTCGTTCTCAATTCCCTTTTACAGGTAAAAAAGATTTCAAGGATGAGATTCATGTTATGGCTGCAGCACTCTCCAAAGAGATGGAAATGATGGAGAATCAGTTGAATAGATCAAAGGATGCAGCTTCTGAAGCACTTGCATTACATGTGGAAGCTGACACTTTAAGAACCTTGTTAGCTAAGAAGGTCTGCCCTTGATCTGGGTAACCATCCATCTTGCTTTGTGTTTTCCACGATAGTCCTCAATCTGCATCGGTTTGAGTGTTTTGGAATTTTCTTAGTTGTGCCTACGAATGTCCACATGTACTCACTTGCCTCTGATTCATGTAGACACTGTAATGAAAAAATTATTTATGTTTCTTCCTTGCGATTCCTGTACACATGTACTCACTTGCCTTTGATTACCCCTGGGTTTCAGCTAACTGTATATTTACCTTTTTCATTTGTCTGACAGATAGATTAAATTCAAGGAGCAAATACCTTAATTCGTTCATTAGTATGGATTGATCTCTGCATAATAGGCTGCATCAAAAGCAGTATTTTGGCATCGTATCTGCTTTGTTAAAGCTTGGTGATTAACTGATTATTTTCATAAAAGCAGGTTGAACTTAATACATTAGGGCATCTTCTGATCATGGAGCACTGTGAGCATGCTCATGTATAAATGATTGGTTAGGATTTTAAGATCACTTGATATCATTTACTTCACTGGATTCTGGTTGTTTTACTATTCATGCCAAAACATAATTATATGTAGGGCAGAAATATGTATACTTTGATACCATTGTGCATACTTGCACAATTAGATGTTTATATGTTCATTGTTATGCTTAAATCTTCAAACATATTATTTCAGTAGAGTTTATCTTTTGAACTAGGCATGTCTGTGCTATGGTCCTCTTCTGGAGAAATTGTGAATAGCTAATGGAACCTCTACTCAAAACATCTGATGAAAATATCTTGAATTTTCAGAATGATGAACAAAAGGAGATATCTGATAGATACAACACACAAGTCATTGAGATCAAGTCCCTCAAAGCATTGGTATGGTATCCTGAGAACCTATCCTTTTCTTCTAAGGTGCTTGGGTCTGATAGCCTGAGGCATGTTTTGCTTCCCCTGGGAAAGTGTGTGTTTTCTATTTTCTTTTTCCCTCTAGCAGTGCACTCTCAGCTTGGTGTGAAACTAGTAAGTATCAAGATATGACACAAGAATTATATCTAATTTGTCATAGTGTGGATATTCGATAGCATTGTGTGGGTGAAGAGTTTGATTGGGTAGCTATAGGCCCTGTTCTAAAGTGATGTTGCTTTTGGCTGTGGTTTTTGCTGAAATGGTACTGAAGCAGCTGTTAGCTTTTCTGAGGTATTCAATTAAAGAAAAATGAAGAAAAAATAGAAAAAATGAAAAACACCATTATATCTCCACGGATAATGCAAAGGAAAAAGAAAAAACTGGAAAAAAGAGGGGAAAAAAAAGAAAAAACGCCACGTTACAAACGGAGCCAACACTGTTTGGAATGGTGCCCTACTAGTTTGGTGAGTGTCTTGATTCCTAATTTCTGAAAATATTATGGATTAACAGCTACTGCTTAGTCTTTCAAGCATTGAAATATATTCAGCTTTCAACTAGCTACCTGAAATTGTTGTTATTTTCTAAGGGCCCACCTGGCCATATTTGGTCAGATATCTAAGGTAAAATCAGGTCTGAACTGTGTATGTTGCAACAATCACAGGGACTGCCAACATATCAAGATATTTAGATTTAGGAAATAAGGGCAGGTTCATCTATTCACTGCTGGATAGCTTGATTCATGATGTACATTATTTTGCTATGAAAAAGTTTTGAAGTTTAGTTAGCATTCTGGGCATGCAAAATTTGAGCACCAGTTGAGCAAACTCTGGTGGTGAAGATGCAAGCAACTAACAGAGTATTGAGGTTTGTCATTCATGCTTTGCCAATGAAATTTTAACAGATTGAGACGTTGGACCAGGAAAAGCAGGAGTTACAATTTATTGTGGATATGTATGGGAAAGAATGTTCTGAGTCGAGGTATAACTTGATTGTTATCTTTTATGTTGATTTTTGATGGTTACAACTTACAAATTGTGTGATTCTCTAAATTGGTTAGCAATTGCATTGTTGTATTGTCCTCATCATCAGATTCTTGGAAATTCTATTATCAGAGATAGAATGTTTTTCTGCTTTAAGTTTGGATTTATGGTCTACCACACCTCAGGAAACAAGAGAACAAAGTTCATGCATAATCAATTTATGCTAGTTAGAGTTAATTATCCAATGCAATATTTTTCTGAATAAATAATTTGTACTGTAGGTCCATCTTTACTCCAATTCTCAGTTTTAATTCCAGTTACGAACCTATCGATTTTAGCCATGGTTGTCATGGTGGACTTGGCGACCAAGGTGACTGCTAGGCGTCGAGATGCCATGGTGTCCAGGCAGGCGCCATGGCATTGTCCAGGCATGCTACAATGACCAAAAGGCAGTGAAGGCAACAGACGCAACAACAATAAAGCCTTTTGTCCTAAATAAGTTAAGGTAAACTAGGAATGAAACCTTCTCAAGATTAAAAGAGATATGAGTCTTGAAATAAAATCTACAATGCTAAAACCGTAAGCTGTACAACCTGCTATCTGAGCCAAGAGTCTTAAAACACTGCCTCTAACTTTCTTATGGTTCCGGTACGTGGATCGCTAATTTCCATGTACTCCTATCCAAAGCTAATTCTTTAGATACATTCCAATCCCTCAAGTCTCTTTTAGCTGCTTCCTCCCACGTCAATTTTGGTCGACCTCTACCTCTTCTTATATTTTTAGTATGTCTTAAAATTCCCCTACGTACCAGTGCCTCAGGAGGCCGTCGTTGAAGATGTCCGAACCATCTTAAGCGATGTTGGACAAGCTTCTCTCCAATTGATGCTACCCCCACTCTATCACGTATATCATCATTGCGGATGCCATCCCGCCTTGTATGACCACAGATCCACCGCAGCATCCTCATCTCTGTTATACTCATTTTTTTGTATATGTTGTCTTTTAGTCACCCAACATTCTGCTCCATATAGCATTGCGGTCTGATCGCCATCTTATAGAACTTACTCTTTAACTTTTGAGGGACTTTGTTGTCACACAGGACACTAGATGCTTGGCGTCATTTCACCTACCCTGCTCTTATCCTGTGACTCATGTCTTCATCAATCTCACCGTCCCACTGTAGCATCGATCCCAAATAACGAAATCTGCCCTTCTTAGGCACTACTTGTCTATCCAATCTAACATCTTCATCATCTACTCTAGAACCACTGAAATCGCACTTCATATACTCAGTTTTAGTCTTACTAAGTCTAAAACCCTTCAATTCTAAGGTCTTCCTTCATAACTTGAGCTTCCTATCAACACTTATCCTACTCTCATCAACCTGCACCACGTCATCAGCGAAAAGCATACATCAAGGGATATCTCTTTGCATGTCCCGTGTGACCTCGTCCATTAGTAAGGCAAAAATGTATGGACTCAACGCTGACCCTTGGTGTAGTCCTATCTTAATAGGAAAGTCATTAGTAGCACTACCACACGTTCTAACATTAGTCACAACATTTTCGTACATGTCCTTAATTAGGGTAATATACTTTTTGGGACTCTTTTCTTTTGAAGCGCCTACCACATGACATTTCTTGACACTTTGTCATAGGCTTTCTCAGTGAAGGCAACAGACGCAACATAGCAAAAGTATTAGGGGATGGCTACTGCATACCTTGTAGAGTTGCAATCCTGAACTCCTGATTGCTTCCATCAGGCATTCACCACTGACCACCATGGGAGGATAGACCGAGGGAGACCACGAGAATGAGAGCATGAGGAGTTGAGCACTGCGCAAAGCAGATTTGCCACCTCAATAACCACGACAGCAAGAGCCAAGAGGTCATCTCGGAGTCGAAGCACAGGGAGAACAACAATGCAACCTCGGGTCCTCGGCTGGTGCAAACGATGCAGAGAAAGATGATGAACAAAGAAACAAGGTAGAGGAAGAAGAAAACAAATCATTGAGGAGAGCTAGTGAGCTACCTAGGGTCCTTAGCTCTAGCTACGGAGTGTGCGGACGGCTGGATCGAATCCTTCGATGGTGCCAGAGGGAGTGGACGAAAGGGGGGGGGGGGGGGGGGGGGTTGCTTGCCGGAGGCGGAGGGATCCGCGGGTCGACTGTGCCAGCGGAGGGAGTGGCGGCTGCGATGACAGCTAGGGTTCCACCGGGTCGCCTTCTATTCCCTCGGTGGCAACTTGCTTCACTTCACTCTAGTGAGTGCATCGGTTCACTTCTGTCTGCTAAAAAACGCTTCGGTTGGCTTGGGTGCGCTCTGTAGTCCACTCCTCACCTGGCAAGGTGTTGCCATTTCATTCGCCTTGGATGCCTTGCAGACACCGTGGATGCCCAGACCTCCTAGGCGCTCGCCTAGCAGGCCAAGTCGCGGTGAAGCTCCACGACGTCCTCCCAGCTCGGCTGTGATGCCTAGGCGACGCTGTAACAACCATGATTTTAGCTATCTAGTCTGTTATCTAAGAACATTTGTGATTGGGTCACATCTATCAAGTTATTAAAACATTTGATGACAGCGTTGATTTGGCCTGCTATGTGCTAACACTAACTGGCATAGACCTCTACATGACACTCATAAATGTAGAAGGAAAACATAGTTTAGAACATTAAAAAAAACTAAACATAGGAAACAATGCTTAGATCATAGAATTTAAAAGTTCCTAAAATGTTGGTTGGTTAACAATGCTTAGATCATAGAATTTTAAAGTTCCTAAAATGTTGGTTGGTTATCTCTGCGGCTTCCTCTATTATCAAATATTCATTGCATTTCCCTTTTTAAAACGTTGTATAGCATGTTAGGCAATTTGCAGCTTTTGTCTATTTGACATACATGTATATTTTTATTTCATTTGTTAGATCCTCTCTTACACTATTGTGCGTCTAGGACAATTGCAGAGATCAAGGAATCAGAAAACCGAGCTCGCAAGCAGGCTGAATATTTGAGAATTAGTCTAGAGGAGCATAGCCTCGAGCTTCGAGTAAAAGCAGCAAATGAAGCTGAAACTGCATGCCAGCAAAGGCTTTCAGTTGCTGAAGCAGAACTAGAAGAGTTAAGGACCAAAGTGGATGCATCTGAAAGGTTAGCTATCTGCTTTTGGGGACAATTTGATATATGTATCATGCTGGAAGCAATTGGTAACTGTTCTGTCTCTCTCCCGCTGTTTCAAAATAGTTGCATGATTTATTGTGATTTGTCATTTCAAAATGGTTGTCCATCGAAGTAATCAAGAGTGTAGGTACTGTACTTTGTCCATTCTCTACCCCTGCTATTGGTGATGTGAAAGAAGAGTTGTTGAAATACGTCATTTAATAAGGGTAAACATAGTTCAACTCTATTAACCAGGGTTCCTGTAATGGTGGCTTTCGCTGGGAACCGCCTGTTAAACTCAATGGGCAGTTCACCCGCCTAAACCTCCTTTTGGTCACAACCTCCATAGAAACATGTATATTAGCACTTTATTCCCAACTTTCATTCACCAGATTTTGAAAAAAAAAATTCAGGTTCAAAATGCACAAACGAACCAGACTGGTTTGTGGGTGGGAATTGTCCAGGTTCCAGTTTTAACCACCCGAATGGCTTCCTAAACACTGCTATTAATGCTTCGATTTTGTGCCTAATTGGACTATGCATAGGGTTTGGCAACTATTTTGAAACAGAGGGAGTGTATCGATACATCTCAAATATCAATAATCTTCATCTTGTTTTCAAGTTGTATGCAGCATCTAGGTCTTGTGATTTAGAGTTTATATGAGCTGTTGTGTTTTCGGGGTGCACTTTTGATGACAACCAGCGGTACATGTTATGTTTGTGAACCAGTGAATATAAGATTGTTCAATGAGTATTTGATTTTCTGTATCCAAGCTGCAATTTTCATCACTTGTATGGTCTGTTTTGCCAGGGATGTTCTGGAACTCAAGGAGGCAATAAGAATTAAAGAAGCTGAAGGAAATGCTTATATTTCTGATATTGAGGTTAGCTCTTTTTTTCCTTATCAGCAGTTTTTGTTGTGTGTATGTGTGTGAAAGCATATGATATTGTCACTGCAGACAATTGGTCAAGCATATGAAGACATGCAAACACAAAACCAGCATCTTCTTCAACAGGTTGCTGATAGAGATGATTTTAACATAAAGGTATTTATTAATTTTCCTTTTCATCTCATTTACCACAAGACTCCAAACTCCTATGGTACTGGAGGGGCTGCCGGTTGGTGCAGAAATTTATAATACTTGTACCACTTTAACCACGCTGTTTAGACTGTTGCATTGCCAAAAGTTAATCTGCTTTGCTTTTTCATGTTAGTTCTATCAGTAACTTGATTCTAATCTAACAGCTAGTATCGGATAGTGTGAAGATGAAGCAAGCCGTTGGTTCCCTTCTCTCTGAAAAGCATTTGTTACAGAAGCAACTCCAGCAAGTTAACAGTTCACTGGAGTCATCTAAACAAAAAATTGCCCATGGTGAAGAGCAGGTAGTCTTTTAATTATGTCGTAAGTCTTATTTACGGCATAATTTTTTAATAATTTGCACACACTGAAATTTACTTTGCCGGCACAGTCCTTGAAAATATTATTAAAGCAAATATTGATTCAAATGAAATAAATTGAAAAACTATTGTAGTTTTGTGTTTACCACTTAGGAGAGAGTTTTGAAGTGTCTTGTACTGGAATAATGTTACAGATGAAGACCTATGTAGCACAAGCTGTAAAAAGTTCTTCAGAGAACAGGCATCTTGCAATTAACCTTGAAAGGACTACGCTGGAGGTATCGTATGCAGAGAAGGAGCTCAAGTGGCTTCGGTCCGCTGTTGCATCATCTGAGAAAGAATATGAGCAAAATCAGAAAAGGATAGCTGAGCTAAGAGTGGAGCTAGAGCGTGAGAGGTTAGGCTGCAATATTACCTTTTCGTTCCAAGTTGGTCTTGCTATGCTGTTGCCAGATGTTCATTACATTTTTTTAATTTCAGAAACGAGAGGAGAAAGCTTGAGGAAGAATATGAAGAGGTGAAAAATGAAGTCATGGAGCTGACCTCTGAGAATGAAGAGACTACTATTCAGAAGCTCCAGGATGAAATAAAAGAATGCAAGGCTATTCTCAAGTGTGGGGTGTGCTTCGACCGACCGAAAGAGGTAATGAACCATTGAATCGTAGCTTATTTTTTTGGATTACGTAGATTTGTGTCTGAACCAAGATGGTACAAGCTGAGGTTTATATTTATTCTTACTCCCATCTGAAAGTTCCTATTTCTTTGTTAAACTCTTAAATGTTGTACCAGTTTCGTTACCTACTGCTGATGAGCTTTCTGTTTCTCTTCTTGGTTGTTGGCAGGTTGTGATTACCAAATGCTTCCACCTATTCTGCTCGCCATGTATCCAGAGGAACCTTGAGATCCGCCATCGGAAATGCCCGGGTTGTGGCACTCCATTTGGGCAAAATGACGTGCGGGAGGTGAAGATCTGAAACCTCGGCAAAGTGGCTCGAATGGCCTGGTAGTTTGTATCTTGAACCTGCATGCCTCGTTCTTGTAAATATATAGTTTCTGTGTTCTCGGGGTACAGTTAGATCGAACTCTCATGATCTGCCATGTAGAGGGGCATCTTTTCAAAAACGAAAACCAGAAAACAAAGAAAAGAAGAAATTATTTCCAGATGTTTATTGCCGTAGTGTATGCTGTGGCCTGTGGGTGATGCCCTCCTTGGGTGGTCGTTGTTGTGACGTTAGATGGTCTACTTCCAGGCAGTGTATGAGGGTCTGCCTTTACATGGAGGGAGTGCTATACTGGTTTCGATTGATTTTGTGACCCACATTAAAAAAAGACTAAAATATAAAAAAAAAACATTTTCCTTTACAAAAAGTACTTAGAAGCAGCTAGGATGAATGTGTTGAACTGAGACTGCCTTTTATATGTTGTTAATGCACATAAAAATCGCCCGCTCTGTTCGATGCAGACTTAGGGTTCGTTGCGTTGGCGGTATTTGCTGAGGATTACCAAGAATCCTACCAATTTTTATGGATTAAGTTGTTTCCAAAACAATCGGTAATCTATGATTACCTTAGTAGTCAGATTACCATAGTTCCAACAATTTGTTTCTGTAGAAGGGACGATCTCCTAGATTACCGTGGTAAATAAATCTTTGTTGTCCCGTAAAAAAAAATCTATCACTTTTGTGGGGCTCACCTTATTTCTGCAATCTCTGAAATTTTCGTAATTGACCATGATTTCAGTTGCACACAAAATAACAAATTGTATAAAGACATGGACTTCCACGGAAATTATAAAAGTTCTTTGTAATACAAAAGGGGGCTATTGATCGAGGACTTGTACGAGGACCGTTGGCCAATATTCAAAGGAAACCGTGGAAAAGACAAAAAAGGTGTCAATCTCTCTCGAATTTTTTGTACGGATAATCCATTTTTTATTCGAAATTACATAAATATACCCGCGGGAAAATTTTTTACAAAAATAGGCTCCAGTCGCCTAATGGTTGGGCGACTGGAGGCGTTCGCCCAACCACACGGCGACACAATATATCTCGCTGCACAGTAGAGCGATTGCATTAAATCGCTCTTCCGTATGGCGACTGGCATGCAGTCGCCATACCGTTAGGCGACTGCCATGCAGTCGCCATCCCGTTAAGCGACTTCAGGTAGCCCCCCGTGATTGTTTTAGAATTTGTGAATTTTGTAACGTTGAACCGGTAAAAAATACGGTGAAGTTGTAATAAAAGTTTATGTTCATTGTATATTGTAGGTGTGTAAAAAGTTTTTTAATTTTTTTTTTGAAAGATTGAGTAGAGAACGATCGATACATACACTGTTAAGTGAGATAGTTTATATGCGGAAAGAGATGATAGACTTATGTAAATATAAATAAACTTCATAATATAACTGTGAGTAACATGGCGCATGTATTTTCATTACATGCATAACATATATAGCATCTGCAGCACGCCTCACTGGTCACCCTGCTGTGCCCCGTCACCGCGCCCGCGTCCTCCCATACGGCCTCGCTTGGCCCTCCTCCGGTGCAACGGATTAGGACGATCCGAAAAGGTAAAACGAGGAGGAGGGTGTCTATCCCGCCCCTGCGCTGGTGGAGTCAGCTGCACCTCTGGCTGTGTAATCTCCGGTGCACCGGGGAGGGCACTGGCAGAAAGAACCTGCGGTGCGACGTCGGGCGACGGCGCGAAAAACTGGTCCACATCCTCCTGGCCTGGGGAGACGCCGTGCTGGTAAGTACCTGCAATATTAATATCGTTAGTGCGTTGCATGTCGTCTTCGGATAAACACGGTATAAGACCCTATGCGTACCCGTAGCTGGCGCCATGGAGGAGGCGTACACCCCCTGCGTGGGGAAGACAGGGGTCTGCGTAGGAGGCGTGAAGTGAACCGGTGTAGGAGGCCCTGCCCAGGCTGAACCCCCTGGCTGCTCCGGGTGAGGTGGTGGAGGACGTGTCCACGTAGGTGCACCATAGTAGTGCCACGCTGGTGGAGGTGGCACAGGTGGAGGTGGCACTGGTGGACGAGCAGTCGTAGCGGGGGGCGTGGAGACCGCCGGTAGCCTCGTGCAGGACAGTAGGCTAACGATACGTCTACACCCCTCGTGCACCCGACGCGCAAAGCTGAGGCCCTCCTCATGGGTCAGCTGCGCACCACTGGCGAGCCTCTCCAGTACTGTGCCGGACTCGGCGTATAGGTCAGAACCGACGTCAGCCTGGACACAAAGACATAAAATGGTCGATTATGGAAACGACATTACCATTTGGGAATCTTTGAAATGACATGTAACGTACCGCGAGGTGAGCGTCGTGCGCGAAGTGCGCGGGGTACGTGTCCGTCGGAGCGGCGACGTGTGTGGCAGGCGGGTCTACCACATATACGAGCCTGATACGGGTCTGTGGCTGGTACCAGCGCAGGTACTCCGCGTACTCCCTGCTGTCGTACGGTCGGTCCTCGTCCACGCGGTCGTCGAGCGCATCCTGCCACTGCTCGACCTAGGGCTGCATTCTCACCGACCAGTCCGTGCCTCTTTTCACTCCCTTCCCGCTGTGCCTGCGTATAAAACCATTACGTAATGTGAGATACTTGCGAACGCAGTAGTAAGTATGTACATATTTAGCACAAACGTACACTCACCCGTGCACGTGCCGCGGAAGCGATGGTCCGACTGGTACAGGAACCGGCTGCCATAGCCCGAACTGCCGCATCACCCGCTGGGGTGCGTAGTCCTCCACGTAGATGAGGTACACGAGCTTCCGGCGGGTGAGCCAGAAAGCCCGGTCACGCCAGCAAAGTGAAGACAGACCGCCAGGAGCACGGGCCTGCACTGCCGTATCAGCGTACGGCTCCCAGCGCACGTCGTCGGCTGTGATGCGGTCGAGCTGCTCCACAAAGACTCGGTACGCCCGCGTGACCTGCACGTGCGCGAACTGTACCTGCAAGAAAGACAAGTTGTTTACAATGACGATCGTCAATAAGAAAGAAATAGTTAACTGTGATAAAACTTACTCGGCGACGGCACCACATAGAACCCATCGTCGGCCGGTCGACTTCTCCCCCCGGATACATCTCGGGCCCGTACGGACCCACGTCGTCTAGCACAGGTCGTCCGACGCTTAAGCGCTCGAACGACCACAACTGTAGTAGCAGGGGACAACCCGTGAGGATCGAGTTCGGCTTGACCCTCGTGCACGCATCGCACAGCGCGCGGTACGTCGCGGCAAGTACGGCCGATCCCCAGCTGACCTGGTGGGGCTCGCCGTCAGCGATCGCCCTCGCATAAGCGATAAGGCGCGCATCCACCGAGTTGCCGTGGCTGGTGGTGAAAAGCACCCAACCAAACAGCCACAGCACGTACGCCTCCAGGTGCCGCGAGACCTGCTGATCGTCTGCCTGCGGAACCATGCGCTCCACCTGAATGCAAAAAAGTTGTTATTAGTACGTAATACCACAAAAAAGAGCTTCGAAGATACGATCGATTTTATATACCACGTACCCGGTACTGTCTGAGCCACCTCAGTGTCGGCCCATGGGTCTGCGCCTCTCCGAACACGTGGTGGTCAGCGGCCGGTGGAACGATACCCTCGAATCTGCCGAGCAGGTCAGCGCGCCAGTCGGCCGGGGCCTCCGGTAGGAAGGCAGCGTCTCCCGCGATCGGAAGCCCAAGAAGCAGGGACACATCCTGCAAGGTCGGCGTCATCTCCCCGAATGGGAGGTGGAAAGTGTGCGTCTCGGGCCGCCAACGGTCCACCAAAGCCGTCAGTAGGGAACGGTCGAACGGAAATTGTCGTGATCGATCCCCGCCCGCCTCGTCCCCGCCCTCGTCCCCGCCAGCGGCTCCATCCTCCTCTGTGGCCTGCACCATCCGGGCAAGAGGGAGTAGCCCGGCATCCCGCAGCCTGCAAACAAAGTGAAGGTCAGCACGGAACGAACTAACGGTCGCACTAAACGCTGGAATAGTGCTCACCTGGCAGTCCAACGAGGGTCGAGTCCCCAGGCCACGCGAGGTGTCCGTGTCCGGACCACTCCCAACTGAGGCGGCTCGTCCGTGCTCCCCGGTGGCGGCACTAGATGGGAAGCGCGATGAGAGCGGTCCACGTGCTCGTCCAACAGCGCGAACCGCCACTCCGAGTCACGTCCAGCACGAGTCATACCTGCAAAATTTGTACAATACTTTCAACATTCAATTTTCTGCATCTAAATTTGTACAATAATTTCAACACTAAATTTTATACATCTAAGACTGTACATTAAACTTGGTACATCTAAATTTCTACATCTAAACTTGTACATTATACTTTCTACATCTAAATTTGTACAATAAATGGTACACAAAATTTATAAACTAAATTTTCTAAACTTTATTTGTAAACTACATTTAGTACACAAAATTTGAAAATTAAATGTCTAAATTATATTTCTATATTTAATTTCTAAACTAAATTTTGAAACTACATTTTCTAAACTAAATTTGTAAACTAATTTTCTACACTACATTTTCTAAACGAATTTTCTAAACTAAATTTGTAAACTAATTTTCTACACTACATTTTCTAAACTAATTTTCTAAACAATATTTCTAAACTAATTTTCTACACTACATTTTCTAAACTAATTTTCTAAACTAAATCTCTAAACTAATTCTCTACACTACATTTTCTAAACTAATTTTCTAAACTAATTTTCTACACTACATTTTCTAAACTAATTTTCTACACTAACAAAAAATATAACACGAAAAATTACCTGAAAATCGCGCACTCCCCCTCCTCTTCTCCTCCTCTCCCTCTCCTTCTCTTCTCCTCCTCTCCCTCTCCTTCTCTTCCCCTCCTCTTCTCCTCCTCTCCCTCTCTTCTCTGCGACGGCGGCCGAACGAAGGACCGCGCTCGGCCTGGCCGAGCGCGGTATATATCTCACTACAAGTCGCCGAACCGTTGAGCGACTGAAATGCAGTCGCCTAACGGTTGGGCGACTGGATGGAAGTCGCCCAACCGTGGGGCGACTGCAATTAATCGCCCAACGGTTAGTAGATTCATTAAATGTCGCCGTGTGGTTGGGCGAACGCCTCCAGTCGCCCAACCATTAGGCGACTGGAGCCTATTTTTGTAAAAAATTTTCCCGCGGGTATATTTATGTAATTTCGAATAAAAAATGGATTATCCGTACAAAAAATTCAATCTCTCTCTAGAAGGAATTATGAAATTCGTCCTTAAAGGAAGCGTCGTCTTCTTTAAATCCTATCATTGGATGATTAAAACAAGAGTAAGTATAAAGTACTCAACAAACCATGTATTTAAAATGATTATGATAGTACACAGGGAACTCCAAATGGATATGGGACTCTTAAGTTTGCTTAATTATCATTTAGTTATTTATTGTGTAGAAATGTTTTTCAAAATGTAAAAGTAAGTGATTTGTTGTCCAAATTGTGATTTATTCCTAGTTTTTACCCCAAATTTCAAATCTAAAAAAAGAAAATTTTGAAAATTTGAGAAGAACATCGAACCGGCTAGTTTTCAGTGGGAAGCCAGAACTGGCCCACATCTAGGTTTGGGACCGGTTCTGGTTTTAAAAAAAACCCCTTTTTGAGATATCTAAAAACTAAATAGTAATGCCATAGTAGATATTTGAATCCATATAAAACATTCTATGAAATCATAAATACATTCTTTTATTGACACTACCCAATGAATGGATACACAGTAAATATTAATTAATATGCCATTAATTCTTTTAAATTCATTAGGTGCCACTAAGTAATGAATAGATACGCAGGAAATCCGATCAAATCTGAGTTGTACGTACACGGACCTCTGGCCGATTAATTTACATTAAGGAAAAAAAACTTAATTCCATATGAAGAGCCCGAGCGCGGAAAAGACCAAAAGGAGTATGTTCTTTTTGGCTTCCAAAAGCTGCTTTTCAGCTTTTCTATAGTAACTAGCTTTTAAATGGAGTATCTTTTTAAGATAGGATATACTAGTTAATTTAGTACATATTATACTGACTTCATTTATATTGGCAAAAACCACACTTGAGTTTTTGTTACTCTGTAATCTCTCGCACAAACAACTCAAAAACCATAAACCGCAACAAAAAACTACAAACCGCAGCAAAAAAGAACAGGCCGGTGAGGTCTCAACCTAGAAGGGTTTAAAAAATTTCACCTAAAGGAAGCGTCGTCCTTTCAAATCCCTTCTCTGAATGATTAAAACAAGAATAAGTACAGTACTTAATAAGCCACAAAATGTAAATGATCATGAAAGTACACTATGAATTCAAAATGGATATAGGGCTCTAAGATTGCTTCCTTATCTTTTAGTTTTTTTATCATGCAGAAAAGTATGTTTTTCAAAATGGTAAAGTGAGAGATGTGTTGCCAAAATTGTGATTTATTCCCGATTTCTATCCTAAAATTCAAATATATAAAAAATAATAATTTTAAAAATTAAAAAAGAACACAGAACTGGCTAGTTTTTAGTGAAA
This sequence comes from Dendrocalamus latiflorus, assembly GCA_017311315.1. NCBI lineage: Eukaryota > Viridiplantae > Streptophyta > Magnoliopsida > Poales > Poaceae > Dendrocalamus > Dendrocalamus latiflorus. The sequence goes on along the minus strand of CM029643.1, from coordinate 22,134,077 downwards.
ACCCACTACAATAGAAAGGGGCATCACAGACGATTTAAAACCGTCATCACATACGGTTTCTGAGCCGTCTGAATTTATGTGTCTATGATAATAGGTGGTTATCACAGATGGTTCTCAAACCATTTATGATAAGTTACAACACAGACGGTTTTTTTAAAAAAATCGTCTGTAATATATCAGATATCACACACGGTTCTTAAACATAGTCGTCTGCGATATCTAACATATCTATCACAGACGGTTCTTAAACATAGCCGTCTGTGATACCTAACATATCACAGACGGTTCTGGATATTAGCCGTCTGTGACGGCTAATACTAAAACCATATGTGATATGTCATATATCACAGAAGGTTCTTAAACATAGCCGTCTGTGATATCTTACATATCACAGACGGCTAACACCCAACAACCATCTGTGATATGTCATATATATCACAGACGGTTTGGTATTACAAATCGTCCGTGATAGCAATTTGAATAGCTATTTTTTCTGTTTTTCGACTAGCCTCGAAAAATGCTAGCTGTGCCCTCTGAAAACAAGCAAGCAGATTACATATATAACACACGACAATCATTACACAAATATCACAAATGAATTAAACAACGCAAGAAGATCACATATATAGCACATGATAATTATTACACAGACCTCACAAATGATTAAACAATTGAATGAGTACAATTGAATTTATTGTTTGATTAAGCACAACTGAGTGAATTACAATTGAATCAAATGTTTGAACATCTAATAATCTTCCTTGGGGTTGAACTCTTTATTATGTTGAATGTCCTCCTCCATCAAGAATTCGGAGAGCTTTTCTTGAAATTCAGCGAGGTTGTCATGATCGTATGCACTTGAGTCGAATTTTATGCCATGTCGCTAGGAGTGTTAAAGTCATTAGCATATATATATATATATATATATATATATATATATATATATATATATATATATATATATATATATATATATATATATATATATATATATATATATATATATATATATATATATATATATATAAATTGATAATCATGAAATAAATATTGGCAGGTTAACAAACATCTGGATCTTTTGTGTTAGTGCTCATGATTTCCTGCATATGTCTGCAAACGTGGAATCCACATACGTTGCCCTGTAGCTGCTGGTGGCACCGTAAAAATAGAATTATATGCATAGGTATTATTAGTTCTAGAGGCATTATTACGAAGTGTGATATAGGATTGTTGTGTTATAGCGAGTACCGAATATTTTGTTCTATGTCACAGTGTGGCGTTGGATTCCTTGTGTTTCCCTCCCTAGGCAACATAAGCGCTGAACGACGTATGTGATTCCAAAAAGTTAGCCTCGGCTATTATAAATGAAAGGAAGACTACAATAGAGTTATGTGTGGAGAAAATAAGTTTACTTGTCAATTGCTTATTGCACAAGGGTGAAGTCGTGGTTGCTCCTAAGTAAAGAATCAATGTATATTAGCTTACTCTATTTTTGGTACAACCACAATCAGAATCTAGTGAGATCAGTCATGTATGTCGCCATAGTGATTAATTCTAAGGAGACAAAGTCGGATTTGACACTGTTGCGCATCGTATTTGCAAAAGTAGTCGTATGTACACCGTATTTACAAAAAATGGCACTTCTCCTGTCCGATGGGTGGGCGGAGCGCCGGCGAGGCGACACGTGGTGAGGCCATCGGCGGCAGGCGCCTGCCGCCCCGTCAGCAGACGGTAGGTAGCTTGCCACCCAGTGGGGGGACAGTAGGCAGGCCTACCATTCAGTGAGGGAGCGGCAGGTGATTAAGCTGGCTGATTAGCCGGTTTAATTACCTGACCTATTTTTTTGCGTTTAGTATTTGTTTAAAATTTTGAATATACCAAATTAGCTCAAAAAATTACGAACATTTATGTACAGCCTCCTGACACAACATATCTCACAGTGCAATGTTTGGGTAATTTTATCCATTGCGAATATTGCTAAAAAATTCATATAATTTTGATATTTTTATGAGTTTTTACATATAGCAAAAGAGCGCTAAAAATTACAAAATGTTATGTGAAGCTTTCCGACACAATCATAGTTATTGTATAATTTTTTGGGAATTTTATGTGGTATGAATTTGCCACGTTTATTCGGATTAATTTAATCATGAATGTATGGTTGAGTTGTACTCGGTTTTGGGACCTTGTTGACGTCCCAAGGGGCTATATAAGCCTTGTATTCACAGCCTTTAAGGCCAAGACCACTTTTGATAGATTGAAATTAGAACAATATATTGCTTGTTTCTTTTCACATAAGTATCTATGTGAGGTTACTTGAGAGGGATTGAGCGATTGTTCTCGAATCAAGGTCGTGTTTGCTTTTCCATTGGGAATCAAGGGCATAGCATTGCTCCACTTTGTGGTCTGGTGGAGATCATCTTGGTGTATCTTAGCGAATATCCATATAGCTGCAAGTCCTTGCATTGGCACCGGTGTACAACTGGTGAGACTAGTTGAGAGGCACTACTTATCTTTGATCCTACATTGAGAAGATCAGGGCTACTCGTATCATCTTGGTATTAGAGCGCGGTTGACTCGGCATGATCTTTACCCTAGATTTTTAGTTTAATTTCCTTGCTGTTTCTTTATTTTCCTATAGTCCATAAACCGAAAAACACAAAATAGCCAAAACCCTAGTTCTTAATCTGTTATTTTATGTGAGTTTAGTTAGGTTTTAATTCATTAGAAATTTTGTTTAGTGCTGATCTTAGTGTTCATTTTGTATAATTTAATCATTGTGTTTCATCTAAACCCTAAAATCCGTTGGTTTGAACTTTGTGGACACGCACTATCGGTGGGAGACGATGAACAACAAAGAAAACACAGAGTTTGTGATGCCGCAAACTGTCTAGCGTCTTTTCTTCTGTTTTCTCTGTATTGACTCGCTCAAACATCTCACAAACTAACAAACTACATAAATAAACATGCTATGGTGTGGCAGGTACCTAACTCCCTGATCCACTATTTGCGCCACATCTAAATGTGCACATCGACTCAATCCTGCATGCAACCACACACGCACACGGTCAATTAGTTTTCTCCATGCCTCTTGATATCTCGCCGCTCTCCCTTTACCATACAGCTACATGCAAGCACTTATTTCTTTCATATGCAAGACCTGATCAACAAACCACTAATTAATGACTCAAGTACTACTACATGCACGCAGGCATGCAAGACTCAACAAACTAATGCATAACTAGACACATGCAACAAGATTAACCCAACAAGGAATGAAAAAGAAAAGTTAAAAAAAGAGAAAAAGGTGAACCACATAATAGTTTTACCAATTATTCTCCTTTCAGCTGCCCTAGAAATGAAGGGAAGATTTCTTTTAGTTCATGCGGTTAGAGAGAAAAGAAAGGAGAAAGATTGGCCGAATAGGGGTTTGGTGAATCATCTCAAAGTAACTAATTTTAAATTGTGTTTTTAGTTACTTTGAGCAATCCTGTACCCTTACATTCATATTAATTACAATTGGCTAGCGTCTCTTCTAGTACTTAGTGCAAAGCGAGCTATTTTACCTTGATTTTTTCATATTGCATCCTTCTAGCTTATTCCTTTGTTTGCATTAAGTCATATTTATCTTGCATGCGCGTTCATAACTTCACTTAAACCTATTGGATCAGCACATAGGCAAATTATTATAGATTGGATTAATTACTTAGCTTTACAACAACGTGAGTTTCAGATTGCATAGGTTATACACTAAATCTTCCAAGCTCCACTTAAGCACCTTGTGTTGTGCATTGCTTTCACTGTTGAAATTTGCTAAGTATATCTCCTTGCTAATTTCTACAGCCACGAGGTAAGAATTTGCTATTTTCAATTCCTTTTGGAATGGTAAAACCTTAATTGTGCGAGATAGTGAGTTGAGTGATTTCATACACATATATGCACATACTTGCTGTTCATGAACTAACTATGATTGGACCAGAATATTTGTATTTTCCTTTTTATGGGAGTACCGATCCAGAGTATCTTAAATTGGTAGAATGCATGGATGTGGATCTTTTTATTCCAAAAGCTTTCCAAGACTAATGAAGTGAAACGTGCCACCATGGAGTTCGAAGAATATGCTTATGATTGGTGGAGATATCACCCTGAAAGGCAATTTGTGAAATCTTGGTATGACTTGAAGCGATTCATGAGAAAAGAGTTTGTGCTATCATATTATGACATGGAGCTATTTAAGCAATTGAAGAATATTAAGCAAGGACCAAGATCTATCCAAGATTATTCATTAGAGCTAAGGGTGCTCTACTTAGGGTCAATGTCATTATAGATGGAGGGGTAATAGCTAAGAGGTATTTCAAAGGAGGATTGAATTCCGAGATCGCTATTGATGTTCATTTGAAAGATGATGGTAGTATGCAGGATCTTGTGAATTATGCTAGAGCAGAGGAAAAGAGAATTAAGGATCATCATGCATCACGATTCAATTTGAATAAATACTTCCGTTCTTATGCCTTTACTGGTGTGACATATGAGAAGATGACCGAGTATAGAACTTTGCCTTTGGTCAAGAAGACATGTAGTGCTGCCCCAAGCTACATACATCACCTAATATGCTTCAAAACCCATGTGAGGATGAGAGCTACCTAGCCAAATTGAGTGAGAGTGATAAAAAGAGAGTTGTGTGATTCCACCATATGTGAGGTTGAGATCATTCAAATTGAGAGTGCGAGGGATACAACAAAAGAAAAGATAGAGGTAGATAATAGGCAAAGTGAGGTTTATTCTGAAACTAACATATTAACATATACTTCTATTGCTATTTCTCATATTGTGCAGATTCATGTTGAGGAAAAGGAGATAAACATTGAACAAATGACACCATTGGAAGAAAAGGATGAGGAGATCACCATGGTTGGCAGTGAGGTACTTACTGCCCCATGTTCAAATCATGATGAATCAATACCTCTAGCACCTACATCGAATATGCATTACATGTCATAAGTTTGCTGAATTAAAATTGCTTGTTTTAGATAAACAATCTTTTATGTCATGTTATGATCACAATAAAATGAGTTTCAACAATAGTACTTATTGTTTAAAAAGATTTCTTAAGCCTACTTGTTTACCCTTTGTTGAACAATCATATATAAGTAATCATAATAGCGTAGTTGAAGCATAGAAGACACTAAAAATTTTCTTTCCTATATTTGAACAACTTGAAATGGTTTTGCCCATTAATGACTTGTCCATATCCTTACAAAAGTCGAGGAAGACTTTTTCTCATTGGGGGGTGAATGATTTGAATGACAATATTGCAATGTATACATCTTATAGCTGTTGTTATACTAAATAGTTTATGAAAAACAACAAGAATGACACAATAATTGATTCATACATCTACCATGCATTTGTATTGTTCTTTTTTATTTACTACGCTTTCAGATATACATGATGTGCTAAACAGGAGAAGTGCAAATGATAGATACATATACTATGCATATACGTTGTTCTGTTTGATTAGTACACTCTCAGGTTATCAAAAGTCAAGGATGGCTTTTTGTGAAGAAGGGGAGGATGATGAGGAAATCCTTGCATATGTTGTTCATTGTAAGTCAATAAGTATTTCAGAACAACATGAGCTGCTTTGGAAAAGAAGCTTAACATTAAGATGAACTCATTCCAAACTAAGCTTAATATTGTTATTCACAAGAATTAGATATTACCCCATGTTATTACAGTATCCATTCTCAGGTTTGACAAGTATGAAGACTTTGGAATAGTGAGGGAGGAGAGGGAGGCCGAGGCCAACACAATGGAGAAGCACAAGGAAGAGGGTAGTCATATTTGCTGCCAACCCCATGAAGAACAAGAAGCTCAAAGCCCATCCGGTTGGAAAGGAGAAAGCCAAGCAGCCCATGCGGCTAATCAAGGAGGAAAGAAGCACATGTGGTGGGAGAGCAACAACGAAATCAAAATTTAAAATTTAATGCAGACAATTTAGTTGGTAGTATTTTTCCTAAGTCCAAAATATTCCCAATAGCTTCTGTGATTTTTTTTGGAATTTTTAGACTTTATTTGGTATTTTTCTGAGCTTTAATTATTTTATTAGGTTTTCTGGAAATCCAAAATCCTTAAATAAAATCTTAAAACCCTCACCCCTCTCTCCGGCTGACATGTGGACGTCCAGGATGCGCCCACGTCGCCTCTGGCCTAATCCAACCGCTCCGGCTCATCCCGCTTTCCCTCTCTCCCCGGCTAATGCGTGGATGGCTTAGATTAGCCGTGCGCATGCGCCAGCCAAATCTACCTGACCGCACTCCTCCTTAGACCAACGGCCCAGATCTATCCAACCCTGCTTGATCTAATCTGCACCTTTCCCTTTCACTTACCACTTTGCCAACGCCAGCTCTAAACTTGACCACCTGATTGTCATCCTACGGCCACCAGCCCCCCTCTCACTTTCGCTAACCGGTGCACCCTATCTGTCAGATCCATCTCCCAGCGCGTCGCCGCCTTTGTTCTTTCTTTCCCCCTTTCCTTCCTTGCGCTGACGATCGAATCTCCGCCGATCCCTTCCTCCCTTTTCTGATTCCTCTCGGTTTTGGAAAGCCCGAGCCACGCGGAATCCAATTACGCGCTCACCTTCCTTCCCTGCCCTTCCCTTCCCTTTTCCCCTTCGCCCGTATCCACGCTAGTCGTAATTTCTGGCGAGCAATCCTCGCCGATTGCCCCCGCCTCGACCCTATATAAAGGCCCCCTCGGTCTCTCCTCCCCTCACACCATCTCCCACCGCCTCCCGCTTCTATTCTAGCACAACCGAGAGCCTGAGCATCGTGCGCCTCCCCCTCCGCCACCTGCTCTTGCGCCGGCGAGCAATTGTTGTGCCTCCGATCACCGCCGAGCTCAACCAGCGACCCTAGAAACTTCGCCGCGCCTCGCCTTTCCAATTTGCACCTCTGTCGCGCCTCGGAGCCACCAGAGCGCTGCCGCACCAGAGACCCGACCACCACTGCCGCCAAAGCTCGTCGTCGACCATCTTCCGGCCATTTCCGGTAAGAACCGCGCCCACCTCTGAATCCCCTGTAGCTTCCTCTCCCTTGTGCACCCCTCGCTGGCCACTGCCGCTCGCCGGAGCACCGGTGACCATCGGTCCCCGAGCTCGGCCACCGCCCGGCGAGCCACGTTAGCACGCCGGGGTGATGTGGCTGCCATCTAGCGGCGGTGGCATGACACCTCGGCCGGTCAGTGCCACGCCAATGCTCGGCCACTCGGTCAGCAGCCGCATCGGTCACTTGTCCACGTGGCATACACGTGGCTGCCACGCCAGCCAAAATAGCCACGTGTCAAACCATGTCAGCACTACCTCAGCCCTATGCCACCTCAGCCACTCTCTGGTCCATGGACCTGGTCCATGTAGACCAGGGCCCACCTGTCAGTCAGATAACCCCAGGGCTGACATCATAAATTTGAATTTTCAATAGAAAAGTAATTTGGCTGAAAAAGGAAATTCAATGCTGACATCATAATTCTAATTTCCTTTAGAAAAATAATTCAAAAAATCCAGTTTATTCTTTTTCTCTGATTTTAAACTTCCGTGAGCTCGTTCTCCTTCATCCTAACTCCGTTTTAGCCCATTCAAATTTCTAAATTCATCAAACATTCCCCTCTATCCATTATTTCTCTTAGTTTAATTATTTGGAGTTCATTTGAATTTATTTAGATTTTATTTGAGTTTGGTGGGTTATTTTCACGTGTAGACTGTGACGAAACTGGAGAATTCTACGACGACGAATCACACCCACTTAAGGAGCAAGGCAAGTCACACACCTTGATCATGTTGATCCCAATTTACAAATAAAATTATGTTAATTTAAATTATATTTCATGCATATGTTTACTCAAGTATTTCAATTCTAGTTTTAAACTTAGTTAATTCCCAATTGCTATTAACACCTTTGATCTTGAGCAACGTTATACCTTGTCACCCTAGAATCAAACTCTTGTTAGTACACTAGTATTGGCTAGAGAGTTTTATATCAAATGGTTAGACTTGCTTAGATATAATCTTGGTTTTGGGATTCCTTTTCACATAAAATGATAAGATCTTCAAATGTATTCTTAACTTTGGTGAGTCAAGAAGGTTAATGAAATATTTTGAAATAAAATATGAAATCTGGTTTAGACTTAGGCTAATAGTTAGGTGGTGGGTGCAGACATGCACTGTTGTTCAGAGACACAGTGTTAATTGTCGGGCACATGGGGTATGTGGTTGAGCCTAAGTCAATTAAGGACCGGTCTGTGAGCTACTGTTACAAAGCCCTATCGTACTACCACAAGCTAGTATGAGACAGTCCTGGCTGATTAATTTGCGGGTCCCAACCTGAGTCATGTCGTAGGTTGAAAGTGAGCGTGGCGTAGGCCATGAGAAGTCTCACTCGGCTCAAGAGGGGGTCCCAGTCTGGTGGATTCCTTACTGGGGTGAAACCTTAGTGTTGGCTTGGCCAAGTTGAAGGCTTTGCATTGTAAAGGCCTTGTCATGATCTCCTCGCCGCACACTAAAGGAAGTGTGGTAATCGCGTGGCAATATGGGATGATCATGTCTCGTGGGTAAAGCTGTACAACCTCTGCAGAGTATATAATCTATCCTGGATAGTCGTGCTTATGGTCATGGGCATGCTGAGTAAAGTTTTTCATGGATTAGATTTTGTTTTTCAAAATGATTTGTGCAAACAGTATGGATGAAGTTCATATGATGTCTTTTGGAAAAGATGGTCCGGGTGGGATGCCCATGGATAGGTTAGTGTTTGGTCGGAGTTTGCACTAACAGTAATAATTTCAATTACAGTTACTGCTTTTATTTATTATATTAAATTTAGCAGTTTTAATCTACTTACTGTATTTCTCAATATTAATTCTTTTCGCTCAACTAACCCTATATGCCTTCCTTTTGTTGCCCTTAACATTATATTGCATTTCTGCGTGTGACTTGCGAAGTACAAGTTTGTACTCACCCTTGCTATCTCATCACAGAGGAGGACTACGCTGACTACGGTGTGGACCAGGACGAGTAGGACACATCTTGCAGTCATTTGCCTGTGGGCAGGCTTGGGCTTCGTTTTTATCAGCTTGCTTCCGTAGTTCCTTTTCAGTTATTATTTGCCAATGTGCAGTGATGTAAACGTTGGCCATAAGGCCGTACTCTCAAAATTTAATAAATGTCATTATGCTTGATATTTATCTTTGTTGTCCACTATGTACACTAACTGATCCTAGACTAGTGCGATTTACACAGAGGATCCTGGAGTTGTCGCTCTGGGTTCCAACAGCACGGTAATGGTGTGCGTGGATTACAGGTCCTTGAATGAGGTGACTATTTAGAGCAAATACGCTTTACCTCAGATAGATGACCTATTTGACCAGCTCAAGGGAGGCACTATGTTCTCCAAGATAGACTTGAGGTTAGGGTACCACCAATTGAAGATCAGGGCAGAGAACATTCCTAAAACCATATTCACCATCAGATTTGGTCTATATGAGTTCACGGTCATCCTTGTCTACTCCAAGAATGCAGAAGAACATGTTGAGCGCCTATAGTTGGTACTGGGGAAGCTTAAGGAGCACTAGTTATATGCCAAGTATAGAAAATGTGAGTTCTGGCTACAAGATATCAATTTCCTCAGGCATATTGTGTTCGTTGGAGGAGTATCCGTTGACCTAGCTAAGGTAGATGCCATCCTAGAGTGGAAACAACGTACCTCAGTTATCAAAGTATGAAGTTTCCTTGGATTAACTAGATATTACAAACAATTCATCGAAGGATTCTCGAGAATTGTCAGACTTCTAACCACTACTACAGAAGAGGCTATACTGGACGGCTACATCACAGACGGTTCATACGGAACCGTCTGTGATTAAACTGTCACAGACGGTTATTAACACGAACGGTCTGTGATAAATGAGACATCACAGACGGTTCGTGTTACTAACCGTCTGTGAAAGTTCACAGACGGTTATTAACACGAATCGTCTGTGATGTCTAAAATTATCACAGACGGTTTCTGTTAATAACCGTCTGTGAAAATATCACAGACGGTTATTAACTGGAACCGTCTGTGATAATTTTAGAGATCACAGACGGTTCGTATTACTAACCGTCTGTGAAATTTCACAGACGGTTAGTAATACGAACCGTCTGTGGTATCGTTTAAACTACAGAATCTATAGAGACAAGTGTCAAATTCAAGGTAATTTTATTACAAAAGTGCAATAAAAATACATTCCCAGATTTGAATCTTCTGGGCTTCATATGCTTCTTCGTCGACTTCTGGAGTTGGAGGATCAGCTGCTGTGTTCTTGAATGCCGCCAAGATTGCCCTTGCCTTCTCGACTTCCTCCTCAAGCATGGGCAAATGATCATTAGCATGTTCCATAATCTGAAACAGGATGTCAAGATGCGCTTTCGCATTATCGGCCCAATCTGCTTGATCGGCAAGTTTATCTAAGTGTGTCTGCAGTGCCGCATGATCTTCCTCCGCTTTGCGCACATTGTAGAGAAGAACGAGGCTTAGGGCGGTTTCCCTATCCTGAGTGGCAATGAGACACCTCCGTTGATGGCGGATGATGAGGTCCAGCTGACGGATGGAAGCGAGTTGAGGAAGGAGAGCAGGGCGTGAGCGGAGGAGCTGCTCCAGACGTAAATTTTTGGCCGCCTGTAAGGTTGCGTCCGAACAACTCATGATGGATAGATGAGAGGAAGGAGATCAAAAGAATTTTAGATGTCATTATTGAGAAATCTGGTGATGAAGAAGATGATCAGGGAGAGCATAGTGTGTAGAAGGATTAGGGCGCGCATATATAAGCATTAACGCATGCAGACGCTTCGTATTTCAAACCATCTCTGCTATTATGATCAGGGAGAGCATAGTGTGTAGAAGAGCAGGATTAGGGCGCACATATTTAAGCATTAACGCAGACGCTTCGTATTTCAATCCATCTCTGCTATTAACATCACAAACCGTTCATATTCTGATATTAATATCACTGACCGTTATTAATACAAACCGTCTGAGATAACTGAAACATCACAGACGGCTCGTATTAAGAACCGTCTGTGATAACTGAAACATCACAGACGGGTCGTATTAAGAACCGTTTGTGATATTTATTATCACACACGGTTCGCGTTAATAACCGTCTGTGATAATCACATATCACCAATAATTGGCGTGTGATAATCACGTGTCACCAATAATTGGCGTATACCCAGGATTTCGATCTCACCCGTCCATTCTCTCCACATCGAATGGCTGGCACCAGTTTCTCCCACGGCTCGGCCCTTATTAATAACTTCTCATCAACCTTTCCACCGGTACTAGTCACGCGTGAGTTCATCCACTAGCTAGGTTCCCCTCCGCTGTGAGCTAGCGCCTCCGTCACGGCATGGCCGGCGGCTGGAAAACACACTCTTGCCGTAAGTGTCGTAAGTGTGTCTTGTTCAGCCGCACGGTTGTGCCATGAAGGGTTCGTTAGATTGTTATCCTGTAATAGATCGATCTGAATGTGTTGTTGTGCTTGCCTTTGTATTTGCTTGTTCCTCCACAACGCCGACTACTGCCGTGAGCTAGCGCCTCCGTCGCTGGGCGGCTGGACAACACACTCTTGCCGTAAGTGTCGTAAGTGTGTCTTGTTCAGCCGCACCGTCGTACCATGATGGGTTCGTTCTTAGCTGTAATAGATCTGAATGTGTTGTTGTGCTTGCCTCTGTATTAGCTGTGATTGTTGCAAAAGATACATGGGCCATTTGGGTGGAAAGATGAACTGTTTCGTCAGGCGCATGACTGCCAATTCGAAGCATAACATAGCATCCGAGGCACATCCGAGGCCTGCTGCTGTGTCTTGTGGAATGCCACATCTGAAGACCAGCTCTTGGCATTCCTCAAGACACAGCAGCAGGCCTCGGATGTGCCTCGGATGCTATGCTATGCTTCGAATTGGCAGTCATGCGTACAGAGTGAACTATCACAAACGGTTTGTAATGTAAACCGTCTGTGAAGGACTATCACAGGCGGTTCTATATACGAACCGTCTGTGATACGCATAAATCCCAGACGGTTGGTATTGCGAACCGTCTGTGATATTGTGGACATCACAGACGGTTCGTGTTAAGAACCGTCTGTGATAATGTTAGACTATCACAGACGGTTATATATTCGAACCGTCTGTGATATTGTTTGTATCACAAATGGTTATTAATTTGAACCGTCTGTGATATTGTTTGTATCACAGACGGTTAATATTAATAACCGTCGGTGATAATTCACAGACGGTTATTAATACGAACCGTCTGTGATATGTCATTTTCACAGACCGTTTGTGGTTGGAACCGTCTGTGATATTCTGTGTAGTATTAATTACTTGGCGTACTTTCTTGAAGGATGTCGACACCGATCTGTCTTCATTGCGCTGCATCGGTGGAGCAAGGCGGCCGGCTTTAGGGGGTTGGGGGTGAAAAAAATATCACCGTCTTCTTAGTGATCTGATCAGAGGTTAGTATACTCAATTACTTAACATTCTTAGTGATCTGATCAGAGATTAGTACTCAATTACTTAACATTCTTAGTGATCTGATCAGAGGTTAGTAGTAGGGGTAATAATCATTTTTGACACCCATTTGTCACTTGTGTAGCGTAGATGGACCGAAGCTGGATGTATATTGAGAACCGTGTGAGTGAAGAGTACATTACTGGCGTGTCTGCTTTTAGAAGGGCGACCGAGTTGGATATGTTGAAGAAGGGGATGAAATATATGTATTGCCCATGTATTGATTGTGATAATCTCAAGATGTTTAGCAACTCAGCGCAGATTGAAGCTCACTTGATTCGAAGGGGTTTCAGAAAAGGGTACAAATATTGGACCAGTCACGGTGAAGAGAAGAGTACACAAGAAGGTAGTTATGACATAGTCGAGGGAGACAACGATATGCCAGTTGTGGACTGTTCTTTCGATCATGAGGATAGGTCGCAGGATGACAATCTGGATCAGATGTTACGTGATGCAGAAGGGAACTATAGTGAGAGAGAGTTTGGTAAATTCGAGGGCTTGATGGAGGACTCGGAGAAACCTTTGTTCCCGGGCTGCAAGCTATAATACACGAGGTTGTCATCAGTTCTAGAACTGCTAAAATTGAAGGCAAGCAATGGTTGGTCCGACAAGAGTTTCACGGCATTATTAGGTCTCCTAGTGGACATGCTTCCAACGGGAAATGTGTTGCCAAGAACCACCTACCAAGCCAAGAAGATTCTTTGTCCATTAGGAATGGAAGTAGAAAGAATACATGCATGTCGGAATGATTGTATCCTGTACCGTAAAGAGTATGCTAGCTTACATGTTTGTCCGGTGTGCAAAGCATCCCGATACAAGCGTAAAAATGACTCTGATGATGGGAAGGGCATCGAGGTGAAGCAAGGACCTCCTGCTAAGGTGATGTGGTATCTTCCTGTAATCCCCCGTTTGAAGCGTTTATTTGCAAACCGCAAGGATGCAAGATTGATGCGTTGGCACTGCGAGCAGCGTAAGAAAGACGGAATGATAAGACATGTTTGTAGATTTCAGTGTGGAACCGAGAAATATAAGGTTTGGGTTGAGTACAGATGGAATGAATCCTTTTGGTAACATGAGCAGCCGACATAGCACATGGCCCGTGACTCTATGCATGTACAACCTTCCTCCTTGGCTGTGTATGAAGCGGAAATATATTTTGATGTCACTACTTATCCAAGGGCCGAAGCAACCTGGCAACGATATTGATGTGTTCCTAGCCCCATTGGTGGAAGACCTTGCAATACTGTGGAATGAAGGGGTACATGTATGGGATGCGGACAAACGAGAGAACTTCACTCTACGCGCCATGTTGTTCTGCACCATTAATGATTTTCCTGCCCTTGGTAACCTGTTAGGGTTGAGTATAAAAGGAGCCAAAGCGTGTCCGCACTGCTTAGATTATACCGAGAGTGTGTGGTTGAACAACTCGCGAAAAACTGTGTACATGCGTCACCGTAGGTTCCTTCCAAAGTATCACCCATACCGCAAGATGAAGAAATAATTTGATGGAAAAAAAGAGGATGACTCAGTACCAAGACCTTTTAGCGGGAAAGAGGTGTATGATATGGTCAAGGATATAAATGTTGTGTTTGGAAAGGGACGTAAATTGAGGAAGAACATGTGGAAAAAGAGGTCAATATTTTAGGACTTGCCTTATTGGGAGCACTTAGAAGTTCGCAATTGCATCGATGTCATGCACGTAGAGAAGAATGTATGTGACAGTTTGATTGGTCTCTTACTGAACATTCCTGATAAAACAAAGGATGGTGTTAACGCAAGGCGTGACTTGGTCGCTATGAACATCAGGACCGAGTTAGCACCGATAGAGACCGATAAAGGCCGGACGTACCTTCCCCCAGCATGCTACACTCTGTCTAAGTCCGAGAGAACTGAACTGTGTCAGTCCTTACATGGTGTGAAAGTTCCATCCGGTCACTCCACAAGCATGAAGAAACTTGTTTCCATGGAACATTTAAAATTAATTGGCATGAAGTCTCACGACTGTCATGTGCTAATGACACAAATGCTACCTGTTGCAATTAGAAGCATTTTGCCGAACAAGGTTCGAGTGACAATCATAAGGCTATGTTATTTCTCCAACGCAATTGCTCAGAAGGTCATTGATCCGGATGGATTAGATACTCTGCAAACCGAGGTGGTGACAACTCTATGTCATCTAGAGATGTATTTCCCTCCATCATTTTTTGATATCATGGTCCATCTCATTTTCCACCTTGTGAAAGAGATAAAAATATGCGGCCCTGTATTTCTACGTCATATGTACCCTTTCGAGAGGTACATGGGAATTCTGAAGTCCTATGTATGCAATCGATCTCGACCGGAGGGTAGCATCATCGAAGGTTATACAACAGAAGAGGTCATTGAATTCTGCATCGGCTACATGGCTCAGGTAGAGCCGATAGGTGTACCTCTATCTCGTCACGAGGGGAGGCTAGAGGGTATCGGGACTATCGGGAGGAAAGCAATAACTCCGGATCAAAATACGTATGCTCAAGCCCATTTCATGGTTTTACAACACATGACTGAAGTGACCCCATATATTGAAGAGCACAAGGACATGCTACGTCAGGAGAATGCAGGCCAGTCAGAAGTTTGGATCACGAGACAACACAACTGTCAGTTCAACGAATGGTTCAAGGTGCAATTGACTAGGAGGTCGTCAAGTGAAACACTACAATGGTTGGTAAAAGGGCCAAAATTTACAATTGTGACATGGCAAGGATACGACATTAATGGCTACACATTTTATACAACAGATCAAGATAGAAAGAGCACAGTGCAGAACTCAGGTGTCCGCATAGATGCCTATGATGCGCACGGCAGTACCGTTGGCCCAAGCTTGCACTACGGGGTTGTAGAGGAGATTTGGCAGCTTGACTACGTAATTTTCAAAATTCCTTTGTTTCGGTGCCGTTGGGTCCAACTCCCACGAGGTGTAAAGGTTGACAAGTACGGCGTCACTACCGTGGACCTCGAATGTGTAGGATACAAAGACGAACCATTCGTACTCGCGAGGCAAGTTGTTCAAGTATTTTATGTAACCGACCCGGCAAATAAGAAGCGCCATGTAGTTCTTCAGGGAAAAAGAAGGATTGTCGGGGTTGAGAATGTTGTGGATGAGGAGGAGTACAATCAATTTGATGATTTGCCTCCATTCAGAGACGGCATCAGGCTCGAGGAAGAACAAAGCGATGAAGCAAGCTATATGCGTGTCGATCATCGTGGAGGGCTTTATTTAAAATGATATAGCCAAAGTGTAATAAATGATATTGGTTATGCTTGTATTTTTCATAAATGTGTGTATGTTCCATTGTAATTGTAAAATGACTAAGGAACTAAGAAATAGTTATATTTATGGTTATGCTTGCGTTTTTCATAAATGTATCTATGTTCCATATTATAATTGTAAAATGACATAGGAACCTAGCTAGCTGCAGGTATTTATAGTGAACTATCACAGGCAGTTTATCAAAAGAAACCGTCTGTGATAACACATCGCAGACGGTTCTATCGATATAACCGTCTGTGATAATATGGATATCACAGACGGTTATATCTACAGAACCGTCTGTGATAATATGCATATCACAGACGGTTATATCTATAGAACCGTCTGTGATACCACTATCACAGACGGTTCGTTTAAGGAACCGTCTGTGATAGCTTATCTTTAAATACCCGCAGCTAGGTCTGCGGAGTCTGCGCTCGCGCAGTCTCTTGTCTCCACTCTGCAGCGCCCCTGCTAGCTAGGTTTTGGTCCCTCCCACCGCCGCTCCCTCCCGACGCCGCCGGTCCCTCCCGTCGCCGCTCCCTCCCGACGTCACCGGTCCCTCCCGACGTCGCCGGTCCCTCCCGACGCCGCCGGTCCCTCCCAACGCCGCCGCTCCCTCCCGACGCCGCTTCCTCCCGACGCCCCCCCCCCCGACGCCCCTCCGATGCCGCTCCCTCTGAGCTTCACATGTATTTTATTTTATATGCTTCACATGTTATATGCTCATGTTGTATGCTTCACATGTTATATGCTCATGTTATATGCTTCACATGTTATATGCTTCACATGTTGGAAGGCCCATATATAGCTCACTGCAGTTAGTTAATCGTTAAGGGCATAAAGCAAGTGACACACTCCAGTGTATCTTGTTCAATGAACTTGATGCACTGGTTTGTGTCACTTGATTTATAGAACTTTGACAAGCTGGGACCATAGCTCACTGCAGTTAGTTTTTTCTTAGAAGAGAGATGGCGTCCACACAATCTTCATCGTCGTCATCTAGGTCTCACGCTCCCAAGATTGCGAAAACTAAACGTGGCCGAGGAGTATCGAAAAGGCCAGAGGGCCGAATGACCATCACGGTGGTCTCTCCGAATGGGATCCCTCTGGAACCGAAGAAAGCAGCGTCATCATTTCGGAGTACCTGCGGGATAATTGGAAGGCAACGGGTCCCCATCACCATAGCAAGCCGGAAAGATTTGACAAAGGATCACAAAAATCAGCTATGGGAGGAAATTACAAATTCGTTCGAGATCCCAGCAGAAGTACAGGGACTCGTGCAACGGCAGGCGCTCCTCGCGACGGGAAAAGCATGGAAGAATTTTAAGAGCACTCTTGTGACGAAGTACGTGTCCGAGGATGTCACGCCCTTCACGAAGTATCCTTTTGTGTCGCCAGAAACATGGGAGGCCTTTGTGCAGATGAAGACGACGACCGAATTTGAACAACAAAGTGCGACACACAAGGCTCTCCAGGCACAAAACACGCACCCTCACAGACTTGGCAGTGCTGGGTACGCGGGTAAAATCCCGCAATGGAGGATGCAGGATGAGGTCGCAATCCGATCGGAGGCCTCTCCGCCATTTGCCGGGATCGCAAATGAGCGCGCTCGAAACTGGTTAAGAGCGAGGTTATCAACCACATCTTCGGGTGTCTCTTTCAAAAACCCCGCAGATGAGGAAGTGTCCCAACGCCTAGTAAAATATGTTAAACAACATAATTGTTAACACCTCTTGAACTTCATGGGTTCAAAAATAACATGATTAATTGTCTCTTGCAGCAATCATTGACTACCGAATCTTCTCGTGGCTCCTTTGAAGAATATAGGGAGATAGATTTACTATCACAGGCCTTGGGAAACAAGGAGCACCCAGGTCGCACACGAGGCATGGGGGTTTATGTACCTTGGAGGCACGGATTTCCATATTACTCCGAGACATATAGGAGTAGGAAGAGATCCAAGGCGTACCGCAACGAGCAAATAAAACAGGAGCTTCGTGCTCAACTTGAGGAACAACTATCTGCCTCACTTCAAGAGCAGATTGCCTCACTTCGAGGAGAGATAGATTCGTTGCGGGAAGAACTGAGAAAAGTCCGCAACCAATCGCAACCCACTCCTAGTACTGCGGTACCCAGTCCCCCTCAACGTCGCAGTAGCTGCGCGTCCACACCAATTTCTGAACATAGCGACGCTCACTTACGTATTGATGACATTCAGGTAATGTACCTCTTTAGAATGGTACATAGATCTCTCTGGTGGACGCCTTAACTTATCTTGTATCGTTATGTAGGAGCCCATGCCTTGCAGCCTCAAAGTCAGGCTTGTGGCTCTATTCCCGTTGACGCTGGGCACGGCATGGTGTATCCATTGCTGCTAGGGACGCTGGTGCACGGTGTACAAGTAGACACCGGTTTCATAAAGGTCCAGGTGTACATGATTAATGATATTTTTAAGTCCGTCCCTCTTGAGAAGCCCCCAAACGAAGAGATTAAGACATTAGGGGATGCCGTCCACACATTCATTCAGTGGCCCAAGAGGGACATCGTCCTCGACATGTCCATGCCACAATCTTCACATCCAGTGGCCCAAGAGGGACGTCGCCCTGGACCTGGCACATCGGCTCCGGTGGCTCCACCTTCACCTCCAAATCCAGTAAAGTCTGTTGCATCGGCTCCCGCCGAGACGCCACCGAGAACATATCATAAGCGAGGCTCCAAGGCCTCCAAGGCTCATGCAACGAAAATTAAGCCGCGTCCCATGCCATGGAAGTTTATTCTAGGAGTGTCGTTGGTGCCCGAGTCACAATTACGCCAGATTGGTATGATTTGCATTACATTGCATGCCTGGTACATGGAGAAGTCCAACATGAAGCCAAACCGGTAGAGTGCATTCACTTTGAAATATAACGAGATGCATTTCCTCCACGACTCGGGCTACATCGTTGTGACATTCGAAGATTTATTCTTACTATTCAATCTCGACGAACTCGACGCCTCACTTCTACGATGCTGGACACTGTAAGTGTACTGTACAATGAAGTTCTACATTCACGTTATACAGATAAATGTCATTACTCTTTCTTTATGTATAGATACATGATCCAAGAAGTCCGGCGATTGCGGCGACCGGTGGGTTTCCTCGACCCTCACTTGGTCTCCGAGCAATCTATCAATGAAGATGCATCCTTCGTGCAAGGTTACATAACGAGGGGATTGATTGCTCACACCGACAAGAAGTACGTCATATTACCCTTCAACCAAGGGTAAGTGCTTCACTAGTTGCCACACATATGTTTCATTTGTACTTTACATGCAGCATGAACTTAGGATTAATCACTATGGCGACACACATGACTAGGCATCACTGGATTTTGCTTGTGATTGTTCCAAAGTGGAGCAAGGTAATATACCTTGATTCCCTCCTTAGGAGCAACCACGACTTCAGTCGTGTGCAAGAAGTACTTAACAGGTAAACTCATTTCCTCCATACATAACTCTAGGGCGTTTGCCGATTATGTTTGCCACGGCCGAGGCTAAGTTGTTTGAATCTGTAGGACCGAAATGGCGACAGAGGGGGGTGAATGTCGATCACTAAAACTTCGTCCCCACACAAGTATCCACGATTTCTCTTATCTCCGATAGCTATAGAAGCTACGAAGAAAGCGAGCAAATGCTTACTTGGAAGATTAAGCTAAGAGCATGAAAACCACTGAAAAACAAGCTCCAGTCAAATGAGACAACAAGCTGAGAGGAACACAAAAAACAACAGCAAATAGCTCTTAAAAAGACACTCCCTATTGCTGTTTTTGTATGCCAAAAACTGCTCTCATGAACAATGCTCTTGCTCCCAAATCTAGCCGAAACCAAGATCTCAATTAGCTGCTAATATTGTGCTGGATGTACTGCAAGAAATACTAGCAAATCTGCTGCCAAAAGGATCAATAAAAGTTGTCAAAAAGGTCAAAAACTGCTGCTCATCAATAGCCAATTTCTGCTGGCCGAACTGCATTAAAAGGCAATGCATTGCATGCTGTTGGACAGCAGCAAACTGCAAAGGACATGCTGTCCAAAAACTGCTCAAAAAGGGGACTAACGAATGGAAGAGTAGCCAGCCAAAAGAAGGATTTGAGAAGAAATTTGGCTGCAGTACAGAGCTGAAAATAGCTGAATAGCTGCCACCGAGGGACCCTGCTGCAGACTGGAAAAAGACAGTAAACAAACAGATTTTCAGGATTGTAACAAGGAGATTTTGTCAAAAACAAGTGCAGGAGATAATTGATTTAAATCTCTTCAAGGGAAAGCTCCAAGGATCTATTCCAAACACATTTGAGAGACCAAATAACATGAGAATTCAACTGAAGACTTAGAATTTCAGATTATCCCCAATAACCTAAAAATAACAGGGACTTCTCCAAAAACAAATTTCTCTCAAACCCTAAAACCTTTGCATCTGAAACTTTGAGGATATATTAGCCATCATCTCAGGAGTCCAAACCTCAAAGATCATGCCAACTTGAGAAGAGAAAAGGGGAATAGACCAAAACCCTAGAAAGAGAAATGAAACTACAGAGAGAGCACAAGAACTTAAATTCCCATCAAACCCTTGAACCTTTGGCCATGAGATTTTGCAGATAGCTAACTAATAGCCCATAGAGTCTCCATGCCAAATTTCAAATGATCTCGCAAAGGGAATCACAATCTGCAACAAAACCCTAGAAGGCTACACATGAGCAGAGGAACTCAAAATCTAAATCTGGAATCAAACAAGGCTTGCTCTTGGGATTAAATAGCCAAATGGCTTTTGAGCATCACCCATGTCATAGCAGCCCATTTTGGTACTCTAGAGCCAGCAAGAACTCGAAAATCAAGAAGTCAAGAAATCATCCAAAGGGAGCAACGAAGAACAGAGAGCATAAGCAGAATAAAACTTCAGATTTCATTCATTAGATTAAAGGGAAATACAAGGAGTCACGATACGCATGGATATTAGAACAGGGATGATTGATTACAAGACTATCAACTCATCCTCTCCCTCTCCTTCTCTCTACCTCAACCATGAATGCTTGGAGGAGGATGAACACAACACTCTGTTCTATCTAGGAACCATCGAAGGGGACAGAGGGAGCACGACTCTGCCTCTCCAACCACTCTCACCCACTAAAGCCTAAAGCCAAAACAAACTCTCAAAGCCTCTTTTGACTCTAGCAAACCCTAATTCACCTCTAGTGCTCAAGTGGGCATGCAGCCCCTCCACTCCTTTTATAGCCATGGCTAACGGGTCTCCGTCCCGTTACGCCCGCTATTTCCAACGGAGCCCGCTTCCGCTTGTGCAGCCTTGCGAAATTCCCGTTTCGCCCCTCCTGCACCTTCCGGGAAGCTTCTGCGCTCCTTGTCTCGCACGTCTCGCAACCACCTCGAGTCCACATCGTCTTCGACACATCCCGACCGTTCTGACCTCAGCGCCACCTGCGCCTAGTCCGGTCCACCGTGTCTCACCACGACTCCACTGACGTCCTGCAGTCACACAGACAAGAAAACACGTCAAATAGCACCGCTCGATACATCAAAGCATAAATACCATCATACTTACCATAACGAAGTCCAAACCTGTCGAATCATCAGAATATGCAACCTAATCCCATACGACCAAGTTTGACCAAAGTCTGACCGAGTCCAATTGCGCCACGCAATGACTCGACTCCGAACCACTCAAACCAAACTCGACTAAACATAACCAATGTCAATTACACATCATACACATGTGGTCACCTCCACATGGTTCATCAGAATCATGTAGGGCGTTTGCCGATTATGTTGCCCAAGGAGGAACACACGACAAAAAATCCAGTGACATGCTACGACACAACACGCGATTTCCGGTACCCGCTACAACACAACAATCCTATATCATACTTTGTTATAATGCCTCTAGAATTGACAATACTGATGTATGTAATTCTATTTTTGCAGTGCCACCAGCAGCTACAGGGCAACGTATGTGGATTCTACGTTTGCCGCCATATGAAGGAAATCATGGGTACTAAGATCAATGATCCAGAGGTTTGTCAGGTCCTTCCAATAATTATTACTTTCTGATTATATATATGTATTTATATTACACACACATGCTAATTAATGACTTAACATTGCTCCTAGCGACAGCGGGTGCATTTCGACGAAAGTGCATATGATCTTGACAATCTCGTCGACATTCGTGCAATCATCTCCGAATTCTTGCTAGCAGAGGTCATAAATAAGAGGGGAGAGTTCCAGGCCGGCAATGGTGATAATTAGATGTTGAAACATTGGATTCAACTGTACAAATCAAACAATTCCTTCAATTGAATTCATTTGTCAGATTTTGTGTAACGATTTTCATTCTATATATGTATGTGATCTGCTGGCCGTTTGTTACATTCATCTGTGTACGAATTTTGTTGTAATTTACTATGAGTTGCAATTAACTTATATCTGTCATTTATCTGTAATCTGCTTGCTTGCTTGCTTTCAGAGGGCATGGCTAGCATATCCTGAGGCTAGCCAAAAAACAGCAAATAAAATGGATGATGCACTTGGTATCACAGATGGTTCGTTGTTAAAAACCGTCTGTGATACAATATCACAGACGGTTTCAAAGAGTGCCGTCTGTGGTGTCAATGATATCACAGACGGCCTTTACTACTAACCGTCTGTGATATACACAATATCACAGACGGTTAGTAATAAAAACCGTCTGTGATATTGTGTATATCACAGACCGTCTTTATTACTAACCGTCTGTGATAGGCGAGTATCACAGACGGTTGTTTATAAAAACCGTCTGTGATAGTCTCGTATCATAGACGATTTTTTACAAAAACCGTCTGTGATACGAGACTATCACAGACGGTTTTTTATAAACAACCGTCTGTGATACTCGCCTATCACAGACGGTTAGTAATAAAGACCGTCTGTAATGTGAGTTATCACAGACGGCTCGGGAACCGTCTGTGATAACCACCAACTATCACTGACACCTAAACACTGACGGTTCAGGAACCGTCTGTGATAACGGTTCTGAACCGTCTATGATAGGGTTGTCTGTAGCAGTGAACCCACATGCTCAAGAACGAGAAGAAGTATGAATGGATGAATACATGTGAAGAGAGTTCCCAAGAGTTGAAGAAGAGACAGACCACTGCCCCTACACTAGTGTTGCTAGATGTATGCAAAGACTTTGAAATATACTGTGATGCTTTGCGCCAAGGTCTTACTTGCATACTTATGCAAGAAGGAAAGGTCGTAGCATATGCATCAAGACAACTTTGCCTTCATGAGGAGAATTACCCGACCCATGGCTTGAAGTTGGCTTTAGTAGTGCATGCCCTAAAATTTTGGTGTCATTACTTGATCAGTATTCACATCATTACTTGATTGGCAATCATTGTGATATAAACACTGATCATAAGATCCTCAAGTATATTTTCATGTAATCGGATCTTAACCTGAGGCAGAAGAGATGGCTAGAACTGATCAAGGACTATGATCTAGGCATCCATTATTATCTTGGCAAAGCTAACATAGTGGATGATGCCTTGAGCTACAAATCATATTACAACAACATCATGGTTCAAGAACAACAACCTAAGCTCTATAGGGAATTGAAGGCACTCAACTTAGAGATAGTAGAACAAGTTACTATAGCTGTGATGGAGGCACACCCAACCTTGGAAGAACAAATTAAGGTCACCTAGAAAATAAACTTTAGTGCCCAAAAATTCAAGCAACTGATGTCGAAAGGAAAGCCTCCAAAATGATTGAAGATCATAAAGGAATCATATGGTACAGGAAACACATCTTTATTCCCCACTAGAATAAGCTTAAGGATTTAATTCTGAAGAAAGCCCATAGATCAACATATTCCTTACACCTTGGGGGTACCAAGATGTACCAAGACATGAAGCAATGATATTGGTGGCAACCCATGAAGAGGGACATCACCAAATATGTAGCACATTGTGATGTATGCCAGAGAGTCAAGGCCGAACACCAGAAACCAGCAGGACTACTGCTACCACTACAAATACTAGAAATGAAAGTGGAAAGAAGTTGGGATGGACTTCATCGTAGGCTTACCCCAAATTAAATCTAGATAGGACTCCACATGGGTCATAGTGGATAGGTTAACAAAAGATGCTCACTTTATTCTGGTTAGGACCACGTATAAAGGAGATAGATTGGTAAAATTATACATGCTTCGCATTGTATGCCTGCATGGAGTACCCAAGAGGATAGTCCCATATCGAGGTTCTTAATTTACCTCACAATTCTAGACTAGTCTTTATGAAGCTCTTAAAACCCATCTGGATTTTAGCACGGCTAACCATCCACATACCGATGGACAAATAGAGAGAGTAAATCAAATTCTTGAAGATATGCTTCGAGCCTATGCTTTAGAATCCACCACTGACTCAGAAAAATACCTACCATATGCTAAGTTCTCTAACAACAACAACTACCAGCCCAGTTTGAAGATGTCTTTGTTTGAGGCTCTTTATGGAAGAAAGTGCCGAATCCCCCTTACATTGGACAAAAGTAGGGGATGGCTATGTCTTTGGAACAGACACCCTAAAGCAAGCTAAAGAAAAGGTCTGCCTAATTCGAGATTGACTACAAGCCACTCAATCTAGACAGAAGAGTTACATCGATAACCATCGTAGGGTGCTAAGCTTTGAAGTTGGCGACTACGTCTACCTGAAGGTATCTCCTTTGTGATGAACTAAGAGATTCAAGATCAAAGGCAAGCTCACACCAATATATGTAGGACCATTCCCAATCACCGTCAAATGAGGAGAAGTAGCGGACCAGCTGGAGTTGGCCGCAAGCCTAGTAGACATGCACAACGTATTCCATGTGTTGCAGCTCAAAAAGTGTCACAGAGTATCAGAAGGCGAAGCCCTACTGGAAACCATTGAGCTTAAGAAGGACTACCCAGAGCATCCTGGCAAGATTCTCAATGTTGTGCTGAAGCCAATGAGGCACCAGACTATCCACCTCTGTAGAGTCCAATGGAGTAACCACACCGAGGAAGAAGCCACATGGGAATGAGAAGACTGGTTGGGGGTAGATTTCTCCTACCTATTTTCTGACTAGGCAGAATCTCGGGGTCAAGATTCTTTTGAAGGGGGTAGGCTTTGTAACACCCTGATTTTCAATTACGAATCAACTTCATGGAAATGTATAAATATAAAACTTTTTGAATTCTAGCAAGACGAAGATGACAGTGCTTCGAATTCTAGCAACAGTGAAGAAGTCGACGGCGGCTCAGGCTTCAGTGGAAACTCGACGGTGGGAGGGCGAACGGTGGCTTCGGATGCAAAAAAAGGGTCACAGGCTCAACCTTTTAAAGCACGGGCACAGAGGTCTCCGAGACGGACATGGGCGAGGACTCCGCGATGGAAGCGGCATAGACGCCGAGTTGGAGTCTGATGCGAACACGCTTGAGATAGCGGCAAACAGTCGGGAAGACGAATAGTACTCTGACATGTGGGCCCCACATGTCAATGACTGCAGCAAGCAAAACGGTGGACAGAGGAGATGGCCACGCATGGCAACGCGGCGGGCGTGGATAGCTGACACATGGCGATTGTGGACAGCAGGCCGGGCCAGACCAACGTGCAGAATAGGCTAGGCTGGGCTGATGTGCAGGAAAAAGAAATTGTGTCGGGCATAGAGTTTTGGCCCGAGAAGAAAATAAGGATTTTCAATATTTTCTAATTTCAGAAAATGAGAAAAAGGAGATTGACCTCTAAAAAATAGCAAATAAATCTGCAAAAAATCCAAGATAATACAGAAAAATTCCTTGCATCACAAAGAACCCAAATCAAACTGGGTTTGACTTATTTAAAGTTTATTTTATTCAAGTTAAATCTTTATAATTTATGAAATTTATATTAAGCTTTAATTAATTCAAGAAAAATCCAAATGGTTATTTTTATTTTAAAACTTAAAAATGGTACCAAAAATCATGATGTTACAAAGTCTCACTTAATTTGGAGTTCAGATGCAAAAATTGTGGACTTTCAAAGTTTCGTGCGGAGAAAAAAATCCCAAAAAAAAAGAGGGAGAAAGCACTGCGCGCGAGAGGATGACATCGAAGCCGTATTATGAGGAATACACTACCATTTGGAGAAAGCGTATTTTCTTAAAATTGAAGATATCTTTTTAATTTTTCTTTCTAATAGAAACCCTATATATATTATGACATTAGACTGACATGTGGGGCCTACTCATTAGGTTTTTATTATTTTCCAAAATGACTAACATGTAGGGGCCATATGTCAATGACTAATTACTTAAGGCCAGTTTGAATTATAAATCACTCATTTAACTTATCTAGGCCCATATGTAGGAGACTCAAGAATTTAAACGAGATTAATTAGCACAAATCTAATCATTCAGTAGGGCCCACTGGTCAGAGAAGGCAGCAGAGCAGAGCTAGGCACATGGTTGAGGTCGCTTTTGAGCTTGTTGGTGGTGAGGGAAGGATGGTGCGGCCTCAATGAGCTAATAAACGAAAAGGGGAAGCTATGGCAAACCTATTGGTGGTGGTGGCGTTAGGCAAGGTGGTTAGAGGTGATGGTACGGCGGTGCACACCCATGATGTAGGAACGAGAAAGAAGAGAATTCAAGCATGGGGAAAGACCACAGTGAAGCATCACAATGCTATCAGGGTTAGCATGGGGCCCTATGGTCATTGAAGTTGAACCAACGGGTAGCAACTGCGGTGGTGTTAAGCAGAGCTATGATGACGACGATGACAACTACCACGTAGGGTCTAATTGTGCAGCATATTAGCACTAGGAGCTCACCCCGGTCATTATAGTGAGGATGGCAATGGCTGGGAGGTATTGATGTGGCCGGATGACGGAGGACAATGACAACAACGATGGTACCCATGGTGGCAGCTCTTCACAGTGATGTCTAACTAAAATTGAGTTACATAAAAAAATCAAGGGGCCGAGGGAAAGCTATCAATGGCCATGGAAAGGGTTGGAGCTCACTAGAGAGGCAAAATTTCAAAGGCGATGGTGACGACCACAGTTGAAGAAGGCGATGTAGTCTTGGTTCACTGCAAAAATCAAGAAATTGGTTGGGGGTTTTTGAAGAGGAGAACAAATGGCACACTTTAATGTCGATGGCAGGACCAGGGCTCGCCGAAAGTGATGGTAGCCAAGGTGGAGCCCAGCAGAGGGCACACACCAAAGCCAAAAATGATGGCGGCATTCTGGGCGAACTAATGAAGGAAGATGAGGGGCAAGTAGCAAAATAGAAATGGCGAGAGGAGTAGAGGGAGATGATGCGGTCAAGCATGGCTTAAGTAGCGAGGTGACGCCATTGAGCTTGCTGGATCTTCATGGGTCATGGTGGCCGTGGCATCGTGTTGGCTCTGGCGAAGATTTGATGGCTCGGGTAGGCATGTGTGAGGTCGGCGAAGGTGCTGCGAGGTGTGCCAAGGTGAAGCAAAGGCCGTGGCTTTGTCAACGGGGTCCCTTGTTGTGAAGTCTATGGCACAGTTGGGCTACGTGCTATAGAAGTAGTCGGAGGTGGACGACAACACCTAACGAGTTGGTCCTGAGCCCACCGGTCAGCTGAGAGAGAGGAGCATCAAGGAAAAGACGTAACCGTTAGAAGACGTTTTCATGCATAAGAGACGGAAAAAGGGGGAGGCGGTTCAGGGAGGATAGCACGTCGGCTGAAGCTAGGCTAGAACAGGAATGGGCCGGGCCAAGAGGAAAGAATTCGGCCCACATCGAAGTCAGATTTTGAAATCCTTTTCCAATTGATTTATAAGTTTAAAATTAGCAACCCAACTCCAAAATTTATGAAAATTTTTGGAGAGGCACTTTAGAATATTTAGAGACCAAATAAATTATTTTTAGGCTCTGATAAAAGTTTTAATTAATTTTAGAAATTCACTAAAATGCAGGAAATAATAATTTAAAAATAATTGAATTAGTAATTAGAATTTTGGGATGTTACAAAAATAATATCTCAACTTTGGAAATATTTTATTAATTCTACAGAAATGTTTTTTAGTTCGGAATTATTAAGAAAAGGTATTTAAAATCCAGGAAAAATCATAAATTGCTTCAAAAAACTTGAACAATGACCAAAATAAATATTTTTAACTGATTTTTAAGAGTCTGATATAAAATCTTGTCAAATTTGAACGAATTGATGCATTCAAGTAGAATAGGAAGTTCATCTAAAAAAAGAAGAAAAGGAAGTTAATTGCCTCCGCTTGACAATTGAATTGTTTGTGTGTTTCTTTAAGATTTGTCATGCATCTATTCCTTAATTATTTAGTTCCATGTAATGAATTTAAAAGCATTAATGACATAGTCGTTAATATTTATTGTGCATCTATTCATTGGCTAGCTTCACCAAATTCATAGAATATTGAGAAGTTATGTATTCAAATATTTCCAGCTATTAGTTTTATTTATTTTCTGTTACATTCAATAAATGACTTAGCTTAAGCAACAACAAATTATAGCATTTATGAGCCAATTACTACATACATTTTGGTCCCTGAACTATCACCAAATGGTGACACATTATTCCCTCAACTATCACCGAAGGGTGTGATACGTTGCTCAACTATCCATTCCTAGGGGGTTTCACCACAAGAATGCATTCTTGGAATAATATAATGTTTAGCAGCTGTGCATTCAAATGTTGCCAACAATAAGTTTTATTCATTTTCCGTTACATTCAATAAGAGACTTACTTTAGCAACAACTAATTATGACATTTAGGAGCTAATTAGTACTACAAACATTTTGGTCCCTCAACTTTCACCAAAGGGACATGGGCCCCTCAAGTTAAAAAAGGTCTAATCTTGTCCCTAAAGTTTGAATTTTTGGCTAAAGGAGGATCTTTTTCTCTGGTCATGCTATGTGGTCTACTCATCATTGGCTCACATCGTCAGATTCATTGCTAAATTAGAGCATGCGATAGGATAAATGAGCACATTTGCTGCAAAGCATGAGCCGGTGATGAGTTAGCACGCCATGTGTGGTACTAATACATGTAAGAAAAGGTCTTCCTTTGTCCCGAGATTCAAACTTGAGGGACTAGATTGATCCTTCTATAAATTGTGGGTGAAAATTACCGTTTGGTGAAAATTTGAGGGACCAAATGAATCATTAACTCTAAAATTTACAAGCAAACCTTGAAGTTGAGATATTTGCAGAATAGTAAACATCGGAGTCAAGATATTTGGCAGAATATAATATAGATGAAGGGCTTATTGATAATAATAAAGATTTTAATGCACTACATTATTTTCTTCCTTTTATTTTTGTGTCAACTCTTATTTAAGCTCAGGTATACCTGGAGAAAATTTTATCCTCTCTGCACAGAATCTCTCCTATTCCTCTCGTATGGTCCGCGTTTCCCTGTGAAAGAAGTTAACCTTGGCTAGGCAGGATTCCAACAACATGTAAGTATTTGAAAACTTTATCATAAAAATTTTCAATAAATGATTGTTATTCTTATTTCATCTACCATGTTGAGTTTAGTATGTCGCTTGTGTGTACACATGTATCCCATCTTGCTTGAGATGTCATCATCACCAGACGATGTCACATTTGTTCAATTTTACAAAACCATATAAAGTGCCCTGATGATTGGATATTGAGTAGAATGTCATCTTTGTGTATTGGAAAACAATGTGACCCCCCACACCCCCCACATAGGGTACAAATTAAAATATACTGAAGAGAAAAACTTATCCATGTGGAAATCGGTTAGCTGTTAATATTGGGCATGTCAGCAAAAATGATCTAAATAAACCCCTAGTGTAAAGTACATCGTCTTCTGTTAATTTGCAAACATGAATGCAAGAAACTACAAGTATTAAGAAAAGTAATACTATTAAAATAAAATAAAGAAAATACTGACTTTGTAAGTCCTTATTCATATTTCTAAATCGAAACTCCATTTGTTACTATACTTCACATTTGAACTTTCTGAAAACCATTATGATCAGTAGTTTCGGGACTAAACATGTGTTATGTAGTGTAAACTTGTGAAAGTCCTGGATGCCATAAAAATATTGAATTGTTTTACTGTCATCCCGTGGTGAAATAATGAAAGATTAGATTACCTATGTACTTTCTTGTTTTCAAATACGAATTAGCAAGTGTATCATGCCTTTCTCGTTTCATAGGGAAGGAATGCAAAATTGGAGAGTAATTACTTAGACACACCATCAATATCTTTCCAATTATCAAATCAGGCATGGAGGTTCTGATCCTAGTCATGACTAGACAAGTCATTTCATGATCTCAAATTTCATTGCTAATATACTTCGCACTTAGCTCTGAGAAAACTCTTCCCGGTGTGGACATCAGTGATCTCCGAAGGCCAAACCGCAGAAGGTACTAATCGTCTATCTCATGTCAATCATAATGCAATCAAACAAAACAATTAAATATTTTCTCCTTTGCAGCACGATGCACAACTCACAACCATGGCATCAGCAAGAGGAAATGCCGGATGGTGGTGGTCATGGTCGCCAAGAACAGCCGCAAGAAGACCTGTCACCTTTCGCCTCTGAGCTGTGGATGGTCGTGAATCCGCCGCGGACCTCGGCTACGTTGGACCTGGCTGGCCAAGAGGCAACTCAACTTGTGCCCTTACTGAGTCCTGAATATTCAGGATCAAGGAAAGAACCTGTCGTTCAGTGGAAAGTGTGTTCCAACCCTATCAGCAAGGAGAACAAAACTGGCCCTGTTGGAAACTTTACCAGTAACGATAGAACCAGCAGCTGGGGAGGGTCACACTCACCGATGTTCGCAAACACCCTGACTTCCCCACTTGACGGCTCTTCGTCCATGCAACCTGGGGGTCAAGTTGGAAACTTCAGTTTTAATTATGGAAGAAGCGGGGGTGGAACCTCAGTGTATCCGATTGTCACAAACAACCTAACTACTCCATTTGACGGCTCTTCCTCCATGCAACCCACGGGTCAAGTTGGAAACTTCGGGTTTAATCATGGAACAAGCGGGGGTGGAACCTCAGCGTATCCCATGGTCGCAAACACCCTTACTGCTCCATTTGATGGCTGTTCCTCCATGCAACCTAGGGGTCAAGTTGGAAAGTTTTGGTTTAATCATGGAACAAGCAGCAGTGGAACCTCAGCGTATCCGATGGTCACAAACACCCTGACTACTCCATTTGACGGCTCTTCCTCCATGCAACCCGGGGGTCAAGTTGAAAACTTTGGGTTTAATCATGGAATAATCAACGATGGGACCTCAGCGTATCCGATGGTCACAAGCACCCTGACTGCTCAATTTGACGGCTCATCCTCCGTGCAACCCAGGGGTCAAGATGGAAACTTTGGGTTTTATCCAGCTGGTAACATTGCTGTCAATGAGGGAACAAGTGGCAGCGCTGGAAGCTCGCTACATCCGATGGTCACAAACAGCCAGACCAATGCACTTACCGGCTTCTCCGATGCGCACACAAGGGCTCCAGTTCCCAACTTTTCTGCAACTCAGAGGCCATTGGAGGGTCACCACAACTTGAGATTTCCTACAGTTGCATCTGCTCCCATCAGCAGCAATGCCATCTCCAATGTAGGAATTCAGGGTGCTGGAAGCTGCTCCATTGCTCCTGCTCAGGGTACCAGAGCGCCAAAGAGGCCAACTAAAGTCGGCAAAGGTATCAGAGGCATTAAGAACTTCTTTGCTGCTATTGGTATGAACATTCCCGACAGCACCCCACGCAGCACAGCCCCGGCTGCTGGTACAGTTAGAAGCGACTATGAAATTGGTGGTAGTAGCAGGAACGAAGGCTACACTGGTGTGCTGCAAATGAATACAGGTATATTGAAAGCTGTTCTTGAAATCTTGCAAACATTGGTAGAATGTTATTTGCATTTTTAAAGTATATCTCGCGTGACTAACACCGTGATGCACTGGTCATTGGATATTCAGCAACGCGGAATGACAATATAGCTGTTAGTAATGTTATGAATATTGTGTGTATTGATATGAGACCTAATGGGCCATATATATAGGAGAGTACAAGAGATATAAGGAAACAAATAAGAGTCCTATTCTATCTCTAATACCTTATCTCTAATACCCTTAACACCCCCCCACAAATGCAAGGCGTATGCAATAGCATTGCATTTGAAAAAGGGTTAATACTAAAACAAAAAATATCCAACATCCGAGTCGTCATAAAGTCGTCGTTGGGTGCAGTCGTCGAATAAACTGTCAAATCAAGCCGAAGAGGAATAGAGAGAAGCATGACGGCACAGATCGAAGCCTGAGACGGCAGCGGCGCAGTGCACAAGAAGCGCAACGGAGGCGCAGTGCAGAAGAAGCGCGGCGGCGCAATGCACAAGAAGCGCAACGGAGGCGCGGTGCAAAAGAAACGCGGCGACGCAATGCACAATAAGCGCAACGGAGGCGCGGTGCAGAAGAAGCGCGGCGGCCTCATAGAGACTTCTACAATCTGCAGCGGCTCAAGGAAAAGAGCAGCGGCTGCTGCCATGCAAAAGAGAATTCCTACACTTCTATGACTGACAATAAATTTGTGGACTCGCACGGCTTGGATGCTACGAAAACTCACGAAAAATAACTAAAGACCGACTAACCGACAAGCTAAAAGGCCCAAAACCGACCGACCGAAGAGTCAGCCCACCCCACTCGGGACCGAGAGCAGGGCAGCCCACTCGGGCGTCACAGAGGCGGAGCGGCCAAAACTGACCGACCGAAGAGTCAGCCAGCCCACTCGAGACCGAGAGCAGGCCAGCCCACTCGGGCGTCACCGAGGCGGAGCGGCCGACGGGTGGTGCGGCGACCGGTGGAGCGGGGTCGGCGACGAGCGGCCAGCCGGCGGTGCGGCGACCAGCGGAGCGACGGCGGATCTCAAGCAGGCGACGGCCTCCGGCGGGGGCGGAGCAGCGACGTCCCGAGTCCAAGCGGGCGAAGCAGATCCCGAGCGGCGGCCCGCAAAGCCGGCGGCCTCGGGCGAAGAAGACGGCAAAGGCGGCCTCGGGCGGAGACGACGGCGAAGTCGACCCCGAGCGGCGGCCCGCGACGCCTGCGGTGAAACCCCAAGCGGCCAGATCCGAGGCGACAGCGGCCGGATCCTGGGCGGCCGAGCGCATGCGTGGTGGCCTGGCGACGGCCATGGGCGCGGTGAGTCGACGCAGCCAACGCGACAGCGGCAACCACGGGAGTAGGGCGGGGAGGCACCGGAGGAGGGCGAGGAGACGATGTCGGTGATGTCGTCGACGAGCACGAGCCGGCGGCGTCGGGAAGCCCGGAGTGTCGCGGCCACCGGACGGGCGAGGGAGCGTCGGATCTGGCCGGAGCGAGGCCGGATCCGAGCGGCGACGGCCGGATTCGGAGGCAGAGCGGCGGCCAACGAGTTGCGGCGGCAAGGAAGGCCCCCGCGAAGGAGGTCGCGGGGAGAGCCCGGATCCGAGGCGGCGAGACGCGGCGACGGCGCGGCGAGCGCTGAATCCGGCGGCGGAGAGCCCGGATCCGAGGCGGCGAGACGCGGCGACGGCGCGGAGAGCGCTGAAGCCGGCGGCGGAGAGGCCGGATCTGAGGCGGCGCCGGCCGGATCCGGGCGGGAGTCGGCCTGGCGACGGCGGTCGAGGCGACAGCGGCGCGGATCCGAGGCGGCATCGGCCGGATCTGGGCGGCGGCGCGTGGATGAGCCGGCAACAAAGAGGCGCGGCATCGGTGGAGGCCGAGGCGGGCCGCCAGATCTGATGAGACGGCGACCAGACAGGCGGCGGCCCGGCGACGGCCCGGCAGCAGAGCGGCGGCCAACGAGCTGCGGCGGCAAGGAAGGCCCCCGCGAAGGAGGTCGCGCGCGCCAGCGAAGAAGGCGGCAGCCCCGGCGAGGAAGGTGCGGGCCCGACGCCACGAAGAAGGCCGCGCGCGCACCGGCGAACCCCGGCGGTAGATCTGAGCGGCGACGAGGCAGCGGCGTCTTCGTCGTCAGCAGCCCAACAAGATAGCCGCCCCCGGGAGAGGAGATCCATCCTCCTGGGGGAGGCGACGGCGGCGGCCGGCGCGGAAGTAGATCGAGGTTAGGGTTTTAACCTAAGCTCTGATACCATGTTATGAATATTGTGTGTATTGATATGAGACCCAATGGGCCATATATATAGGAGAGTACAAGAGATATAAGGAAACAAATAAGAGTCCTATTCTATCTCTAATACCTTATCTCTAATACCCTTAACAAGTAAATCGAGTAACTGGAACCTTCACGGTGCAATGCCACATAGTGCATGTACGACATTGTTGATGAAATCATGCAAATGCAGTCTTTGTTTTTAAGAAAAAAGTACCAATGCCATACCACAATGCTCTAACACCTTATTTGTCAACCTGTAATGACATTGAAGCTGCTGCTGGGGGCAACAACTGGAGCTCTACCACGTTCACAAAGCAACAAACTACAATTCCTCATAATACAGGTATAGTGAATTAGTGATTATTTATAAGATTCTCTAGATGTATAGTATAGATATCCTGTTAAAGCTGTAATACTCAAACAACCGGATATTCAGCAGCGCTCAATGACCATGAAGGTGGCAGCAGTAGCAACCCAAACTCTGCCCTGTTTGCAATGCAACAGGTTGCAATGCCTCATAATAGTACAGGTATGGTGGTTATCTATCTAATTCTCTAGATGTGTAAGTATAGCTCAATTATTAATTCCGCGATGCTAAAAAAGCCGGATATTCAATAGCGCGCAATGACCATGAAGCTGGCAGTAGTGGCAATTGGAACATTACCAATTTTGCATCGCAGTTGAATGCAACGCCGTATAACACAGGTATGGTTGCTATTGAGCAAATTGTCAATATATGTATGCAAAATATCACCTAATTAACATTGCAATGCTCTGAAAGCAGGATATTCATCAACCCACAATGATCGTCAAGAAGGTGGCATCAGTTCCAATTTGAGCTCTGACAATATTGCAAGGCAGCAAAATGCATATCCACTTAACACAGGTATGGTGGTAAATTATTGATAAAGTTTTCAATACATGTACGCATGACCACCTTATTAGCACTCCAATGCTCCAGCATTTGGATACTCAAAGATGTGCAAAGACAATAAAATCGGTGCTACCAGCAGCAACAAGAGTTCTACCAACATGGCCACGCCATATACTGCAGTGCCAGAAAACACAGGTATATAGATTTGGTGGTTATTGATAAAACTGTCTAAACATGTGAAGATAGATCAACTATTAACACTAAAATGCTCCAAAAACTGTATATTCAGCCATGTACGGTACTCATGAACAAGATGGTATCAGATCCAACTGGAGTTCTAATGAAATGGAGCTGAATGCAATTCCACAAACCACAGGTATGGTTGATATTGGTGGCGCTATTGTCCTAATATGTATGCTAGATGACTAGATTATGTAATCAAGTTGAAATCCAATAACAGCAGGAGTATATCCAGTGATGCACAATGGCCAACAAAATGATGTTGGCAGCAGCTACATGAACTCTATTAATATGGAAACAGCATTGAACACAGGTATGTGATATTATTGATGAAATCAACAAAATGTTCCCTTTTGCAAGTATATTTCACCTAACAAGCACAGAAATTATTTGTGCAGAAACTTTCGCAGAAACTTCCTGTTGGAATGGGGAGTTTGGTGACGGTGACAACGTCTGGGACTGGGACACTGCAGACATACTGTTGCCAAATGATTTCAACATGAATCC
Source organism: Dendrocalamus latiflorus (assembly GCA_017311315.1). Classification (NCBI taxonomy): domain Eukaryota; kingdom Viridiplantae; phylum Streptophyta; class Magnoliopsida; order Poales; family Poaceae; genus Dendrocalamus; species Dendrocalamus latiflorus. The sequence goes on along the minus strand of CM029643.1, from coordinate 22,098,405 downwards.
CGAACAACAGATGGCTAACCCAGTAGATCCTTATCAACCCACTAATGCGAATCAAGATAACACAGGGGAAGCAAGAAGATCAAGCTAAAAATCATGTTTAGCAAGAGGGAATTTAGGCTCGAAGGTTTAAACAAAGTTTCTGAAGGTTTGCATGTAGAATTCCCCATTCGAGTTTCTTAAACTAAACTTAGTTGTAACATCGTTTCGGTATACCTTTCAGTTCAACTTAGACAGTTTCATTCATGATCCAGAATTTGCCTTTCGAGGTTAGAATTTGCGTGTACGCCTTAAATGATTATCTATGCTTCTGTCAAAGTTCAGTTCATTTTATCTTCCAATGGAGCGGAGGCTAGCATTTAAGTTTGTAGCACATGGAGAAGCGTTATCATTGAACATTTTAATTCACCCATAGCACATATCGCATCTTGACGTTTTTTAAAATCTAGCTCATATGGCATTATTCTGAGAGGGAACTTGTTGTTTAAATATTTTAAGAGTTTTGTTTATTATACTTGTCAAACAATTCATCAAATCCAAACCTTGATATCAAATGAGTAAAAGAATTTTCTTTATCATATTTACTCATATGTTATGTAGTTTTGATTATGACTGATAGTAATGAATTTGCTATACTTAAATTAAAATATGACATGGCAGAACATTTTGACTAGATTGGTTATAAATAGTATTTTGTGATGTTCATTTAAAAGGATTAGCTTGATTGTGAGTCTTCTTTTAACTCTTGGCTATGAGGTTTGCATGTTTCATATTGTAATATTTTTATATTCACTCAAACAAGCATGTTATTAAAAAATTGAGAAAGAAAGAAAATGGAAAAGATGTATGCTTCAAGTATGCCATAGTTAAACAAAAAAAGCATAAAACGTGCTCGAATGAAAAGAAGTATACTTCACACATGCCACCATTTAATAAAAGAAGTATGCTACAAGCATGTCTCATGCCTAAAAATTAAGCATGGAGTAATATGTTGTCACATGAGACTGCAAGCTCATCTAGATTTAAAAGTTGCTTCACTTTTAAGTTTTGACTTTTCATTGCGATATCCCATTGTGCTCCTTAAAGATTGGTTTGGTCACCGTGAGATGCCTGTCATTGATTTAATTTGCTTAATCATGTTAAAAATTAGTTTTGGCTTGCTATATGGTATATGATTTTATATGATCTAGGGAACTCTACTCAAAAAATGGCTTATGTACATTCTTAAATTAATGCAAAAGTGACTTGGATAATCTACAAAACTTCTTGATTTCACTCTCATTTCTCCTTCCTAGAAATTTTCTTTTATCTAGAGTTTTTGATTATTACATTGCCAAAGGGGGAGAAAGAGGAGAAAAATGAAGGAGTTTGTTAAAATTTCTCTCTTATGTTGAGAGGGAGTTTTCAAGAGTCTTCTGAGTTATCTGTGTGGTCTAAGGGGGAGTTTTCTGAGCTTTCAGCTTTCTATTGTTGTCTGCAGCATTGGATTTTTCCTTTTGCAAATTTCTCATTAAGAGTTTTTGAGGTGTTGTCAATGTATTCATCAAAAGGGAGATTGTTGGACCGAAATGGCGATAGAGGGGGGTGAATGTCGACTTTAAAATTTCGTTCCTCACAAGTACTTACGAAAGAACTTCGTCTCCAATAGCAAATGAAACACTATGAAGCAGAAGACAACCTCTCTGGAACCTCAAACAACCAAAGGAAGAAAAGAGGCAACAAGCAACACACTAAACAAGAGATGGCTCAGGGAAAAACAAGGAGGGAACTCAAGCACTCTTGTGGCCGGTCTGACCGCAGGTCACCTAGCGGTCTGACCGCTCCCCTGACCCAGGCAGTCTGAGAACAGTCTGAAAACTGAAAACCGAGGGGAAAAAGTTCAGACCTTCAAAACCTGAGAAATTGGAGGATTGCTTCCTATCTTTCTAGCCCAGAGAAACACAACAACATCCTAAATAGCAAGGGAGGATTGGGAAGCGAGGGAAACCAACTCAAAACCTAAAATTTCATATTTTGGCCAAAATCTGAAAATTATAGGCAGCAGCAACGAAAACTCAAATTCCCATTTCATCTTTGATCCTTTGGCTATGAAACTTTGCAGATAGATTAGCAATAGCCTCAGGACTCTAGATATCAAGTTTCATGCCATCTCATGAAGGGAATCAAGAACAGCACCAAAACCCTAGAAGGCAAAACAAGAACAGAGAAGACCAAAGTGCAAGAACTGAAATTAAAAGAGGTTCACTCTTAGGATTGACTAGCCAAATGGCTTTTGAGCATCTCCTAGATCACAGCAACCCATTTTGCCACTCCTTAGCAAGAATCAAGCCAAAAAGCAAAAACTCAAAAATCACACATAGGAAGCATCGAAGGCAAAAACCAACAGAGAGCCAGAGACTTGATCAATTTAGCCAAAACCATCTCATATTGATATTGAGGAAAGGAGATACATGATTACAAAGGAGAAACAACTCACATCCTCTCTACTTCCCCATACATGCTTGAGTGGACATCAAACCATCCTCTCCCTCTCCCCAAGACTCAAGAACACAGAGACACTACATGCTTCGGGAGGAGCTCGTGAGAACACACACAAAGAGGGGATGAACGAGGGGACACACTCTGCCCTCCTCACCAACTCATCAACCACTAAAGCCTAAAGCCAAAACAAACTCCCAAAGCTTCTTTTGACTCTAGCAAACCCTAACTCTCTCCCAAAGTCATGGGAATACATGCAGCCACCAACACCTATTTATAGCCCTTGGCTAACGGGTTTCTAACCCGTTACGCCCGCTAAACCCGAACGGAACCGTCTCCCTCTTGTGCAGCCTTACGAATCTCGCAACCACATCGAATCTCCGCCGTCTTCGACACATCCGACCGTTCTGACCTCGACACCGCCTATGTCTAGTCCGGTCACCTCGTGTCTCACCACGACTCCGCCTCGATGTCCTGCAGCCATCACAGACAAGCAACACATCAAATAGCACCGCTCGACACATGAAAACATAAATAGCATAAAAGCATCATACTTACCCATGACGAAGTCCAAACCTGTCGAATCAAAGAATAGGCATCCTAATCCCATACGACCAAGTTTGACCAAGTCCGACCGAGCCTGATTGCACCATGCAACGACATGGCCCGACCACACAAACCAAACTCGACTTTCCTAAACCGATATCAATTACTCATCACACACACGGGATGACCTCCACATGGTCTCTCAGAGATTATTAGACTACGTGGTGCTCGTGGATTTATTGATGATGAATAATTGACTTTTGGGTTGCCTTGAAGTTTGCGTCTGGGAAAGATTTGGTCAATGCTCTTTTATAGATAGGAACGGGCAGATTTCGACCATGTCAGACTTCAGCCACGTCCGACTTCAACCAGGTCCAGTTTCAATCATAGTAAACTTCGACCACGTTAGACTTCAACCACATCCGGTTTCGATCACGGTAAACTTTGACCACATCAGACTTTGACCATATCCGACTTCAACCACGTCCAGTTTTGATCATGATAGACTTCAACCATGTTAGACTTCGACCATGTCCGGTTTCGATCATGGTAGACTTCGACCATGTTCGGCTTCGACTACGGCAATCCGACCAAGGTATTTTGACCTCGTCATTCTTCGATCACAACATTTTGTCCACAGAACATCGACTACAGTAGAATGACCATACCTGATTGAAAATTGTAAGCTAAAGTGAATCGGTCATAGCTACAGTGCTTTTCGATGGTCATAGCTACAGTAATTTTCGATGGTCATAGCTACAGTACTTTTTCGATGGTCGTAGCTGCAGTACTTTTGATGGTCATAACTTCAGTGCTTTTGTCGATGGTTATAGCTACAGTGCTTTATCTATGATCGTAACTACAGTAACCGGTCGATAGTCGTAGACTTTACTAGTCGGTACTCAATAGTTGTAGATTTTATTGGTAGGTAGTATTAGACTTTTCTAGTTGCTAGTCTTAGAATTTGTGATCGGTAGTCGTAGATTTACTGGTCAGTAGTCATAGACTTTACTGGTCGGTAGTCTCAGACTTTGTGATCGGTAGTTGTAGATTTTACTGGTCGGTACTCGTAGACTTTACTGGTTGGTAGTCTTAGACTTTGTGAATGTTAGTCGTAGACTTTATGATCGGAGGTCAAAGACTTTGTGATCGGTTGCCATAGGCTACGACTACGACCATTAACCAGTAACCACACTATTGACTACCGAGAACCAACCACGTACGGTACCACTGACAACCGCTGACCACCTAGTACCTACTTGGTATTGTAGCAATAACCACTGATCATGATCGCCATGAACACATTAGTCAACCACTGATCCAACATGAGTACTCGAGGTACTCGAAGAACGCAAGAATTAAAGCACTCGTACCGACCATGAAGTCTATGAGTATAGACTATGAAGCCTATAGCAACTAATCACAAGTCTTCGACTTCCGACTGCAAGAAGTCTACGAGTATATACTGTGAAGCCTACGGTAACCGATCACAAAGTCTTCAACTTTTGACCGCAAAGACTACGACTACAAATCACAAAGTCTAAGACCACTAACCAGTAAAGTCTATGACTACCGATTACAAAATCTTTGACTATCGAGTACCAACCAGTAAAGTCTACAATTATCGAGTATCGACCAGGTACTGTAGCTATGATCTGGAAAAATATTGTAGCTACAACCATCGCCCGGTTACTTTATCAGATGACCTTACGACCTCCGATCAATTCACTCTAGCTAAGACCGATTAAATGTTGCTTATGATCAGTTCACTATTCGAGGTCGAAATCTATGATTACCTGCCATGGTCGTTCTGCCGTGGTTGAAATACCATGGTCGAGATACTGTGGTCGAAATACCGTGGTCGAAGCTTGACGTGGTCAAAATGTCGCGGTCGAAATCTATCGTTTGGACTTGTTGATTAGACCAACCATCACAAGGCCGATCAGACTACCGTCCGTGGTTGAAGCCAGACGTGGTCGTTTTGCCATCTTGAAAACTTAAGCACAGAAGCGCATCGACCAGAACTTTTATGAATGCAAATTTTAATAAAACCAAATGTTAATTATTCATCATCAACAAAATGCATGACCATCACATGGTCTAACAATATCAGATCAGTTCTCGAAGAAAGAAATAATCGCTGACGTTTTCACGTTGTCTCAATCGAAGTACGACGAGTTTTTTCTGAGCATCGCTTTGCTGTGTTCTCGTTGGTGTGCTATCACATCACGATCGTGTGATCTACGAGTGCGGCACTGTCCTCGACTTGTTCTCGTTCAAACGGTCGAAGCAATCAAGTGTTCAAAGCGGTCGAAGCTTTTGAGTAGAGGAAGATTTTAACTACGTGCAAAGGAGGTTAAGCAAGCGGTCGAACGCTTTGCGGTCGAAATCTACATTCAGTATTTAGATTGCTTTTTCTTCTAATTTAAGATTTATTTTTAGGTATCAAAAAGCAAAGACAATTATTTATTTTCCTATGATTACTCATATGATCCTACAGCAAAACATAGGTTTGCAAGTGTGAACTTATATGTGCGCGCACAGTATACGTACGTACTCTGATAAGTGATGAGTACCATCTGAAAAAGTGCAGGAGCGCAGCAATAATATGTAGTAACAGGTAAGAGAACCTGGCAAATGATGCTTCTATTTCGTCAAATTTTAGTTTTAGAAAAATTTCATAAACCTTCTGGGATAAGATTTGTGCCATGTATATGCTGGATGATATTAGCATGATGCTTATTTCATGAGATACTTTTATCTGATGATGAGTTACACTTTTTCCAGAACCACTCAACACGAAATCTCAGATCTGGACCATCTGTTCCTGTTGCAAATGATGCTTTTATTCTGTAGAAGCTAGCTACTGTATGAAATTGACGGTTGTGTAGATATTTTTGCTCTTAATTCGTGGAACTTAAACAATCCGCGGGCATTTTGAGTGTTTCAGGAACATAGTAATTTGTCTTTATCACATAGATTTGTCATTTGCTTTCATAAATTATACTCCTTCTGTCTCAAAATATAGGTCACCGTGGATTCCCTGGTAAAAGTTTTTAAGCTTTAACCATTAATATATGTTAAAGTATGTAAATTGACTACATAAAAATAGTACTATTGGATTTGTCTTGCAACATACTTTTATAATATACATTTTACTATTTTGCTAGTATATCATGATAATAAATTATAGTAAAATTTTTTTATTAAAGACTATAAAAAGTTAAAAATAACCTACATTTAGAGACGGAGGTAGTATTCTTCTTCTTTTTAATCCATAGCAACGCAGGCATTCAGTTAGTTACCAAGAAATATTAAGTTAATTAGCTTTGTTGTCTCGTCACTTAAGAGAAATAATTAAGAAGAATTGAAAGGAAAGAAGACTAGGTGTTGAGTAGAACAAAAAGGATTACCTTTCGTATTATTTGATCAGGTTCCCGCTGCTTTGTGAGTCGAAAGTCACCAAAGCCATTGGTCGCTGCGAGCTCATGGTGTTGCCCTGCAGTGGTTGAGTCAGGATTTTAGCCATCGGGTGCAAACATAAGAGACAACCGCCCACTGTGCCACCAACGGCGGCCCGCCACAAGTTCGAAACTCGACCGCCACAGTACAAAAAGTTGTTTGAATTACCCTACTCCTAATAAAACGATGTAGCATGAATAGGAAGCAAAAATAGGAAACAATTTGAACCCATCAAATTTGAAAGGGCACTGGAAAAAAGAGAAAAGATCGAATATATTGCTTCACCTTAGGATCTGACCCTGCACTCAGACATGAGGGCGGAATGCGCTAACTCCCGAGCTACATATCCGAAATATTTGGGCAAATCCTCCACTGTTGCGCAGGCTATCGCATTTATCGACATGAGACTGGCGAGAGCTCACGATTGCCGCACACGCAAGAATGCTAGTTTTCCCCTTCCCAACATGAGGAATGCCCATGCAAGCCTGCCGAGCTACAAACCTGGGCTGTTTGTGCTTGATGTGCAGACTGTAAAACTGGGCTTCGGGCTACAGGAGAGTGAGGGATGAGAAATTTGAATTGGTATTTGAACTTACAGAATTTTAGTGTAGTTTAAACTTTTTTAAATCCATCAAATAATATTTAATGAAATTTGAAATTTTCAGGATGTTAAAACACCCAAGATTTTAAAACTCACTAGGTAGGTTGATTTACTATTGCCCTTGCGTGTGGGCACGCTAGCTGATGAGATACTTCATTTAGTGAGCCAGTTAAACTTGATATGCCTTGTCTATTTTGCAAAACGCTTTTCCTTCATGTATTGCATGAAACATATGTAGCCAAATCATTTTTAAAAGACCGATTCACCGCCTCTATCCTTCATAGTATTGCCCCATGAATATGATCAGAGAAGCCGGCTAGGGGAAATTCACTTCTCTGCCATTAGATCACCTCAGCAACCTTCTATGATCTCAACGTCAGTTTTTCATCATAGCAAATCAAGCACACGCACTGATCCTATTTATGGCTAGAAGAGAAAGCGACTTTTGCTTATCCGATCATCTCAATAAACAAATGAAAGAAAAATTATTGAAAAAAATATTTTGAGTATGTTAAGTACATTACATCTTGAAAGCGACCTGTTAATATATTAGCTTCGATGTTTTGCTTCATATGATCTTATTTGGTGATATACTGTAGGATTTCAATCTCAATTTATTCCAAATCGGTGACTTTTTCTCAATAATTTCTCGACACGGAAAGGGAAACTTTTGCTATTTTGACTTAAGAAAAGAAAAACATAGTGATGATGGTTGACGATATGAATAAACAGTACATTGTCATGGGTTTGGCGATGAAGAAAAGCAGTGAAGCAAGAAACCATGGATCTTCTCAAAAGAAATGGTAGTATTAGAGGCTTGGAGTTCATATGCTCATGACATCCCCAAGCGAAGGGAGTGAGTGGAGATGAATTGAATAAGTGAGACAATTTCAATTTGAGATTTCTCTTAAATTAATTTACCCACAAATCCACATATTAAAACTTGAGTGATCTATGACATACAAGAAAATAAGAGTTGATATGAGTGCCAAATTAATAAGTATATATATATTCATGTCAAAATGAGCCATCTGTCAATATCCATTGCCACTTGTCAAGCCAAGCTTCTTTCAAATTAACCAAATAAATAAGTGGTAGGACTGACTTCCTATTAGAGTGACTAAATTTGCAATTAACTCTTTTAGGATAACCTAATCGTTGGCAGTCAAGCTGTACATCCACGAACTTCACTCATTTCACCAATCTATCTACTCATTAAGATATATTGGATTTTGTTCTCTGGTTTTGTGCCAACAGTACTAATTATTGCAGCAGCAAATATTTTGGCTTGAATTTTAATCTATCCAAGTTTCTATTATCACAAATTAACTATTTACTAGTTAATATTTATTAAATATTTAGTTCCACCAAAATAATTATTAAAAACCAAGATTTCATGCATGTTTTTATTTAGTAAATTAATGAGCCGCCCATTAAAAGTTCATATCTTTTCACTATTTAGTGAGTTAAGTATTTCACTCGTTAATATTTACCACATATTTTTTCATTATCTCATTATTTAGTGTATTAATGTTCTATTTATTGATACCTACTGTGTATCTATCTAGTATTTGTTAGTGCCAAAAATGAAATAATGAGTTTGAAGATGTGATGAGCTGTCAATTTGGGTTCAAGCCCTCCTACACGTTATATTTATTGATTCCTACTATATGGGTTACATCAGTGAATATCCTCTGATCCAACTGCAACAACAAAATATTAAGATAAAATTAGCTTAATAACAATGCAAGTGCAAAGAGCACGAATTGGAAAATAACATCCAACATGTGGCTGACAAGTGAGGTCTTGGCTCACTTGTCAATGAGATCGATTTTATTGGCCAACTCACATTATCTTCGTGCCAATATTAAGAAAAAAGTTTAGACACTTTGGTACTTATGATCTCCTTAAATTTTGTGATTATTTCACCAAATATCAGCTCTGTGATCTTGCAATTAGATTCTGATAGTGATGTGGTTCTAAAAACCCTAAAAGCTTCTACTAGTGATAAATTTTTTTAGTTAGAGAAATACTTATTAGTGCCGAGAGCGATGTAAAGAAGGACGGCATGGGAAGTGACGATGCTGCTAAAGCTTGTATGCTGTGCCTAACGGCGCATGAGAAAACAGCCCCAGCCGTGAGGAGGAAGCTGCTAGGAAGGAGCCGAGCTATAGCATGGAGTCGAGTCCTACTCCAACTGTTGTTCATATTTGGTTTGGAGGTATTCTCACATCAATAAATGGAAAGGGAACCATCGGTGCACTCAACTAACATGTGTAACAAGCCTGAAGGCTGAATTGTGAATTGTATCGGTTTGTATCTTAGCCAATGGTTGGGTTAGTAATTTATTTTGTTAGTCCGATTGATGTCCAGGTTTGACTTTGAGTGCTAGTATGGGTATAATTAGTCTGGTGTGTGCGTGTTAGGCCATATAAAAGGCCAGGCCTTAGAGCCGTGCAAGGCAGACCAGAATTTATGTGATTATTCCTCGAGTTACCGAGCGCAAGCCATGATGGCGATTGTGTGCTTATTTTCTATCAATTGAGAAGCCGATCGATTAGGGTATTCTTTTGCTGCTGTGTGGCCCAAGTAAAACTTGAGATTACGCATCTGAATCTGAGGATTCTCCACCGTCCGGTTCATGTTCTTCGTGGTGTGCGAGTTGGAGGTCATCCAGGTTATAGGATTGCATCATCAGGGTGAGTTTTGCTGCGTTGATTCAATCCAAGACCAAGTTACCATCTACTGCTGCTGTTCTCGGTTTGTTCTTGTCTCACTTGATCAATCTGAGAATTATTGTTTTACAGCTTTGGAAGAGAGGAAAATAGATCTATTAGTAGCTGTTCCTGCTAGCCGAGAAACTGAGGTTTACATCTAATTAAATCTTGTTTGCTGTTCGGCTGATTGGAAAGAAGTTAATTGCTGCTGTTGGAAGCTTCGTTTTGAGTACTTGTTGGCTTGTTGCGCGCGCGCGCACACACACACATACACATACACATATATATATAGGAAAATTACATAAGGCACCTGGGTGCCTAGGCACCAACATCAAGAAACGTCCGATACACGTGTATGATTGATAATTTTTTTGAGTTTGGGTATGGAAATGTTTTATACCCTTGATATATTTATGGTAAGTAAGTTTTGAACTCAGTTCAAACTAGTTTGAACTACTTTTGAGTTCAATGCGACTACAACGAGTATATACCATAAAAATAGTTCAAACTAATTAAACTGAAGTTGAATTTAACTTTTTTCGGAGTTTGACATCTCAAATATACTTTTTTATGGGTATATGAAGATACCCACATCAAACGTTGCGAATCTCAAAGCAAATCAACGGGTATTGATATGGGTGCCTAGGCACCAAGGTGCATGAAACACTCGTCCTGAACCGTCCGATACACGTGTATGATTGATAATTTTTTTGAGTTTGGGTATGGAAATGTTTTATACCCTTGATATATTTATGGTAAGTAAGTTTTGAACTCAGTTCAAACTAGTTTGAACTACTTTTGAGTTCAATGCGACTACAACGATATATATATATATATATATATATATATATATATATATATATATATATATATATATATATATACACACACATTCACACTATTTCTTGCTGTATTATTGCGTAAGTCAATTAAAATTATGACATTGTGAAAATACGAAAAAATTATTTAGCACTATTGCGCTCTCATGACCCAAGTGCTAAAACTTCGTTTATTCATCCCAGATAATCGTTTACTGTATGTATAAACAACAATATGTTTGGATCCTCAATAATTACGATGTAAAATTTACGAGTAAACCCTAAAGTCAAAATATTTTGCAGAATACAATAGGGGGACTTATAGGTAATAAAAAGTATCAAAATTAATCATTCTTATTAATAAATGACATTTATTTTCTTCCTGTTTAATGGATGTGCCTTGCTTCAAGTTCACACATTCCTACATAAAAAGCTATCTTCTCCAGCAGTGCTCCATAATTCCATTCCAGCCGCTGTGTCCACGTCACCGTTCAAGCCAACCTAGCGAACCTCTCCCTAATCTGACCACGTCAAAGTATGTTCCACACCTCCAATTGCACTTCCACTCAGTTAATCGTATGACTTCTCAAGGGCACAGCGCACCATCTTCTTCCTCCATTCTGGCTGAATTCATCACCGCCACTGCCATTCCCCACCCATTGAGCTTCTTACAATTCCTCCCACCTGGAGCATCTCCACGCCTCCTTCATGCAATCCCCTTCCTCAATTTAGGTCGCCGTCACACCTTGTTTGACATCGTCTTTAAAGGTTGCCACGCCGCCTCAGGTCATCGTCGCCAGACCACACCTCAAGCTTCTGTCGACCTCGCCATCCTCTCCAATGAGATCTCATGGCCCATAGATGCTCCTCGAGCCTTTCGTTTCCTTGCTGCAGCACCGCACACTCTGTTGCCATGGTGGCAATACCTCCGTCACTGCCATGTGCTGTTGCACCACCATGGTAGTTCACCACCGGCCGTGCCAACTCCACGCGTAGGTTCACTGGAGTCCCGACAACCCATTTTAGGTGTCTCCGGTGCTCATCGTCGCTCGCCCTTCCAATGACGAGCACGGTAATGCCGTCGCCTCATTTGCTCTATTTAGGCAGGCTATGTACTTAGTTTATACCAATAAACTAGGCAAATAGTACAAAATAGGGTAAGTATAAATCAAAGCAGTTTATCCGATTATCATTGTCAACTTCAATTGTCATATTCTGATAGCAAAAGTCAGGAACGAGCCTATGCTAGGAAGCTCTTTCTAGTGGGCAGGACCACATGCAAAGAGGAGAGACATCGACAAAGTGATGTTGCCTTTCATCGACTAGGTTAATCAAATCGAATGCATAACAAGAATAAAATAAACACTCAGAAAAAAGGTATGTGGAGATAAGAATGGTTCATCCGACTACCGTCATCGACTTCAATTGTCATGTACTGGTAGCAAAAGTCAAGAACGAGTCGATGTTAGCAAGCTCCTTCTAGTGGGTAGGACCACGTGTAGAGAGGAGAGACTTTGACTAGGTAATGTTACCTTTCTTTGATCAGATTTAATTAAATTAAAGTCATAAATGCGAATAGGACAAATGCTTAAGGATCTTGTTCATTCGACTTTACGTGGTTAACTCAAATGTTGTTTATTGACAACAAAAGTTGGAAATGATGCGATGCTAGAAAGCTTCTTCTAGTGGGCAGGACCATGTACTGAGAGGAGAGATTTCGGCTAGGTGTTTTTTCTTCCTCCGATCAGGCTTAAACATATTGAATGTACCAGAGGTGTGCGAACAAACTTAAAAGAAAAAACTCTTCTCCACAACGACAATAAAGATTGAAATGACTGAAAACCTTATTGAAAAGAGTAGAAGTATTATACATAAAACTTACGTAATTGGTCAATGTTCCAAGAGTTTAAGAGGATCTGACCATCTTCCATGGTGAGTCGTACTGAGCCTGGTCATGTAACTTCGACTACAGTGTAAGGACCTTCCCACTCGGGGGAAATCTTGTTCCGATTAGACTGGGACTAAATTCCTTTCAATATCAAATCACCTACAACAAGGCTGCGAGGTTGGACCTTACGGTCGTAGTATCGATGAATGGCTTGTTGATAGACTGCTGATCGGATTAAGGCTTGATTCCTCTTCTCTTTGAGCAGGTTAATGTCACCCGTTCAAAGTTGCTAGACTGTCAAAGCTCTCAACTCATGTCGACCTAATCTTTAGTTCCAGAAGAAGAGTGGCTTCAGCCCCAAAAACTAGGAAGAAAAGAGTTTCTCCTATCGCCTGACTAGAAGTCGTATGAATTGCGCACAATACTGAGGGTAATTCTTGTACCTAAGCCCCTGAGCACTTTACAAGCTGGTCAAAGACTTGAGTCTTAATTCTCTGTATTATTTGGCCACTCGCTCTTTCGACTACCCCATTGCTTTGAGGATGGGCGATAAGGCAAAATATAACTTGATACCCAATTCATTGCAAAATTCTTGGAATTTTGCACTCGAGAATTGCTTACCGTTACTTGTAATTATTCGACTTGATACCCCAAATCGAGTAATCACACTCTTCATCATTAACCTTTTTGTGGATTCCATTGTTATCTCATTCACAGGATTGGCCCGAAAAGAAATTGGAAGCCCCTGGTGCTTTTGGGAATGGCCTTAGGATGTCTAAACCCTAGGAATAGTTTGTAGAGCCTGAGCTGGTTAGTGTATCTACCTGTTATGAAACTAGCATTGTACACATTTCATATCTAGCTCTTAGGCGTCATTGAGGGCTTTTGGCCAGTAAAACCCTTGTCAAAAGGCTTTTCTGACCAGCGTTATGTGAGAAGCATGAGCTCCATAGATGCCCCCATGAATGTCTTGAAGGAGTTTTAATCCTTCTCTCTGCGGAGTGCATGGCATGAAAACTCCTTGAGTAATCCTTTTATAGAGTACCACATCAACCAAAGTATACGTTTGGCCTTGCAGGATAAATGATCTGCTTCAAGATCATCGTCAGGTATAGAACATTTCTGAAGATACTCGTAGATGGGTCTTATCCAAGTATCCTCATACTCAAGAGAAGCTGTCTCATTAGGAGTTGTTTTCGGTGTTTCGACCAAAGACAGCTTCTGGAGTTGCTCCAAGAAGACTCCCATTGGTACTTGAGATCGAGAAAAAGCATTTCGAGCCAACTAGTCTGCGAGAAAATTATCCTTTTGAGGGATATAAACTGAAAAAATGTCTCTCAAGCTTTCTGACTTTCGACAAGTACTAAGACATGGTCGTATTAGAGCATTGGTACTCTTTTCCAACCTGATTTATGATTAGTCAAGAGTATCCTCTCATGAGCAGTCAATAATTCCTAAGCGCTTTAAGGTCTCTCCCTCAAGAGATTTCAAGACCTACCCAGCCCCCGAGTCACTAAGTGTAAGTGACCTATCAAAGTACATCATCCACTGGTTGTGGGAAGCGTACTGGGGATCCTGAATAGATTTAGGATTTATCCATTCGACGACAAAGTCTACCAAGATCTATGATTTAATGGCTGTTCGAGACACGAAATGGAGGTCGAACTCTCCAAGTTCTACCGACCATTTGACCATGCGTCCCATGTTTCCCTATTCTAGAGGACCTCTCCTGAGGGAAACTTAGATGGCATAACAATTTTCTGTGCCTAAAAATAATGTCGTAGTTTCCTCTAAGATATGAGGAGGGCATACAGAAGTTTTTGAACCTAAGGGTAGCGCTCCTTAGGCCCATGTAAAACTTCGCTTATGTAGTAGACTGGTCGTTGGACGCTCTCGCGTTCTGTAACCAGTGCTGCACTTACTACCTGTGGCATGGCAGCAAGATATATTAAAAATGTCTCTTCTGGTTTTAGAGAAACCAAAATAAGTGCTCTCGTAAGATATCTCTTAGCATCCTCGAAGGCATCGTTAGCCTCTTTCGACGACTCAAAACCCTCATGTTTCCTTAGAAGCTTAAATAAAGAAATTCCTCTTTCTCCCAGTCATGCGATGAAATAACTATAAGCCACTATGCACCCTGTGAGCTTCAGGACTTCTTTCTTAGTGGCCAGAGGGTGCATTTGCTCAATGGCCTTTATCTTTTTAGGATTTGCTTCGATACCTCTTGCTGAAATAAGAAATCCGAGCAACTTTCCCGAAGAAACTCCGAACACACACTTCTTAGGATTGAGTTTCAAGCATGCTTTCTAAGGTTGTCAAATATTTCCTGCAAGTTTAAAATGTGATTAAGTCATTTGATGCATTTTACGACTTGATTATCAACATAGGTTTCTAAATTTCAGCCTAGTTGAAGGAAAAAAGCCAATTGCATCAACCACTAAAAAGTTGGACCAGTATTTTTAAACCAAATGGCATTTTGACATAGCAAAATATCCCAAATGACGTAATAAACGTGGTCTTCTATTCATCTTCTAGAGACATAATAATATGGTGATAACGAGAGTATGCATATAGAAAACTTAATGTTTTACAACCAGTAGTGAAGTCAATCAATTGATCGATACAAGGAAAAAGAAAATCATCTTTTAGATAAGCTTTATTAAAATCAGTATAGTCTATACACACACGCCACTTACTGTTAGACTTCTTAACCATTACAGGGTTAGCCAACCACACTGAGTGATTAACCTTTCTTATAAAGCCTGCTTTTATTAGGTTATCTAATTCAGATCTAATAGCTTCCCGTTGATCAGGTGAAAACCTTTATATTTTTTTGTTTTATGAGTTTTTTGTTAGGCCATAGAGCTAGCTTGTGCTCGATTACCTCCCTTAGGACCCCAGGCATGTTGGATGATTGCCACGTGAACACATTTGCGTTTGCTCGGAGGAAGGTGACAAGGGCGTCTTTCTATGCTTGGTCAGAAGAAACTCTGATACGAATGGTCTTCGAGGGCTCCGCTGGATCCAATAGAACTTCCTTAACTTGCTCATTTGGCTTCAACACAGCTTTAAGCTTTAAGTGCTTGGTCGAAGGCTGCACCTTGTTTGTTTCTCAAGTTGGTAATTGGCTTACTATCTTGAGGGATTTGCAGTCGCATGTAAGTGCCATCTTTTTATCATAATGGACTATCATCACTCCCTTGGGACCTAGCATCTTAAGACATTGATATACATAGTGAGCAACTATCAGAAAACATGCTAGAGTTGGTTGTCGGAGTATGGCATTATACGCCGTGTCGAAATTGACCACATCAAAGGAGACTCTCCGTCTTGAAATTGCTTGAAGAACCAAATGTGGCAGAGAAACTTAGCCAATTGGCTTGGTCGAAGACCCTGATATGATCCCATGAAATGAGAATCGTACAAGTTTTATTCTGTTACAAGGAACTCACATCTCGTCCAATGCACCTACAAACAAGATATTTAAAGAACTACCACCATCCATCAACACGCGATTTACTCAACAGTTGTTGATCATGGGCTCGACCATGATAAAAAACCAACCTGGTCCAGTCGAAGGGACTGGACACTCACTCTTCTTAAAAGAGATAGTGACTTTCGACCACTTTGAAAGATAATTGACAAGAGGAGGGTTAATGGAGTTTACCTCACATTCGACAGCTTTATACTATCGTTTTGACTCGTATGCCAAAGATCCTTCATAGATGTGTTTGATGGTATGCCGTGGATCCTGAAACGATATCTCCTTATCATTGTCTAATTGCTTCTGACCACTCACTTGTCCTGTTCTTGAATCATGAGAAGTGGTCCCTTGCCAGAGTAGTAGTCCTATTTGTGGTCGGACCCTTGCCATTTAGGGAAACTGGTTCCTCCTTTGAGCGTAATGCTGTGGGGGATAAGGATTCGTCCTCAGCCCTATCCGCAGTGCGATCTCCGAGATCGCATGATGGATCTCTAGAGAAAACCACACCATCGGATGATAGCATCGTCTGCTCAAAATCGTAGCAGGAATCCATGTCGAGATCTGCATATCCCACCAAGTCAAACTAGTTCTCCTCATTCCATTCTCTCGCCATGAGGACATAAAAAAGAACAAAACTACCAACAAGGAATTACCGGAGAATTAGCGAAGAAGTATCCCACGGATGATGTCAACTGTCGATATTTTAATATCGATCTTACGTAATGATTTGTTTGGGTTTAGGGAAACTTTTGAGGACCTGGCTATCCACATGTAGAGGCAAGCCACAGGGATTTTATATAGGTTCAGACCTTCTACAGCGAGAATAACAACCCTACTTCCTATTGACTATTGCCCAAAGAAGTTGTACAATGGAGGAAAGTAATGCGGAATTACAATGGAGAAAGTAATGCGAAAAACCTGCTCTACTGCTACTCTCCCTCAGGTCTGGCTTGGATCTCCTCTCCTCTTCTCCCTAACATCCACCTTATGTAGCTTGCATAATGGCAACATTTTCTTCTCATCAATAAACGCCTTAACGTTTCGAGTGATAACTGCCCGATGGGAGTTACTAGAGAGTTGATATCTTGCTCATCATGCGGTGATTTCTGCCAAGGTGAAGTTAAGTGCACTTATTCCAGAGAATAAATACTTTTACTAACAGTCTTGCCAGACAAGCTCACGAAGCAATGGATTATCATAAACAAGCCACTTAGAACTTGGCTTATTCATTGGGGTATCTACGACCACGAGGTGGTCGTAGGATAACTTACGATTATGCCAAGGTCATTGGAGAACTTACGACTACGAGTTTGTCGTAGAAGAGCTTACAACTAGTGAGTAGCTGTAGAAGAGCTTACAACTAGTGGGTAGCCGTAGAAGAGCTTATGATGAGCGGGTAGCCGTAGAAGAGCTTACGATTGAGGGGTAGCCGTAAAGAGCTTATGATTAAGGGCTAGTCATAGAAGAGCTTACGACTACCTTGTGAAATCTCTCCCTTACAATATCTTTTATAGATAAATAATAATTTGAGGATTAGTCATATCCTCATCAGCATTGTTATTTTGCCTCCTTAAAGTTCACATTTGCAATCCATTTTTGTATTGTACATTTGATTCCACCTATGTTTTGACTACAGTGATCTTGTACCTGTGCCTTTGTACAATGCCGTTATTTTAGCTCTACTCTTGTTCCCTTCATGAACCTTTTGGTACCTTGTTACTGTTGTGACTAGTAGCTAAATGTGATGTGTAAACTCGTGTTCAGGTGCCATTTTGAATCACTTTATTAAGTGCTGCTTACACCACCTTGCTGGCAAAACTTGTGATGGACAATTACTACATCTCTTGGGTATACACAAACTGAAAGTTTAACTTTGCGATTTCTGTTCAATTCTACTAGAATATCTAGGATTTGCCAATCCTTAATATCATTTTCCTTTTGATCTAAATTTTATTTCTATTTCTCATCCCTGATTACAGAAATTTTTAACATGAATTTAATCCTTCCTATTCTAGGCAAATATGGAAGCTATTATGAATCAACCTGTACAAGAAGGTGAACATCCAAAATCTTTTGAAGCTGTTGTCCCAGATGTTCTCTTTCAATTCAGTGCAACCATTAGGTTCCTTCACAATGTGGGCATTCGGTCACGCTCGGAGGGAACTTGCGCAACTACGGCCACTGCACGTATACAACAGCTCAAAGAAACACTTCACTTTGAGCAAGAGGGAGCAGCTACACTTTGATAAACAATAGAATCTCAATAGCAAGAATTACATATGCTGAAGCAGCATGTACAAGAGGGGGAGGCAATAAGGAACAATCAACTAGAAGAGATGGAAGAGTTGAAAAAGAAGCAACAAGAAAGTAAAGTCACTCTACAGAAAAGGTCATCACAGACGGTTCGAAAACGTCATCACAGACGGTTTTGTGAGCCGTCTGTATTTATGGGTCAGTGATTATCGAAGGTCATCACAGACGGTTTTCGAACCGTCTGTGATTATGGGCTATCACAGACGATTTTTACTCAAAAACCGTCTGTGATAATTGATAATCACAGACGGTTTTGAGTTAAAAACCGTCTGTGATAGCTGGTAATCACAGACGGTTTTGAACTCAAAACCGTCTGTGATTACCAGCTATCACAGACGGTTTTTAACTCAAAACCGTCTGTGATTATCAATTATCACAGACGGTTTTTGAGTAAAAACCGTCTGTGATATTCCCTTCAAACCCTAAATATATTTCTGTTTATTGGCTAGCCTCAGGAAATGCTAGCCATGCCCTCTGAAACAAGCAGATAATCACAGACATAAAACATATACAATTCACACATCTCATTTCATTTCAGATACATTTCACAGACATAAAACATCCAATTGACAACGCACTTCATTTCACAAACATATATAAAGCATCCATTTCGCAAATCAATTCATTGAATTGAAATAAAATATCCATTAACAAATACACATTTCACAAACATATATAAATACACAATTGACACTGTATTTGCACTTAGAATTACAATAAAAAATCATTCTGGGCAGTGGAACTCTCCATCTGATCTTACGACTTTTGTCCACAAAAACCAAATGAGCTCTCCTCAAATTTTTGCAAAATCCGGCTGTGTCAATGCAGATGTAGAGATGGACGCAGCCTGTCGTCGAGTCACGTGTTTGTTGAACGTATGTGGCGAACGACCTTCGTTATTCGAAAAAGTTAGATTAGTTATTCGGAAGGAAAGAAAGAGTACAATGTACAATGTACGTACCTATCGAGTATTTGGGTGATAGCTGTGTACTTGGATTTGTTCTTACTTAGAGAATCAAGGTATATAGCCTTGTTCCATCAAGTCCTTCTTTTTCCCGCAAAATTCAAGTCAATTTTATTACAAAAGTGCAAAAAAAAGACATTCCAGATTCTTCGGTGAGCAGCCGACATAGCCGACTTCTTCGGTGAGCGACTATCCATCTGCTTCCCACTCCTCTTCATCTCTGGTCTCTGGATCACGTACGCCAGTAGCGATGATTCATCTAACTGAATCATCGCTACTGGCATACGTGATCCAGAGACCAGAGATGAAGAGGAGTGGGAAGAAGCAGATGGATAGTCGCTCACCGAAGAAGTCGGCTATGTCGGCTGCTCACCGAAGAATCTGGGAATTTCTTTTTTCTGAACTTCTGTACTAAAATTTTCTTGAATTTTGTAATACTATTACTACAAGGTCTCTAAACAAAGTGCCTATCCTAGCACCTACTTTAGTTGCTAAAACTATAAACCAAATAGCAAAGTCCCTAAACAAAGGTCTATGAAGCAAATGACACAAACTAGTGTATCCGGTTCATTGAACGGGAACACTATAGTATGTCACTTGCTTCATTTGCTGTTTTTTGTCTAGATACAAGGAGCATTTGGGTGGAAAGATCAACTGTTTCGTCAGGCGCATGACTGCCAATTCGAAGCATAGCATAGCATCCGAGGCACATCCGAGGCCTGCTACTGTGTCTTGAGGAATGCCAAGAGCTGGTATTCAGATGGTATTCAGAATAGTTTGAGGAATGCCACATCTGAAGACCAGCTCTTGGCATTCCTCAAGACACAGCTGCAGGCCTTGGATGTGCCTCGGATGCTATGCTATGCTTCAAATTGGCAGTCATGAGCCTGACGACACAATGTATTTCTTTCCACCCAAATGGTCAATGTATCTTTTGCAATAATCGCAAGATTTCTTGCTTCATGCCCTTTGATCATATACTCTTCCTTGATTGGTTAATTTGTGCTCTCAAATTGTAGGGTTGCACATGATAAGATGAGGAAGCAAGAAAAGTGATACATGATGCTCAATGTTAGGAAGAGAGGAGAGGAGTAGAGGGAAGGGGGAGAAGGGAGGGGGTGATGTGGACAGAGAGGGGTTATGTGCCTATACTATGTACTATGTACTATATACTATATACTATATACTATATACTATATACTATATACTATATACTATATACTATATACTATATACTAACACAACAAGCAATGTAATATGTACCAATGTAAACTAAGCAACTGCAGTAAACAATGTACCAATGTAGTATGTACCAAATAGCAAACTAATTAAGCTACTGCAGTAAACAATGTACCAATGTAATATGTACCAAATAGCAAACTAATTAAGCTACTGCAGTAAACAATGTACCAATGTAATATGTACCAAGCATCAAGCATCAACCCTAAACACTAACAGTAAGCATGAACCATCAACCCTAAATATGTACTAAGCAACTAACCATAACAGTATGAAGCATCAAGCATCAACCCTAAACACTAACAGTAAGCATGAAGCTCGGGGAGGCGGCGACGGAGGAGGAGGAGGCGACGACGACGACGTAGGAGGAGGCGGCGACGACGACGGAGGAGGAGGAGGCGACGGGCTCGGGGAGGCGGCGACGGAGGAGGAGGAGGCTGCGGCGACGTCTTCGTCCGGGGAGGCGGCGGCGACGGAGGAGGAGGAGGAGGCGACGGAGGAGGAGGAGGCGGCGACGCAGGAGGAGGTGGCGGCGACGGAGGAGGAGGAGGCGACGGGCTCGGGGAGGCGGCGACGGAGGATGAGGAGGCAACGGGCTGGGGGAGGTGGCCGGCGAGGGCTGGGGGAGGCAGCCGGCGAGGGCTCGGGGAGGCGGCGGCGACGACGGGCTCGGGATTTAGATCTAATCGAATAACTGCAGCGCACACGGAAAACCCTAGCGAGAGGGTATATGTAGGGAGATTATCACAGACGGTTCTAAACTAAAAACCATCTGTGATAACCAGTTATGACAGACGGTTTTTTATTAAAAACCGTCTGTGATAAAATTATCACAGACGGTTTTTTATAAAAAACCGTCTGTGATAAGCTTCATACCAGAACGCTTCGCGCTTGTTTCGATGCCAGAACGCTTCGTGTTTCGATCGTCTAATTAACGTCTCTTGATCGTTATACGAAGCGTCTATATCATTAATGTTTGGGTATACGAACCGTTTGTGCTAAAGGTTAAATATGCGCTCCTAATCCACGTCTCTTCTACGTACGTACAATACAATATACAATACAACATGGCTTCTACTACTGTTCTTGTGATCATCTCCTTCCTCTCATCTGTTCATCACGAATTGTTCGGCCGGAACCTTACACAGGCGGCCAGCAATTTGCATCTGGAGCAGCTTCTCCGCACCCGCCCTGCTCTCCTTCCCCGACTTTCTTGCATCCGTCAGCTTGACCTGATCCTCCGCCGTCGACGGAGGCGTCTCGCTGCCGCTCAAGAAAGGGAAACAACCCTCACCCTGGTTCTTCTCCACAATGTGCGCAATGCGGAAGAAGCTCTACACGCATTGCAGAGACTGATGGATAGCCTTGCCGATCAAGCAGAAACGGCAGATTCTGAGGAATCTTTTCATGCTATCATCTACGACATTATGGATGCTGCTGATCATTTGCCCAGGCTGCACGAGGAAGTGCTGAGGACAAGGGCAATCTTAACGGCGTTCGAGAATTAGCGGCTGATCCTCCAAGTCCCCAAGTTGAAGAAGAAGCTTACGAAGCCCAAAAGAATACAATCTGGGAAACTCTTTACCTGTGCGACTTTTGTAATAAATTTGCCTCTAATTGAAATTAATAAATTTACCTTTAATTTGTGATCTCTTGTCTCAGTAGTTCTGTAGTTAAGTTATTAGAAGCAATGTGTACTTATATATCAACCTCTGATCTAGAATATGACAGACAAAGGGACATCACAGCCGGTTCTTGTGAAAAACCGTCTGTGAACATTCCCAGACGGTTCTTAACAACAACCGGCTGTGATAGTCGACACAACACAGACGGTTTTTAATAAAAACCGTCTGTGATATTCCAGTATCACAGACGGTTCAGCGGTAAGAACCGTCTGTGATACTCCTTTTTCCCGCCACAAATGCCACAGACGGCCTTCAAATTAAAACCGTCTGTAATAGTTTACATTACAGACGGTTTCACAAAACCGTCTGTGATTTGCCGTCTACTATTAGCCTTTCTGTAGTAGTGAGTGATTCTTCGTCGTCTATTGACCATGACACAGGTTTAGCACAACCGTTAAATTGATGGTCAGAGAGGTTCATATTATGAGTAGTTCAATGTCATTTTGGTTCAACGAACTGGTAAGCATTTTAGAGGTTCTTCTAAGACATGTTCACTATTAAACTTTCTATTTTCTATATGCATTTTGATGTGAACTTTCATGTTTGGATGGTATCTGCCATGTGAGAAGCTTGTTGTAGTGTTATACATCTATCACATAACTGTAGGTGCACTTCAAGTAATGCTACTTTTGGTTGAAGAGTACAATGACAAGCCGTTGTTTATGAAATCTGTGTATATCTTCGATGATATTAGATGCTTGGTTTTGGTATGGATTTCTTTGTAGTGTTCGTGTTGCATAAATTTGTAATGAAATAATATGTTTTATATGTGACAATATTTCTATCATGGACTACATGTTTTGTGGCAAAAAGGAAGAGCATTGGTCATGAAAACAACGTCATGCATCTCAGCACCGGTCTGCCTATGCTATTTTGTGACGACTGTACAAATTTAATTATGATGAAACAAGATCGTCCATTGGCCTAACAAAGTGAGCAACTGTTTCTGATGAAGAACAACGAAAGAACTATGATGAAATAAACATCATCCGACAGCATGCCTGGGGCTACCCAACGAGCAGCCTACATTTCATGACCAAAAACTATGAACCATCCATGACAAAATACATGTAACAAAACAACTTCTTGCCCGAGCGGGCAGCCCTTTCCAATGCATGATGAACATCGTGTGGCATCTACGATGAAACAAACAAATCATAACACACACTACCCAGGCCTGATGGTCGGGCAGTCCTACAATGCATGACAAAAATGTTTGCCCACCTGTGACAAACAAAAACATCATGCAAAACACGTGCTCGCATGGTAGCTGGTTGAGCAGGTTTGCTAATCTATGATGAAATGGTAGATTTACATGACGTTTATCAAATCTTACATGATGATTATAAATGTCACTAATTGTCAAGTTTTCGTGATAATTACGGCTTCGTCATTATGTTTATGACGAAAAAAGTTTCCCACATCACTAGATACAATCTAAGACGCACTTTCTGTGACAATGGTTGTGACGCCAACTTTTTGACACAAAAAATTGTTTATGACAAAAAAAACAACCATCTGTGATGATTTTTGCTCATCACTTAACCTCATATTTGCTGTAGTGGAGCTGAACTATCCTCATTCTCTCCATTGAATTGTTTCTTCATCATGTGGTATGAGTGAGCCTTCCGAAGGAACTTACAATGATGCATGTACATGGTTTTTACAGTGCTTCAGCCACACACTCTCAGTATCATCTAAGTAGTGGGTACAAGTTTTGGCCCCTTTTGTACTCTAGCTCAATAGGTTAGCATGAGCAGGATAATCATTTATGGTGCAGAACAACAAGAAGTGCAAAGTGAAGTTGTCTCATTTGTTCCATAGCTGTACACCTTTGATCCACAATATTTTTTGATATTCCATCAACGGTGCTAGGTACACATCAATATTATTTTTAGGTTGCTTCGGCCCTTGGATAAGTATCAATAGCAAAATATACTTCCGCTTCATACACAATCAAGGAGGAAGGTTATATATACATAGAGTCATAGGCCAAGTGCTATGTGGACTGCTCAAGTTACCGAAAGGATTCATTCCATATGTACTCAATCCAAACCTTATATTTCTCGGCTCTACAATGAAGTCTACAAACCTCCTATCAATGTTTCTCCACTAGGTAGAATCAGTAAGGTGTCTTCATTTTCCATACTTCTTACGCTCCTCTGAGTGCTAACATAGCAGATTTTCCTCCTTTGGGTTCACAACAAGCCGCTTCATGGGGAATTACAGGAAGATACCATGCCACCTTAGCAGGAGGTTCTTTCTTCACCTTGATTCCCTCGCCATCATCTGGTTGATTCTTATACTTGTATCGGGATGCGTTGAACACTGGACATAATTGCATGTTTGCATACTCTTTACGGTAGATGATATAATCGCTCGGACATGTATGTATTCTTTCTACTTCCATTCCCAATGGATAAAGAACTTTCTTAACTTTGTAAGTGGTTTTGGATAGCTTGTGAGAACAGATCTAGAATTTAAGATAGATTTGTGAGGATCGAGTGTACAATAAGTAAAATTATCACAGATGGTTTTTAATGCAAACCGTTTGTGATGAGTCATAGGAGTATCATAGACAATTTAAAAAAAATTTGCCTACGATACTTAGTAATATCACAGATGTTTCTTATTCATATCCGTCTATGATACTTCACAAACAGTGTTCAACATGAATCGTCTATGATATTATCTCTTCATAAATGGTTTTTATCGTAGCCAGCAACACAGACAGTCGCTAAACCAAAATCGTCTGTGATTGTATTTAATACTAACGGTTTTGGTCAACCATCTATGATGAGGCATCCAGTATTAACCTTTTTATAGTAGTGTGTATAAATGATAATAAAATTAATTATCATGTCATTATCCCAAAATTTAAAAAACAAATTTAATTAAAGATGGTGTTAATGAACCCTAGACTATAAATAGTCCCATAGCAATATATTAAAATGGGTTATCATAGCTAGTCCATATAATTAGAATATAAATCAAAGTCAATTAGTGTCCTAACTATAGTTACCTGTTAATGAGCAACCAATAGTGTAACCTTAGCCACTTAGGTGAGTCTCCAGCAGGGGTGTCAATTAGATTCGAATTATCCATTTTATTTAGTATCTGTATCCATACGACTCAATTTGTATTTGATAAAATATGACTCAAAGAGTATCAATCATATCTTTATTACTTATTTTATTCAGTATCCATATCTGGACTATTCAATTTGTATTCGATCCATTAACGCCCTAGTCTCCAGTTAAAATATTAAAGAAATCAATTAAATAACTAATCCCACATTTTAGTTAATTATTTAATTTAATTAAATAATTAATCCCACATTTTATCTAATTATTTAATTAATCATTTGATTAATGAGCAATTAAACCCCAAATAATAATATGTTCTGAACTTCCTAGCAATGTGAAATCTAAAGATTAATATGGTTAATTAAAATTATATGTATCATGTATAGACCCTCATTTCTGTCTGTATGCCTTACCTAACTCATAAAACTTCCTTAATAAATTGAAAATAATAAAAGAAGTAATTAAGTTAGGTTTAAGCAATAGTATCCTCTGGTCAGCTATGTATAACCACCTTCGAATCTAGAGTGGAATATTCTCGTGAATATTTATTCTGTAACACCTCAGCTTAACAAAAGTCTACGATGTCACCCACAACTACTATCGCTGCCAATTTTAATCAATAAGCAAGCATTACTAATAACTAGATTTCAACAATAGACATTCAACATGGTAGTAAACATAAATTTTAGCAACACTATAAACCATAAATTGAACTAAATATGAACAAAAATAACCATGACGAATCATAAACAAGTCCAAATTTAGTAAAGCATCAAATAGCAACATTATGAACTATAAAGGCTAAGGGATCTATAAGATATATAATTAATGCTATGGTAACTATTAAATTGTTTATGATCATAAGTGATAAATTGTTAGGTGGAGTGAAGAGCTACAACGTGCAATTTTCCATGTTCTACTTCTACTCATACATGTTGTCTTCAACGATCATCAAAAAATAACAAATAAGTAAGAGTGAGTCCATGGCTCAGCAAGTACAGAATAAAACAATAGCAACAACATATTCAATTCATTTCACAATTTTTCCACCATTCTCTTTTTTAATCTCAATTTCTATTAGTGCAATGCAATGCTCATGATCAGTCTCATTTTCTTTCTGTAGCTCATACCGGTATAACTGAGGGCACACCCCTTGATGTCACCCTCTACCTCCATCCTGTGGAGATGCCTACCGAGGTAGGTATTTTCCTCTATCATATGGAGGTGCCTACTGAAGTAAATCTATTTTCTCCCTCCTAGGGAGGTCCCTATCTCCGTGGGGCTTACTCAAGAGCATGCGTGGAATAGTAAAATAGCTTTATTCATAGCTATTGACTTTCTCACCATCCTGGCTTATAATGCATATGTCATATCATGAATGCCATTTTCTATCATTTTACCACATATAATAATTATCATCAAATTAATATATCATACTGAATAGAATATGATCAAATATTGCATTACATAAGCAAATCATCAACAAAATAACAATTATTAACTATCAACTATCATTTTACTATGCACTTGCCTCTCTGGCCGCGATGACCAGTTTAATTAGAAGATAACAACAAAACCGATGCTACTACTCCTACAATAATTACACATTCTCAATATAAGCCATAACATTACAAGATAACAAATAAATGACAACGCTCCTATGCACTCTCCAACCCACAAATTTCCCCCTTCACTGGACAGTTAGCCCCTATTTTAACCCAGAAGACAGATCTGTCATATTTACTAAAATTATCATAACTTTAATTCAATTTTCATATCGAGATATGGCAAACCATACCAGTTCTAAAATATATACAAAATTTTCTACAACTTTCTAGTTGATCATACATCTAGATTAAATCATCTAAACCCCTATATTTAAGCCAAAAAAACAGATCTATCATCTTCTAGACAACAGATTTATTAATTTAATATCTTTTAATCTACACATGCAAACCTATTGAACTATGACATTTCCAGAACCTATAGGAAATTATCTACCACTCTCTAGGTATACCTAAAATTTAATTCTGGCACTAAATTAGTTAAATTAATGATTTCCCATGACTGCATCCAGCAGCAATCCGGTACTGGACAACATGCTCCCAAAATTCATAACTTTTATTATACTTATATAAGAATTATGTTCTTTGATTTTATGAAAACCTTAAGAAAGTACCTACAATTTTCATGTATACCAAATTCCCAAATCATCCTTCTTCTATTTTTAATCTACAAATCAATATGTGCTGCCAAAACACGATAAATTTACAAGACAATAGGATTACAAAATTCATAACCCAAAATCTATTCATCCAATTGACATGAATAAAAATCTACAGAAAGATATTGAAATCATCTACAACTTTCTACTAGATATTATTCCCAAATTATGCCCACACATTACTTGTAATTATAGTATAACAATGCAACAGACTAAACTGATCTACTAACTGATCCTTCTAATGAGCACATACAATCTCGCTCTCTAATCTAGATTTTAATCTCAAATTAAATAAGTAAACAAAGAAATAACTAGATCGTTACCTATGAGACGTAATCCCAAATTACAATTCTCTTCTCACTTTCCTTCCCTTCTCCTTCCTTGTTCCTTCCCGCTACCGTTTATCTCCTTAATCCCTTTGACCCTACCTTGCTAGCGAGCCACTCACCAGCTACACCCACGCGAGCTGCTGATCACGCGCTTTGGCTCAGAAGATCCAATCACGCAACAGGCCGGCAGGGGCTCACACTCTGCGACTTGCGGCGATGGCGGGAAACGGCCACGCACTGCTGAAGGGAGCGGTCGACTGGCTGGCTTGTGGCTACCGGTGTCCACACGCGGCGAGGCGAGCAGTCAGCCAACACTTGCACGGCAGGTGGCTGATGGAATACGCCCAAATAATCACTCGATCTCTCCGGTCATGTGTGTCGCTCTGGTGGAAGAATGAGGAAACAAAGCTTCAGGGAAACTCCATTATCAATACGATGACCAGTAACCGGAAATACAATGTTATTCAGGAACTGGTTTTTCCGTTCTCCAAACTGATGGATTACATGGATATTTAAAGACTTACGGGAATGCTAACTACTTCCTAACTACATTCCGGATATCTCGCCACGGCTTGATCCGAATGACCCGGGAATGCAGATCTTGAAGCAGTCTTATTTTGACCGAGCGTAACTGACGCAGGGCTCTGCAACTTCAGACTTTGCGCAGGAATCGATCACCCAACAATCTTCAGTTTCCTATGCGTAGACTTTGAATATCCAACAAAGTCTTGATTATTCCAACAGACTCCCCCTAATCAAGACTTCACAACTGATGACCCGGCCATCCTGACTACTCGTCATCGGTAATTATTTTCAGCACCTGTTATCTAGGATCAATCCGTAGGTTCAAGTGGCTCCCCACTACTCCGGACTCTCCGGTTCTCCTGCACCCAGAATAACTCCGTGCGATACTACTTGGTACAATCTCAGGCACTCCACCTGTTGCACCATACACACATGCAAATATACTAAAGCAAAAAAAACTAAGTCTAGATTATTTGCTAACATTCCTTCTACTCTAGACTCAACTAAAGTAAAGCTGGTTCATCTTCCTGTGCACACATGAGGTTCACCTGATCCCCACGGTCATGCTTTGGCTTGCGGCACTCGGATGCATAGTGCCCGTAGTCACTGCAGTTGAAACACTTGATGTGGCTCTTGTCGCGCTTCGTCTTGGAATCGCGACCACCGCCTTGTCTTGATGATCGAGCTTCCCACTGGGCTTTCGTCAGAAGGAGATGTTCTTCATCCCCGTTGCTGCGATGACAGTGCTGGGTGCGCTCCTCATACGCCTTGAGGGAGCCAACGACCTCCTCAAGAGCTATGTTGTTGACATCGCCAAAATACTCAATCGTTGTCGCAATATGGATGAACTTGTCAGAGACGGCTCACAGCAACCTCTTGACGACATTCTTCTCTTCTATCTTCTCTCCAAGTGCCCGCATCTGGCCAGCAAGCAATGTTACCTTCGTTGCGAAATCGTCCACCGATTCCGTATTGCCCATGCTAAGATTTTCAAACTCCCAGCGTAGCATCTGGATCTTCACTTCCTTGGCTCGATCAGCCCCCATGTGCATGGTGCGGAGAGCTGTCCACACCTCCAAGACAGTGTTCTTGGCTGCAACCTACATGAGCGTCACATCGCTCAATGCCTGGGAGATGATAGCCATGGCCTTTTCTTCTTTCTTCTCATCAACGGCAGCATTCCCCGTGGGCTCAATTGCTTCCCACACGCCTTGCGCCTTCATGAGGAATCTCATCCTCGTTGCCCAAGCTGTGTAGTTCGTCTTGTTCAGCACCGGGTACTGAAGAGACATCCCTCCCTCCTTGCTTGCCGCTGGCGCCGCCTCAACAATCGACATCTTCTCAAGCCGCAAGTATTGGGCATACACCGCTCAAGAACTCAACCTCGGCTCTGATACCAAATGATGGAATACGCCCAAATAATCACTCGATCTCTCCGGTCATGTGTGTCGCTCGGGTGGAAGAATGAGGAAACAAAGCTTCAGGGAAACTCCATTATCAATACGATGACCAGTAACCGGAAATACAATGTTATTCAGGAACTGGTTTTTTCGTTCTCCAAACTGATGGATTACATGGATATTTAAAGACTTACGGGAATGCTAACTACTTCCTAACTACATTCCGGATATCTCGCCACGGCTTGATCCGAATGACCCGGGAATGCAGATCTTGAAGCAGTCATATTTTGACCAAGCGTAACTGACGCAGGGCTCTGCAACTTCAGACTTTGCGCAGGAATCGATCACCCAACAGTCTTCAGTTTTCCTGTGCGCAGACTTTGAATATCCAACAAAGTCTTGATTATTCCAACAGTGGCCACAATCGAGTAGGTCTTCATGCATGCGGCCAACGTAGCGATTGCAGTGGGTTCATGCGTGGCGGAGCTGTAGCGAACTTGACCGGATGATGCGACATCACACTGCGCATGCGCGGCAGCCCCAAACCAAACGCGCTGACTCCACGCACGGCCGGTTGCGCACAGGAGGATATGGCAGCTAGGGTTAAAGTTTTTGGTTTTATCTCTTCGACAATCCCTTATATCTTGGCACCAGATCCATAGATAGACGCACAAGAGGTTATAAGTGTGCAGCTGAACACCTAAATTTTTTTTACAAAATATCAAGTATATAATAGATATATTAGATATATATGCTGTTAGTTGGATTAAAATTTTATTTTTATACCCGTAAATAAATTCAATCCGCACTCCTTGTATCTCATGCGCAATCCATGTAACACATTAGGCCTATTTTTCTTCTCACCTTAACCCTCCTCATACAGGCTCAAAGAGGTAAAGATGCAAACAAAACCCTAACCTTTGTTCTCTTTCTCATCTTGTGGTTGTTTGTGTTAGAGTTAGTAATCTTGTTTTAGTTTGGAAATCGTAGTCGTGTACGAGTTGGTGGTCGAAGTCGTGTATGAGTTGGTAGTCGAGTCAGTCTTGGTGGTCATGTGCGAGTACGAGTCTATCATAGTCGTAGTCGGAGTATGAGTCGTAGTCATAGTCAAACTCGAGTCGTAGCCGTAGAGCAGGGTATAAAAGGTAGAGCCATGTAACCAAGAGAGTGTGAGAGTTGAAGCCAAGACGATCGATGTGATCGAGAGGTAAGGAAAAAAAAGAGAGCGATAGGGTGATCATAGCGATCGGTGTGATCGAGAGAAAGAAATAAAGAAGAGAAGAAAGAACGGTTTGGCTCTGGAAAATTATCGAGTATTGAGTTCATCGTGTGTTCGTAGACGTGGTCATTAACAACTTACGACCACGGTCACAGAGCAGAAGGCGTGGTCGTAAAGCGTTACGACCACAGCAGTCAATAGAGCCTACTACGTGATCGAAGGAAGTGCAGCGCAGCGGTGGTGAACATGGTCGTAACTTCAGTTGAAGTTACGACTACATGGTAAGAGTAGTGAGGAGTGATCGAAGAGGTCACAACGTGGTCGTAACGACCGCTAGGGTGGTCGAAGAATCAATAGAGCAGTCGTAGCGACTCAGGAGGTAGTCGTAGCCTCTTGAATGTGGTTGTATGGCTGCAGTGCGTGGTCGTAGCAACTATAAGGTGGTTGTGCGATTCCTGGGAGTGGTTGTAGGACTACAACAGCTTGTGTGGGAGGCGGCTCTGACCTTCGAGTGGTGAGCGGGTGAAGGTGTAGGTTGCGAAGGCGAGTAACGACTGGCAAACACGGACTGTGTAGGCGAGCGATGGTCGGTGGACGTGGCACCAAGACGTGATGGCAATCATGCGTGAGGCGGCACAAGGTGCTAGGTGAGCATGTGGCAGCGCGAACAGGCAAAGCACGGCGAACTCGGAGGTAGCGAGCGGGCAGTAGGAAGGGAGTAACGCGGTAGCTAGGAGGGAGTGCAACATCGAGAATTGAGCAACACATCCAATTTATCATTATCATCCTTTCTCAAGCAACACACCCATCTTAAAAATCCTGGATCCACCACTGACTAGATCTTATTGGATTCCTAACTCCCCACATAACTTATTCTAGGAAACTAAATCCTCCTCTAAAAACCACACACCCCCTTTCTCGTATCATCTTCTCTATTTACGCACAGGTCCTTAGGAGGGATAATTTTGGGATATTATATATTCATTTTCCTTGATCCTTCCTTAATGTTCTTCCTAGCAGATTTCCCTTTCGCTAAGCTTCGTTTAACCCTGTCTACAACCTGCACTCACTAGAACAATGTCCCTTATCACTGATAAATCATGATAGAACTTAACTAAGTTTATTCAGATTTATTTGAATTTTGATGTTTATTTTCATCGAATCAAATTCTTTCGAATTCATTCAGTTGCCTTTGGATTTATTTGGATTAGGTTGTTTATTGTGTAACTAAAATTTGCAGTCTTGAAGGAGCAATAGATTGAGCAAGATCAAGATTGAGACCAAAGAGTTTTAAGACCATTGATTGAGAAGACTTTGAGCAAGATCAAGGCTATAGTAAATTGAGCGAGGCAAGCTATCGCTTTTATTATATTGCACCTACCTTTTGAATGTAAATTATTTTATTTAAAATTATCAAATTGCATGCCTTACTTTGATTAAAAGTATATTGTCATTAGATTATAGTTAATGCCTTAATGTACTCACATTATTAAATTTCATTCCTTGACTCTAGACATACACTCTGTTATCCTAGAATAAATGGTATACATACTAGTTGATAGTCTAAATCTAAATGTCATACTTAGTCTTGCATAGATACATGTGGGCAGTAAATTGCTCTGACCTCATTTCGAACATGAAAACTTGGTTTAGGCAGCCACCGGAGGGAAGTGGCTAGTATTTGAACTAGAAAGGATATTTTAGAATGCAAAACTCTAGACTTGCTTCATATGTAGGCGGATGGTAAGTGGAGTTAGTGCAGTGGGAGCACGAGGGTGTGGTTTGTGATAGAACCAACCAGGAAACTCTAAGGACTGAATCTTGTGATGACCCCTAATGTAAAATAATGCAACCATAAGTCTATAATGAGTATGATCTGACCAATTAATTTGCACAAACCCATGCTAGATGTTCCATCCGGTGGAACATGGGATGAGTGCTAGATAGAAGCCACCATGCAATGCAAGAGGGGGCCTCTAGAGCAGATGGATAGAATCCCACGACGGTGAAAACCTTAGCAGGTGTAGCCACGTTGGGAAGATGCATTGTAAAGACCTTGTGGTGACCATCTGAGCATCACACCAAAGGTAGCGTGGCATTAGAATAAGTTCTGCATCTCTTGTGAACAAAGTGTGCAGTCTCTGCAGAATGAAAATTGTTCAAACAGCCATACCTATGTTCAAGGGCGGGCATGGGAACTTACTCAAGTTAGTCTTTGTTTTATAAAAACCTTTTGTAGGTGGGATGAATAAAAAAACGATGGGTGGTTAGAACCCTGGCTTTGGTTTTTCCTAGATGGAAAGAACTCAAGGAATATAAAGGGTGGATAGAACCCAAGAAATAAAAATAGCATATGGTGGATGGAACCATGCTTTGTAAAAAGTGGATGGAACCTTCGCTAAGATTATTATCGCATTACATTCTTTAAACATTGTTTAGTTAAAATGCTAAGTCTTAGGCCTTCTAGTTATTGTATTTTAATTATGGCTTCCTGCAAATAAAAGAAGCTCAAGCCTCCCTTTTTTTCACGGGAAACAATAGGATAGGCTCCTACCGCGATATATTAGACAAATAATAATGTACAAAAAGGAAGAGAGCGAGAGGAGGGAGAGAGAATAGGAGAAAGAAAAGAGGGCAAGAAGAACTAAATAGAACTAATCCAGAAGGAGAGCAGAGAATGGAAAGCTGGCTTGACTCTAAGTATCAACAAGGAAGCTTCCAATCTGAGCTGAAATTTCCAAAATGAGAGACTGTGGTGCTGCTGTTGAAAAATGAACTCATTTCTAACTTTCCAGATTTTCCAAGTCGCTAGGATGAATTTCTCCATGAAGAGCTTCCCCATGAAAACTGATTTTGTGTTTAGAACTCTCGTTGGGATATCTAGATCGAGGTCCCACTGAACCCCAATCTCATTCCAACATTGCAAAGAAAAGGAATACTCGAAGAAGAGATGGCTATTGGTCTTGGTTTATTGAGCATCGGAAAGCATGCAATGAATTATTGCTGTCAATATTGAAGTTCTTCCTTCTTAGCATTTCCTTAGTATTCAGTCTTTCTTATAGAAGGAGCCAAGCAAAGACCTTGTGCTTCATAAGGTATCTGTTCTTCCAAATGAGTGGGAAGACCATTGAGGTGTTTCGTTGTTTGTACTGATAAGCATACTATTTCCTCAAGGAGTTCAAGGAATTCCCCCCAAATATAAGTCCACTGGTTGAAGGAGTTTTGGTTGATCACAATTTCATTTGTGAGGTTTAGTAGCTGCAAATATTCTTGGTAGGCTTCCTCCGAAAGGGGTAGCTGAAAAATACTGTGAGGCTCCTCCGGTTGCATGTAACTTTTGATCGAAATGCCTTGGTCAGAAGCAAAAGGATACAGATTAGGGAAATTTATGTAGAGGAGATTTCCATCCTAGTAATCTTTCCAGAAAAGAATGCTATGCCTCTAAACTGATTAATGCTTTTCATAATGTCTCTCCATCAAAAGGAGCCGCAGGTAGTGGCCACGTGAGGAACTAAATTTGAGTAGTATTTGTGCCAGACCAACTTGACCCACAGGATATCAAATCTTCCATAGAACTTATGTAGATGTTTCAATAGGAGTCCTTCATTAAGAACTTGAAGATTGAGGACTCCTAGTCCTCCTTTACTTTTAGGCTTGCAAACTTTATCCCATGCTGCTAGAGAATTACAATGACCTTGCCGATCCCTGGAACCTCTCTAAAGGTAGTTTCATCGTGCTTTATCTATGTGATGTATCACTTTTTTGGGCAGACGAAGCATGCACATGTGATAGACAGACTATAGGGAGAGAACTGCATTGACAATAGTTAACCTTCCTCCATAGGACAATAGACTCGTCGTGCTGGCAAGTCACTTTTTGACCCTGTCCATAGGAGGCAGAAAGTCCTTCACCTTTGGTCTTGTTGTTCTCACTAGAAGTCCTAGGTAGGTAAAAGGCATAGTTCTAATTTTCCAACCGAATACTCCTACTAGATTAGACACTTTGTCAAGAGGGACATTGATAGGAATCAAGACTAACTTATGGAGGTTTATTTTGAGACCGATGGAGTCGAAGAAAGCTTGGAGTAGTCCTCTTAAGCAGAGAATCTACTTGGAGCAAGCTGGCATAATAATTAGAGTATCATCTGCATACTGCACTACTAGAAAGTCTTCATTTCTAAGGGGTGATATCGGATACTTGAGAAGTTTTCTTTGAGCTGCTTCATTGATGATGGACTAAAGAAGATCTGCCCCAAGGACGAACAAGAGTGGCAATAGCGAATCACCTTGTCTTACCCCCCCCTCTTGCACTGAAATGAGTTACTAGGAACCCCATTTATGAGAACCGAAGAATGACCAGATGAGAGGATACTTGCAATCCAGGAAACCTATTTGTTAGGTAAACCTTATGCTCTCATTACCGCCATGATGGCTTCATGTTCAATTGTGTCAAAGGCCTTTTCAAAGTCCAATTTGAGAATCAAGATTTCATTTTTACTTTATTTGCATTGGTGAATGTATTCAAAGGCCCAAGCAAGGCAGTCATGTATTGTTCTAGTCTTGGTGAATCCACACTAATTAGTCTCACAAATGCATTTGTCATTATCACCAAAATTTCATAATAGTATTTATCATTTTCACCAAAATCAATTTGAATGGAGCTTGACATTTTAATCTCCCCCTTTTTTGGTGATTGATGATAAATCCATTAACAATAATAGCATTTGGATGAACATGAACGTATGATAGCAAATTAAAGACTATTGGTGAAATCTCTTGCCTTTTTGGTATTAATTTTTAATCTCCCTTTTTGGCATTGTTCAATTTTAACTTTAAGTCTAACAATGTTATTCTCCCATTATCTTTCTTTTGACATTTTACAATTTTCCCTTTTTGGGGCATTCACTATATAGCATAATTCTCCCCCTTTCTCCTTCATCAATTCTCCCCCTTTTTGGCTCTTTATCAATGCTATTATCCATAATTCTCCCCCTTTTGGTATTGATCACCAAAAAAACATCAAGAAGCAGGGAATAGGATCAAGCCAAAATAGAGCTTGAAACCAATTAATTAATCTTAAAGGTCATAAGAAGGAAAACAAATGCATATGACCAAGAGGGAATTTGGAGGGAACTAAAAAAAATTATTTGAAACACATTCAAATAATCTTACTCATGAGAGTTCCTTGAAGACTTTTGAAGTTTCCCCTTTTTGGTATTTGATACAACTTGTCGCATTTGAATCATTTCTAGAATTTTGCATTCCAATTTAGTCTTCAAAGGCTAGCTAAAAAATTGACTTACAAATATCCAATATACATCTGAGATAATTTGTCAGAATAGAATAATATCTGAGGATTAAAAGTCATAATTGTAACTACCTCAGATTATGAGCACATTAAGAGGTATGAAAAACACAAATATTCTCAAAACTACTTGTAAAATCTTTGAATTTGCAGCATTTAAGTAAAGAGAGAAAAGAAATGATTTTTCGTTGTTTGTACATAGGATAGCACTTGTAATCATAAATGATATCAAGTATAATTAATTCTAGTTGTAGAGACTTAATACCACTCATGAGTTTGAATGATATCAAGTATAATTAAATCCATTTGTAAAGACTTAATACCACCTTGAAAGAAACATGACACCAAGTGATTGATTCCTTTTGTAAAATTTGATGCCACCTGCATGATCAACTTGTATCTCACAAGGTCAAATTCGGTACTTCATCTTCAATGATTTTTCACATGATGTTATTTGAGGGAAGATACCATTTGTGAGAAGAAACCACTTAAATTACCACTTAAGAGAGGAGAAGAATGATATCATTTGAGAGAAACCACTTGAAAGAGTGGATACCACTTCGAAAAAGTTGATATCATATAGGTGAAAGAGCTTGGTTAAGAAAAGATTTGCTCGGCAAGAGAGAAAAGGATGTCATTCTAAAAAACATCTCTTGGAGAAACAAGGATACTACTTATTTTCCACATGTAAGAGATACCAATTGAAGAAAATGGATGATATCACTTGTAAAGCTTGGGATAAAACTCATGCCGAGGTTAATATGACAAAAAGTCTACCATTCTTTGATAGATTGCCATTTTAATGAAAAAGAATCAAATTAAGAGAAAATGGCATATAGAGTTAAGAAATATTTGAGGGTAGCTAACAAGGATTAACAAGGATCAACTTGACTTGAGGAGCAAAAGGAATGGCTGAGAGAAATTGGAATCAACAAGTTTTGAATCAAATCATCCATTTGAGCCACCTCTGTTACCCTTCTCATCGCTGGCCGCCTCCATGCCCATCGAAGCACCGTAGCTAGGTGAATCGAAACCCTCAAGGCCTCCTCTCCCGGCAAGCCATGGCCCTAGTGCGCCCCACCGGCCGCCATGCCACATCTTGTGCAAGGGCCGACGTGTCTGCCACCTGGAGCCACACCCGCGCCACCTCAGCCATGCAGGCGCCACGTCGGGCCCAGAGAGCCCCGTCAGACTGCGCACACACGTGGCAACTACATGGCAGGCACCTCGCTGCCATGTCAGCCAAAATAGCCACGTGTCAGGCCATGTTAGTACCACCTCAATGCCCTACCACCTCAGCCTCCCCTTGGTCCATGGGCCTAGTCCATGGTAGACTAGGGCCCACCTGTCAGTCAATCCGCCCAGGGCTGACGTCAGCATGATGTCATAAACCTGATTTTTCTTTATAAAAATAATTCAGCCAAAAAATAAAATCTCCTGCTGACATCATAATTCCAATTTCCTTTAGAAAAATAATTCCAAAAATCCTAGTTTATTCATTTCTCTGATTTCAAACTTCCGAGAGCCCGTTCTCCTTCACCCTAACTTCGATTGAGCCTGTTCAAATTCCTAAATTCATCAAAAATTCCAATATACACATTTCTATCCTATTTTTAAATTTTTGGAGTTTATTTGAATTTATTTGGATTTTATTTGAGTTTGCTTTCGTATTTTCACGTGTAGACTGCAACGATTCAGAAGAATTCTTCGACGACGACTTGCACCAGACTGCAGAGCAAGGCAAGTCGCAAACCTTGATTTTGTGAAATAAAATTATGTTGTTTTAAATTATATTTCATGCTTAATTATATTCAATGTATTTCAATTCCAGTTTTAAATTTAGTTATTGCCTACTTGTTAATTCCTCCATTGACATTGATTTCCTCGATACTTTGTAACTCTAGAATAAAACTCTAGTTAGTACACTATTATGACTTGAGAATTTTTGTAGCAAATGCTTAGATATGCATATATATAACCTTAGATTGGGATAACCTTTTCACATAAAATGATAAGTTTTTCAAATGTATTCTTGACTTTGGTGATTCAAGAAGGTTTATGAAATATTTGGAAATAAAATATAAAATCTGGTTTAGACTTAGGCTAACGGTTAGGTGGTGGGTGCAGGCATGCGCTGTTGTTTAGTGACACAGTGTTGACTGTCGGGCACAAGGGGTATGTGGTTGAGCCTAAGTCAAGATAAGGACCGGTCCATTATCTATTGTTGCAAAGCCCTATCATACAACCACAAAGCTGGTTAGCTTAGTCCTGGTTGATTAATTTGAGGGTCCCAACCTGAGTTTCGTCGTAGGTTGAAAGTGAGCGTGGCGTGAGCCATGAGAAGTCTCAATCGGCTCAAGAGGGGGTCCCAGTCTGGTGGATTCCTTACTGGGGTGAAACCTTAGTGTTGGCTTGGCCAGGTTGAAGGCTTTGCATTGTAAAGGCCTTGTCATGATCTCTCCGCCTCACACATAAGGAAGTGTGTTAATCCTGTGGCAATATGAGTTGATCATGTCTTGTGGGTAAAGCTGTACAACCTCTGCAGAGTGTATAATCTATCCTGGATAGCCGTGCCCACGGTCATGGGCAAGTTGAGTAAAGTTTTTCATGGATTAGACTTTGTTTTTCAAAATAGTTTATGAAAAACTTATGGATGGATGGAATCCATAAGAAATTGAAAGCGTATGGATGAATGGAATCCATATGAGATTTTTTGGAAAAGATGGTCCGGTGGGATGCCCATGGTTAGGTTAGTGTGGGGATAGTCCTGCATTAACGATATTAATTTCATCTACAATTATTGTTTTTATTACTATATTAAATTCAGCATTTTCAATCTATTTATTGTTTTTCTTTAATGTTGTTTTATGCATAAATAATCCTATATGCCTTCCTTTGTTGCCTTTATCATTATGTTACATTCTTCCGTGTGACTTGCGGAGTACAAGTTTGTACTCACCTTGCTATCTCCACAAAGAGAAACACGACTTGGACTACGGTGAAGACTTGGACGAGTAGGCTACGTCTTACTGTCAT
This sequence comes from Dendrocalamus latiflorus, assembly GCA_017311315.1. NCBI lineage: Eukaryota > Viridiplantae > Streptophyta > Magnoliopsida > Poales > Poaceae > Dendrocalamus > Dendrocalamus latiflorus. The sequence goes on along the minus strand of CM029643.1, from coordinate 22,059,090 downwards.
TTGCGTGTGGGCAGGCTTGTTGGGCTTCTTCCGCTTCGGTGTTTTTGTTCCGCTGCTTATGTTTAAATTTGGCCTATGAGCCGTGGATGTAAACTTTGACAATCATGCCCATATTTAGTTAATAAATGTCACTATAGTTGATATTTATCTTTGTTGTCCACTATGTGCACTAGCTGATCCTAAACTAGTACGATTTACATAAAGGATCCAGGAGTTGTTGCTCCGAGGTCCAACAGAGATGGTATCAGAGTCCATGATGACTCTAAGATGTGACCGTATGTAGAATAGAATGGTCAGACCCTAAAGACTTATTTTTAATAACTAGTAATTTAAAAAAATGCTTACCCTTACCTCTCAATTTTTGCTTACCCTTATCTCTCATCCTTCCTCATCTTTATGTCCTTATTGGAAAACATTTTTTGTTTCTACCCTTGTTCAAATAACTATAGAATTCATCGACTCTGCCACCACTTCAACCTTGAAGGATCATGCTTCATACCTCGAGAGCCACGAAGAATCACACCAAGACAACCCTTACCACTCTAGGATAAGTTGTTAAACTAGCTAGTAGACGGTGTTATGAGCTGTTAGTTTTCTCATTTGTCGATAGCTATAACTATTAATTAATAAAGTGTTTGCTAAGTTGGTATTTTGTTTTGGGTTGTGCAAAACGTGCCATGTTCCCCTCTTTGTCTTAAGTCTCAGATCACAACTCAAGTCATGCAGAGCAAGATCCATACCCATTTCTTGCAAGCTCGTGCGAATCTCGGGGACAAAATTCTTTTAAGGGGGGTAGATTGTAACAGCCCAGGCTTTTATAAAAAATAATAATAAAAAAATATAAAATAAAAATAAGTGTTTTGGTTGCCTAAATTTTAATTTTGTTTTGCCATGAATTTCTGTTTTTTTAAAAGTTGGTTTAGAAATGTAATTTAAGTAAAAACCTAAAAATATTATTAAATAGAATGATATTTTGATTTTTTATAAAATTTCTAATTCAAATTAATTATTTGGATTTATTTGGCTTTTATCTGGGTTTTCTATGATTTTCTAGAGTTTAAAATCTACTTTTAAATTAAAAAGTATGTTAAGTATAAAATTATAATACCAAATTAAGTTGGAAATATTTTATCCAAGTCCAAAATGGTTCCAGGAATTTTTGTGAATTTTTATGGAATTTATTTTTTATTTTTTCTGAGCTTTATTTGCTTTTGTCGGGTTTTCTAACAATTAAAATCAAAAATTAAATTTTAATCTCCCGCCTCCCTCCTCGGGCCACACGTGGATGGCCTCTCGGCCCATCTCCCTCGTCCGCACCGCTTTTCTCCTCTCTCCTTCCCGGCCGCCCGATCTCCTCTCAGCCACATGGCCCTATCTCCGTCGCCCGCTCCCTCCCTCTTCCTTCTCTCTCTGCCGCTAGACCCCGCCTGTCAGCCCTCGCCCCCTTCTTCCCCGTGCCTCTTCTTCCTTCTCACGCTACAATCGCTGCCACCATGTGCGCCGCCACCTCACTCGCCCAGATCTCCTACCTTCTCCCTTTCTCTTCTCCCCCGAGCAACCCGCGCCGACCTCCGACATCTCCGCGCCGTTCCCACACCCGCTCCCCTCAATCCCCCACAATCGCCACCACCACCCGTGATCTCCAACGACAAATTAGTGCTAGCCTGCCCCTCCACGGTCCTATTTAAACCCCCCCCGGCTTCTCCTCTCCTCGCACCACCTCCCTCCACCCTCGCTCCCCTCTCTTGGGCTCTGCTCCACCCCCGCGCCATGCCCTTCTCTCTCCGAGCTCGCCACTCCTCCGGTGAGCAATAGCCACTGCCTCAAACCACCCAAGCCTCAATGCTGGCATCCTCGTCTTTCTCAAGCCGTCGTCGTCCATGGGCGCCACTCCTTCGGGCTCAAACGTCACCGGAGCGCTGCCACACCGGAGCCCCGAGCCACCTCCATTACCCTTCTCGCTGCCGGCCACCTCCACGCCCGCCGGAGCACCGCAGCGCCGGTGAGCCATGGCCCTAGTGCGCCCCGCCGACCGCCATGCCACGTCATGGCGCAAGCGCCAATGTGTCTACCACCTGGAGCCACACCCGCTTCACCTCGGCCACGTAGGCGTCACGCCGAGCCCAGAGAGCCCCGTCAGACCTCGCACACACGTGGCAACCACATGACAGGCACCTGGCTGCCACGTCAGCCAAAATAGCCACGTGTCAGGCCATGTCAGCACCACCTCAGCTCCCTGCCACCTCAGCCTCCCCTTGGTCCATGGACCTAGTCCATGGTAGACCAGGGCCCACCTGTTAGTCAATCCACCTAGGACTGACGTCAGCATGACGTCATAAACCTGATTTTCCTTTATAGAAATAATTCAGCCAAAAAAGAAAATCCCTTGCTGACATCATAATTCCAATTTCCTTTAGAAAAATAATTCCAAAAATCCTAGTTTATTCATTTTCTCTTATTTCAAGCTTCCGAGAGCCCGTTCTCCTTCATCCTAACTCCGATTGAGCCTGTTCAAATTCCTAAATTCATCAAAAATTCTAATATATCCATTTCTATCCTCCTTTTAAATTGTTGGAGTTTATTTGAGTTTATTTGAGTTTACTTGCGTATTGTCACGTGTAGACTGCAACGATTCGGAAGAATTCTTCGACGATGACTCGCACCAGACTGCAGAGCAAGGGAAGTCACATATCTTGATCATGTTAATCCCAGTTTGTGAAATAAAATTATGTTGTTTTAAATTATATTACATGCTTAATTATATTCAATGTATTTTAATTCCAGTTTTAAATTTAGTTATTACCTACTTGTTAATTCCTCCATTGACATTGAATTCCTCGATACTTTCTAACTCTCAAATAAAACTCTAGTTAGTACACTAGTATGACTGGAGAATTGTTGTAGCAAATGCTTAGATCGCATATATATAACCTTAGGTTGGGATAACCTTTTCACATAAAATGATAAACTTTTCAAATGTATTCTTGGCTTCAGTGAGTCAAGAAGGTTTATGAAATATTTGGAAATAAAATATAAAATCTGGTTCAGACTTAGGCTAATGGTTAGGTGGTGGGTGCAGGCATGCACTGTTGTTCGGTGACACAGTGTTGATTGTCGGGCACAAGGAGTATGTGGTTAAGCCTAAGTCAAGTTAAGAACCGGTCTATGAGCTACTGTTGTAAAGCTCTATCGTACTACCACAAGGCTGGTATGGGTTAGTCCTGGTTGATTAATTTGAGAGTCCCAACCTGAGTCTCATCGTAGGTTGAAAGTGAATGTGGTGTGGGCCATGAGAAGTATCTCTCGGCTCTAGAGGGGGTCCCAGTCTGGTGGATTCCTTACAGGGGTGAAATCTTAGTGTTGGCTTGGCCAGGTTGAAGGCTTTCCATTATAAAGGTCTTATCATGATCTCTCCGCCGCACACCTAAGGAAGTGTGTTAATCGTGTGGCAATATGAGTTGATCATGTCTTGTGGGTAAAGCTGTACAACCTCTGCAGAGTGTACGGTCATAGGCAAGCTGAGTAAAGTTTTTCACGGATTAGACTTTGTTTTTCAAAATGGTTTATGAAAAGCATCTGGATGGATGGAATCCATGAGAAATTGAAAGTGTATGGATGGATGGAATCTATATGAGATCTTTTGGAAAAGATGGTTAAGGTGGGATGCCCGTGGTTAGGTTAGTGTGGGAGATGAACCTACACTAACGATATTAATTTCATCTACAATTACTGTGGGCAGGCTTGTTGGGCTTCTTCCGCTTCGGTGTTTTTCTTCTGCTGCTTATGTTTAAATTTGGCCTATGAGCCATTGATGTAAACTTTGGTAATCATGCCTATATTTAGTTAATAAATAACATTATGGTTGATATTTATCTTTGTTGTCCACTGTGTGCACAAGCTGATCCTGGACTAATGCGATTTACACAGAGGATCCAGGAGTTGTTTCTCCAGGGTCCGACAGAGTCCTCTGCTTCTTCTAGTCATTTACGACTGCACCTGTTTTTGATTACTCGATGGTCGTAGATCGTGTGGTTGTGCACCTCCACTACTTTTCGTGTTGTTTATGACTGCAGTCGGTTACGAGTACTCGATAGTCCTCAACCATGTCATATGATTGCTCTGTTTTTGAGTTTGTTCTTCTCGCTCTCAATCTTGTCTTGATCCAAATGTTTTTATCTGATTTCTTCAATGTAGTTGCTTGCTGTGACATGTGGGATTATGCTCAAAGCCACTTTTGCTACTCTCTTCCCACAAGCAAAGATCTGCTCATCGATCTTGTTTTTAGATCTCGGTTAGTGTGCATTGCTTTAATTTGCAAAATTGTTTCAAATTTGTCATGGATTTTTCAATCCAAGAATGGAATAGCTTCCTGAGACATTAAGAAATATGCGTACACTGGTTTCACGGCTTTTGGATCTTTCAATCAAAAGTTGTGTGAGTTTTGGTTCAGGCGGTCAAGCTGAGAAACCTGTTCCCCTGTTCTTTCTTTGGAAATGGTGGTACCGCAAGTCTCATAGCAGTAGTACCATAGTTCCTGTTCTCTGACCAATTTGATTCTGACCATTCATTGGTCGACAACCTCACTGGTCGAAGTTCGGCTTGGTTCGACCTCTCTGGTTTTGATCGCTCAATGGTCATAGATCCCTCGGTCACATTCTGAACTATTACGACCACTCACTGGTTTTCGACTGCACATGTTTTCTATCCGCATTTTGGTCATCAACTATGGTGGTGTCGACCATTCATTGGCCTTCGACCACGTAGTTTACGATCGCGTCGGTCTTTGACTGCGCTGGTTTCTGACCACTCATTGGTCCTAGACTATGCTGGCCTTTTGACTGAACATTGGACATCGACAACGATGGTATCGATCACATCGGTCTTCGAAAACATTGGTGTTCAACCATGTTGGTTACGACCACGTTGGTTTTGACCAGACTGGTTACGACCACGATGGTTTCGACCATGTTGGTTATGACCATAGTGGTTTTGACCACGTTGGTTTCGACCATGCTGGTTTCGACCATGTTGGTTGACCACGTTGGTTTCGTCCACGTCAGTTATGACCACAGTGGTTTCGACCATGTTGTTTTCTTTGCTGACCGGTGGTGTTCAGTTTGGTTGACCGGGGTTTCTTGACAACGTAATAGTCTGCTCTGGTCGTACTGAGCTCTTTATTCCTTTGTTTTCATGTTGACCTCATATCCTAATATTCATAGTTTTGTAGCTATTGGAGAAAAGAAATATGTGAATATTTGGAGGAAAAATCTCTAGGCACCATTCACCCCCCTCTGTTGTCTGTTTGGTCCTACAAGTGGTATCAGAGCCATGTTGGCTCTTTGTTTTGATCTTAATCGATCTTGAACATGGCAACTAGTAGGGAATCTTGTGAGCTCTTCTTTGTATCTTTTCGGGGCGTTTTTGCCAATGATGTCCTTTGTGACAAAAGGCTTGAAATCAACTATAGAGTGATTTTTATTTGTAAGAAACCACAAGTGTGAGCTTTGTAGTACATTCTTTACCTTTGGTTCTCCAAGTACTAGGAAGAAGAAGCTTTTGGAGTCCACAAATGATGATAATATTGACGAGGACAAACTTCAACTCATCATGAGCAAGGTAAAGCCTCAATGTGACATTGGCTTTGTCCAAGATGAATATACTTGCTCTTAGAGATAATGTGAGATGGCTCGATGATAAAATTGCTAGATTGTTTGATTTTGGTTATGCTAGGTCGGAATCTCACTTACCATGTGTAGGTTGTGAGTCTTTACTTGTGGATGTTGAAAATTTTATTTCTCTTTTTGCATGCTTGAAATCTGAAAATGAGATATTAAAATTGGCTCACCTCACATGTGGTAGAGTAGCTTGAGTTAGCTAGGCCTGGGATTAGTAAGCCAAGTGTTTCTGTTCATGATTCTCTTATTGATAGCCTAGCTTCTCTTGTTTTATGATTGTACTAGCTATGTTCCTCATGTTGGTCCAATTCATTGGTTATTTGCATTTTTCATCTCTTTGCATATATTGTCATTCTTTGAGAGATGGTGTAAATGCTTTGAAGAGAGAGCGCGATGATATGAGTGCTGAATCTTGTGACTTAGTCACCTTCTTTCATTTGGAGTTGGATTTTTCTTGTAGTGAGCATAGTTCTATCGTTGGTGACTCTTGTGCCATATCTTTAGATGCTCCTATTTTGGCTAGTGCAATTCTTGTTGGCTCTCTAGTGTTTTCCAAGGGATTTCTAAAAATAAGGGTGCTTCTTTTTCATATGATAATGCATCTTTCAAAGAGAAGTATCATTACACTTTTGTAAGAAGGATGGACACATTATTCAGTTTTTGACTCCACCATGTCAAGCACGAGCGTCGAGCTTTTTGGAACACACATCGCCCATCTCATGGCATTTGTGGACCCAGTGCCGACATGAGGTCTTCATGCTTATTCCAAGGGACTTCTCTTTTGAGCAAGGATGGTGCTATGTTCTTTCGGACCCTGTCTCTTAGTAGACATTTGCACCATTGTTCATTTTGTGAGAATGATGGACATCATATTGACTCTTCCTTTTGGCGTGCCAAACACATGCAATGAGTTCATGCTTCTAAGTCTCTAAGTATGCATAGCCTTTCTCATGGCATGGATACTCGTGAATCTAGCATGAAGACTCTCTTTGATGGTAGCTTCCTTGACACCTTTTCTCTTGGTGCTTGACGGTGTCATGGACTGGATTCTTATGATTTTGGTTTTTGTCCATGTGCTGTTCCGAGGAAGGATTTCCACCATTTTCTCAAGTAGTGGACCTCGTTCTCCCCATCGAGGTGCGCACCTACGATAAGGACGAGTTGTGAGTTCTTTTAGTGTTTCTGTTGGTTCTCATCTTAGTGCTTTCAATAAGGCATTTGCCGCTTTTTCAGAGATGACACTCGTTTTACTTGTTGAGTTGTCCACTTGCGATGTGCCTTCAGGATTGGATTTTCTTGCATGAATCATCCATTGCATCATGCTAACTCGCATACTTCTATTGTAAATGTGTCAAAGTCTTGGGTTCCTAAGTACCTGTTTACTAACCCTTCAGGATCCAAGACTTGTGCACTTTGTTCTTCTCATAGGTGCTGGGACGCAGGATGGAGAATATGTATTTGATTGGATTATAGTCTTTTGCTTCATCACGTGATTAGAACACTTGTTGGTTCTCCACTTCTTTTGATGGCCTCCAAGAGGCATATGCTTTCACATTTGGCTTTTCCACCTACTTTATGAGCTATTCTATATCTTCATGCTCTTATATTCATGTTTGATTATAATTGGCATGTTGTATTTGTCCATGTGCTTACTTGTACCATATTGGTATGTTTCACTCTTGTTACCTTCTTGTCATGCCTTTATGTGTATTTTGCTTAGGTATCCATGTGTCATGTTATATACTTTAGTTTATTGGATGCTTAAGCTTTGACTTGACTTCATGAGCATAAGTGACCTGTAGAATGTATGTATTAGAAGTCAAGTATCATCATGACTTTGTGCCTTATTGTGTCTATCATGGTTTATTCCTTACATGTTGCTCCTTATGTTTATTCACCATTATTTATACATGTTAGCATACTTTTCCATGATTTTGGTTTGTCATGATGTATGCCTACATGATGTATGTTTATGGACATTTTGAGCTTGATTATGTCTTCGATAGTTTTTATGCTATGATGCTATGTTTATTCATGCCTTCTTATCCTTTTGGTTCATGTGTGCATGCTTATACTTGTATCCATGCTAGCATATGCTCCTGTGACTCTTCCTTGTCACCTGCTATGTGTGTATGGTTGTGATTCATTGAGATGCATATATATCTTGAACTTATTTTTTTCTATTCTGGCATGAAATAGTCTGTATGACATCTTGGTAGCTTTAAATTGTGCTTATGCTTAGAAATCATGAGAACTTCGGTTAGTTCACAAGCTTCTTCTAGATTTGGTTTGTATTAGGCTTGTTGTTCTAGATGCTTTGATGAGGGCTAGTTTGAGCTTGTGTGGGGGTGTGTTCTCATATGTTCTTTGTCATCAGTACTTGTGATGCTACTTTTCTTGTTATGTGTCTCGGTACTGGATCCATATTTATATAATTTACCCCAGTACTCGGACAACAATTGTTCCTGTGTTTGAGTTACAGGTTGTGGATGTGAGGGGAGACCATGTGGCTTATGTTGATATTTTGGGTCTCTCATCTCCTTTGAGATTTTGGTGGAGAGTTCTATTGATCTCACAATACAACTTCAGTCAGCCTCCACCACATCTACTACGCCACACTACTGAGCGATGTGACAGAGGTTTGCTACCTTGTGATCTTCAGTTTCTTGCTTTCCATCACTTGGCTTTGCATAGTATTTTTATTCTAGTGGTAGGAAGAGTCTGATTGGATAGATAGGAGCCAACTCTAGGTGACGTTATTTCAGTGTCACATCCCTCATCTAAATGGTTCTCTAGAATTATTTACTAGGTAGTTTGAGCTTCCAAATGGTTCTCTAGGTTTATCTACTGCCTAGTTTGAACTTTCTTCTTGGTTACTAGTGTCTTGTGTTATGACAGCTAGTGTTGCCTTTTTGCTCCGTGGTATGAGGTTATAGGCTAGAGACCATGAGGGAAGGGTGTGTTTGGGAATCATCTCATTGAGTTTGATCCCTCATTTTCTGGATTTTTTGCCTAATTTCTTGGTTCTTCTGAATTTGCCCTTTTTTAGGGGGAGTTGGAGTCTCTTTCTTTTTGGGCTACTTTTTAGGGGGAGCTTACTTCTTGTGCATTCATTTGTGTCATATTGCATTATATATACATGAATGCTGGTACAAATCATGGAGCCTCGATTATTATCCTTATGTGACATGATATATTGCTTTACATCTTACCATGTCTTGTGCTAGTTTGCTAGATTTATCATGTCATTCTATGTGTAGCTTAGCTTTTTCCATGCTAGCTTTATTATGTGAACAACTTGAACTAAAGCATATCTTGTTGGATCTTGTGACTAGTCTGGCTCTAGGGATCCTCTTATGATTCATACCATGTCAAATAATCTAAGTTGAGTCTTGAATCTGCATTGAGTTTTAGATTGAGCATGCTAGTTCATTAGTAAAGCATGAGTTAGTATTAACTTTTTGTTCTTGAACTAAGTTAAGAAAATGCAAAAAGATCTCTTTTGTGCGACAAAACTGATCTCACCAATCTTTTCTCATGAGACGGCTTGCCATTGCATTAGGTATGAACTCAGGGGGAGTTTTGGATGACCAAGATCACTTACTTAAGCTTCTTGCTTGGAGTGGTCGCATAAGACTTGAGATTTAGCATATGACTAAGAAAACAAAAAACTAGTGAAAACAGTTGAAGCCAACCATGAATTTCTGAAAATGCCAAATGTGCTAAATTTACTCAATTACAAGTGATATCTAGTGCTTGAACACAATATTTCAATCTTGAACCTGTAGTACTCTAAATTGACTCAATTATAGCTTCTTGGTTCCACTTAGAATATTGACATGGCTTGACTCATTTTTGAATACCTTTAGCTAGACTATGATCTTGAGTGACTTGACACATTAAACAATCCATTTAATATCATATTATGGCTTATTTGGCTTTAGCTTAGCAATACATGGTTTGTCATGATCTAGATAGCGCTTTCACTTGTTATGGCTCGGTGTAATATTTGGAAAGTCACTTTGGATAATCTTCATCTACCCTACTCTATAATACACCAAACTTTTCTTTACTAAATCCACACCTCAACCACCCCTACAGTCATACCTAATCTAAGTCCACCCAGATTTGTGTACCAAAGTAATCCAACTTCATACGAATGAATGGTCTGGATCTCTCCTTAAACCTTCTTCTCTTACTCATTGAAGATCCTAAGGCCAAAATCATCCGGATCATGCACATCATTTAACCTAGAAACCCACCCCGCGATGCCGCCTCCCCCGCTCGACCTGCGCTACCCCCTCCCTCCGCCTCCCCCGCGCCTCCTCCGCTCCCTCCGCCTCCCCCTCCTCCCCCGCGCCTCCACTCCCTCCGCTCCCCCCGTCCTCCACCGCGCCGCCGCTCCCCCATCTCCACCTCTCCCCCGCGCCTCCACTCCCTCCGCTCCCCCCGTCCTCCCCTGCACCGCCGCTCCCCCCGCCTCCTCCTCCTGCCCCCATCCCTCCGCTCTGCCGCCGCCTCCTCCTCCTCCCCACCCCGCGCCGCCGCCTCCTCCTCCCCTCCCACCCCGCGCCGCCGCCTCCTCCTCCTCCTCCCCACCTCGCGCCGCCGCCGCCTCCCCTCCTTCCCACCCCGCGCTGCCGCCGCCTCCTCCTCTCACTCCTCTGCTCCGCTGCCTCCTCCCCCGCTCCTCCACTCCGCCGCCGCCCCCGTGCCCCGTCGAGCCCGGCCCGCAGCGTGGCACGAGTAGACCGAGCAGCTCCTCCTCCCACCCCGAATACTCGGGCTGGGGAGGGAAGGTTTAGTTAGGATTTATACTCCATCATCCACGAAAGCGGCAATAGCAAAACAAACAAGAAGAGCAGAGCACTGTTCCAGACCGAGGTAAGTGATAGATGTCAGACCCAGATTTTACAATCCGGAATCTACTGTGTTTAACTGCACTATTCCCTGGATCAGTAGATAGTGCACACAGTTACAGTTCTGAATATCAAAGTACATATCATGCGGAAACGTAAATATAATAGTAGACTTACTCATGGGCCGATTAGGCCGAAATCAATAAATTGCAGCAGCGGAAGAACGAAGCACACTGGTGGGACCTTCAGGACGTGCCCACAGGCAGCCAACTGGAGGTTCGCGACCTAGTTCTTGACATCTTCATCTTCTTCGCCATCGTGATCCAAAAGTATTATTGAAGCGTAGTGATCCGATTCCTGCTTCTGAATTTGCCGCAAAAGCAAGCGTGAGCACTCCGACCCCGTGCTCCGCGAGCCAACACACAGAATGCAATATTTAACATGTATGGCTAATCAAATGAAGGTTGGGGCTCATTTTATTTTTGCGTAGAGTGCTTTTGAATATAATTACTTAAAAATTCCTGAGACCTAGCATTTTGAACAAAAGCATAGTGTTCAGAATATGCAATAATAATAGCGATCCAGATTCCATCCACCATTACATGGCATCTGCACCATATAGCAATTCTTCAGCATTATAGCTGCTTAACTTACCACTGGGACGACACCCAGGACAATTCCAAACTAGGGCCTTACACTGCCCTTCCACTTTTCCAACCCATCATAAAGCATTTTGAAATAGAACTATATCTGGTTAAGTTCCCATGTCCGCCCTTGACCGTGGGCACGGCTATTCGAATAGTTTTAGACTCTGCAGAGTTTGTACACTTTCACCACAAGAGACAATCAACTCGTTGCCCCACATGATGCCTTAGACATGTGGTTGAGCAGACCATCACAGTGACCTTTCAAAGTACCTCGCCCCTTCCATCATTTCACCCTATGGGTCGCTCCCACTTGCGGTGGGTCCCATACGTTGTGCGGGATGTCCTCCTTCTGAACGTCTAGCAGCTGGCTCCCCGCCCCTGCTAGCCCGCCACAGCAGAACTTCACCCTACCCGGGTGTCCCATTCAAGCCGTCACACGGACTGCCGCTTGCACCATCCCACACCTCCTCCTGGAAGGATGACTTTCAGGGTCCGGTAAATCTACTAAGCCAAGTTGTACTTTACAGACTTGTGGTTGTACTATTTTACCTGGGAGGTCATGACAAGATTCAGTCCTTAGTGGTATCTGGGCGGTCTATCACTAACCCATCTTGTGCATCCACTGCACCACACTCACACCATCAAACCAAGCCGCCCAGATATTTAAGCATGTTGGGGTTTTTGGGAGCATAAAATAATCATATCCAACATTTATCAGTCATTACCACCATGACTTACCCAACCAAATTCTTCTCATAATTAAAGTGATGTTTGGGCGTTCTCGCGCCCATGATTACCTAAACAATACTAAGCACGGCATATAAATTACGGACTTACTTTTGAAAAGTTATCATTATAGTTTTGCTAAGGCGACAAGGTTCACATATTCAAGTATTTCAAAGGAGGTGTAATATTAGTCAAGCAAGCAATGGACATGTAACTAAAATCTTAAATTAACATGTATTTGCATATAAAATAATAGCATGCAGTTTGATAATTTAAACCAAAGTAGTTTGCAGAAAATGTAGGTTCAACATGATCAAAGTATTGACTCGCCTGGCGCAGTTTGCGGTCTTGAGCTCACGCGATGCTTTCTCTTGAGCTTCTGGTCTCTATCTTTACTTCGAGCTTAATCTCACTGGGTCCACTGAATCTTCACGACCCCCAATTTCTAATTACGCGGCAAACGACTGAATCCAAATGAAAGCAAATAACTCAAAGATTCCAGTTAAATCCAAATAAAACTCAATTTTAGTATCGTTATGAGTTAATGGGTGATTTTGGGTGATTTGAGGCAAGGTTGGTAATAGCATACGATATTAATAATCTCTTTTTATTATTTTGTTATTTATCAAGGAAGTTCCATGAGTTAGGTTAGACCTATGGACTGGTGTTGGAGTTTAGTGTCCCAATTTTATCTTTTGGTTATGCATTCCATGCAACTCGGGTTATGGTAAGGGCAAACTGGACTGATGGATGAGATCTGTACTTATTCTATAAATCTTCAATAATCCCATTATCATGCTTTATTTATCTTCGTTTATCGTTAGTTTAAGTTTAATTTAAATTAGGATCCATTGGTACGAATCCCAGCTTGCTTTATATACCATTGCACTTAATGTTTATTATGTACCATGTAACAAAGCTAGTGTCAAGACCTAATTAATGGCACTATTATTAGCTTGCTCCTACTTTAGCTGCTATTTAAGATTTTATGGTTGGCAGTATGCTAATGATAGGGTTTATATTTTCAATAGGGTCTAAGGTGTATAAAAATTGCACTAGCATAATTGTTAATGGGTTGCATACATGCTATCCACATTTCTCTAACTGCTTACTTACATATACTTATAGATGCTTATATATATACATATATATACCTTCGCTTAGTAAGGCTCTACATTTTAGGTGTTACTAGTTTTAATATAAACGTATCTGTATAACAAGGCTTGCTGTACAAAGTTGTATTTCAATATTTATTAACTAACAAAACCTACGGCTAAAATTTTATGTAATGGAGGCATGTCAAATATGGGCATAGATTTTAATTATAATTATTGGTAGTCTTTAAATTTGAACCTTTAACCAAAATAGATTTCTTTTATTACTTCCCTTAATTTGCATTTTAGCCTTTTAATTCAATTATGCAAACCACAGTAAATATCACTAAAATTCTAATGAGCTCTAAAATTCATGATTTCAGTTCCATTGGACAGATCTTGATTTTAGATGAATTTAGAAATTTGTCTCATCCAATTTGGAGTTAAAATGAAAAAGTTATGATTATTTGAAGTTCTCAGGTTTAATTAATTCCAGAAAATATAAAATATCTGACAGGTGGGACCCACTGGTTATTTTAATATTTTTATCTTTTTATTATTTCGTTTAATCCTGAGTCTCTAACCAGTGGGGTCCACATGTCAGCGACATTATACACTGACGGGTGGGGTCCGGCTGTCAGTGGGCCGGCGGTCCCGCAGCGGCTGACGAGCAGGGCCCACCTGTCAGCGCAGAAATTAAAAGAAACTCGACCGCTACGCGCGGAGCCGGAGCTCGAACGCGCGCCGCGGGAGCGAGGGGGAGGGAGAGATAGCGCTGAAAGCCACTCGGACAACCGAGCGATGCTTACCCTATAGGGGTAAGAAATCCCCCTAAAGTAGCGCTGGGAAGGAGCCGGGCAGAGGAAGAAGAAGGCGGCGGTGACGGCGGCGAGCGGCGGCCGGAGAGTTCCGGGGACTTTGTGATTTATAATCCTCGTGAGCTGGTAAGTCTTCTGGTGCAGTCGTCGGGGATGGAGGAGCATGGTGGCGAGCCGGCGGCGTGCGACGGCGGCGGTCCAGGGATGGCTACCGATGCCGGCGAGGTGGAGGCCACGGGAGGTGTGGGGAGGGCTTGGAATGAGTTGGCGATGCTCCGAGGAGGGTGTGGGCGAAAACAATTGAGTTACTTCGGCGGGAATCGGCGGGGAGGGCGGCGCTGGAGTTCGGGAAGAAGGAGGGGGCCGGCGGCAATTGGGGTGCTAAGGCTCAATTGTTTGCGGGGGAAGGATGGAGGTGGTATTGTGGCGCGTTTTGGACTCCCAGGAGGGGCTTTTATAGCCGGGAGAGGGGGCGCGGTGAGGCGGCATGTGGCGCTCCGCTGTTCACGCGAGGGATGGGGGAATGAACGAAATCTTGCCGAGATTTTGTAGGAGAGAGATGGCGGGAGAGATGCATTCCCCCTCCTGTGGGTGCTTTGAACTTGCTCGCGAGGTGAGAGAGGGAGAGCGGAGGATTTGCTGCGCAACGCAAGAGGGAGCTGGCGCGAGGGGCGCGGCCGCGTGGAGAAGAAGCTGGGGAGGAAGAAAGAGAGGAGCGCGAGCGCGGGCGGGTCCACCGGCCAGCGGGTGTGAGTGGGAGGGCGCCGGGCCCGCGGGCAGAGGGAGAAGTGCGGGCGAAGGCGGGGTGCGGGCGACGCGTGGCAGCGGCGCGCGCTGCGCCCACGGGGTTGGGCCGCGCGATGGAGGGTGCGGGCAACGCGTCGCGCATCGGGCCGGCCAGGTGTCGGCCCGAGAGAAGAAGGAGGGTGATTTTTTTCATTTTTATTTTTTCAGTATTTTTAGAAATGCGCAGTTAATTGAATAAATCTCAGAAAAATATGAAATTACTTCCAAAAATTTCAGGAAAATTCACAGAATCTCCTGAGGACCTTCTGGACTTAACAAAAATATTTTCAACTATTTTTGGTATTTAATTTATTTATTTCCCTTGTTACTCATGTCATTGTTAAAAATAAACTCTTATATTTTAGGCCTATTTCTCTCCCCTTTCTTTTCTGGATCATCTTTTCAGATTCTTAATTTAGATTTTAAGTTTCCTTTATTTGTATATTCTTATGTGTAGCATTAATATTATTGATTTTGATTTTGGTCTTTATTGAATTTCTTTAACTTTTGAGAGCTCAATAAGAATTTAAAAATACCATGAAAATCCAAATTCAAATATTATAATATACAAAAATAACTCAAACTCCATATTTTCAAATTTAAAAACTTCAGGATGTTACAAATCTACCCCCCTTAAATGAATCTCGACCCCGAGATTCCGATAGAGCAGAAAGATTGGAGCTGGGTTATATTGGCTAGCAATGGGTTTCGGGTGTTGCTCGACTTAGCTCCACAAAGAGATGAAAATCTGCACAATAGGGGTTAGAACTTGGAGAGGTCAAAAGGAAAGAGAAAAACCTTGTTTTCCTGGATAGGTCGTAGTCTTCCAAGTACTTGCCCTTTAACATTGTTGTCTTCATGTCATCGTGGAATGGAGTAGTTGCATCGTCTATTGGACATATGGTCGCCGAATTTCTTATTTGATAGGTGGATAAGAATGGTCTGTACCTTTGGGGGGTAGAGGGCCTTATGAATGTAAGAGGTGCCAATGGACATATCTATATGGTGGTCTTTTACTTCTATTGGGACCTCGTTCTTACTCTTTAGCTTTGCCACGCATGTCGAGTTTAGCTAAAGGTATGTCTTGTAATCCTTATCACCAGAAGATTTCTGGTCTCGCGAATCTCCTTGTACTGGTCTGATTAGTCCTAAGTCCAAGTTGTTGCAATTTCAAAAGTATGCATCATAGTAGTTCTTCGGCAGCTCTACCTCATAGTGCTACCCCCCTTAAAATGGGTATCACTAGTCATTATCTAACTCCAGGCATGATGGGTCTTGTGGCGATATTAAGACTCATCCGTGGTACTTCAGCTGCTTGGTCAGTAATAGGTTTTAGAAGCAATCTTCAGGTTGGTAGTCTTGTCTTTCACAGAGAGAATATGTGGCCTTGCTCATAGGGTATTCGCCAGGTTGCCTGGGGCGGCGGCGCGACGAGCAGGAGCCGGGGAGGGGGAGGACGGGAGGAGGACAGGGCCCAGGAGGGGATTTGCCGACAGCCGACTTGAAGTCGAAAATTTGGTATTTAATGTTTTTTTCTAATTGTCTTGATTCTTTGCTGCGTACTCTTGTTGACGTTGTATTGCTTAGTTCTTTGAGCCCACTCACCATTTTCATCCCAAAGCTTCGCCACTGCCAACAGTCCTCTCCCACGTCCCCCTCTCCCTGCTTCTCCAGAGCTGAGAAGCAATTTTGAACCTCTGATTTTGATACGATTTGTACACAGGTTTAATGATGTAATCCCACAAGCCACCTCAGTTTGTTGTTTCACCTTTGCAGGTTTTTGTGCTTGTTCTTATCTTATGGACAACAAGAATGAAGTGGAGAAGGAACTTGGTGGCTCCCTTGCACCCCTTCCTCGCAAGGTTGGTGTTTCCGTGATTGTTCCTGATATTGGTTATGCTATGTCTGATGCTTACGTTTTTCATTTTTCCAATGTAAGGGAGGACTTAAATTCGCACCCAAAGTACATCCCAAGAAAGCTGCAAAGGTTGTCCCCGAAGACGTACGTGATTCAGTCCACGTTTTCTTTCCTAATATATGGTTAGCTTCAGTTTGCTAGGTTGGTAGGCTCTATACAATGTACATGTGGAATGAGAGTTACTGAAATTCTTCAGGGAGCCAGCTGGCGAGATCAAGGACGAAACCGTCGATAAGGAATTGTTGATGAAACTTAAGACGTCTTAAGTGCTTATAAGCTTATGTTTGTCTTTTGGCTGTTTGCTGTACTCGCAAGCTTGCCTGTCATTTGAGGCTTGATTGGTGTTTCCAATATCTTGTTTCATTTCTGCAGAGCATGGATCCTTTCGCGAGAAGAGTTAAGACCGAGAAAAAGGTTTAGTGTAGTTAATTGCTGTAGCGTTTTATATTTTATAAACTTCATGCATATCCAGTAAATGTGTAAATCCTATTGTTTGAGCATGCTCAGGGCCTACGTCCCCCATTAGTAATGGCTCATCAGTTAGGTGTTATTGCCAAAGATGAACTTCCTAAGAAGTTTCAAAATTCCATCCTGCAATTTATGTAAAATAGGAATCTTGGAGACTGTGAATTGAACATGCACAGCACGATTAGTTCCTCACCACTCAACTAAATTTGGCAATGAACTGACCACTTAGGCCCTATACTTGTATGAAAAATCTTTATTTACTAGGTTATGCATGTCTGGTTGTGTACCTAATATACAAAGCAGATATTCAGAAATCTGTCCCTTTTTTAAGTCATGGATTAGATCATTAGAATCATCAAAGATGTGTGCTTGTTGATGGATGTAAAGGGTGTTTCTAATATTGTTGGCATTTTTCTGTTAGTTTGAATATATTGCTAATGATGTATTACCCTGTTGCCATAGCAGAAATCCGTACACAAGTTGCATTTGGGCAAGGGAACTCTTCATATGCAAGGTCTTATCCTAAACCAAATAGTTATTCATCAGGTATTGGTGTAAGATTTTTGTCTTCATTGTTTTATGTTTTTAGCTAAACCATCCAATAAATAGTTTAATATACGTTCTGAAAATTGGATAAAGAAAAGGCCATGCACTTTTTTTCGTAGTCTGTTGTCTGACATTGCAAATTTTCTCTTTTAGAAGGAAATGCAGAATATCGAATACTTATTTTAACTGTACAAATTGATGTATTTTGGATCTTAACACCCTTCGTGTCCATGCGTATTCAGATGGTTCAGATCCAAAAGTACCAAAAGAATATGCTGAGCCATGGGTGAGTGGGGATACCAGGTTTCCAAAATGTGAATATCTTCCTTCGCAGTTTGCAAACCTCATTAATTTAATTCCCCTTTTCACAGGACTATACCTAAGCATTGTAGTATGTACTCCAGTCTCTAACTGCTTGAAGTTGTTATATCGATTGCTATGTTGACAGGATTGGTCGGACACACCACAGTTGCTCCTTTTTCCAGTTGCCTGCATCTTTTCCTTTACCAAAGAAGCCAGAATCAGTTGCAGAGCCAAATACAAGCTCCAAGGAGAATGCTGAACCTGCGAGCACAAGCTCTAAGGTGACGTGTGAGGAAACAAGGCAATCATTGCTCCCTGGCTCTAAACTCAAAGAGCTGCCAGGAGGTTTCATGGGAAAGATACTCGTATGTAAGAGCATGACCATATAACGCTCTGTTTAGGCGTGGTTCCTAGAATATTCCTTATATTCACTGGTTTGATGTAGGTTGTCTGTGTTTGGGATCCCAGGACCGGATCAAAAAATATGAATTTGAGAGGGCACATTGACAATATCAGGGCTTTACTTCTTGATTCTATTGGAAGGTTTGTGTGTAGTCATCATCAAATGCTCTTATATATTCATCTAAGCTATGTTGTTCCTTTTTCTTTCCTACTGTTGCCGCACTTCATACTGTCATCAAAATCTGTTCTAGCTTCTTGCTGCCATAATAATGTATAAGTGCTTCATGATCTTTAAATTTCCTGCAGTTACTTTTGTTCTGTTGTTGTAATTAGTATCTGTAAGTTTACATCTGTCATAATTCCAAGATATTCGCATGCTTCTAATTGACGGCTTTTGCTTGGATATGGTAGTACTTGGCCTAGCAAGTTTATTGTTTTGTGCTAAACATGTTGGCCTTCTATTACATTTGTCCATAATGAAAGAGCAATGGGTCGGTAGTGCTATTGTTTTTATTGTGAATTGCCTCAACACATAATATTTTTATTATATTATACGATTCATGGGGTGCAAATGAGTGATTATTATGATGTTAGATATTTCAAAGGTAAAGTGTACATTCCTGATAATATCATTGCCATCTCTATGCATTTCGAAAGTACAACTTTATAGACCAACAAAATTATCATTTACCCCTTTACCTGCTGTAACATTTAGTTTGACATGGTTGCTCTGAGCAGTGTTCCCTGTCTATTTTGAATGGAGCTTGCCCCTGAAACATCCTTTTGTGTCAATTAGCACCCACTATCTTTTAAATTGCATCAGTCAAGTCGTCAGCAGTTCAAACAAGTAATTTAACTTTTCAAATCAATAGCTTCCTATTAAAGGTGACAATAATCGCCAGAGTGATCGCCCCGGTTACCATCCTTGTCAGGTAACGTGCCATGTAATCCATTTCCATGTATAGTTTTAAGTGAGTTGATGAAGAAGGGGCTCATTTGGCACAATAACATGATTGTGGCAGCTGCCGTCTCATATTTAACAAGAAACATGCTGTATTAATAAACCTAAAAGTTTCAGAGTGGTTTCTTTATGTTGAAGAGTGATTTTTGTTGTTCTGACACTATCAACTGGGGTATGTCCTAATATTTTCCCATTAATTTTTTAAATATATACATTCATTATGTGATAAAAATATTTGGTTATACAATATATGAGACATGAATCTTAATGAATCTGATTGTTCGTTTTATTTTTTACAAATTTTATCTTGTTTTGTATTTTACTGTAGCGTTAGCACGGGCACACTACTAGTAGCTCCTAATGCTTAAAATGAATCAAATGCAGTCACTCCATTTCATTTATTCTCTATTTTCTTCTATGCATCTTAATGGCTCTAATGCCAAAAGGGGGAGAATGATAGAGAAAAAGGCATTAAGGGGTGCAAAAGGTATTAAAGGGGGAGAATGTATGGTCATCTCGCTATGAAAATGGTCATGGTGAGTAATTACTCTTTTCTTTGGACCATGAGCAAGATTGGAGTTTTGTGAGGCGCTTTAGGTGTGATTGGAGCTTTTATAGAAAACTTGCTCTTTCTTATTATTTGCTCCATTTCACACTTTGCAAATATGGTCATGAGTTCCATCTTCTCTTCTTGTGGACCATGTGTGGTTTTTGCAACTTCTTGTTTTTCTGTTCACAAACAAACTTATCTTCATGCCTTTTCATGTTTGTCAATATACTCATCAAGGGGATATTGTTAGACCATGTGGAGATCATCTTATGGTTGCGATGAGTAATTCACTTTTGGATTAGAGTATATGTGGAAGTTGAGTTTGGTTTTTGAAGATTTTGCAGAGGTTTGCTTTCTGGTTGTCGACTTCATGGCCTAAGACTACTGGTGTCGTTTTGCTATTTATGACTTTGCGGCCGGTCGGTCCAATCGGCAGACTGATCAACTAAACGACCACGGGGTAGCGATAGCTTTTGCAATTTGGCTGATGGTCGTAGCTTCTGCTGGTCATGATCGGAAGTCGTAAGACATGGCGATCGATAGTCATAGCGATCAGTTGTGGAAGTCGTAGCCTGGTGATCGATGATCGTAGCTTACTGCCTAGTCGTAATCGGTAGTCGTAAGCTATGTCTTCGATGGTCGTAGCAACTGGTGTTGATGGTCGTATGCTATTGGTTTATCTCGGTGGGCTAAGTTTGTTCTCTGGAGTTCTTGGGTTCTAATCAAGGTTTTTCGGGGTGTTTATTACTAATATGCACATTAGTTTATTGTTTGTTTCTAGGATTAGGATCAGTATTTTGGGTGGCATCATGCGCGAGGAGAAGCACGTGGTGCGCCAAGTGACTTAGGTCATTTGCATGTGAGGACGTTTCGGTAGGATTCGGACGCGTGAGAGGCTTGATGACAAGTCATTGGGGCCACATGAAAGATGGCGAAGCATGGGCAAAGATTCATGGAAAAGGAAGCAGGAAGCTTCGAGGAAGGTGGAAAAGGGGCATTTTGGTAAATTGCCAAATACAGGAAAAGTGACGGTGTATGAAACCGTGGCGTTGGCCTAAGTGGTTTAGGCTTGTATGTGCTGAAATTGTGAAGTGGATTAAGTGCTGGTTCACTAATGGATTAATGGATGTAAGCCACTTTGAGAAGCATGCGTGAGTATAACCCGGTGTTAGGTGGGGTTAACGGGTTATCCCCGGTTTAGACTAATGATAGGATCCATTAGGTCTTGGGTTCATTAGTGAGCCTATAAAAGGAGAGGAGAGGCAAGAGCTAGGGTTTGAGAAGGTTGGCTAAGGGCCTGTTCTTTTCGGCTGCGGCTTATGGCTTTTGGCTGAAATTTTTGAATTTTGGCTGTTTACGGTACAGATTACGGAGAGACAGATACTCACTTGCGATTTTGGTTGGTACAGATGTTGGGCTTTTAACGTGTAGATCGTTTAACTTGTAGACCCCGTCTTGAGAAAATACTCCGTTTGAAAGTTAGGTACTGTAGCAGAAGCCAAAAGCCGATTTCAAAAGCCCAAAAGAACAGGCCCTAAGCCTTATGGTGGCTAGCTTCTCCTCCCTCCCATGGGTATTAGGTTAGAGAGTGAGTATTGGCTCTAGGGTTAGAGCTTAGTCCTCCCAAGGGGAGTGGCTGTGAAACCAATCATATGAGCAATACATCAATCTTTGATCTACAGTTTGTGTATCTTTTGTTTGGTTGAGTTGGCTCGGCTTTGATTTGATTCTTCCTCTGTTTTCTTCCTCTGTTCTTTGGTTGTTCATTCCCCTTCTTGATCTGATAGGAAGTTCTTGCTTGTCTTTGTGGTGATTTGATGTGCTATATTGTGTGGAATCATACTCAAAGCCATCTTGGCTATTCTCTTCCCACGAGCACGGTCTGTTCATTTCCTCGATCTGGAAGTCTTGGTTTTGTGCGCGTTCGATTGAATCGCAAAAAGGTTTCAACTTGTTTACTAAGTTTTCAATCCAATATTGGATTAGCTTCCTGAGACCTTAAGAAATTTGCATACAATGTTTCATGACCGTTTGACCTTTTAATCAAAAGATTTGATGTTTTTAGATCAGGTGGTCATGCGCCTCCTCTATTTCTTCTAGTCGATTATGATCGGACCTACTTTCGATCGCTCAATGATCTTAAGTCATGTGGTCGTGTGGCTCCTCTGCTTCTTCTATTCATATACGATCACACCTATTATCGATTGCTCGGTGGCCGTAGATCACGTGGTCGTGCGCTCCACTGCTTTTCGAGTTGTTTACAACCGTAGTCAATTTTGAGTGCTTGGTGGTCTTCAACCACGTCATATGATTGCTCTATTTTTGAGTTCGTTCTTCTCTCCCTCAATCTTGTCTTGATCCAAGAGTTTTGATCTGATTTCTTCGATGTAGCTGCTTGCTGTGACATATGAGATTGTGCTCAAAGCCAGTTTTGCTACTCTCTTCCCACGAGCAAAGATCTGCTCATTGATTCTTGTTTTTAGATCTTGGTTAGTGTATACTACTTTAATTTGCAAAATTGTTTCAAATTTGTAATGGATTTTTTAATCCAGGAATGGAATAGCTTCCTGAGACTTTAAGAAACACGCGTACACTGGTTTCATGGCTTTTGGATCTTTCAATCAAAATTTGCGTGAGTTTTGGTTCAGGCGGTCGGGCTGAGAAACCATGTTCCCTTGTTCTTTCCTTGGAAACGGTGGTACCGCAAGCCTCGTAGCGGTAGTACCGTAGTTCCTATTCTTCGACCAATTTGTTTCTGACCATTCATTGGTCGACGACCTCATTGGTCGAAGTTCGACTTGGTTCGACCTCTCTGGTTTTGATTGCTCAATGGTCGTAGATCTCTCAGTTACATTCTAAACTGTTACGACCACTCACTAGTTTTCGACTACACGTGTTTTCTATCCGCACTTTGGTCATCAACTACGGTGGTATCAACCATTCATTGGCCTTCGACCATGTAGTTTATGATCGCGTCGGTTTTTGATAGCACTAGTTGCTAACCACTCATTGGTCCTGAACTATGATGGCCTTTCGACCGCACATTGGACATCGACAATGTTGGTATCGATCACGTCAGTCTTCGACAACGTTGGCGTTCGACCACGTTGATTACGACCATATTGGTTTTGACCACGCTGGTTACGACCACGATGGTTTCGACCACGTTGGTTACGACTATAGTGGTTTCGACCATGTTGGTTTCGACCACGTTGGTTTCGACCATATTGGTTTTGACCACGTTGGTTTCGACCACGTTGGGTTTGATCACATTGGTTTGAACATGTCAGTTACAACCACATTGGTTACGACCATAGTGGCTTCGACCACGTTGTCAGCCTTTCGACCACATTGTTTTCTTTGCTGACCGGTGGTGTTCAATTTGGCTGACTGGGGTTTCCCGACCATGTAATAGTTTGCTCTAGTTGTACTGAGCTCTTTGTTCCTCTATTTTCAAGCAGACCTCATACCCTGATCTTCATAGCTTTATAGCTATAGGAGAAAAGAAATATGTGAATATTTGGAGAAAAAATCTCTAGGCACCATTCACCCCCTCTGTTGCCTGTCCGGTCCTACAACCATGATACACGTTGACGTCATCGTTGAGCTGCGACGCTGCCACCACACTGCCCATTACCAACACCGCCGCTTCTCGTGTCGCCATCACCCTAGGCAGTGACCATGCCACTGCCGCCTCCACGTGCTCGCGCATGTGGCTTGGGCCGTACCGCGCTAGGGTTAAGGTGAAACCCTACTAGGTTGGATAGATAGACCAAGAATATTTATCCCAAAAGGCTTGATTAGGATGGGATCCTTTTTCATAAAATCCTTAGGGTTTTGTGTAATTACATGAAAGGCCTTGCTTTATAAAAAATAGGTCTTTTCGGACGGAATTCTTATGATTTTAACCTTGGATTTTTGGGAATAAGATTCTAGGGCTTCCACTTGGTGAAAAGTATGAAATAGACCTTAGAAGTTTTTTGTTTCAAGATTGAGTCCTTTAGGCTTTATTTAATTACCAAAAAATATTTTTCTATTATTTTAGTGTATTGAAATTTGATCTATGCCTAGAAAATTATAGAAAAGTATGGAAATTTAGGATTGTTATTTACTGCTTTAGTAAATTGATTTATTGTTATAACACATATTTTGACTCATGTGGTACATATTGTACAATTGCCTAATGGTAGTTGTTTGTATGTTGCTACACAACATGTAGGCAATGTGACGTCACAAAGCGAGAATTTCATGAACTGGCCTTTGATGATACCAACTACCTAGCATGTGCCTTTGACATTGAGTCTTACTTAGCCTCCAAAGGGTCATGTACAACAATCATCCCGCTTGGCAAGACAAGTGGTCCTCCAGATGAAGATAAGGCTAAGCCATATTCTTCTTATGTCACCGTCCGAACAAGGATATCAAGAATGAGTATTTAATAGAAAGCGATCCTTTAGTCCTATGGAATTCTCTTCAAAACAGATACAATCAACAAAGGTTGATGATGCTTCCACAGGCGAAACATGACTGGATGGCTATACGGTTTTAGGATTTCAAATCTGTGGTTGCTTACAACTTAGCTTTCCATAGGTAATTTATCACTTCATGCTCTATGGTAGGGGACCACAGATGCACGAACGATCGAGAAAACCCTTTCCACTTTCCTTGCTACAAATATGATGCTTGCATAGTACTATAGAAAAAGGGGATATGAAACCCACCCTGAACTGATAACCATACATGGTGTAGCGCAAAGCATGATGAACTTGTTATGAACAATCATAATACACATCCTACAGGAACACAAGGTGCCTTAGAGGCACATATCATTCAAAAAAGAAATAACAACATGGAAAAGGAAAGGGACCTGAAGGAAAGAAGAACAAATCATTTACCTTTAAAGTAAAAGATAAGGTAGGAGGAAAGGGGAAATCTTCAATGAAGGCACCCAGTGGCAACATACCTTGCTTCAAGTGTGGGATTCGGGGTCACTAAGCAAAGGGTTGTAAGACGCCTAAGTATCTAATGGAACTCTATCAGGAGTCACAAAAGAAGAAGAGCTAGAATACTAAACCAAAATCTCACTTTCTAGAAGAACTAGAGGAAGAGGAGTAGTTGGAGGAAGGCACTCATCTGATAGAGGAGGATGAGGGGATTGTGATGCCCTATACGATGATGATTACACTCTACTACTACATGATGATCAGTTACTGGATATCCATCCAAAGGAGGATTAGGAGAGTCCTAAGAATTAATCTCCATTATCCCTATAAATTAGGAGTCGAGCATGGTGTATTTGGGATGGAGTTGCTATATTAAAAACCAAATTTTGTCGATCTTGAATTAATCAGCAATATTACTATTAGGAATTAAAATTATTCATTATAATATTTAGTTCATGAGATGACACTACTACAAAAAGCCTAATAGTAGACGCCAAATCACAGACGGTTTTGTGAAACCGTCTGTGATTTACACTATTACAGACGGTTTTAATTTGGAGGCCGTCTGTGGTATTTGTGGCGGGAAAAATGAGTATCACAGACGGTTCTTAACGCTGAACCGTCTGTGATACTAGAATATCACAGACGGTTTTATAATAAAAACCGTCTGTGATATTCCAGATTATCACAGACGGTTTTTATTATAAAACCGTCTGTGATACTAGAATATCACAGACGGTTTTATAATAAAAACCGTCTGTGATAATCTGGAATATCACAGACGGTTTTTATTATAAAATCGCCTGTGATATTCTAGTATCACAGACGGTTTTATAATAAAAACCGTCTGTGATACATTTCCCGCCTTGCAATCCCTCAAAATTTCATATTTTCCCGCTTAAGTCCGAGTATGGTTCAGTTTTGAGACACCTTCAGTAAAACGGACATAACTTTTGCATACGGTGTCCGTTTTCGACGTTCTTGTACTCGTTGGAAAGCTAACGACGAGCCCGATCCAAAAAAATGACCCGCTTGCGCTAGTCGACCTCCAAGACCCCGAAAATCGGCCATCTTTGGACCTAAACCTGCGTCGCAAGTTTTTGGTTTCTGTTTTTGCTCTTTTTCTTGGTTTTATTTTCGGAATTTGGATTTTTCTTCAACTGCAAAGTTGTAGATCTCGTCGAAACCTTTCAAATGAGTATATATAAACTATATAAACCTTTGCTATTTTTTCTTTTCAGACTAGTTGTTTATATTGCATCGGTATATAAAATTTGTGCTCCAATTCACAGACGGTTCTATATATAGAACCGTCTGTGATATTCATTCATCACAGACGGTTCTATATATAGAACCGTCTGTGATAATCTGACCGCTGGGCCTATCGATCCTCAGCCCCACGAATCGTACGTAGCTCCGCCTTTCCGTTCCCGCGCCAAAAATTTCGAATTCCCGCTTCTCCCTCCCTCTCCCTTCCCTATAAATATACCCAAAATCCAGCCTCTTTACTGGTCTCCTTTTCCTTGCTGTCCTCCTCCTTGCTGTCCTCCTCCTTGCTATCCTCTTCCTTGTTGTTCTCCTCTTCCTTGCTGTCCTCCTCCTTGCTGTCCTCTTCCTTGTTGTTCTCCTCCTCCTTGCTGTCCTCCTCCTTGCAGACGACGCAGAAGCATCTAGCCCGCGCCAACCGGGCAGACGCTCAATCAACGCCGACGATGGTGGTCATCAAAGACATTCAGCTCATGCGTTGCATCAGGGGCGAGAAGGCATAGATGATCTTTGCTTGTTGTGTAACCTGCTCGTTGTTCTTGTTGTATAACCTGCTCGTTGTTCTTGTTATGTAACCTGCTCGTTGTTCTTGTTGTTCTTGTTGTATAACTTGCTCGTTGTTCTTGTTGTGTAATCTGCTCGTTGTTCTTGTTGTGTAACCTGCTCGTTGTTCTTGTTGTGTAACCTGCTCGTTGTTTTGAGATATTGTAATGGTATACTCTAATCTTAATAAAAATTGATGTTTTATGTTTGTGAAATGAATTGAGATGTGAATTGGATGTATACATGTACATGTTGATCTGCTTGTTTCAGAGGGCATGGCTAGCATTTCCTGAGGCTAGCCAATAAACAGAAATAGGTTTAGAAATAGAAGGGAATATCACAGACGGTTTTTAACTAAAAACCGTCTGTGATAGTTATAATCACAGACAGTTTTTAGTTAAAAACCGTCTGTGATTTATAAATATCACAGACGGTTTTTAGTTAAAAACCGTCTGTGATATGTAAATATCACAGACGGTTTTTAACTAAAAACCGTCTGTGATATTTGCATCACAGACGGTTCGAAAACCGTCTGTGATGACCTCGTATTATCACTGACCCATAATTTCAGACGGTTCACAAAACCGTCTGTGATGACGTTTTTGAACCGTCTGTGATGACATTTTCTGTAGTAGTGTGAATAAAAGTGTTTCCAATTTTGTGTGCATGTTTTATACCTACATTTATGTGTATGCAATGCTTTTAATTAATGCAAAATTATTTATCTCCTACTTATAGAATTGTTGAAGTACGATCAATAGAGGGGGCATGAACTTTGTCTTTGTGGAAAGTTGCACCACAAATTAGATCCTTAGGGATATAAATTATTTTTAGACTAGCAATTACCTTCTCAGCAAAAAGAATTGAATGAACCATGATTGTAGAACTTAACTAAGTGTTAAACAAGACCAGAAATTCCAGACAACAAATTTATGACCTTGTGACATTGCAATATTTAAAAATAATAGTGGCATCGTTTAAAAATAATAGTGACAACATTTTAAAATTGCTCGTGCAATAATTTGAACAAATTTTTTTTCAACAAATTGGGAACCATATCCTCTAGTGCAATAAAAAACTGACCATGCGCAACAAAAATACAACTTACTACAACAAAAACAACTTTTTTAGAGGATGCATTGCAAACAAAGTGAAACATTTCGTGCAATAATTGACTAATGGTGTTGCAACAAAGTTAGAAAATACCTGCAACAACCAACCGAGAGAGAAGGGCCGGCTATGCAGATGAGCAAGCAAGCTCTGGTGAGGAGGTAGCTAGCCTAGTGCCTCGACATTGATGGCTTGGGATCTCCTCCACAGCCCGCCCCCCCCCCCCCCCCCCCCCCCCCTCTCCTTCATTGTGGCTCTTCCTCCGCCACATCACAGAATGCTTTGTCATCCCCTTAGTCCCATCACTAGCCCAACTCCCCCTTCTCTCGGTACACAATGACAGCATTGCCTCCTGCGTGAGGTTGTTGAGACTTGAGAGCAATGACTGAGTAGGAGTTAAGACCTCATGGTGAACAACAAAACGCCTCATATCTGGCATGTGAGTGAGGGGAGTTTGGTAGATTCGAAGTAGGAATGGAGCGGATCTAGGGGAGTGAGCAGAGTGGATGCAGAGGAGAGGGGCCTAGCTTTGATGGCGGCTGGCTCTAGGCGCTGGTGAGCCACCAGAGGGGGAGGAGAAGGTGCTGAGAAGGTTCAAATAGGGATAAAGAAACTGGGGGCGTAGAAAATGAGAGCCTGGGGGGCAACTCGTGTGCGACTGTGCGAAGTGAACAAGCATCCAGGTTCAAGCCAAGCGTCCGATGCAGAGTGGTCTCTCTGGACACACGACACGTATCATTACCATTCTTTTATCTAGGTTCCTTTCATGCAATTCAACTATTTGATTCCATTTTTCGGAATCCCTTGCGGTCAAACATTCAAGCATTTAGTCTTCAGTTCTCGGTCAGACTCCAGCGCTAGACCACAAGGCCACAAGAGCTTTAATGGTGTCCCAGATCTTTAATTATTTTCTTGAAAATCATAAGTTGACACTTCTAAATAGTGGCAAAATCTGAAGTAATTTTTACTGTGATGACTAAGTCAGAATTTATGACCAATATTTCATTAAATAAAGTCACTTCGTTTCAGAAATTTAGTGGTACGTTGCGGCAGTCGTGTAAAAATGTTGCAATATAAATTCACACATTTTGTACAAGAAATGTCAACATTTTGTTTATCTTCGTGTGGAATATTTCAATAGCTCAATTGGAATGCAATGCAGTGGTTATAGAAAAATGTTGCAGTAGAACAAAAATACTTAGTACTGCAGAATGCCAACCCGGTCTTAAAATCAAATGTCTTGACCATAACATCTGAATTTATACTAACATGTTTCTATATATCGTCATGGTGTTTGGAGTGGGTTGAGATCCAGAATACAATAGTTATGGAAACTGTTGTATGGGTGGCCCCCACCTAAGCCCAGCAGGCCTGTTAGAAGGTTGTAAGGCCCAAAATGGGACATGTGTAATGACATAAATGCCACTAAGCGGGATGCTTGAGTGTAAGGGTAAAGTTGTAAAATATTCCCTGTGTAGCTATATATATACAGTCCAGGCCATAGGGGAAACCCTAAGCATTGCTCACCTTACTCTCCACTACCATACCTCTCTCTGTTTGGTCTGTAACCACAACAACTGGCGCCGATTGGGACATAATGCTTCATCAGGATGCGCTTCGGTTTGAAGAACGCAGGCGGAACCTTCACACGCCTCATCGCGCTAGCGTTGCCTGCTCAACTTGGGAGGAACGTGGAGGCTTACGTTGATGACGTAGTTGTCAAAACCAGACAACTCGCCTCGCACGGTCAGGATCTCCAAGAGACCTTTGACAACCTCAGGAAGACGGGCATCAAGCTCAACCCGGACAAGTGTGTCTTCAGTGTGCAAGCAGGCAAGCTCTTGGGCTTCCTTGTGTCTGGGCGCGGCATCCAGGCGAACCTTGACAAAGTCGACGCGACCTCGCTATGCAGCCACCCAAGACGACAAGGGAGGTCCAGAGGCTTGCTGGCCGCATGGCGGCATTGAGCCGCTTCCTGTCTAGGCAGCGGAGCGGGGCCTACCATTTTTCAGGACCCTCCACGGCTACGATGGGTTTCATTGGGATGGCGACTGCGCGAAGGCCTTTGACGACCTCAAGAGGCATCTCGCAAGCCTCCCCACTTCGGTCGCTCCGGCGCCAGAGGCTCCCCTCCTGCTCTACCTCGCCGCTTCCACGACAGCGGTCAGTGCCGTCCTTGTCCTTGAAGAGGGCGCTCTTCAGTGCCTCGTATACTTCATCTCCGAGGCCCTTCAGGGCGCCAAGACGCGGTATACGGAGCTTGAAAAATTGGCATACGCGCTGGTCATGGCCTCGAGAAAGCTTCGACACTATTTCCTGGCCCATCCAATCACGGTGCTATCCTCATTCCCCCTGGCAGAGATGTTGCATAATAAGGAGTTCATAGGGGCTCGCGCCGTTCTCCTTAACGTATGCTTCGCGAACAGCGATCAAGTCCCAAGTCCTCGCAGACTTCCTCACAGAGTGGACCCCGCCAGCCCAACGTGTCCAGCAGCCAGAGGACCCGGTGTGGATGCTCAACACTGACGGAGCCTACGGCGTTTCCGGCGCGGGCGTCGGCGCAGTGGTTACTACGCCAGAGGGCCACCGCCTTCTGTACTTGGCGCGTCTTGGATTTCTCGCCACCAACAACATGACCGAGTACGAGGCACTCCTCTTTGGCCTCGCGAAGCTTAAGGCTCTTGGCGCGAGACGAGTTCTCGTCCGCACTGACTCATGTTTGGTGGCAGGCCACATGGACAGGTCATATCAGGCCAAGTACCCCGAATTGGCCAAGTACCTGGCAGCTGTAAGAGCGAAGGAGCGACACTTCCTGGGTGTCACGGTCAAAGCCATTCCTCGGGCGAATAACGAACAGGCTGACGCCCTCGCAAAGGCCGCCAGCTAACAGCTCCCCACTCCCGAGGGAGCATTCTATGAGGTCCTGCCCACGGCGGCCATCGCTCCTAACAACCGTGATGCGGCCCTCGTCCACTAGATTACCCAGCAGGGTGACTAGCGAAAACCCATCTACGGTTTCCTGCAGGGCATCGCGGAGCCGAACGACCCCGTCGAGCTCTGGCACCTGCAGTATCATGCCAGGTCCTTCCAGGTGCTCGATAGGGTACTCTACAAGAAAGGAGTCTGCGCACCGCTTCTGCGGTGCCTTTCACACGAAGAAGGAAAGCAAATGCTCGCGGAGATCCACGCGGGGCTCTACTGCTCGCACATCGCACCGAGGTCGCTAGTCGGCAAGGTGTTCAAGCATGGTTTTTACTGGCCAACCGCCAGTACTGACACGCAAGACCTTGTGCGCCAGTGCCAAGGTTGCCAATGGATGGGGCAGGTCATCCGCAGGCCCCCAACGAGCTTGCAACCTATCCCTCCAGTGTGGCCGCTGGCACGGTGGGGCATCGACGTCGTTGGGCCACTTCCTCGGGCCCCAGAAGACCTTCGGTTCACGGTAGTCACCTTGGAGTATTTTGCAGGTGGCCGGAGGCTGTCACTCTAGCCAAGATAACCTCCGCGGTCATGCAATGCTTTCTTTGGCAGAATATCATATGCCGCTTTGGAGTACCTAGAGAGCTCACCGTCAACAATGGCCTACAATTCGACTCTGCCCCATTCAAGGAGTTCTGCGACAGCATGGGCATCACACTCCGATTCGCTTCAGTCGGGCACCCACAGTCTAATAGAGCAGTTGAGTG
Organism: Dendrocalamus latiflorus; assembly: GCA_017311315.1. Taxonomy (NCBI): domain Eukaryota; kingdom Viridiplantae; phylum Streptophyta; class Magnoliopsida; order Poales; family Poaceae; genus Dendrocalamus; species Dendrocalamus latiflorus. Next base: position 22,027,789 of record CM029643.1, on the reverse strand, counting down.
GGCGAATGGCACCATCTCCGCCGGAGTCAAGAAGCGCCTTGTCGAGCTGCCAAAGGGCAAATGGCTGGAGGAGCTCCACAGCGTCCTCTGGTCCCTCCACACAACGGTGACACGCCTGACGGGATTCACACCGTTCAAACTCCTCTTCGGCGATGAGGCAGTGACGCCCTAAGAAATCAAGGCCGACTCGAGAAGGGTCCTCGTCCAGGCGCCAGAAGAAGAGTGTCAATTGTCCCTGGACCTCCTCGATGGAGAGCGAGTAAGCGCAACCCAGCACGTCGCAAAGTACGCGAGTCAAATGGTGCGCACGCGCGATCGCACCGTGTACTCACGAGAATTCCAACCTGGAGACCTTATCCTCAAAATGGCACTCCACGTGGAGACGGTCGGCAAGCTGGAATCCAAGTGGGAAGGCTCGTACATCGTCGCGGAAGCTCTGCAGCGGGGAGCCTATCCCCTCGCAACATTAGAAGGGCAGACGCTCCGCCACACATGGAATGCAGACAGGTTGCGGCGGTACTATGTTTAGGGCATAAGGGAAGCCTGTAGCAAGCTCGGAACCCCGTCCATTGTAAGATGCTCACCCGCGCAAAAGGGAGTTTAGTAAAGCCGATCGTTTGCCAAGCTCTCATCCTGCGCATAGACGCGCGGAGATCCGCCTCCGCGCGCACTCTACGGAGTATAAATAAGATGTAGCGTCGAGGTCCCGCCTCCGCACGCACTCTACGGAGTATAAATAAGACGTAGCGTCGAGGTCCGCCTCCGTACGCACTCTACAGAGTATAAATAAGACGTAGCGTCGAGACTCGCCTCCGCACGCACTCTACGGAGTATAAATAAGACGTAGCGTCGAGGTCCGCCTCCGCACACACTCTACGGAGTATAAATAAGACATAGCGTCAAGGTCCGCCTCCACACGCACTCTACGGAGTATAAATAAGATGCAGCGGGGGGACGCCTCTGCGCACACTCTACGGAGTATAAATAAGATGCAGCGTTGAGGTCCACCTCTGCGCGCACTCTACGGAGTATAAATAAGACGTAGCCTCGAGGTCCGCCTCCGTGCATACTCTACGGAGTAGAAATAAGACGCGGACTCTACTGAGTATAAACAAGATGCGGATGTCCCCGCGCACGTGTGGGCGTTGTCCCTACGCGTACTCTCCGGAGTATAAATAAGACGTGGTTGATGTTCCCACGCACTCTACGGAGTATAAACAAGATGCGGATGTTGTCCCTGCGCACTCTACTGAGTATAAACAAGACGCGGATATCCCCGCACACGTGGGCGTTTCCCCTACGCGTACTCTCCGGATTATAAATAAGATGTGGTTGACGTTCCCACACACTCTACGGAGTATAAATAAGACGCAGTAGAGGCTTGCCTCCTCAGCACACTTTACAGAGTGTAAATGGGACGAAGCAGAGGCTCGCCCCCGCGCATCTACTTCGACTAGGCGCCAGCTCCGCTGCCACCATTTCGAAGAGTAGGGGACGGAGCGCTCGCGCGTCTATCTCGACTAGGCACCAGCTCCGCTACCACCACTTCGAAGGGTAGGGAACGGAGCGCTCCACATCCTCCAATGAGAGCACTACACGCAAAGCGATACTTCATTCACAAAAAGTTACATATATATAGGCAGCCTATGGCCGAAGTACTTACAAGGAGCAGAGGGCTTCGGAAGGGAAGATACTGTCAGGTGAACGCCATCTCGACGGGTGTGGCCTCACTCGTACTTCCACAGGCCGAAAAGTAGTGACACCCCGTACATAGTAAACTCTTCGACGAGGTCGCGCATGTTGAACTGAAGGGCAACACCGACAAGCCTCCGCGCCCTCTGCTCATCGCTACCCTTCGGACTCACCCCTGGCGAGCTGTTGAAGGATATCAGCCGCCTTGGCACCGAAGGCCACTGGTGCTCGTCACGCAGTGATAGAACCACCGTCGCATCCAGCCGAACTCCCACTTCCCTCGCGTCGCCAGTGAGGCGAAAAGCCCCGTGCATTGCGACCGCAGCACGAAGTTGACACTGCCAAAGTTCAATAGTGCCCCCCTTTGACCTTCTTCGGCTGGCAGCGCGCGTCATGAAGAAGGGCGAACAAGTTTGCGCTGGGCCGGACGCCTTCTGTTCGTGCCGCCCAAACATAGACAGCCAAGCGAACTATCGCGTTCGGGGTTAGCTGCACCAGCTCCAACCCGTAAGCCCGCAGGACATCACCAATAAAGAGCGTTGCAGGCGTCCAAAGACCGGCTTCAAAAAACGCGACGAAGACAATCGCCTCCGATTCCTCTAGGTGCGGCTCCGTCTCGTCGCGATTGGGTAGCCGAACCCCAGTACGGTCCGTCAACTTCCTCTCCCGGAGGAGAGTCTTGATCATCTCCTTCGTAGCGAGGCTTCGGCCTAGCATACGGGAGCAACGGCCTCCCGACTTCCTCATGGCATCCCACTACTTGTCGACTTGCGGTGGATCGCGGACCACCAGAGGGTATTCCACCGGTGGGGGTGACAAGCCGCGCTGGCTAGATGAGGCGCTACCACTGAGCCGGAGAGCAGGATCTTCCTGGCAAGCCATTCCTTTCCTAAGTGGAACGCCAAAGAGCAGGAGCAAGGGCGGATCGCGCTAGCAGGAAGAGAAGCAAGAAAGCAAGGTAGGGACTCAACTGAGGAGAACGCTCGCATGCCAGTGGCAAACCTTTATAAAGCCCTACCACCTTCCCCACGATCGGAAACACAACCATTGGGAGCCCAACGGTTCGGTTCCCCACGATTGGGAAGCGCAACCGCTGGCAGCTGGGGCGCATAGTTGCAGGCCGCCTCTCTCAGGAAGGGACACGCGACCGTGGTCGTGCGACCACTGATAGCCCATGACACGCCAGTCGCGTCCCGCCGCGTGTGCCTTTCCATCAAAGACAGCGCATGCGGTAGCGGCTACCCGCCCCCGACAGGTCGGCGCGATTCTCGCCGCCATTAAGATGTCCACCCCAGACCGCGAAGCTGTTGGGCCACTGGTTGACTCCACGTCTATAGCGCGACCCCGGAAGGTACCTCCGCGACGCGCCTGCTTCGGACCCGCCTCCGCGCAAAGACCCCGCACTAGGCTACGGCATTATGAATGGCAGCTGGACCTGCATCGCGCCTCGACACGTCTGCAACACGAGCCCGTCTCCAAAGGACCCCGAGGTCGAAGATGGCTTCGGCAGCCAGCCTGGCTCCATATCCTCGGTATGAGGCGGAGACTACACCAGGCAATGGAGCTCCATCCAACGATACGAAAGTTCATAGGCCGTGGGGATGGAGGGGGCCAAATGGCTCGGCAATATGGCTTCGGCCTATGAAGCCCGTCACCATGAGAGGCTCCTGTTGTAGGGGTGGCCCCCACCTAAGCTCAGCAGGCCTGTTAGAAGGTTGTAAGTCCCAAAATGGGACATGTGTAATGACATAAATGCCCCTAAGGGGATGCTTGAGTGTAAGGGTAAAGTTGTAAAACATTCCCCGTGTAGCTATATATATATACAGTCCAGGCCATAGGGGAAACCCTAAGCATTGCTCACCTAACTCTTCACTACCATACCTCTCTCTCTGTTTGGTCTGTAACCACAACAGTAACCATATCGTAGTTGAAAAAAACTATATTTAGTGCACAACATCTGTTGACCTAATTTTTCAAATAATCAAATGTTAACCAAACAGCATGGTTACACTATGGGCGAGAATTCCACTCTCCCATAGCCATAACATCCTATAATACTAAACAATTGGTCCCCACTAACTATTGTTATTGCTAATACTCTCTTTCCTAGTGCAGCCACCTCATCCTAATTGTTTTCAAACTTTGGATAAGTATTCACCCTGTTTTTTTAGCTACGGTTGATGGTTTTATCTGTGTTTTTCAAGACGATAGTGGACAATGAAGATGCCGACGTAGAAGACGCATAAGGTTTTGGGTTCACGATGCCGTTCAAAAAAAATTTGATTTAAGAAACTATTCTATTTATTTCGATTTTCGGAAAATCTAAAAGTACAAAAGAATGAAGCCCTGAAGTGATAGATGGCTATTTGATTCCTTTAGCTAAGCCCAACCCGCAAGGTAAGCCCAAATTGGCCCCCAGGCAAAAAAAAAATAAAGCCCCAGCTTTACCCTGAGCCAGTAGCCCAAAAAGGCCAGGCCTTCATGTATAACCAGCAACCATCTGATTATATCAAGTTATCACCATTCTATATTACTCCACGTCCACTTTCTTACCGAGCAAGACACCAACGTCATCAACAAAGAGATAGGCCCTCAAACATATTGATACTTAAGCTTAATATAAAAATAAATTTCTTCCTGCAAAAAATAAATTCTTTTGGCCATTCAATTGGTGTATATTGATTCCTACGAAGAAAATGTTACAACATTTAGCCACAGTGCCTGCTACAGTGCTCATCGGATCAACATGTCCATTTTCGATCCGATGCCATTAAGAGAATGGCACGTCACCGTAACATTTGAAATGGCAGATGATATGAATCCATTTGGGATGCAACAAGTAATTTCCAATTTTCATAGAGTATGGAGTAGATTCCAACATCTGCTCGCCTCTTCTGAGCCTGGAGGGGTGTTTAACTGTTTATACTATCATTCGACATGTTTGGTCTAGTAGCATTGCACTATCGCTAGAAAACAAGAGTCCGAGTATAACACCACCGAAACATAGCTAGAATATTGGATTGCAGAGCAACAACAGTATCATTAACTAAAGAATGGATGCACATATCCTATATCATGAGTCCATATGACTGTTATACACTCATACATATATATATATATATATATATATATATATATATATATATATATATATATATATATATATATATATATATATATATATATATATATATATATATATATATATATATATATATATATATATATATATATATACTCCAAGGACTCAAGCATTGTTTATCCACGATTAAGTAGTCACTATAGAATATGGTCAAGTCACCTGTTGTAACAGCCTGATTTTGGCTTCACTTTAAATCATGCATGATTTTCATGGATTTGTTTCAAAAAATTGGTACATTTTTAAAAATTTTCTAAAGCCTTGTTGGAGTTTAAGATTTTTAAAATAATTTTCTTGGCCCAAAAATGTGTTTCAAGATTTCTAAAAGTCAATTGGATGCTCAGAATTTTTTTCTAAAAATTTAGTGTGCAAATACCCTTGAAATTCAAATTACAAATTCAAACTTAATTCAAAAACCAGAATTAAACTTTAAATCTTCAAATATGTCCCTCCTTCCCTTTGGCCCAAAACCCATCAGCCGACCCGGCCCGTCTTCCCTTTTTCTTTCCCGCCAGCCCGCGGACACATAGCCCATTCCTCTCTTTCTCTTCCACGCTGCGGCCTAGCTGAGCCAGCCCATTCGTGCGCATGCTCGCTCGCCTTAGCCCAACACTCACTCTCTCTTGTTGCCACTGACTTGTGGGCCCTGGACTCATCAGCCGACCACTGCGCATCATCCTCCTATCCTTCTCACTCGCACGCACCAAGCTCCCTCTCATCCCTTCACATGTATTCAACTGCAGCAGCGCATTGGAGCACACTACGCCTTGAGCCTTGAGCACCGCGACCTCGTCCCATCACTGCGACCTTGTCAATGTTGCCAACTAGCCCTATCTCACTCTCTCGCATGCTCACTCCCACACTCCTGAAGCAAAGCCATGGCATTCGAGCCCTAGCTTTCAACTTGCCCCTATTTAAGCCCAACCTTGTGCGTCAAAAGCCTCGTGCCCACTCACTTAGTGCTTCTCCCAAGCTCACACATCCCCATTGCCTTCGAAGATGTAGAATTTCCCTTTTTCCCTAAGTTCGTTCGCAAGTCCTGTTGCTCGATTTCTCGCTGCCCGGTGAGTCCCCAATAATACCATCATGCACTCTGAGTTTGTCTCATCCCCATCTACCCCATGCTCACTTCCCCTTACTTGTTTCCCTTAGGAAGTCGACGCCCTCACCGTCATGCGCAACACTACTGCTGACCTCGTCACCCATTCTCTTTGCTCGAGTGAGCATTGGCCATGGCCATTATGCCCTTCTTTTTCACCTTGACTCCCTGTGCTAACACACCCTTTAATTGCTTTACTATGCCCTAGAGCTAGTAGGATGCTCCATCTTCCCCGACGCCAACGAAGCTCATCACTACCGCCGTTCTCGCGCCTCGTCTGAGATCTTGGTAAGCCTTTTCACCCTCTTGCAATTCACTTCAAAGCTTAACTTATAGGCTAGCCATCAGACCCTAGAACCTACCACAATGCTCTGACCATGTTCACCCTTCCTCACCGCCGCTGACCACCGTGGACAACATGGCATCCGCGCATGATAAGCCATGACCATTGTACTGTTAGCTTTGCCTTAGCTTGTAGATTAAGGAACCATCTCTAATTTGAAGAAGCTAGGTAGAAAATCCAAACTTCGCCGTTGTCGGCCATGTCGCCACCAACCCTAGGTCCCTGAGCCATGCCCAAAACTCTCTAGGCAGCCCCTTGAATCTTTCCCGCACTTGGCTTCGGCATGAGCATAGCTCTGTGCCATCGCCATCGTGTCGCCGCCGCTCACCACTAGTTACCCACCGCTGTAGTGCACCTTGTTGAATGCCATCGCTACCAATAGCTAGCTCTTAGCCCGTGTATTTCATTTTGGTCCTTAGCTGAGCATGATGACCTCTCTCTTGCCACCGACGGGCTCACCAAGGAGCTTTGCTGTGAGCCTCTCTAAGACTCTGTTCGGTCTCACTGACTAGTGGGCCCCACCTGTTAGATGATTAATTAACTCAAGGATTAAGTTAATTGTTTAGCAAGTGACTAATATTTGTATAACATATGGGCCCCTCAAGGATAAGAATCATAATTAATTCCAGTTTAAAGCCCATAATTTAGTACATGTGAACCCGTACCCTTTAAACCATCGCATAAACTAAGTCCATAGACCACTGTCTTTGACTTGTGGGTCTCGCTTTCTATAGACAGCCACGTGGACTGAGTCCATATGAACCGTGACCCCACTTGTTAGCCTTACCGAATTTCCTGAATGAAAATATTTGGAAAAGAAATTAAAACCTAATGGATCCCACCTATTAGTCGTTGGATGTTTTCTTGAGAAAATAATTGAAAAAGAAAAAGTCTTGGCTGAGCCCACCTGTCAGAAAATTTTGAATTTTTGGAATTTCAGCTCGACTCAAACTTTGAAAGGCCATAATTTTTTATTTTAAATCCAAATCTAGTGATTTTTTCTAAATTCAAATCCTTTCCAATAGAACCAAAATAATAAAATTTAGAGTTTATTTTAATTTTACTTGAATGTGGATAATTTCGTTTGTATAGACGTTGATGCTTCAAACGCTCTCATCACTGACGAATAAGATCCCACCCTAGCCATATTTGATCAATGTAAGTCTTTATAATCGATCATATTGAATCTAATCTTTAAATGCAAATACTTTATTTTCAAATATAAATACATACTTATTATGGTTATCATTACTATTATAAAAGAATGAGTTGGTGGTCGTACCTCCCTTCTCCTCCAACCGCCCCATTCCTTCAACTTCTCATCACTCTCCACTTTCCAGCTGATCAGAGTAACCCTTTTTTATAGCATGATTCTCTATACATCCAATGAATTTTGTTGCAATGTAGCAGCAGGTGACTAGTTTACTTAAATACTATGTTAAAGGTTGATTGCTAGTTACACTATGCACTTGATATCTAATATTTCCCATCTTTGATTTGTTGATATTCCCTTGTCATATGGCTCTAGGATATTTACAATGATAATAACTCCATAATTAGTTAAACTTTACTAGAATATGGTTGCGCTTAGAAATGCCCTAGTGGTGAAATAAAATACAGCACAAACATTACCAACTGATACATGAAAACATGATAATAGAAAGGTAACATGGGTTACCACTGGAAAAAGTAAAATATTTTCTAAAAATGGTGGAGATTCAGATGAGTAGTTGGTTTGAGGCCGGTATAAGGATTGCACGTATTATTGGTTGGCCATGCAAGGATTACATGTGTCATTTTTTATTGGCCATGCAAAGATTTTATATGTAATTTTTGGATGGGCCATGTAAGGATTGCATGTGTCCTTTTAGAATAGTTGTGCGGGGATTGCACGAGCTCTAGATTTATGGTTGGTATCATCTGAGTCGATTAAGCATCAAATTCTTGTGCTTCTCTTTTCTATATATAAATCGTGTAACCACAAATCTAGTTATGAGATGGACCTAGCCCACTAATTTGCTTAGCTTCGGTGTGAATCATGTGTAATAGATTGGTAGGTGGATTTCTAAATTTGTGTTATGATTGATGGGAGTGGCTCGTAACGGTCACTGCCCTTATGGATTGTATAAATGTGAAGGGTCGTATACTCCCCAACAATTGGGACCCTAATTGAAAACATAGCCCTAGAAGGAAACGTTCTAAGGGTGAGGCATAACCTGGGATGGGAATGATCACTGTCACTAGTGTTGAGGATTCACTCTGGAGTGGGAATAAACTTCAAAGTTAAGCATTATAAAAGCCTTGTTATGATTTTCTCAATCACACTTCTATGGAAGCGTGTAGTGGCCGACATTATGAGTTAGTCATATCTTGTAGGTAAAGCTATATAATCTCTACAGAGTGTTAAAAATCTATACGAATAGTCGTACCCCAGACGTGGGCAAAAGTGTAAAAACATCACAATTATGTAGTTTTGATAAATTAATGATTACCTTGTAATGGTTGCGATAACTTAATATGGAAATGGAATTGAAAGTGGATGGATTTTGCTCTTATGCTGAACTTGACTCAAAACTGGATATTTGTTTTAAAGTAAAAATGGCTAGTCATAGGTTGGAATCTAGTTAAGATATTAATTTTGGCAAATCGGCTTTATGCTAAAAGAGACATAATACATTCTCTTAGTTAAGCCTTGTATGTATGTATGTATGTATGTATGTGTGTGTGTGTATGTATGTATGTATGTATGTATGTATGTATGTATGTATGTATGTATGTATGTATGTATGTATGTATGTATGTATGTATGTATGTATGTATGTCTCTCTGTGTGTGTGTGTGTGTGTGTGTGTGTGTGTGTGTGTGTGTGTGTGTGTGTATGTGTGTGTGTATGTGTGTATGTATGTATGTATGTCTGTATGTATGTATGTATGTATGTATGTATGTATGTATGTATGTATGTATGTGTGTGTGTGTGTGTATTGAGTACTTTTGTATTAATTGTCACTTAGTGTGTGGTTTTAGATGACCGAGTTGATGACCCGGTGTATGCATACGTTCATGCTTCCGGCTATAACATTGAAGATGAAGGCCATGACTAAATTTAGCTCCAGTTAATTATTTGTGGCAGATCATGGTGGCTCTTTTGGTTTACTTACTTTCTACTGCTTGTTATAAACAAACTCATTTGGCCTATCGACCCGTTATGTAAAACTTAATTATAAGATCTATATATAAGTGCTTATGTAATATTAAGTACTTTTATTATTACACATCTATCGGTGATATTCTAGCTACTGATTCAGAGACTTAACTCAGAATATAAAGGAAATTCGGATTGTGAAATTCGGGTCGTGACACCTGTAAACATGCTTCATTGTTCAGCAAGAATTCTGACCAAGAATTCTTGATTGCTGCATCCATAGACAAAGAAGCAACTTGGCAAATGGCAAGGAAGTGAAGCAGTAGATAGCAGACGATTCAGCAGTCAGCATCTTAGCTGCCGTGACGGGCTGTTTGTTGGCATGGATCGATGTTTTCAACTGAGACCCATTTCTTCCCCGTTCATGACGTACAGATTTTTACAAATAAACAAATAAATTAACTTTTTCGTCGTCGTTTCGAAGTGTTTATCGGAACAGTCTTTTCAAAATAGTTTATCGATATTCACTTTATTCATATAAAGTATTTGTACTAAGTCAAAAAACATCAGTCGTAGTCAAACACCATTAACCAAGAAAGAAGATGACCTTACATTAGATTTCTCATTTCTATTTGTGCGTAGTTTTTAACAGCAGTCTTATCACAGGGAAGTCGGGGTATACTTTTCCAAGATCACCAACAGGAGCAATCTTATCACAGGGACTCGGCGTGTCTATGTGCAGATTTTTAAATTAATATAGTTTTAATAATATTAATTAATATATTATCATTAAAAAAATCACAAAAACAACCTTCAGGGCCATGATAGGGCCATGATGCAGCAGTTATACCCTCCTACAGTATCAGCAGCCTTCCGTACTTCCGTGTTCAGCCGCACGAGCAAGACCATGATGCACCAAGTTTTCCTCACTCTTCTCTCTGCGTTGATTCTGACAGCCTCGGCCACGGCTGAGAGCACGCTGACGCAGTCGAGGACCATCGCCGGCGACCAGAGGCTGGTCTCGCCCGGCGACATCTTCCAGCTCGGCCTCTTCGCCGCCGGCAACGACTCCAAGTGGTTTCTTGGCATATGGTTCACCGTCTCCCCGGACACCGTCGTCTGGGTCGCCAACCGCGAACGCCCGCTCAACAGCTCGTCCGGAGTGGTCGCGGTCAGCGGCCGAGGAGCTCTGGTCCTCCTCGACGGCACGAGCAACCAAACCGTCTGGTGGTCCAACTCCTCTGCTGCGGCTGGTGCGGTCGCGCAGCTCCATGACACCGGCAACCTGGTGCTCGCGGACAAGGCCGGCGTCGTGCTGTGGCAAAGCTTTCAGCACCCGACGAACACGTTCCTTCCCGAGTTGCGGCTAGGGAAGGACCTCAGGACCGGCGCCGAGTGGTCCCTCTCGTCGTGGCGCAGCGCCGACGACCCGTCGGCCGGCGACTTCCGCTATGTCATGGACACGCGGGGCTCGCCGGAGCTACACGTCTGGAGCCAGGGCCGCAAGACGTACCGGACGGGTCCATGGAACGGCGTGCGGTTCAGCGGCATCCCGGAGATGACAATCATGCAGGACATGTTCGAGTTCCATTTCACGGCCACCGCCGACGAGATCTCCTACATGTTCCGCAACCGCGACGGCTCGCCGATGTCGCGGGTGCTCCTGAACGAGTCCGGCGTGATACAGCGCATGGTCTGGGACCGCTCCGCGCTAGCGTGGAGCAACTTCTGTTCGGCGCCAAGGGATCAGTGCGACAACTACGGCAAGTGCGGCGCGTTCGGCGTCTGCAACGTGGTCGACGCCGTAGTCTGCGGCTGCATCAAGGGGTTCACGCCGAGGTCGGCAGCGGAGTGGTACATGCGGAACACGTCCGGCGGGTGCGCCCGGAGGACGCGGCTCCAGTGCGGCAACGGGGACGGGTTCTACGTCCTTCGCGGCGTGAAGCTGCCGGAAACTCACAGCTGCACAGTGGACGCCGGCGCCACGCTCGAGGAGTGCGGCCGGAGGTGCCTGTCCAACTGCTCCTGCACGGCGTACGCCGCGGCGGACATCCGGGGAGGCGGGAGCGGGTGCATACAGTGGTTCGGTGAGCTGATGGACACACGGTTCGTGGATGGCGGGCAGGATCTATACGTCAGGCTTGCAAAGACTGACCTAGGTATATATGCAAGACTCCCTCTGCTTCTCGATTCAAGTGTGTTAATTTGGTTCCTCAGAACTGAGGCATTGCAATGTTACTTTTGTTCTTGGGAATTTGTAGCAACAGTAGTTTGCATCTTCTTCTTTTCGACATCTTGGATCAATGCTTGCTTGTCTGAATTGGATTAAATTTTCTGACGCAGTGGAGCAAAATCATCTGTAGGAAGTAAATTAGAGTGAAATCAATGGTGCCACAGTTTCCATGGTTGGCTCTTGGTCTAGTCGTACATAACTTGTGTTATTGTCCAAGAATGTTTCAAAATTATAGCTGAAAATGCTGTTATCTGAAAACTGCAAGTAGTGTCAAACTTATCCATGGTAAAGAAAAATTAAATGTTATAAAATGGAGCTTGGGGCTTCTTGTTTGATCTTGTTTGACTTGGCTTCTCCTTCTCCTTGCTAGTACACTACTACGTGGAAATTGGCAGTTGGTTGTTGATCTTTTCACTTAATAATAAACAAATCATAAATTAGCTGGGCCTACGATCCCAAAGCTTCAAAAAGAAGATTATTTTATACCCCCTTAGCATGACGTCAACTACCGATTCATACTGTTCAAGTTTGTACTCTCTGTTTGTACTTTTTTTTTTAGTTTTTACGGTACTCAAGATGTGGCTTTGATAGCTATTTTTTATATAATTTTATATTAAGATATATTAATAAAATTGTAATATTATGAAAGTATTTTTAACGATAAATCTAATAATATAATTTTCGTATATCTAATCTAAATAATTTTAAATCTATAGATAGTTGAACTTTAGAAGGTTTGATGGTGCGGTTTTCAAAAAGTAAAGTAAAAAAGAACGGAGGAAAGAAATATGTTTGGGAGAATTTCAGTTTTTCTGAAGGTCAAATAGTGGTAAGCAAGACATACATTTATTCAAGTTCCTGTTAGAACATTATCTTCAGAAAAAAAAAATCCTGTTGGAACTTTCAGTTTAAGTCAGGAGACAGACTTTTTCCATGCATGCATGATGTTTTCAATCGCCTACCAGGACAAACAAGTCAAGCTCATGTTTAGTGTATCTTTCTTTCGTTCTCTTAGTAGTCCTATATCAGTATCATAGTAAACTAGCCAAAATGTGATGCCTCTTACAAATAGAGTGCTTAGGTAGCTACTTCGTCAACTCCTTTTTTTTTGTGATTGTGAACTCCAAAATTTTGCTCAATTTAACTCACCACTGATACTGCGCCTGCATCTTCAGACACAACCAAGAGCACCAAGAAGTTCGTAGCAGTCATCACACTGGTGATTACAGGGTTTGCATTGCTTCTGCTATTGCTTGGCTTTCTGATTTGGAGAAAGGCACGGCGCAGTAAGAAAGGTCCATCCTTGCCATTTCTAAGCATCTGACCAAAAACAAAGCATGTGTATTTTAGGAGGATAATCTGAAACTACTCCTTGCTCTGTTGCTTATGTGGCTTCCTTCTCCATTAGCAGTCACCATATTTGATGACACGGTTGACCTCATGAGCAGCAACTGTCAGACGTACCCTCCGGAGATTCTTAGAGCAGCCACGAACGGATTCTCTTCTGAGAACGTAATTGGGCGAGGTGGATTCGGCATCGTTTACAAGGTGATAATGGTTTACAAGTTGCAATCCAATCCATGTAAATCAGAAAAGAAATTTATTATTCTCGTATAAACAACAGTTCAAAAGTACTAGTCTCATATGCACCAAAGTATTAGGTCGTATAAACACAAATTCATAACCATATTTTCCTTAAAACTAAAGGGAAGAACAACCAGCTTAAAGTTTAGCAAATATGGTGATTGTAGGTGTTGGTGTGTTGTCTTTTCGATTGTCTCGGTGTTTTTGAAGGGTCTCCCAGTTTTGGGGCTGGTGTTTGTATTCTTTTCTCTCTATTAATGGAACGAGGCAGAGCTCCTGCCCTTGTTTCAAAAAAAAAAAAATGTCTTCACGACATACTTGTGTGACAAACGTCTAATTGGATTTGTCAGGGCCAACTGCCAGATGGCCAGGAAGTTGCTGTCAAGAAGCTCTTAGCCGAGAACACAGTGCAAGGCCTGAAAGAGTTCATGAACGAGGTCAACACAATTGCTAAGCTGCAGCACCGCAACCTCGTCCGCCTACTTGGCTTCGGCATTCACTGTACCGAGAGGATACTTGTTTACGAGTATATGAGCAACAAGAGCTTGGATGGCTTCATTTTTGGTATGTTACTGCAAAACCTTCACAGTTTCTGCAGTTGCAGCCAGGGTTATCAAAATCAGTTTTGAATTTTTACTAGGGGTCCGGTAAGACCGGTAGCACCAATTTTCGAAAAAAAAAATCAGTAGTTTTAGAGCCAAAAATTTCAAATGAAATTAAAGTTTTAAATACAAATCGGCTGAAATTGGTGGAAATTAGAGAAACATTGGAGTAAATCGGATGAACTTAGAGTAACTCAGAGTAAAACGTAATATTTGAGACCGGTTTGTGCTTGCCTGGTAGAACCGATTTTCGGCTGATTTTCATAACCTTGGTTGCAGCTCAAGAAATTGTCTGATTAGTTCAATAAATTTGCAAACAGATGAGAGGAGGCGCGCGATGTTAAGCTGGAAAACGAGGATGGATATCATCCTCGGTGTAGCTAGAGGGCTTATCTACCTTCATCAGGATTCGAGGGACACCATGATCCACCGAGATCTTAAGGCGGCGAACGTTCTTCTCGACAGGGAGATGGTGGCCAAGATATCAGATTTTGGCATTGCAAGGCTTTTCAGCAGCAGTCGCGACCACCATGACTCGACGATTACTGAAAGGATTGTTGGGACATAGTAAGCAATGCAACTAAGCACATTGCAACATTGGTCAATTAGTACTTCAATTTTTCATTTTTTATAGCTACAGCTCCCGACGTTTTTACTGACCGTTTTTATGATATGATGATAGTGGTTACATGGCACCAGAATACGCAATGGAAGGTGAGCTATCGTTCATGCAGGATGTGTACAGCTTCGGTGTGCTGTTACTGGAGATCGTCAGTGGCAAGAGGAACCGAAGAGGTTCCAACCTCATAGCACAGGTAAGCAATAAACCTACTGCATCTGAGCAAGCATTATAAAAAATAATCAAAATGAATTTCTATGAAGATGTTTCATCAACACATCTGAATATAAAATAGGATTCTTTCCTACCGTACTTGCCTAGAAAAATCGAAATTTGGACGCTTTTGGCACTGTTACCACCGCAAATTCCAAAAATGGCGTCAGTGGAAACAAAATTCCAATTCTAGCCCCCAACTGACCGCACCATTTAACCGGACGCTGACATGTGGCAATGGTGCGGTCGGGGAGCGCACCACACGGGTGTGGTGCGGTCGGGGAGCGCACCACACCGGTGTGGTGCGGTCCCCGACCGCACCACTCGGCTGGCCACTCGGGAAAGCTCCACCGCACGATTTGCACGGCCAAACGAGTGGTGCGGTCGGGGACCGCACCACACCGGTGTGGTGCGCTCCCCGACCGCACCATTGCCACGTGTCAGCATCCGGTTAAATGGTGCGGTCGGTTGGGGGCTAGAATTGGAATTTTGTTTCCACCGACGTCATTTTTGGAATTTGCGATGGTAACAGTGTCAAAAGCGTCCAAAATTCAGAAAAATCAACACATCTGAACGTGAGGACTTAGTACTAAACTGTTATATCACGTCCCAAACATGATTCAGTTGTTAGGAAACAGCTTCAATGGTATCACATTAAATTCCACCATGGACCTGACGTCAAACTGACGAATTTTTTGCAGGCATGGAAGCTATGGGAAGAAGGCAGGAGCCTCGAGCTCCTTGACCCAACTGTGCGCGGCGACTGCACCGTCGCCGAACTCGAGCATGCCGCGACGTGCATCCAGGTCGGGCTACTGTGCGTTCAGGAAAGCTCGAGCGAACGGTCGCCGATGGCCGACGTGATCCTCATGCTGTCCCACCAGAAGGCGCCGTCACGTCCGCAGCGGCCGGTGGTGTGCACGCCGACGACCATTCCAGAGGCCGTTTTCGGCGTGCAGGAGTTCACCAGTGGCAGCGGCGAGCTGACCATCACGAACCTCGAAGGTCGGTAGCATGTATGGATGCAAGGCAAGCTGCAAGTGAAGATGACATTACTGTCGACTTTTGCGAATGTAATTGGGAAGTTCGTGGCAGCAGCTGAAGATTTTTAGGAGTTCTGATGAATCTTTCTAGAGCAGTGTTTCAATACTTTCCTCTGTAATAAGAGTAGCACTAATCTCAAAGCAGATAGTAACATCTATCAACTATTCATCATACTTTAAAAATTAGGTATTGATAAACATCATCTGGATGTTTTCTTTCTAACTATTATCCAGATTTGTGACCGTTGGATTAGAGATCCAAGAGCCACAAATTCTCTCCACCCCCTCCAAAAAAAATTCACCCCCCTCTCCAAAAAAAATTCTCCCCCCTCCAAAAAAAAGAGACCGTTGGATCTCTAATCCAACGGTCCGAAATTTGGATGATTGTTGGGAAGAAAATATCCAGATGATACCTATACACACCCAAATTTAAAAATTATGCATATTACTATTGAGGAAAGCATAGAAGTACCTCCCATCTTTTTATTTTTTTTTACAAAAGATAGATAAGATTGTCCTTGTGAGACCATGTGAATGTCACATCATGTTGTGTGATGAGTATTTAACTTGGTTATGTAAATATTGTCAAAGTTTGAGATTGGTTTTGAGAGTTGAAATTTTCAGAGTTGCTGTCTGTTAAGGGTGGTCTGACCGCCGATCTAGTGTAACCGGACTCTAGTTAGCGGGCGGACCGCTGGTGTGGTATGACTGGATTCTAGTTGATGGCTGCGTTTTCCAGAGAGCGTATTTTGAAGTTGGGCACACGCGGTCTGACTGACCGTTTTTGACAGTTAGACCGAAATTGAGTTGGGCGGTGTGACCGACATTGAATATGTAGTCACACCAGTGGGTTAGTCTGACCGGTCGGTCCAACCGTCATGGAGAGAGTGGTCAAACTGGTGGTTGCGGCAAGAGAACAGTGAGATGTGATTTGGTTGGTTTGAATGTGTGCACGGTATGGGAGTCGTTGAATAGTTGTCTTATGTTGTATGATGTATGATTTGGTTAGCATAAGTCAAGTGCATGAAACTTGCGCACAAAATCGGATTGTTTTATTTTTGGATGTGCAAATGGCTTGAAAAACGGTAGCAGTCAAATGGCAATGGACTGACACTAGGTGGGGAGTTGAGATCAGTGCTATTGGATAAGTCTAGGTGAGACTACGTGGCTTAAGCAGGAAGCACAGAAGAGATAAGAATCGCGATGAGTTGACTTGGTGCTTATGATGTGCCAAGTGACTAGGTTGAGGCATGTAGAGACAGTTTGGGGAGTCTGAATGCGTGAAAATGTGACGGCTAATCATTGGACACTACAAACACATGTCAAAATATATGAAGATGCTTTGATAGATTGGATTGGTGTTTCAGGCTATCGGAGCCCTTTGGGTAGAGCTTCTTTGAAAAGTGTGCATACGTGTAAAACCCGGTATGGAGTTGAGTTAACGAGTTAGTTTATGTAAGTGGATAAAACTCAACTAGAGGCACTTCTTAAGGTTTCTTGTAAGTCTCCATATATAAGGATGGAGAAGTGTTTGCTTAAGGGCTAAGCTTTAGGAGTCTTAGCTAAGTTTTTGAGAGTTAGGGTTTGGGTTTTCAAGAAGGAAACTTTGTGTGTGTGCTCCATAGAGAGGGAGCTCTGTCCTCTAAGAGTGGAGTGGCTTTAAACATCCATCTATAAGTGAAATAAAGATCCAAATTTCGTCCAAGTGAGCTTTTCCAAGGATTTCTCCTTGTGCTTTGGACTTGCCTGGTTTTTTGGTTTGGATTTGCTCTCCCCTTGATATTGTTGGTTCCCAAGTATGTGTTGATGATGGTAGAACCTCCTAGAGGCTAGATTTCATCCATCTAGGCATCCCTATAGTAAATTCTTGGTGTTTGCCTTGGTTTCCTAGTTTTGATACAATTTGCCTTGTTTTGGGAAAAGGTCAAAACTTTGTTAAGTACCATGTTGATCCATTACTGGAATAGGTTTTATAGGACCCTGAGAAAGCTACATTTCTAGTTTTAAGTCATTTGGTTGAGTAGATTAGAAGTTAGGCCATTGAGTTCATGGCGGTTGTTTGTTTTCTATTTTGAAACGGTGAGCGGCCAAATCACCGTGATCTGAGCGGTTATACTACCCAGTCCTGGTCAGATAGGTGTTGCCCTCAGTTAGACCACTCAGGCCCAGTCCAATCGGTGTGTAGCCTATGGTTAGACCGCCCAGGCTTGGTTTGATTAGTGTGACGCCTTCGGTCAGATTGGCCATTTGATTCTTTGGCCCGCTTGTTACTTCTTTTGTTCTATTTGCTTGTTGATTTTTTGTTTTGTGCTTGTTTCTCCTATGCATCTGAACTTATCAGCTTCTCATAGCTAATCGAGTGTACAAGTAAAAGGGGTTGATTTTTGTTAAAGTTGAAAAGGGGCAAAGATCATTCACCCCCTCCTATCTCCGCCATCGGTCCTACAATCCTGAGTTAGTTACAATCTAGTGAAAAAATTGATGTTTTGGGCACTTATTGTGCCTTAAAACAGAACTTTAACCACTAATTTCCATTATAATATATGTAGAACCTAGTAAACCCACCGCCCGCCAGCCATCCTCCAGCCCCTTTGCCGGTGTCAACACCTCATCGACAGCTTCTTGTAATGGCAGGATTACAAAGAGAAGAAACTTGGGCTTCCAATGAGGAATTTTGAAATGTCAAATTAGAACATTAAACTTTCAACAAGAAAATTTAAAACGTTTGTAGGATTGATATGGAGAGTCAGGGTGAATGAGTTCTTCAAAATCTTCCCCATGGTATTATCAACTTAATGCAGTGGAAACACAAATTCACAAGCTACCAAAACCTAGATCCAAAAATCACAAAGCACCCGAGACAATAGTCTACCCCGGTCAGATTGTCGGTCAATAGGCAGTTGCATCGCTTCGGCTGGTTTGACCACTATGGCACTAGTCTGATCGGGCGCCAGCCGGTCTGACCGAGATCAACTAGTCTGGCGTTCTGACCTCTCATCGAGTGCAGGAGGATAGAACGACACTGCACACAATCCAAGAAAAAGGCTAACTACTAAACCACTGATCCAAACACAGTGAAGCTTTATACAAGTCCTTCCTAGATTATCACGAATCTATTCCCATCATGGATGAAGAAGACAATGCCTAAGTTCTGACCTTTGTCCAAAATAAGGAAGGTTGCACCAATAATTAGGCAAAAGAGGAAACTTTGATATACTTTTGCTCATAAATTCTAGATGATCTAGATGACCTTAGATGTATCCTCATACATCATAGCAAGCTAGATCATAGTACAAACTCAAGCCAAATCGCCCTTAAGATCAAAACCCCCATATGATCTCTCTTTTGAAGAAAACTGAGTAAACACAACAACTCTCTCTACACATTCCTAGATAGATAGGATCCGATCTCTAAGAAATATCTCCACCTCTTGCACGTTGTTAACATCAAGAGAGATAAGAAGGAGATGGAATCCAATAAAGAAAACCAAGTAAATCAAAAACACAAAGAGGGATCCATGGCACAACTCACTTGGATAAAGTTTGAATGTTCATTTCACTTGTAGAGAAAAGTTTTATAGCCACTCTTTCTTAGAGGACAGAGCTCTAACCCTAGAGCACACACACAAGGAAACCCTAATCTCTCTCACAAACCCTAGAATTTCTTCATTCCCTCAACTCACACAAGGGATTAGATAGAGGGGGGTTTGTCAAGGTTGTTTTGGATGCACGACTCTAGTGATGATGTAGTGGTGCCAATTGACAAGGTGGTGCGAGCGGCAGAGGTGCTTGTTGGCCCATATACTAGAGACGAGCACTCCTCACACTCGCTCGTTGCGTGAGCCTTGGCTAAACCAGGCATGCTACGTCAAGGGGAAGAAAAAGAAGTGCCCCTGTGTGATCGACGAGGGTGAAGCCTTGGATCCCATTGTGGTGGTGCCCCTGCAAGCTATGGTCCCTAGTGTTGCTTCAGGGCAAACTACGGTTGGTGAGCTGGGGCCGATTGATTGCTCAGATGTTGGGAGGCCACCGGTGAAGTGCACTGCATAGTTGTCTCCCCCATCTTAACTGGCCAATGCCACAATGCGGGATGGATGCCCAAGTGACAAGGGACAAGATAGGGTTAGATGCCTTTGGGATTGTTGGGCTCAACCCTGAGGAATCATCTGTGGGGAGTACCCCCTCACATGTGTATGCCCTGGAGGCCACTTGTGCGAGGGCTACACCTCTGACTGCTAGGCATGATGCTCTCAGTGAGTTTTCTTTGTCTTATGCTGTTTTGTTTTGCTTTTTTTTATGCCTAACCAGCTGCCTTGTGCAATGTCCAAGGGGGATGATGTGGAGGTGAGCGACAGCAGCTTGCCTTCTCAAAACACCAAGGGTGCTGCACTAGACACCGCTGCTTCACCGTTGTTGGCCTTAGTGGATGTCGGTTCGCTCTGCCCAACCGACTTCAAAGTTCGGCTGGAGGCCAATGCAGGTTTCGAAGAGGTGGCATGGTTTGGTGCTCCACCTGTGGTAGGATGCCTCTTTGAAAACATGTCACTTGCATTGATGTTCCATTCCTTCGAGGCCAACTGTGCAATGGTACAGTGTCTGCTGCTATTGTTGTTTCTTCTCCACTTAGTTGTTTTCTAAGTGTGTCTTGGCAGGGCCTTATGCTGTCTTGGGTGCTCGAGGATGACTTCTAGTGCAGTTATGTTGAGGTACAGGGGCAGGTCAATGCCAAGCAAGCAGAGGTGGGTGCGCTTACCAAGGGGTGGTCGGCCCTCGAGGCAAAGGTGAAGGTGTTCTAGGAGGAGCACTCCGTCCTACAAGCGAGGGTCCAAGAGCTTGAGGCCTCCGAGTCCCAGCTGGCCGAGGAGGTCCGAGCTGAGCGTGGGCCTTGGCTGCCTGGGTGACCATGCTCTTTCTTAGAGGACACCATGAAGAACACCCTATCATGCATCATCACGAGGCCGTGGACGTCGACGTGACTCTACAGTGGCTACGCTATGCCGACCTAGTTATGTTGCAAGCCACTCAAGCATAAAGGAATCATTGCACAAGGGTCGCCTGGCAGGCGGCCTTCTCCACCATGCACATGGTGGGCTATGAGCACCACGAAACCATCGCCAACCACTAGACAATTGTCGCGACTGTGGAAGAGGTGCAGGGGTCGCTTTGGCACATGCATCAGGTGAGCTTCTGGGCCATCCGTGTGCCTGGATGCTATGCTGGAGTCGCTTTGAGCAGGCGGAGGGGAGCAAGGCTACCGCTAGGCAGGGGACACCCGCCAGCGACAAGGTGTGAGCCTTGGATCACTCCTGGTGCCCGCTCCCTTAAGCCTCCTTTCATTTGTTTTGGTTTTTTTAGATAATGGATAGAAATCCGGCCTCTATATCCACACGTGGATATACACAGCCAAAAGTTACAGGAGCTTTTAGACTCAATTACTCAAAGCCTCAAAACTGAGGTACGCAAAAAACAAAGAGCAAAAAGACTAAGAGAGCTAGAAAGACTAAACTTCTAACTTCTATGTCCTTGCTTCAAACTTGCTTTGACCTTGTGCACTGGCAATCCTTCGCATCCTAGTTTACTTAGAAACTCTTGATGTTAGGCCTCAAAATTTGATCTTGTACAGTAGCAATCCTTCACATCCTCGTTTACTTAGAAACTTTGATGTCAAAACGAAGCCACCAAATTAAGTGGGAACCACATGTGGAACTGTAAAGACAACGCCTTCAAGAAGGAACACGACGTAGCCACGCCGCCGCTGCCCGTCCAACATGGACAGGGATTTCTCCCGCAAGATCCACATCGAGAGAGGAGGGGTGCATCGACAGACAGACGCCTCCAAGGAGTAATACGGCTCCCAAAGGTATCGTCATCGTCAGCCCAACAGCAAGACAAAGGCTTTCGCCTGGCACCCAACCCACTCCCAGCGACAGCACGCCAACGACTAGCATAATGGCTGCACATCGACTGGTTCATTTGTTTTGGTTCATAGGTTAGGGTCCCCTCCAGAGCTTTGTTCATCGCCTGGTTTTCTTTTTGGGCTGCGGCGTTAGGCTCTGGAGGGAGGGTCTCTATACCCGTCATCTTTGTAAAGACATCCTTTTTTTTTGAAGGGAGTGTCTATACAACATTCGACTGTTTTTGAGGACAAAATAGTCACATTTTGAGCCGTTAGATGGAGATCCAACGCTCTAGATCATTTTTTTGAGGGGGTCATTTTTTTGGAGGGGGGCTTGTATGGGTGGATCCGTTGGATGGAGATCTAACGTCCCAGATCAATCTTACTGTTTTTGTCCTCAAAAACAGTCGAATGTTGTATAGCAATACTCTTTTTTGAAATGGAACGAAGTCATACTAGTTGCCACATTTGTCATTGCCTCTTATTTCTATCCTATGTTGGTTCTCATTTATTAGGGTAGCCATCACAGGTACAAGTGTCAGCAATCGGGGGGTTTCAACCTCATGACACGAGATGAAGGTGCAAGCTCCTTAGCATGACCCAAAGTCGGGGCGCTCGTGGGGCATTGAGGTGTGTACCAAGGCATGAGGCCAGGTGCGATGGCTTTTGTTTATACACTGAACTCTCGCTTGGCGTGTCTAGCTGTGTGTCGAGACCCGAATACATAAATCTAGACTCTTCTATTTATTCTGCACTAGTACAGAATCACACTAGTGCACATAGTGTAAACATAAATGAAATATCAACCATATCACGACTTACTAAGAAAAGACTTAAATATTATTAATTATCAAAGTTGCAACCTTATGGTCAAGTTTATAGATAATAGCCTGAATGGCTTAAAAAACTTACAGCGGAAAAATAGAAATAAGCATAGTAGCCACTTGACATGCCCACAGGCGAATGCGGACGCCGAGACAAGTTCACCTTGCACACGGTGGTGGTGAACGGGGAAGATGCACAGTGTACAAACCACTAGACGCGTGATACATGGCACAGTGAGTGGCCAAGAATGGGATGGATGAAGGCCATCAGATCGGCTGGCTCAACTGGCTCGGATGGTGACACGCGTCAAGGGGCGGGCCGATCGGCTAGTGGGCTGAGCGAAGGGAAAGGTGGGCTGGGCTAGGCCGGAGAGGAGAATGGTCTTTGTCCCATTTGGCCTTTTAGGATTTTTAGTGATTTTTCAATTTCAGAAATTCAAACAAAATCAATTAAGCTCTAGCAAATAGCAAATAAATCCAGACAAATCTCAGAAAATTCCGTGAGGCACAAGGAACCCAAATAAAATGGATTTTCTTTTAATTGGTGTTTACTTTAGTCATATTAAATCTTTTAAATTTGTAAAAATTGTAATTAAGCTTGTATTAATTCCAAGAAAATCAAAATGGTTATTTTTATTTTTAAAAGCTTCAAAAAGGCTCTTAAAATTAGGACATTATAGTGTGCACTAGGGCACGAGGACAGGCACGATGACTTTCATTTATACACCGAGCTCTCGCGTGGGGCATCAAGGTGTGAACCAGGGCGTGAGGCTCTGCACGGTGGCTTTCTTTTATACACTGAGCTCTCATGTGAGGCATCGAGGTGTGGACCGGTGCATGAGGCCATGTGCGGTGGCTTTCGTTTATACACCGAGCTCTCGCATGGGACGTTGAGGTGTGTACCGGGGTGAGAGGCCATGTGTAGTGGTTTTTGTTTATACACTGAGCACCTTATGTGGGTCTTCAAGATGTGGATCAGGATGCAAGGCCCTGTGCATTGTCTTTCACTTCAGTTTTGGCCCCCCATTGTGCTCTTTTAATTAATGCGGGCCGTGGGCCAAAATGTTTACATGGGGTGTTTTACCTGCCTAGCATATTCCTGAGGCCTTTTATCGGATGCAACTGGTCTTTACATGGGGGTCTATGCTCGTCCCAAATATATTATGCAAAAGTTTGTCATGTGGCGGAGCACCTTGTGCATTCATGGGCAAAACTTGTGGAGCCTTTTGGCGTTCCATGTGTGTGGTATCGGGTCTTTGTGTACTATCATGATGTAGTATGCTCCCGCCCTTGTCATTCAAGTTATTATGTATGCACCCTCCCACTTGGACTCCAATTTGCTAACCAACATGGTGTTGGCTGTGTGTTTGAACACCATGTCGCCGATGGCCAATGGGCGTAGCTTGACCTTGTGTTATATGAGGCGGTGACTTCCTTCGTGTACCATGCCATTGTTGCCACGGCTTGTAGCCTATCTTCCTCGAGGTGATCTAAGGATACCTCACAGTCTCCCAACACTTATTTGGCTTGGACATGCAATGATCATGAGGCGAGCTCTCCTAGGCTCATGTCTTCATCACCGAAGAGGAGTCTAAAGGGTGAGAACCCCATCAGTCTTGTCGGTGAAGTCCTACTGGCCCAAAGTGTCTTGATGAGTTCTTCAGGACAAAGGCCTTTTCGCACCCCTACCAAGAACTTCATGAGCTCTAACAGAAAGTTTTTGTTTGCCCTTTTGATGGCCCCATTCTACTCAAGGTGGCCTACTGATGTGAAGCATATCTTGATTCCCATGCCCTCATAGAAGCCTCTAAACTTGGCTGAGTTGAATTGAGCCCTGTTGTCAGTGATGATTTCTCGGGGCACTCCATAGTGGCATACGATTGTCTTCCAGATGAACTTCTGGCCTGCCGCTGCTGTGATTTTTGTGATGGGCTCTGCCTCAACCCATCTTACCAAATATTCGATGGTGACGATGGCAAAGCAAAGGTCGCTTCTTGCTCGAGGGAATGGCCTGATGATGTCGATTCCCCATTGAGAACTTTAGTCTAAGTCTAAACATGAATCAAAAGGCCTTAACCCTAGATCAAAGCATGAACACCTATAAACAACGTTAGAGCGGAAGCGTGATTGCGTACCCGAAGTCGGAGAAGCCATGAGAGGTGCTCGGTTGGTGCGGGAGGTTGCCAACGGGGTAGAGGTAGTCGGCCGGCGTGAAGTTGTCGCCGTGAAACTGAGGTCGCTGGTGTGGACGACGGAGCCGTAGACGGAGATGAGTTTCGGCCTTCGTTCACCACAGCGTGTCGTTAGCGATCGGGTCTGTTAGGGTTTTTAGAAGTCTAGAACAACTTGTGTCGTAGCCTCTGCCGAAAACCCTCGTATTTTTATAGCGCTGGGTAACCGGGACCGAAACCAAAATGGAGTTGGAAACGCTACCGATCATTGCGCGGGTGGAGTTATTGTCTCCCTGAAATCTCGGGGAAACGTTAGCCGAGAGATCAATCCAACATTCTCCCCTTTGATCGTAAGGCTAACATCATAAGCCCATTCTCGATAAAATAGCATACTAAGGCAATGTATTGTATGACCAATGAAGTGCCATACAACCCCAGTACCTATAGTGTACTATCCTATCTCGAAGTGGATATTCATTATACTTAATGGGAGTTGGTTTGCTTAAAGGTCCTTTTATCCAGAATCAGAGGCTTTCCAATAAACCCATGCCGGCAACATGATCACGAAAAATATTGGGTGGTAAGCCTTTAGTAAGCGGATCCGCAAGCATTAACTTAGTACTGATATGCTTGATACTTATGGTTTGATCCTGGATTCTATCTTTCACAACATGATACTTAATGTCAATATGTTTGGCAGCACCACTTGACTTGTTGTTATTTGCATAAAAGACTGCGGGTTCGTTATCGCAGTATAAGGTAAGTGGTTTAGAAATGCTATCTACCACTCTAAGTCCCGGGATAAAGTTCTTAAGCCATACAGCCTGCCCGGTAGCTTCATAGCATGCCACAAACTCAGCTTGCATCGTTGAAGATGCCGTAAGGGTCTGTTTGGAGCTTTTCCACGAGATAGCTCCTCCAGCGAGTGTGAAGATATAACCTGACGTGGATTTCTTAGTATCAACACATCCCGCAAAATCTGAATCTGAATAACCAATAACTTCAAGGTTATCAGAAAACTTATATGTGAGTATGTAATGCTTAGTAGCTTGCATATAGCGCAAAGCTTTCTTAACGGCTTTCCAGTGGTCCGGTCCTGGATTTGACTGATATCTGCCAAGCATCCCAGTTACAAAAGCTAAATCAGGGCGTGTACATACTTGAGCATACATAATGCTTCCGACAGCTGAAGCATAAGGAACCGACTTCATCTGATCAGTTTCATATTGGTTCCTCGGACATTGAAATGTTCCAAACTTATCGCCCTTAACAATAGGAGCAGGCGAGCCAGAGCACTTATGCATATTGTATCTCTTCAGTACTCTGTCAACGTATGCCTTCTGAGATAAGCCTAATATTCCTTTGGACCTATCTCGGTGAATCTCAATGCCAAGAACATCAGAGGCATCGCCGAGATCCTTCATATCAAAATTAGATGAAAGAAATCTCTTGGTCTCAAACAGCATATCCTTATCGCTGCTGGCCAATAAGATATCATCCACATAAAGTACTAAGATGGTGAATTTACTCCCCTTGAACTTAACATATATGCAGTTATCAACTTCATTTTCTTTAAAACCAAAACTTCTTATAATCTTATCGAATTTGAGGTACCACTGCCTCGACGCTTGTTTTAAGCCATAAATGGATTTCTTAAGTCGACATCCCATATGCTCCTTGCCTTCCACGACAAAACCTTCCGGTTGAGCCATGTAAACATTTTCTTGCAAGTCACCATTAAGAAATGCCGTCTTAACATCCATCTGATGCAGCTCTAAATTGTAATGAGCTACAAGTGCCATAACAATTCTGAATGAATCTTTAGTTGAGACAGGAGAAAAGGTGTCATTATAATCAACCCCCTCTCTTTGTGAGAAGCCTTTTGCTACGAGCCTTGCTTTGAACCTTTCGATATTTCCCTTAGAGTCATGTTTGGTTTTGTAGACCCATTTACAGCCTACTGTTTTGACCCCGTCAGGAATTTCTACTAAGTCCCATACATCGTTAGTGCTCATAGACTTTAGTTCATCCTCCATGGCTTCAAGCCATTTAGAAGAATGTTCACTCATTATGGCCTCCTTATAAGAAGTAGGATCATCTACCTTCCCTATATCATTAATATCCTCATTCATATAGACAACATAATCATTTGGGATGGCAGATCTTCTCTCCCGCTGTGATCTTCTAAGAGGTTCATTAGTTATTTCAGGAGACTGCTGAGGCTCTTCATTAGGTATAACATTAGGAATTTCAGAGACCTCAACAGTGGGTGCAACAACAGTATTCTCTACTGGAGGTGCAACCGCCTGAGGCGCAGGGACAAAAGTCTCTAGGATGAGCGGTGAAGGAACATAAACCCACTTCTCCTCAAGATCTATTTTCCTGGGCTCCAGGTCCTCGTTATTTTCTAAGAACACAGCGTGCCTTGTTTCTACAAACTTAGTTATCCTATCAGGACAATAAAACCGATACCCTTTGGATCTATCAGGGTACCCAATAAAATGGCAACTTACTGTTTTAGGATCTAATTTCCCAATGCGTGGACTAAATAACTTAGCTTCAGCACGACAACCCCACACTCGTAAGTATTTCATACTCGGTTTTCTCCCAGTCCATAATTCATAAGGTGTTTTAGGTACCGATTTACTGGGAACCCGATTAAGAATATGTGCGGCTGTCTTAAGTGCTTCCATCCACAAGCCAATTGGTAAACTAGAATGGCTAAGCATGCTCCGTACCATATCCATAAGTGTACGGTTGCGCCTTTCAGCTACACCATTCTGCTGAGGTTCGCCCGGCATAGAATACTGGGCAACGATGCCATTTTCCTGAAGGAACCTAGCGAAAGGGCCAGGAATTTGCCCATAAGAGGCATGTCTTCCATAATATTCTCCCCCACGATCCGATCTTACCACTTTAATTCTTAGGTTGTGCTGATTTTCAACTTCAGCCTTAAATATCTTAAATTTATCAAGTGATTCAGATCGGTCTTTAATGGGAAAAATATAACCATAACGGGAGAAATCATCAGTGAATGTGATGAATGTATCAAAACCATCCACTGATGTCACAGGAAAAGGACCACAAATATCAGTATGAATTAATTCTAATAGTCCTGTGCTGCGAGTAGCTCCCTTCTTTATTTGTTTAACATATTTTCCTTTAATACAATCAATGCAGTGGTCTGAGTCAGAGAAATCTAATGGGTGGAGAATTTCTTCTTTAATGAGACGCTCCATTCTCCCCCTCGAAATGTGGCCTAAACGACAGTGCCACAGTTTCGAAGAAGTCTCATCATTATTTGTACGCTTAGCATCACAAACATTCATGGATACAGGAGATTCATTAAGGGAAAGCATATAGAGCTTGTCTTGTCTAAAAGCAAGACCAACATTATTTGAATTAAACTTAATAATACATTTATTGTCACCAAAAATACATTCAAAACCTTCATCGTCCAATAAAGAAACTGAAATTAAATTCCTCCTGATGGAAGGAACATAGACTACATTATTAAGACGAAGAATGAAGCCGCTATCTAAGACTAATGAAATAGATCCAACTGATTCTACTTCGGCTTCCTTTCCATCCGCGACTCTAAGACTTCGCTCCCCCTTTCTTAGTGTTTTCGCGGTAAGGAATCCCTGTAAAGAGTTGGTAACGTGCACAGTTGCACCTGAGTCAATCCACCAAGAACTAAGGGAAAAATCAGCATAAAGAGTTTCATCAATGAATGTTATTGTATCATTACCCCTTTTGGCGAGCCACTTAAGGAAACCTATGCAATTCTTCTGGAAATGCCCTGGCTGCTTGCAGAAATGACATTCCCCCCCTTTAGATGCTCCGGCGGGAGCAACATGAGGCTTAGGTGCATTGTGCACTTTAGGCCCCGATTTGTCTGAGTTAGGGGAGAATTGCAACTTCTTCTTGGATTTGTAGTCCCCTTGGAACTTCCTTTTGTTAGAGCCACCGACATGAAGAGCAAAATCCTTCTTTTCTGTTCTTATTCTCTCTTCCTCCTGAACACACATGGCGATCAAGTCGCTCATGCTCCATTTTTCTTTCTGAGTATTGTAATTAATCTTAAAAGCTGTATACTCAGAAGGAAGAGATGTCATAATAAAATGGACAAGGAAACCATCAGATATTGCCATGTCCATGTTCTTGAGTTTGTCTGCCATATCCGTCATCATCATGATATGTTCTCTTATATTGCTGGACCCATCATACTTAGTGGTTAAGAGCCTCTGAATCAAAGTACTGGCATAAACTTTAGTGGAGCCTTTGAATTTCTCCTCGATTGAAGCCAAGTACTCCTTAGCATTTTCAGAATCGGGGATTGCTCCCCTGATCATGACTGAAATAGAGGTCTTCATAATCATTAGCGATAAGCGGTTAGACCGCTCCCATTTTTCAGCATTAGCCTCGTAAACTTTCTTTGTCTCATCAAAATTCTCCTCACCTTCGGTGGGAGGAATGGGAACGGCTACCCTTAAGGCATAGTCGAGGTCCAAAACCCCAAGACCAACAGTAATTCGTTCTTTCCACGTGGGAAAATTGCTCCCCGTGAGCTGCTCAATGTTATCAATAGTGGCGGCAACGTTTGAAGCATTAAGTGCTGAATTTCAAAATAAAAGGGCAAAAATTAGAAATTATCATAAGGATATATGTTGCATGTAATTAACCCTACGTTGGTCTGATTAATAACATGCAAAAATTACAGTTCTAATTCATATCACCGTTGGGCAGAAAACGAAAAAAAAACTTTAATTTTATATGGCGACATATGATTATAAACAACGTTGGTCAGAATATAACCATATGCATACATAATGCCAAAATTAATCATAAAGATCTCAAGATTAAAATATCCCGTTGGTTCAATTTTAATCCGAGATTATACATAGTAACAGGGTAAAGATACATGAAATTTTGGGCCTTTGAACTTAATTAAAACAGTGCATAAAATAAAAACTTAAAGCAAGAGGAAATGCACTGAAAATAAAGGACAATAGTACTGCTACAGAAGTCCAAAAAACGGCCTAAAACAAGCATTCAGCCCACAAAATTTCGCAGCCCAAAAGATCCCATGGCCTAAAAAACATTCGCGCGCGGCCCAAAAGCAATCGGCCCAAGGAGGCGCGCACACGGGTGCAGCCCATCAGCTCGCGCGGCCCATAACGCGCGCAGCCCATAATGCGCGCAGCGGCCCCGACTTAAAACGCGCACTGGCGCGTGCCATCCGATTTCGATCGAACGGCCGAGAACGGCTGGCGGCCCATCAGATCTCCAGCCCGGAAAATCGTGACCACAGAATTGAATCGGGCGGCTAATAGCGCGCGCGTCCGGGATATTATCCCCGAAAACCCTAACCCTAGGGCCATTCGGCCTGACCCCTTGCGAAAAACCCGGAGCGGCGGCGGCTCCCGCGCGTAGCGGCGCGCGGCACGGAGCGGCGGGCGCGCGACGCGGAGCGGCGGTGGCGTGCGGGCGAAGCCCGCGATGCGGCGGCATAAGGTGGCGGCCCCCGTAGCCCTCCTCGCCGGCGCGCAGCGTGCGACCGAGGTTGCGCGTGCGGCCGTCGAGCGGGGCCACGGCGGCGCCCTTCACCGGTGAAGGCCGGAGATCCGAAAATACCGTAAGTTCTTCTCCCGCCCCGATCTAAAATTTTACTCTATTGATTTGGGTTTCTAGGGTTCGGGAAAATTTGGGGTTTGGGATTCGGGTGGGCAGATTTTGGGAGATTTCTATTAGGGTTTTGCCAATCAAAACTCACCTCCTTCTAAATGCTAACCGAGCCCCAAATAAAATCTAAATCCGAGCTTCAGTTAAGGCTAATAGGGTTCAAGATTGAAACTAGTATGCTCTGATACCAAATGAGAACTTTAGTCTAAGTCTAAACATGAATCAAAAGGCCTTAACCCTAGATCAAAGCATGAACACCTATAAACAACGTTAGAGCGGAAGCGTGATTGCGTACCCGAAGTCGGAGAAGCCATGAGAGGTGCTCGGTTGGTGCGGGAGGTTGCCAACGGGGTAGAGGTAGTCGGCCGGCGTGAAGTTGTCGCCGTGAAACTGAGGTCGCTGGTGTGGACGACGGAGCCGTAGACGGAGATGAGTTTCGGCCTTCGTTCACCACAGCGCGTCGTTAGCGATCGGGTCTGTTAGGGTTTTTAGAAGTCTAGAACAACTTGTGTCGTAGCCTCTGCCGAAAACCCTCGTATTTTTATAGCGCTGGGTAACCGGGACCGAAACCAAAATGGAGTTGGAAACGCTACCGATCATTGCGCAGGTGGAGTTATTGTCTCCCTGAAATCTCGGGGAAACGTTAGCCGAGAGATCAATCCAACACCCATCGCACGAAGGACCATATCAGGGTAGTAGTTGTAGTGGCATTGGTAGGACTTTAGTGTTGTGTCCCATCCAATAGCATCGTTGGCATTTTTGCACAAGGTCTTAGGCATCACGGAGGGCTGTGGGCCAGTAGGGCCTTACTGAAAGGCTTTTACATCAAGGCCTCTTGGTGCTTGATGGGCTCCTTAGAGTCCTTGGTGGATCTCACAAATGAGGTCTTGGCCTTCTTGCCTTGATATGCATCAGAGGAGAGGGGTGCACACCACTTCTTTGCAAAGGAGATCATCGACAATAACATAGTTTCTTACATGCTGTTTGAGGCATTTTGCTTCGACTAGATCTTCAGGCTCTTCACTGCTGGGAAGATAGTTGAAGATGAGCTTGCACCAAATGGCATCTCTAATCGCGAGGACTTCAAGCACAGCTGCTTGTCCTGAAGTAGGTGTGGAGGGTGTTTTGAGTACTTCATAGAAGACGTTTACTAGAGGTTGATACGCTGACCTGGAAATTTTAATGAGCTCCTCAGCTACCTCGTTCTTGCCACACAGTATAACTTGAACTATGATGCCCACGAACTGCCTTGCTATGGCTCATACTACAGCGAGTATCTGGCCATTTTGGGGTCACACGCTAGGTACAGCTTGTCGATGTGGCTCACCATCAGCCAGGAGTCACTCTTGACGATGATTCTCTGAGCCCCTAGTGCTTTGGCCTTGCGGAGGCCGAGCAAGAGGACCTTGTATTCTGCTGCATTATTTGTCATAGGGAACTCTAGGTGGGTCGTATGCAATATTTGCTGTCACTCCAGTGATACTAGAATTGTCGTGGTGCCTGTCCCTATGGCACACCATGACCCATTGGTTTAGATGGTCCAGGTTGCTTCGGTCTAGGGATCGAGGACCTCCACTAGCTGTAGGATCCATTTTGCGATGAAGTCGAGGTCCTCTAGTTGTAGGATCCATTTTGCAATAAAGTTGACTATTGTCTAAGATTTAATGGTCATGTGGGCAATGAGACCATATCAAAGGGGGCCAGCTCCATGGCCCACTTGCCTATTTGGCCTGTAGCTTCTTTGTTGTGCAGCAACACACCGAGGGGGTAGGATGATGGTATGGTTATCTCATGCGATGTGAAGTAGTGTTGTAGCTTTGCAGAATGCCATTAACAGAGCATACACCAATTTCTCCAATTCAATGTACCGAGTCTTGGCCCCTTGTAGAGCCTCTGATACATAGTATATGGGGCGCTGCACTCCATTATCTTCTTGAACCAGGACTGCGCTTACTGTGGCTACTGAGGTGTGGTACAGCAATAGCTTCATGCCTTACTTTAGGCTAACTAGGCTTGGAAGCTGGGCCATGTATTGCTTAAGCTCATCAAATGCTTTTTGGCAGTTGTCGGTGTTGTAAGGTCTTACGACCTCCCAGGATCCTTTACGACTTGTTAGAGTCGTTTACGACCGGATAGAATTGACTACGACCGGTTCTGGATGCTTACGACCAGTTCCGACCGCTTCAAACTCTATCGATCAACTTTTCTTCGTAGTCGTAAAAACACTGTAGCAATTACGACCACTCCTCCTTATCGAGCGCTGTCTTCCTCCAGCCGCTCTCGAAAATACCGTGATCGTAAATCTTTACGAACACGCAGTGATGCTGGCGATAACTGTTCACCGTAGTCGAACTCCCTTTTGTCTACGTTCACTTCCTTCAACGTGATCGGAGTCGCTTCCGATCACGTACTAACCTTCTCGGCGTAGTCGAAGAATAACTGTTCCTTTGCCGTGATCGTAGCACCTTTCGATCACGCCTGCTGGAACTTTGCCGTGGTCGTAACTCCTTCCGATCACGCTTGCGGTGATCGTGAGTCCTTCCGACCACGTCTTGCACAATCACACGACAAAAGCAAAGCTTTGTGTTTTTCCCTCTTTTTGTATTTTCTCAATGGCTTGGTGGTACATCGAATACATGGCTCTAAGCCTCTTTTTATACCCGGCTGTTCTAATTCAACACGGGTTCTCAACCTACTCCGACTCCGAGTCTTATACGACTTTGACTCGGTTTCCAACTACGACTTTGAATTTGACTCTGATATGACTTCGTCTTCGACTCTGATACGACTTCGTCTGGAACTTGGCTTCAACTTCGACTTCTGATTTCTCCTCCGTCTTGACTCGATTACTTCCAAACTTTGTGTGCGTCTTCTAAAACTAGATTATTTCCAACATTCTCTCCCTAATCTTGTTTTAGTAACTTCCATCATGTCGATCTTCTTCCTTGATTACTTTGACGTTCTCCTGCTTCTGCTTCTTCCTTGACCGGTCTTTCTGGGCTGGAGCACCTGCTCTCACAGCCTTTGCTCTCGCCGTTTTCTTCCTGCAACTCTGGTTCGCGCTTCCTCCACCAGTAACTCGTTTCACTGATGTGTGAACTTGCTTTCGACCATCGTCCTTCACGCTGTGCTTTCTCCCGCCACCTCGGGATGCAAACTCCAGGCTTTTGACTGCCTTCTTTTGGTCTTGTGGGAGCTCCTCCTGAGACTTCATGTGATCTACACTGACCACTCAAGCTCTTGTTGTTTCGACCTTCCTTTGCGCCAGTTGCACCTGGTACGACTTTACCTTGCTTCCCTCCATCTGCATGCGAGTAAGCACCTCCTGTCTCGTTTGCTACGACTTCGCCTGCTGTGTGTGGTCGATGTCGACCACCTGGGCCACCCCTTCTTTTCTCGGCTGCGGTTGCTACATGTGGTCCGTGTCGACCACTCGGGCCGATGCTTCGACCGCTCAGGCCAATCCTGGGACCTGTTCGTGCAGGTAGTCGTTCGAAATCGACTACTCGCGCACCCCTGGTTTGATGTGGTCGTAATGTGTTTCGACCACGTTCAAATCTTGTTTGCCATGGTCGTACGACTTCTCGACCGCCTCCAGTCTTCATTTGCCGTGGTCGTGACACTTCCCGACCACGTTCGATCACCGTTTGTCGTAGTCGATTGCCCTCTCGACCACGTCCAATCCCTTTAGCCGTCTTGATCGTTACGACTTCAGGCTTTTTTCTGCCGTCTGCCACGACTTGCTTTTCTCCCGACTTGCTTGTTATGACTTCAGGTTGGCCTTCGATTACCAGCAGATGAAGTCGTTCACATTCTGGTTCCTCCAGAACCCTTTGCATGCCATCTGGTTTCCAGATTTTCAATGGTAGCTTGTACAACCGATTTGCTGACTTTTGCACCTTCATTAGCAACCGCTCTCTGTTGTCGAAGACTCTCAGGTGATTCTCTTTGAGCTCGATCCGGCAACCTTCTTCGGTCAGTTGTCCAAGACTTATGATATTGCTGCAAAGACTTGGTATGTAATATACATCTGACAATAGTCTTCGACTTCCATCCTTGCACTTCAACAGAATTGTCCCCTTTCCTCTGATCTGTACGGTTGAGCCGTCTCCAAACTTCACTTTGTCGAGCACTTTCTCATCTAGCTTATGAAACATTGAATATGTTCCTGTCATATGATTACTAGCTCCATTGTCGAGGTACCAATCTGATTGTTCCTGAGACTCCTCTCCCTTCTCCATCAAACTAGGAAACACCTTCCCTTCATTCAGTAGCACCATTGTCGGTTCTTCAACAGTGCAGTGCGACAACAACAGTGTTGGTTCTGTGAGTTCAGCAGTTTGAGCCATGTTGACTTCTTCGACTTTCTTCTTGCTCCTGCATTTTGCAGCATAGTGCCCATACTTCTTGCAGTTATGGCACTGAATGTGGCTTCGACATTCGGCAGCGTAATGACCGAATTTTTCACACTCGAAACATTGAATGTGAGACTTATCTTGAAATCTTCCACCTCGACCAGTTCCACGACCACCTCTTCCGGACTGAAATCCACGACCTTGCTGGTCATATGAGTCTGTCTGGTCTGGATTGTCTTGATTCCTCGTGTCCTCCTTGGCGAGCAACATTTGTTGGTTGTAGGACCCTTGCCCTTCGTTGTCGGCTTGGTAACTTTTCAGGAGCTGCTCGTGTGCTTTGAGCGCCCCAGTCACCTCCTCAATCTTCATCTTCGAGAGGTCCTGTGAGTACATAAGTGTAGTCACAACTGAGAGAAACTTCTCTGGCAGTACTCGCAAGTACTTCACCGCCACTTCATCTTTTAGATCGTCGCCGAGAGATTTGATCTCATTTACGACCTCATTGAATCGACCAGAGAACTCATCCACGGTCTGACTCTTCCCCATCTTCATGGCTTCAAACTCACTTCTTAATGTTTGAAGTCGAACTTCCTTCACTCGATCTACTCCTTGGTGCATTATCTGCAGAGTAGTCCAGACGTCTTTCGTCGTCTCCTTGCCGACCAGCTGTCGCATCATCGAGTCGGGCACAGCTTGATAGATCGCTGCCATCGCCATCTTGTCGAGACGATCATCGAGGACCTTGTCCTTCTCCTTTGGTTCGACCGCACCCCAGACGCCTTGCGCGATCATGTTGACCTTCATCTTCATCGCCCAGACCGGATAGTTGTCCGAACTGAGGATCGGGTACTGCAGCGACACGCTCTGCTTCGCCGTGTCAGCCATGTTTAACCACGGCTCTGATACCAACTGTTGTAAGGTCTTACGACCTCCCAGGATCCTTTACGACTTGTTAGAGTCGTTTACGACCGGATAGAATTGACTACGACCGGTTCTGGATGCTTACGACCAGTTCTGACCGCTTCAAACTCTATCGATCAACCTTTCTTCGTAGTCGTAAAAACACTGTAGCAATTACGACCACTCCTCCTTATCGAGCGCTGTCTTCCTCCAGCCGCTCTCGAAAATACCGTGATCGTAAATCTTTACGAACACGCAGTGATGCTGGCGATCACCGTTCACCGTAGTCGAACTCCCTTTCGTCTACGTTCACTTCCTTCAATGTGATCGGAGTCGCTTCCGATCACGTACTAACCTTCTCGGCGTAGTCGAAGAATCACTGTTCCTTTGCCGTGATCGTAGCACCTTTTGATCACGCCTGCTGGAACTTTGCCGTGGTCGTAACTCCTTCCGATCACGCTTGCGGTGATCGTGAGTCCTTCCGACCACGTCTTGCACAATCACACGACAAAAGCAAAGCTTTGTGTTTTTCCCTCTTTTTGTATTTTCTCAATGGCTTGGTGGTACATCGAATACATGGCTCTAAGCCTCTTTTTATACCCGGCTGTTCTAATTCAACACGGGTTCTCAACCTACTCCGACTCCGAGTCTTATACGACTTTGACTCGGTTTCCAACTACGACTTTGAATTTGACTCTGATATGACTTCGTCTTCGACTCTGATACGACTTCGTTTGGAACTCGGCTTCAACTTCGACTTCTGATTTCTCCTCCGTCTTGACTTCGATTATTTCCAAACTTTGTATGCGTCTTCTAAAACTAGATTATTTCCAACAGTCGGTCTAGCGAAATGGCTCCACTCAGCATAGCATTTTGAAGAATGGTAACACCCACTTTTAGGAATGGGATAGGAATCGGCTGAGGGTGGGGAGTCATCACGTCCACTTCTGCACCTTGCGTGCATTGCAGGGGTGGTGGGGGCTAGGGACTTCATCTCTTGTATTTCTTGTATTTTTTTGGATTAGCCTCAATGCCCTTTTTGGAGATGAGGAACCCTAAGAGTTTTTTTGACCTTGACGCAGAAGGCATACACATCTCTGGGTTAAGCTTTACCCCCTTCGCTAGCAGGTTAGCAAAGGTCTCCTGTAGGTTTGCCAGCTGGGAACCCCCTTTGAAGCTTTTGACAACTATAACATCGACGCATGCCTCAACATTGTGGCTAAGCTGTGTGGCTAAAAATTTTGCTATGAGGTAGGTGAAGGTGGCTTAGGTGTTTTTAAGGCCGACGGGCACCCGCACGAAGCAGTAGGTGCCCAACAATGTGATGAAGGCTGTTTTTGTTGGAAATCTAGTCAATTTTCGGCATATTTTAATCCAGAAATTCAGCAAATAAAACATGACATAAACATGCATGAGTGATCTATGAACGATGTATTCATATTCGCTAACGAACAAGCTAACAGAAACATCTATTAACATATTCATAGCGCACAGAAACAAATACACCAGAAAAGTTTTCAATTTATACCCTCGGGCGGGCCAGTGCCGGAGACACCGGAGGCGCCGTTACCATCAGTAGACATGATGGCCTATTCGATGTAGTCGATCAAGGCGTGATGCAGGACGAAGCTTGATGCAGTAAGATGTTCGCAGTGCAGTCCCACGAACGGTTCACCAGCAGGAAGTAAACGTCGCAGATTGAGTAGTCGCGCCGATGCGCTTCCCAAAAACTTGATCGCCCGCCTACCCGTGCAGGTACACAAACGGACGAAGTTCCGAAGGCCTACTCGCCCAGAAACTTGTGCGCGCAAGGCTCTGGACCAGAGATTGCAGAGAGCAGCAACAAAAACAGAGAGAGAGAACTGTTCTTTCGTATCCCTTTGGTATGGAGAGGAGAGCCTTCTTTTGTAACAGCAAAAAACGAAGAGACAAGTAACTGCAGCCATTAGTCACTAGTAACAGCAACCATTACTCGAAAGTAACCGCAGCCATAATCCACTGGTAACTGCACCGTTACTGCCAGCCAGTGCATTTCGATTTTCGAATAGATAAAGAAAAACGTGCTCGCACCCGACACGCTTGCACGCGCGCACACACACACGCACACGCACCGCACCGCACGGCACGGCACGGCTCGGCTCGGCGTGGGGTGGCGAGGCGAGCGAGCGAGCGCGCGCGCGTGTATTGGCTCTCTCCAATTCCACAAGGGGGTTACCACGTTCCACCTTTTAAAGTGGTGTAACTCCCATTCAACTCTCCATATGGGACTAAACAGTTTTTCCATGTGGGCCTAGGAATTTCATTTGATTAATTGCTAAATTAATAATGGACCAAGCCCAATTAATCTAACAATCCCCACCAAATTTCAAGGCACACAAGAAATGCTCTCAGTTCTGCTGTTGTTTGATATACCAGTGTTTCGATGGAGACTGTTAAGTTGAACATCCACCTAGGAAAGGAGTTATACTCATCCACAACTGAACAATGGACTATGCCTTGAATTGACAGTTTTGTGCGAACAAGCTTTACCCAATTCCTTTACTAGTACTAGGCTGCCTAAAGCATCCCCTCTGGTTGGAGCATATAAGTCATACTCCATGCCTAT
Source organism: Dendrocalamus latiflorus (assembly GCA_017311315.1). Lineage (NCBI taxonomy): Eukaryota > Viridiplantae > Streptophyta > Magnoliopsida > Poales > Poaceae > Dendrocalamus > Dendrocalamus latiflorus. Next base: position 21,989,645 of record CM029643.1, on the reverse strand, counting down.
TCATGAGTATCTAGAAATCACCCAAATCTCATAGACTGTGACCAGCAGTCGAACTCATATAGGTGTGTTCCTTCTAAGATGTCCTGTAGGTCGACATCTCTGCTTTAAATAAGCCACTCGGATCACATTGAGGTAAAAACCAACCTGCCATACAGAATAGGAGAGAAGTGCATCACTGAAGAAATGAGCCTTGTAAAGGTCTCTCCTCCCAGTCAACCAACAGCTTGTTTCACCATCCTACTTCACGGGATCTCCGATCACGTAGAACATGTTACTACTGTGGTATGACTTATGTGGGTCTCAGGCCCATCTCACTCGATGCACTATCTATCACATTACGTGATAAACCCTTTGTAAATTGGTCGGCCAGATTATTAGCTGTCTGGACATAGTCCAGCGCTATCACTCCGGAGTTTTTCAACTTTCTGACAGACTTCAACCGCCTCTTAACATGCCTAGATGACTTCATGTTGTCCTTAGAACTGTTCACCTTGATAATTACAGTCTGATTATCACAGTTCATCAGGATAGCCGGTATCGGTTTTTCAACTACCGGCAAATCCATAAGGAGTTCACAAAGCCACTCAGCCTCAACAGTAGCGGTATCTAATGCTGTGAGTTCTGCTTCCATTGTTGACCTCGTTAAGATGGTCTGCTTGCAAGACTTCCAGGAAACAGCACCACCTCCAAGTGTGAACACATATCCACTCGTGGCTTTTATCTCATAAGCATCAGAGATCCAGTTTGAATCACTGTAGCCCTCCAGTACCTTTGGGTAAACAGCATAGTGAATGCCATAGCTCACAGTTGCCTTTAGATAGCGCATTACTCTCTCAAGAGCACGCCAATGATCATCTCCCGGATTTGAAACAAACCGGCTTAGCTTGCTCACAGCAAACGAGATGTCAGGCCTCGTAGCACTAGCTAAATACATCAATGAGCCAATGATCTGGGAGTATCTCAATTGATCCTTTGTTATTCTTCGGTTTTTCCTCAACAACATACTAGGATCACAAGGAGTAGAAGCAGGCTTGCAGTCACTATAACCAAAGCGACTCAAGACCTTCTCCACATAGTGGGATTGCACGAGTGTAACCCCACCATCACCTCCTCTCAGTAGCTTAATGTTAAGAATCACATCAGCCACTCCCAAATCTTTCATCTCAAAGCTCTTGGACAGAAAATCCTTGACCTCCTCAATCATATTGAGATTGGTCCCAAAAATCAGTATGTCATCAACATACAAGCACAAGATCACTCCTTCTCCCCCACCATAGCGATAGTACACACATCTGTCGGCTTCATTCACAACAAAGCTAGCAGATGTCAAAGTTCTGTCGAACTTCTCATGCCATTGCTTAGGTGCTTGCTTTAGGCCATACAAAGACTTTAACAACTTGCACACCTTTCCTTCTTGACCTTCTACCACAAACTCGTCTGGCTGATCCATATAAATCTCCTCCTCCAACTCTCCATTTAGGAAAGCTGTCTTAACGTCCATTTGATGAACGAGCAGACCATGAGAGGCAGCCAGGGCAAGTAGTACTCGAATTGTGGTCAATCGGGCAACAGGTGAATAAGTATCAAAGAAGTCCTCGCTTTCTTTCTGGGTATAACCCTTGGCCACAAGCCTTGCCTTGTACTTTTCAATTGTACCATCAGGCCTAAGCTTTTTCTTGAAAACCCATTTACATCCTACAGGTTTACACCCATAAGGACGGTCAACGACCTCCCAAGTTACATTAGACATAATAGAGTCCATCTCACTCCGTACTGCTTCCTTCCAATAGTCAGCGTCAGGAGAAGAATATGCCTCTTCAATGGTTCTTGGAGTGTCATCCACAAGGTATACAATGAAATCATCACCAAAAGACTTTGCAGTCCTTTGTCTCTTACTCTTTCGAGTAACTTCATTGTTATCCTCCTCAGGATTTTCCACAGGCGTTTGCTCAACATGTTCTATCGGCAGAAAAGAATCAAGGGAAATTATAGGTTCTTGACTAGATGAGCTAGGTACATCACTATTCATAGGAAATTCATTCTCAAAAAATGTAGCATCTCTGGATTTTATGATTATACCAACACGCATGTCAGGAACTCCAGATTTTATAATTAAGAACCTATAACCCACGCTGTGCATAGCATAACCAAGGAATACACAATCTACAGTTTTTGGTCCAAGTTTGCGCTTCTTGATAATTGGCACGTTAACTTTGGCCAAACATCCCCAGGTGCATAAATATGAGAGAGTCAGCTTCTTCTTTTCCCATTCCTCGAATGGTGTTACTTCTTTGTTCTTTGTAGGAACTCTATTCAGGACATGACACGCGGTCAATATAGCCTCACCCCACCATTCCTTAGAAAGTCCCGCAGTGTCTAACATGACGTTAACCAAATCAGTTAGAGTACGATTCTTTCTTTCGGCAACCCCGTTTGATTCGGGAGAATAGGGAGGCGTCCTCTCATGAATAATTCCATGTTCCTCGCAGAATAAAGTAAACTCATTTGAAAAATACTCTCCCCCACGATCAGACCTTACCCGCTTGATTTTCCTCTCAAGTTGGTTTTCTACCTCAGCTTTATAGATCTTAAAGAAATCCAATGCTTCATCTTTTGTTTTTAATAAGTACAGGTAGCAAAATCTAGTGCAATCATCTATAAGCGTCATGAAATATTTCTTCCCTCCTTTAGTCAACACGCCATTCATCTCGCACAAATCGGAATGAATGAGTTCTAACGGTGCCAAATTCCTCGTCTCTTTTGCTGCCTTGTGAGGCTTGCGAGGTTGTTTCGATTGAACACACGCATGGCACTTAGAACCTTTGACCAAAGTGAATTTCGGGGTTAAACTCATATTAGCTAAGCGTGTCATACACCCAAAATTAACATGACAAAGTCGTGAATGCCAAACATTAGATTCATCATCATTGTTACACACATGGTTCACAAATTTATTATAGGAATCCATCAAAGAAAAACGGAACAAGCCTCCGCTCTCATAGCCTTTACCAACAAATGTTCCATACTTAGACACGACACATTTATTGGACTCAAATGCAAGCCTAAAACCATCTCTACACAGTAGAGATCCGCTGACGAGATTCTTCTTTATGGAGCGGACATGCTGCACGTTCTTCAGCTGCACGGTCTTTCCCGAAGTAAACTTCAGATCGACCGTACCAATACCATGAACAGCTGCATGCGATCTGTTTCCCATCAACAAGGAGGAACCTCGACAGAACTGATAAGATGAAAACAAGGAAATATCAGCACACACATGAATATTAGCACCAGTGTCAACCCACCACTCAGGTGATTGACAAACAGAAAGAACTGTAGGTAAATAATTACCGTACCCCGATGTTCCTCCAGCATCACTAATAACCATGTTGGCAGACTTCTTCTGCTTATCCTTGCGGTCTGGACAATCCTTAGCCCAATGGCCAGAATCACCGCACACAAAGCAGCTGCCCTTTCCTTTGCCTTTCTTCTTAAACTCAGTAGTAGCCTTGGGCTTGACAAAAGGCTTATTTTTCTTCTTGTTGTGGAAAGCCTGAGGATTCTTCTTCTGCACCAAATTGGCGCTAGAACCTCCCTCAGCAGCAACTTTCTTGCCACGAGTATCTTTTGCCCTCGCCTTCTCTTCAACACCAAGAGTGCCAATGAGATCAGTAACACTGAACTCCTGCCTCTTGTGCTTTAGAGAGGTAGCAAAATCCGACCAAGAAGGTGGTAACTTGGCGATAATACCGCCAGCCACAAACTTGTCCGGTAACTCGCACTTATTGTTCTCAAGCTCCTTTGCCAGCGCCTGAATCTCATGAGCTTGCTCTACTACAGAACGGTCATCGACCATCTTGTAGTCATAGAACTGCTCCATGACATACAACTCACTACCAGCATCGGAAACTCCGAACTTGGCCTCAAGTGCATTCCACATCTCTCTGCCCGTAGGCAAATGCATGTACACATCCACAATGTTATCTGCCAGTATGTTGACAAGTGCACCTCGAAACAAGTTATCCGCTGCATTGAACTTGCGTTCGTTCTCATCAGACAGAGGCTCAGCGGGCTTGCCTTGTGCAACATGAAAACATTCCATGGCAGTAAACCACAGGATTGCGCGTGCACGCCATCTCTTAAAATTTGAACCATCAAACGGAGGATGTGGCTTAAGCGACGCAGCAAAGCCAACTACCAAAAAAGACCTATCAAGTTTTTGGATTGTTGGAAATCTAGTCAATTTTCGGCATATTTTAATCCAGAAATTCAGCAAATAAAACATGACATAAACATGCATGAGTGATCTATGAACGATGTATTCATATTCGCTAACGAACAAGCTAACAGAAACATCTATTAACATATTCATAGCGCACAGAAACAAATACACCAGAAAAGTTTTCAATTTATACCCTCGGGCGGGGCCAGTGCCGGAGACACCGGAGGCGCCGTTACCATCAGTAGACATGATGGCCTATTCGATGTAGTCGATCAAGGCGTGATGCAGGACGAAGCTTGATGCAGGAAGATGTTCGCAGTGCAGTCCCACGAACGGTTCACCAGCAGGAAGTAGACATCGCAGATTGAGTAGTCGCGCCGATGCGCTTCCCAAAAACTTGATCGCCCGCCTACCCGTGCAGGTACACAAACGGACGAAGTTCCGGAGGCCTACTCGCCCAGAAACTTGTGCGCGCAAGGCTCTGGACCGGAGATTGCAGAGAGCAGCAACAAAAACAGAGAGAGAGAGAGAACTGTTCTTTCGTATCCCTTTGGTATGGAGAGGAGAGCCTTCTTTTGTAACAGCAAAAAACGAAGAGACCAGTAACTGCAACCATTAGTCACTAGTAACAGCAACCATTACTCGAAAGTAACCACAGCCATAATCCACTGGTAACTGCACCGTTACTGCCAGCCAGTGCATTTCGATTTTCGAATAGATAAAGAAAAACGCGCCCGCACCTGACACGCCTGCACGCGCGCACACACACACACGCACACGCACCGCACCACACCGCACGGCTCGGCTCGGCTCGGCTCGGCGTGGCGTGGCGAGGCGAGCGAGCGAGCGCGCGCGTGTATTAGCTCTCTCCAATTCCACAAGGGGGTTACCACGTTCGACCTTTTAAAGTGGTGTAACTCCCATTCAACTCTCCATATGGGACTAAACAGTTTTTCCATGTGGGCCTAGGAATTTCATTTGATTAATTGCTAAATTAATAATGGACCAAGCCCAATTAATCTAACAGTTTTCCCTCATCTTCCTTCACCATAAATATTTGGTAGTAGCCGGAGTATGTGTCCAAAACGCTCATCAGATCACAGCCCGAATTTGCACCTATATATGAGCTAGTTTATGTGAGAGAAAGGGAAGTCATCTTTAGGACATGCCTTGTTCATGTCAGTAAAGTCTACACACATCCACCATTTGCCATTGGCTTTTCGCACTAAGATGGGGTTGTCTAGCCACTCTGGGTGCTTGACTTCCCATATGACGCTAGCTTTGAGCACCTTTGCCACCTTGATCTTTGTGGCTTCTTGCCTATCTGTGGATATGCAGTGTAGCTTCTACTTTTGGGCTTAACCTCACTTTTGACAGTGAGGCAGTGCTCAATTGTTTCCCCAAGCGAAGATGTCTTGATTCTCGTGGAGGACCCTAAGTAGCTCAGCCTATGCCTTGGGTGCAAGGTCTACCCCTAGGGCCACTGTCTACTCGAGAGATCCTTTCAACAATGGGACCCTCTTGAGTTGCCCTTTTGGCTTGGTCTTGGGTGTCCACTTTTTCGTGGATGGCCCCTCATGCTTTTTTGCTTCTTGCTCCACCACATGGACTTGGCAAGTTTTTGTCATGGCTTCCAACTCTGTTTGTGAGAGACCATGTGGAGGTGACCTCATGTTTGTGATGAGTAATTGACACTTGTTTTGGAAAGATTGAGTTTGGTTTGGGTGATTTCTGCAAAGTCGTAGCCCTGGAGTGGTCAGACTTCGGTTCCTATGAAGTCGGTCAACTTCGACCTTGTCCTCGTTGCGAAGTCTCTGGTCTTTGACTTCGATCTCTCTGCGAAGATGGCAGACTTTGACTTATTTCACTGCGAAGTCAATAGACGTCAACCTCGAACACACTGTGGAGTCAGCAGACCTCGACTTCGAACATGTTGCGAAGTCGGTAGACTTTGACTACACTGTCTTGCGACCGTTAGGGAGGCGAGCTCACTGTCTACGACCACATTGGGCATAGTCGAAGGTCACCCAGGAGGTTTACGACCACTTTGGGCGTGGTCAGAGGACACCAGAAGGGTTTACGACCACGTGCCGTGGTCGAACGCGGTTACGAACACATTGGCTATGGTTGAACGCTGTTACGACCACGTTGGCTGCGGTCAGAAGTCGGCGCTCGGGCTTACGACCACGTTGAGTAGTCGGTGGCTTATGACCACGTTATCGCGAGAAGCGGTCGCAAGTCGAGGCTTCGACCACAGCGGTCAATAGTCGGCAGACTTCGACCACGACCACGTGGGAAGTCGGCAGACTTCAACCACGTTGTAAAGCGGTTGAATGTGGTCGTAGCTCAGTCGGCTGTGGTCGCACATGGTCGAACGTGCTCGGACGTGCTCGGGACGAGGTCAGCAGCGGTCGAAAGCGTCCTGAAGCGGTCGTAACACCTGGGAACCGGTCGTATGGCCTCCTGAAGTGGTCATAACGTGTGGTAATCGGTCGTATGGTCTTCTAAGGTAGTTGTAACAATCTAAGATGCGGTCGTAGGGCTTGTGCAAGTCTTGATCTATGGTTTTGACCGGTCGTAATGGGTACACGACTTTGTAAGAGTATGTTTTGAGTACTTTCTTCTAATGCAAATTTGTGTTATCCTTGTTTCGAGCGGTGCTATGTGATGTTTTCTTGTCTGTGATGATTGCAGGACTTTGAGGCTAAGTCGTGGCGAGGCATAGGAAGGCCGGGACTAGGCATAGGAGGTGCTGAGGTCGAGACCGGTCGGGAGATGCCGAAGATGACGGGAGGTTGCAAGACTTGGACAGCAAGAGAGCAGGAAGCTTCCAGAAAGGTGCAGGAGTGGCATTTTGGAGAAATGCACAAGGCTGTAAAATGAAAGCGGATTATGTTGGAGATAACAGGTAAAGTGCCGAGTTTGTTGGAGTTAACAGGCAAAGCACCGAGTTTGTTGATGGATAAAGCGAGCTGTAAAATCCGGTGTTAGTTTGGGGTTAACGGGTTGTCCCCCAGAAGCTAGAGGGTATAAATAGGGATGTGGAGCTTGGGTGCTCGGTGAGGTTGTTTCCAAGTTGCTCTGGGTTTTTCGTTTCTATTTTGCGTGAGTTATCTCTGGGTAGAGCCTCTTGTACCTCCGGATGGAGTGTCTGTAGAAACCTCCATGATAAATCATTCATCTCTGTTCCTCTATTTGTATTCTTCTGTCTGTATGATGATTGACTGTGTTGATTGCGCTTTCTCTATTATATCTTACATCTTCCTCGTTACAGTCTGAGAGTTTGGTTCTCGTGTTTGCTCTGCTGTATCTTGTTTTGAGTGCTGTTCTTGGTTTGAGTAGGCTTGGTTTTGATTTGCTCAGAACAGGGAATCAATCTCAAGGCCATTTGGCCAGTCCATTCCCGAGAGTGAAGGTTGGTCGAACAGTTTTTGGACTGCGGTCGTGCGCTATACTTGGTTCCTCTGTTTTACCTTCGACCGTGCCTCCCTGTTCAACCACAGCGAAGAGTTTTCGTCTTCTTGGTAATTTCTCTTTTAGAGGCTGTGTGCTTGCTAGGTTTCAATTTTCGTGGGCCTTGGGTCTTTGAGCCGAAAGTTCTTTAGAGTCATAGCTTTGCGGTCGTGCATTTAGTGAGTACTCTGTTCCTATTTCGATCGCACTGTTCTTCTCGACCACACTGGAGAGGCTTCGACCGCTCTGATATTTCTTGACGTGAGATCATTATCCTGTTGTGGTCGAAATCTTCTGGTCTATTGACTCAAGAATCAAAAGATATTCAGTTTTCAGTTCTTGCGATCGTGCGTTCCGTTCTCTGTTTTCTCTTTGTCAACGCAGTAATTACTGTGCTTTTGTTTTTGGACGCACTGTTTCTTTTCGTCAGGTTGTCTTTGGCCAAGTGACTCAATTGACCACCAGTTGGCACTCGACCACTCAGTCTCAGACAAACTAACTCTCGGTCAGTTCCTCTGTCTTTGGTTTGATCTCGACTAATCGGTTAGATAGCTCTGGACTTCTCTCGGCCGAGAGTTTACCGATCTGTTTTTCTCTCTGATTTTTCCGTTGTAAGTCTGGTTTTCAGTTCTCCGGTGAGCATTCAATCTTCTTGCTTCATAGCTTCTATAGCTATCGGAGGAGAAGTTTCTGTGTGAATACTTGGGGAGGTTTGAAGGCACCATTTACCCCCCCTCTATTGCCATTTCGGTCCTACAGTTTGCCTAGCAAGGTCTTGGTCTCTATGGATTGTGGTCACTCCTCTTGGTGTGGGAATGTTCATGCATAGGTAATTGTGATGTGCAGTAATGCTAAAGCTGTTTAAGGTGGCACGGCTGAGGATAGCATTGTACTGGTAAGGCATGTCGGTGATGTCAAATGTGATAACCTCCATTAGGGATGAAGGGCCATTGCCAAAGGTGATAGGTATGTCAATTTGACCCAGAGCTATTATGGGATTGCTCCCAAAACCTATTAGTGGTATGCTAAATGGGGACAAATGGTTCTAGGGAATCATCATTTTGTCAAAGGCTTCCATGAAGAGTAGGTCAGTGGAGCTACCAACAACCACAAGGATGCGCCTAACTTCATAGTCTATGATATTTGCAAAGATGACGAGGTCCTGGTGTGGGAAGTATAGCCCTTTTGCGTCCCCAGGGCCGAAGGTGACAGGGACTTCAGCATACTTCGGGGGTGTGTTGGCAAGGTATGACGGCACATGGTGGATATGTCTTGCCTAGGCGTGCCACTGCGTCTTACACCCTAGGTTTAATGAGGATCCCCCAGTGATGTCATTAGTGATCTTTCAAGAGTCTTTGTCGCCCAAGACTTCTATGAGGGGTCTTTGTGGCATGGTTGAGAGCTCACTATTGTGCTGCCATTTACCCTCGTGCTTGCCATGAGGTGGTTCTTGATTCATCTCATCCCTCATGGCTACAATGGTGCCGCACACCTTGGTTAATGTGTGGAGATCACACTAGCATAGGCACCTCAGTGCTGCCCTACATGTCTTGGCTATGCCTGTGACCATAGCCGCCACGACCACCTCACCTTCGTACTTTGGAGGTCTAACCTCCACCTTCCATATGATATATCCAGTGGCCCACTGCCCTGATCAATTTTGGTGTTCTTCCACCCGTGATGCCATCATGTCCTCCGCCACCTCATTCAGTAGTGCTATTTTCTTGGCAGGATCTACGCTTTTGCACGCTATCAGTGCTACTAGACTGCTTCTTTTACTACCCTTTGGACACTATCTTTTTTGGCTTGGGTGTACTCTTCCATCTTGTCAAATTGCTTCATCATCCTATGAACATGCTTCTAAGCGAGCCTCTCCACCCTCTCCACCAGGGGGCCCTTCTAGAGACTACAGGTTATAGTGTTAATGATGGTGATATTGTTGACCCCTTTTACTTGGCACTTGACCTCCACGAACTTCTTGAAGAAGCTACTTAGGGACTCATTTGATGCTTGCTTCATCGCGAATAGGTTTCTCGCGTCTTTGGGCTCGACATAGTTTCCTTGGAAGTTGTTGTGGATCTAATCCTAAAGCTGATCTCACGCATATATCAATCGAGGAGGTATGGTGAAGAACCAGGCCAGTGCCACACCCATGAGGGTGAAGGTGGTACATTTTATCTTGGTGGTATTGTCTCCCTCGGTGGCTTTGATATCCATGTCATATACTTGAAGGAATTTAGTGGGGTCTATGTCCCCTTTGTAAATTCTGATGATCAGCATTTTGAAGTCTTCAGGCTACCAAGCCACCTTGAGGCCAATGCTCAACAGGGAGCTCAGGTCCCCCTAGAGCACAAGCTTTGGTTGTGCCACCACGAGGGGTGCCGTAAGGATAGGTGTAGTAGCAGCTATGATGATGTCTCGGTTGGTACCTCCTCGACTGGTGGATTGGGCCCAGAGGTCATGGCAGCTAGGGTCATGGCTGTAGGGTGGTGCTGTAGAAGGCTTTGCAGTTCCTAGTAGAGGTCAGCTAGTTCCCTCTGCATCACCTCATATGCCTCCCTGGCCATGCCTTAGCTAGCTGACAATAGGGGTCCCTCTTGGTAACCTTCAAGCCATGAGGCCTCAATGTGGTGCATGTTGTTTCAGACAAGCTCCCTATGCATAGAGTTGTCCGCTTCTTCCTCAGCAACTTTGACGGTGCCTGCAGCTATAGATGCCTTGCTGTGCTTGGTTATGGTGCCTTCGATATAGCTATTGTGGCTATCTCTTTGGCTGCCGAGATCTTGGGTGCTTTTGCCTTCTTCTTGCTAGGTGCCATGCTGGTGTGACTTGCTTGTCGCTCCCTATGGAAGGTGCCAACTATTGTGGTTACGGACTACATATTATAGAAAAGGAGGGCTTCCATGTGTCTTCCCACAGCACGGGTCGAGACCCCGGGGTAATCGAGTGAGCGAATGTGACTAATCCTGCTCAAGGTCTTTCTTTTGGCTCAGCTGAGTCTACTTCTATTAGATTTTCATTGTCTGCCTTGTATGCTTTGAATGATGATCAGCTTGTGCAATTTCCTAAAGATGACCTAGCCCTAGTAACCACAAAGTTCACAAGAGCCCTCAACATAGTAAGGATAAAAAAGAAGGAAGGAGGAAGTTAGTTCTAGTGTTATGAGTGTAGTGAGCTGAACCACATTCGAGCCAACTGCCCCAAGCTGAAGGGCAAGGAGATCAAGGAGAAGAAGGAGTACCACTAACGTCCACCACCTCGAGATGCAAAGACCAAGAAGTGCAACTACCACAAGGTAGTCCACCAGATCCTTTTCTCTCTCTCGAGCAGCTTGAATTGAGCGATGTGGACTTGGAGATCGAGGATGACAAGGACGAGCCACAATGGAAGAAGAAGGCTGTAGAATTCACTGACATATAAGGATGAACTCTATAGCGACCCTAATGAGGTAAATTCCTTGTATAATGAGATGTCTCATGCTGTCCTTTGACTAGATCATGATATTAAAAAAGTCAAGAAGAAATTGACTAGACAGGACTTTATGATTGAGAGCTTGAACAATGAACTTGCTAGTCTTAGATCACTTATACCTGATGATGATAATTCTGATGCTTGCTTAGTTTTGCACTCTGAGTTAGACAAGCTAAGAACTATTCATTTATCTATTATTGGTCAGCTTAGAGTAGCAAATGAAAAGATTGAGGGGATGAATTATTACTTTGCTCTTGGCACTACCATTCATGCATATGTTATTGATGAGTTGCTTGTTACTAAGGGCAATCTAGCCAAAATAAAAGCTATGTTACTTGCTGGTTCCTAGTGTATGCTTCTCATGCTAAGCAACTAAAATATGCAAATGATAAAATTGCTCAACTCAAGTCTAGCAACTCTTCTGCATACTTAGGAGCTGGGGATATATCTGCTATTGCTTTATCATGCTCTAAGTATGCCTTGTTAGATTAGAAGCTTAAAAGTACCATAGAAAAAATTGCTAAAATGAATGATAAAATGCTTTACTCTAGGACTCTCTCTTGCTCAAATTATCCTAAGCTAACAGCTGAAATTAATACCTTAAATAGAACTCTAGATGATCTCAATGCTAAAATAAAATCTACTACATCTTCTACATCTAAGAAGTCTGATCCTATTGCATCCATAACTTATGCATTCTATGCTGAGATAGGTCAGGACATAGATAAGATGCATGAGTTATTTAGAGTTAAGATTGACCATCAACTTAGGGGAGTGAAGGATTCTCCTTGTGTCTCATGTGAGGCTCTTACACTTGAGGTACCTATGTATAAGGAGAGGTATGCTAGGCCCGTGAAGAAGAGTAAATGCAGCTCTCATGAAACCTTAGCCAAAGTAATGCCTACCTCAAGAAAACCTTAGAGCACTTTTTAGTGGTAAGAAGAATCTCAATATGTTCCTAGACAAATCCAAGGTTAGTGTCAATAATAAAGGTCTAGGTTTTAATGTCTTAGTGTATGCCCAGAAGAATCCTCCTAAGGTAGTGAGAGCTCTGGAGAATGGCCTGTTTGAGTCAGTTATTGGGCTAGGGAAGATTGTCTTCAAGTCTGCTAATTTTGCACGCAATCTCTCCTCATTGATTCAAATACCATTGCACCTATCGTGAAAGAGATAGACACTTGTATCAGTTCTGCTTCAGACCGGCCAAAAAGGAGAAAAGGGATAGAGAGAGAGCCCTTAAGGCTAAGTGTGCTCCTGTAGCCCAAAGTGGTCATAGATCCTCAGCCAGACCTAGGTTTGTAGATGACTTCTTTGATGGGTTCAAAGTCAACGTCTTATCCAGGGCTGTGCAAGGTCTATCAGATAAGTTTTGTAAGATCCCAAATTCAGTCCATTTTTAAATCATAATTTTTTTGCATATTTTTTAAACCCCGCGTGACCTTTATTTGAATTTTCTAAGAATTATTGGATTTTCTTGGAATTTAAATGTATTAATAACACTAAAATAAAGTCCAATCCTAAATTAAGCTAAAATTCAAACTTCAAACAAACTAAGAATGTCCAATAAGACAATGCCTGAGTCCTAGAAAAAGGATTGGGAATATGTTTCCTAGCTTCAGAACACTTCAAAATATTTTTAAAATTTTTCTGATATTTTGTGGAGAAATTTTGGATCTATTTAAACTTCAAATGAATTAACTGAATTAAATTGTTGGACCGAAATGGCAACAGAGGGGGGGTGAATAGTGCCTTCAAAAACCTCCCAAGTACCCACACAACAAATCAGTCGAAAGAAATGGCTTCTTAGGTCGAACACACGTGGTCGTAAGCCAACTGGTGGTCGAATACCATGTGGTCGAAACCTTTGCCCGAACCGACAAAAGAACTTTAAACAGAGAATACTGTGCGGTCGAAACAAGAACAGAGAAGGACTCGTTTGCTAGATTTCTGAGTAACTTGAGACTCACTGGACTTTTGGTCCTGAAACCGGAGGTACTGACAGAATCAGACCTCTGGAAGCGAAACAATCAAGGAAATCCAAAGTCTTTGCTATGGTTGACTAGAGAGACACGCTCGAGCACAAACACAGAGCACTTTGAGGTGCAAGACCATGGCAAGGCAGACTTCTCTGAAACGACCTTTGCTCTCGAGAATGTACTCGCCAAGTGGCCTTGAGATAAATTCTCAGTTCTAAGCAACAAGAAGCACACCAAAGCAAATACGGATTCACACAGAAGAGATGAGAGAAAAGGATAGCAAGAAGAACACGCTCTCAAAACAGATCGCAAACAAAACAATCACAACATCTAATAACGACAGAAATCAACTTGAGGAAGAGAGATGAATGATTGATCATGGAGGTTTCTACAGCCACTCCATCGGAGGTACAAAGCAACCGTGCTCTGCCAAGAGACAACTCACACAAATAGAGACGAAAAAATTCAGAGTGACTCGGGAACAACCTCACCGATTACCCAAGCTCTACCTCTCTATTTATAGCCTCAAGCTTCCAGGGGAGAACCCGTTAACCCCAACAAACACCGGGTTTTACCATTTTTTTACCCACTAGCAAGAACGAGCTCCAGTGCTTTACCCGTTACACCCAACGGCTCCACTGCTTTGCCCGTTAGCGCCAACCACTCCAGTGCTTTAGCAGAGACGCAGCTTCCCTTTGCAGCTTTCCGCATTTCTCCAAAATTCCATCCCACTGCCTTCCTGGAAGCTTCCTCCTCCCTTGTCGCTCAAGTCTTGCAACCACCTAGCAGACCTCGTCGTCTTCGGCATCTCCCGACCACGCTTGACCTCAGCACCGCTCGTGCCTAGTCTTGGCCATCCATGCCTCTCTACAACTAGTCTCCAAGTCCTGCAAACCATCACAGACAAGCATACATTCATAGTACCGCACAAAACATTGTGTATAAACATTTGCATAAGAAAAACAGAACTCAAACCATGTTCCACAAAGTCGTACACCCATTATGACCGGTCGAAAACACTTAAACATTCATGCACATGACCTACGACCGCTCTCCAGGTCAAGACGACTAGCCCAGGAGTTGATACGACCGATTCTCAGGTGAAACGACCGATCCTGGAGGTCATACGACCGGTTACTAGATGTCTACGACCACGTTCAACCCTCCCGGGGACTTCCGACCGTTTAGCGCATGATCGAAACACCTTCCGACCACGTACAACGAGTTTTACAGTGGTCGAGACTCTTTCCGACCACACCCAGGCACTTGAGAGCACATCCGACCACGGCCAACTGTCCTACGCCCGCAGCCGACCGCATACGACCGCTTCACAATGTGGTCGCAGTCGCTTCGACTTCCCACGTGGTCGAAGTTGAGATCTGCCGACTACCGACCACAGTGGTCGAAGTCTCGACCTCCGACTACCTCTTGCGGTAACGTGGTCGTAACCTGTTTCGACCACGACCAACATGGTCATATTGGCCTACGACCACGGCCAACGTGGTCGTAAAGGAGTTGGGAGACTTCCGATCTTCGACTGTGTGGTCGTAAATGACTTGCCTGGCTCCCGGTGGTCGTAAAGGAGTTGGGAGACTTCCGACCTTCGACTGTGTGGTCGTAAATGACTCGCCTGGCTCCCGATTGACGACAACGTGGTCGTAACCTGCCCGGCAGGCTTACGACCACGACCAAAGTGGTCGAACGAGCCTACGACAACGCCCAGAAGCTACGACTTTGCACAGAAAGCGATTCCGAACATTTTTAAGGCTACGACTTAGCAGGAAATGCTCAAATCAAACTCAATCACAAACCAAGTGTCAATAACTCATCACAAACATGAGGACACCTCCACATGGTCTCTCATAAATCAAATAAAAAACTAGTTAGAAATTCCTAAATAGTGTTTGGGCTGCAACCTTGGCCTTGGCCCGCTTACCCCTCCCCCATCTCTCTCTCTCTCTTCTCCCACTAGACCTATTCCACCCCACACGCCACCACCTCAACCTCTTCAACTCGACACCATTGTCCTCGCCTCGGTAAATCCTCTTACCTTCTCTCATTCTATCACATGGGATCATTGGTAGCACTTTCCCTCAAAGTATTCCAAGGTTTAATATCGAACCTAGAGGACACGTGGAATATTCTAACTATCGTCGACCAACTAACTAATAAACTACAATTAAATACCAGCGATGTGCATCAATTATGATGGAAAATAGTATTAAAAACTAATAATAAAACTAAGACTATGGCTATGATTACGAGAATGTTATGCTATGAATGAGATTAGGGCCTAGGGTATTCGGATCACCTGCAACATTAGGTAATCATGGGAATAATAATGATCTAAATAATTAGATCAATTGCATAATATCAAGAATTAATGTTGGTGGCACACCCTAAATATATCTCCCTCGAACAAACATCATATAGGAGAATCTATTGTCCCACTCATGTGCGCACATTGCACGTCATGCTCGCAATTAAGGATTTATTGCGTCACAACAGCTTACCATCAGACCAATGCCTTAGGCTTCATGGCTATGCAGAACTCCTCAAGTGACTTGCTTTCAAAAGTAGATCACCACCATTTTCATTGTCACCGACTCCGCTAGTCAATCCTCCACGCACCACTTATTGCTACCTTGCCTTGCACCAACCTATGGAATATCAGGGCCATTCGAGTCCTAGTATCAAGGAAAGGTAGACAAACACTAGCATTGAAGATAAATAGAAAATCACTTGTGAAAGTTAGATCATCTCCATAATCTCTAACGCTACATAGCTACCTGCATCCCCTAACCCTTAGGGAACTACTCACGTAACATCATGATGACCAAAAATAGTAGATAAATAAACAAGAACATAATGACAACGATATGAGAATAACAAGGATATATTAAATAAGATATTGTCGATGTTCCGGTAAACCGATGGATGAATGATTACAAAGGAGGATGGAAAATTAATGAACAATGATACAAAATATTATGGAGATGGTGTCCTGGATGTGGTTGCTCTATCTTAGTGTTTCGCTTCTCATCCCCTCCTTGTAGATGTGTTCTGACTACTTTATATAGCGGTCTTCTAGGGTTTGCCATCTCGATCTTTTCACGAACCTTCCTCTTGACGATATCTTTCCAATCCAGCTTCTTAAAGTGTGTAATTCCCTTTAGATCCTGTGGATAACAACAACACATATCTTATATAATTGCCAATTAAATATTGATTATTCGAGCAATGAAAGATGAAACCAGTGAAATGTATGTAATAAGTAGTAGAAAAATGATGGATTGAGCTGTCGCAAAAACCAACAACCAACATCATCTTCTAGGGATAGTAGGAGCAAGTGGAGACAACCACTCTAACTAGAAGACAAAGCCCCAAGGGCAGATTCCAAACACTCCTCTCAAACCCTAGGTTTCCCTCTAGTTGGCATGAGTGCTCTCTCTCAAGCCTTACCCCTCTCTCTACTCCTCCTTGTATAGTGTAGGCTCACATCAAAACCCCAAGTCTGGATATACAAAGTGGAATTTATCCACTACTCACTCATGGGACCCGATAACCCATTACCCACATGGGTTTTTTTTACTCATGCACGCATTTTAAAGTGTCATCTTCAACTTTGGCTCCAATAGCCTGAATCCATTGTGCCTTGTCCACCTTAGAGATACCTTGACCTAATCCACTTAGGCCTCCACTGTGGTTTTGCAAACCACCCACTTCTCTGGTTTTGGGCAAATGACCACAATGCCCTTCTAACAACATGTCACCTTCCTTAGCCTCAAAGCATTGCCCATGCTTCCCATCTTCCATGTGACCCCACTAAATTGCTATCCAGTCTCTCATGCATCTAGATACATGAACCATCCTCGCATGGAAATAGGCCCAAGTCACTTGACGCACTACATGTCCCGCTTGACCTTGACCACTTGTGTCTTCTATAGTTCTTGTCCATCTTGTGCCTTAGAGGAGTCCAACCATCTTATTCAGCCTCCATGACCACACTAGACCTTGGTTGTCCCAACCAAGTCTCGGTTCTCTGTGCCATTGACAATAATTGACTCTGAAACCACCTGCATAACAATAGACAAGGCAAACCATTTTTGGGCACAAGTTTGTTCCAACTTGACCCACATTAGTCCATAAATACATCATATAACACATATGACAAGATTCCATAGCCCTAGAACCATTCCCAACTCAATTCTCAATTTTATCTTTTAGACATTTTCATTCGAAAAACACCCTGGTTGGTCTAATCGCCCTTACAATGCCGGTCAGACTGCCGGTGGGATAACTGCCATGGTCTAGCTTTTCAGACTAGCTAACTTTTCTAGAAAACACCCTCTTTAGAATCTATAATTTTTTATCTAGTTTCAATTCTTTTTTTAGTTTGAAATGCCATCTGGTACAAATTCATCCTAAGACATGTCCGCACAAATATTTAGTGTCCATTTACCCCGTATTCAAGTGGATAGTCTAGCCGCATGCTCAATGCAAGTCAGATCGCCCAAGCAAGTGCGGCCCAAGTTCAGACCACTGTTCAGACCAGCCCCTACATGGTGGTTTGACCACATTCAATTGCATTTTCGCCAACTCAAACTCACTTCGATTGCCCTCAATGGTGGCATATACTCAATCACAATCACGGAGAGACCTTTACATGGCCTTACACAATGAAGTATGTTCATGTGTTCATAAATAAGTCCATGAATGGATTTTGCATCATATCGGTGTATGTTGATGACTTGAATATAATTGGAAACATGAAGGACATTCTCAAAGCAAGCTCATCACTAAAGATAGAATTCGAGATGAAAGATTTGTATGAAACCAAATATTTTGTTAGTTTATATATTCAGAATTTGCCTGATGGCATATTTTTGTATTAAACCGCCTATAACAAGAAAGTGCTGGAGAGATTCTATCCTAATAAATCTCGTCCACTAGGTATACCTATGATCGTTAAGTCACTGGAAGTGGAGAAGGATCCATATGGATCTAGACGAGAGAATGAGGATATATTAGGGCCTGAAACTCCATACTTAAGTGCTATTGGATCCTTGTTATACCTTGTAATTTATAATAGGCCTAATATTGTGTTTCTAGTAAACTGTTTGATAAGATATAGTTCTGAGCCTACAAGGAGACATTGGAATGGAATTAAAGGAATCCTTGTATACTTGAAGGGTACGGTTGATCTTAGACTCTTTATCCCAAGGGTCAATATCTGAAACTAATGGGTTACTTAGATGATGGTAATCTTTCTAATCCCCATAATGCTAAGTCATAGACTGGATATGTCTTTCTAAATGGGTATACAACTATCTCTTGGAGATCTATAAAACAATTAATTGTTGCTACGTCAACAAACCATTATAAGATTATTGCACTATATGAGATGACTCAAGAGTATTTATGGCTTAAAAGATTGATTCGCCATATCCAAGAGTCTTGTGGTGTAGAGGTGGAAAAGTCTCCTACAGTCCCCTATGAGGATAATGTAGTTTGCATTGCACAAATGAAGAATAGCTTTGTTAAGACACATATGAAAAAGCATATACTCCCAAAATATTTCTACCCATATGTGTAGTGTAGCAGCTGAATGGGAATATAGAAATACAGCAAATCTAAACAAGTGAGAATCTCATGGATTTGTTTATTAAGTCATTACCAAGACCAAGTTTTGATAAACATGTCTATGCTACTAGTATGAGAAGACACAAGGGCTTGTTGTATTCAAAGGGAGATATATGATCATATATATTCATCGTTGGGATGAAAGATGTTGTACTGTTTTGTCCTAATAAGTTTTCTCAATTGAAGATTTTTAATGAGGCAGCATGCGCAATGGTAAGAATACAAGCTATGTACTATTTTCTTTTTATCTATTTTCCACTAGGTTTTGGGAAGAAGTTTATAACCAGGCATGACCATGGCATTGGCAAAGTGTCCAAGAGGAATGTTGTTTGCCGGCCTGTTTTGAGGGCCTGATTATGTGAACACTTTACCTAAATGAAGGCCCATTAGGTGGAAGTTGTTATATGAGGCTCATTAGCGTAGTTTAGTACCATATGGTTTTTTCTGTCATGAAAGCACCCCACCTCTCCGTATAAATATTGGGGAGAGGGGTTATATATTGTACACATCACGCCCATGGTCAAAAGAGCAATAAAATTGAGAGAAAACATCGGATTACATCTTGTGTCTCCTATTTTACTTTTACATTCTTGTAAGCTGAGTGCTTGGTCGGTCGGTAACACACCCCTGAATATACATCAAAGGCAAGATCTAATTGGTAAGTGAACATGTGTGCGCTCCTAGGCTCAGTTCCCGATGGACTTTTTAACAGGGGACAGAATAAAAATGAAATCTAGTATAGCATCTCATTTATCGTGTGTTGATGTGTTATCCTTATCTAAGTGCATAAGTGTGGCTATTTATACATCACTATATAGATAGACTATTTGATGCCCAGCATGTTGCTGCGAGAATTTGTAGTAATAAGCAATTTGGTTATAGAAGAAATTACAATATAGTAAATTACAATATGGTAGATTAAATATGGTAGAGCTTCAACTAGATAAGGGCATTTAGTAAAAAGATCAGGACATATAAAACCTTAGAAATGATAGAATGATAGCAAAAAATATTTTGAATTTTAAATAAATCAATATTTAATTTAATTTGTGCAAATAAGTCATCTCTATTTTACAGGAATAACCCTCAATCATAGCCTCACCAAGCGACTAGGGCCCAATCACGTTGTGGCTGCATAACTAAGGCCAGTCGTGCAACGCCAAGTTGTGTGTTGGCCACGCGACTGAGGCTTAGTCGCACATTGGTCAAACAAGAGGGTCATCAACAGGTTCATCGACTAGCCCATGACTAGGGCTCGGCTCCAACTAGGATTTTCGTCTTGGTACAAAGTGACTTATACCTAGTCGAGAGTGATGGTCTGGTTAGAATCGACCACTGTTCGTAGCTGAGGACTATTTATGTTAGTGATATGCCCTAGAGGCAATCATGAAGATGATTGTATCACTTCTATGTTTTTGAACATTTGAATAAAATGTTATTTTGTCCCTTGAATAAATATCTTTCATATTAATCAATAAGTATGTGACTTGTTCATGAAACTCTTTATTCATGTTTTGATGTTATTCTAAATTATCCCTGATCTTATATCATTATGTGGGACGATTATGATTTATAGATCAGCACATGTATTGATTGATGATCATGTTTCACGGATCATGGATATGAGATATCAAATCAATAATGTAGACACGTGTTAGAGAATATAATGTTGAATTGACCCATCATGAGATACCACGAGAATTGTTATATTCTTAAGTGTCATTAGTTGGTTTTATACATAGTGTATGTGGGATCCTTAGACGTGAGGTCGTCATTGTTTCCTACATGTGTAATAGTTTGCTTAGAGATTATCAAACACTACTCCATAACTGGGTGGTAATAAAGGTAGCTTTCGGGTTTGCTATGAAACATGCGGAGGAATATAAGTGATCAAGATGGAATTTGCTTCTCCTATATAACACGAGAGATATCTCTGGGCCCCTCAATGTGGTTGTATTAAGAAAGTGCATGGCCATGACAATGTGGTTGAGTCAGTCACAACTGAGTAATCCACTACAGGTTCTAGTGAAGAATCAAGCTATTATAGGATGGCACATTTCTCGCCTTGAGTTCAATCTGGTATCATGAGGCAAAGGGATCGGTACATAAACACTATATAGGTTTGTCCGATATGATCTTTATGTGTGTTTGGGAGTCGTTATGTCCTGCTAGGGGCTGCTATTGACTTATGGGCTAGAAAGGAGTTTTCGGCCCATGGCCAAATACATATGAACCTACAGGGTCACACACTTAATGAGTTGGAACGATAAGGGGTCGGATGATAGTTTCTGAGTGGGATTCGATCTCTACTCATATCGAATATGGATCCGATTGGAGGCTATATAATGAGAGGTGCGGGGGCTGAGGGAAGTATCCCCGAAAACACACCCGTCAAAACCCTAGCAGCCTCCTCTCATATCCCCTACCATGCACGCTGGTGCTAGCACATCGACACATGGTGGTCCATCCCTAGATGCGTGGACTTCGGTAGAGGCGCTGCTGCGACTGTGGCGCTGATCGGGACGATCATGAGGAGGAGACGGTTGGACAGAGGACGTTCGACTACTACTACTACATCAACGCGCTCTTCGTTGAATCGGCTGCTTTAACCCTACTTCTGCTGCACTGCGCATCTAATGGTAATGATACATGATCTCTTACTCGCATGGCTTCCTGGTTTACATGGTAGAAAATTTTAATCTGCGCTAGTGTAGCCCACCCGTATCCCCAACAGTGGTATCAGAGCCATCCTGCGTAGTTTTTTTATCAGGATTGGTCACATATAGTTGATATGTGGTGGTAGTAGATTGGATCTATTACTGGTATAATATGATAGCTTAGATCGGTTCATATTTTTGGATTGATTTAGGCACTGATTGATAAGATCAATTGGTTTCGGCGGTAGTAGATGGGTTCGGAGGAGGTATGGATTGATGGCACCGAGTTGTTGTTCTTTCTAGACCGATCAATATGATTGATCAATGGAAAATCAGGTCAATCAGATTGGTTCGAATTTAGGTTAATGTGATTAATCCGATGAAATTTCCAAAGGCGATTTCTTGAATAGGACCATCGTGCTAGGTAATCGTACTGCGCATTATAGGTGTTATGTGTTCATATCGCGGAATAGAATTGGATTTTGCGCATAACTTATTTTTATAGGTTTATGTGAATAGTATGGCCCATTGTGTATGTGATGCATGTATGAGTTTTTCATAGCCTGCGTGTCATGTTAATTTATAGCCATGGGCTGCATATTATTGTATAACAGCCTGCGTGTCGACTTGTGATGCTTGATTTTTCATATGTAATTCATTGTTAGTTGTTAAGAGTAATAACTAATTAGATGGATATGGTGAACTCAAGCATTGATGGCTTGGTGGACAGGAAGCATGGTGATGAAAGATTGTCGTGCTAAGGGCCATACCATCTCACAATTTAATATGATTTAATTGTGAATATCTTTATGTTTCTTTTATGCTATTATTCATGTTATTATTATTTTGGGTGATTTTAACATGACAGGATAGTATCCCTCTAGAAAAATTAGGTGGAACTTGACACCCTTTTAATAATTGCACCTATCAATATTTTGATCATTAACTTGTAGGTCTACCAAAGTAGGGTGTCGTTAATTATCTCAATAACATAGGAAAAAGTGTTGGACACTTCATGCATAATATTGGTTTAACTTAACTAGGCTATCAAAATAGTTTTGGGTCTAGGGGCATAATGTTGAGGTTGGGACATATGGATGTCACTCAACAAACAGGAGTTACATATGATGTAACTAGCAATAGTTGCTTACCTATGTCACTAGGTTTCTAGCGGTGATGCCAAACCCCACTAGGACTTAGTGAAATATGGATCTTGACTCACTACATGTTATTAGAGGGTATTTGATTTTTAAACATATAGTGGAAGTGTCTTTTATTAAATTGTTTAATGAGATATTTCACATAAACATAGCGCTAAATTTTTGTATATACTTTTATGTTGTAGACAATGCCACCATCTACTTTCTCAACACCCAGTTTTAACCTGTGATCTATTTCTTGAGAAAGAAAAATTAAATGGAACAAACTTCATTAATTGGTATCGCAACTTGAGAATTGTTCTCAAGCAAGAAAAGAAGGAATATGTTCTAGAGGTTCCATATCCAGATGAACTAATTGAAGATGCTACTCGTGCTCAAAAGAATGAGTATGGGAAACATTACAATGAGTCACTGGATGTTAGCTGTCTCATGCTTGCCACCATGACCCCTGAGCTTCAGAAACAATATGAGAACACAAATGCCTACAATATGATTGTGGGTCTTAAAGGCATGTTTGAGAACCAGGCAAGGGCTGAAAGGTACAAACACCTCTAAGTCATTGTTTGAGTGCAAGTTAGCTAAAGGAAGTCCAGTCAACCCTCATATGATCAAGATGATTGGATACGTTGAGAGTTTGGAAAAACTTGGTTTTCCCCTTAGCCAAGAGTTGTCTACTGATGTGATTCTCCAATCGCTCCTTGCGAGCTTTGAGCTAGTTATTTTGAACTTTCATATGAATGGCATTGTTGTGGCTACTGGCTAAACAGTAAAAGAGGGGACTAGCCGAGGAAGACGAGAGCCAATACAGAGATCGTATATAGAAAGTAAGTGGGTGAGAATGTGCCAATCCCCTTGCCTCCTACCCCTCTTAGGGGGTTATATACATGAGTGGGGTAGGATGGGAATTTTCCATCCTACCCCTTAGTACTTACACAGGATGAGGGTACATTGGTATATTCCTCTATATCACTAGACCTATTACATATTGGGCCAGTTGTAAGGCCCGATCATGGGGGGTTGGGCCACCCCCATAACAGTACTCCCTCGACAGCAAGCGCAAAGGTCCCGATGGATGAGCTGATATGACCAACTATCCCAGCCCCCTGTTCCCTGACAGCAAGCGCGAGGGTACTGACTGGTGAACTGATGCAACTGGTAGCTCGTAGCCCCCTGAGGCAACGCGTGCGAAGAGGTAAACGAAATCCCACGCTGAAGCCAGGCCTTCCTGCTGAGGCGATGCCTATAAGGCGGAAGGCGTAGTGATGCCGCCTCGTCGAGGTGATGCCTACGAGGCAGCAGCGAAGCTCTACTCCGAAGCCGGGCCGTCCCACCGAGGCAATGCCTACAAGGCGGACGGCGAAGCCATGCCACCCCGCCGAGGCGATGCCTACGAGATGGACGGCGAAGTGCTGCATCGAAACCGGGCCGTCCCACCGAGGCAATGCCTACAAAGCGGACAAAGAAGTCCTGCGCCGGAGCCAGACCGTCCCACCGAGGTAATGCCTACAAGGAGGACGACGAAGTCCTGCGCTGGAGCTGAGCCGTCCCACCGAGGCAATGCCTACAAGGCGGACGACGAAGTCCTACGCCGGAGCCGAGCCGTCCCGCTAAGGTAATGCCTACAAGGGTCGTTTCACCGAGGTAATGCCTATAAGGCAGACGACGAAGTCCTACCACCCCGCTGAGGTAATGCCTACAAGGAAGACGGCGAAGTCCTGCGCTGAAGTTGGGCCGTCCCACCGAGGCAATGCCTACAAGGTGGACGATGAAGCCATGCCACCCCGCCGAGGCGATGCCTATGAGACGACGAAGTCCTGCCGCCCCGCCGAGGCAATGCCTACAAGGCGGACGACGAAGTCCTGCGCTGGAGCCGCGTCGTCCCGCCGAGGCAATGCCTACAAGGCGGACGACGAAGTCCTGCACCGGAGCCGCGCCGTCCAACCGAGGCAATGCCTACAAGGTGGACGATGAAGTCCTACGCCGGAGCCGCGCCGTCCCGCCGAGACAATGCCTACAAGATGAATGACGAAGTCCTACGCCGGAGCCAGGCCGTCCTATCGAGGCAATGCCTACAAGGTGGACAACGAAGTCCTGCACCGGAGCCGAGCCATTCCGCCAAGGCAATGCCTACAAGGCAGACTACGAAATCCTGCGCCGGAGCCGGGCCGTCCTACCGAGGCAATGCCTACAAGGCGGATGACGAAGTCTTGCGCCGAAGCCGAGCCGTCCAGCCAAGGTAATGCCTACAAGGCGGATGATGAAGTCCTGCGCCGGAGTCGGGCTGTCCCGCCGAGGCAATGCCTACAAGGTGAACGACGAAGTCCTGCACCGGAGATGGGCCGTTCCACCGAGGCAATGCCTACAAGGCGGATGACGAAGTCCTGCACCGAAGCAGGGCCGTCCTGCTGAGGCAAGCCTACAAGGCGGATGATGAAGTCCTATGCCGGAGACGGTCCGTCCCACACAGAGGCTACGAAGGGGAGCCACCATTCCGCTAGCTTCAAAAAACCGCGCCCGTGGAGGGTAGGTGAGAGCGGCGTAAGCCGAGGTCGCTAGGCACGCAGAGGCAGGGAGGTGGAGCCACTGTTCCCCCACCTTCACAAAACCGTGCCCGCAAAGGGCGGGCGCGAACAGAATAGGCCGAGGGCGCTATGCAAGCAGAGGTAAGGAGGTGGAGTCGCCGTTCCCCTACCTTCAAAAAACCGCACCCGCGGAGGGAGGGCGCGAGCGGCGTAGGTCGAGGGTGCCACGCACGCGAAGGCAGGGAGGCGAAACTGCCATTCCCCTACCTTCAAAAATAGTGCCCGCGGAGGGCGGGTGCTTGCGGCCTAGGCCTAGGGCGTTACGCACGCGGAGGCAGGGAGGCGATGCCGCCGCTCCCCTACCTTCAAAAATAGTGCCTGCAGAGGGCGGGCGCTCCCCTACCTTCAAAAATGCGCGATGTCCGTGAGGTGCGCCGCTAAAGCGATGCACTCCATAGCGTGACACACGCAAATGCGCGATGTCGACGAGGTGTGCCGCTAAAATGATGCACTCCCTAGCGTGACACACGCAAGGGTGCGATGTCCGTGAGGCGTGTTGTTAAAGCGATGCACTCCCTGACGTGACACACGCAAACGCGCGATTTTCGCGAGGTGTGCCACTAAAGCGATGCACACCCTGGCGTGACACACGCAAACGCGCGATGTCCGCGAGATATCGTGTGATTTTTTATACTCTGTAGAGTTGGTCAGGATGACAAGTTCCCAGTGCTTTATACTGCGCAGAGTGCACGCGAAGGCTCGCCTCCGCACGTCTTGTTTATACTCCGTGGAGTGCACAGGGAGGCTCGCCTCCGCATGTCTTGTTTATACTCCGTAGAGTGCACGCGAAGGCTCGCCCTCGCATGTCTTATTTATACTCCGTAGAGTGCACGCGGAGGCTCGCCCCCGCGCGTCTTATTTATACTCCGTAGAGTGCACGCGGAGTGTCGCCCCCACGCGTCTTATTTATACTCTGTATAGTGCAAGCGGAGGCTTGCCCCCGCGCGTCTTATTTATACTCTGTAGAGTGCACACGGAGGCTCGCCCCCGCGCGTCTTATTTATACTCCATAGAGTACACCGTGGCGCGAGGCCATCGTGCGATTTAATCCAAAAACCGATCAAAAACAGCTGCATGAAAGAAAATGCAACAGCAATAAAAGCGCCCGAGGCCAAGCCAGGAAACACATGGCGACAGCAATGATGAGACCGAACACAGCAAAGACTCGCATAGGGACTTGAGTGCATATACTAGAGAACCATACAAGAAGCAACATGAGCTAGCACAGTATAGCATTTAATGCTTCCATCGCACTTGTCTGGGATTCAGTCAAATATGTGAGCATGAGGTGTACTTCAGCTCGTTATGGCATTAGATGTCCCAACAGAGCAAGCATTAACTAGCTCAACTGTGCAATACTGCACTTACCCATGAAGCAAAGCTCCTCACCGGATGCATCTGCGGCCAGAGCTGCTTTACTCTGTAGAGGGTTGATGCTTCGACCAAGGGACAGAGACTTGGGGTGGGCTCCATCTGCACAGAAGGTTCATCAGTGCCGACCGGTTTATGCTTCCTCGCCGTAGAGTCTATCGCAGAGCCACGCGGAGGTAGAACCACCTTTGCGGAGCCAGTAGGCATGGAGCCGAGGTCGAGGATGTCGATGTGGAGTCGAATGTCGACATCGTAGAGTCCGGAGCGAAGACCCGTGTTGCAAAGTCCATCACACGAAGTCAGTGGCGAAGGTCAACGTCGCGGAGCTCACTGCCGTCGCGAGGCGTGGAAGCCGCGCAAGGTCTTCGATGCGTGAAGTGTTCCATGTGAGCGAAATAGCCTCTGATGTTGAGGACGCACCATGCACATGCATGAGCCATGTGTGCTATGCATGCAACGTAGCGTGAGCATGTGCATGTGACGAGCATACGCATGCTATGTGTACATGCGCGTAGTGTCTTTTCACGCGAGACTCCGGAGACACTGGCAAAGACTCCGAGGAGCTCGGCGGAGACTCCAGAGACATCGGTGAAGAGTCCGAAGAGCTCAGCGGAGACTCCGGAGACATTGGAGAAGACTCCGAAGAGCTCGGTGGAGACTCCAGAGAGCTCGGGAAAGACCACTCTGACCACGGCGAAGACCTATCTAGCCTCGGCGCAGACCATGGACACGCCTCAGCGAAGACGCACCGAAGACATTGGCGGAGCGTCTGGAGAGTTGTTTTGTTGGGCGCGACGTAGCCTGGGCATACGCAGAGCCCCGGCTGCGCTAGGCATCACGCTTCATGAATTCATGGTTGAGCGCTTGAAGGGTAAGAGGTGCTTGATCATTCTCGACGACGTGTGGGATGACAATCCATTCCACTGGGACAGCCTGATGGCCCCGCTGAACTTCGACGCGCGGGGAGCACAATCGTCATGACAACTAGGAGTAGGAAGGTCACCAACATGGTGAGCCCGAAGGTGTATCAGCTGAGGTGCTTGTCAGATAATTGCTGGCTAGTATGCCAGAGATGGGCATTGCACAATGGCAATGCCAACATTGACCAACATGTGAATCAAGAAGATCACCACAAAGCCTTTACAATACATCATTTAGCAAAGGTTACCCCCCGCTAAGGTTTCATCTTACTGGGGTTACGTCCACCCACATCAACACCCCCCTCTTGCGCTACATGGTGGCTTATATCTAGTGACATGACTCGTGTCCACGGCGGCTTATATCCGGTGACATAACCCATGGGTCACTCTAATGGTGTAACCCATGCTGATGTATGCAAATTAGTTAGCCATATCCTACCCATTATAAACTTGTGGTTGTAACATTTTACATTGGGAGGTCATCACAAGATTCAGTTCTTAGAGTTATATGAGTGGTTCTGCCACAAACCACATATTCTCGTGCTACATCTGCACCAACACCTCTTACCATTCACCCAGATATATCAGGTATAAAATACAAGTTTTAGGGTTTTGAGAAGCATATAATAATTTATCTCAACATACCAGCAATTTCCCTCCAATGGCTGCCCAAAACTAGTTTCATGTTTTGAAATGATGACAGGGCAATTTAATGTCCCCAAGAATCTAAACAAGGCTAAGTATGGCGCTTAGATATAATTTATATCTAGTATGTTTCAATTAAATCTAGTGTAACAAGGATTATGTGATCAAGAGCCAAGGATGGGGTATAATAGTACAATGATCAATAGGCAAGTAACTACAACCTTACAACGAACATAAATTTGTATAACGAATTAAGGCATGTAACTTGATAATTTAAAGTAATGTAATTTGCATAAAATGTAAGCCCAACATGAACAAACTATTGACTTGCCTTGCTCACAAGCTATTTTCTCTTGAGGAAATGCTACTCTTCTTAGGCTTTGTAGTCTATTCAAACGGTCATGTAGGGATACGAATAAATACTAGTGATACAAATAAATCCAAGTAAAAAAGAAAATAAACTCCAAAATTCATGATATTACTACCATTAGAAATATCTTGATTTTAGATTAATTTAGAAACAAGTTTTATTCTATTGGATTTAAAAAGAGTGACAACGAGCCTTCCAGAGTTTAAATTTGGATTAAATCCAAGAAATAAACATAGGAGAGATAATCAACTCGATGACAAATGGGACCCACACATTTTTTTATTTTAGTTTTTCATTTATTTTCTTGTTGGAAAAGCTTGAAAGTATGACATGTGGGGCCCATGGCTTTTAATTTCTATTTTGAATTATTTTCCTTAAGGAAACAATGTGAGAGACCGACGGGTAGACCCCCTGGCCATTGAGTTAGGCCCACATGTCAGTGACTTAGTGTATTAAGTGGGATTTAATTAGATTTCATTCCCCACATGTCAGTGACTTAGTGTATTAAGTGGGATTTAATTAGATTTCTAATGACTAGGGCCCACTTGTTAGAGGCTATTTAGTTTAAACTAATGACGGACCCACATGTAAGTGGCTGGCTACCGTGCTACGGAGCTTTCTCACTAGAGAGTGGCACTATCAAGCACATCGCCGGCGATGCTGGCGTCGGCGAGCTCCGGCAACCCCCAAAATGGGTTGTCGGGTTCTCTGCGGTCCAAGAGTCCTCAAATGTACTGAACCTTACTTCCAGTGCATTCTGCTTCGCCCTCCAAGCCTTAGCATAGCTGACTGTGTACTGGAATGGCAAGAATTATAGAGCATGGCTCAAAATCTAGATTATCCACAATCTCGTCATACATGATATTTGCAATGGAGCCTGAAGATAGGTTCCTGTGGGATTACATGGACTCTGTCATGACACAGGTATGCAGAACTACTATAGAGCATTTCCAATGAGTGTCCCACATAGATTGGTATGCATGTACTCTCAGATTGGTATGTATATACTCTCTAAGGGCATCACTCTATCTCGCACTTCACATCATAGCACCGCGGGATCGACTTGACTACCTTGATCATCCTCCGATCTAACAAGGCCCAGAATTTCACAGCTTCCTGCACTTCCTCTTTGCTTTTGTACATTGCTTCTTGACTAACCTTGTTCCATGGGTACTCCCATGGCACACGGTCGCTTTCATTCATGATAAGGTTGTCAAATTGGTACTGTTCCACTCTGATGGAGCGCCTGATCACCAACAACTTTCTCATAATCAAAACCTTCATCGTCAAACAATGTCTCGTAGTCATAGTCTTCGAGCTCCATACGTTCCACTAAGGCTTGGATCTGCTTACCTTCATCTACAACGCCCGGAGCCTCCTGGGGCTGAACCATGGGAATGTCTACGGCCTCAACTTCAACTTTACTGGTGTCAACTGCTCCATCTTGGTTCACACAGTATGTGCAACTGTGGCTTGATTGTCCAACTTCTTCGACATCCTAATGATTGCATCTTTGTGCATAACATAAGCCAAAGAAACCTTCTCGTAGGCCTACGCCAGTAATACTACCTCCCATCTATGAGCCTTTGCCAACCTCACATACGACCTCTATGAATTTGGGCCCTTCGGCTTCATTAACTCCTACTATGTGTGTTTTTATGCTCGGGTGGCAACACCATCAAACTTCAGATCATACAACACTTGATCCAGGGAGAACACACGATACAACCACTGCATTACATTGCCCATGTACACTCTTTTGGATTTGATAGACTAGCTATCATAGATGGGAAATCACGTAGATCAACTCCATCTACACCATGTATGGAACACCTTCCTCGTAGTATATTTTGAAAGATATTGGTTCAAACATGCATGTCGATCATTTTGACAAATAGGCCGATGTTAATGTCAGCTGCTAAAGCATTTAAGTATCATAAAATAAACCTACTAGTACAACTATTAATGAATCCCCTATTCATATTTCAGCAAAAATTAAATGGGATTTTCATCCCATCGTAAATCGTAGTACCAAAGGAAAAACTACATATGTCCTACAAAAACAAACCTACAATTACAATTAAACTGCATACTTCATACAAAAACAAATATAAAATTAATGGTCTAATACACATAGGTACTACAAAAAACTTTCTAATATGACCAATAGACCTAAAGCTACAAATCTAAATTGAAGGACCTAGTCGAACTATTTTTCTAACAAGTGCTAATCCGGAAGAGCTAACCACTAGATAATTAAATGGATCTACATAATAGCTACTAAAACAAAATATATATACTAAACTATGTAGTCCATACAACTACAGATCTACACGTTAGACTTTCTAGCCTACCATGGTTTTAAAAATAAATTTATAGAGAAACAGATAAATTACCTCTACGATGGAGAGATCCACTCCTGCTCCTTGCCTTCCTTTCTCCTCTTCTCTATCTCTCTCCTAAATAGTGCCCAAAATTTTTTCTCTTCTCCCTGAATTAAAGTGGATTTCCGGGTAATTTCTCCGCCCTAAATAGTGTGGTCTCTACCTCCAATTGAAAAGGTGACAGAGGATGCGCGGACCTCTATTGCCATTTCAATTGATGATTTTATTGTCTATCACCATTTTAAATGGTGATAGAGACCTATTTATGACTCCATTTTCAGTTGTTTCAAAATGACCTACCTATTTTCTGATGCACCATAAGACTGCTAAACCATGTCACTAACCATGATCAGATAGACCAGTTTTATGAGTCTAAATATATTAGTCACTAGTACACATGTATGAATCATGCGTCATGATCAGATTGTTTATGAGATCAATTCCATCTGACCATGTGGGTTAACAGCCGAGCTGATCTTACAAAACAAACCCAGCTATTCCACCCTGTACTGTACCTGGGTTAAACATATGTATGCGTATTAAATTCCAGTAGACTTATCTTAATAAATATATCTACCAAATTCTAGTACAGTCGTCCTTGGTACCTCGAGTATTAATTCATCGAGTTAAATCTCGTATCAAATTATTCCCTATCACTTACATCAATAATATAAATATTTTCACATTGAGTTAAACAGATAATAACCACAATAAATATTGAAAGTCAAATAAAAATCACAACAGACCACCGGTCAGTGTGCTCGTGCCAAGCAACACGCTTCCCCGAGGCCAGCTCCACGGGCGGGAGCGTGACGTGGAGAGAGTCGCAGATCTGGTTTGTCAATTGTCAGCCCGAATGCTGGAGAAATTACGCCTTCGTGCCTATCGGCGGGATGGCCCGCGTCGGGAAGAATCTGCGGCTTGAAGGAAGTCGCGTCGCACTTCGACATGACGCTCTGAGTCTGGGTCTCCTAGGAATTCGATGTCGTCAGCGTAACGGCCAAGATCGTGGAGGCGATCACCAGGACACGCCCCGAATGCTGCGAGCCGAGCACGCTTCATGAAGTCATGGTTGAGTGCCTGAAGGGTAAGAGGTGCTTGCTCGTTCTCGACGACATGTGGGATGACAATCCATTCCACTGGGACAGCCTGACGGCCTCGCTGAGCTTCTGCGCGGCGGGGAGCACAATCGTCATGACGACGAGGAGCAGGAAGGTCACCAACATGGTAAGCCCGAAGGTGTATTAGCTGAGCTGCTTGTCAGATAACTGCTGGCTAGTATGCCAGAGATGGGCATTGCACAATGGCAATGCCAACATTGACCAAGAGCTGGTGAGGATAGGTAGGGGTGCTAATGAGCCTGGAGCCATCCAGGCTTTTGGCCCTGGCCCAAATTCCATATGGGCTTTGATCGTTTTGGATTTATAGAGTTTTGGGTCAGATTCAGACCAGACTTGGGCTAGGCCTAGAGGAAGTCGTTTTGTACTAAATGCTACTGAGTCATTTTCTAAAAAAAAAGGAGCTACAGAATCATCGCTCACCAGTCACCACCGTCTGCTTGGGTTCGTGATTAAGAACCCTCGCGGCGCCATGTCCCTACCTCCGTTGTGCCGCTACCCTCCGCCTCTGCCGTTAGTCACCGCCTTGAATGAGTCCCAAAACCTAGAATCGCTCTCTCCTTCCTCGCTCGTCCCATTTGACTTGTGCCACCCTGAACCTTGATCTTCCTGCTTGTTCTTGATTTGATTCGGCTTTGGTTGGTGTCTCACGATTTCTCATGGATTTACTTCATTAGTTCTCGATTCGTCGGTGGGAAGCAGATGCTGAAGAAGAAGATGGCCACTCTCTACGTCTCAGACATTTCAGTCATTTCTTGGTTTCTTGTCTTCTATTGATTCTTTCCCTAAATTTTCCCAGGAATGATCCTTCTTGCTAACTCCACTACTCGATCTGGATTGCATGGATGGATTTAGTTAATGCAACTGGGAAGCCGAACAAGACACGCGATAGAGATTGATTCGTATGTTCAGCCCAAATCAAGGCCCATACCCTTTTTTGGGTTGGATTGGCCTTAGGCTTCTCTACGTTGAACTAAGTTTGAATTGAGTCAAAGAAAAATAATTTTGGGCTTAGACTACGCTAGTCCTGGGCTTCAGCCCATTAGCACCCCTAGGGATAGGCGAGCAGATTGCAAAGAAATGGAGAGGATTGCCGTTGGCAGCAGAGGCAGCTGGCAGTGCCCTGAGCACTTCAATCAGCTGGAAACACTGGACTGAGGTCCTGCAAAGCAACCTGTGGGCTGACAACACTGATGTGAAAAATATAGTGCTGCCTGCACTAAAGGTGAGCTATGATCATTTGCCGATGCCGCTGAAGCGTTGCTTTGCTCTCTGATCATTGTTTCCAGCTGTGGACCGCGCAGGGTTTTGTGGATGCTGAAGGAGAATCCCGCCCTGAAGATGCCGGCAACGGCTACTTCTATGACATGGTATCAAGATGCTTTTTCCAACCTTCCCCATCTCATGACAACGGCGAAGGGAAGTTCGTCATGCATGATCTGTACCAGGAGCTTTCTCGGTTTGTTTCAGCCAATGAACGTAGGATGATGGAGCACCATAATTTTACGGGAGCCGATGAGAGAGTTCGGCATTTGTCATTCGTCCACGACCACGAGGAGTCCCACTCTGACAAAGACATATAGTTGGACTCATTTCGTGGCCATGATCTGCGAACATTCCTGTTTGTTTCAAGAATGGAACAGAATCATGGAGCCAGTGGTGAAGCCAGAAAGAAAATGGAGTGTGGACTCAAAGCGTACTGGTAGTGAGAAATGTCAACGAAGTCGTACACCTTGGAAACGTGGTAGTCTACATGCAAAAAACAGCCCAAGCAAAATAAATTCGAATAAAATCATAAATTATAAAATAGGTATTGGAAGCTAGATTATGAATTTAAATGAATTTAGACATTTGAATTATTTGATTCAGAGTTCAGATGGCAGAGAACGGATCAACGGGAGGTTTGTCAGAGAAGAAAATACAGAAAAAGATAATGAGAGAATATTCCAAAGAAATATTGTGAAGAAATATTCATTTCACCTAAAAAGTAAAAAAAACCGAAGCTGACAAGTGGGCCATCCATGTAAGTGATTGAGAGAGGGAATGAGAGGAAAGCAGAGGGGAAATAGAGCAGGGGCGAGGGCGGCAGTGGCGGCTCTGGGGCAACGTCGCCGGTGAGTGGCGGCATAGGATGTGGGGTTGAATAGTAAAACAAGTTGGAGGGGTCCCAGGGAGGTGGCGGCGTAGGTGACGGTGCACGACTGTGGTAGGGGTAGCAGCACGGCATTGGGGCGCGCGAATGAACGGCAGTGGTGGTGCTCCAGCCATGTCAGGTGAATGGCGGTGCGAGCATGGGCACGGTGTGTGCACATGGAGTGCTCTAGTGTAGCCGGTGGGCTCGAGGGATGGCTGGAGAGGCGGAGCGACAGTGGCCAGCAGCGGAAATGGAGGTGCCGTCGATGGTGGCTCTCCACGGCGAGGCATTGGTCGAATTGAGGCATGGAACCAGCAGAGGATGTGGTGGAGATGGTTTGAGTGCGAGGAATTGGAAAATAGCTCATTGGAGATGATAAATCGACAACGAGGAGCAAATTCGGCCAATTTTGGGGAAAGTTCGATTCCCGGCCATTGGCTACACAAAAATCAAATTAACTTGAAGGATTGATTGCTTGGATGCTAGAACATGATATGATGCGAACGGTTTCGTCAAAAACTCACTGGAGAGGGATGTTGAGCGGTGAAGCACGATGGTGGCACAGTCGGGCGCACGGGCGACAAGCAAGGGGTTGGGGGGCTCCTGCCACCGGAAGGTAGGCTCCCCGGTGGTTCTACCCCTGCATGGAGTCATGTTCATCAGAACAAAGATTCCTTGTAAACTGGTCTTAGATTTCGAATGCTTAAGAGCTCTAGATTTGAGCTGTTGAGGAACCGTCGCTGGCGACCAGTCTGAGCGATTCCTCTGCTTAGAACAAGAACGAATCAATCACAGAATCACAGAACAATAGATGGAACACAGAGAGGTAGAGAGAACTCCTGCTCTTTCTTTATTGCTTTCAATTGCATCAGGTGTACATAATGAGGGGGTCTAGGTCTCTATTTATAGTCTACGGTGGGGTGCCCAAATATGTCAGGACTCTGGCCGTGGGCCCAGTTTCCTAACACTCCCCCTTGGGCACTCACCCAACATGCTCATGCCTCGTCAAAACTCCATAAAAACCCAGTGAGAAAAATTTGGAGAAAGAGTACATGATACATGTGATGCTGCGATGCACAAATTGCCTCATTAAAAACCTTGGTCGAGAAACTTCATGGAAAACTCGTCAAGGGAAAAAGAGTACAATTCACCCAATTTCATTTGGTCTTCAGGACTTTATTCATTGGGTACTTAATCTTCATGATCAAGATTTACTAGCGGGCTTGTGAGAATTCTCCCCCTGAATTCTGCACTTCTCTAAGTCTCATCATTCCAATTCCACGCACGCACCTTTCAAAGCTAGATGCGGGGAGTGACTTAGTGAATAAATCTGCGAGATTTTCACATGACTTAGTATGCAGTACTTTAATCTCGTCCATCTTTTTCAATTCATGTGCATAGAAGAACTTGGGGTTGATATGCTTTGTGAGATGACTCTTCACATAGCCCGTTTGTACTTGTGCAACGCAAGCTGTATTATCTTTATAGATAATTGTGGGGGTTTGCACAATGTTCATTCCACATGACTGCTGGATGTGGTGAACCATTCGGCGGAGCCATGCGCACTCTCGTGCAGCTTCATACAGTGCTATGATTTCTGAGTGGTTCGTCGAAGTAGCTACCAGGCTTTGCTTAGACGATTTCCATGAAATTGCAGTTCCACCACACAAGAATACATAGCCTGTTTGTGACTTAGCGGTATGCGGATCCGACAGGTACCCAGTATCTGCATAGCCAATCAAGTTCAGATCTTGATTCTTTCTGTAGAACAATCCAAGGTCCTTGCTTCCTTGGAGGTATCGGAAAATGTCCTTTATGCCCTGCCAATGCCTTTTGGTGGGCTCTGCACTGTACCTTGCTAAGAGGTTCACGGCAAATGCAATGTCTGGTCTAGTACAGTTTCCTAAGTACATGAGTGCTCCCACTGCACTCAAGTATGGGAATTCCGGTCCCAGGACTTCCTCCCCCTCTTCCCTAGGTCGGAAAGGATCTTTTTCTTGCTGTAAAGACCTACCGATCATCGGTACTTTCGAGGGAAATGCCTTCTCGAAGCCAAACCTTTCAAGCACCTTCTGGGTGTAGGTCGACTGATGTACCATGACTCCTTCAGGGACATACTCAAGCTGTAGGCCTAAGCAAAACTTGGTCTTACTCAAATCTTTCATTTCAAATTCTGACTCCAAGTAGGAGCTTGCTTCTTTTATGTCTTCGGGTGTCCCGATGATATTCAGATCATCTACATACATAGATATTATACAGAATCCATTCTGGGATCGCTGTATAAATACACAAGGACAGTCTTCATTGTTCGTGTAGCCTTTCTTGCAGAGAAAGTCGCTTAAGCGATGATACCACATTCTTCCAGATTGTTTCAGTCCATACAGTGACTTTCTGAGTTTCACACTGTACAGATTTCTGTTTGCTCTATCTTGGTTTGGGAGAGGGATTCCTTCATGGACTTTCATGTAAATCTCCGAATCCAAGTTACCATAAAGGTATGCAGTCACAACATCCATCAATTTCATTTCTAAGTTCAAGTTCACTGCCATTGAGATCAAGTATTTAAAGGTAATTCCACTCATGACCGGGGAGTAGGTTTCTTCATAATCAACTCCAGGACGTTGAGTGAAACCTTGGGCTACCAGCCATACTTTGTATCTCACTACTTCATTTCTTTCATTTCTCTTTCGAACAAATACTCACTTGTGCCCAACGGGGTGTATGTGGGAAGGTGTGCGGCATACGGGCCCAAACACCTCTCTTTTGTTCAGAGATAGCAATTCAGTTGCTATTGCCTTCTTCCAATCTTCCCAATCTGATCTTTTCTTACATTCAGCGAGCGATGCAGGCTCGGGATCAAGATCGATGATGGTGGTAATTTTCTTTGCAAAGTAGATATCGATAATAGCTGTTGTCCTATTCAGGGACTCTCCCATGTGCACATAATTTATAGCTATTTCTTCATGAGCTGCTTCTTCTGGAGCAATTGCTTCTGCTGGAGCTTTACCTTGCGCATCGCTTCTTTCAATTGCGGTGGCTAGTCCCTTTAGTTTTTCGGTTCCGATGTGTGCGCACACATCCATGCCGATGGGGATATTTAGATCTGGTATGCCCTTTTCTGAATGTGTCATACTTGTGCCAGGTCTCAACTGGTTCCTCTTCTCATTCTGGGGGACTTCAATGATCGGCTGTGATAAATCCCTCTTATCCTTTTTCGCCGGGCGTCCCCGGTTACTTTGGACTCGAGGAACCGGAGTTCTCGTCCTTTTATTCTGAGGCCTCTGGACGGGATTAGGGATACCTTCAATTTTCTTTGGTATTTCAACCCTCTCCGGTGCATTGCGTGCAAGCACATGCGACTTAATCACGCTCTTCAAAACACTAAAGTGATCGGGCAGTTGGTTTGCTAATGCTTGCAAGTCGATGATCTTCTGGACCTCTTTTTCAGTTTCACTAGTGCGCGGGTCATGTGCATGAATTCCCGTGGCTTCCCACATAATTTCCCGACATTTTTCATCAATGGGTTGATTTCCTCCCCCTAATGATGGGAAATTATCCTCATCAAAAATTCAATCAGCGAAGCGGGCAGTATGCAAATCTCCCGTCACGGGTTCCAAATACCTGATTATCGATGCAGTCTCATAACCAACGTATATCCCAGTCTTATGGAGTGGGCCCATTGCAGTACGCTGCGGAGGTGGTATCGGTACATAAACCTTGCATCCAAACCTCCTAAGATAAGAAATTTTCGGTGGTGACCCTTGCGCTAGTTGCATAGGTGAATGGATGTTGTAGGCCGAAGGTCTAAGGTTGATGAGATTCGCTGCATGAAGGACTGCGTGTCCCCAACATGTAGCTGGCAAATTACTTTTATGCAAGAGGGGTCGGGCAATAAATTTAATTCTTTTAATTAAAGCATCTGCCAAACCATTCTGGGTATGGACATGCGGTACCGAATGCTCAACTGCAATTCCCATCACCATGCAATAATCATCAAATGCCTTTGAAGTAAATTCTCCGGTGTTGTCCATTCTGATGGACTTAATATGATGATCTAGAAACACATTTCTGATGCGAATGGTCTACGAGATCAATTTTGCAAAGGCGTGGTTTCTTGTGGACAATAAACCCACATATGACCACTTCGAGGAAGCGTCATTGAGCAGCATGAAATACTTAAACGGCCCTGAGACGGGCTGAATGGGACCGCAAATGTCTCCCTGGATGCGTTCCAGGAATGCAGGGACTTCATCCTTCACTTTCAGAGTGGAGGGTCTAGTAATTAATTTCCCGGTGGCACATGCAGGACACAGAAAATCTTCATGATTTGAGAAATTCTTCACATTAATATTATGCCCATGTGAGTTATTTATTATGTTTCTCATCATCTTAAGACTTGGGTGGCCTAATCTGTCATGCCAGAGACAGAAGAGTTCAGAGCTTCTAAACACTATCTTCAGAATAGTGTATGTTGTAGGGGTGGCCCCCACCTAAACCCAGCAGGCCTGGTAGGAGGTTGTAAGGCCCAGAATAGGCCATGTGTACTGACATAAATGCCCCTGAGGGGGATGATCAACTGTAAGGGTATAATTGTAAAAGCACCCCCCATGTATATATATATGGAATGCAGGCCATGGGGAGGACCCAAGCCATTACTCATCTCCCTCACTCTCCACTACCATATCTCTCTGTTTGGTCTGTAGCCACAACAGTTGGCGTCGTCCGTGGGGAGGGACAGGAGCAAGCCCGAAGTTCGAAGGAGGATGGCACCGAAAAAAGCTTCATCGGCGGCGGCGAAGGGGAAGAAGACGGTCGGGGCGGAGCGTCGCGTGAGTACAAGGGCTTCGGCATCGGCTGCCGCGGGCGCGGCGGTCGAGGACGTTGATGCTCGCGCTGCGGCAGCCGACCCAGTCACCGGTGCTGCGACGACCAACCACGTCACCGGCACTGCGGCAGCCGACTCCGTCACCGGCGCTGCGACGACCAACCTCGCCACCGGCGCTGCGACGACCAACCACGTCACCGGCACTGCGGTAGCCGACCCCGTCACCGGCGCTGCGATGACCAACCTCGTCACCGGCGCTGCGACGACCAACCCCGTCACCGGCACTGCGGCGACCGACCCCGCCAACGCGACAGCAACCAACCTCACCGCCTTCGCCGCGACGCTCGCCGGTAGCGCGGACCGGGCAGTTGGAGGTAGCCACAACGGAGCGACCGACAGCTCGGGAGCTCGCGACGCGGTCGTGCCCGCGCCGGTCCGTCCGCTGGGCGTGCCGGTGGCCCCGCCCGCACAGGCGGTGGAAAGCGCCCTGCTAGTGGCCCTCAAAGCGTTCCAGCAGGAGCTGGGGGATCTTCGCGGGGCCGTCCGAGACATACAAGAGGCTCGGAGCCAGCAGGCCGCGCCGGTGGTCGCGCCAGAACCCACGCCGGAAAGGGCGGACAGCCGCGACGCCCCCACATCCCGCCGTGCCCCACTGCGGCGCGTCGATCCAGAGTCCCCGCTCTCGGCAGGACTACAGCAGGCGGCGTGGCCCGAAGACTTCAAGTTCCCCAGTGTCATCGAACCCTACAAAGGCGACACAGACCCCCGCGAGTTCGTGTGCGTGTACGAAACCGCAATCGAGGCCGCGGGCGGCGATGACACCACCAAAGCGAAGGGGCTCCCCCTCGTGTTGCAGGGAGTGGCGCTCTCCTGGTTTTTTACCATAGAGCCG
Source organism: Dendrocalamus latiflorus (assembly GCA_017311315.1). NCBI lineage: Eukaryota > Viridiplantae > Streptophyta > Magnoliopsida > Poales > Poaceae > Dendrocalamus > Dendrocalamus latiflorus. Next base: position 21,949,822 of record CM029643.1, on the reverse strand, counting down.
AACTCCATCTACGCGTGGGAGCAGATCCGCGACCACCTTCACAACAACTTTCAAGGCAATTATGTCGAGCGGGTCGACGCGGACCAGCTCTTCGCCGTGAAGCAGAAACCCTCGGAGAAGCTTCGGGACTACTTCAAACGCTTCGCGAAGATACGTTGTCAAGTCAAAGACGTTAACGAAACCACCGTGGTCAACGCGGCCATACAGGGCCTTCGTCCGGGCCCGATGGCCGAATATAACGCGCGGAAGCCGATCAAGACAGTGACGAAGCTCTTTGACAAAATGGAGGAATACGCCAGGGCGGAAGAGGACGCACGGCGGCGACAAGGCGAGGACTCCGACACCAACCAGGCCGGTGCCTCGGCAAATGCTGAAGATCCGTCGAAGGACGGTTCTTCGAAGGGAAAGCGTAAGCAGGAGTCGTCTAAGGACGCGCCCGACCGCAAGGACGCCCCACGCAAGGAGCCGTCCGACAAGCCCAAGCGTGGCCAGCAGAAGTCGCGGCGAGGCCGGTACGTCCTCGACATCGATGGCGGTTCCAACGACAGCGCTCCCGTGGGTCGGGGCGGTCGGGGGCGCCGAGGCCGGGGACGCGGCCGTGGCCGGGGCCGCGACGATAGAGGCCAGAGAGACTACGACGACCAACACCAGGGGCTGTGGTGCGTAGTCCACGGCCGCGGAAACCACGACACGCGCACATGCACCTCTATCGCGGCGCTTCGCGACAGCGTCACCAGGGACAGGAACCCGGAAGCACGTCCGCCCGTGGTGGCCCACATACAGCACCCGTACGAAGCCCCCGTGCACATATAGGCGCAAGGAACGCAGCCCCACGAGGGCCCTCTGCGGATCCAGGCCCACGTGCAGCAGCCTCAGGAGGGCTTTCTGCAGCTACAGGCTCCGGAGGCCACCCACCGCAGGGTTATCAATGTCATCTCCGGAGGCTCCTCGGTGGAGTTCGCCTCGGCACGGTAGCGGAAGGCTTACGTGCGGAGGCTACACCACGTGGCGGCGTACCCAGCGCAAACACCGCCGGACTGGGCACAGAAGGAAGTCACGTTCACCCCCGCCGACGCCCAAGGAGTGGAGCTTCCTCACCATGATCCCCTGGTCGTCCGGGTCGTCGTAGCGGGATACAACGTGAGACGCGCCCTCGTTGATGGCGGCAGCTCCGCGAACATTCTGTTCGTGGCAGCCTTCGACCAGATGGGGATCCCCCGAAGCCGCCTCGGCCCATCGGGAGTCCCGCTGCAGGGCTTCGGCGGACAGCCTCTACGGGCGCTCGGCCAAATATGCTTGCAGGTCTCTTTCGGTCAGGGCGACAATGAAAGGGTCGAAGACGCTACATTCGATGTCGTCGATCTCCCATACCCTTACAATGCCATACTGGGGCGTCCGGTCCTCAACTCCTTCGGGGCAGTACCGCATCACGCCTATTTGTGCATGAAGCTCCCGGGGCCGCGGGCCATCTTCACCGTTCGGGGCGACCAGGACATGGCCCGGCGCATCGAGCACGGCACCAGATGTCCCCGTCGCGACGTGCAGCGGCACACCTAGGATCGGCACCGCCGTGCGACGGCCCACGGCGCCATCCGGGGGCGACTCTGCAAGCCCTGCCGATAGTGCAACTACTAGAGGCTACGGCCGCGCTGAGCACAAACGGTTAGTACTCCCCCCCGTCGTATGTAATCACTTACCCACACAAACGGGAATATAATAAAATTCCGTTTGTCGCCAGCATATTACCGTCATGCACAAATACGCGGCGAGCACACGCGGAGGCCTCGCCTACGCGTGTGCTCCCACAGTATAAACCAAAGACGCACGTTCGCGTGTGCACTCTCCGTCAAAGACACGGGCATGAGTATAAACGAAGACGCACGTTCGCGTGTGCACTCTCCGTAGCCAGGGGTACGGGTATGAGTATAAACCAAAGACGCACGTTCGCGTGTGCACTCTCCGTCAAAGACACGGGCATGAGTATAAACCAAGATGCACGTTCGCGTGTGCACTCTCCGTCAAAGACACGGGCATGAGTATAAACGAAGACGCACGTTCGCGTGTGCACTCTCCGTCAAAGCCACGGGCATGAGTATAAACGAAGACGCACATTCGCGTGTGCACTCTCCCTCAAAGACACGGGCATGAGTATAAACGAAGACGCACGTTCGTGTGTGCACTCTCCGTCAAAGACACGGGCATGAGTATAACCAAAGACGCACGTTCGCGTGTGCACTCTCCGTCAAAGACACGGGCATGAGTATAAACCGAAGACGCACGTTCGCGTGTGCACTCTCCGTCAAAGACACGGGCATGAGTATAAACGAAGACGCACGTTCGCGTGTGCACTCTCCGTCAAAGACACGGGCATGAGTATAAACGAACACGCACGTTCGCGTGTGCACTCTCCGTCAAAGACACGGGCATGAGTATAAACGAAGACGCACGTTCGCGTGTGCACTCTCCGTCAAAAACACGGGAATGAGTATAAACGAAAACGCACGTTTGCGTGTGCAGTCTCCGTCAAAGGCACGGGCATGAGTATAAACCAAGACGGGTGGGGGGACGCCCCTGCACGCACTCCACGGAGTATAAATAAGACGCGGATGTTCTCCCTGCGCACTCTACTGAGTCTAAACAAGACGCGAACTCCGCGCACGCCAGGGACTTCGTCCATGTGCGTACTCTCCGGAGTATAAATCAGACGTGGACGCCGATCCCACGCGAATTCTGCGCGGCTGCCAATCGTGCACCTGGGATACACCAGAGGCTGCCCCCACCTCGTGGTGGGGGGGCCGAAGGTCCGCCTTCAAACGCGCCAGTCCATGAGACTTTAAACAGGTCGTAGTGCGGAGGCCCGCCTTCGCACGCGCTAGTCCACGAGACTTTAAACAGGTCGTAGTGCGGAGGCCCGCCTTCGCACGCGCCAGTCCACGAGACTTTAAACAGGTCGTCGTGCGGAGATCCGCCTTCGCGCGCTCCAGTCTACAGACTTTAAACAGGTCGCAATGCAAAGGTCCGCCTTCGCACGCGCCAGTCCACGCGACGTTAAACAGGTCGTCGTGCGGAGATCCGCCTTCGCACGTGCCAGTCTACGGACTTTAAACAGGTCGTCGTGCGGAGGTCCGCCTTCGCACGTGCCAGTCTATAGACTTTAAACAGGTCGTCGTGCGGAGGTCCGCTTTCACGCGCGCCAGTCTACGGGCTTTAAACAGGTCGCAGTGCGGGGGTCCGCCTTCGCACGTGCCAGTCTACGAGACTTTAAACAGGTCGTCGTGCGGAGGTCCTCCTTCGCGCGCGCCAGTCTACGAACTTGAAACAGGTCGTCGTGCGGAGGTCCGCCTTCGTGCGCGCCAGTCTACGGACTTTCGGTAGCAGGCGGCGTTCACACGATTCACACTTACGGCGAACTCAGAATGTGGGGATCTCGGCTCCGCACAGCATGCCCGCGCATGCCCTAATTATCAGGATATCTATATATCGGGAAAATTTTTCAAGTACAGAGGCCCGCCAACATCCTTGCCGCTCTAAGTAGCTATTCGGCAGGCTCGTCCTTAACACGCGATAAGGACGGGGCTCCGCCGGAAGAAGGTCGGCCCGCCCAAAAGTCCAGCGACTCTTCGGCCCTTCGCTAGCGTCGAAGGCGTCGCCGAATCGCGAGGTCGGCCGCAAGAAGTCGGCCCCAGCGAGGACGCTGCCCGGGACATAGGCGAAAGTCATAATTTATGAAGCAAGCGGGTACTTCGTTCACAAAAAGAGGGGGCATTACAACGCACGCCTACACCCAGGCACCACGGCGTCAGACCTGCGAGTTCCCGGCGCCTTCAGCGGCCTCGGCGCCGCCCTCGTCGCGTCGAGGGACCCCGTCCAGGAATTGGCCGAGGCTCCCCTCCCCGAAAAGTGACTTCCAGAGTTCGATCCGTGCAGCGTTCGCCCCGATGTAATCCCAGATCCGTTCATAGAAGGGATGGATGGCGCGGCGAGCGGAGTGGATGTCGCCGGACATTACTCCGGCCCGCCGGGCATCTCCAGCTGGGGGTCCTCTAGCCCGGCGACGTGCGGGCAACCGCGATGTTGCAGGAGCACGCACACCAGGCATGCCGATGTGTACGCGCAGTGGTTGTCGAAGGTCGTCGCAGCGCCGTGCGCGACGTTGGCGGCATCTCCGACCCAGCGGAGGGTCCGTAACAGCTCCTCCGGGCCTAAGGCGTGGTCCGGCACTTTCGCCACAAGCCCTTGGAGATGGCTTTCCAGCGCTTGCATGGCGTCCCATGCAACCACCGAAGCCTCGCCAAGCGTCCGGTCGCGCTCCGCTAGAGTCAGGGCGAGTTCGCCTTTCTCCTTCTCTAGCGAGGCGACCTGTTGCAGAAAGTCATCCCGCTCTGCCGCAAACTCCTGCTGCGCAGCCTCCGCGGCCGACTCCCGCGCCGACGCAGCAAGTCCTTCGGCGTGCGCCTTCGCTCCGGCACATTCCGCTTCCAGCTGGCGGATGCGTGCATCCTGGGCAGAGCGGGCTCTCGAGGCTTCGCGTAGCTCCTCCTCGGTGGCCCGCAGCCTATCCTCAAGCGCCCTTTGGGCACGAGTATAGGCTGTTTGCAAGGCCTGCCCCAGCACGAGTGTCTGCAGAATGGAAAGCCTTAGCAAGCTCAGCCGGCCCAGGCGTGGTCGTATGAGTACTTACCCTCACACCGGACACCTCGAAGGCGTCCCCGAGGCGTCCCGCTCCGTAGGCCTGCAGCGCTTGTTGGTCGACGCTGGCAGCCGTGTCACCCACGATCCCGCGCCACGCCCTCAGCGTCTCCGGGGGAGGCACGAAGTCCGCGGGGCTCACACGTGCGGGGGTCCCGTGTTCCGCCAAGCGCTCCTCCGGAATGAGCGACGCTGCAAACAGGGAGGCAGGTGAGCACCGCAACGCATAAAAGAATACATCGGGGTAAGCTAGGCCAACCTACCTTCGGTAGCGGAAGGAGGGCTTCGGGGACCCGACCCCCTACTACCAGACGGGGCTGCGGTGGTGTAAGCCCCCGTAGAAAGCATGGCTCCGCAGCGAGCAGAAGCCTCCGTGTTCGGGGCCAGCGATGACCGTTCCTGCACGGCGGAGTCCCACAAGCTTCTGATGCTCGTCGCCACGACGAATCCTCGCGGCGTCCAGTGAAGCTCCGGCCGTACACACGGCCGCTTAGCCGAGGCAGGAAGCAGCGACACCGCCCCTGCAGTCACTGCCGGCGAGGCCCCGACGGCTGCAGCACCTGGGGACGAAGGTTCTGCTGTGGCAGTTTCCGTAGGGGGCACTTCGTCTTCTGTTGCTACTGTCGGGGAAGGCAGCACGGCTCCGTGCGCCCCCACGGAGGGCATCTCCGGCACCATAGCGGCCACGGTCGAAGGCTCCACCTCAGCAGCGCCGGTCCGCACGTATTCTGTCTCGGCGACTGCGGCGGGTGGCGAGACTTCCCCTCTACGGCTGCTCGCGGCAAGCCCGCCGCCCAGTGCACTCGCCGAGGATCCCTCGTCTCCGGCGTCCGCGCGCATCCAAGCCTGAATCAGCATACCTCGCTGAATCCGAATCCGCGTCTGCCGCACCCTCGGGAGCATCAGCAGCAGCGGTAGCAGCTGCCGCACCACGCGCGGCAGACGCCCCGCTTCGGCCCCACTTTCGACACGACGCCTTCTTCTTCACCGCACCTTCATCCGGAGCGGCACGGTCCGGCACGACAAGGCCCAGGGCCTTGCACACGCGATTTATTCGCCCCAGCCCCGCCTCGACGGTGGCGGACGCGCGCTGATCGTGCTCCCTACCAGTATACGACCCCAAGAACACGCGCGCGGCCTACTCCGCCTCCTCCAAGCTAATCCCTGAAGCAAAGGAGCTAACATCAGCATATACCGCACTTCGCGTGAATAGAGGAGAGACACAGTCGAGGCTTACGGAGACCGGAGGGCGCCGGCAGCGAGCAGACCGACGGCAGAACGTTGTCGTCTCGACGCTTCTCGGCGGCAAGACGCCAGTCGAGGGCAAGCGGCGCCACGCCGTACATCACGTACTCTTTGGCGAGGTCACGCATGTTGAAGCGGGCGGCCACGCCTACGAGCCGCCGGGCCCTCCGCTTGTCCTCATCGTCGAGCGTCCGGCCGGGCGAGGGCTTGAACGCGATCGGTCGGCCCGTGCACTCAAGACCGCTCCCGCTCTCCACACGGTGGTAGAACCACCGCTTCATCCAGTAAGACTCCCACTTCCCGCGAGTAGAGTTCGCAGGGAAGAGCTTGCTGCAGGTCGAGTGAAGAATAAAGGTGACACTGCCGAAACTCGACAGCGTCCCGTCCTTCCGATCCTTGCGCTGGCACCGGGCCTCGTGCAGGTAGGCGAACAACGAGGCGCTGGGCCAGCACGCCCCTGAGCGCAAGGCCCAGCTGTATACCGCGAGCCGAGCCATGGCGTTCGGAGTCAGTTGCGCCAGCTCCAGCTCGAAGGTCCGCAACACGTCGCCCACGACTGCCGCCGCCGGGATGAGGAGTCCCGCGTCGAAAAAGGCAACGAATACGACCGCCTCTGACCCCTCGGGGTGCGGTTCCCTCTCATCGGCGGCGGGCAATCGTACCACCTGGTGCTCCAAGAGCTTCCCCGCGCGCAGAAGCCCTTGGATCGTTTTCTCGGTCACGAGCGACGGGCCCAGCTCGCCGGAGAACGCGCCTTCCTTCTCCGCCGCCAGCCACCGCTTGTCCGCCACCGCCGGGTCACGCTCTTTGAGCGTGTACATAACCTCTAGCGGTGAAGATCGCCGGCGATGCCGCAGCCACCAGCCGCCCGGCCACGCTTGTCGCCAGACGCCATCGCTTCCTGCAATAGGAGAATAGCGGCGAAGAAAGTTGCAGGAGTATGGAAAGCGATGCAAGCAAGAAGGGGGTGTACAACTGCGGGAGCGCGGCCACGAGGGCTACTTCAAGCCGCCTCACCCCAATACCGAAGCGTCGCGACAGCCCGCGTATGGGACGCGACCGCAGACGCACAAAGGCCCGTCCCACACACTTCCCCATAGCTGAAGGCCAGGTGTCGACGACTCCAGCCGCCATTAAAGGCGCACTAATGGACCATGGGAAAACAACAGCTTCGACACTGCACCATTCATCGACCGCCCCGTGTCCCCCTTCCATAGGGAAGAGGCGAGCAGCCGCGAGCACGCAACCGTCCACATCCCGCCGCACACTACTTATAAGCCGCCGCGTGTCCCGTGCATGCCGAGGCGGGTCGCACGGTACGGCAACCTAACCCTGGCAGACCGGGGGCCGGCGTGATTCCAGGAACCTTTACAGCGCAGGGCCACATCGTGAAATCTCAATCACCGCATGCGCGGCGGTGTTCGCGGTGCGAGGTCCGGCTAGGCGCCAGCTCCGCTGCCACCCGTTCGAAGGGTAGGGGACGGCGCGCGCGCATCTACTTCGGCTAGGCGCCAGCTCCGCTGCCACCCGTTCGAGGGGTAGGGGACGGAGCGTGCACGTCTACTTCGGCTAGGCGCCAGCTCCACTGCCACCCGTTCGACGGGTAGGGGACGGAGCGCGCGCGTCTACTTCGGCTAGGCGCCAGCTCCGCTGCCACCCGTTCGAGGGGTAGGGGACGGAGCGCGCGCGTCTACTTCCGCTAGGCGTCAGCTCCGCTGCCACCCGTTTGAGGGGTAGGGGATGGAGCACGGGCCTCTACTTCGGCTAGGCGCCAGCTTCGCTGCCACCCGTTCGAGGGGTAGGGGACGGAGCGCGCGCGTCTACTTCGGCTAGGCGTCAGCTCCGCTGCCACCCGTTCGAGGGGTAGGGGACGGAGCGCGCGCGTCTACTTCGTCTAGGCGCCAGCTCCGCTGCCACCCGTTCGAGGGGTAGGGGACGGAGCGCGCGTCTACTTCGGCTAGGCGCCAGGTCCGCTGCCACCCGTTCGACGGGTAGGGGACGGAGCGCGCGCGTCTACTTCGGCTGGGCGCCAGCTCCGCTGCCACCCGTTCGGAGGGTAGGGGACGGAGCGCGCGCGCGTCTATTCCGGCTTGGCACCATTCCTGCTACGTCAACGTCGGCACCTTGATACCGGCGGGTCCCCGCCCTAGCTGAGGTACTTGGCCGCCCGCCTCGGCCCTGCGCTGGGGAATAACGGCAAGCCGCCGCGGGCCAAGCAACCTCGGAGGCAGCCTCGACGTGACCTAAATTGTCAAGGATTCATGCCGCTGGGTTCTCCATGTTTTGGGAGCGTAGCGGCCGGTGTGCGGCAGGTTTTGACAGGTTCTCGTAGGCAGATAAGCTCCAGTACATCAACGTTCCTTGACGATGGCCCCAGTTGGCACAGTCAGCGGACACAGATGACTTCAAGCATATCTGCCTACGAGAACAAGTCAAACCTTGCCATCTTCATACGAGAGCGTGGCGCGCGCGTGGGAAGCTGTCTTCTCGATCGCCACACCAGCCTGGCCGCGGCTTCGGCCTGGACCCTGCCTTCGAGAAACGGACCCGCGCGCGCAAGCGGCAAAGGCGAGGGTCATGTTCCGCAAAGTCTGCCTCGTTCTCCTTAACAGGCCACCTACAGTGCATCAGCATTTTTCAAAGTGATGCGGGCGGGCTCCATCAGGAACACCGGCTGTAGGTAAGTCTGCTAAGGAGAACAGGGCAAACCTTGCCATCGTGTGCGGAAACGCAGCGCGAGGGCAGGACGCGCGGCTGGCCACTGATCACCGACGCTATCCAAGCTCCCAAGAAAAATGGACCTCCATCTGTACATCAACATTCTCCAAGCCGCTCAGCGGCGCTAGGGAATGCTGATGCACGGAAGGGGCCCATTTTAGGGGAGCAGCTTCTACCAAAATACATGCAGGAACAACGCCGTGCCAGCGCTGTATATATACCCCATCAGCAGGGAAGCCAACCGGCGGAAGTCCAATCGGCAGGAGTCCAACCGGCGGAAGACCAGCCGCCGGAAGTTCGTCGTTACATAAATGGTCACGACGCCTCAAGGCCAGTACCGTGCCAAGCACGCTCCACCACGTGGGCGGCCAGAAGAACGAACGTCGCCACGCGCCCTTTATCACCTAAGGCGTAGGCGGCGGCCCAGGAGCCCGTTACGCTTACCTGCGCCGGTGTAACGCCCCCGACGCAGCACGCGCGTCTACTTTGGCTAGGCGCCAGCTCCGCTGCCACCCGTTCGAAGGGTAGGGGACGGAACGCGCGCGTCTACTTCGGCTAGGCGCCAGCTCCGCTGCCACCCGTTCGAAGGGTAGGGGACGGAGCGCGCGCGTCTACTTCGGCTAGGTGCCAGCTCCGCTGCCACCCGTTCGAAGGGTAGGGGACGGAGCGCGCGCGTGTCTGCTTCGGCCACGGCCGCGGCCCCTGGTCAACTTCGAAAAAATTCACAGGCCGCAGGGACAGAGGGGGCCAAAGGACTCGGCAACATGGCTTCGGCCCTGTGAAGCCCTTCTCCATGAGAGGCTCCTGTTGTAGGGGTGGCCCCCACCTAAACCCAGCAGGCCTGGTAGGAGGTTGTAAGGCCCAGAATAGGCCATGTGTACTGACATAAATGCCCCTGAGGGGGATGATCAACTGTAAGGGTATAATTGTAAAAGCACCCCCATGTATATATATATGGAATGTAGGCCATGTGGAGGACCCAATCCATTACTCATCTCCCTCACTCTCCACTACCATCTCTCTCTGTTTGGTCTGTAGCCACAACAGTGTACGTTGCAGGCGCTTTAATGTTGGTATAATATAGCCCAATTTCAAGTGAAGGAAGTTTTTCTAATACCCTTTTGCCATTCTCTTCATGCTTCGTGATGAGCAGGTATTCCTTACCGTACTCTTCGTCAGTCTCAACGTGGAAACCATTGGCGCGAATATCCTTAAAACTTAGGAGAGTTCTAGTCGATTCTGGGTACAATAAGGCTTCTTCAATGACCAAAGTTGTGCCCATTGAAAGTATAATTGTGGCTCTTCCGGAACCGATTATACATGCATCGCTTCCGGCGATTGTCGTAAGGCTGCCAGTGCTCTTAAGGATCGACTGGAGATACTTAGTCTCTCTTAAGATGATATTCATTGTGCCGCTGTCGGCAAGGCATACTTCCTCCGTAGGGCACCACACGTGTTCTAATATAACGTATTTAATTAACATATATTAGAAGGCATTCAACACATAAATAAAATACGCCAATATCAGAACATATAAAGCCATTATAAACTGAATAAATGAATGTTTTATTCCAAAATCATCCAACCATTATGAGAAAGCAAAATCCTAAAGTACCAACCATGCAAGTTCTAAACTTGTCCATTTAACACAAAATAAATGACAATTAACGTCTCATGCATTCTGTGCATCAGACGGAATCAACTAGAAAATCATCGACTTCTTCGGCTATTTTCTCAGTAGTGACATTCTCTTCAAGACAGATCATGGCGGTGGCTGCCTCTAAGTCGTAAGGGGGTGCTGCTGCCGGGATGGACTCAACCTCCATCATCTCCGGTAGCTGCTCAGGCTGCTCCCCCTCAACGGCTGCAAAGTGGGCTTCAGGTTGCCCTTTGCCATTCTTCTTTTGAGTTTGGTGGGCATCAATGACATGTTGCGGTTCTTTACATATCCGCGACCAATGTCCCCACTTGCCACACTTGTAGCAACCCTGGTTCTGTTGGCCATAGGTCTTGCCACTCTTCTTAGCCTTTTTGTCGTTTGGAGCATCTGACTTGCCTTTCTGGGCAACGATCTTACCCTTCTTCCTCCTTCTCTTCATCAAGGGCTTTCGCACCTTTAAGCTGCTAGCATTGGCTTCACGGCCAACGGAGCTGCCTGGTGGCTACGAGACGTAATTCTTGCGGAGAAGTTCATCCTGAGCCTCTGCCACCTGCATCATATCAATCAATTCGGCGTACTCCTTGTAGCCATCTTGATGATAGTTGCGGGCAGTCTGTACAGCACTGGGGTGAAAAGTGGACAGGGTCTTCTCGATCTTCTGGTCATCTGTGATCTCCTTGCCACAGAGTTTAAGGTTTGTACAAATCCTGTGCAAGGTAGAATTGTACTCCCCGACCGTTTTAAAATCGGCAAACCTCAGTCTGATCCACTCCTGCTCTGCTTGAGGAAGAATGGTGTACTTGAGCCTCTCAAACCGCTTCTTGAGTGCGGTCCAGAGTGCTAGCGCGTTTCTTTCCGCCATACACTCATTCTTGAGAGTCGGACAGAGATGATGCCTGAGAAAATGAAGTGCCTGATCATTCTCCTCAGGTGTGGGTCGAGCGAGCGTCTTTCTGTCTGCTTAACCCAATAGCTGCGCCGAGCTTCCGGCCCCCAAGCACAATCTCGACATCGGATGCCCATGTCAGATAGTTTTGGCCATTCTGGGCCAGCTCCTCGAACTCCCGGTTCGAAATTCCAGTCATCTACATGTGTATGAACGAAATAAAATAAGCTTACTGCAGGTAAACATGCATTGAAAATTTACTACAAGTAAATAAAGTGGTGCAATAGGTTCCCATAATGTTTCATAATTTTCTGTGCATTTTCTATAATTTTACTGTTAATTTCAGTGATTAAAAGCAATTTAAACAATTACAATTAACCAAAATAGTAAATAAATACAGAAAATACAGGGAATAATAATGGCATAAATAAATAAGCTTCAAATGCTAAAAATAATGCAAAATTCGGATTCCCGAGGCCCTTTTATGCTAAAATATAAAATTTCAGCAAATTCTGCAATTCCAGGGGGGTTTTTACGCAAATTTTCAGTGCAGAGAAAAATTCGCACAATTTCCTGATTTACAAAGGGGTTTTCTGCAAAAAAACTGGACCCACTCGTAAATCTGAGGACCTATTGGTAATTTTCGGAACTACCGAGGCTTCTTCTGCAAAATTCTGGAGTTAAACATAAGTTTTAGGGTCTCATCGGTAATTACAAGATTTTCTGGGGTTTTTCCGCAAAATATTCGGCGCCGGCCACTCCCCCCGTTTTTTCGCTTGGCCCGTTTTACGCTCCTCCCCCCGGCCCGTTTTGGCCCCCCTTTCCCCCGACCCATTTTGGCTTCCAGCCCGATTGGCCTGTTCGGCCGGTACAAGGGGCAGTGGGGTAGGGAAACCCTACCCCATCACCAAGGGCGGCGGCGGCTTTGTCCGCTTGGGCGTAGGCGCGGGGGTCAGCCGACCGAGGCGCGGGCGTTGGCGGGCCGCTTCGGGCGGCGCAATGTGGCGGCACAAGGCGGCGGGGAGGCGGCACGAGGTGGCGGGGAGGCCGGCGGTCAAGCGCTGGGTGGCGGCGAACCACACAAGACGGCGGGGAGGCCGGCGGTCAAGTGGGGGCGCGGCGGCTACCGACTGCGCGCGGGGGAGGCGGCGCTTCGGGTATGGCGTCGCGGCTCCATCGAGCGGCGGCGCGGGTGCGGCGGTGTGGCGGCGCCTTCCTCCAAGTGGCAGCGAGTCCGGCCGAGCGGCTGCGGGCTGGTCGAGTGACGGGGAGGCGTTAGGCCGCGTGCAAGCGACTCAAGGCCATATGCGCCGGCGGCTCAAAGGTTGGGTGCAACCGGCCAACGGTGCTTGAGCGGCGGCGGCTCCCGAGGCGCTACTGGCAGGGAAGTGCGCGTTCGCGGGTCATGGTGGCCGGGCGCATGCGGTTGTGGGGAGGAGCGACGGCCGTTCGGGGCGGTCAGCCGAGCGCAATGGAGGCCGGTTGCAGACCGGTGGCCGAGCAAGGTGGGCATGCGGCCGCACGGGCTGATGCTTCGGCATGGACGGCTTCAAGCCGACGGCAGGGGACCCACTACCAGTGGTCGTACCAGCGGCTCCCCGACGGCTTCAGGCCTGTGATTGTTTTTTTTCTTTTTGTGCAATGACCACGCAAGACCCGAACAAAAAAACAATCTGTTTTCCCATGCAATGATCGTGCATAATCAAACAAAATCAAGCAAAATTTCGTTTCCAATCTACGATGCAATCAACATCTACCCCGTTTCGCAATCTACCGATCGACATTGTGCCGGTGATTTCAGATCTGCTCGCGGTAGATTTGGGGCGGATTTGCATCGTTTCTAATCTACAGTGCAATCAACATCTACCCCGTTTCACAATCTACCGATCGGCATTGTGCCGGCGACTTCAAGTCTGCTCGCGGTAGATTAGGGCGGATTTGCACCGTAGAGATTCAATCTAGAACGCGAAAAGAAAATACAGATTTAAAAGCAATCTAGAAAATTCAATCTGTGCTTCGATGATTACCTCGTTCACCGGAGCAAAGTCATGCTGATAACGTGTTGAGGAACCGTCGCTGGCGACCAATCCGAGCGATTCCTCTGCTTAGAACAAGAACAAATCAAGCACAGAATCATAGAACAATAGATGGAACACAGAGAGGTAGAGAGAACACCTGGTCTTTCTTTATTGCTTTCAATTGCATCAGGTGTACATAATGAAGGGGTCTAGGTCCCTATTTATAGTCTACAGTGGGGTGCCCAAATATGTCAGGACTTTGGCCGTGGGCCCAGTTTCCTAACATGAGCAGCACTAACGTCATGGATCTACCGAAGTCTATTGGTAGTATGATACATCTCAGGTACATATGTCTGGAGAACACTGGAATCCAGATCATGCCGGAGTCAATAGGTGCTCTCTTCCACTTGCAGACAATTAAACTTAACCATTGTTCTTCCCTTAGTTACCTCAAGGTATCAAGCTCCTGTTGAACTTAAGATGCCTAGCACATTCGAACATACAAATGAACTAGTAAACCTCAGAGGAGATCTGCACATTATAGGTTTAAGCAATCTTGATGCTGCAAATGCTACCAATGTCAACTTATGGAAAAAGGTGAGGCTTCAGAATGGTCTGACATAACTATGAATTTAAACATGAGTGATCGGCAAGCGAACGAGGTGCCTTGACAGAATGATGCAGTAGCTCAGGTGTTACAGGACCTCAGGCCTAATTTGAATCTGGAGGAGCTCATTATCAAGGGTTATAATGGATCATCGTTTCCGGCATAGTTAGGGTATCTATCCTTGGATAGGTTATCTTCTATAGAGCTGAAAGATTGTTGAAAGTGCGAAGAACTGCCGCCTCTTGGCTGCCTACCATCTCTGAAACACGTTTTGATACAATCACTTCCAGGTGTCAAGCTAGTTGGACCAGAAATTTTTGGCGATGTTTTAGATATCGCCTCCAGCAGCAGGAGCAAAGTCTCTAATGTGTTTCCCGCATTGGAGTCACTAAAGTTCAGGAACATGGTTGCCTGGGAGGAATGGTTGTCAGCCGCCCTTTGCGAATCTCTCAAATCTCTAGCCTCGCGTCAAATGGAGTGCATACACAGCATGGAACACGGATGTTTTGGTGCTGCATGCAACTCACAAATTGCAGCGTTTTCTCTTCCTTTTATTATGCAAAACAAGACTTACTAACTCCTAGTAATAGATGTGGATGTAATGCATACCGTTACAAGTATACCAAGCAACACTACATGCATGAAACGGATGGGAATTACAGGGCATTGAATGAAAAATGGTTGCATGGCTCTCACACATATTGTGGGCTCATTCAAGAAGGAGACATGCATATGCTAATTAAGATACTAGCTAATGTGCACGGTTACCAAAAGAATTAGGCGCAGGATTAATTGCTAACAATTCTCCCCCTAATCCTGTTGTTGTGTGACGACCTCGATGATGCCTGCCTTCTTGCGAAGTTCATGAAACCTGATGCGCTCGAGTGGCAATTAAATGAAGCTCGTCAGAGTCGAGCTCCACCGGCTTCGAAGTGGCAAAGATGTTGGCCATGCTTCTGTAGCGCCGTGGAGCACCAAAATCGTCATCGAGGTTCGAGTCCGCCGGGGGGGCGACCCGAATTCCACCTGTGGACTCAGCGGCTCAGAGGGAGGCGCCGCAGATTTCGACGACAACACACCGGAAGGCGGTGGGCTTGGTGAAGCAGTGTTGGCGTCGACGGGCTACACCTCATAATGGACCGTGAATGAATCAATCAATGCGCCCGTACCTGACTCATGCTCCCCCCCAGTTCCACTTCCTAATTTCGTCGAACACTACGTCGCGTGTGACCCACACGCGCTTGGCGGCGGGGTCATAGACGCGGTAGGCCTTGCTGCCGGGCTCGTAGCCGAGGAACACCATGGCCTTGCTACAATCCTCCAACTTCTTCATGTGCGGCTTCACCACCTTCACGTGCACCACACACCCGAACGTGCAGAGATGATGCACGGTAGGTGTTCGACCATGCCACACCTCGTATGGAGTCTTGTCAGGGACGCTCTTCGTGGGCGATCGGTTAAGGATGTAGACCACCATCGTCACTGCTTCCCCCCAGAACTCACCGAGCATGTCCTTCACCTTCATCATTCATCGCGCCATGGCCACCACTGTCTGGTTGCGGCGTTCCACGACGCCGTTATGTTGCGGTGAGTAGGACACGGTGAGGTGGCGCCCAATCCCCTGCTCGGCGCAGTAGAGGCCGAACTCCACGGAGGTGAATTCACCACCACGGTCAGTCCTCAGCACGTGTAGTTTGCAGCCGGTCTCCACCTCTACGCCGGACTTGAAGCGCTTGATGTTGCAGGAGCATCACTTTTCGCCGCCAGCAGAAAGAGCCACATGTAGCGGGTTAGATCATCCATCAACAACAGGAAGTACCTCTTGCCGCCATGGGTTGCCGGCGTGATGGGCCCGCATATATCGCCGTGGACGAGATCGAGGCGTTCCGACGTGCGGTACGCCGCTGCGGCGGGGAACGGCGTTCGCTTCTGCTTGCCGATCAGGCAGCTGTCGCAAACCTGATTTATGCGCTCAAGCTCCGGCAGGCCTCGCGCCATCCCGCGCCGAGCGAGCATGCAAAGCGAGTCGAAGTTGAGGTGGCCGAAACGTGCATGCCATGTCCAAGCCTCCTCCTTGCCCCTCGCCGCGAGGCAAATGGGCCGTACAATGTTGACGTTGAGCACATAGAGATGTCCAGTGCTCTGCCGAACCCGGCATAGCAGCCGGTGTTGAGAGTCGCGCAGTGTGAGGACGCCATTCTCTATCTCCGTCTTGCAGCGAGATTCATCCAGCTGGCCGAGGCTGACGATGTTGCTGCGGAGGCGCGGGATGTAGTAGACACCGGTGAGTGCGCAGTGATCGCCGTTCTTACAGGCGAAGAGCACAGTGCCGCACCCCTCGATGCGGACTCGCGAGGCGTCGCCGAACTTGACGGAATCGCGCACGCTGGTGTCGAGTTCGGAGAATGCATTCCATGCGCCCGTCATATGATTCGATGCGCCGGTGTCCAGGATCCATTCTGGATCAACTGGTTCTCCCTCGTCGCGGAGGGTGACAAGGGCTCTTCTCGTTTAAAACGAGTTCGGCGCCTGCTGGTTCGATGTTGATGGTGGGAGAGAGATCACAGACCTGAGCCATTAACAACGTGGGCTCGTCTTTGCCCTCAGCCTGCTCTGGTTCGGCTTGGAGAAGATTCGCCTGAGCCAACTTCTCACGATCCCGCTTCGCCTTTCGGCACTCCTTGGCCCAATGGCCCAGTTTGCCGCAATAACGGCATTTGTCCTTGGAGATGTCGTGGCACGCGGCCTGGGATGGCCCAGACTTTGGTTCCTCGTCTCCCCCGTCATGTCGCAGCTGCGCCAGCCGCACTGGCATGAGCGCGACATGTTCCCGCTGTTCGCAGCGGTGCGAGAGGTAGACATGCCGGTCTCCTTGGTGTTGTACGACGACCATTCCTTCTCCGTGAGTAGAACCTGGTCTCCTTCCTCATCATCCGAATCTCCACGGTCCTCGACGGCGTGGAGCCGGCCGGTGAGGTCCTCAATGGACAGAGTGCTGACGTCAACCAAGATTTCAATTGACAAGGCGATTTGGCGATAGCTGCAGGGAACAACACGCAGTAGCTTGCGGACCACCTTCTCCTCCGACAACTCCTCCCCAAGGAGGCGAAGGTCGCTGATGACACCCTGGAGCCGGAGACTGAAGTCCTCCATGTGCTCGCCATTTTTGAATTGCATCGACTCAAATGTCTAGCGTAGCTTCTACGCCTTGGATTCACGCACTCGATCCGCCCCAACCCTCATCGCCGTGAGGGCGTCCCAGGCTTCTTTGGCGTTGTCCTTCTCGGCGAGCGGCCGAAGCATTTCCGGAGGCACCGCGCGCAGGATCGCTGAAAGGGCCTGGCGATCTTCCTGGTATGGCACATCACCGGTGTCGACGGCGTCCCACAGGCCTTGAGCCTGCAGGTTGACTCGCATCAACACCGCCCAATCGGAGTAATTTGAGCGTGTGAGCATGGGGTAGGAGATGGAGCCACTACTCTCCTTCACGACCCGCTGGACAACGAGTTCACGCTGGCCGCCATTGCGTCGTTGCGGGTGGCGCGTCGGTGGGGACGGCGAGCGTCCACGACCGTGTCGTTGCGGTGTACGGGAGTGGCCTACGGCAAGGGCGGGAACCGACATTGTGCTCTGATACCAATTGTCAGCCGCCCTTTGCGAATCTCTCAAATCTCTAGCTCTCGCGTCAAATGGAGTGCATATACAGGATGGAACACGGATGTTTTGGTGCTGCATGCAACTCACAAACTGCAACGTTTTCTCTTCCTTTTATTATGCAAAACAAGACTTACTAACTCCTAGTAATAGATGTGGATGTAATGCATACCGTTACAAGTATACCAAGCAACACTACATGCATGAAACGGATGGGAATTACAGGGCATTGAATGAAAAATGGCTGCATGGCTCTCACACAGTGTGAGCTCATTCAAGAAGGAAACATGCATATGCTAATTAAGATACTAGCTAATGTGCACGGTTACCAAAAGAATTAGGCGCATGATTAATTGCTAACAATGGTCAGGTGTCAAGGATGAACACTTCCCCAATCTGAAAGTATCTCAGCAATACTAGGTGTTGCAAGCTGAAGGTACTGCCCCAGTTTACTTCACGACCAAAGCTGAGAATCCGGTATTGTGAGAAACTGCTCCAACCGCCTTTGTGCCAGGTATCTTCCTCAACTTCAGATGGAACTTCGTGAGCTAATGACATGCATGCTTTGATTTTTACATTAGACAGTTGTCATATGCTCAGTTCATTTTTTGTTCAGTTGTTCTGCAATTATCTTTCTTCTCTTCACAATTAATAGCTTTATTTGTTTATTTTCATGGCTTAACACAAATATGCTTGTTGCTGACTTGTGCTCCAATTTATTAAACTAGCAACGTAAGCGTGGCGTGCCGCCGTGCTAGCTACCGTGTGGACCGAAGTAAAAGAGACGATAATTCGTAAGGAGTTTCTTAAAAAAAATCGAGGGCACATGCGTAATTTCGGAAACACCAAAGGCCTTTTTCGCAAAAAACCGAGGACCTATAAGGACTTGTACGTAACTAAATGAGAACCCATACATAATTTTGGAAAACTGCGGGGTGCTATGCACAAAGAATACGCAATTTCGGTGAAGTGGAGGTTTTTGAATAAATCTGGTAAGGACCTTTTTGCAGGAACCAAGGACCTTTACACTATTTGTAGTTATTGGTTGCTCTGTTCTTTTCCTGTTTGTTTCGCAGATCTATAGAATTTTTTTATAAAAAAATGCAGCAATAGAGAGCTGGAAAGACGAACAAATGTTTGTCAAAAACTAAAAAAATGATTAAAAAATGAAGGTACAAGAAAAAGTGGCTGTGGGTAGGAAAAATACGTGAAACCGTAATAAGGCATACGATAGAAATATGCTTAAAAGAAAATGCACACTAATTTGTCTCGATTCACCTCAAAAATATTTGTTATGAAATTTTACTGAAAAAAAGACACAGGACTGGTCCAGTATTTGTATCTCAATGCTATCAAATGATCTCCTGTATCAGAAATATAAGCTGTTCCACATTTCCAGATATGTTCATTTACATCTTCAGAATGTTACCTTCCACTATATTTGAGAGTAATCATTACTACAAACGCTCAACTGATGTTTCAATCTTCCACAGTACAAATTACACATACTTGGTAAGAAAACTGGTGCATACCAAAAAAGTTTAAACAGATGAAGTCCTGTATATGGCTAAGCATAGAAGTACTGGGACACCGAAGCAGTAGATGGGTGCATCCATGAATGGATCAACCTCGTACGCCCTCACGACAACTCTACAATGCTGCAGAAAAGTGCATGTATGTGAGAGAGCACACAAATGAGTCTAGAAAAAAAGCACGCAAACGTGCTTGTATTTTTCAAGCATTATTCACTTGTTCGTAATATAACACAATCAGGCAATGAGAAGGCATTTTCTTCGATTGGCAATTCTTTTAATGGAGATGTTTAGATTTTGAAAGCAGTTGCGCAAGGTTGCACACTTGATAAATTTCACGAAACAACAGTAGCTGTTCATGAAAAATCCATGCTGTACTTATCTTGAAAGAGCGGGAGAAAACATAAAAACAACCACCATTCTTGGAGTGCATGGAACAGTAGCTGTTCATGAAAAATCCATGCTGTACTTATCTTGAAAGAGCGGGAGAAAACATAAAGACAACCACCATTCTTGGAGTGCATGGAAAATCCTTCCATGTGCAGAAGAGCAATTATGTAAAATGAGGCTTTTGAAAAAATAAGTCCTTCAATCTGCCAGCCTAAGAATTAGCAAAATAGCGGCACATGAATATAGTCCCCTCTCCAATACACTAGATATAACTTCCGAGTAACTTTGACTGAGAAACCCTAATTTGAACTACTTAAATTTGCTTAAGAAAAGGAAACCCAACCGGGAGTTTCAATGTCATGTTAACACTGGACCTTGGCCTTGCCTTTTTGAACAACTTTCTTTGGATCAGGAAACAATTTTTGGGTTTAGATAAAACCAAACTATAAAAGAGCTTCAAAAGTCTTATGCAAGAACCCATACAGGGCAATATATCCACAAGGTGCAAAATGTATAAACAAGTTCACATTAATTATCTAGTTGATGTAAACTACCCTTTCATACACAATTCATAACTTGAGAAAAGCAAGTAAGCAAGCCCTGAATATTTTATCATCTTAATAGAAGAATTTTTAAATATAGCAACAAAGGGCTTAAAAATTGTTGAAAGAGAACTCTCTCTGTGGATTTCAGCAGAACTACTGAACTTGAAAGTACTAGTGAGTTGAGTTCAAGTTGAAAGTAAGGTATACCTTCCAATGTTTCCAAACGATTGGCAGACATAGAAGTATGAGAGACTTTCTGAAGAAACGAAATATCCAAACATTCGGCATGTACATTCTTCTCTCTTTGTAGTTATCATCATCTTTCTTTGCTGTCTGGGAGAGATTGTGACCTAGATATGCTGCTCTTTCTGTTGCTATGGCTGCTATAATGAAAAAGGCTGGCAAAACCACAAACAAAAGATGAGGAAGAACAATAACCATCACATCAGGCAAACCAATATATGGCACTGTACTGGTGTTGGCAATATAACTAGTGCTCCAGCCTTTGTAGTACAGATACATCTTGTTGCGATTCTCGGTAACAGCATAACCAGAAAACCATGGGAAGAAGACCAAATATAGCAAATATAGCAACATTCCAGACCATACTAAATACATCTTCGAAAGTTCAACTGCAAAAAATTCAAAGCTGGCAAGTGAATTGCCTCCAGTTATCTTCCGAGTAAGACATTTTAACATGAACTGATTCTCATAAAATGTGAGTGAAGTGCGAGGAATAAGAATCAATGAAAAAAGAAACACAAGGGTAGACCACATAGTTGGGTAATACAGTTGATTCCATTGGCAACCCATTACACAGAATTCTTTCCATGTCCAGCTAACTTTTGCTGTTAGACCATTTACAGAAAACGGCCTCAGTTGGCTATAGTAAGTCTGCCCGGTCATATCCTTTGCTTCTATCTGGAGCCAGTATCGATCTGGTGATTCGTCCATGAATTCTTTCCAATTCCATGGGACTGTAAACATAGCTCCTCTAGCTCCCTTGTCACTAGTCCCTTCCATTTCTTGCTCTAGTACTATATGGAGGCTTCCAGAACGTGAATCATATACTTTTACTGATACAGATTCAATCATGTATTTTGAGAAGACGAGAGTTCTCACTGTCCCTAAATGTCTGGTGCTCGTTGCTTGGCAATTCAAATCATTAGGGGATGAAAATCTTTGCATAAACCGTGAATCCAATGGAAAGGTGGGTACTATGATCACATCCCTAGAGCCAAATCTGAAATCTATATCAGTATATGAGACGTGGCCAGAATCAATTGCTAGAATCCTCATGCTCCGGGCACTTCTCCAATCACCCATCTCCCACTCCCAGAATTCCATAACAGGTTCTGTCCTTGCGGAACAATTGTCACTGCTGAGAGCTGTTGATATGCCTTCATGGATATCAGATTGATAGTACTGTCTTGAAGAAAGTTGATGCTGGTCGGATATATGATGACGCTTCAAGTTTCTTCCATAGTTAGTATGAAGATGCCCACATAAGTAAGCTGACAATGAATGCTTAAGAAAAACATCTCTAAGACTTCCTCCTGAAGTTGTCAATGCAGAAAAGGATATAGGAAAATGTCCAAAAGCGATCTTTGTTACAGGAGAAGTTGTAGAATGATCATCCCACTGTGAAAGTGCTGCATCTAAATAAACAAGTAACCGATCTATTGGTTGCCCAAATGCATTTGTTGGGCTTCTGAGACCAATGCCCATTGCACTGTCGAAGCCAACAAATAGATGCTTCCAGCCATTATTCTGCACAGTTTAAATTACAAAAAAGATTATCTAAACTTTAACCAAATCCATATTTAACTTAATGCAAAACAACAACTGGTTTTGCGGTATATATGTTTTTTTTGGCAATATTAACTGCATGTCATGATTACTGTCTTACTGGAAGTCTGGAACCAACCTGTAATGTTACGCTTTGCACATTACCAGCCCGACCTAATCTTGCATTAATGCTGTGCTTTTGGTAGAAATCAAACATGCCACCAACCTCAGGAACACCATATGAATCATGATTACCTCGTAAATCATAAAAGATTTCCTTGTTCAGACCGCTCCTGTCAGCAACATCATCAATCACCTTCTCATACTCCATCCATTCAGACTTTTCTTGTCTTGATGACAACAAATCTTTGCTTTTTGCATCTGAGCATAAGAATACGAGATAAAGGAACAATAATTAAGCCTCGAACAGAAACAAAATCTATCTTCTGCAATTTTGTAAACCAATATGACACAGATGATTCTTCTTAGTTTCCTTTTCAAATGAGCATCCAAACTGCATCATTCCCATGAGATAGAACTAGTATAAAAAAATGTTATGTCTTTGTATCATGTGCTGATGAAGGAAAACTGTAAGCATTACATTCCCAGACAACTTTTAAGGCACCGTTTGTAACGCAAAATTCCCATAGGAATTTCGTAGGTGTTGTGGCTACAGACCAAACAGAGAGAGAGATGGTCGTGGAGAGTGATGAAGATGAGTGTAATGGCCTGGGTCCTCCCCATGGCTTACTCATATATATATATATACACATGAGGAGTGCTTTTACAGATATACCCTTACATCTGGTTATCCCCTCTGGGGGCAGTTATGTCATTACACATGGCCTATTCTGGGCCTTATAATCTCCTACCAGGCCTGCTGGGTTTAGGCGGGGGCCACCCCTACGACAGGAGCCTCTCATGGTGAAGGGCTTCACAGGGCCGAAGCCGTGTCGCCGAGTCCTTTGGCCCCCTCCGTCCCCTGCGGCCTGTGAATTCCTCCAAGCTTGTGGTTGGGGAGCCCGAGGTCTGGGATGGTGTTAGCGGAGGCGGACGCCTGACTCGAAGCAGGCGCGCGCGCGCTCCGTCCCCTGTCCTTCGAACTGGTGGCAGCAGAGCTGGCGCCTAAATCGAAGTAGACGCGCGCGCTCCGTCCCCTGCCCTTCGAACGGGTGGCAGCGAAGCTGGCGCCCAAGTCGAAGTGGACGCGCGCGCTCCGTCCCCTATCCTTCGAACGGGTGGCAGCGAAGCTGGCGCCCAAGTCGAAGTAGACGCACGCGCTCCGTCGCCTACCCTTCGAACGGGTGGGCAGCGAAGCTGGCGCCAAAGTCGAAGTAGACGCGCGCGCGCTCCGTCCCCTACCCTTCGAACGAGTGGCAGCGAAGCTGGCGCCCAAGCTGTAGTAGACGCGCGCGCTCCGTCGCCTACGCTTCGAACGGGTGGCAGCGAAGCTGGCGCCCAAGTCGAAGTACGCGCGCGCACTCCGTCGCCTACCCTTCGAACGGGTGGCAGCGAAGCAGGCGCCCAAGTCGAAGTAGGCGCGCGCGCTCCGTCGCCTACCCTTCGAACGGGTGGCAGCGAAGCTGGCGCCCAAGTCGAAGTAGGCGCGCGCGCTCCGTCCCCTACCCTTCGAACGGGTGGGCAGCGAAGCTGGCGCCCAAGTCGAAGTAGACGCGCGCGCTCCGTCGCCTACCCCTCGAACGGGTGGCAACAAAGCTGGCGCCCAAGTCGAAGTAGACGCGCGCGCGCTCCGTCCCCTACCCTTCGAACGGGTGGCAACGAAGCTGTCGCCTAAGTCGAAGTAGGCGCGCGCGCTCCGTCCCGTACCCTTCGAACGGGTGGCAACGAAGCTGTCGCCTAAGTCGATGTAGGCGCGCGCGCTCCGTCCCCTACCCTTCGAACGGGTGGGCAGCGAAGCTGGCGCCTAAGTCGAAGTAGGCGCGCGCGCTCCGTCCCCTACCCTTCGAACGGGTGGCAACGAAGCTGTCGCCTAAGTCGAAGTAGGCGCGCGCGCTCCGTCCCGTACCCTTCGAACGGGTGGGCAGCGAAGCTGGCGCCCAAGTCGAAGTAGGCGCGCGCGCTCCGTCCCGTACCCTTCGAACGGGTGGGCAGCGAAGCTGGCGCCCAAGTCAAAGTAGACGCGCGCGCTCCGTCGCCTACTCTTCGAACGGGTGGCAACGAAACTGGCGCTCAAGTCGAAGTAGACGCGCGCGCTCCGTCCCGTACCCTTCGAACGGGTGGCAACGAAGCTGGCGCCCAAGTCGAAGTAGGCGCGCGCGCTCCGTCGCCTACCGTTCGAACGGGTGGCAGCGAAGCTGGCGCCCAAGTCGAAGTAGGCGCGCGCTCCGTCGCTCCGTCGCCTACCCTTCGAACGGGTGGCAGCGAAGCTGGCGCCCAAGTCGAAGTAGACGCGCGCGCTCCGTCGCCTACCCTTCGAACGGGTGGCAGCGAAGCTGGCGCCCAAGTCGACGTAGGCGCGCGCGCTCCGTCCCCTACCCTTCGAACGGGTGGGCAGCGAAGCTGGCGCCCAAGTCGAAGTAGACGCGCGCGCTCCGTCGCCTACCGTTCGAACGGGTGGCAACGAAGCTGTCGCCCAAGTCGAAGTAGACGAGCGCGCGCTCCGTCCCCTACCTTTCGAATGGGTGGCAACGAAGTTGTCGCCTAAGTCGAAGTAGGCGCGCGCGCTCCGTCCCGTACCCTTCGAACGGGAGGCAACGAAGCTGTCGCCAAAGTCGAAGTAGGCGCGCGCGCTCTGTCCCCTACCCTTCGAACGGGTGGGCAGCGAAGCTGGCGCCTAAGTCGAAGTAGGCGCGCGCGCTCCGTCCCCTACCCTTCGAACGGGTGGGCAGCGAAGCTGTCGCCTAAGTCGAAGTAGGCGCGCGCGCTCCGTCCCCTACCCTTCGAACGGGTGGGCAGCGAAGCTAGCACCCAAGTCGAAGTAGACGCGCGCGCTCCGTCGCCTACCCTTCGAACGGGTGGCAACGAAGCTGGCGCCCATGTCGAAGTAGACGCGCGTGCTCCGTCCCCTACTCTTCGAACGGGTGGCAACGAAGCTGGCGCCCAAGTCGAAGTAGACGCGCGCGCTCCGTCCCCTACTCTTCGAACGGGTGGCAACGAAGCTGTCGCCTAAGTCGAAGTAGGCGCGCGCGCTCCGTCCCGTACCCTTCGAACGGGTGGGCAGCGAAGCTATCGCCGAAGTCGAAGTAGGCGTGCGCGCTCCGTCCCCTACCCTTCGAACGGTTGGGCAGCGAAGCTGGCGCCCAAGTCGAAGTAGACGCGCGCGCTCCGTCGCCTACCCTTCGAACGGGTGGCAACGAAGCTGGCGCCCAAGTCGAAGTAGGCGCGCGCGCTCCGTCCCCTACCCTTCGAACGGATGGGCAGCGAAGCTGGCGCCCAAGTCGAAGTAGACGCGCGCGCTCCGTCGCCTACCCTTCGAGCGGGTGGCAACGAAGCTGTCGTCTAAGTCGAAGCAGGCGCGCGCGCTCCGTCCCGTACCCTTCGAACGAGTGGGCGGCGAAGCTGTCGCCTATGTCGAAGTAGGCGCTCCGTCCCCTACCCTTCGAACGGGTGGGCAGCGAAGCTGGCGCCCAAGTCGAAGTAGACGCGCGCGCGCTCCGGGGCTGTTGTGACCATGGAGTCTGGTAGTGCGCTTTTAATGGCGGCTTGAATCACGCCGACGCCTGATCTGGCAGAAGTCAGGCTGTCGCGTCGTGCAGTCTGCCCTGCTGCAGGTGGGGCACGTGGCGACTCACGACTGGTGCGTCGTGGGATGTGAGCGGTTGCGTGACCGCGGCCGTTCGCCTCGTCCCCCGAGAAGTTGTACGCGTGTTGAAGATGTAGGGGCGTTGTGCGCTGCTTGGCCACCTACCTGGCACGGCCCTCTAGGTCCCGGCGGTTCTTCGTTCCAAATCTTAGATAGCCGAATCGCTGGGAATTTGATCCGTCTGTGCGCTGAGCCACAAGGCAGGCGAGCGGCCTTTATAAGGTGCTAGTGTTGGGGTAGAGGCACCCTTTCTTGCTTTGCTTTTTGATCTGCCGCTTCGCTTCCACCCGTGCTAATTTTCACGCCAGTTGCTCCTTTGCCTGCATCTTCCTCCCTTGTCGCGAAGAGCGATGGCCAGCCAGGACGACGCCGCCTACCACCCCCGCAGTGGTTCCTTGCCTAGCCAGGGCGAAGCGACCCATCCTTCTCAGGAGTACAAACTGGTGCCGCGGGGGAGCTCGCGCGCCAACAAGTGGTGGAACGCCATGGAGCACTCGGGAGGCTCCTGCTCCCGTGTGCTGGGGAAGAGCCGCATGACTGAAGGGACGCTGCAGCGACTCGTGGATGAGGGGAAGATCGTGGATCGCAATGGGGCTCGCCTACCCCGTCGGGACGAGACGGAGCCGAAGCCCGGGGCCATGGAGGCTATTGTTTTCGTGGCGTTCTTCGATGCCGGCCTTCGAATGCCCTGCACGCTGTTCGTGGGCGAAGTCCTGCGGGCCTACCAGTTGGAGTTAGCCCAGTTGACGCCCCACGCGATACTCCGCCTAGCCGTCTTCACATGGGCGATGCGGACAGAGGGGTGGCGTCCCAGCGCGAGCTTATTCACCACCCTGCACGACGCACACTGTCGACCCAGAAAGGTCGACGGGGTGGTGTCGAACTTCGGCGGTGTGGACTTCGTGCTCCGGGCGTCATGCGCGACGTTGTTCCCTGTGCCAGCCTTGTCAGGGCAATGGGTAGCCGGCTGGACGCGGTGGTGGTTCTATTACACCGTGACCGACAAGAGCCGAATGCATTGCCGAGGTGGGCCGATCTCGTTTAACAGCACGCCGAGTCTGAAGGCGGAGGTCGACGACACGCAAAAGCTACAGAGCCTTGTCGGTGTCGCCCGTCGAATGAGCGTGCGCGACCTAGCCGAGGAGTTCACGATGTATGGGGCGGCGCCACTCTCCTCCCGGGGAAAGTACGTTGGACAGAATGGCCCCCGCGAGGACGGGTTCGACCCATCCGTGT
This sequence comes from Dendrocalamus latiflorus, assembly GCA_017311315.1. Classification (NCBI taxonomy): domain Eukaryota; kingdom Viridiplantae; phylum Streptophyta; class Magnoliopsida; order Poales; family Poaceae; genus Dendrocalamus; species Dendrocalamus latiflorus. The sequence continues at coordinate 21,923,091 of CM029643.1, read as the reverse complement.
CTCGCCTGCTGCCGCCGTCCGCCCCTTGTAAGTCGCCCAGCACGCTTTACGCGCGCCATTGTATCTGTTTGGCTTCCGCCTGACTGACGCGATCTCCTGCGCAGTGGCCCGGCTAGAAGATGCGGAGCGCGCGGTTACGGCGCTCCTCGGCCCGTACACGCTTAAGGAGCACCGGGCTCGTGAGGCCGCAGTCAAGGCGGCTAAGCAGGGGCGGGTAAACCGCACCTGCGAGGCTGTGGGCATTGCCGTGCCCGAGCGTGCGGTGCCGGAAGAGCTTCCCGCCGGGACTCCGGGCGCTCAGGGCGGTGGTAGCCCTTCGGGGGTGCTATCTTCGCGACGCCGGGCGCGTTCCCCGGCCGCGATACGCGACCCTGCAGCCCCTCCGGCGGTTAGCCCAGCTGAGACGAGGCGTGCGACCGGCGGTGGGCCTGGCCATACTGCTTCGGAGGGGCGCACCGCCGCGGATCCCCCGGCACCTTCTGCCGACGCCCACGAGCCCGTGCTTGGGCTCGCGGCCGTCGTTGAGTTGGACCTCATCAACCCGGGGGGTGGCGCCATTCCTGGCGAGCCAACCACGGTGGAAGGCGCGCTATCAACCGCAGCGGCCGACGAGGGCGTGCCCCCTACAGAGGAAGCCGTGGGGGCAACAGTGACTGGAGCTGGTCCTGCCGTGGAAGAATCGCCTGTGCCACCGCAGGCTAAACGCCCTCGGATGCAGTCCCCGCCGCCGACTAGGGGTCGCTACGCTGTTGCGGGGCCTTGCCGCGGGATTACGGCGTCTGGCACGGCCGAGAAGACGTTCTCCCCGAGCGTCGAGGCGCCTGCCTTCCCCTGGGCGGTCGAACCGGCGCCACCTCCGACCGCGACGAGGGGCGCAGGAGGTAGGTGTGAGTCCCTTTCTTCACCTGACTTCGCGAGACTCTCCGATCTGCTCGCTCATTCTGCCGACATCAGGTGAGACGACGTCTCCCGTACGCGGCGAAGGATCGAGCAGCGGAGGTATGCGCGAAGTTGGGAGCCTTGTGCAGGATGCCCCGCAGGTGTCCGCTGCTGCTGACGTGGCCGTGGCCGCGATAAACCTGGGCGCTTTGGGGCCGGGGCTCGCTCGCTCGGACTTCCTCCCTCGCCCGGAGGTATTTTGCGACCTCACCGCAGCCGCAGAGCGTGCCGATAACGGCCTCAATCGAGAGGCGCTGTCGTCATGCGCGGGGGACCTCCTAGCGCTCGCGCTGCAGGCCTCCGAGATGAGGGTAAATACGTGCGCTTCCGTTTGTAAGGTATTTCTGGACGCCTGCTGATTTGTCGGGCGCTGTGACCCCGCGGACCTCCGCGCTGTGACGCCGGCTCTAAGAGCGTCGTTGGGCTTCGCGATGTGGGCACCTAGTGCCTGGCTCGATGCGCCGGGCCATATCCTGGTCGCCTCGGACGGTAATGATGGTCCGGGGACCCGGGATCTTCATGCACAGATAGCCGTGATGCGGTACCGCGCCGAAGGAGTTGAGGATTGGGCGCCCTAGAATGGCATTGTAGGGGTACGGAAGGTCGACCACGTCGAAGGTGGCATCTTCGGTCCGCACATTGTCATCTCGGCCGAAGGAGACTTGAAGGCCGATTTGGCCCAGCGCCCGCAGGGGCTGTCCCCCGAAGCCCTGCAGTGGGATTCCCGAGGGCCCCAGGCGGCTTCGAGGGATCCCCATCTGGTCGAAGGCCGCCGCAAACAATACGTTCGCGGAGCTACCACCGTCCAACAAGGCGCGCCCCACGTCGCATCCCGCGATGGTGACCCGGATGACCAGGGGGTCCTGATGAGGGAAGTCCACACCTTGGGCATCATCGGGTGTGAATCTAACTTCGTGCTGCGCCCACTCCGGCGGTGCTTGCGTTGGGTATGCCGCCACGTGATGTAGTCTTCGCGCGTAGGCCTTCTGTTGTCGTGCCGAGGCGAATTCCAGTGCAGAGCCTCCGGATATGACGTTAATGACCCTGCGGTAGGTTGCGTCCGGGGCCTGCAACGACAGGAGGCCCTCCCGAGGCTGTTGTACGTGAGCTTGGATCCGTAAGGCGCCTTCCTGGGGTTGCGTCCCTTGCGCCTGTACCTGCATCCCTTGCGCCTGTACCTGCATGGGGGCCTCGTATGGGAATTGGACGTGGGCCACCGCAGGCGGGCGCGCCTCCGGGTTCCTGTCCCTAGCGACGCTGTCGCGGAGCGCCGTGATGGAGGTGCAGGCGCGGGTATCATGGTTGCCGCGGCCGTGGATTATGCACCACAGTCCCTGATGCTGGTCGTCGTAATCCCCACGACCCCTATCGTCGCGGCCCCTGCCACGGCCGCGCCCCCGGCCACAGCGCCCCCGACCGCCTCGGCCCGCTGGAGCACCCTCGTCGGGCCCGCCTTCGATGTCGAGGACGTACCGGTTTCGCCTCGACCTCTGCTGGCCGCGCTTGGGCTGATCGGACGACTCCTTATGCGGGTTGTCCCTACGGTCGGGCGGGTTCCGGGACGACTCCTGCTTACGTTTTCCCTTCGAAGAACCGCCCTTCGGCGGATCTTCGGCTTTTGCCGAGGCTTCGGCCTGGTTGGTGTCGGAGTCGTCACCTTGCCTGCGCCGCGCGTCTTCCTCCGCCCTGGCATATTCTTCCATCTTGTCGAAGAGCTTTGCCACCGTCTTGATTGGCTTTCGTGCGTTGTACTCGGCCATCGGGCCCGGACGAAGGCCCTGTATGGCTGCATTGACGATGGTGGTCTCGTTGACGTCTTTCACTTGACATCGAATCTTGGCGAAGCGTTTGAAGTAGTCCCGGAGCTTCTCCGAAGGTTTTTGCTTCACGGCGAAGAGCTGGTCCGCGTCGACTCGGTCAACGTAGTTTCCTTGGAAGTTGTTGTGAAGGCGGACACGAAGCTGTTCCCACGCGTAGATGGAGCCCGGCTCTATGGTAAAGAACCAAGAGAGCGCCACTCCTTGTAGCGCGAGGGGGAGTCCCTTCGCCTTCGTGGTGTCGTCGCCGCCCGCGGCTTCGATCGCGGTTTCGTATACGCGCACGAACTCACGGGGGTCCGTGTCGCCTTTGTACGAGTCGATGGCGCTCGGAAACTTGAAGTCTTCGGGCCATGCCGCCTGCTGCAGCCCCGCCGAAAGCGGGGACTCCGGATCCACGCGCCGCAGCGGCACGCGGCTGGATGCGGGGGCTTCGCGACTGTCCGCCCTTTCCGGCGTGGACTCGGACACGACCACTGGCGTGGCCTGCTGACTCCGAGCCTCTTGCATATCTCTGACGGCTCCGCGAAGGTCCCCTAGCTCCCGCTGGAATGCATTGAGAGCCGCCAGCAGGGCACTTTCCATCGCCGGTGCAGGCGGGGTCGCCGGCACCCCCGACGGGCGGGTCGGCGCGGGGACGACCGCGTCGCGAGGTCCCGAACTGCCGGTCGCTCCGTCGTGGCTACCCCGAACCACTTGGTCCGCGCCGCCAGCGAGGGTTGCAGAGGGGGCGGCGAGGTCGGCTGTCGTTGCGTCGGCGGGGTCGGTTGTCGTTACATCGGCGGGGTCGGTTGTCGCCGCACCCGTGCCGACGTCTTCGACCGCAGGGCCCGTCCCCGCAACGCCGGTGGCGGGGTGGGTCGTCGCGGTGCCGATGACGGGGTTGGTCGTCGCAGCGCGAACGTCGACGTCTCCGGCTGCCGCGCCTGCATCGGCGCCCGCATCCGCCGCTGTTGATGCCGAAGCCCTGGTACTCATGCGACGCTCCGGCCCGGCCGCCTTCTTTCCCTTCGCCGCCGCTGAAGAAGCTTTTTTCGGTGCCATCCTTCTTCTTCGGTCTTCAGGCTTGTCCTCGTCCTCCCCACGGACGGCGCCAACTGTTGTGGCTACAGACCAAACAGAGAGAGAGATGGTCGTGGAGAGTGATGAAGATGAGTGTAATGGCCTGGGTCCTCCCCATGGCTTACTCATATATATATACACATGAGGAGTGCTTTTACAGATATACCCTTACATCTGGTTATCCCCTCTGGGGGCAGTTATGTCATTACACATGGCCTATTCTGGGCCTTATAATCTCCTACCAGGCCTGCTGGGTTTAGGTGGGGCCACCCCTACGACATTAGGAAACCCCCACATCTAGTGAGTGTGGATGTTTACTTTCCTAGGGAATTCTAGCATTCCAAACTAGGTAAGTAAATTGACTGTAGTATATTTAATCTATCCAATTCACAAATACAGCAATCAGGCTTAACTGAATTATCACATCAACCTTGAAAGGAAAAAGAATAGAAAATTTTGCTAGAAAGCACAACGTTAATCAGGGGAAAAAAGGAATGGCGTTAGAAATTATATTTTAATCAGGTAAAATAAACATTGAGAATTCTTAATTAACCAGACTTAGAAATAGCGGATGGCTTTATTCCTATAAAAATTTACCTTTTTCTTATGGTTGTTTTAGAAAAATAAAAGGGACAATAGTGTACCTATGTCTGGCTAACTTTCTCTCAAACAACATAAAGTGTTATCAAATGGTGGGTCAAGTTCAAGAAAAAGCAATTTTTTTTACATTTCTACAGAATGGTTTACTAGAACCCCATTCTGACCAAAATTGCCAGTCGAGGGCTGTTCAGAACTCTTTAGACCTTAGCTTACATTGTTTTCGAAAGGTGAGATTGCACTGGAGGGCGCTCCACACATCGGAGCAATATATCCTCTCTACATGGAATTGTATACAACAACCATCTAATAGATATAATGTGGTTATTGAGCCCACCGTGAGGAAAGATGGCGTAGTCTTTAAAGTACTGCAAACTGGGAATGAAACATCAGATTGCAACCTCCATGTATGCATTACAGAAGACACACAATGGCAAGGTCGACATGGTGCTCCAACCATCATCTTTTTTTCCTGTCTATTATTTTCTTCTCATTTACCCTCGAACCTATCACTTCACCCCAAAATCTCTCTCAACTGACCCATTCCTGGCCTCCCCTCCCAAGCTCCTGTGACTCAAGAGTCCCCTCTCCTACCTTGGTGTCTGTAAAAAGCCACACCTCTTCTTTGGGAACTCCATTTTGGCCTACTGATGGCTTCACTGCTGGCAAACCCCTTCCACCACCACCCTCAACTCTCTCTCCATCTACCCAATGAACCTTCTACTTGCTCCTTCGCCTGGTTTGGGAAACTTGCCATCATGCAGCCGCTGAGGTGTGGTGGAAGAGCAATTGAGGTCAGCCTCAGCAGAAACTTCAAAAACAAGGCTCATGGTCACGAGGCCACCGCTGGCTGGGCCATTTAGCACTACAACATCTACAAGGCCATCAATGGATGGACTCCAAATTTGTGATGCTACACCAACTCCATCGAGAAGATTGATAAGTTATAGAACTCCTCTGCTGCTCCGACCACTTCAATGCTGCCAAACTCTGTGAATTCACAACCCCCATGTCCTGAAATAGAAAGAAAACTACATTTCTTCCACAAAAGTCCTCCTATGCATTTAATCTGATGTTTGCATTCCCAGTTGTCAGTACTTATCGGGCCATGTCATCTTTTCCCTGATAGAAGGGCTTGGTTGCAACGTTCTCCACAGTAGGGGAGTTCAAAGTAAGCAAATACACATTTAAACATAGAGGGGCTAGATAAGCTCCATTGTGTAAATTAGAGTGTCCTTTGGTGTTATTTTCAAGGTTTTCATGGCGATCCGACGAGTCGCGACGAGACCGGGGCGCCTAAACGCCTAGTCGACAGTTAGATGATAGTAGTTAGACGATAGTAATAAATAGAAGTAATAGCTTATATGACCGAAAATTAAATAATCATGCAACATAATAGCACAAATTATATAAATAACAAGGTCCATAACATTATTCGATATATGAATAGCCTAGGGTGTTCTTTGCATTTTTACATGTATATGTTATATGGACTTTGGTCCTGTGGGAATACAAAAACGAGCTTCTTCCAACATGGTATAGCCATGCTAGGGTTAGGGCTAGGGTCTGCCGCCGCCGGCCCGTGCCCTCCCCTGCCCTATTTCTCCCTCCCGCATGCCGGATCTGGGCACCGGCCCATGCCCTCCCCTGCGGGAGACCTCGGCGTCGAGCTCCAGGCGACTGGACGCCAAGTTGTCAACTTGGCGACGACTAGGTGATGCCGTAGCAACCATGGTTATTTTGCTTTTCATCTGGAAATATGATTACTCTACATATTACATAATCTATACTAGAGTAATTTCCTGTGTAAATCCCACATATTTACTCTGATTTTCATCTGAGTCGTATGTCTTTAAATTATCATCGATCAGACCCACATCTTTCAAAATCATGTCAGTTAGGTCCTACATCTTTCAAAGAATCAAAGTCATATCAAATCGGGTATACGTTACGTCAGTGCTGATTCATATCAAATCGGGTATACGTTACGTCAGTGCTGATTAGAACATCCAGGTTGCATATATGCTGACATGAATAGACATACAGCTATAACAAGGATTTTTTCGTAACAAACTTTCTAAAAGTTAAAAAATTGTATAAGTACCATAATTATTGAAAAGATTGTTAGAAAATCTATCTGGATTCTGGAAGCCATGTGGCTTCCCATGTTGTCGTATCAAGTTACATGTATGTTTAAATTAGCACTAGCATCGCATATATAACGGTTTTTTTCTTGGAACAAAAGGGACCCGATAGACGTAACTTTGAAAAATGTTGATTGATGAAATTGAAATATGTGGAATTTGATGAAAATTGGAATAAATGTGGGACTTGCAGTGCAAAATATCCACTAGTGTACTAACACTATACAGCACAAATGCGGCAGGATTTCCTCGGGCTGGCATTCATTTCACAAAATCAAGCTCTTGTGTGCCTCCATGTGTCAGATTTTACCAGCAATGCCAATGGTAAATCTATCTGGACAGTATCTTACCGAAAGAACAAATAAATCTAACCAATAAAACATACAAAAACAAAATGAGCCTATCAGGCTAATCTTCTCATCAAATCTTGGCCTAAATGTACCTAAAACCCCTCCATCAAAATGCCGTTGGGACCGAATTATCCTAGTCCACACCAAGACTACAGATGAGGGGGCGCGGAGGAAGCATCAACAAGCATACCGGTTAGATCGCCGGTGATGAGGACGAGCGCGGGGTTCACCAAGGCGAGCGCGTCGCCCACGTGGCGACGGAAGTCGGCCGCGCGGTCCGGGTGGAAGGCGCTCAGGTGGAGGTCGGACAGCTGCACCGCCCACACCACCGACATCGGCTCGCCCTGGACCTCCACCACCCGCCGGAGGTCGCCGCCGCGGACGGGGGCGGCGGCGCCGAGCAAGAGGGGCAGCGCCAAGAGGACGACGGGGAGGAGGAGATGGGCGCGGGCCATCGCCGGACTCCGGCCGTCGTCTCAGCGGGGGAGTGAGGAGCGTGGACGGCTCACTCATAAATATACCGGAGGAGCTCGCGAAATTGGAGCTGCCAGGCTGCTGCCCTGTTGCTCTGTTGGGCCAGCTGGACGGTCGTCGGGTCCGCTTATTTCCGTTTAAACTTCTTATTTCTAATTTATTTTTTATAATTCTAAAATTTGTTTTTTCTGATTTTTCTGATATTTTTTAGCCATTTTGTTGGTTTTTCTGTATTCATTTATATTATTTGTGATTGGCTAACCTGTTTTTTTATTTTTAAATTTTTTTAAATTTAATTATACTAAATAAACTAATATTAGATATAATATAATTTTAATTAATTATAATGTAATTTTAGCCATAAGACATTTTTTGAGTCGAAATGAGAGGGCTGGACGGCAAAAATTCTAAAACATCTTCCAAAGATCATGACTAATCACAGCAGTTCTTCTAGAAAATGACTTTTTGTGAGTAGAAGGAAGTGGTATTTTGCCTAAAAAAAAAGGAAATGATATAGATTCAATGTCCCAGAACGTGCTAAATTTGTACGACAGTTCTGGCGGCTCGCATAGTTTGCTGGTGTGGAAATCTGCTTGACCACGTGCACGTCATCGATGGGTATTTAATTTTGGTGTGTAAGTTTTATAAAGGTTTTAGATCTTGTTTATTCGGGTTTAAATTTCTAGTTTTTGGTTTATTTTTTTACTATTTATAAATTTCATTTTTTTGTAGCTTTTCATCTTTTTGAGCTTTTTGCTGGTTTTTTTCATATTTGTTTACATTGTCTATGATATGCTAACATATTTTTTCTATTTTTAAATTTTTTAAATTTAATTATGCCAAATAAGTCATCTTCAGGTATAGTGTAATTTCAGTAAAGTAGTGCAATTTCAACCATAAGTCACTATTTTTCAGCCCAAATGAGTGACACCCTAGTTTAGTTTTAAAGCTTTTTAGTTTTCAAAGTTGTTATCAAGAGTTAAGCGGTCTGATCAATCTAGTGTTGGCTGTCTGTCTGGCGGTTATTGAGCGATCAGAGCGACCATGTGGTCTTTAAGAGATTGGACACCAAACATTTTGTAGGTACGTTTGGTGATGTTTTTGCACTAGATTTCACTTAAATTGGAGTTCTGTGCTGAAACTAGATAGAGATTAACTGAAATTTCAAAGGGGGTGTTTTTTGGTACTCTTAACCGGTCTGACCGGCATGTGGCCAACGATCAGGCCGGTTCTTTGTTATCAAGAGGAGTTAAGCTAGTTCGCGGTAGTTAGACTAGCCGTTGGTTAACGGTCAGACTGGCCTTTGAGAAATTGAGTTAGTTGAGTTGGTTTTCAATTGTGTTAGTCCTGACGTGGGTCTATGCATTGTGAAAATCTTAATGGAAGCATAGAGTCGTGCATATTTGCATCGATATTATTGATGAAAGTCAAGTGCATGTTGTTTGTGTTCGGGACGATTGCTTGTTCTTTGATGTATACGGCACTTGGTGATTGTTGTGGTTAACAATAAGACCGAGGTTAAGGGAGATGCCCTCAAGCTATGGAGGGTCATGCAAGTCCGGTAGAGCTTTATCTCAAGAAGAGAAGCACAGGACAAAAACATGGATTGTGATGAGGCAAATGGATGTATGTGGTGTGCCATTGGACTTGAGCATTTCAAGTGGTGATGATCCTCGGGAGCAAGCTGATAGACCATGTGGAGGTGACCCCACGTGTGTGATGAGTAATTGATATCTGTTTTAGAAAAGTTGAGTTTGGTTTGTGTGGTTCGGGCCATGTCGTTGCGCGGTGCAATCGGTTTCGGTTGGACTTGGTCAAACTAGGTCGAACGTGCATAAGTCATTTATTTTTCGTTTCGATCGGTTTGGGCTTTGAGTATGTCGTCTGATGCTGATGTACGGTTACAATATTTCGAGCGGTGCTATGTGATTTATTTCTTGTCTGTGATAGCTGCAGGACGTCGAGGTGGAGTCGTGGCGAGGCACGGGATGACCGGACTAGGTATAGGTGGTGCCGAGGTCAAAACGGTCGAGGTGTGTCGAAGACGACGAGGACTCGAGGTGGCTGTGTGGCTTGGAGGGCAAGGAATGAGGAAGCTTCCTGGAAGGTGCACGAGGGGCGTTTTGGTGAATACGCAAAGCTGCACTAAAGGAAGTGGATTGTGGATAAAGCGCCATGAGTTGTTGAGAGCTAATGGGTAAAGTGGTTTGTAAACCCATTAGTGGAGGCTATAAATAGAGAGGGTGTTCTCTAGTAGCTTTTATGGAAAATGAGAGGATTTGGAGAGATGGCTTGAAAGAGTGGGTTTTGAGTGTTCTATGTTTTGAGTTTCTCTCCATGTGAGTTGTGAGGAGAATATGTAGAGTTCTTGATCTTTCAAGCATGTATGGGCACTTAGTGTGAGATTGAGAGAGAGATGAGCTGAGAGCAATCTTGTATAAGCATTCTTGTCTCGGTATCAATTTCAATGGGAGAAATCTTATGCTTTGGATTGTTCTTCTGTTTCCTGTCTCTGTTTTCCTTTTTGATTGGATATGGAGGACTATCTCTGTTGGTGATGGTTTTGGGTCTCTCTTCATGGTCCTTCTGAGTAGCATTTTTCCAAGAAGTATCACTTAACTGCAGCCCTCTTTTATTTGCTCAGTTTTTCTTCTGTTAAGTGATGCTCATGCCGTGATTTGGTCTTCCTCAATCTTTTAATCTTTAGCTCCATTTCTCCTGTCGGCTCATGCAGTGCATGTTTAGTTCTTGCTACTAATTCCTCCCAAAAACCAGCTGTCGGTAAGTTTCTTGTTTTTAGCATTTAGGATTGTTTTTGGTGCTCTATGGATTAACTTGTAGTTTTCAGTTTTTGGAGAGCAGCCATTTCAGCCAAGTACCTGTTTTTGCTACTGTTTGTGCTTTGTTAATCTTTGGTCTTGGCAGCAAAAACTGCTTTCGGCAGCTGCAGCTAGCTTTCATTTTCCTTTTGCCGTGGCAGCAGTTTCAGCAGCTTTCGTTTGCCGTGGCAGCAGTTTCAGCAGCTTCCTTTGTCGTGGCAGCAGTTTCTGCAGTGAAGTGCAGTCCTTTTTACTGCTTTTCGGCTGGCAGCATACTTTATCTTTTGTGCTGTTTTGAGTGCTCGGTTGGCAGTAGATTTTCCTTTCTTTTGTGCTGTTCGGCTGGCAGCAAATTTTATTTTATTTTGCTGTTGTTTTTGTCTACTTTCTGCTGCTGTTTTGGCCTGGTATTTGCTGTAGAAATCAAGTTTTCGGTCAGCTGAAATTTCTTGTCTTTTCTCTGCCGTGGCAGCATATGTCTGTAGTTTCTTGCCGTGGAAATGTGTTGAGCTAATCTTTTGCAGTTTCCTTGCCAGTGAGCAAACATCTTCCTTTTTCATAGCTTTTCATGACTTTGTTGGTTCTTTGCTCATAGTCTTGTAGCCCAAGCCTTAGTAGTTTCTCGTCAAATTTGTTTTTGGGTTTCCAGTCGGCTTTTGTTCTCTGTCTTCATAGCTTCAATAGCTACTGGAGAGTAGAGAATATTGTGGACACCTTGGGGGCGATTTTTAAAGGCATCATTCACCCCCCTCTGTTGCCGTTTCCGAACCAACACAAGCGTACAATCTTAGCGGCAAGTCATTGGGCATCACGGAATTTGTTGCAACGGTTGCTTCGAGGAGAAGAACAATGAAGATTGGTGGGTGGCAATTGAGGAAACTATCTAATACTAGGTGGAAAGGTGGGTTGCAAAATCGTGACAGTTGCCTACGTGGCTTAGATCACGTCTTAAAGAATGGAACGTCTTATCGGGCTATTGAAACCATGTGGAAGTCACACTTTAAAAAGCGTGCAAGTGTGTGTGTAAAACCCATTTGTACGTAGGTTATCGAGTTTCTCTATTTGTAAGAGGTTGTATCCATTGAGGGTGTATTGGTTGTTAGCATTAGGTGGGTGGTGAGGTGCCTCGACTGTATAAATCCTTATATGTGTTGAGAGTAAACATCTCTTGTGCTTAGAGATGCACTTTAGGGTTAAGGTTTCCTTATGTTGTGAGCTTTGGGTGCATGCTCTAGGCTTAAGCTCTGTTCTCTATGAGGGAACATTCCTCTCAATGTAAAATGAATATCTAAGTTTCATCCAGCTGAGTTGTGCCATGGATGTCTCCTTGTGCTTTTGATTTGCTTTGTTTTCTTGTTTAGATTTTATCTTCTGTTGATATTTCATGGTGTCAAAGACATGTAAGAGGTGAAGATATCTCTTAGAGATCAAATCACATCTATTTAGATGCTTTTTATGGAAAGTTCTTGTGATTGCTCTGCTTTGCTCAAGAGAGGGGTGATTTTGGAGATTTGATCTTGAGGGCATTTTGACTTGAGTCTGTGCTGTGATCTAGCTTACTATGATATGTGAGAATTAATCTAAAGTCATCTAGATTATTAAGAACTCATGAGCAAGTGCAGAGTAAAATTTCTCCCTTTTGCTCGATTTTGGTGCTATCTTCCTTATTTTTTATAAAGGTCGGGACTTTAAAATTAATCTTCACGATGCATGATTGGAATAGGTTTCTAACATTCTAGGTAGGATTTGTACCAAGTTTCATCATGTTGGATCAGTGGTTTAAGAGTTGACTATTTTCTTGGTCATGAGCCATGCTAATTATTGCTTCCGCTCGGTGAGTAGTCAAACTGCTGTGACCTGAGCGGTCAGACCACTTAGCTTGGTTAGATTGATGGCACTGTGGTCAGATCGATCGAGCGGTCCGACCACCCATTGGTAGGCAATCAAACTGTCTTGGCTTTTGGTGAACCTAGTGAGTTTGTGTTTTTAGCTATATTATGTTGCTAATACCAGAGGAACGATTTTAAGAAGTCATTCACCTCTCTGACTCGCCATACCCGATTCTACGTAGTCTGACCTAATCTACACAATATCATAGTTTGGGGGACATTACCCTAGGGATCAATGCCATCTCCAAATTAAAGAATGCTACAGTCTAAAATGCTTACAAAATGGAGCATGGTTGCTTTAACATCCAATGTTTTTGAGCTTTTCAAAATATTCTATTTAAAATAAGGTTTTATAAAAATTTCATGATTTTCTTGAAGTAAATTAAAGCTTAAATTGAATTTTTAGAAATTCAAATGATTTAATGTGATTAATCCAGATGTCAACTAAATCCAAATAGTTTTATTGAAGTTCGTGAGGTTCCAAAGTATTTGTTTGAATTTTCTTGGATTTTTCTAGTGTTATTTGCTATTTATTTCTCTTTGGTTTGCTTTGTAGCAATTTCTTAAAAGGAAAACCAATTAGAAAATGTGGAAAAGCCTTTGGGCCAAATCCTTGCCACCTGCCTAGTATTTCTCTCTCCGCCCGGCTTAGCACCGCGTGTAGCCCACTGTTTGCGCCGTGTACACCACATGTCTGCATCGCATCCCTCACTCGTCGTAGTTGCTGACGTGTAGGCCTACTTGGCAGCTTCATCTCCCTAGCGTAGTCGAGTTGGACTCTACAATAGTGCTGCCATCTCTACCTTGGACTCCTCTTCCCCATGCTTTAAAAGCCAAGCTTGTGCGTCGCAATATCCGCCTTGAGCTGCTCCACACCTCGACAAACCCTAGCCGTTGCCTGAAGTAGCATCGTCTCGCCGGGATTCGAAGTTGAAGTCGCCATCACAACTTTGCTCCGACGAGCAATTGCATGAGCACCGGTGAGTTTCCACATTCGCCAACCACCTTGCGAGCATCGCCGTGCTTCGCCCTAACTTTTTTGCATCTCATCGAAGCTAATGCGTCCCTGTAGCACGAGATCACCGTTCAACTAACCTATTCCGCTGCTCAAAATTTGTCACCGGTCACATTGCGCCACCTCTACCCCAGTGTCCACACTATTGAGTTCATCTACATGTGCACTACCAGATCTGTTACTTCCCTCCACCGGAAACCTCATCATCCACCACACCGTCGCTCGCTAGAGATGCGCCATCATTTGCCATTGACCATCGGGTCTTGAGCACCACCACCGATGTGTCCATCCCAGTAGCCTTGTCGTCCGATGTGTCAACCACGCAAGTGCCATGTCAACCCGTTTGCCACTACACCCCATCGCTGCCATTGCCATGTCACCCGCCAAGTCCGTATACAATAGTTGCATTGTAGCACTGTTTCATCAACCGAGTCCACGATAGATCCAACCCAATCCACAACATAGTAAACCCTAGTTACACAATAGCTTTTTCCTTTTTCTTAAAATACCCAGCCGTTCCATCTTCCAAGAGCCTATTCTATCTCATGCCATCTCTGATTGAGCCCGTTTAAGTCTCTAAAGTTATCTAAAATCAATTCCTATCTTATGGTGAATTCTACTTAATTTTTTTAGTTTGTTTGCTCTCTATTTTGGTTTTTATTTGAATTTTCTCTCTTTTACAAGTAGATTTCTACACGTCAAAATTGTTTGCCAAGCAAGAAGAAGTAGTTCAAAATCAAGACTTTTATCAAGGTGAAGAACAATAGCATTAGAGTTATGTAGCTTTGATCATGTTAAACCCAGTTTTACCAAAACTATTTTGTTTACTTAAACTTGCATGCCATTTTATATTCAAATTACTTAACTATTGGTAGTTAATACCTAAGTATTCAATAATCCGATCCTTGATTACTTGTATGCCATGATCCATTATCAATCTAGGATTGAGAAATTGTTTAGTTGGAACATTATAGTATCTGACATGGGTTGGAGTAGCATATTGCTTAACCATGCTAAGGTATATTATGGAATTACATTATGGAGAAACTTACCAATCTTGATTAATGAATTATGGAACTATTATTGATAAGCAGGAGGTAGTTGCCACTATTGATGAATATGATAAGCTATGGTACATGGATGCCATTAGTTGTTAGATAACAAAACTGGTTTTAGACTCGGGCGAATGAAACATTGATGTGTTGTAGCATTGAATTAATGGGACTCTTTCCTGGGTTAATTAAGGATTGAATCTTGTGCTCCATTTAAATGAGTTTTACCGTACAACCACATTTTGGTATGGGATATACCTAATTGAATAATTTATTGGGTCTTGCTCTAGCATGACTGGGCTAAGTTCGGGGATGGACGGTCGCATAATATATTTAACCATGGTGCAAGTTTAATTCCATTGTTGGGCTTAGTTCGGTTAGATGGCCATTATTAGGAGCCATGCTTAAGGTTGTGTTCCATCGTCGGGCTAGTGTTGGGGTGAGGCATTATAAAGGCTTTGTTGTAATCTTCTTGGTCGGCACACCTAAGAAAGCGTGTTGTTGCATAGATATTATAAGTTGATCATATCATGTGAGTAAAGTTATACAACATTTGTAGTGTTATTAAAACAAACCGAATTTTGGCAAGAATTCGAATTGTGTTTTGATTTCATTTTCCCTCTGATCCTTAGCCTAAACCGCACGAATCTCAGCATAATCTAGCCCCTAAACCCTGCCGACAACGCTTCAATGGAGGAAATTAGTGCGACTACTGTTCACTGTCCGATATTTTCGTCGCCGCCGACCTTCTCTGCTGGTTCTCGCGCCTTCGTGCGCGCTCACACCTCTGCCAGCTTCACACCCCCTGTCAGAGCCCGTACGCCACCCATTAATGCCCTGCACCCGTGTCAGGCGCCACTGGCCGTTGCCGCCACCGTCCGCCCCTATTTTGCGCCCCCTCCGCTCTGTCCACCCCTGTTTTGCGCCCCCTCCGCTCTCACAGCTCCCCGGCCGACCTGACACCTCCTGCTTCTCTTGACCGCCACAAACCGCAGCTCGAGGATGCTAGCTCCTCCTCCTTGACCGCCACACCGTGCCCTCCCGAACAATCTTGGCCGCGCCATGCGCCACCGTCTCCATGGCCAGCCCCAGCGCCGAACCGCCTTCGAGCCCCTTTAAAAGCCGCAGACACCCCTAACCTCCTCCACACTTCTCCGCGAAGCCTCACTCACACCCAATTAGCTTAACACCGCCTCCATTGCCGGCAATTGCCGAAAACCCTAAAGGTGAGCCTTAGCTCGATTCCGTTCCTCCGAGCGACCATTTTTCAATTGCATTCACCAGTAGCTTCCTCAAGCTCCCCAAAGCACTCCCGAACCTTTGCCCGAGCTTCCCAAGCCCTTTTCTTCCCCGACGCTGAGAGTCGCCCCACAGCCCAACCACCTTGCCGTGGCTAGCTCGCTAGGAGCTTCCCCAGTGCAAACCGCCAACACTAAGACCTTCCTGAGTGTCCCTAGATGGTTAAACACTCACCAATTTCAGGTATAGTTGCCCCTATAGCCCCCAAGCCATTAAAAACCGAACCAAGTTCTCGAGCTCGCCGCCGACGAACGCCGCCTTCCCGGCCGTCGCCAACCCCAAAAATGGGTTCCTAGCATCACTAGAAGTAAATGGAGTTGTGTTTAATGGGTGAATCCAATAACAAGGCATAAGTAGATTTGAGAATGGTTTGGTAACGTTGAAAATTGGTAATCAAGTTTAAAACCCCCTTTTATTAATGAAGTACCTTTTTCAGTTTTTAACTGGTTTCCAACTAAAATTGCATCCAGATAAAATAATGGACTTATTTCCCCTTCAATTGTCATACCTGGCATGTAGCTATTGCTAAGCCCCATGTGACTTGTTCAGTACGGTTGGTTGTACTCAATCTTGCTTTACTTTCCCCAACACAGAGATCAAAAGAGGGCAGGATATTACAAGTTTACGTGTTAGGGTTGCGACCGCACTCAAGCGTTCCTGTGGAGTTTTCTTGAAGTTCTTCTGATTGTAAGTTATCTTTTGGGCTTGGACGCCTTTAGAATTATTAAATTTGACTGTTAAGTCTTATTTTAATTAAATTAACTTTTTTAAATGTTCGTAAGCAGGCATGATACTCCTTTTGTCCGTAACTGAACTCTTGGGCTGTTACGGAAGGTAACGACATTCCCGTCCCCAAAAATGGGGGTGTTACAGAATGGTATCAGAGCAGGCTTGACTGTAGGTTGTAACCCCAAGTGTAGGTTTGGTTACGATAAGAATATGATTTCACAAAACCATATTTTCAAATACAAAAGAATTTTGAAAACCATAAGTATTATTGTTGTCTCACCTTTCCTATTTCTATCTTATCCTTCCTAGACAAGAGCAAAAATTTTCCTTTTGAGTTTTGTCAAAATCTCAAAATACGAGTAGACGTTTAGACTAATTTCTTGCTGACCAAATGAAACCAAGGCTAACCCTAGCTAAAGAAACATTAAAAATGATGTTAAAAAGGAATAGTATGAATAACCTGACCAAAAGCTTTTCCTTTTGAAAAGTTATAAGGTCACCGCTCGTGTAGTTAGCCAATAATACCCGTTTGACACCCTTGATGCAATGGGTAAAACCATTCAAGTAGACGAAGGTTTCTGTTTGTATTAATAGCCGAATTGCACTATTAGCCTGAAGGTTGCTGTATAAGCAATTTGTGCAAAACTAAATTTCTGATTTTAAATAAAGAATATGTTAAAAGTTCTTTACTTCTATCCTATTTCGTCTCAATTCTTACCTAATCTATTCTGATCTCTCCTTACCTATCAGGCAAATTTCAAAAGAAATTAAATGCAAATTTTCTAATTGCAGCAAATAGATTGAATTATAACCACAGAAGTTTGGGGAAAGGAGTAGAAAACCCATAAGGGATTAAAATATGAGACGACGATGATCGAAGATATTGGTGGAATTATGTTAATATTGGAAGAATCTGAATGGATAAAGTGATAGAACTTATTGGAGCAAAAAAAGTGATAATGATAATTATTGGATTTTAGGCCTAATCAATGATAATATTCTTGGTGGATGTTGATAATAGTGATTAATGGATTATAATTCCGATCAGTGATCTCATCCTTGGTGGATTTTAAAATGATGAATTAATTGAAAAGTAGATAGTAAGAAGCTTAGTTGATTATTGGATGAGTCGACTGAGATTATAAGTCGATAATAAAAGTAATTGGATTTTTAGGAAATATGGATACAAATGATATCGGTGGATTTAAAATAAGGATACTGGATTATAACAAATTTGGCGTTGGATTTATAGTCATGATTAAAGTTGGAATATATGTAGGATTTGAATAACCATGATTTGATTAATACAATTGGAGGATGCAATAGGAATTATGTATTCGGTGGATCAAATGAATGATAATATTTGGAGTTATAGACAAAGAAATGATGTCATAACTAGGAGATAGTATGGCCCTAGTGTGAAGTAGGAATTAAATGAAAAAGAGCCATTGGATTCTAAGCCTGTATACAGAAGTAGTATAGAAAAATGATTAAGCCCATGAATGTTGAATGCTGGAAGATATGGAATTATCCTTGCAAGTATGCATAAAATTTTGAAGAGGTGTCCTGCAAAGCAATTGGAAAGATCATTTAATGTCACTTCGTTTTCTTTCCTGTTTCTTTCTTACTCTCCCCTCATTTCAGTCTCACTCCCCTTGCTAAGCCCAAAAATGTTACAAAACTGATTCTTAAGTTTCGGCTACAATCAAATCGTGTCACTGAATAAACTAAAGAATTGATGGTGCAACAGATAGAAAACAGAGATTAGGGCAGACAATTCAACTTAACGGAAGCCTTATCCAACATGACAGAAGCCTTGTCCAACATGAAAGAAGTCGTATCTATCATGGAGAAAACCCAAATTGAAAGCGAACAAAGACAAGTCAGAATACTAGAACAAGAAGCAAGGATGTTGGAGCAGCTTAGTACGAGAATGTCACCAGGAGAATTAGTATCAATGTCAAGTGTGACTGCGTTCAAATTTACAACCTTCCTGAAGACTCAACCACCGGAATTCTCATCGACCATGGAACCTTTAAGCGCTGATAACTGGTTACAAAGTATCGAGAGGAGACTGGAAGCCATCAGATGTACGGACAAAGAAAAAGTTCTTTTCGCCGCCTACCAACTATCAGAACTAGCTATCAACTGGTGGAACGCTATTCAATGGGTATATTCGAACAAAAATGATATTACATGGAAAGAGTTTGTGACTAGATTTGACTTATATTCCTCCTAAAGTCGTCACAAAAAAATATTAGGACTTTCTTAATCTCCGACAAGAAGACAAGTCTATTGTAGAGTATATGCAGCAATTCCATCATCTGTCACAATATGCTCAAGAAGATATCAACGACGAAGCAAAAATGATAGCATACTTTATACAAGGTTTGCAACCAAAGATAAAGTGCTATATTATGACTATGGAATTTCCAGATTTACGGACTCTAGTCAATCAAGCTCTCCGGATAGAGAAAGAAATATCAGGATATGTGAGGATTATCAAGTGAAGCGATCCCTTAATCTTGGCACATACAATTTGTTTTCACTCCAACCAAGAGGGACATATTCGTTACCAATACCCACTGAAATCCTTACCTAAAGGGGAAGCCCAGATACGAGCCAGAAGGCAGGCGTTGACCTCATATCAATCATCAATGGAGAAAGAAGAACGCCACCCGAAGAAAGCTCGAATGGAAAAGGATGCAGATTCACCCTAATGGAACAACTAGAAGAAGATAGTCAGAAAGCGAGCAACATCGCTAGCAAGGAATGAATGCTACCATATACTTTTGTATAAGCAAGTAGTTTTATAAGTTATCAAATGTACCCGTGAGCTATATGTAATGGTATAAAGAAATAAAGAAGTTTGAGTCACAATTCACTGTGGATCTGTTTTTCATCCTTGTACAAAGGAAATACGACAAAAGTGAATATTTAGATGATTACATAGGGGATGGAAGAACCAACTCGGTATGGACAGAAATTGGAGTGTAATCTGACGGAAGCAGGGTAAACCCAAGACATATAGAATATTAGAACAAATAAACCAGACTCGACTTAAAGGAATATAAAAGGAAATTGTAAAGAATATTATTATATGAAATATCTACAGAGATCTCGGGAAGTAAACCAATCAGTATGTTTGAAAATACAAGACACGTAATTTGGTTTATACAAGGATGATATACAGGTATAGTAAGAGAGAGAAAAGAGAATATGTATAGACTCGAGTATGACAAGAAAAGTCTTTGAAGTTAAAAAGTTAATAGTCTTTGGAGCTAAAAGATTATGTTCCCAGTTTTAATACTCACTGACCCTGAAAAGGATTATCAGTTTCACGGTCACACCTCAGGACAAATATGTGTATTAATACAGGATAGAAGGATTGTAACATCTGTCGGGATGTCAGTGCTTGAAAGGAAATATAGTGCTCATGACTTGGAATTAGTGGTCGTAGTACTAGTAGCCATGATCAGACCTTGGTCAGTTGTAATTGAATCCGCAACAATGAAGGAGGTTATAAGCAGCCAAAAACTGATACAAATATTCGATGTTTGCCCAGAAAGAGAGACAGTGATGGATGCATTAAAGACAATGGCATATCGTAGACTGGTTGGTAAAAACACATTTCTGTTAGGAAAACGAACTTACAGAAAAGATAAAAGTTAGCAGAACTCTGCCTGACCATGGTCGTGCTATTGCATGGAACTATCCCAGACCAAGAAGCACAAATCACATTTATATCTTGAGAAGAACTTCATAAAGTCTTGGGAACGCAGATGATCAAAAAGGTCAAAGTATCAACATAAGTGGCAACCACTACATGAAGATCACACTGAATGACCAATAAAACCTAAGGAAATGAATCAAAACTATAACAAGTTTTGTTTTTCACCCCATTCTTTAACCTGGGTAAATCTCGAGGTCGAGATTCTTTTTAAGTGGGGTAGGTTGAAACAAACCAAATTTTGGCAAGAATTCGAATTGTGTTTTGATTTCGTTTTCCCTCTGATCCTTAGCCTAAACCGCATGAATCTCAGCACAATCTAGCCCCTAAACCCCGCCGACAACACTTCAATGGAGGAAATTAGTGTGACTATTGTTCACTGTCCGATATTTTCGTCACCGCCGATTTTCTTTGCCGCTGCCGACCTTCTCTGCTGGTTCTTGTGCCTTCGCGCGCGCTCGCGCCTCTGCCAGCTTCACACACCCTGTCAGAGCCCGTATGCCACCCATTAATGCCCTGCACCCATGTCAGGCGCCCCCGGCCGTTGCCGCCACCGTCCACCCCTGTTTTGCGCCCCCTCCGCCCTGTCAGACCCTGTTGTGCGCCCCCTCCGCTCTCACAGCTCCTCGGCCGACTTGACACCTCCTGCTTCTCTTGATTGCCGCAAACCGTAGCTAGAGGACGCTAGCTCCTCCTCCCTTGACTGCCACACCGTGCCCTCCTGAACAATCTTGGCCGCGCCACGCGCCACCGTCTCCATGGCCAACCCCAGCGCCGAACCGCCTTCGGGCCCCTTTAAAAGCCGCAGACACCCCTAACCTCCTCCACACTTCTCCACGAAGCCTCACTCACACCCAATTAGCTTAACACCACCTCCATTGCCGACAATTGCCGAAAACCCTAAAGGTGAGCCTTAGCTCGATTCCGTTCCTCCGAGCCACCATTTTTCAATTGCATTCACCAGTAGCTTCCTCAAGCTCCCCAAAGCACTCCCGAACCTTTGCCCGAGCTTCCCAAGCCCTTGTCTTTCCCGGCGCCGAGAGTCGCCCCACAGCCCGACCACCTCGCCGTGGCTAGCTCGCTAGGAGCTTCCCCAGTGCAAACCACCAACACTAGGACCTTCCTGAGTGTCCCTAGATGGTTAAACACTCACCAATTTCAGGTATAGTTGCCCCTATGGCCCCCAAGCCATTAAAAACTGAACCAAGTTCTTGAGCTTGCCGCCGGCGAACGCTGCCTTCCTGGCCACCGCCAACCCCAAAAATGGGTTCCTTGCATCACTAGAAGTCCGTCCATAGTCTCGGTTTGCGTTGCAAGTCGCTGTAGCGCTGCCGGCCGCCGTCGCTTTTTCCTCTGTTCTCAAGTGCGCACGGGCGGGAGGAGGAAGAGGAACAGTGACGGACTGGTCACTGTTCACTCGACCCGTTAGCGCTAGAGCCCGAACTCAATGAGCAGTTAACCAACCCGTTAACCCTTAGAACCGACCCGGCATGAATAGTGAACATCCGCAGTGAACAGTAAAAGCCCGCAATGAATAGTAACCAGACCCGTTAGCCATTTTAAAGCCCAAAAATGCTTATTTATACCCATTTTGACCGTTTTGAGCCCGCCGACCCATTCCTCATGCCCATTTCACCAGTAGGATCCTCCTAAAAGCCCAAACCCTATTTATTTGAATTTTTCGAATTTTCTTTCTTTATTTCTTTTCTTTGTTCCTAGCTCAGTCCTTCGGGCATGAAACTAATTTATTTTAATTTTACGTTAGTTCTTGACATCGAAGACCACCCGGAGCAGGAAGAAGGAGGTCAAGCTCGAGTTCAAGAAATCAAAGAATCCGAAGTTGCCAAAATCGTAGGCCCGAAAGGCAAGTCACACATATTTTGATCGTGTTGAACCTACATTTTCGCTATTTATTTATTTATCAGTATTTTCAATATGTTATTTACGCACTGTTATCTTATGTACAATAAATGCTTAGAATGACATGATACTAGTTATGTCCTACCACCCGAAAATGCCCAGTCTAATTTGATGGCCATATTCACCTTGACATGACATAGTGACATTAAAAATAGTATAATAATATGTAATCATAGTAGTTTAGAGAATCAACAACATCTACTGTTACTAAAAGTTTTGGTATTTATTTGGAAAGTGGTTCTAGGGTAAGCGAGGATCGTTGGATCTCGTGACCTTAACCTAGGGTGAAGGCAAAAATACAAATCGATGACAGTGTTGTGGCACTGGACATGGATTTGTGGGAAGAAATTGCCACCGGTGAAAATACAAGGACTAGACCCTTATACTGAGTAAAGAATATAGTAATCGCCCAACCGCAAGCGTTGATACGTCAAACCTGGTCTAGTAGCTGCTCAAATTCGATTGAACCTCTACACAAGAGAGGAGGAGGCAAAGTGTGAGTCCATACGGAAGGGAGTTAAGAAGGGCCGTATGGGAGTTGGCACCATTATTATTGTTACTATTGATTTGATTATCAGATATCCACACAATAGTAGGCTGAGATAAGTCAAGTTGTGGCCTGAGCTTGTTGAGGAAACCTACTAGGTAGAGGCTATATAAAGAATTGAGCAGTGAAAAACCTTGTTTTCTTGGACCCGGACGCGGTGACTAAGAAATCTTGTGGGTAAAGCAGGGCAGCTCTGCAGAGTCATGACTAATGGTATTCGAATACGCCGTACTTCCGGTAAATGGAGTTGTGTTTAATGGGTGAATCCAATAATAAGGCATAAGTAGATTTGAGAATGGTTTGGTAACGTTGAAAATTGGTAATCAAGTTTAAAACCCCCTTTTATTAATGAAGTACCTTTTTCAGTTTTTAACTGGTTTCCAACTAAAATTGCATCCACATAAAATAATGGACTTATTTCCCCTTCAATTGTCATACCTGGCATGTAGCTATTGCTAAGCACCGTGTGACTTGTTGAGTACGGTTGGTTGTACTCAATCTTACTTTACTTTCCCCAACACAGAGATCAGAAGAGGGCAGGATATTACAAGTTTACCTGTTAGGGTTGCGACCGCACTCAAGCGTTCCTGTGGAGTTTTCTTGAAGTTCTTCTGATTGTAAGTTATGTTTTGGGCTTGGACGCCCTTAGAATTATTAAATTTGACTGTTAAGTTTTATTTTAATTAAATTAACTTTTTTTAAATGTTCGTAAGCAGGCATGATACTTCTTCTGTCCGTAACTGAACTCCTGGGCTGTTACGGAAGGTAACGACATTCCCATCCCCAAAAACGGGGGTGTTATAGTTATCAAGCTATTCAAATAGTCATGCCCCCGATCATGGGCTTTGCTCGAGGATTTTACATGAGGTTAGATTTTCATAACCAAAACTGGAAGAGACAAGTTATGTGAAATTGATGAATGAGCTATGTGGGATCTTGTTACCTGCTATCTATTACCTGATTTACTCAAATTGTGCTTTCAACCTATTTGTTTGTTGCATTTACATGTCAATCAGCTTTATGCAAAACAAGCCATGATAGCCAATTCTTTTGTAATAAGCCTTGCATCTATATATTGCATTATGCATTTACAACTTGTTGAGTATTCTATGTGCTCACCCTTGCTATACAAAATACTGCCCAGTTGTTGAAAACACCAGTTACACTTCGCTGTTTAAGGAAGGCTACTATGTCAAGGATCATGAAGAATTAGTTTGTGCTACCCAAGCCGATTGCCTGTGAGCATATGGATGGGCTAAATTTTGAGATTATTCTATTCTTTCCACTATAGACTGCCTGGTTTTGACCCTAAGGTCACTACTCTAATAATAAAATTATTTTTTATTTCTTAGTCATTCGTGTGTATGTGAAGGACCATGTGAAAAGGTCCTAGCTTATGGTGTGATAAACCATTGCAATTTGGGAGATTTGGAAATTTGAATGGCAGTGTTGCTGGTCGGTCAAGGAGAAGGCCGGTCAGACCAGCATTGTACCACCGGTCTGACCGGTTGATGTCAGCAACTAGACTGCTTGGGTGGAGCGATCAGATCGACCTATCTCAGTAGTCTGACCGCCCCATGGTTGGCGGTCTGACCAGCTCAGGATTGTCTACTTTGGGTGGTTTATGGAATTTGTGGATTATGAGTTGAGGAATGGGTGTTGATGAGTATGGTCAGTGGTTATATATTACATGAGCTATTTTTCGGCTAACGTGGGTCAAGTTGCGAAAAACTTGTGCCCAAAAATGATTTATTTGTCTTTGGATATGCAGGGTCGCTTGGAGTCAACTGTGGTCAACGACGAGGATCGGGGCTAAGCTCATCGAGGAGCTGAGACCCAGAACGATCAAGGATGCTGGGGTGAGATGGTGAGCTCAAGCATAACACAAGAAAGGCGAGAAATGTTGAAGGCGAATTTGAACGGTGGGATTGCACCATGTGGTTTGGACAAGCCAAGTGAGCCATGGTTCAATGGAACTGAAACAGGAGAGACTTGGCGACACGTGGCAAGCTAGTGTTGCACCTACACGTGGCAATGGATGACGATGACCGTGTCAACGAAGGGTATTTTGGTAGTTTGGCCAAAATACTGGAAACAACCTTGGATCAAAACCGCGGAGGATGAGTGGCACTTAGAAGAGCAGTTTAGGTCAAGGTGGAGCTAGTTTGAGCAAGATAGATCAAGGCTAAGAATTTAGTGGATTCAGGTTTATGCGCTTTGAAAAGCATGCATAAGTGAATATGTATGAGTAAAACCTATGTGTGTGGGGTTACTGGGTTTTCCTATTATGCTAAATAGATAGTATCTACTAAGAGGTGGATGTTGTAGGCTAGCTGAGAGACCATGTGGTCGTGACCCCATGAGAGTGATGAGTAATTGACAAGGGTTTAGGTTAGTCGAGTTTGGTTTGGGTGGTTTGGACCATGTCGTTGCGTGGTGCAACGGGTTCGGTCGGTTTGGTCAAGCTTGGTCGTATGGGTTTAGGTTGCATATTCAAATGTTTCGACAGGTTTGGACTTCGTCATGCGAGAGTATGATGTGTTTGTGCTATTTACGCTTTCATGTATCGAGCGGTGCTATTTGACGTGTTTCTTGTCTGTGTGGCTGCAGGACATCGAGTGGAGTCGTGGCGAGACACGGAGGACCGGACTAGGCGCAGGTGGCGCTGAGGTCAGAACGGTTGGGATGTGTCGAAGACGACGTGGACTCGAGGTGGAGTCGTGGCGAGGCACGGTGGACCGGACTAGGCGCAGGTGGCGCTGAGGTCAGAACGGTCTAGGTGTTCTGAAGACGACGAAGCCGCGTGGCTTGCAGGACAAGCAGCGCGGAAGCTTCCCGGAAGGTGCAGGAGGGGCGAATCGAGAAATTCGCAAGGCTGCACAAGCGGGAGCGGGCTCTGTTGGATTTAGCCGGCGTAACGGGTTGGAGACCCGTTAGCCATGGGCTATAAAAGGAGAGGAGGGGCTGCATGCCTCCTCATGGATTCAAGAGAGAGTTAGGGTTTAGTGAGTCAAAAGAGGCTTTGGAGGTGGTTTCTCCTTTGCTCTTTAGTGGTTGAGAGTGGGTGTGTGAGACAGAGGTTGTCTCCTTCGTTACTCTCTCTGTATGTGTTCCTCCCAAGAACCATGTAGTTCTTGGTGTTCTTGAGGATTGAGAGGGAGAGGTTGGTTTGAGAGTCATGTAATCATTCCTCCGAATGTCCATGCGTATGGGGACGTAGTTCTTTGTACCTCTTGTTTAATTGGAATGAAAATCTGAAGTTTATGTCTCCTCCCGTGCTCTCTGTTCTTCGTTCTTCCCTTTTGAGCAAATTCTTGATTTTCTGTGTTTTGAGTTCTTGATTGCTGGGAAGGCCCAAAATGGGTTGCTCTTTGATGGGATAGTGCCTCAAGATCATTTGATCGAGTTTCCCTAGAGCAAACCTCTTTTAATCTCAGATTTGGCATTTTGAGTTGCTATGTTCTTCTTTTGCCTTTCTAGGGTTTTTGAGCAATTCTTGTTTCCCTTTGCAAGATGGGCTGAGATTTGGCATGGAGAATCCTATGGCTATTGCTAACATATCTGCAAAATCTCTTGGCCATAGGATCAAAGGTTTGGGAGCAATTTGATTTTTGGCTCGGGTCGTGCAAGAATTGAGATTTTTACCTCATAATCTGAAATTCCTGTTTCTCGGTTTGTTTCTCTTGTTACTCAGGGTCCCCTTACTATTTGGTACGTTGTAGTAAGGCTTTGGATCAAAGAGATTGAGAGCAATCCCTCATTTTAGCCAAAAACTCGAAGTTCCATTTCTTTCAGCCTGAAACCCTCTGTCTGCCTATTGTGCGGTACTACCGCCCGAGCTGCGGTACTACCGCTCCAGCGGTACTACCGCTTGGTTCATTCCGGTACTACCGCGAGCAGCAGATTTCTGAGCTTCAACGTTTATCTTTTCTTGCTTGTGCGGTACTAATTCCGGAACTACCGCTCCAACGGTACTACCGCAGATATCACGCTGGTACTACCGCTCATGCGATACTACCCTAATATCACTCCGGTACTACCGCCTGAAGGCAGATTTTTCCCGGTTTGATTTATCTTGTTCGCTGCTATCTGGTTTTGTGTCTTTTATGCTGTTGGGTTTTCTTGTGAGCTCTGGTTTTCTTCCTTCATAGCTTTCATAGCTATTGGAGAAGAAGATACTTGTTGGGGGAGAATTTTAAAGATCGACATTCACCCCCCTCTGTCGCCATTTCGGTCCTACAATTGGTATCAGAGCCGGTTAGCTCTTTTTAATAGATCTTAACCGGTCTCAAGAGCCATGGCGACGGACAAGTACTCGACCAACCTCCCGTCTTTGATGGCCTCGATTACCCCTTCTAGAAGAGCCGAATGGAAACATACATCCAGGCTCAGGGGTATGCCATTTGGCGGAAGGTGAAGGTCAGATTTGTTGTTCCTGCCGATGAGAACATTAATGCTGGAAATATGCATGATGTTGAGGCAAACGCTAAGGCAAGGAACATCATAATCCAGGGCTTGAGTCGTAGCGAGTTTGACCGCATATCTCATCTTTCGTCTGCCTTCGATATTTGGGAGACCCTCGATGCTTACCATGAGGGCACCACCCAGATAAAGACGGTGAGACATGACCAGTTCAAGCGAGATTACAACAAGTTTGAAATGCTCGTTGGCGAGTCCCTTGATGAGTGTTTTGCGCGTTTTCACAAGATTCTGAGCAACCTCCGAGCGGTCGGTCTCACATACCCCGACTCGGATAACGCTCGACAAATGCTCGCTGCACTCGACCTTCGTGTTTGGGAGATGAAGGTGACTACCATCAAGGACACTACGGACCTCTCGACTTTGACTCTTGATGCGCTGTACTCGCGTCTCAAGACTCACGAGATTGACATTGTCTCTCGCAAGTCGAAGTCACAGTCGATGGCTCTAGTCATAGATCCCAGCCCGGCTTCTGGTCCCTCTTCTGATTCTTCTTGCGGTTTCTCCCTTGCTGCTCTCTGTGACATAACTGATGATTAGCTAGAGCAGCTTGCAGATGATCAGCTGGCCCTCCTTGCTTGAAGATTCTCCCATGCTTACAAGGGGAGGAGGGACAGAAAGAGAGGAGGACCCGTGATTTGCTTCGAGTGTGGTGGCCCCAACCACATTCGGGCAAACTGTCCCAAGCTGGAGAAGGGCAAGAACGACTACGGCGGTTCGGGCAAGATCGACTACACCGACAAGAACCGCAACAAGAAGCCTCCAGCTCAGACGCCGGGAAAGAAGAAGTTCCGCAACTTTGGCAAAGCCAAGAAGCTCTTCCACCGCGTCCTCACCGCTTTCGACGACCTCGACCTCAGCGAGGTGGAGGGATGGAGCGACGACGACGGGACGGGTGACCAAGAGCCCAAGGATGGCGGCGACAACTTCTCCGGCATGTGCTTCATGGCCCTCGAGGGCGAACTGAGCGGCAGCGAGCTGTACTCAGACTCGGACGAGGTATGCCCCACCTACGACCAGCTCAACCATGCTTTTCTTAAGCTAGGTGGTTTTCATGCTAGAGCTAGGGCTAGGTGTACTGAGTTAGAGAAGGAAGTAGATAGACTATCACGGGAGCTTACTTCACTTACATCTGCTCCCTCCCGTGATGATTGTGATACTTGCTGTGCTCTGTTGGGTGACATGGAGAAACTAAGGACATCGCATGATAGTGTGTCCTCCGAGCTTGATATTGTTAAGGTGGAGAATGTTAGTCTGCTTGCTGAGTTATAGTTGAGTAGGATGGCTGTTACCCTAACTACTGATGAGACTACTTCTCCCACCTCATGTGAGGTTAAGGACATTGCTGCTAGAGGACCTTATGCCATGCTTCTTGATCTGCCCAAGTCTTGTGAAAATTGCAATAACTTGAAGATGAACCTAAAACGGGCAGATCATAAAATTGCTGAACTACAAGCTTCTTTGCTTGAGCCGATTGATTCATGCTTGAACTGTCCTAAGTTAACCGCTGAACTTGAAGTTGTCTCCAAACAGTTTCAAGAAATGATTTATCATGATAGGAAGTTGGCTCAGTATGCTTCTAAGGACCCTGTTAGCTCACCATGCATTAATTGTAACAAACTAAAATCTGACTTGGTTGCATTGGATGAGAAATGTGTGAAGCTAACTAAGGACCTACTAGAGAAGCCACCATATGCTTGTATTGTCTGTGCTGAGAAGGGGGAGAAGCCCCAGGGTAAGGTTGAGACGCTTAGCGACGTGAACCAACTGGCTAGCAGTAGGACTGTCCCTTCAAAGTTGGCTGTGCATGCACAAGCCATTCTTCCCTCTGCTGTTGGTTCTTCCTCTGCTCCCTTACCTTCTGCTATCTCTTCTTCCCCCTGCTCTTCTTGCACCTCTCTCTTTTGGGAGTATCAGTATCTTATGAACACTCTCGAGAGATTTGTAGGCGGCAAGAAGAAGCTCAATCTTATTCTAGACCAATCTAAGATCTGCATATTTAATCAGGGTTTAGGATATGATTTTTATGAGGACATGAGGAAGCATCCACCGGCCGTGCTCAAACACATAGCACCAGGTGTGATCGAGACTGAGCCCAGGACCAAGAAAGTCCATTTCAAGTCAGCGGGCTATGTCCAGGGGATTCCTGACAGTAAGGTGATTTCACCTGCTGCTTCAGCCTCTCAGAAGGTGAAGTCTCCCCATGCTACTTCTACCTCTCAGAAGGTGAAGTATCACTGCACCTTCTGTCAGAAGGATGGACACACAGTCGATCGATGCTTCAGGCACGCCAAGATCGCGCGTAGAGACCATGTTGAGACTCTTAGGCGCATTCAGGGTCAGCCCCAGACCTTGAGTGCACCTAAGACCAACACGAGGTCTAGGACTGTTGAGTCTGGGTTTGGGCGGTATCGAGAACTTGGTTTTACTGAGTTTTCTGGATTTCGTCCTCGATATGCTCCTGGTCTTGACTTCCGCCGTCCTGAGGGTAGATCTCATTTTCCCCATCGAGATAGCTACCCGCGGCGTGTTCAGCGTGTTGCTGGTGCTCCGACTCGCTCCCTCGTAGCAGTCGGACCCAGCAACAGCTTCAGGTCTGCTCTTAGACCTTCTGCTTTGAGTGACAGAGAGCGTAGGGTAGATAGAGGTCAGTCGTGCTTGACTACTTCATCTGCTCCACGTGTTACTCAGTTTTTGGTGCCAAAATCATTGTTGATTTACCCCAGTACTGAGACTTTACTCTCTTGTTGACTAAGGTTCGCCGGGCAGGGAAGGGAAAGGTTTGGCTCGTAGACTCCGGGTGTTCACGACACATGACCGGAGATTCCTGTTGGTTTTCTTCCCTTGCCCGTGCTCCAGGTGATGAGAAGATCACCTTCGGAGATGCTTCATCTGGGCGCGTCATTGCCAAAGGTACAGTGCGTGTTAATAACTCTTTCATTCTGAAAGATGTTGCCTTGGTTAGTAAGCTGCAGTACAATTTGCTTTCAGTTTCTCAGCTTACCGATGACGGTTTCGAGGTGAGCTTTAAGAAAAACAATTGCAAAATTCTTGATTCTTCGGGTAGTCTGGTTTGCGGGATTTCTCGTTATGGGAGGATCTTTCGTCCTGAGTTTTCTGAGTCTTCTGGCGATCCTCTCAGGTGTTTAGTTGCTTCTGAGTCCCGCGACCTCTCTTTCTGGCATAGGAGACTTGGTCATATTGGATTTGACCATTTGACCCGAGTTAGCGGCCACGATCTCATTCATGGTCTGCCGAAACTCAAGATGGTCAAAGATCTTGTTTGCGCTCCATGCCGGCACGGAAAGATGGTTGCCGTTTGTCATCCTCGGGTCACAGTTACTATGACCGATGCACCAGGACAGCTGCTCCATATGGACACAGTTGGACCAGCTCGAGTGCAGTCAGCAGGAGGGAAGTGGTATGTTCTTGTCGTGGTCGATGACTTCTCGAGGTTTTCTTGGGTGTTTTTCTTAGCCTCGAAGGGTGAGACATTTACCCATTTCCGAGGTCTTTTCAGTAGGCTTTCTGTAGAGCTCCCATGTGCCTTATGAGCGATCCGCAGTGACAATGGCACGGAGTTCAAGAATTCCTACTTTGAGAATTTCTGTGGTGAGTCAGGTGTAGAGCACCAGTTCTCTTCTCCATATGCCCCTCAGCAGAATGGCATTGTGGAGAGGAAGAACCGTACCCTGGTCGAGATGGCCAGGACGATGCTTGATGAGTACTCTACACCGAGGAAGTTTTGGGCTGAAGCCATTGCGACCGCGTGCCATATTTCAAATCGAGTTTTTCTTCGGGCACATCTGCACCGTACTTCTTATGAGTTGAGATTCGGGCGAAAGCCCAGCGTCTCTCATTTTCGTGTGTTTGGTTGCAGGTGCTTTATTCTGAAGTCTGGGAACCTAGACAAGTTCGAGTCACGTTCTTGTGACGGTATCTTTCTAGGCTACTCAACTTCTTCGTGGGCTTATAGGGTCTAGAACTGCGAGTCTAGCAAGTTGGTAGAGACCTGCGAGGTGACCTTTGACGAGGCCAGTTCGGGGACTAGTCCAGATATCTCAGGTTTGTTAGAGCAGTCCGAGAACATATTTGTGGACGATGAGGACGATGGAGACGATGGTTGTTTACCTGATCCAGCTCCTCATTGTAACAGCCCAGGTTTTTATGAAAATAAAATTAAAAATCAATTAAAATAAAAACCTAAATTAAAATAAGTATTTCTGTACCTAAAGTTTAAATTTGGATTTGCCTTGAATTTCTGATTTTGAAAAGCTGGATTTGAAAAGCATTTTCAGAAAATCCTAAAATTATTATTAAACAAAATGATATTTTGATTTTATATGGAAATCCTAATTCAAATTAATTATTTGGAGTTATTTGGCTTTTATTTGGTTTCCTGCATTTTCTGGAGTTTAAAAATGTATTTTGAAATTAAAAGTACAAAAATTAAATACCAACATTAGTTGGAAATATTTTTATCAAGTCCAAAATGTCTCCAGGAAGTTCTTTGAATTTTCCTGAAATTTTTGGAAGTATTTTCATATTTTTCTGTGGCTAAATGAATTTTCTGGGGTTTTCTGAAAAATCAAAATCAGAAAATTAAATTCAAAATCCCAACCCTCCCCCTCCGGCCGCCACGTGGACGGCCAGATCCTCTCCATGCCGCCACCATCCGGCCGTTGCCTTCTCCCCGCCTACTCCGTCCCGATGCGCGCCACGCCGCCCCTCGGCCCATCCGGCTCGTCCACCGCTCGGTCCGCCCGCGCTTCCCCTAGCCACCCGATCGGCCATGCGGCCTCATCTCCACCACCTGCGCCCTCTCACTCACTGCTGCCCCCGGCACACCTGTCGGCGCGCCTTCCCTCCGCCTCCGTCTCTCTGCCCGTGGGCCCCGCCCGTCAGTTGCTCCCCGCCTCCCTCTCTCACTGCCGCCTGGGCCCGCCTGTCGGGGTCGTCTTCCCCGCGCAGCCTTCCCCTTCCTCCCGCCGCCGCCGACCGTTGCGCCCGCTCCCGCCTTCCCCGGCACCTCTCCTCTCTCCCGCGCGCGCCGTGTCCCACGCGCGGACTCCCTCCGCCATCCCGCGCCCAAATCCCCCCTATCCCCGCGCCGTGTCCCCCGTAATCCCGCCATTCCCGCCGGCCCCGCGCCATTTCCGACGAGAAATCCGCCCCGCCTCGCCCCTCCCCGACCCCTATAAATACCTCCCCCGGCCTCCCCTCACTCCGCACCACCTCCCCCTCCGCTCCTCTCTCCCTCCCGAGCTCTCCCTCGCCCTCGCGCCGTGCGCCCAAGCTTCCGAGCGCCGGAGCTCCTCCGGCGAGGAATTACAGCCGCCTCCAGCGTCCTCGCGCCCCGCCGCCACCTCCCTCGGCCTCCCTGTGCCCGTGCGCAGCTCCCCCGCCCCTCCGTCCGGCTCGAGCACCACCGGACCGTCGCCGCGCCGTTGGACCCGAGGAGCGCCGCCACCGTCCTCGCCACCGGCCCGTTCCCGGCCTTCCCCGGTAAACCCCGAGCCACCCCCGAGTTCCCCTGGGCCCTCTCTCCCCGTAGCCACCGTCACCGCCGGCCGCCGCCCGCCGGAGCGCCGCCGTCGCCGCCGCCCCGTGCGCCTCCGCTCGGCCGGCCACCTTGCCCACGTGGCAGCCTAGGTGGCAGCCACAGGGCGCCACCTCAGCACCAACGCGGCGGCTCTCGGCCCAGCCAGCGCCACGCCAACCCGGCCCCTCCACCGTGCCAACTCAGCATTCCCCTTCGGTCAGTGGGCTCGGTCCATGGATCCATGGCCCACCTGTCAGTGGGGTTTACCCCTGGCTGACGCAATGCTGGCGCAATAAAGCCCTTTTTTCCATTGAAAAATAATTCTGGCCGAAAAGAAATTCCCTGCTGACGCAATAATTCAGATTTTCCTTTAGGAAAATAATTCCAAAATTTCTGATTTTCCATTTTCTCTGAATTTAAATTTCCCGGAGCCCGTTCTTCCTCGTCCTAACTCCGATTTAGCCCATTCAAATTTCTAAATTCATCAAAAATTCCCCTCTATCCATTTCTGGCCTCAATTCAAATATTTGAAGTCAATTTGAATTTATCTTGAATTTATTTGAATTTGGTGGGCTATTTTCACGTGTAGACTTCGACGATTCAGAAGAATTCGACGACGAAGCACACCCACTCGAGGAGCAAGGCAAGTCACACACCTTGACCATGTTGATCCCAGTTTTCAAATAAAATTATGTTGATTTAAATTATATTGCATGCACAATTTTATTCAATGTATTTCAATTCAGTTTTAACTTTAGTTAATCCCTGTTTGTTAATACCTCCTTTGATATTGCAAATCCTTATACCTTGTCACCTTAGAATCAAACTCTAGTTAGTACACTAGTATTGGCTAGAGAATTTTAAATCAAATGCTTAGACCTGCTTAGACATACTCTTCTTTTGGGATACCTTTTCACATAAAATGATAAGCATTTCGAATGTACTCTTGACTTTGGTGAGTCAAGGAGGTTTATGAAATATTTTGAAAACAAAATATAAAAACTGGTTTAGACTTAGGCAATTGGTTGCGTGGTGGGTGCAGGCATGCTCTGTTGTTCGGAGACACAGGGTTGATTGTCGTGCACAGGGGTATGTGGTTGGGCCTAGGTCAATTAAGGACCGGTCTGTGAGCTACTGTTGCAAAGCCCTAACGTACTACCACAAGGCTGGTATGGGACAGCCCTGGCCGAATAATTTGCGGGTCCCAACCTGAGCCATTTCGTAGGTTGAAAGTGAGCGTGGCGTAGGCCATGAGAAGTCTCACTCGGCTCAAGAGGGGGTCCCGGTCTGGTGGATTCCTTACTGGGGTGAAACCTTAGAGTTGGCTTGGCCAGGTTGAAGGCTTTGCATTGTAAAGGCCTTGTCGTGATCTCCTCGCCGCACACCTAAGGAAGTGTGTAACTCGTGTGGCAAAACGGGATGATCGTGTCTTATGGGTAAAGCTGTACAACCTCTGCAGAGTTTATAATCTATCCTGGATAGCTGTGCCCGTGGTCACGGGCATGCTGAGTAAAAGTTTTTCATGGATTAGACTTTGTTTTTCAAAAATGATTTTCGAAAACCTTGTGGATGGATGGAATCCATGAGGGATGAAAACCTTGCGGATGGATGGAATCCGTGAGAGAGTTGCGCAGTGGAAGCGTGTGGATGGATGGAATCCATACATGAACTTTTGGAAAAGATGGTCCGGGTGGGATGCCCGTGGATAGGTTGGTGTTTGGTCAGAGCCTGCACTGACGGTATTATTTTCGATTACAAGTATTGTTTTTACTTACTGAATTAAATTCATCATTTTCAATCTATTTACCATATTTCCTTAAATGCTGTTTTATGCAAACTAATCCTATAAGCCTTCCATTGAAGCCTCTATCATTATGATGCATTCTCTCCGTGTGACTTGCGGAGTACAAGTTTGTACTCACCTTGCTATCTCCACACAGAGGAAGATGTCGTCGACTACGGTGAAGATCTGGACGAATAGGCCGCGTCTTACTGTCGTTTGCCTGTGGGCAGGCTTGGGCTTCGCTATTTATCAGTTTGCTTCCGCAGTTCTTTCCTGTATTTATATTTGCCAATGGGCGTTGATGTAAGACTTGGCCGTAAGGCCGTACCCTTTTATTTAATATAATCAGTCATTTGTGCTTGGTATTTATCTTTGTTGTACTGTGTGCACTAGCTGATCCTGGACTGGTGTGATTTACACAGAGGATCCAGGAGTTGTTGCTCCAGGTTCCGATAGAGGTGGTATCAGAGCCATGACGTCTCTAAGACGTGACCGTTGGTAGATTAGAAAGGTTAAACCCTAAGGACTTATTTTACTAAACAGTAATTTCAAAAGTTTTGCTTATTCTTACCTCTTAATCTTTGCTTATCCTTATCTCAATCCTTTCTCGCCTTTATGTCATTTTTGAAAACCTATTTCTATCTCTTCTCTTGTTCCAAAACAACGATAGATGGCAATAGCTGGAATTCTTCGATTCTGCCACCACTTCAATCTTCGCCTCGAAGGATCATGCTTCGTACCTCTAGAGCCGTGAAGGATCACACCAAGGCGATAAAATAAAATTTTAGGATAAGTTGTTAGGCTAGTTAATAAAACGTTGTTATGAGCTGTCAGCAGCCATAACTAGTAATTAATAAAAGGGTTTTTATTGAGTTTCATTTGGGTTGTGCAAAATATCCCCTATTCCCCCTTTGCCTTGAGTCTCCTCTCTCCTAATTCTTGAAAGCACCCAGCAGATGGTTAACACGAGGAACACTAACAATGGCAACAACCAGCCCAACAACAACAACAACCTTACTGGCAATCAAGATGCACATATCCCTCCACCACCTCCTGCTAATGGACCCGATTGGGCTCAGATGATGGCCAACCAAAATCAGCTTATTCAACTACTGGTGCAGACCATCAACAACCCTGCACAACATGCTCCATTAGTACCAGCTCAAGCTCCACAACCAAGACTGGCTGAATTTATGAGGTTGCGTCCCCCGACCTTTTCTAGCAGCGCTGACCCCATGGATGCAGATGACTGGC
Source organism: Dendrocalamus latiflorus (assembly GCA_017311315.1). Classification (NCBI taxonomy): domain Eukaryota; kingdom Viridiplantae; phylum Streptophyta; class Magnoliopsida; order Poales; family Poaceae; genus Dendrocalamus; species Dendrocalamus latiflorus. Next base: position 21,887,650 of record CM029643.1, on the reverse strand, counting down.
TTAGAGTCATAGGCAAGAAACTGGACATCATCCAATGCAGTGATCGGGAAAAAGTCTTATTGCTTCTCATCAGTTGAACGGACTAGCGTCAGAATGGTGAGACACTTACACCGCTGCTCATGCCAACGCACAAGCCATAACATGGAATGAGTTCGTGAAGAGTTTCCATAAAGCTCATATTCCAACCGACACCATCACTCTCAAGAAAAGGGAATTCCGAACTCTGCGCCAAGGAAACTGCACCGTGAATGAATATCTACGGAAGTTCAACCAATTGGCACGTTACGCGCCGGAAGACGTTGCTACCGATGAAGCTAAGCAGGAAAGGTTCTTTGAAGGACTCAATGATGATCTATCGGTTCAACTTCTCTCCAACGACTACACTGACTTCCATCAGCTTGTCAGTAAGGCGATTCGCCAAGAGTCCAAGCACCAAGAAATGGAGAATCGGAAGAGACGGATGAACACCCAACACCTGAACACCAGAATCTTGCCCAGGATAAGAAGGACTCCACCACAGGCCAACAGATTCTAGTCTTCAACTTCAGCCGAAGAACAAGTCCAGACCAATACTTTCCCCAACAGCGAAGACAACAAAGCTTTGGCAATTGACTTCCCAAAGGACTCAAACCCTGCAGCAGGAGTCACTTGTTTCAATTGCCATGAGACAGGGCATTACGCCAACAACTGCCCCAAGAAGCAACAGGTAGTGAAGAATGGAACACCGGGAGCACCAACTGCCAACCACCTTCAAGCAGGAAGAAAAAGGCCCCAGAAGTTCGTGAAAGGACGACTGAATCAGATCTCGGCACAAACCATGCAGAGTAAGATCCAAACCCACTTCTTTGCTAGCCCGTGCGAATCTCGGGGATGAGATTCTTTTTAAGAGGGATAGATTGTAACAGCCCAGGTTTTTATGAAAATAAAATTAAAAATTAATTAAAATAAAAACCTAAATTAAAATATGTATTTCTGTGCCTAAAGTTTAAATTTGGATTTGCCTTGAATTTCTGAATTTGAAAAGCTGGATTTGAAAAGCATTTTCAGAAAATCCTAAAATTATTATTAAATAAAATGGTATTTTAATTTTATATGGAAATCTTAATTCAAATTAATTATTTGGAGTTATTTGGCTTTCATTTGGTTTCCTGCATTTTCTGGAGTTTAAAAATGTATTTTGAAATTAAAAAGTATTTTAAGTACGAAAATTAAATACCAACATTAGTTGGAAATATTTTTATCAAGTCCAAAATGTCTCCAGGAAGTTCTTTGAATTTTCTAAAATTTTTGGAAGTATTTTCATATTTTTCTGAGGCTAAATGAATTTTCTGGGGTTTTCTGAAAATCAAAATCCGAAAATTAAATTCAAAATCCCAACCCTCCCCCTCCGGCCGCCACGTGGACGGCCAGATCCTCTCCACGCCGCCACCATCCGGCCGTTGCCTTCTCCCCGCCTACCCCGTCCCGATGCGCGCCACGCCGCCCCCTCGGCCCATCCGGCCCGTCCACCGCTCGGTCCGCCCGCGCTTCCCCTAGCCACCCGATCGGCCACGCGGCCTCATCTCCACCACCCGCGCCCTCTCTCTCACTGCCGCCCCCGGCCCACCTGTCGGCGCGCCTTCCCTCCGCCTCCGTCTCTCTGCCCGTGGGCCCCGCCCGTCAGTTGCTCCCCACCTCCCTCTCTCACTGCCGCCTGGGCCCGCCTGTCGGGGTCGTCTTCCCCGCGCAGCCTTCCCCTTCCTCCCGCCGCCGCCGACCATTGCGCCCGCTCCTGCCTTCCCCGGCACCTCTCCTCTCTCCCGCGCGCGCCGTGTCCCACGCGCGGACTCCCTCCGCCATCCCGCGCCCAAATCCCCCCTATCCCCGCGCCGTGTCCCACGTAATCCCTCCATTCCCGCCGGCCCCGCGCCATTTCGGGCGAGAAATCCGCCCCGCCTCCCCCCTCCCCGACCCCTATAAATACCTCCCCCGGCCTCCCCTCACTCCGCACCACCTCCCCCTCCGCTCCTCTCTCCCTCCCGAGCTCACCCTCGCCCTCGCGTCCTCGCGCCCCGCCGCCACCTCCCTCGGCCTCCCCGTGCCCGTGCGCAGCTCCCCCGCCCCTCCGTCCGGCTCGAGCACCACCGGACCGTCGCCGCGCCGTTGGACCCGAGGAGCGCCGCCGCCGTCCTCGCCGCCGGCCCATTCCCGGCCTTCCCCGGTAAACGCCGAGCCACCCCCGAGTTCCCCTCGGCCCCCTCTCCCCGTAGCCGCCTTCGCCGCCAGCCACCGCCCGCCGGAGCGCCGCCGTCGCCGCCGCCCCGTGCGCCAACGCGGCGGCTCTCGGCCCAGCCAGCGCCACGCCAGCCCAGCCCCACCACCGTGCCAACTCAGCATTCCCCTTCGGTCCGTGGGCTCGGTCCATGGACCCATGGCCCACCTGTCAGTGGGGTTTACCCCTGGCTGACGCAATGCTGGCGCAATAAAGCCCTTTTTTCCATTGAAAAATAATTCCGGCCGAAAAGAAATTCCCTGCTGACGCAATAATTCAGATTTTCCTTTAGGAAAATAATTCCAAAATTTCTGATTTTCCATTTTCTCTGAATTTAAATTTCCCGGAGCCCGTTCTTCCTCGTCCTAACTCCGATTTAGCCCATTCAAATTTCTAAATTCATCAAAAATTCCCCTCTATCCATTTCTGTCCTCAATTAAAATATTTGAAGTCAATTTGAATTTATCTTGAATTTATTTGAATTTGGTGGGCTATTTTCACGTGTAGACTTCGACGATTCAGAAGAATTCGACGACGAAGCACACCCACTCGAGGAGTAAGGCAAGTCACACACCTTGACCATGTTGATCCCAGTTTTCAAATAAAATTATGTTGATTTAAATTATATTGCATGCACAATTTTATTCAATGTATTTCAATTTAGTTTTAACTTTAGTTAATCCCTGTTTGTTAATACCTGCTTTGATATTGCAAATCCTTATACCTTGTCACCTTAGAATCAAACTCTAGTTAGTACACTAGTATTGGCTAGAGAATTTTAAATCAAATGCTTAGACCTGCTTAGACATACTCTTCTTTTGGGATACCTTTTCACATAAAATGATAAGCATTTCGAATGTACTCTTGACTTTGGTGAGTCAAGGAGGTTTATGAAATATTTTGAAAACAAAATATAAAAACTGGTTTAGACTTAGGCAATTGGTTGCGTGGTGGGTGCAGGCATGCTCTGTTGTTCGGAGACACAGGGTTGATTGTCGTGCATAGGGGTATGTGGTTGGGCCTAGGTCAATTAAGGACCGGTCTGTGAGCTACTGTTGCAAAGCCCTAACGTACTACCATAAGGCTGGTATGGGATAGCCCTGGCCGAATAATTTGCGGGTCCCAACCTGAGCCATTTTGTAGGTTGAAAGTGAGCGTGGCGTAGGCCATGAGAAGTCTCACTCGGCTCAAGAGGGGGTCCCGGTCTGGTGGATTCCTTACTGGGGTGAAACCTTAAAGTTGGCTTGGCCAGCTTGAAGGCTTTGCATTGTAAAAGCCTTGTCGTGATCTCCTCGCCGCACACCTAAGGAAGTGTCGGGCCCCCGGATTTCCAAACCTAGACTCCCTGTGTATTACAGCACTAGTCCCAGATCAAAGCTAGTGCACACAGTTAAACAGAATGGAAAACATCACCATCAACAATTTATTACAATAATTAAGAGTACTGACCACAGGGTCTCATTACTACAATAGAGGTTTAAGACCTCGCACACATGAAACACAACGGAAGCAAAAGATAACTCGAAGACGACCCATCAATTCGCCACAAGCAATTGACTGGGCAAGCGCGACCTAGTCCTCCGGGAAAAATCCATCACAGCCACAAGCGAAACAGTAGTCGTAGTCACTTTCTTGAGCTTCGACTTCCTTTGAGGATTGTTTTTAGAGTGCAGCATGTGAGTACATAAAGTACTCCGCAAGTCTTGGGAAAAATGCAATAGATGCAAGGCTTGACAAAGGAAGGCTATATGGTTCTTTTGCACAAAGCAACATTTTCATTCAATTATTTCTAATTATTTTCGAAGGCATCAATTTAATAAAGTAAATGTTTTAACAGAAACTATCAATAATTCATTAGTGAAGGTTCCCTCTACCAACACTAGATTAACTGATCAAGTTTTAAACTGCGGGTTACATCCACCCTCTCTGGCTCCAACTGCCAGGATACCCTTCCGAGAGTTCCCTCCACTCTCGGATTACAAAACTTTGATTTTAAAACCAAAACCAGAAATCTACCATGTGCATGCATTCCTTGCCCGCCCTTGACCATGGGCACAGCTATTCGAATAGTTTTACACTCTGCAGAGGTTGTACAACTTTACCCACAAGAGATAATTTATTCTAAAAGTCCACACGCTTCCTTTGGCATGAGACTCAGATAAAATATCACAAAGCCTTTACCTTACTCTAATCTAGCTAGATACCACCCGCTGAGGTTTCACCGCAGGTAGGCTAACTGCCCGAACCGAAGCCCCCTCTTGCGCCATATTAGTACAGTAAATCCCTGACCCTCACTGTGAATAACCAGTCCATCTCTGGCACCCACTTTCCACTGGTGGCACCTAAACTAGACTATCATAAGTTAGTCAGCTAGGTCGTACCCATATAGACTTATGGTTGTACGGTTAATGCTCAGTCTGGACAAACACAAGCGTCGGTCCTTAATTGACTAGGGTGGAACATACACTTTACAAGATCTCGTGCTTCCTGCACCAAGCCAAACCAACCATCCACCATAATTTAAACCAACTTTCACATTTTAGTTTATTTTAAAAGCACAGTGGTAGCTCCAATTACCACTAAATTTGTAAACACAAGGGTATTACAACAAATCATAATTTCTCATTTTCAAGAGTTTCTAAAGATATTAGATAGCATGACTAAGCATTATCCTACCATTCTAATATTCACAAAGATTAGTATTAATCTCATTATTGAGACAAAGGAAGTTCTAGGGTGACAAGGTACATGGTAATCAATGTCAAATGAGGGCATAACAAAGTTGGAATAACTAATTCCTAAAGATTTGAACTAGTGATTTTATGTAAATAGCAATGCCCATAATTTAAAATATTTAAAACCTTTCAAAAGCATAGGTTCAAGATGATCAAAGGAGACTTGCCTTCCTGCAGGATCTCTGGGTCTTCTTGCTGTTGGGTAGAGTGATCGTCGACAACGTTGGAATCTACGCGAGAAAAGACGAAGCAAACAAAGCAAATAAATACAAATAAAAATTCAAACAAACTCAAAAATTCAAATAGAGGCCATAGTTGAATAGATCATGATTTTAGAATAATTTAGAAATTTGAATGGCTGAATTTGGAGTTAAAATGAGAAAGTTATGCTCATTTGAAAATCTCAGATTGAATCAATCTAGAAATTCCCAAATTTCTGACAGGTGGGGCCCACGGAAATTATTTAATTTTTATTTTTTTTTTTATTTCGAGAGAATGACAGGTGGGGTCCACTGGTCAGTGAGTCCACAGAGAGCTGTCCCTGACATGTGGGACCCACTGGACAGTGAGCCCACTGGCTCAGCCTCTGACACGTGGGACCCACTGGACTCCGGGCCCACTTGTCAGTGACCAGCGCAGAGGGGTGGGGCCCAGTCGACAGTGGCCCGCGAGGACAGCTGACGCTGACGGTTGGGGCCCACTTGTCAGTGCTGTTTAATTGAGAAAAACTCAACCTCAGCGTGCGGAGCCAAGGGCTCGAACGCGCGCCGAGGGAGTCGGGGGAAAGGAGAGCGAGCGGTGATAGCCAAGTGAGCGGGGAGGCGTTGCCTACCCATAATGGGTAGGTAACCCTCTTGAGGGATAACCTGCGGGAGGGCCGGGCGGAGATGGTCGGAGGCGAGGTTGCCGGCGGCGAGGGAAGGCCGGAGGGGTTCGGGTGACGCGTGAAATGAAGTCCCGGTGCGGAGGGGGTCCGGTTGGAGGGGTCGACGAGGTGTGGCGACGAGTGGAGAAGGTCGGCGACGGGGAAGGCGACGGCGCAGCTCGGGAGCTCTGGTGCGACGGCGCTCCGGCGACGGGGAGAGGCGGCCGAGGTGACGGGGAGGTTCGCCGACGCACAAGGATGCTCGGAGTAGCGGCGGCGGGCTCTGGAAGGGTCCGAGGCGGCGGGAATGGCTCGCCGAGGTGCGGCGGGGCTCGGAGTGAAGGGAAGTGTGGTGGCAGGGCTCTACGGGGCTCGGGAGAGGAAGTGGAGCGCGTCAGGGTGCTGGGCGGAGAGAGGCAAAGCCAGGGGGGTTTTTATAGGGCGGAGAAGGGGACACGGGCGCAGGATTGCTCGCCGGAGATGGCGGCCAAGAAAAGGAAGGGAAGGGGGAGGAAAGGAAATAGGGGGCAGAGAAGGAAGGGAGGACGCGGGGAAGAGGGGATTTGGTCGCGGCGGCGTCCAGGGATTCCAAAACCAGGGAGAGCCGGGTAAGGAATGGTCGGGTACGGCGCGGATTCGGTCGCCGGCGCAAAGAAGGAAAGAGGGAAGGAAGAAAGGAAGGAGGCGGCTCCGCGGGGACGACGGGCCTGACAGGCGGGGCCGGGCGTCAGCGGAAGCGGGGGCGGGGCGGCCGACATGCGGGGCAGAGGTGGCAGTGGGAGCGGTCGCGGGCGACTGATGTGCAGGGCCCGCAGGTCAGAGAGGAGAGGGGAGCGGGGTGGTGGATTGAGGCCGGGCGCGGGGACGTGGCCCATCCGAGCCGTCCACGCGTCGGGCAAGGAGGAGGGTTAGGCGGGGCTGACGGGCCTGGCCCGCTTGGCGGTGGGAGAGGGAGGGAGCGGCCCGGATTGGCCGAGCGGCGACGTGGACGGATCTGGACCGTCCACGCATCGGCTGGAGGGGAAGGGAGGAATTATTATTATTATTATTATTATTTAAGAATTGATTTTCTATTTTCAGAAAAGGCTAGAAAATTATTTAGGCCTCAGAAAAATATGAAAATACCTCCAAAAATTCCAGAAAAATTCACAGAAGCTCCTGGAGTTATTTTGGACTTAATGAAATTATTTTCAACTACTGTTGATATTTAATTATCATATTTTAAATTACTTTTTAAATTCTAAAAATAGGCTTTAAATTCCAGAAAATCCAGAAAGGCAAATAAAAGCCAAGTACAATCCAATTACTTTAAAATAAGTAATTTGAATTTAAATTTTTCCAGAAAGGAGAAATTTGGGATGTGACAAACCTACCCCCCTTAGAAAGAATCTCGACCCCGAGATTCGGACGGACTGGGAAAAAGGTCGGGGAACTCTTCTCTTAGATCCTCTTCATGCTCCCAAGTCGCTTCCGATTCCGAATGGTTGCTCCACTGCACTTTACAGAACTTGATGACCTTGTTTCGCGTACGACGCTCAGATTCCTCCAATATCTTGACCGGATATTCTGGATATGTGAGGTCCTCCTTCAAGTCCACTTCCTCTAGAGGCATTTGCTCCTCTAGCACTCGGAGACACTTTCTTAGCTGGGACACATGAAAGACATCATGCACCTTTGACAGTTGAGGCGGAAGCTCCAACTGGTAAGCCACTTCTCCTCGTTTCGCTACCACTGGAAAGGGTCCAATGAATCTAGGAGCAAGCTTTCCACTGACTCCAAAACGTCTCATTCCTTTGAGGGTGACACCTTCAAATAAACATGATCCCCAGGTACAAATTCTAAGCTTCTACGTCGATTGTCTGCATAGCTCTTCTGTCTGGTTTGAGCTGTCTTTAATCTGTCCTGGATTAGGCGAACTTGTTCCTCTGCCTGCTTCAACACATCTGGTCCAAACACTTGCCCTTCTCCGGTTTCTTTCCAATACAGCGGGGTCCTGCATTTTCTGCCATACAAAGCTTCAAATGGAGACATCTGTAAGCTGGATTGATAACTGTTGTTATAGGAAAACTCCGCATAGGGCAGACTTTGATCCCAGTTAGCCTTGTTTGCTAGAACACAAGCCCTCAACATATCTTCCAAAATTTGATTTACTCTCTCTGTTTGACCATCTGTATGTGGATGATATGCTGTGCTAAAATTTAGATTTGTGCCCAAAAGTCCATGCAACTTATGCCAAAATCTTGAGGTGAATTGAGTCCCTCGATCTGACACAATCTTTTTTGGAACTCCATGCAAACACACGATTCTAGACATATACAACTCTGCGAGTCTATCTCCAGAGTAGGTGGTCTTTACTGGAATGAAATGGGCGACTTTTGTCAGACGATCCACAATAACCCAAATCGAATCATACCCTGATCTTGTTCTCGGTAATCCGGTTATGAAGTCCATTCCAATTTCTTCCCATTTCCACTCGGGTATCTGCAAAGGTTGTAGAAGCCCAGCAGGTCTCTGATGTTCTGCTTTAATTCGCTGGCACACATCGCACAAAGCTACATACTCTGCAATCTCTCTTTTCATACTTGACCACCAATACCTTTCCTTGAGGTCTTGGTACATCTTCGTACTCCCAGGGTGAATTGAATATCCAGATTCATGGGATTCTTTCAGAATTAACTCCTTTATCTCTTTCTTTTCGGGTACAATGATTCGTTTGCCCAGCCAAATGATACCTTCTTCATCCTCTGAGAATCCTGGTGCCTTCCCTTTCTTCATGTTTTCTTTAATTTCCTTAACATACTTATCCTCTCCTTGAGCTGCCTTGATTTGGTCCTGTAGCATGGGTTGAACCTCCAAAGTAGCCAGGAATCCTTCCTCTACCACTTCCAAGTTGAGCCGCTGAAATTCTGCTTGAAGGGCAGGCATACTGTCCTTAATCCACAGCTTGGCACAGTAACTCTTTCTGCTCAAGGCATCGGCTACTACATTAGCCTTTCCTGGGTGGTAATGTATTCCCACATCATAATCCTTTATTAGCTCAAGCCATCTCCTTTGCCTCATGTTGAGATCAGATTGGGTAAATATATACTTCAAACTCTTGTGATCCGTGTAGATTTCACAACGGTTACCTATCAAATAATGCCTCCATATTTTTAGAGCATGCACAACGGCAGCAAGCTCTAAATCATGAGTTGGGTAATTTCCTTCATGGGGTCGCAGCTGCCTCGAAGCATAAGCTACTACCTTTCCCTCTTGCATCAAAACACAACCCAATCCTTGCTTTGACGCATCATAGAAGACTTCAAAATCTTTTCTAATATCCGGGAGCGTCAACATCGGTGCAGAAGTTAACCTCTTCTTCAGCTCTTGAAAACTATCCTCACACGATTTACTCCATTCAAACTTCTTTTCCTTCTTTAGCAACTGAGTAAGAGGTCTTGCAAGTTTGGAGAATCCTTCAATAAAGCGACGATAGTAACCAGCCAAACCCAAAAAGCTTCGGATCTTGGATACTGACTTTGGTTGCGTCCAATTGAGCACATCATTTACCTTTTCGGGATCCACGAACACTCCTCCTGCAGAAATCACGTGGCCCAAGAAAGCCACTTTCTTCAACCAAAACTCACACTTACTAAACTTGGCATACAACTGGTTTTCTCTGAGCTTTTCCAAAACTATCCTCAAATGTTCTGCGTGCTCTTCCTCATTCTTGGAGTATATCAGAATATCGTCGATAAACACAACCACAAACTTATCCAAATATTCCATGAACACCTTATTCATCAGATTCATGAAGTATGCGGGGGCATTGGTTAGACCGAAAGACATCACTGTATACTCGTATAATCCATAACGAGTAGCAAATGCTGTCTTGGGTATGTCTTCTGGTCTTATCTTCAATTGGTGATAACCTGATCGAAGATCAATCTTAGAGAAGACACATGATCCTTTCAACCGATCAAACAGATCATCTATTCTAGGCAAATGGTACTTGTTCTTGATCGTCACATCATTCAAGGATCGATAGTCCACACACATGCGAAGACTTCCGTCCTTCTTCTTCACTAACAGTACTGGTGCTCCCCAGGGTGACGAGCTTGGCCTTACAAATCCTTTATCTTGCAGCTCTTCAATTTGTTTCTTAACTTTCGCCAAATCATTCGCGGACATCCGATAAGGTCTCTTGGAAATCGGAGCTATACCAGGTACTAGGTTGATGACAAATTCAATTTCTCTGTCTGGTGGCATTCCCGGCAAATCTTCAAGAAACACGTCTGGGTATTCACTCACTAACTATAGTTTCTTTTTCCAAAGTCACTCCCTTTACACTATTCAATTCACACCTATTCTGAGAGGAGGGGTTTGACTTATACCTTACTTGGATTCCATCCGAGTTGGTAATAGTAACAGCACGATCGGCACAATCTATTTGTCCTTTATACTTGGTTAACCAATCCATACCAAGTATTACATCTAAACCCTTGGAGTCTATTATAATAAGGTTCGCTAGGAACTTAACTCCATTTATATCCACAGTTGCGTTAGGGCAAACTGTGTTAGTCCTCATTTCCTTTCCAGGAGACTGGACTAGCATGGGGTTCTGTAGTTTACGCACATCCCAATTATATCTTTCAACCACATCTTTCGACACAAAAGAATGCGAAGCTCCAGAATCAAATAATGCTGATGCAGATACTGAGTTGACAAGAAACTTACCCAGAACTACGTCGGGTGCATCCTGGGCTGCCCCCGCAGTGACATGGTTAAGATGTCCCCTGCTCATTGCCTGCGGAGTCCTTGGGGTTTGTGGTGCCCCACGGCCTTGACCTGCAGTCGGAGCTCTTGTTGGCGTAGTTCCCGGATTGAAACGAACTGGGGTCACTGCTGGGCATTTCTGGGGACAGTTGCTGGCATAGTGCCCCATGTTCTTGCAGTTGAAACACTACACTCCTGCTGCTGAAGTCTTGTTCCGCTGGGGTTGGCCACCATTGCTTGCCCGGGGAGTTTGTGGATTTGGGCGGGGTCCTGAAAAGGGAGTCCTTGGCACGCTTGACTCTGAAGGTTTGTGAAAATGAGGTGTGTTGGGGCGAAATCGAGAGCTGCTTGCTCCTTGCTGGGCTTGGAACTTCCTCTTCCGAGTTTCGTATAGCTGACGCTGAGCATCTTCTTGGACAAAGGCCTTGTTCACTAGGTGCTGGAAGGTCGGGTAATCATTGGACACCAACTGCACCTTGAGGTTGGGGTCAAGTCCCTGCGTGAACCTCCAAATCTTGGTCGCCTCCGATGTGACCTCTTCAGATGCATACCTGGACAGTTGGGTGAACTTGTTCAGGTATTCGGAAACACTGAGGTTTCCCTGTTGCAGTTGGTAGAATTCTCTTTTCTTCATTTCCATTATTCCCGTAGGAATATGGGCAGTGCGGAAAGCTTCAACAAACTCATCCCAAGTGATGGTTTGTGCATTTTGATGAGCGGCGCGGTAGTTATCCCACCAGTTAGCAGCAATTCCCTTGAGCTGGTGAGCAGCATACATCACCTTCTCGTTGTCGTTGCACTGAGCTAGGACCAATTTCCTTTCCACATCCTTGATCCAATCATCTGCCTCCAGGGGATCCACTGATCCAGCAAAAGTGGGAGGCCTTGTCCTCATGAATTCTCCCAACTTAGACTGCGGTACCTGGTTAGGTGCCTGCGGGGCTGGCTGCACTTGGTTTTGAGCTAAGGCTTGAAGAAGCTGAAGTTGCATGGCCATCATCTGTTCCAAGTTGGGAGCCTGAGCGGGAGGTGGTGGAATGTTGTCCTCTGGCTGATTGTTGGCGTCACGGCTGTTGCCAGGGTTGCTCCTTGTGTTCACCATCTGAAGTGGTTTAGGTTAGCAGAAGGTAAGAGGGGTTTTAGCAAGGGTAAGAGATTAGGGGAACTAAATCACATCCCAAGACAACACAGAAGAAGAAGCCAGCAACCACTTAGGGAAAATTTTTATTAAAATCAAAATAAGTTCAGGAATGGCTGTACCACAAGTGCACATAGGCTTGGTATAGTCCATCTAGCACACCAAAACATAGCATAAAGCGTTCTACAGACGCGGACATTTTATTTGGGTACTACTGACTCAAAAGACTACTAATCCTCTCCAAAGACGCGCTCCTCAGGCTCCTCTTCCGGGTCCTCTTCTGGATCCTCCTCCGGGTCTTCCTGGCGCTCTCACGTGGTGCCTCGAACAATCACACTCGGCCGAGGCACGGGGACGGTTACGACTGGAGGCAGTCGAACGCGAACGGGAACGAGAAGGCTTGCGCTTCTTGAGGGTGATGACGGGTGGTGGACTGGGGCGTCGCACCTTCTTGCGTGCCGTGAGCCTGGTGCGGAGTCCTGAAAGTTGAGCTGGCGCTTGATTGTTGGGGATGACAGCCGGTGCGGGAGAAGATGGCGTGTAATCCACTGTAGCTTGGAGACGTCCCAGCTCGAACTCTGCTGCCTGACACTGGCGGAGTTGGGCACGAAGAGTGTCGGAGTGCTGATAGCTGGAAGTGAGAAGCATCCGGAGTTGTCCAATCTCCTCCAAGGCTCTAGCATAAGTGACTGCCATCGCCTGTGTGAGCTGCACCTGATGTGACAACCGAGGATCGTCTGCTGGAATATCAAAGGGATCTGGATACCTCTGTCCAGCCCTAGGGTTGATGAAGAAACAGAAGGGAGACTGATGCACAGCATCATTGTGCAGATGGCACAACTCATCAATGGCCAGGCGTGCTGCATCCTGGACGGCATCGAAGCAGCGGGACCGAGGATGCTTGATGGGGTATTTGTGGGAGTTGAATTCCTCTTCCCGTGCATACAGGAATACCTCCATGGTCCAAGAGTCTCGATCCAGGATCCTCGTCTTCCGTCCCCTGAAAATGGGCGGCTGACGATACTCCAAGCACTGCATCAGCTGCCGGAGAAGGCTAGCGAAAACTCCAGCATCCTCTCCATGTGAGTAGTAGTCCCACGGGGTAGCGGAGGTCGAACCGGCCATCTACAAAGTTGAATTAAAAGAGAAGATTAGCAAAAAGTTTTTAACAAAAGAATTTAAAGACAAGAACCGGATTCTAAGTAAGAAGAGAGTAGAAGCAAAGAAGCTTATACATTTTTAATATACTCTTTTTATAAATAGAAGTCCTTATGGTTTGCCGTTCTTAGTCTAGGTCACGTCCTACAGTCAAATTGGCTCTAATACCATCTCTGTCGGGCCCCCGGATTTCCAAACCCGGACCCTCTGTGTATTACAACACTAGTCCCAGATCAAAGCTAGTGCACACAGTTAAACAGAATGGAAAACATCACCATCAACGATTTATTACAATAATTAAGAGTACTGACCACAGGGTCTCATTATTACAATAGAGGTTTAAGACCTCGCACACATGAAACACAACGGAAGCAAAAGATAACTCGAAGACGACCCATCAATTCGCCACAGGCAATTGACTGGGGAAGCGCGACCTAGTCCTCCGGGAAAAATCCATCACAGCCACAAGCGAAGCAGTAGTCGTAGTCACCTTCTAGAGCTTCGACTTCCTCTGAGGATTGTTTTTAGAGTGCAGCATGTGAGTACATAAAGTACTCCGCAAGTCTTGGGAAAAATGCAATAGATGCAAGGTTTGACAAAGGAAGGCTATATGGTTCTTTTGCACAAAGCAACATTTTCATTCAATTATTTCTAATTATTTTCGAAGGCATCAATTTAATAAAGTAAATGTTTTAACAGAAACTATCAATAATTCATTAGTGAAGGTTCCCTCTACCAACACTAGATTAACTGATCAAGTTTTAAACTGCGGGTTACATCCACCCTCTCTGGCTCCAACTGCCAGGATACCCTTCTGAGAGTTCCCTCCACTCTCGGAATACAAAACTTTGATTTTAAAACCAAAACCATAAATCTACCATGTGCATGCATTCCTTGCCCGCCCTTGACCGTGGGCACGGCTATTCGAATAGTTTTACACTCTGCAGAGGTTGTACAACTTTACCCACAAGAGATAATTTATCCTAAAAGTCCACACACTTCCTTTGGCATGAGACTCAGATAAAATATCACAAAGCCTTTACCTTACTCTAATCTAGCTAGATACCACCCGCTGAGGTTTCACCACAGGTAGGCTAACTGCCCGAACCGAAGCCCCCTCTTGCGCCATATGAGTACAGTAAATCCCTGTCCCTCACTGTGAATAACCAGTCCATCCCTGGCACCCACTTTCCACTGGTGGCACCTAAACTAGACTATCATAAGTTAGTCAGCTAGGTCGTACCCATATAGACTTGTGGTTGTACGGTTAATGCTCAGTCTGGACAAACACAAGCGTCAGTCCTTAATTGACTAGGGTAGAACATACACTTTACAAGATCTCGTGCTTCCTGCACCAAACCAAACCAACCATCCACCCTAATCTAAACCAACTTTCACATTTTAGTTTATTTTAAAAGAACAGTGGTAGCTCCAATTACCACTAAATTTGTAAACACAAGGGTATTACAACAAATCATAATTTCCCATTTTCAAGAGTTTCTAAAGATATTAGATAGCATGACTAAGCATTATCCTACCATTCTAATATTCACAAAGATTAGTATTAATCTCATTATTGAGACAAAGGAAGTTCTAGGGTGACAAGGTACATGGTAATGAATGTCAAATGAGGGCATAACAAAGTTGGAATAACTAATTCCTAAGGATTTGAACTAGTGATTTTATGTAAATAGCAATGCCCATAATTTAAAATATTTAAAACCTTTCAAAGCATAGGTTCAAGATGATCAAAGGAGACTTGCCTTCCTGCAGGATCTCTGGGTCTTCTTGCTGTTGGGTAGAGTGATCGTCGACAACGTTGGAATCTACGCGAGAAAAGACGAAGCAAACAAAGCAAATAAATACAAATAAAAATTCAAACAAACTCAAAAATTCAAATAGAGGCCATAGTTGAATAGATCATGATTTTAGAAGAATTTAGAAATTTGAATGGCTGAATTTGGAGTTAAAATGAGAAAGTTATGCTCATTTGAAAATCTCAGATTGAATAAATCTAGAAATTCCCAAATTTCTGACAGGTGCGGCCCACGGAAATTATTTAATTTTTATTTTTATTTCGAGAGAATGACAGGTGGGGTCCACTGGTCAGTGAGTCCACAGAGAGCTGTCCCTGACATGTGGGACCCACTGGACAGTGAGCCCACTGGCTCAGCCTCTGACACGTGGGACCCACTGGACTCCGGGCCCACTTGTCAGTGACCAGCGCAGAGGGGTGGGGCCCAGTCGACAGTGGCCCGCGAGGACAGCTGACGCTGACGGTTGGGGCCCACTTGTCAGTGCGGTTTAATTGAGAAAAACTCAACCTCAGCGTGCGGAGCCGAGGGCTCGAACGCGCGCCGAGGGAGTCAGGGGAAAGGAGAGCGAGCGGTGATAGCCAAGTGAGCCGGGAGGCGTTGCCTACCCATAATGGGTAGGTAACCCTCATGAGGGATACCTGCGGGAGGGCCAGGCGGAGATGGTCGGAGGCGAGGTTGCCGGCGGCGAGGGAAGGCCGGAGGGGTTCGGGTGACGCGTGAAATGAAGTCCCGGTGCGAAGGGGGTCCGGTTGGAGGGGTCAACGAGGTGTGGCGACGAGCGGAGAAGGTCGGTGACGGGGAAGGCGACGGCGTAGCTCGGGAGCTCTGGTGCGACGGCGCTCCGGCGACGGGGAGAGGCGGTCGAGGTGACGGGGAGGTTCGCCGACGCACAAGGATGCTCGGAGTGGCGGCGGCGGCCTCTGGAAGGGTCCGAGGCGGCGGGAATGGCTCGCCGAGGTGCGGCGGGGCTCGGAGGGAAGGGAAGTACGGTGGCAGGGCTCTACGGGGCTCGGGAGAGGAAGTGGAGCGCGTCGGGGTGCTGGGCGGAGAGAGGCGAAGCCGAGGGGGGGTTTTTTTAGGGCGGAGAAGGGGACACGGGCGCGGGATTGCTCGCCGGAGATGGCGGCCGAGAAAAGGAAGGGAAGGGGGAGGAAAGGAAATAGGGGGCAGGGAAGGAAGGGAGGACGCGGGGAAGAGGGGATTTGGTCGCGGCGGCATCCAGGGATTCCAAAACTGGGGAGAGCCAGGTAAGGAATGGTCGGGTACGGCGCGGATTCGGTCGCCGACGCAAAGAAGGAAAGAGGGAAGGAAAATGGAAGGAGGCGGCTCCGCGGGGACGACGGGCCTGACAGGCGGGGCCGGGCGTCAGCGGAAGCGGGGGCGGGGCGGCCGACATGCGGGGCAGAGGTGGCAGTGGGAGCGGTCGCGGGCGACTGATGTGCGGGGCCCGCAGGTCAGAGAGGAGAGGGGAGCGGGGTGGTGGATTGAGGCCGGGCGCGGGGACGCGGCCCATCCGAGCCGTCCACACGTCGGGCGAGGAGGAGGGTTAGGTGGGGCTGACGGGCCTGGCCCGCTTGGCGGTGGGAGAGGGAGGGAGCGGCCCGGATTGGCCGAGCGGCGACGTGGACGGATCTGGACCGTCCACGTATCGGCTAGAGGGGAAGGGAGGAATTATTATTATTATTATTTTAAGAATAGATTTTCTATTTTCAGAAAAGGCTAGAAAATTATTTAGGCCTCAGAAAAATATGAAAATACCTCCAAAAATTCCAGAAAAATTCACAGAAGCTCCTGGAGTTATTTTGGACTTTATGAAATTATTTTTGACTACTGTTGATATTTAATTTTCATATTTTAAGTTACTTTTTAAATTCTAAAAATAGGTTTTAAATTTCAGAAAATCCAGAAAGGCAAATAAAAGCCAAGTACAATCCAATTACTTTAAAATAAGTAATTTGAATTTAAATTTTTCCAGAAAGGAGAAATTTGGGATGTGACAGGAAGTGTGTAACTCGCGTGGCAAAACGGGATGATCGTGTCTTGTGGGTAAAGCTGTACAACCTCTGCAGAGTGTATAATCTATCCTGGATAGCCGTGCCCGCGGTCACAGGCATGCTGAGTAAAAGTTTTTCATGGATTAGACTTTGTTTTTCAAAAATGATTTTCGAAAACCTTGTGGATGGATGGAATCCATGAGGAATGAAAACCTTGCGGATGGATGGAATCCGTGAGAGAGTTGCGCAGTGGAAGCGTGTGGATGGATGGAATCCATACATGAACTTTTGGAAAAGATGGTCTGGGTGGAATGCCCGTGGATAGGTTGGTGTTTGGTCGGAGCCTGCACTGACGGTATTATTTTCGATTACAAGTATTGTTTTTACTTACTAAATTAAATTCAGCATTTTCAATCTATTTACCATATTTCCTTAAATGATGTTTTATGCAAACTAATCCTATAAGCCTTCCACTGAAGCCTTTATCATTATGATGCATTCTCTCCGTGTGACTTGCAGAGTACAAGTTTGTACTCACCTTGCTATCTCTACACAGAGGAAGATGTCGTCGACTACGGTGAAGATCTGGACGAATAGGCCGCGTCTTACTATCGTTTGCCTGTGGGCAGGCTTGGGCTTCGCTATTTATTAGTTTGCTTCCGCAGTTCTTTCCTGTATTTATATTTGCCAATGGGCGTTGATGTAAGACTTGGCCGTAAGGCTGTACCCTTTTATTTAATATAATCAGTCATTTGTGCTTGGTATTTATCTTTGTTGTACTGTGTGCACTAGCTGATCCTGGACAGTGTGATTTACACAGAGGATCCAGGAGTTGTTGCTCCGGGTTCCGACACTCATCCTCCCCTTGAGATGCCTTCTTCCACGGCACCTCGAGGTGATCAGCCCTTGCCCACTACTTCCTCCGGAGCTAGTGGCTATGTTCCTGCCTCGTCTGCACACGAGGTAGAGGCCACTTCTTCATATCATCCCAGACCTCCACGTCATATCCAGAAAAACCATCCTTCCGAGCAGATCATTGGAGACCTTTTCGAGCACGTCACTCGCTCAAAATCTGGCTTATCTCAATTCTGTCTCCATTCTGCCTTCATTGCCTCCTTTGAGCTCAAGGACGTTTGTCATGCTCTTTCTGATGAGTCTTGGGTCAATGCCATGCATGAGGAGCTAGAAAATTTCGAGAGGAACAAGGTCTGGTCGCTTGTCGAGCCCCCGCGAGGTCACAATGTTATTGGGACTAAGTGGGTGTTCGAGAACAAGCAGAGCGAGGATGGAGTGGTTATTCGGAACAAGGCTAGACTGGTAGCTCAGGGGTTCTCCCAGGTTGAGGGTCTAGATTTTGAGGAGACTTTTGCCCCTGTAGCTAGACTTGAAGCATTAGAATTCTGCTTGTCTTTGCAGCTTCTAAGGGCTTCAAGCTTTACCAGATGGACGTCAAGAGTGTCTTTCTCAATGGCTTTATTGAGGAAGAGGTCTACGTCCGACAGCCTCCTGGTTTCGAAAACCTCAAATACCCAAACCATGTTTTCAAGCTTTCCAAACCTTTGTATGGATTTAAGCAAGCCCCTCGAGCTTCGTATGAGAGGCTTAAGTCCTACTTGCTAAGTCATGGTTTTGAGATGGGTAAAGTAGACAAGACCTTGTTCATCCGCCGGCATGGCTCTGATCTTCTGCTCGTCCAGATTTATGTGGATGACATCATCTTTGGCGGCTCTTCCCATACTCTGGTTTCACAGTTCTCGGATGTCATGAGCACCGAGTTTGAGATGAGTATGATGGGTGAGTTGACCTTCTTCCTTGGCTTCCAGATCAAGCAGACTCGGGAGGGTATATTTCTTCATCAGGGAAAGTACACTCATGACCTCCTAAGACGCTTCGACATGAGTGATGGTAAGCCTGTGTCGACTCCCATGGCTTCTACAGCCTATCTTGACCCAGATGAGGATGGCAAGCCAGTTGATCAGAAGGAGTATCGCAGCATGATTGGCTCCCTCTTGTACCTCACTGCCTCGAGACCAGACATACATTTTTCTGTGTGTCTGTGCGCTTGTTTCTAGGCTTCTCCTAGCGTTTCTCACCGCCAGGCGGTGAAGCGCATCTTTCGGTTCCTACGAGCTACCATTGACTATGGTATCTGGTACTCTTCCTCATCCTGTCTTTCCTTGAGAGCCTTCTCGGATGCAGACTTCGCTGGCTGTAGGATAGATAGGAAGATCACTTCTGGCACCTGCCAATTTATTGGCACTTCTCTTGTTTCCTGGTCTTCAAGGAAGCAATCCGGTGTTGCACAGTCCACCGTAGAGGCTGAGTACGTAGCTGCCGCCAGTTGCTGCAGCTAGGTGCTTTGGATGGCTTCGACCTTGTGGGACTTTGGGTTAGTTATCGACAGTGTTCCACTCTTTTGTGATAACACTTCTGCGATTAACATTGCTAAGAACCCAGTGCAACACTCTCGGACCAAGCACATTGACATTCTCTCCCACTTCCTTAGTGACCATGTAGAGAAGGGCGATATAATGCTCCAGTTTGTGGAGAGTGACCACCAGTTGGCTGACATCTTCACCAAGCCTTTGGATAGTTCGAGGTTTTCAGCTCTGCGGGGAGAGCTTGGGGTGGTTTGTCCTTATGAACTGTAGTGAGGGGGGAGTTTGGTGCTTTATTGTTTTACCCTATATATTATGCTCTTACTCCTTGCTGTTGCATTGCATTTTGGGTGCATTTGGGGTTAGTCCTCCTAGCATAGATTAGAGTGCTTCTCTTGTCTAGTTGCTTAGACTTCTGCTCTTATCTTGTGCTTCCAGGGTGCTGCATATTAGCTGTTTCTTATCTCACTAGGTTGAGCTTACTCACTGCTTGTAGGTTCTAGCGAAGGTTGGGCCACCCTCGGATAGACAGGGTACGTGTTTGCTCTCTAGTGTGTGTGGTTGACAGTCAGCTGATAGTCCTGGAGTCATATGGGGTAGATGAGAGTCTGTCTGAGCCATAGTATCTTCTACATCTTGTCTATGCTTTAAGGACTACCCGTCTGGATTTTCTTTGCCAGCTTCTCGTTTCTTTTGCTTTGGTTCAGGGGGGTTCATTTGGGAGCTTCTGAAGCTTAATATTGTCATAACCCAACCTGAACTAAAAGTTGCATCTAATGTTGAGGGGGAGCTGGATTTTCTGCATTTTCAGCATTCTGCATTGTAATATAACTACATTGAGCCTTGATTATTATCCTGCTATGACATGTTTACAATGCTTTACGCCTTGCCATGACTTGTGCTTATTTGCTAGATTTATCATGACTTCATATGTGTAGACTAGCTTTTGCCATGATAAGTTAATTAAAATTGCTCAACTGAAATTAAAACTTGTCATGCTCGCATTTGAGTTTAGTCTATCTTTAGCTATCCTTGTATGATTCATGCCATGTCAAATAGGCTGAGTTGAGTCTTGAATATAGATTGAATCTTAGATTGAGCTATTTTAGTATCTTGATACATCATGAGTTAGCACAATCTATTAAAACGCAAAAGGATCTCTTTTTATGTGCGAAAAAACTGATTTCACCAATTCTTTCTCATGAGACGGCTTGCCATTGCACTAGGCATGAACTCAGGGGGAGTTTTGGATGACCTAGACTATCTTCTTAAGCTTCTCGCTTGAAGTAGTCGCATAAGGCTTGAGATCTAGCACATGACAAAATTTTTGGTTGGAAACAGCCATGAGTTTTTAAAAGAAAATATGTCAATTGTGCAAAAGTTGCTTAATCATCTAAAAATGAAAAGTGCTTAAACAAATGATACACTCTTGAGCTTGTAGCACTCTAATTGACTCAACACTAGTTTCTTGATTCCACTTAAACTATTGACATGGCCTGCATCATCCTTGGATATCTCTAGCTAGACTTTGCTTTTTGATGACTTGAGATGCTCACAAAATGCACTACATTTCAGATCGTCATCTATGTGTTCTAGCTACGATATACATATCTTGTCATGATCTAGATAGCTTTTTATTGAGTTATGGCTTGGTGTACTTCATTATGGTCCTTATGGATAATTCTCATGGCTCACAATGCTTAGAATAATCAAACTTCAGCCTTTTCATCCATATGCACATCATATTCTCTCTTTTGCCTCCTTAATGTGTTTATTGCCAAAAGGGGGAGAATAGAAAAAAAGTCATTTGGGAACATTTTAGAGCTTTGCTCTTTCTTTGTTGCTCTAGTGTTCTTTCTGTCGACATGGTCATTAGCTTCATCTTCTTCTCTTGGACCATGTTGGACTCTTCAAATCAAACTCAACTACTTGCTTTTTCTGAGTTTGTCAATATACTCATCAAGGGGGAGATTGAGAGACCATGTGGTCGTGACCCCATGAGAGTGATGAGTAATTGACAAGGGTTTAGGTTAGTCGAGTTTGGTTTGGGTGGTTTGGACCATGTTGTTGCGTGGTGCAACAGGTTCGATTGGTTTGGTCAAGCTTGGTCGTATGGGTTTAGGTTGCATATTCTAATGTTTCGATCGCGTTGGACTTTGTCATGCGAGAGTATGATGTGTTTGTGCTATTTACGCTTTCATGTATCAAGCGGTGCTATTTGACGTATTTCTTGTCTGTGTGGCTGCAGGACATCGAGTGGAGTCGTGGCGAGACACGGAGGACCGGACTAGGCGCAGGTGGCGCTGAGGTCAGAACGGTTGGGATGTGTCGAAGACGACGTGGACTCGAGGTGGAGTCGTGGCGAGGCACGGTGGACCGGACTAGGCGCAGGTGGCGCTGAGGTTAGAACGCTCTAGGTGTGCTGAAGACGGCGAAGCCGCGTGGCTTGCAGGACAAGCAGCGCGGAAGCTTCCCGGAAGGTGCAGGAGGGGCGAATCGGGAAATTCGCAAGGCTGCACAAGCGGGAGCGGGCTCCATTGGATTTAGCCGGCGTAACGGGTTGGAGACCCGTTAGCCATGGGCTATAAAAGGAGAGGAGGGGCTGCATGCCTCCTCATGGATTCAAGAGAGAGTTAGGGTTTAGTGAGTCAAAAGAGGCTTTGGAGGTGGTTTCTCCTTTGCTCTTTAGTGGTTGAGAGTGGGTGTGTGAGACAGAGGTTGTCTCCTTCGTTACTCTCTCTGTATGTGTTCCTCCCAAGAACCATGTAGTTCTTGGTGTTCTTGAGGATTGAGAGGGAGAGGTTGGTTTGAGAGTCATGTAATCATTCCTCTGAATGTCCATGCGTATGGGGACGTAGTTCTTTGTACCTCTTGTTTAATTGGAATGAAAATCTGAAGTTTATGTCTCCTCCCGTGCTCTCTGTTCTTCGTTCTTCCCTTTTGAGCAAATTCTTGATTTTCTGTGTTTTGAGTTCTTGATTGCTGGGAAGGCCCAAAATGGGTTGCTCTTTGATGGGATAGTGCCTCAAGATCATTTGATCGAGTTTCCCTAGAGCAAACCTCTTTTAATCTCAGATTTGGCATTTTGAGTTGCTCTGTTCTTCTTTTGCCTTTCTAGGGTTTTTGAGCAATTCTTGTTTCCCTTTGCAAGATGGGCTGAGATTTGGCATGGAGAATCCTATGGCTATTGCTAACATATCTGCAAAATCTCTTGGCCATAGGATCAAAGGTTTGGGAGCAATTTGATTTTTGGCTTGGGTCGTGCAAGAATTGAGATTTTTACCTCATAATCTGACATTCCTGTTTCTCGGTTTGTTTCTCTTGTTACTCAGGGTCCCCTTACTATTTGGTACGTTGTAGTAAGGCTTTGGATCAAAGAGATTGAGAGCAATTCCTCATTTTAGCCAAAAACCCGAAGTTACATTTCTTTCAGCCTGAAACCCTGCTATCTGCCTATTGTGCGGTACTACCGCCCGAGCTGCGGTACTACCGCTCCAGCGGTACTACCGCTTGGTTCATTCCGGTACTACCGCGAGCAGCAGATTTCTGAGCTTCAGCGTTTATCTTTTCTTGCTTGTGCGGTACTAATTCTGGAACTACTGCTCATGCGGTACTACCGCTAATATCACTCCGGTACTACCGCCTGAAGGCAGATTTTTCGCGGTTTGATTTATCTTGTTCGTTGCTCTCTTGTTTTGTGTCTTTTATGTTGTTGTGTTTTCTTGTGAGCTCTGGTTTTCTTCTTTCATAGCTTTCATAGCTATTGGAGAAGACGATACTTGTTGGGGGCGAATTTTAAAGATCGACATTCACCCCCCTCTGTCACCATTTCGGTCCTACACTAGCCCATCTATAAAAGGTGGTTGGGATAGAGACATGGGGTTAACCATCCAACCCGCCTATCTTGTTCTTTCTTGCTTTATGGTTAGGGTTTTGAGTGCATGGTATGCTCTCTATCCTCCGAGGTAGAGTGATTGTAAAACTTTTCTCCTCAAGCAACAATAGAAACAATCTTTGATATTCTCCTTGGCTATCTTTCTATTTGATTGATTTGCTCTTGTTTTTGTTGGTTTTTCCTCTCCTCTCACCCTCTTCTTGATTTTGTTGTGCCAAGGATGTATAAGAGATGGAGAGATCCTTTGGGAATCATTCTCCACTCATCTAGACACTTTGGTAGCAAGTTTATCAAGAAACTCAATTTTTACACATTCTTAATTTTCCAAGTGATTTCTTAATCTGAGGGTTTTTGGAGAGATTTCTTTGGTGCTCTTACTTGCTATGACATGTGGGAATATATTCAAAGCTATCTTGTCTATCCTCTACCTAGGAGCAAGCCTTGATCATTGATTTTGGTTTTAGGTCACTTTTGGTGTATCCTTGCTTAAATCTCAAATAGGTCTAGATGGAATATGTTCCTGAGACCTTAAATAAGATGTGTACAAAGTTTTATAGATCAAAAGTTACGTGGATTTAAAATCTCACACCTCTGCAGATTTTACTGTTCATATGCCTGATTTTACTATTCATAGCGGTCTGACTGCCATTGAGCTAGAGGTCAGACCTTCCCATGGTTGGCGGTCAGACTACTAGGGAGAGGTTAGACCACCCTTTGGTTGGAGGTCTCACCCTAAGGAGCTCAGTTCTTGTAGATTCTATGTTCTTAAAGTGCTTAGCCTTGGAGTTTTGGATTGGATTTGATTCTCAGTAAGTCTATAGTTATTTGATAAGAGAATCCAGAATACTTGGGGAAAATTTTCAATTGGCACCATTCACCCCTTCTGTTGCCTTTCTAGTCATACAAGTGGTATCAGAGTCTAGTTATCTCTTCTCATAGATCTTAACTGTCTTAAGAGCCATGGCAGCAGACAAGTATCCCACCAAGCCTCCTATCTTCAATGGGGTCAACTATCCATTTTGGAACAGTAGGATGGAATCTTATATTCAGGCTTAAGGCTATGCAATTTGGAAAAAGATTAAGACCCAGTTTGTTGTTCTTGCCGATGACAACATCACGGCTATGAATACGTGAGATGTTGAGGCAAATGCTAAGGCAAGGAACATTATCATTTAGGGTCTTAGTAGAAATAAGTTTAATCACATCTTGTCGAATCCCGAAGCAACAACTCCAAACCCTCTGTTTAATTGCACTAGTCTAGGATCAGCTAGTGCACACAGTAATAACATGGATATATCAAGCACAATGACAAACTTTATTAACTAAATATGGGCCTGATGGCCAAAGTTTACATCCACGGCACATAAGCCAAAATTAAATATAAGCAGCAGATGGAAAAACCGAAGTGAAAGAAGCCTACTAAGCCTACCCACAGGCAAACGATAGTAAGACACGGCCTATACATTCTGATCCTCACCGAAGTCGAAGACATCCTTTGAAAAATGATGAATTGAGCAACATGAGCACATAAATTACTCTCAAGTTACACCAGGAGGTTTAATAGAAGTAATGCATGCATAAGAATTGACAAAGGAAGGCATAACAAGGTTAATTTAGCGAAAAATAGAATTGAAGTAAATATTGTAAGTAGATTCAAAAGCTGAATTTGATACAGTAATTAGAAATAAGATTTTAACAAAATAATATCGTTAGTGCAGGCTTCGACCAAACACCAACCTATCCACAGGCATCCCACCCGAACCATCTTTCCTCAAAAAGATCTCATATGGATTCCATCCATTCATAGGGTTTTTATAAACCATTTTGAAAAACAAAGTCTAATCCATAAAAAACATTACTCAGCTTGCTCATGACCGTGGGCACGGCTATCTAGGATAGATTATACACTCTGCAGAGGTTGTACAACTTTACCTACAAGACAGGATCATCCCATATTGCCACCGGATAAACACACTTCCTTTGGTGTGCAACGAGGAGATCATGACAAGACCTTAATTTACAATGCAAAGCCTTCAACTTGACCAAGTCAACACTGAGATTTCACCACAACTTGAATCCACAAGTTGGAGCTGAGTGAGACTTCTCATGGCTTACACCACACTCACTTTCAACCTACAGCGAGACTCAGGTTGGGACCTGTAAATTAATCAGCCAGAACTATCCCATACTAGCCTTGTGGTAGTACAATAGGGCTTTGTAGCAGTAGCTCAAAGACCGGTCCTTAACTTGACTTAGTCACCAACCACATAGCCTTTGTGCCTAGCAATCAACATTGTGTCACCAAATAATAATGCAAGCCAGCAAGCACCCGCCACTTTAACCATTTTATTTGGAAACATTTCATAATCATTCTTGACTCACCAAAGTCAAGAATACATTTCAAAAGCTTATCATTTTATGTGAAAAGGTATCCCAACCTATGATTATTCTAAGCATGGCTAAGCTTTTCTATAAAATGTCCAGTTAATACTAATGTATCAACTAGGTTTTTCTCTATGGTGACAAGGCATAGAAAGTTCAATGTCAAATTTGTCCACAAACGAAGGAATTGGGTATAACTAGAATTTAAATCAGATTTAAACTAGATTTGGATAAAAGTGTAACTTGCCTTGCTCGAAGTCTTGATGTTGTGAGTCGTCGAAATCGAACTCTTCGGAAAAGTCATAGACTACACGCGAAGAACCAAAGAAAATAAATTCAAATAAAATAAAAAAAATATAAAATATATATTGAGGGATAGATTATGATTTTAGATTAATTTATGAGAAAGAATCAATGGATTCAAAGTTCGTTTGAGGGAGAATGAATATCTAGAAGTTTTGGATATCACATGAAATGATAAAAATCCGAGAATTACTTTTTGAATAGTACAGTGTCGATTGGCTGTGAGGTGGCCGGCAAATAGGCAAAATGGAACCCCGGTGATGAGGTAAAGGTGGTGACATGGGTACAGCTACGAGGAACAGCGGCAATCACCGGTGGTGAGAGAATAACGGCAGTGATGGTGTGGTAGCGACAACGATAGATTGGAGAGAGATAGTACTGGGTATGGAACTTGGAGATGTAGGGAGAGCACGGGGGTAGAACAAAGTATGGTGAAGCTAGGAAAATTATTGGCTAAGCCAGAAATCCACTGGAGATGGCCCCATCGACGGCAGAAGTAAAAAACGACCATTTTCGCGGAAAGCTCAATTTTTTTGTCGATTGGCTCCATGAAAAATTAAATAAAATGGTAGATAAATTTCTTGGAGGCTAGGACACAATATGACACAAACAAAAAAAATCAAATAACTCATTGAAAAAGCTGTGTACGCAAAGAAGCGGTTTTAGTGTCGTGGCTTGACAAGGTCGGCAAGGGCTCGGGAATCTTCAGGTGATAGTGACAGAAGCATGATGTAGAACGCGGCGAGGCGAACTCAATGGTATAGACGGCTCGGCCAGAGGACATCAGATGGTGGTGAAACATGGTGGAGAAGACCTTCGGCGACCGGTGGGTTGACGTCGGCGTTTCGGGCAAACGAAAAGGAGATAGCAGGTGGGGTTTGCGGCAAAACAAAGAGTGGAACACAGGGAACACAATGCTCACCTCGGTTGTGGTGGAACATGCACGGTTGGCCGGCAGCAAGGAGAGAAGCGGCGGCACGGTTAGTCCCACAGTGGTGTCGATGCTCTGGCGAAGCTCCAGTGAAGGCGAGGGAAGCACCGTATAGAACACACGAAGGAAAAACCAGTGGTGTGGTCAATAGTGGCGGAACTCCACTGTAGATGGTGCAAACAGCCGAGGAATGATGCTTGATTAGCGAGAGAAAAATGTTGATTGTGGCGAGGAGGAAGGGAGAGAGGATGTGAAATTTTCGGTGATGGATGAGGATGAGAAGGGGCACCTGGTGCTCCCTTTTATAGTGGTGGAGGTGGACGGGCGAGGGAGATCAAACGACAACGTCAATTCAGGGCAACGGTTCATTTTCGCGTAAATGCTCAAGAAGGAGGGGGAACGACTGGGAATGGAGGAGTCTTAAGAGAGATATTGAATGCACTTGATTGCACGAAGAATCATTAAGGAATTCATACGGATTGAAAGCTTCAAAGTTGGTGATGATGTCTAGACACTCGCGATAGGGAACGCTCGGACGGAGAAGAAAGAGAGGAGAGAGAAAAGGAAAGGGAAGGAAAAAAATTCCAAAAATAAAATAAATTCAAAAATTCAAGAAAATTCCACAAAAATCCTTGGAATTTGAAAAGACCAAATAAATTAATTTTGGATTTAATTCAAATTTATTTTAACCATTTAAAACATTTATTTTCTAAGCTTTAATTTAATCCAATAAATTTAAATAGACTCCAAATTTGAAAAGACAATAGACGTGGATAGATTATAATTTTTGATGAATTTATAAATTTTAATGGGCTCAATCGGAGTTAAAATGAAGAAATACGGGCTCCCGGAAGTTTGAAAAGAGAGAAAAAGAATAAATCATATTTTTTGGATTTATATTTGTATTGAAAAAGAAAGATTATGATGTCAGTAGGGGAAGTGATTTTTGGCGGAATTATTTTTCTATAGAAAAAGGAATTGATGACATTAGGGTGACGTCACAATGGAATTTCTTTTTCGGTCGATTTATTTTTGTATTGAAAAAGCTGAAAATTGCTGACGGGGCTGAACAGGGCTGAAGGGACGGGATGGAGCCGACGTGACTCGCCACATGGCAGCCACATCACCTCAGCCTGCTAACCTGGCGAGGTCGGCCGGGGCAGCGCTCGAGACCTGAGGGTCACCGGTGAGCAGCGGCACGGCGGCGACCGGTGAATGGCACAAAAGAGAGAGGGGACACCGGGGAGTCCAACAATACCTTCGGCGGTTCTCAGCGATGACCAGAGGTGGTCGGCAACGACAGAGAAGCAGTGGTGGCGCACGGCTCCAACAGCGGGGGCTCTCCAGCGGCGGATTCGCTTGGCGGAGGGGCAGAGGATGGTCGCTGGTGAACGGGGAAGACGTTGATGGCGTAAGCGAGGTGAGGAGCAGTCCAAGGTGGCAGCGATTTCTCGCCGGAGGACGTTCGGTGCTCGACGAAAAGGGGAGACGGCACTAGGGTGTCTCGGGCACGGGGAGGGGAAATTGGAGGAGGGGAAAGGGTCAGTGTGGCTAGGGAATCCTCGGGGAGGGGTTTATATAGGGGTGGAGGCGATGAACGGCTGTCGATTACTCGCAAGAGTTAAGGTCGGAGCAATGGTGCTTAAAGAGGGGTTTAACAGGAGTACAAGAGGGGGAAAGGCAGCAAAATTGAGTGAGGAGTGATGGGGGCTTTTAATGGTGTCAATTGCTCTGGCTAAAGAGAGGTAACGGGCGACATTGAAGAGCTTGGGTGGGGCAGCAATGGCGACAGCGCGAGGTTGAAGAAAGGGAGGAGGGAGACGACTAACGGGTGGGTCCCGCATGTCGGTGAGAGAGAAGAGAGAGGGAGAAAGGCGGATGGACAAATGGTTTCCACGCAGCGCAAGGAGAAATCGGGGTCGTCGGCTAAAGATCGAAGAGGTAAGTGGCAACGGACGGATGGGATCAAATCGAGCTGCACAGATTGAATCCAGGTCGTCGAATGGAGAGGGAAGGGGTTAAGTGAGGGCGGATGGTCGAGATTAGATCGGGCGGTGGTAGATTAAATCTAGACCGTCGGCCAAGGAACGAAGGGGTAAGTTAAGGGGGGTGGCTGAGATTAAACTGGGTGAGGATGGATTGAATCTAAGAGCGACACGCGTCGGCTTGACAGAGAGTGAGATTTAAAATTTGATTTAGATTTTTAGGAGCTTTAGGAAGGTTTAAAAAATACTTAGAAAATAGGAAATAAAGTCTAAAAATTCTAGAACAATTCACAGAAATTCCTGGAGTTGTTTTAGACAAAGGAAAAATATTTCCAACTTAAAGTTGGTCTTTTAACTTTGAAGAAAATACTTTTTAGCTTTGAGATTGATTTTTAAAATCCAGAAAAGCACAGAAAATCTTGATAAAAGCCAAATGCTTTTTAAAATAATTAATTTTAAATATGATTTTTATAGAAATCAAAAATATCTTTTACTTACTAGTGTTTTTATATTTTTAGTTAAATTATTTTTAAGAAAAGTCTTTTTAAAAGCTAAAAAGAGGCAAATAAAATCTCCAAAATTTAGGGAACCAAAGAACACTTGATTTTATTTTAAATTAATTTTATTTTTAAAATTTTTTTGCTAACAATTTTGAAATAAATAGCTGGGCTGTTACACATCTCTCACCTGTCATCGGCATACCACATCTGGGTGACCCTCGATGCATACCGTGAGAGCACCACCCAGATCAAGACTGTCCGAGAAGACCAGTACAAGAGGAATTACAACAAATTCGAGATACTTACTAGTGAATCTTTAGATGAATGTTTTGGTAGATTCACAAGATACTGAGCAACCTTTAAGCTATTGGTCTCACATACCCAGACTCGGATAACGCTTGCCAGATGCTTTCTATCCTGGACCTAAGAGTTTGGGAGATGAAAGTGACCACCATCAAGGACACAACTGATCTGTCGACCTTGAGTCTTGACACAATGTACTCTCACCTCAAGATTCATGAGATCGACATCGTCTCTCGCAAGACAAAGTCGCAGTCGATGGTCTCGGTCACTGATCCCACATCTACTTCTCGACCATCTTCTAATGGTGTCTTTAGTTTCTCTTTGGCTGCTTTTGTGCGAGATGAGTGATGAGTAGTTTAAGCATTTTCCAGAAAGTGAATTAGACCTCTTAGCTAGAAAATTCTCACATGCATATAAGAGGGTTAGAGAGAGAAAGAGAGGAGGACCAGTGATCTGCTTCGAGTACGATGGCCCAACCACATTCAAGCAAACTGCCCCAATCTAGAGAAGGACAAGAATGACTACGGCAGTGCAGCAAGAACGACTACGCGAAAAAGAACCAACAAGAAGCCACCAGCTCGTGATCAAAGCAAGGAGAAGAAGTTCCGCAATATTGGCAAGGCAAAGAAGCTCTTCCACTGTGTCCTCACCGCATTCGACAACTTTGACTTCAGTGACATAGAAGGATGGGGCAACGATGATGGTGAGGATGGTCCGCAAATGAACACCAAGGATGGTGACAACATCATCGGAATTTGCTTCATGACTAACGAGAATGGCATCAACAATGATGATCTCTACAGTGACTCTGATGAGGTAGCCCCTCCTACGACCAACTAAATGATGCTTTTTTGAAGTTAAGAAAGTTTTATGCTAAGTGTAGAGGTAGGTGTGGTGAGTTAGAGAAGGAGGTAGAGAGCTTGTCATGGGAGTTTGCTTCACTTATATCTGTTTCCTCCCATAACGATTATGATGTTTGTTCTTCCTCGCTTGAAGATATGGAGAAACTAAAGACCTCGCATGATAGTGTGATCTCTGAGCTTGATTTACTTAAGATGGAGAATGTTAGACTGTTAGCTGAATTACAGATGGCTAGAGTTACTCCTTTTTAGTCTGATTCTGCTGAGACTACAGTTTGCACCACATGTGAGGATAAGGACAATGCTTTTAGAGATCTCTATACCTTTCTCCTTGATCTGTCTAAAACTTGTTATAGCTGTGTCCACTTAAATAATAATTTAAAGAAGGCAGATCATAAAATTACTAAAATGCATGCTACTTTGATTGGGCCTGTTGCTTCTTGTGCCAACTGTCCTAATTTAATTACTGAACTGGAGTCCATATCTAAGCAATTTCAGGACATGTGTGATCATAATAAGAAAATGGCTTAATACGCTTCTAAAGCTCCTATTAGCTCACCTAAACAATTGTGAAAAAATAAAATCTGAATCTATTGCTTGGATAAAAAATATGTGAAGTTAACTAACTAGAGAAGTCACAATCTGGTTGCTTGTTCTATGCTGAAGTAGAGGAGAAAATGAAGGATATGTAAGAGACCTTTAGGAAGGGATACGAGGTCCAGATGGCTAGGGTTATCACTACCCCGTGTGTGTCTTGCGAAGCCCTCAAGCTTAAGGTGGCCATGCATAGGGAGAGATATGCATATGCTATTTGATCTTCTCCTTCTAGTTCTTTATCTTCTTCCCCATGTTCTTCCCATGCTTCCCTTTTTCAAGAGTGTGAGTACCTCATGAACACTCTTGAAAAATTTGTTAGAGGCAAGAAAAAGCTAAATCTTATTCTGGACAAATCCAAGATTTGCATCTTCAATCAAGGTCTAGGATATGGTCTTCTGGAGGATGTGTGTAATACCACTAAAATGCAAAGGGACGAAAAGTGAGAAATGAAACAATCCAAGAGAGTATAAAGGAAATAAAATAGAGTTTTACCGTCAGACCCACCGTGTTTAGAATGCTGAATAAAAGTAGTACTCACAAAGGTTCCCAGACCATCCGGGGCCAGTCAGCACCTCTCGCTATTGTGGGCTTTATCATTCAGCAGAAAATTTAGCCAACACCCACTTTTACCGACTTACCTCCTGCAGTAGAAAAGCTAATAGTACAGAGCCCACCTTTGGACCAAAATGCCCTTGAGGCTAACAACCACTTGGGAAGGGATAAGCAAGGACAATTTTGGTATTTCACAAAGCCAAGAGAGAGTCTCACGACCATGCCCCCATATGCAAGTCAGCAAGCCCACATTTTCTCATTTGTTCCCTCATTGCCTTCACTCATAGCAAAGGCAAAAGCAAAGCAATAGAGCCACCCCTCATTTCTTCACTTCTACCACAACCATAGAACCAAGCCAATCACCATTTCACTTTTCCTCCCTTAGCCGAGAGGAAGAGAGAAAGAAAAGGGAGCAAGGAGGAGAGGAGATCCCAAGGAGTTCAGAAGGCCAAGGTGTGAGGGCTTCGCCAACGACGGTGGGGGACATCAATGACCACCAAATCAATACCAAGCCAACCATTTAGTATGCCTACTTTCCCTCAACCCCATGGCACAGCACATTGGCACACAAAAGTAGAATTGCAAGTAGAAAAGGGGATGGAGGGGAGAACCATCCTGGTAGTAGATGGTCGGCAGGCTACATGCCATCACCGGCATGTTGAAGAAGCCAACGGTGCCAAGAGCAGCCAGAGGCATGGGAGTCAACACCGAGGGGTGAGGGCAGGAGTCGGGCAGCAGCGCTTGAGGGCTCGGATCCGGTTGGTCGGCGCTAGGCGCTGGTGGCTAGAGGTGGCAATTGAAGGGGCTGGCCGACGGTGAGGCCGAGGCCCAAGGGAGGTGGCAATGTCAGTCTGGGCGGCTAGTAGTTAGCATAGCAACCAGGAGGCTGAGACCAAGGACGGATATTGCTGCTACCATATCCTAACCCATATTTTTTCTCTGGATTCGGTACCAATCGGATTCGGTGCCGGATCGGTCGGGATTAACCCGATCCGTTTGCACCCCTACTTGTTTGTAAGGAATGCATGCAGTACAACAAATGGAGTAGGAGGACGTACTGTCAAGAACTTGATATTCCTATTTAATAGCTGATGTGGAAGATTTTATTTTACCATTGCAAAAGAAAATAAAATGTCAAATAGTAGCACTAATCTGAAATCAAACTTGAAGATGTATCGGATTCGGACGGATATTGCTGTTACCATATCCTAACCCATATTTTTTTCTCTGGATTCGGTACCAATCGGATTCGGTGCCGGATCGGTCGGGATTAACCCGACCTGTTTGCACCCCTACCAAGGGGCATCCAGCAGGGGACTGACGGCCCAGGGGATGGTCACGCCCCAGATCCAATTGGCATAGAGGAGAGAGGGTAGGGGGAGAGAAAGCCAGAAGGAGAAGAGGAGCCAGTGGCGAGCTTCGATTCGATGGTAGTGGGTGGCGGTGAGCTTGGGGCTGGTGTGCTTGAGCTCATCCATGCGCCGCCTGAGGGAGGTTGAGGCCATTCGGCTAAATCGAATGGAAAGAGAGGAAGAGTAATAGAGAGTGAGGGGGAGAGGGGGAAAGGTTGGGGGGCAGACGAGCCGTTGGTGGTGAGCTTCGGACCGACGTTGCCCGAGCTCAGCCGTGCGCCACCACATCATTTGGGAAAAGCCAGGCCTTTCAGCCAAATGAAGGAAAGAGAGGGCTCGGGTTGGGGGAAAGAAAAGAGAAACAGAGAGAAAAAAGAAAAGGGAGGAAAAGGAAGGAAAAAATAGCGAAAAGAAAAGGGAGAGAAAGAAAAGAAAAATGGGGGTTTGGTACCTACGCGACAGGTCCTTAACCTCGAGCATTTTATGCTAGAGTCAGGTTATGCGCATAGAGTCGTCGTTGCTCGCTTAAGCACTGGTCTCGATATGATGTGTTGAGTCGGGTTGACGTTTGTACAGGTGGAGGTCCCAGGTCAGAGCCATCCATGCATCGTCCCCAAGGCTAACCAGGCAAGTGCATGGTAGAATGGTAGACCGTAGAGTTTATGAAATATGCGATGTTTTCATGATATGATGATACTTATACAGAATTTAAATGTTTACATGACATGATGATGTATTGATGATGACAATGGTAATAGAGTGAGGTGAGCAGTGATGCCTCCCTACCAATAGTATTACTGATGAGCATGACAATGATAATGGCAATGGACATCTGTATTTGCATCATGTGCACTCAAGAGTGAGGGCGGTGAGAAAGTATCTAGCTATAAGTAAGACTAGTTGACTAATTCAGAGTGCTCTTGAGTAAGACCTACTTCGGTAGGCCTCCACGGGAGTGGACAGAGCCCCGTGCTGATCAAGGCGGGCCCAAGATTTTGGGTGAACATCGATGGGTGTTCACTCGGCAATACCTGTATATGCAATGAGATGAGCAAATGAGCATGTAGAGTAGTGTTGCATCGCACTAATAGTATGACAATGTAGAAACATGAAATGAAAATATGAACATGATAATATATGTGGAGAATGTTATGGCTGGTTAAATTGCTTACATATTTTGGTAGTGTTTACCATTCTATTATGTATTTGCTTAGTCTCCAGACTCACTCTTTCTTCATTTGTTTTTTTAGGTGAACGTCGAGGACTTCATGCACGGGTGGGAGTAGCACATGAATAATTTTACATACTTGCAGCACTTCACATATCAGCTTTCGTTAGTATGTTTAACCCCACTAGTATGCTAGAATGGTTGCTTAAAAATGGTACGGTATGAGTGGTCGCTGCTTTATGAATAAAGTAGAGTTTGCCTAAAATGATTAGTAGTTGTTCAAAAATGGTATTATTATGCAATGATGGTAGCACTCTAGGCCCAGAGGATGGGTGGGGTGTCACAATGTGAGGAAGCATCCACCTGCTGTTGTTAGAGCTATAGTAGGATGTGTGATCAAGGTTGCGCCAGAGACTAAGAAGATAGTGTTCAAATATGTCGGCTTTGTCTAGGAGATTTCTAATAGTAAGGTTGTGCCTCCTACTGCTTTGACCTCTCAGAAGGTAAAGTATCATTGCACCTTCTGTCAGAAAGATGAACACTTAGTTGAGTTCTACTCAGGCATGCCAAGGTCACATGTTAATGTGACGATGGCCCGATCTTCCGAGAGGTACTGATAAGTCGATTGTGGAGATCTCGACATTGATGATCCAAAGGCTCCGACCAAAACAGATCGAACCCCTCGCAATCACTACACCACTGCTCCGGTGGTTATCAACTTTGCCGAATACGGTTGACCTCGCCAAGAAGGCTATCTCCTGCAAGCGAATCGCGAACACAAGCAAGAGAGTTCAAGATGCAATCTGAATTGTATTGTGAATAAAGATTTAAGTTCACAAGTTGGGGTTCCTCAACCGAACATGCGGTGAAACTGCTAAGCAGAATAATCTCTTAAGAAAAACCCAAGGAAAACTAAAGGGGTGTGACCTCCTTAAATAGGGGAAGGGGACGCCACACTTATCTAATGAAAAGGGATATGATACTATTCATAGTTACTGTTTATGTGGTACTGTTTATGTGAACAGTACCGGCCCAAATAGCTCAAGTTACAAGGTCCTCGGCCCACTTTGACTCGGACTGGAAAAGTGACATAACTTGTTTCGCAGTTTCTGATCTGATCGAGTGGAGTTTGGAGGTGATACCAGATACATCTGAAAGTAGACTCAAAGAGCTTTCCAACGAGTACTCACGGACCCCGAGAAGCCTTCTGGATCAAAAGTTCTGGCCGTTTGAAGTTGGCATGTCAGGCTGAATCCGAATTGATCTGGAGGCCGAATTGGATTCCAAAACCTGTCCAACTTGAACCCTTGCTTCAATTGGTTCCAAAGTGATGTGGTGCTACAAATATATATATTTTCATCATTAGGTAGCATCATATTCTCATTTAAAATGTGTTGAAGTTGAAGAAACGAATTCACCTTTAGTTCAATCTTGATATTGGCCGCTATGGTCGTACGTGTTGGTGACGTGGTCACATCATGCTCCCCTTCTTGACAGAAAACCATCCTCGATTTTAACATATGTGTAGTGTCACATATTGCATGATCTTGATCATAAATCTTGGTACATGATAACAAACACAACCAACTCTCATTATGTAATATCATAAGTTTTTTATCAAATAAAGTAAAATCTCTTTGAAACGAGCTCACCTCAAAATTTAAGTGATGCATAGGAGCTCTAGTAATTGGAACAACAAGTATAGAAAATATGGTTGTATCCACAGGGTACATGTTCTTATCACGTGTCGTGACCATGTTCGTGCTCTTACGGGTATTTACGGTTAGCCCCAGACTCAGAGTGCTCCTAAGACTAACACAAGGCCTAGAATTGTAGGTAGCTCTACTGACTTTCTTGGTTTTAGGTAGTGTCGAGATCTTGGTTTTTTTGGCTTCTTCTGGTTTTGGTCCTCAAGTTGCTTCTGGTCAAGGTTTCCATTGTCTTGAGGATAGACCTCATTTTTCTCTGTCAAGGTAGCCATCCGCGGTGTGATCAATATACACTAGGCAGAGGTTTGCTTAGGGCTTCCACTATCTTGAGGATAGACCTCATTTTCCCCGTCGAGGTAGCCATCTGTGGCGTGATCAATATACACCAGGCAGAGGTTTGGGTTTTGTTTCTAGACCTTTTGATTCTGTGAGAGTTGAGTTGCATAGTGTCGCTAGAGGTTAGTCTTCTATTTCTGTGACTGGATCTTCTGCTCATTGTGCAACTCAGTATTGGGTTCCTAGATCTGCTCTTATTTACTCTAGTACTGAGTCACCTATGTTTACTTCTCACTGATTCAAGTTCGTTGGGCTTGGAAGGGAGATGTTTGGCTTGTTGACTCCGGGTGTTCTTGTAACATGACCAAAGATTCATATTGGTTCTCTTCCATAGTCTGAGTTTCAGGTGATAAGACTATCATCTTTGGAGACGCTTTATCAAGTTAAGTCATCCCTAAAGGTATTGTGTCCATTAATGATTCTTTCATTCTTAAGAATGTTGTCTTAATGAGTAAGCTGCGATATAATTTGCTATCTATTTCCCAGCTTACCAATGACTATTTCGAGGTAAGCTTTAAGAAAAATACTTGCAAGACTCTTGATTATTCGGGAAGTCTAGTTTGTGGGATTTCTAGGTTTGGGAGGATCTTTCGTGCTGATTTTATCGAGTCTTCTGTTGATTCTCTTTGGTGCTTAGTTGTTTCCAAGTCCTGTGATCTTGCTTTTTAGCATAGGAGGCTTGGTCACATTGGTTTTGATCACCTGACCCAAGTTAGCACCCACAGCCTCATTCGTGGTCTGCCTAAGCTCAAGATGGTTAAAAACTTAGTTTGTGCTCCTTACCGGCATGGCAAGATGGTTGCTGCTTCTCATCCTCCAGTCACTTTGACTATGACCGACACACCAGAACAGCTTCATATGGACACTGTGGTCTAGCTAGAGTGTAGTTGGCAGGTGGAAAGTAGTATGTTCTTGTTGTGGTTAATGACTACTTGAGGTTCTCTTGGGTGTTTTTCTTAGCCTCAAAGGAGGAGACTTTCAGCTATTTTCGGGGTCTGTTCAGTAGGTTGCTATTGAGCTCCCTGGTGCTTCAAGAGCAATTCACAGTGATAATGGCACGTAGTTCAAGAACTCCTACTTTGAGAGGTTCTATGATGAGACAAGTGTAGAGCATCAGTTCTCTTCTCTATACGTCTTTCAGCAAAATGGCGTTGTGGAGAGGAAGAACCGTACCTTGGTCGAGATGGCCAGGATGATGCTAAATGAGTATGGTACATCTAGAAAGTTTTGGGCTGTGGGACCCGTATTTTTCAATCCAGAATCCCCTGTGAATCCTCGCACTATTCCCTGGATCAGTAGATAATGCTCATAGGTACATTGCTGCATCATCTCATACATCGCATGAAACATAATAAACTATAATATTATTACATGTCAAAGTTTCAAATACACCATGTCGGGCGATAGTTTAACACAAAGGCCAACCAGGACAAATATGTACTTAGAAAAAAGGACAGTAGCGAAAGCATAAACAAAGTAAGACCATAATCCACAGGCAAGCGATTGGGGGTAAATGTGTGCAATATATATATTACCTAGACTTAGGTAATATATATATCCACACTGCAGTATGAGGTTTCAGCTTTTGTGTGCGTTCAGTCCTATTTTTCTTTTTCTTTTGCTTTGCTCTTTGATTTTATTCGACTGCAGCAGCAGTGCTCTTTTCGGTGGGTAGCAGTTTGTTTTTGATTCCTTTCGGCCAGTAGCTCCTTTCCTTCGGTTTTCTTTTGGCTACTTCTTTCTTTGCTGCAGATCTCTGCTGCGGTAGGGCCAGCAAATTAAACTTGTTAATCTGCAGCTGGCCTGTGCAGATTTCAGTCCAGTAGTGAGCTGCTGCTCCTTTTCTTTTAGTGCAGATTTACGTTGTTTTGTTCAGCAAAGCTCTCTTTGGCAAGCTATAATCTTCAGTTTTATCTTTCTCTTAGCAGCAGTTTCGTGACTCCATTTTGATCCTTGTTCGGCTGCTGCAGCCCCTATTTGCTCAATATTTCTTCTCTACCGAACAACCCTTGTCTTGAGTCCACTTTGTTTTATTTGCTTTTTCTTCTCCCTAAAGACTTGTTGCTATTTTGGTTGAGACCTTGGTCATTTGTTTAGGGGAAGGGCAGCAAGCACTCTATCTATTCTCAGTTCTTTGGTAGTCCACAGTATTTAAGCTTGCATTTACTTACTTCATAGCTTTTGTAGCTATTGGAGTAGATTGTGTGTGAATACTCGGAGGCGTTTTTTAAAGCAACATTCACCCCCCCCTCTGTTGCCGTTTTTGATCCAACAATTGGTATCAGAGCCGGTTAGCTCTTCTCAATAGATCTTAACCGGTCTCTAGAGCCATGGCGACAGACAAGTACTCGACCAAGCCCCCGATCTTCGATGGGATCGACTATCCCTTCTGGAAGAGTCGGATGGAGACCGACATCCAGGCTCAGGGCTACGCCATCTGGCGTAAGGTCAATGTGCGATATGTTGTTCCTGCCGATGAGAACATCAATGTGGCAAACATGCCCGATGTTGAGGTGAATGCGAAGGCAAGGAACATCATAATCTAGGGTTTGAGCCGAAGCGAGTTTGATCGCATCACTCATCTGACGTCGACCTATGACATCTGGCTGACCCTCGATGCTTACCATGAGGCAACGACTCAGATTAAAATGGTACGATAGGACCAGTTCAAGCGAGATTACAACAAGTTTGAAATGCTCGCTGGTGAGTCCCTCAATGAGTGCTTTGCGTGTTTTCACAAGATTTTGAGCAACCTCCGAGCGGTCGGTCTCACATACCTCGATTCGGATAATGCTCGTTAGATGCTCGCAGCTCTTGATTTGCGTGTTTGGGAGATGAAGGTGACTACCATCAAGGACAGCACCGATCTCTCGACCTTGACTCTTGACGCGTTGTACTCACGCCTCAAGACTCACGAGATTGACATAGTCTCTCGTAGGTCAAAGTCGCAGTCGATGGCCTTAGGCACCGATCCCACTTCAGCTCCTGGATCTTCTTCCGAGTCGCTTTGTGGATTCTCTCTTACTGCTCTCTGTGACGTAACTGATGATCAGTTAGAGCAGCTTGCAGATGACCAGTTAGCCCTCCTAGCCAGAAAATTTTCCCAAGCTTATAAGAGAAGGAGGGATAGAAAGAGAAAAGGACAAGCAGAGTGAGGATGGGGTTGTCATTCGGAACAAGGTTAGACTGGTAGCTCAAGGCTTCTCCCAGGTTGAGGGTCTAGATTTTGAGGAGACCTTTGCCCCTGTACCTAGACTTGAAGCCATTAGAATCCTGCTTGCTTTTGTGGCTTCTAAGGGTTTCAAGCTTTACCAGATGGATGTCAAGAGTGCCTTCCTCAATGGCTTCATTGAGGAAGAGGTTCTATGTGAGACAGCCTCCAGGTTTCGAGAACCCTAAATACCCAAACCGTGTCTACAAGCTTTCCAAAGCCTTGTATGGACTTAAGCAAGCCCCTAGAGCTTGGTATGAGAGGCATAAGTCCTATTTGTTGAGTCATGCACTACAAGATGACCCCCCCTTTTGCAACGCATATATGCGTTACTAAAAGTCCATATATGCGTTGGTGGGGTCTATACCAACGCATTTATTATACGTTGCCAAAAGTGGCGTTGCAAGGGTTTGTTGCAACACTTATATATGTGTTGGTAACACCTACAAATAACCGCTGCAAAGTTGCAACGGATATTAATGGGCTATGGCAACGCTTATATGTGTTTGTACCAATCGCGGACGAATGACTTCTATAGTTCGTAACAACATATAGATTTGGATTGCTGCAACGCTTATATGCATAGCTAGGAATAAACCATCAATAAACAATATTGGAAATTATTTCAATTTGGAGCCAAATAAAGAGATAATGCATATGCAATTTAATTGGGAAATTAGAGACCATCTCACACATGAGAAATAACAACAGCAAGCCATATATTAAAAGCAATTTTTGCATTACAATAAGTACGATCCACGTAATTCATGGAATAATTTTTTTGTTCAGAACACATGTTCATATGGGAATAAAATATAAAACACAAAGAAGTCCTATAGAATGCCACCAGCCGTCCAGCCCTCCATTCTCATATTCACTATATCTCATCCATTTATTTTCTCGATCTACAATGAAAATTAGAGTATGTTAATGCGACATTTAGGATAAATAAAACTTTATGGGGCAACAGGATAACACCATACAAAAGTTGAAGGCCACGCTATAGAAGCTCCAGATACATCTCCAATACCCTTGTAATTCTTGTATGGTCGTACTAATGGTTCATCTTGTGTCAATGGAATACTAACACGCACCATCCAAAATTCTTTGCCTTGCTGAACACCCTCAATTTTCTGTGTTGGATCACAACTTACTACTGTACCAAAGGCAACATCCTTATTTTGATTTTTCATGCTCTTTAAGAATACTTTTGTGCCAACCTAGTTCACATATAAAAGTGTGTTAATAAATAAGTACACAATGGAAACATAGTACAAACATTAATTAGACACTCATACCGTCACTGAATTGGCAGCCGGCGAATTTGTAGTACCACGCTGATATTTCTGCAAAATTATATTACGTGGAATATTAGTTTGTAGTTAAATGAATTGTTAGGAAATAGGAAATAGAAATTCTTTTTGGAAGTTGTGTCTTATACACTAGCAAGTACAGCTGCACTAGCTCCTGTTGACATCTTCTTATCCTGTTGTCCAATCTTATATCATTTTGGTTTGATTTGGCCTACAATAAAATCATAAATAGTAGTCAATTTGTGCAAAGTGTATGGGTTGCTAGAAATAAGTATATGAATTAACGTACAACCACCAACTCGTTCTTTTATAATAGTAATGTGTAATGATTTATAGATCCTCTCTTTCCCTGGGAAAAGGTTGGTACGTAGAAATGTTTGGATCTATTCTATTCGATTAAAAAAATTAACTGTAAACAGAAATCTGAGGAAGCCTTGCGCATGTTGGTAAAAGAAGTAGAAAATTACAAGAGTTCAAAAAGGAGAAATTGTAATAAGTCTAAATCAAGTATAATAAATTACTGTTGTTCAGAAAGGAGCAATTGTAACAAGTCTAAATCAAGTATCAACCACGGACCATACTTTTCTGAATCTATTTTGACCATAACATAGCATTGATGTAGTTTCTTTTCCTCAGAATTTGGCATTATTGTGAAACGAACTCAGATATTGGTAGCAAAACAACATTTCACTACAGTTTTCCTTTTTGGACAATGGTAGTAGAACTACAAATTGAATGGCAGTTAGGAGGAAACATTGTTTGGTTTGAGCACATCAAAACCTATTAGATCTGCTCAAATAGATAGCACATCTCCGGCCTAGTCACCAATCAGCATGAGATTTGACCACAAGCTGATTGCTGCAGCCAACACAGCTAGGGTGAATCAATAGTGTGAAAGCCCCTTGAGCAAGTGCACATGCATTGCTCTTTCACTAACTGTGCAAAATTATACTAGAACAGTATATGAGCTTAAAATCTTGTGTTTCAAACAAGTGTCACCATCTTAAGTCCACCTCACAGAAAAAACTACTACATATATTAAACCTACAGAGGCATTGAGAAATAAAAAACAAAGTCCCCAACTGGATGAATCATGGCTAAAGATGGCTAAGATAGTGACCTCCATAGGCTAATTTATTGGTAAATAGCATAATGACCTGACATAGGATCCTTGCATAGTATAAATGTGATATCAGGATTAGGTCAATATACACTTTTTTTACAGGGAGACATCAGATATACACATAAAGAGAGAGTTAAGAGAGATTGGGATTAACCAAGATACCTACAAATTTCTCCATCAGGAGCTACTGCCAAACCATTCTAGTGGGGTTCATATATTTGAAATATCAAGTATTACAGGTTAGCTTTTCTCATTCTTTAACCTGTTAAGGAATACTTATATACCAATATTCTAAATGTGTGTTTAATACAAAAACAGAGCACAAGTGTGTTGGTTTTAAAAATTAAAATTTCAATATAGTGCCACAGTAATATTCAGTATATATTTAAAACTGAATGACTAGTATTATGTGTCTTACCTCACCGAATTAGCGCATTACTTGTCCGTCTGCAATTGGTACTGTATATATATATATACAAACTGGCAAAAGGTTATTTGTTCAATTAGCACTTTGAGCACTTTGGAAGTTAAAGGTACCATAACAACTAACATTTTTCATATCTGGACCCTCCTTAGGAACGGCAAAGGCACATGTTTTCCCATTGCTGCTCAAGCATCAAAAATTAATAGACACAATAAACCAACCAATATCCACCTAACTTGATCATGGAATACTGCATCTTGGATATTTGATAATACTACTATGGCTTGATCCATCTTACGAACACACAGTCAGATACAAAACTAAATAAACAACAGGTCAGATCTAGATGAATCCATCTAATCTGCCTTATCTCTAAAAAGAATCCATCTAATGAGAGAGAGACGGCTTACCACCATGCCTGCGCGCCGCGCTGCCACTGCCCTTTCGTGGGCGCCGCCACTATGCCCGCTGCTGCTGCCATGCCGCAGCCGCCGATCCAACCCTCAAAAAGAAATATGGTGCCAAGGTGGGGAGGGATTCAGGTGGGCATCATGCAGATAAGTAGATCGGGATGCCACCGGAAAACCTACACGAGGGAAGGTGATTTTTTTATTTTTGAAAGGAAGAGGGAGAGGAAGCAAGATGGATGGTCATTCTCTGGATAAGTTCAGACGTGGAGGTGGTGGGCAAGTTCGTGCGTAGCGGATGTATAGCCCTACGAAGGCCTTAGTTTTCCGTTGCGGGATATACGTATATGTCTATTTTCTAGTAGTGATGGTTTTGAGATGGGTAAGGTAGATAAGATCTTGTTCATTCGTAGGCATGGCAATGACCTTCTACTCGTCCAGATTTATGTGGATGACATCATCTTTGGCGGCTCCTCCCATGCTCTCGTTCCCGGTTTTCTGTGTGGTAATGACATACACTTCTCTGTGTGTCTGTGTGCTCGATTTCAGGCTTCTCCTCGCGTATCTCACCGCCAGGCGGTGAAGCACATCCTTCGGTACCTTCGAGCTACCATTGAATATGGTATCTAGTACTCTTCCTCATCCTGTCTTTCCCTCAAAGCCTACTCGGACGCAGACTTTACTGGTTGTAGGATAGATAGGAAGAGCACTTCTGGCACCTACCAATTTATTGGCACTTCTCTTGTTTCCTGGTCCTCGAGGAAGCAGTCCGGTGTTGCACAGTCCACCGCATAGGCCGAGTACGTTGCTGCCGCCAGTTGCTGCAGCTAGGTACTTTGGATGGTCTCGACCCTGCGGGACTTTGGGTTAGTTATCGACAGTATTCCACTCTTTTGTGATAACACTTCTGCGATTAACATTGCTAAGAACCCAGTGCAGCATTCTCGGACCAAGCATATTGATATCAGATATCACTTCCTTCGAGACCATGTGGAGAAGGGGGACATAGTGCTCCAGTTTGTGGAGAGTGGCCACCAGTTGGCTGATATCTTTACCAAGCCTTGGATAGCTCTAGGTTTTCAGCTCTTCGGGGAGAGCTTGGAGTGGTTTGTTCTTATGGACTGTTGTGAGGGGGAGTTTTGTGCTTCATGTTTTATCTTGTATATTATGCTCTTACGCCTTTCTGTTGCATTGCATTGGGTGCATATGGGTTAGTCTTCCTAGCATGGATTAGAGTGCTTCTATCGTCTAGTTGTTTAGACTTCTTCCTCTCATCTTGTGATTTGTCGGAATCCGGAGCAGCAACTCCAGGATCCTCTGTGTAAATCGCACTAGTCCAGGATCAGCTAGTGCACACAGTGGACAACAAAGATAAATACCAAGCATAATGGCATTTATTTAATTTAAAGAGTATGGCCTTATGGCCAGCGTTTACATCATCGCACATTGGCAAATATAACAACAAAAGAAACTGCGGAAGCGAAGCTGAAAAGGCGAAACCCAAGCCTGCCCACAGGCAAACGATTGCAAGACGTGGCCTACTCGTTCTGGTCTTCACCGTAGTCGAAGTCGTCTTCCTCTGTGTGGAGATAGCAAGGTGAGTACAAACTTGTACTCCGCAAGTCACACGGAGAAAATGCATCATAATGATAAAGGCTTCAATGGAAGGCTTATAGGGTTAGTTTGCATAAAACAACATTTAATGAAATACAGTAAATAGATTGAAATTGCTGAATTTAATACAATACGTAAAGACAGTACTTGTAATTGAAAATATTACCGTCAGTGTAGGCTCCGACCAAACGCCAACCTATCCACGGGCATCCCACCCGGACCATCTTTTCCAAAAGTTCACGTATGGATTCCATCCATCCTCACGCTTCCACTGCGCAACTCTCTCACGGATTCTATCCATCCGCAAGGTTTTCATCTCTCATGGATTCCATCCATCCACAAGGTTTTCGAAAATCATTTTTGAAAAACAAAGTCTAATCCATGAAAAACTTTTACTCAGCATGCCCATGACCGCGGGACGGCTATCCAGGATAGATTATACACTCTGCAGAGGTTGTACAGCTTTACCCACAAGACACGATCATCCCGTTTTGCCATGCGAGTTACACACTTCCTTAGGTGTGCTGCGGGGAGATCACGACAAGGTCTTTACAATGCAAAGCCTTCAACCTGGCCAAGCCAACACTAAGGTTTCACCCCAGTAAGGAATCCACCAGACCGGGACCCCCTCTTGAGCTGAGTGAGACTTCTCATGGCCTACGCCACGCTCACTTTCAACCTACGAAATGGCTCAGGTTGGGACCCGCAAATTATTCAGCCAGGGCTGTCCCATACCAGCCTTGTGGTAGTACGTTAGGGCTTTG
Organism: Dendrocalamus latiflorus; assembly: GCA_017311315.1. Lineage (NCBI taxonomy): Eukaryota > Viridiplantae > Streptophyta > Magnoliopsida > Poales > Poaceae > Dendrocalamus > Dendrocalamus latiflorus. The sequence continues at coordinate 21,842,830 of CM029643.1, read as the reverse complement.
CAACAGTAGCTCACATACCAGTCCTTAATTGACTTAGGCCCAACCACATACCCCTGTGCACGACAGTCAACCACTGCGGCTCCGACCAACAGGGCATGCCTGCATCCACCATTCTAACCAATTGCCTAAGTCTAAACCAGTTTTTATATTTTGTTTTCAAAATATTTCATAAACCTCCTTGACTCACCAAAGTCAAGAGTAGCTTTGAAAGGCTTATCATTTTATGTAAAAAGGTTCGTCATTTCATGTGAAAAGGTATCCCAAAACAAATATTATAACTAAGCAGGTCTAAGCATTTGATTAAAACTCTCTAGCCAACACTAATGTATTAACTAGAGTTTGATTCTAGAGTGACAAGGTATCAAGGAAATTCAATGTCAATGGACGTGATAACAAGTAGGTGATGACTAAATTTAAAACTGAATTGAAATACGTTGAATAGAAATATGCATGCAGAATAATTTAAAACAACATAATTTTATTTTGAAATTTGGGATCAACATGATCAAGGAGTGTGACTTGCCTTGCTCTTCAACTTGGTTTGAATCTTCGTCATCGAAATTTCCCGAATCGTCGAAGTCTACGCGTGAAAACAACCCACCAAATTCAAATAAATTCAAATTAACTTCAAATATTTGAATTGAGGCCAGAAATGGGTAGAGGGGAATTTGTGATGAATTTAGAAATTTGAATGGGCCCAATCGGAGTTAGGATGAAGGAGAACGGGCTTCGGGAAGTTTGAAAAGAGAGAAAATGGAAAATCAGGATTTTTGGAATTATTTTTCTAAAGGAAAATCTGAATTATTGCGTCAGCAGGGATTTTATTTTCGGCTGAATTATTTTCCAACTGAAAAATCCGATTTACTGCGCCAGCATGACATCAGCCTGAGGGGGTTTGACTGACAGGCGGGCCCTCGGTCCATGGACCGAGCCCACGGAGGAGGGGAAGTGGTGAGGTGGCATGGGATGACGGGGTGGCAGCCGAGCGCCTGCGTGGCACCCGCGTGGCGGCCACGTCGGCTGCCACCTCGCCCTCGGTGCTGAGGTGGCGAGCGCCGGCGGGGGTGGCTCGGGCCTGGCAGCGGCGACGACGCACCGGTGGCCGGAGGCCGGCGGCGATAGGTGGAGGGAGAGGAGGCGCAGGGGAACCTGGGGGTGGGGCGCGGCTTACCGGAGGTGACCGGCGGCGAGCAGAGGCAGCGGCGGCTCGGAGGCTTCGGCGCGGCGGCGATGGAGCGGCCGGGAGGGGAAGGGAGGAGCGGAGGGAGGTGGGGTGGGTTGTGGTGGAGTCGGGCGGGGTATTTATAGGGGTCGGGGAGGAGAGGCCCGACGGGAATTGCTCACCGGAGTTAGCGTGAGGCGGCGGGAATCACGGCGGAATTAGGGGAGGATAGGGCGCGGGAATGGGGGGATTCGGGCGCGGGGATGGCGGAGGGAGTTGGCGCGCGGATTGGGGAAGAAGAAAAGGGGACAGGGCAGACGCGTGCGGGATGGCCGGCGGGGAAGACGAGGGCGGCACTAGGAGGGAGAAGACCGCGCGGGGGAGACGCGCCTGACAGGCGGGCCCCACGCGCAGAGAGAGAGGGAGGGGAGGGGACGCGGGCGGATGGATGGAGATCGAGCGGCCGAGAGGGATGCGAGGGGCGGATGGGCCAGATGGGCCGGGACGCGCATCTGGCGTCCGAGCGAGAGCGGGAGGCGGACGGTGGATGGGCGCGGTTGGCGGGGAGGGCGGGCGATCCGGGCCGGCCAGGTGGCAGCCCGGGAGAAGGGGGAGGCGGGGCCGGATGGCGGGCGGCGTGGGCTGATCGGGCCCGACCACGTGTCGACCGATGAGGAGGTGAAGGCGGGAGGCGAGGCCAGATGGCGGGCGGCGTGGGCTGATCGGGCCCGACCACGTGTCGGCCGATGAGGAGGTGAAGGCGGGAGGCGTGGAATGATCCCGGCCATCCACGTGGCGGTCGGAGGGAGAGGGAAGGGGTTTTAAATTTTATTTTTGGATTTTCAGAAAAGCACAATAAATTCACAAAGGCTTAGAAAAATACAAAATAAACTCCAAAAATTCTAGAAAAATTCAGAGAACCTCCTGGACACATTTTGGACTTAATAAAAATATTTCCAACTAATGTTGTATTTAATTTTTATACTTTAAAATACTTTTTAATTTCAAAAATACATTTTGAACCCCTGAAAGCTCAGAAAATCCAAATAAAACCAAATAACTCCAAATAATTAATTTAAATTAGAATTTTTATAGAAAATCAAAATATCCTTTTACTTACTAATATTTTCAGGTTTTACTTAAAATACTTTTCAAATCCAGCTTTTTCAAAAACAGAAATTCGGGGCAAATCCAAATTTAAAATTTAGGCTACAAAAATTACTTATTTAAATTTAAATTTTATTTTAATTTATTAATTTATTTTTATTTTAATAAAAACCTGGGCTGTTACATGATTTTAGGATGCTGCTTATTAGCTGTTTCTCTTCTTACTAGGTTGAGCTCACTCACTTCTTATAGGTTCTAGCGAGGGTTGGGCCATCCTCGGGTAGACAAGGTACGTATTTTCTCCTTAGTGTATTAAATGATCAGTTGATAGTCTTAGAGTCATATGGGGTAGATGAGAGTCAGTCTGAGCCATAGTATCCTCTATATCTTGTCTATGCTTTAAGGACTGCCTTTCCTGATTTTCTTGCCAGCTTCTCGCTTTTATTGCTTTGGTTCAGGGGGAGTTCATTTGGGAGCTTCTAGAGCTTAATATTGACATAACTCAACTTGAACTAAAAGTGCATCACATGTTGAGGGGGAGCTGGATTTTCTTGCATTTCATGTCATTCTGCATTGTAATATACCTACATGAAGCCTTGATTATTATCCGAATATGACATGTTTACAATGCATTACATCTAGCCATGATCTGTGCTTATTTGCTAGATATATCATGACTTTATATGTGTAGTCTAGTCTTTGCCATGATAGGTTGATTAAAAATGCTCAACTTGAATTAAAACATGTCACGTTAGCTCTTGAGACTAGTCTGTCTTTAGTTATCCTTTTATGATTCATGACATGTCAAATATGCTGAGTTGAGTCTTGAATCTTTATTGAGCTTTAGGTTGAGCTATGATAGTTCCTTTATGAAGCATGAGTTAGTACAAGTCTTCTGTTCGTAAAAAGCTAAAAGATCTCGTTTGTGCGAAAAAACTGATCTCACCAATTCTTTCTCATGAGACTGCTTGCCATTGCACTAGGCATGAACTCAGGGGGAGTTTTGGATGACCAAGACAATCTTCTTAAGCTTTTAGCTTGGAGTAGTCGCATAAGGCTTGAAATCTAGCACATGACTAAAAATTTTTGAGCTTTAAAAGAAAAATCATGTCAAATGTGCTAAATTTGCTAAAATTACAAGACTTACAAGTACTTGAACAAATGTCTCATTCTTGAACTTGTGGCACTCTAAATTGACTCAATACTAGCTTCTTGATTCTACTTCGATTATTGACATGACCTGCATCATCTTTGGATATCTTTAGCTAGACTATAATCATGGTTGACTTGACATGCTAAGAAATTCAACTAATTTTCAGATTGTGACCTTTCGGCTTAGCTTGATTATACATGTCTTGTCATGATCTTTATAGCATTCTTATGAGTTATGGCTTGGTGTAATACTTCAAGGTCATTTTTGGATAATCTTCATGGCTCATCATGCTTAAAATAAATAAAAATTCAGCCATTCTATCCATTCTCATAATTGGTTCTCTTCCTTGCATCTTGATGTGTTTATTGCCAAAAGGGGGAGAATAGCGAAGAAAAAGTCTTTTTGGGTCTTTATGGAGCTTTGGAGAACAATTTGCTCTTTCTGTTTTGCTCCGTTTTGTCAACATGGTCATAAGCTTTTTTGATCTCTTTTGGACCATGTTTGACTCTCTTTAGTCTTTTGGGTCTTTATGGAGCTTTGGAGAACAATTTGATCTTTCTGTTTTGCTCCGTTTTGTCAACATGGTCATAACCTTCTTTGATCTCTTTTGGACCATGTTTGACTCTCATTTTCATTTTCAAACAAACTCAACTTTACGCTTTTTCTGGGTTTGTCAATATACTCATCAAGGGGGAGATTGAGAGACTATATGGAGGTGACCCCAGTTGTGTGATGAGTAATTGACATCTGTTTGAGGAAAGTCGAGTTTGGTTTGTGTGGTTCGGGCCATGTCGTTGCATGGTGCAATCGGTTTCAGTCGGACCTTGTCGAACTACGTCGAACGTGCTTAAGTCGTTTATTTTTCATTTCGATCGGTTTGGGCTTTGAGTTTTTCGTCTGATGGTAATGTATGGTTACAATATTTCAAGCAGTGCTATGTGATTTTTTTCTTTGCCTGTGATAGCTGCAGGACGTCGAGGTAGAGTCATGGCGAGGCACGGGATGACCGGACTAGGTGCAGGTAGTGCCGAGGTCAAAGCGGTCGAGGTGTGCTGAAGACGACGAGGACTCGAGGTGGCTGCGTGGCTTGGAGGGCATGGAATGAGGAAGCTTCCTGGAAGGTGCACGAGGGGCGTTTTGGTGAATACGCAAAGCTGCACTACAGGAAGTGGATTATGGATAAAGCGCCATGAGTTGTTGAGAGCTAATGGGTAAAGTGTGTTGTAAACCCATTAGTGGAGGCTATAAATAGAGAAGGTGTTCTCTAGTAGCCTTCATGAAAAATTGAGAGAGTTTTTTGAGAGAGATGGCTTGAGAGAGGGTGTGAGAATTAGGGTTTTATTTGGTTCTCTCCATGCATGAGTTGTAAGGGTTTTTAGGGCAGCACTTGTGTTCTATTTTGGGTGATCCTCTTGAGTCTTCTGAGTGCTTTTCTTTGGGCTTGTTTTTCTCTCGGTGTTGAGTCTTCTTTGCAGCCCCTGTTCCTTCGGCAAGATCCAGTTTGCTGCATTTGGTAGTATCCAGCTGTTCCTTGCTCTGCAGTACCTATTCCTTTTTAGTTCTTGTCTCTGCAGATTTTGTATTCGGCAGAACTGCTCATATGTGTTAAGCTTTTGGTCAAGTGATTCTGCAGTTTCCTGGTTTCGGTTTTTGAGTGCAGTGCTTGCAGTTTTTCTGTTCAGTTCGGCAGCAGATTTGGTTCTTTTCAGTGCAGCCGAATGCAGTAAAACTGCAGTATGAGGTTTCAGCTTTTGTGTGCTTTCAGTCCTGTTTTTCTTTTTCTTTTACTTTGCTCATAATGTCATAGAAACCAAGTGGGTTTTTAGGAACAAGCAGAGTAAGTGTGGAATAGTCATTTGGAACAAAGCTAGACTGGTAGCTTGGGGTTTCTCTCAGGTTGAGGGATTAGATTTTGAGTAGACCTTCACCCTTGTAGCTACGCTAGAGGCCATTAGAATTTTGCTTGCATTCACAGTGTCTAAGGGCTTCAAGCTGTACCATATAGATATCAAGAGTGCCTTCCTCAATGGGTATATTGAAAAAGAGGTTTATGTTAGACAGGCTCCAGGTTTTGAGAACCCCAAATACATAAACCATGTCTTCAAGCTTTCCAAAGCCTTATATGGACTTAAGCAAGCCCTTAGAGTTTGGTATGAGAGACTTAATTCATATCTTTTGAGTCATAGGTTTGAAATGGGTAAGGTAGATAAGACCTTGTTCATTCATAGGCATGGCAATGACTTTTTGCTCATCTAGATTTATGTGGATGACACTATCTTTAGTGACTCCTCTTATACTCTTGTTTTTTAGTTTTCTGATGTCATGAGCAGAAAGTTGTGATGAGTATGATGGGTGAGTCGAGCTTCTTCCTCGGCTTCTAGATCAAACAAACTTGAGAGGATACTTTCCTGCATTAGAGCAAGTACACTCGAGACCTCTTGAGACACTTTCACATGAGTAATGGCAAGCCGGTGTTGACTCTAATGGCGACCTTGACCACACTTGATCCTGATGAGGATGACGAACCTATAGATTAGAAGGAGTACCGCAGCATAATTGGCTCCCTCTTGTACCTCACTGCTTTGAGACCAGACATACATTTCGCCGTATGTCTGTGTGCTCGATTGCAGGCTTCTCCTCATGACTATCACCATCAGGTGGTGAAGCGCATTTTTCGTACCTTCAAGCTACTCTAGACTATGGTATCTGGTACTTTTCTGCTTCCTGTTTTTCCTTTAGAGCCTACTCCGTCGCAGACATTGTTGGTTGTAGGATAGATAGAAAGAGTATTTCTGGCACCTATCAATTCATTGCACTTCTCTTGTTTCATGATTTTCTAGGAAGTAGTCCAATGTTGCACAGTCCACCGTAAAGGCTGAGTGTGTTGCAGCCGATAGTTGCTGTAGTCAGGTACTTTGGATAGTTGTTAGCCATAGATAGTGTTTCACTTTTCTGTGATAACACGTTTGCCATTAACATTGCTAAGAACCTAGTCCAACACTCTAGGACCAAGTACATAGATATTCGATATCATTTTTTAGAGACCATATGGAGAAGGGTGACATACTGCTTCAGTTTGTGGAGAGTAACCACTAGTTAGCTGATATCTTCACCAAACCTTTAGATAGCTTGGATTCATGGCTTTGCGGGAAGAGCTTGGGGTGGTCTGTTCTTATGGCATAATCCGAGAGGGCATCATGTTCTTTTTGTATCATATGTTCATTTGCTTCTTTCTGTACTTTGTTTCTAAGTGCTTTTTTGTTAGTCTTCCTAGCATAGATCAGGGTTGGCCTTATACTATGTTGTTTAGATTTCTTCCTCTCATCTTGTGGTCTTAGGATGTTGCTCATTAGTTGTTTCTTTTCTCACTAGGTTGAGTTCACTCACTTCTTTTAAGCTAGTAGGGTTGGACCACCTGGGTAGGCAGGGAACGTGTTTACTCCCTTGTGTTTAGTTGATCAACTAATAGTCCTAGAGTCATTTGGAGTAGATAAGAGTGAATTTGAGCCATAGCGGTCCTGCTATCTTGTCTATGCTTTAAGGATTGTCATTTCTTCCTTTTTTTTTCAAGCTTCTTCTCTCTTGCTTATTGCTTTGGTTCATAGGTAATTTATTTGAGATTTTTTTGAGCTTAATTTAATATAACTCAACTTTAACCAAAATGTTTCTGAAATTGCCTCACTTGCTAAGGGAGAGCTGGGATCTTTAGTGCATCATGTTGCATTCTAAATTTAGTAATGTGCATTGTAATATAAATTCATAGAGCTTTGATTATTATTCTTATGTGATATGATATCTTGCTCTGCCGTGCTAGCTTACTAGATTTATCATATCCTTTCTATGTGTAACTTAGTTTTTTCCATGCTAGCTCTATTAGATGTGATAAATATGAATTAAATCATGTAGTGTCAGATTTTGTGACTAGTTTTGCTCTAGTATTGTCATTAATGCCATGTCAAATAAACTAAGTTGAGTTTTAAACCTAAATTGAGTTGTAGATGAGCTATGCTAATTCTTTATTAAAGCATGAGTTAGTATTAGTTCTTTGTTCTTGAACTAAGTCAAGAAAATGCAAAATGATCTCTTTTGTGTAAAAATCTGATTTCACCAATTCTTTCTCATGAGACGACTTACTTTTGCACTAAGCATGAACTAAAGTGGAGTTTTGGATGACCAAGACCACTTTTTTAAGTTTCTTGCTTAGAGTGATCGCATAAGGCTTGAGATCTAGCACATGGCTAAGAAAATAAAAATTGTGAAAAGTAGTTGAAACTTAGGACGCAGTCGTGGATGGCTTCTAATTCAGGACTTGCTTTGCTAAGATAAAATCACAAATGAATTTTATAAAATGCCAAATATGCTAAATTTATTTAATTACAAGTGGTATCAAGTGCTTGAACAAAAATATTTGAACCTTGAACTTGTAGCACTCTAAATTGACTTAATTGTAGTTTCTTAGTATCATTTAGTACATTGACATGACTTGGCTCATTTTTTGATACATTTAGCTAAACTATGTTCTTAAGTAACTTGTCATGTTAAAAATCCATTTAATTTCAAATTATTGCTCATTTGGCTTTAGCTTTGCTGTATATGGTTTGCCATGATCTAGATAGTTCTTTCACATAATATATCTTGGTATAATACTTGTAGTCACTTTGGATAATTTTCATGACTCCTAATACTATAAATAAATAAAATATAGTCACTTTATTTCATTCATGCCCTATCTTGTTCCTTGCATCTTGATGACTGTATTGTTAAAGGGAGAGAAATATTGATAAAAATGCATATCTAGAGTTTGAATCGGAGTTTTTGTGCAGTTTTTGTTAAATTAGAGTTTTAACATTTTGTGATCCATAGATAAAACAGGTTCCTGATATCTTAAGCAAGATGTGTAGAAAGTTTTACAGCTTTTGAGTTATCTAATCAAAAGTTATGTGGATTTGAAATCTCACACCCGTGCTAATTTTACTGTTCATAGCGGTCTGACCGCCATTGCGCTAGAAATCAGACCACCCCATGGTTGGCTATTAGACCGCTAGGGAGATGTTAGACCGCCCTCTGGTTGTAGGTCTGACCTTTAGGAGCCTAATTCTTCTAAATTTCGTGTTCTTGAGTGATTAGCCTAGGAATTTTAGATTTGGATTTGATTCTTAGTAACTCGATAATTATTTGAGAAGAGAATCCAGAATATTTGGGGAAAAATTTTAATCAGCACTATTAACCCATTCTGTTACCTTTCCGGTTCTACGGTATATAATGATATTTTATCTATGTTTTTACTGTGTACACTAGCGTGATCCTAGACTAATACAATATACATAAAAGGTCTAGATTTGTATATTCGGATTCCGACAGATGGAAAACATCAACACCCGTTCTAAAATATCAGTGCAACACATTCAAGAGTAGCACCGTGGGGAAAGATCAATGCCGTAACCCTGCACCCTGAGATGGGAGGATCAAATAACATGGAAGTTCACAGCTAATGGAGTTTATTCGGCAGCCTGTGCATGCAATGCGCAGTTCTTGGGCTCAACTAGCACGAATTTTCAGGCAACCATCTGGAAAATCTGAGCTCCACAGAAATGCAAAATTCGGATGGCTTGCAGTACAAAATAGGCTATGGACGTCCGACGGACTGGAGCGTAGGGGCTGGCCGAACAACGGCCTACGTCCTTTTCGCAGTGAGACAGAAACCCTCTTCACTGGCCGCAGATTCACTGGGCAAATTTGGAGCACGGCGGCAAATTGGGTAGGAGTGACCTCCTTGCCACCGACCGGCCCCTTGCAGCTCCGCAATCGGTCAGCGACTGGTGGACATGCGTCGTCAACGCGCGAGGACACCCGAGAAGCCATCGCGTCCGTAGTCATTCTAATGTCCTCGGAAAGTTGGTAGGAGCGCAATACCAGAATGTTCCACAACTCCAGGCCTCCTTTTTAGCTTTATTTTTTGGATTTTAGTTTTGAATTCTCAGAAAATCAAAATAAATGAGATGAGTTCTTCAAATAATTTTTTAAAACCGTTTCTCTAAACAGCTTTTCGAGCTTAAAACCATATACATCGTCTACGTCGGTATCTCAACCATTTATTGCCGCCTCAAAAAATATAAAAAAAGTTATCAACTGCAGCTAAAACTCTCAACCAAAAGAAGAAGAAAAAATAAAGATGAGGCTTCTGGTACGTTGCAGCACATCTCGCGCAACTAATCCCGGGAGGCTAGGCCTGTTGTATTCATCCTTTTTCCTTTTTGGCTGTTCTTGTGGACTCCTCCATCAATTAAATAGGCCTGAAGATGAACACTGATGCGGCTTTGATCCACAAACCGGCAGTGGGGTGAACTTGGACGTGTCCAGCACGCTTTGCATGCTGAAGCTGAAGCGTTGCTCAAGGCTGTTCAGGCGATCTCCGCTCTTAGTATCGGCCCGAGTGGTGTTGGAGATGGATGCAAGCATACTGGTCAATGCGCTAAGACAGCTCTGGGATTGCAAGCATTCGAGTTTCAACTCTCGCCTTGTCCGAGAGAAGGTAATAAGGTGGCTCATTGCCCGGCGACTCCGCGAGGCATGGCAGGGGTGTCGACCAGGCCCTGGAAAGCGTTTGTTCTTTTTGATTGAAGCTTATGGTTTTTCATCATGGTTTGTGATTTTTGGGCTATTCGTACGAAAGATTACAGAGTAACAGAAACTCATGTGCGGTTTTTGCTGATATAAATGAAGTCGGTACAGTGTGTACTACAATTAACTACTAGACTCTATCTTAAAAGATACCTTGCTTAAAAGCTAGTTACCGTAGAAAAGCCGAAAAATAATTTTTAGAAGCTAAAAAGAACAGGCCCTTTCTTATGAGTTCGGTGACAGGCGATTCTGCTTTGTCTCCGGTCTAATGAAATCCATTCTGTCTCAAACAAAAATTAAATTGGCAGCCCTCCGGCCTATTCGTCTCAAAAAAGAATTCTCACCTCATGATTATTAGATTGACGACGTCGAGTCCTCACCTCTGGGATGATGTTCAAAGCGCTTGCAATGTGGACATTTGGGCGAGTGCCTCGCACAATCTAGGATCCCCATCCAAAGCTAATCTAGAAGAGTGTTTAACTTGAGATAGTCACAACTGATCATAAATAATGTACAAAGCAGTACTCAAGACCTACAGAAACCACTTACTAGAAACAAACATCGCAAAATATCTAAATTACTTTGTATAAAATAACAGCAGATATTTAACTATAAGCAAGTAGTTTATCACACAGATACTATTGCGAAAAGCTGCTGAGAGCAAACCAGCAAATTACAGTGACTAATTCTACATGGCCGAGACAGAGAACACATGCTCTGCACTAGGCTAGCTGCCAGCTACTAGTAACTGGTTTCAGAGTTCAGCTAGAGTAGTAACCAGGTGCCACTTTAAAAGAACAAATAAAGATCAATTCACAAAACAAAAAGCTACGGAGCAGTTGAAATGTACCGACTCTCTAAAACAAAGTTAAAATGTACTGGTGTGACGAGCAGTGTAGTAAACACTGCTAAAAACTAAGAATGCCAAATTGACCCCAGAATCTACAACCAAGTCACTTGCTACTACCGCTGCACCATAAGCTCACAACTGAAGGTCACGAGAATGACACCAACAGTATTGCACAAACAGCTAAACCAGTGATTAGGCAGTAGTAAAAAGGGATCGAGAATGGAAATCTCACAAGTGGATACACCTTATATAATCCTCTTACTTTCAAAGAAACTTGGAAATTTTTCAGAAATTTTCTGAAGAAAAATTCCTCCAGGTACTATGTTTCCTCTTTCAGCTAAACAGTTAGCTTGCATCACGCAAATAGAAACCATAAGCTAAGAAAGGTTTCCATGAACCACTCTAAATGTAAATGCCCTCAATTGAAATTTATAAGTCTTAACACATATAAATTTAAGTTGTCACGATGAAATACATCAGAAGTTTAGAACCATGCCCATAAAATCTAGATGCAAAAGGCACAATAAGAAATTTTAGAAGTGGAGAGTTTGTTCCAATGCTTCCAACATGCTTAGGATATAAGTCTTCAGATATTCAGGCAATTGGGTTTCGCTCATCATGCTTCTTTTTCTTCTTTGGCACAAATTGTCGAGCCCATAGATGTTTCCCCCTTGTCATGAATTTGACTCTCTTGTTCCCATCAAGGACGCGGAGGAGTGTCACTTGTGAGAAAAATGTGACATGGGCGTAGAGTGGTGGCCTAGGTTCATCTGGCTCCTCTATGCGTATTTCTTCAATATCCCCATAGTGCCTGTGATATGGAATTTACAATAAAAATTTGAGTAAATTAACAACAACATAAGTTAAAATACTGCAATGAGTTCAGTCATTTTGTCTCTGCATGTTAGCTACTTCGAAGAACTTGTAGCCTTTCAGGTACTTGGAATGTTTTTCTGTGTAAAAGCTAAAAAAATATATGGGTAAGTTACAAAGAAAATGTCTAAGCTTCCAGAACGATCTATATCTAGTTCTCTTTTTAGAGTAATCTATATCTAATTCAATATTACAAATTTGTACTTTGCACAACGATATCAAGATGTATTTAACACAAGTGAAGTAGATGGAAGCCAAAATTGCATCAAAGCCACATGTTCTGATTAAACTTTCAAATAATCTTGAGAAGTAAATATTTGATGTACTCGTATCAGAGCATATTCAACATAGAAATCCAGTGAATCATGCAAAAACAAAGAGCCAACCTATATATAGGACAAAAGTCGTTTGAAACTCTAATACATTTCTTTGAGAGACCATGTGGAAATGACCCTATATTTGTAATGAGTAATTGACACTTGGTTTAGAGAGATTGAGTTTGGTTTTTTAGGCTTGTGCTCTTTCTGGAAGGTTTTAAGCCTTTACGACTTATTTAGCAGCGGCTCTTACGACCACGTGGTCGGCAATAGTTTTTACGACCACGTTGTCGGCAGCGTCGTGGTCGGCAGTGGCATTTACGACCACGTTGGTCGCAGTCAATTTTACGACCACGATTGGTCGCAGTCAATATTACGACCACGTTGGTTGCAGTCGATTTTACGACCACGTTGGTCGCAATCGGTTTTATGACTACGTTGGTCGCAATCGATTTTACAACCACATTGTCGCAGTCAATTTTATGACCACGTTGTCGCAGTCAATTTTACGACCACATTATGTGCCTCTGTGGTCGGCAGTTGAGTTTTCGACTTGGTGGTCGTAAGTGCTTTTACGGCTTGTTCTTTACGACCATGTTGTGTGCCTCTGTGGTCGGCAGTCGAGTTTACGACTTTGTGGTTGTAAATATCTTTACGATTTGCTCTGTATGACCACGGTGTGTGTCTTTGCAGTCGACAGCTAGTTTTACGACTATGTGGTCGATAGTCATAGCTTCGACTGGTCGTGGTCGATATTTGTAGATCTGACTGGCCATGGTCGAAAGTCGTAGATCTGACTGGCTGTGGTCGATGGTCGTAAATTCAACTGGCTGTGTGCGATGATCATAGCGATTGCTACATGGTCATAGTGATTTGCTTGAGTGCTCGTAAGTTGTAGTGACTAGGTCTGTCATGGTTGTAGTGCTCTATGTGGCTTGAGCGATGGTCGTAGCACTCAGTTGGTGTAGTCGTAAGTCGTAGCGACCATGTGCGTTAAAGTCGTAGCATCTACTTTCATGGTCGTAGCCACCTGTGTGGTGGTTGTAACAACTTGTGGTGTGGTCGTAGGAAGCTGGGAAGTCTTCTAGGGCTATGACCACTTCATGATCAGTGCATACAAGTGGTCGTAGGTGGTTTACGACCAGTTGTTTTGCTGTGTGTGCTCATTGAAATACTTTCTGTTATATGCAGATTGATGAATCTTGTTTATAGTGCGGTGTTATGTGATGGTTTGCTTATTTGTGTTGGTTACAAGACTTCAGAGCTAGGTCATGGTGAGGCGTAGGAGGATCGGGACTAGGCACAGGGAGGTGTTGAGGTCCAAAACGGTCAGGGAGACGCCGAAGATGATCGAGGCTGGTGAGATAGTTGCAAGCCGGGATGACGAGGAACCGAAGCGGGAGCTACCGGAGATGGACATGATGGGCAACGGCGAGGTGGACCGGGACTAGGCTTAGGAAGGAGTCGAGGTCCAGACGTTAAGGATGCCAGGCGCCATCATGTGCAAGGATTGGACGGCAAGGAAACGGGAAGCTTCCAGGAAGGTGCAGAGGGGCATTTTGGAGAAATGTTCAAGACCTACAAAAGAAGGCTTTCTGTTAAAGCTGATATGTTAAAGCATCTGCACCCGATCTGTGTTAACGGGTTGTCGAGAGAGGTGTGCGTGAAAACCTGGTTAGATGGGGGTTAATGGGTTTTCCCGCGGTATCTAGAGGCTATAAATAAGGATGGAGAGCACCAGTCTGAAGTGAGTCTCTAGGGTTTCTGTTCTTGCGTGAGTTCGTGTATTCGGTGTTGGAGTGCGTGTGCTCCTGGTCCTCTTGATGGAGTGGCTATAAACTCTTCTCCAGAAGCTATATTTCATCATGTTGATCTATCTGTGTTTGCTCATTTGTATGGAGTTGAGTTGGTGTTGTTCGTTTGTATTTTTGCCTTCTGGTGTCTGGTCTGTTCTTTCCCTGTCTTTATCTGAGACTTTGTTTTCGATTGTTCTGTTGATAATCTGACTTGCTTGGTGTTGGGAAGTCATACTCAAAGCCTTCGTGGCCCTCATATTCCCGCTTGCATGGTTGGATTATCCTCTCTTCTTCTCAGTCTCAGTTTTGAGTGCATTTGATGAAATCTAGTGAAGATCTTTATTCTTGTGTTAAGTTTTCAATTCAAGTTCAGAGGAGCCTCCTGAGATTTTATTCTTGCTATGTTCAAATGTTCATGACCAATTGATCCTTGAATCAAAAGTTATTTGAAAATTGGATCTTGCGGTCGTGCGCCTTCCTGTCTTCCTCTGTTTCATTTATGACCACATTTTCTTCTTCGACCACGTTGATCATTCGACCACTAGTTGGCTTACGACTTCGTTCTGGTCTTGGTGGTTATCGACTAGGTCGATTTTCGACCACGTAGTCGGTTGTTGACCACATAGTCAGGTTACGACCACTATCTGCTCTCGGCTTTGTTTCCAGAGTTTGACCACGTAGCCAAAGAAGTACGACCAAGTTGTAAGCTTCAACAACATTGAGTAGTTTTCGACCACGGTGTCGTGTTTACGACCAGTCACCTTTCAACCACAGTGCTAGTCTCTGACCACGGTTTGTTCTCTGATGTGTTTTCTCTGTTGCTCTGGTCTAAGGTTTCATCGACTATTGACTGCGCAGTTGGAACTTACGACCACATGGTAATTCTCGACCATGCAGTCAGATTCCGACCAGTTCAGTTTTTGCTGTTCTGCTTCTCTGTTTTCTGTGAGACTTCAACTCTAGCCTTCATAGTTCAGTAGCTATTAGAGAAAAGAGTTAAGTGGATACTTGGGGAGAATTTGAAGGCACCATTCACCTCCTCTGTTGTCTATCCGGTCCTACATTCTTCCTTAGTGCTTTTTTGGAGAGGTACATATTTCTTTCTCAATACATACTCCATCCATTTAACAATGTTATCCATTGTCTTTGGAAGCGGCATTTCATAATATTTATCAATTGAAGAAATCAAAAATATAGTTATTGCAGTATTTCTATTCTCTACCCCTACTTGAATGCTGTGAGAGAGATTAAGTGGTCGTGGTACATCATTTCATTGGGGTTTGTTGCTTCCTTGGTCTGTACGTGGTAGGCTTGAACAAATATTTGAAATAGAGGGAATAATTTAATCACACCTCAATACTTATGCGTCCCATCAAATATTTAGGATGCTTTAAATGAATGTGTACTTAAGAAATTTGACTAACCCGTCCAATAATATTCAACAACTATAACACTTGAACTTTTGAAACCCCCCTAAAACAAAACTTTGCAATGCAGTTCAAATAACACGCTGACCCAGTTTCAAATAGTGGTATTGCCCGAATGGCATGATGAGTAGGCAATTTTATCATGTAGAATGATACGCTGGTCAATTTTAGATAAATGACAAGTAGGACCCACAAAGCATTCTCTCCCTAATCAAAATAGCGAGGAAGAAAACTATAGGGGCGGTGGCCATAGAAGCATGGCTAAGAGCTCGGTGGGAGAGAAAGCCTTCTAGACTCCCATATTATTGGGCTAAGTTTGCCAGCATATCATTCTACATAGCAAAACCACCCACACCGTGCTACGTGGGCAACACCACCATTCGAAACTGGATCAATGTGTTATTTAAACCATATTGTAAAGTTCGGAGAATCAAATGTTTAGTTTTATAGTTTAGAGTGTTAGACGGACTTTCAAGTAAAATTTGGTATATTATATGTACTTATTCCTAATATAAACCATACATGATATAAATTACCTCATAAAGAAGTCATATAGTTCATCTTTACTAAATGGGTAGCCATTAGAGAAAGTCACGAACAGAGTTCTCTCATCTTGTGGAACATCGTAATGTTGTTGCGTGCTCTGCAAGGAAATATGTAATTATATTCAGGCTAGATTTTACAAAAAATATTTGGATGAAAGCTAAAATATAAAATTATATATATTCAGGCTAGATTTGACAAAAATATTTGGATGAAAGCTAAGAGGTCTCATCAGGAAATTATTGAATAAAATCATGTGCCAAATTGACTTGTGACATCTGATAATCCTATTATTTAAACTTGATGACATTCTTACTGCATCATTATGCTTCTCTCTTAAGCTCATGGTATCCAACAATGTCACCAAACGGCAGGTTGATTGATACTCATCTATTGCTTCCTTTAAATCTTGGAGGATATGACTTGTTGGAATCGGGATACTTCTAGAACTTGGGCCTTCTCCATGATGCTTTTGATTGTTAGCATACAAAGCCTTGATCTTGGTTAGAAGATCCTTCTGCATAGGTGATTAGCAAAATCACGACAAAAACTTCACATACGATTAACACATCTCTCACAATTATGGTTTAACGTACTCTTACCGTACTCACAGAAACTTGATCATTCAAGTATTCTCCATAGGACTGATTCATCTCACGGATAAATTCCTCCATCTCTGCTTTTTCTCGAAGATCTTCTAAGGCCTTGTAACATATATTGTTGAGGTAGAAAGCAATTCCTTCAATAGCTTGTTTCTGAAAGTGGCTTCTTGGTATAGATCTATCATCTGAATCACTGGGCTCGAGATGGAGAGCTTGAACAAAACTTTTTGCAGCAAAAGCAATTGCCCGAACATGGTTATCATCAAACGAGTCTATGCGCTCGAGCAAATCAGCATGGCCATTCCCTTGGAGCCACAACCAAAAAGCAATAATCTCCATGGAAAGGGAAGACTCGATTTGAAGAGAAAAGACCAAGCGGGAGAACAATTCACGCAGGACCATACAGAAAGTATTGGCAGCATTCAGCAGATCGGAGGCCATGGAAGGTGGGCAAGGAAGATTGGGAAGAAGAGTCGCTAGTTCTGAATTAAAGGATGTAGATGGAGAAGAACAAGGCATGTGTGCTATGCTTATCAACTAAGTAAATGCGTGGAGGTTCACACTAGGATGTTTACCAGCATCGTCCAAATTTAATGGCTCCCAATGCATGAATGGAGGATAGGCAGTGGTGACAAATAAGAGCAAACAATGGACAACCTATACTCATTAATGGTAGTCACATTTTAGGCACACCTGGCAGATAACTGATAAAAACTTTGCATGCACCACCTTGCCAAAGTTTGTGCTTACACACGTGCACTAAATTTTTTTTCTTGCGGTATGTATGCTAAGTATAATGCAAATTCAATCCTACTGAAAGGTTATATACACGAACTAAGAAAAACTATGTGAAAATATTGTTCAGTATTTTCAATCAATACTCTTTAAAGGATCAATTTGCAAATGTGGTTTAACACTTGGAACAAATCATTGTTCCAATCGAAGAAGAAAAATAGTTGGGACAGTGAACCTGCAGATTAGGATGCTGAATGGTGCGTTTGTCCTTTTCCACTAATCCTTTGAACCAACCCTTAATGCAAATTAAATATATTCCTTCAAAAGCTCATGGAAGGAGAGAATCCAATTCGCAACTTTAAATGAAAATTTATATGTTTTACAGGCAGCTGGGGTTTCCTCAAATTCAGATCTGTCATTTCTATGGAACTAGCAAGTGTACGTTGAAATCCAAATCATCAAATATATGGGGTTCAATTTTTGTACTTCTACCTTTTAAGAAGAGGGCATTTAAATCGGTGGACATTGGACATTTCTTTCTTTTTTTTCTTTTTTGTTATAGATAGGCATAATTTATTGGAGTATTGGATTGATCAGCCAAAAAGAACAGAGTAAAGCCCAACGTTCGGTCCCTCTCCTCATGGTCGTAGAGAAGCCGCATGTGACGCATGTCACTTGACCTTGTTGGAGCCTGCACAGACGGCCCGCTACACTTCTTAAGAAACAAACAAACAAACAAAAAAGCTGATTGAATGTATTTTTTTTGGCGTATTCTTATCTTTGGCCAGATATACTCAACTAAGGAAGACAAAGAATAACTCTCGTTAATATCAAATGGGTGTTGAGACGGCAATCGCACCATTAGTTAGACTGCAAGGTTGCCAACCGCACCGCGGTTTTCAAGAGCGAGAGTTACTGGAATTAGTTACAAATCTCGGGTGTGTCCGTATTAGCTGCGGCTAATGGTTTTTAGCTATGTCTAATATTTTTTTATTAAAAATAAATGGTAGTAACTAAAAGAATTGATTTTTAGAAAGACGAGGAGCACAGTAGGGAAAGTGACACTACCACAGAAAATGTCATCACAAACGGTTTAGAACAACTATCATAGTGCAACACCCCGCCCACTCTCTGGGCCAAGATGCCACCTCCTCTGCATATTCTTACCATTTCATCAACACTAAGGAATTTAAACCAATACTAATTTTATTCATACTACTGCGTTCAGATACATCATAGCATTCTTAGTGATTACTCTAGCCTAGTAAAAGCTAAAGTACACTGACACAAGTGGTACAAAAGTGATGCTGGTTTGTGCTAGCTATTCATGTGCTACTCCCGCCCGCATGTCCTCCTCGACGGCACCTAAAAACAACAACAAAGCAAGGGTAAGTCCACCGACTCAGCAAGTACAAAGCAAAACAGCAAATAACAGGTTCATTCATTAGACCATACTCATTCCAGTTTCATTAACCACTTCTCCATTTAATCATTTCAAGTTCCGATGAACCGTTCATCATTCACACACATCTTTCACTTGTCTCTTTAGGTTCTTACCAACCGATCATTATGCATCTACCCATGCACATGCTCATGCACTTCTTTCTCAACTCTTTAGCATATACCGGTATAGCAGAATGTGCACCCGTTGATGCTCGCCCAAGCCCGCCTTGTTTCATGCGGGGACCTCAAGCCCGTCCTGTTTCATACGGGGACCTTAGTAGCCCGTAACTATCATACGGGGACCTCAACTCCACTCCCGTGGAGCGTCCACTCAACGTGGACCAATGCTATCTCTTTTCATGACATGCATGCAATGCAAGTTCTCCGACTACGCATATCAACATGACATGTCTCAACATTTACCGTGCATCATTTCTCAGTATGCATTCCAAGTATAAACAACTTACCCCAACAAGGTAAGCAAGGCATCATCCGGAAATATTTAACTTGCCTCAACACGGTAAGCAGTGCATCATTATTCAATTTTTAACTGAAATCACTACCCGAATTCACCGCTTTACAATGCACTTGCCTGGTTAGCCTCGGGGATGACGCATGGACGGCTCCGACCCGAGACCTCCACCTGCGCACACATCAACCTGACTCAACGGCAAAAACAAAAAATCCAGAGCTTAAACGGAGAACAGCGTCCCTAAGCTCGTATCCCGATCTCGGGCGTAATCACACGGGTTTTGAGGGACCTGTCGCGCAGGTGCCGAACCCATTTTTTTCTCCTCTTTTCTTTTCTCCTCTTTTTTTTCTTTTTTTTCTCTTCTCTTTCTTTCTTTTCTTTCTCTTTTCCTTTCCTTCTCTCTTCCCTCTTCCTTTTCTTTTCTCCCCACCTCACCTGGCTCCTTCTCTCTCCCCTACTCCCAATCGGCCGAATGGCCTTCCTAAGGGCGGCACGGCGGCGCGCAAGGCCGGCCGGCGACCCCCTCACCGCCGGCGGCCCCTCCCGCCGCCCCCTCTACCTTCCTCTCCTCTCTCGCTTTCTCTCTCACGCGCGGGCTTCTCCTCGGCGGCGCGGATGCGCACAGCCGCGCGGGGCTTGCCGGCCCTGCCGCTCCCGGCCACGGCTCCCCCTGCCGGTCGTAGCTCCCTCCGCCGGCCTACCACCCTTCTTCCCTAACTCTCTTGCGCACGGGACCCCCCATCCACGCGCTACTCCGGCGGCGGGACGGCTCGCGGGCGAGCCCGGCTCGCCAGCCCTCAGGCCCACCGCTAACCGCCCCCCTGCTGCGCCTCGGATCCGGCCGGCCGGGGTCGGACCCGCCTCCCCCTGCGCGCGCGTGTGTGTTGCGGTGGGGCACTGGGCGCCGCCGCCCGGCTGGCACGGCCAACGGCCGCCGGGCGCCCCCGCTACCCTCGGTCGCCTGCGCCACCTCGCCTCCCTTAGCTCCCGGCCCCAGCTTGCAGCCGGCCGGGAGCCCAGTACCCGGCCTCCCTGAGGGGCCCCCCATTTGGGCTCGTCGTCCTCGACTCACGGTCGGCCGACAACCCAAAGCGTCCTCTACCCCCGGCCACCTCCCCAACCCTCACTTTCTCTATGTGCATGTGTGGTGTCATGGGGTTGAGGGATGGAGGACAAACTCAGTGGCAGCTTGGCGCATGACCGGCGATCGTCGACGTCCTCTGTGGTCGTTGGTGCTGTCCTCACGCTCTAGCCCCCCCGAGCTCCTCCTCCTCTTCGGCTGCATCTTCTGCTCCTACTCCTTGTGGTGAGCTTGGAGGATGGCTTGAGTTGGCTTCTTGGTTTGGCAGTGAGAAGGAATGGGGAGTGGTGCTCCTCTTGCTATGCTCTTACCTTGGCCGAGAGTATGAGGTGAGAAAATGAGGCTTGGCCGCATGGTGTTAGCATATAAAAAGCATAGGTGGGGTTGCCTTGCATTTGTGAATTTACCGTAACGCCCTCGCTTAAAGCTCTTGCCCCTCTCACACAATTGGCTGCCCAAGGGCATTATGGTCCAAGGCTAAGTTGGTTTCTACTGCAGCGGTAAGTCGGTAAAAAGGTAAGGTAGATTTTGTGAGAGACCATGTGGTCTTAATCCCATGTTGGTGATGAGTAATTGACTCGTGGTTTGGCTTGAGTGAGTTTGGTTTGAGTGGTTCGGACCATGTCGTTGTGTGGTGCAACGGGCTCGGTCGGACTTGGTCAAACCGGTCAACGTGATTAGGATGCATATTCTGTTGAGTTGACAGGTTTGGGCTTAATGTGGTTTCATTAATGCTTTCATGTATCGAGCGGTGCTATTTGATGTGTTTCTTGTCTGTGTTGGCTACAGGACATCAAGATGGAGTAGTGGCGAGGCACGGGTGACCGGACTAGGCGCGGGTGGCGCTGAGGTCAGAACGGTCGGGAGGTGTCGAAGACGGCGAAGGCTCGAGGTGGCTGCGAGGCTTGCAAGGCAAGAAAGGAGGAAGCTTCCTGGAAGGTGCGCGAGGGGCGTTTCGGTAAAAATGCAAAGCTGCACTAAAGGAAGTGGGTTGTGGGTAAAGCGCAAAAGCTAAATGGGTAAAGCACTTGGTGAACCCATTAGTGGAGGCTATAAATAGAGAGGGAGATGGTGTGCTGAAATTGGAGAAAAGGGGTGTAAAAGTTAGGGTTTTATTTGTGTCTCTCCATGGTTGTATGAGATAGGGTTGTGTTCTTGATCTCCTAAGCATGTATGGGGAGGTAGATTGTGAGAAGTCAAGAGAGAAGTAAGCTGAGATGTAAAACTCTTATATCAAGCATGTATGTCTCCGTATCGTTGTTAAGAAACTTCTTTGTTGAGATGGCTTAATTTCTTGTTTACTCTCATTTGCTTATGCCTTGTTTGTCTTTTGAGAGCTTTCCGTTGGTACTTATTTCTTGCAGCCAAGTAGTTCTAGCAATGATCCTTGCCTCTAGTTGTTTGGTAGCAGTTTTGCAAACTCCTTTTTGGATGCTAGTTGGCTTGCATGCAGTCCATGATCTATTTGGACATGCAGTCCATCATTAGCTAGCAGCAAGAACTCTCGTTTGGCAATCTATGCTTTTTGGCTGCAGCTCATTTCTCTGTTCTAGTGTCTTGCTTTTCTTGTTGTTTCAGCCAGCAGGATAGATCTCTTGTTTCGACCAGAGGAGGACTATTTCTTTTGCATGCTTTCGGCTGCTCTACAGTTCCTTGCCATTGCCGAACAGCATGAAGATCTCTTGGTATTTGTTTGCTGAAATGGTCCTCTCGGTAGTGCATTATTCATTGGTTTCATGCAGTTCGGCTAGTAGTAAAAATCAAAGTGACCACCTTTTCTTTGCAGCTGCAGTTTGGCTTTTCTAGCTTTCTCTTTTGATTGCTTTTCTTCTCTCTCTTTTTGCTTTGGCTTTGGTTGTTTGGCAGCAAGTTCAAGTTCTTGGCATGAAGTAGACAAACATTTCAGATTTCTTTTGTGTGCAGTCCGCTCTTGCTGTTTAGTTATTGTTCTTTTGAGTCTTTTTCGGCTGGCAGCAATCTGTGTATTTTTCTTTGTCGTGGCAGCCGTGGCAGCTAATGTCATTGTCGTGGCAGCGATTTTTCTGCTGTTTCTTGTCGTGTCTGCCGTGGAAATATTTTGAGTTGTCTTCTTCACCGTGGCAGCCCTTGATCCAATATTTCTTGCCGTGACAATCTTTCCAGTCTGTTTTTCATTAGCGAATTTAATTCCTTCTTCATAGCTCCTTAGCTATCAGAGGAGGAGTCGGTGAGAATATTTGGAGGTATGTTTTAAAAGAGTCGACATTCACCCCCCTCTGTCGCCATTTCGGTCCTACAATTTGCCGGATGATGAACACCCGAGACGCGAGATGGTGCCGACTGTCCCTAGGCAGTCCGGGAACCTCTGAGAGCGCTAATTTATACGGCTCTCTAGACGGTGCCGACCGTCCTGGGATGGTCTGGGAACCTTTGCGCGCGATACTAAATCGACACTCTAAAAGGTCGATGGGTCTGACGGCAAACTTCGCTCTTTATCTCTAATGTTTCCTGTCGTAGGGGTAGCCCCCACCTAAACCCAGCAGGCCTGGTAGGACGTTATAAGGCCCAGAATAGGCCACGTGTAATGACACAAATACCCCTGAAGTGGATAATCAGCTGTAAGGGCATAATTGTAAAAGCACTCCCCATGTATATATATATAGAACACCGGCCATGGGGAAGAGGCAGGCCATTACACTTATCTTCATCACTCTCCACTACCATCTCTCTCTCTGTTTGGTCTGTAGCCACAACAGTTGGCGCCGTCCGTGGGGAGGACAAGGACAAGCCTGAAGACCGAAGAAGAAGGATGGCACCGAAAAAAGCTTCTTCAGCGGCGGCGAAGGGAAAGAAGGCGGCCGGGCCGGAGCGTCGTATGAGTAACAGGGCTTCAGCATCGGCAGCGGCGGGCGCGGGAGGCGACGCAGGCGCGGTGGCCGAAGACGTCGACGTTCGCGCGGTGACGACCAACCTCGTCACCGGCACCGCGACGACCAACCCCGTCACCGGCACCGCGACGACCAACCCCATCACCGGCACCGCGACGACCAACCCCGTCACCGGCACCGCGATGACCCGCCCCGCCACCGGCGTTGCGGGGACGGACCCCGCGGTCGAAGACGTCGACGCGGGTGCGGCGACAACCGACCCCGCCGACGCAACGACAGCCGACCTCGCCGCCCCCACTGCAACCCTCGCCGGCGGCGCGGACCGGGCGGTTCGAGGTAGCCACGACGGAGCGACCGGCAGCTCGGGACCTCGCGACGCGGTCGTCCCCGCGCCGATCCGCCCGTCGGGAGTACCGGCGACCCCGCCTGCACAGGCGGTGGAAAGTGCCTGCTGGCGGCCCTCAACGCGTTCCAGCGGGAGCTAGGGGACCTTCGCGGAGCCGTCAGAGATATGCAAGAGGCTCGGAGAGGGCGGACAGTCGCGAAGCCCCCACGCCTAGCCGCGTGCCGCTGCGGCGCGTAGATCCGGAGTCCCCGCTTTCGGCGGAGCTGTAGCAGGCGGCATGGCCCGAAGACTTCAAGTTCCCTAGCGCCGTCGACTCGTACAAAGGCGACACGGACCCCCGCGAGTTCGTGCGCGTGTACGAAACCGCGATCGAAGCCGCGGGCGGAAACGACACCACGAAGGCAAAGGGACTCCCCCTCGCGCTACAAGGAGTGGCGCTCTCTTGGTTCTTTACCATAGAGCCGAGCTCCATCTACGCGTGGGAGCAGCTTTGCGTCCGCCTTCACAACAACTTCCAAGGAAACTACGTCGACCGAGTCGACGCGGACCAACTCTTTGCTGTGAAGCAAAAACCTTCGGAGAAGGTCCGGGACTACTTCAAACGCTTCGCCAAGATTCGATGCCAAGTGAAAGACGTTAACGAAACCACCATCGTTAATGCAGCCATGCAGGGCCTTCGCCCGGGCCCGATGGCCGGGTACAACGCGCGAAAGCCAATCAAGACGGTGGCGAAGCTCTTCGACAAAATGGAAGAATATGCCAGGGCGGAGGAAGACGCGCGACGAAGGCAAGGTGACGACTCCGACACCAACCAGGCCAGAGCCTCGGCAAAAGCCGAAGATCCGCCGAAGGGCGGTTCTTCGAAGGGAAAACATAAGCAGGAGTCGTCCAGGGACGCGCCCGACCGCAGGGACGCCTCGCATAAGGAGTCGTTCGATCGGCCCAAGCGCGGCCAGCAGAGGTCGAGGCGAAACCGGTACGTCCTCGACATCGAAGGCGGGTCCGACGAGGGTGCTCCAGCGGGCCGAGGCGGTCGGGGGCGCCGTGGCCGGGGGCGCGGCCGTGGCAGGGGCCGCGACGATAAGGGTCGTGGAGATTACGACGACCAGCATCAGGGACTGTGGTGCGTAGTCCATGGTCGCGGCAATCATGATACCCGCGCTTGCACCTCCATCGCGGCGCTCCGCGACAGCGTCGCTAGGGACAGGAACCCGGAGGCGCGCCCGCCTGCGGTGGCCCACGTCCAATTCCCATACGAGGCCCCCGTGCAGGTACAGGCGCAACGGATGCAACCCCCGGAAGGCACCTTACGGATCCAAGCTCACGTACAGCAGCCTCGGGAGGGCCTCCTGTCGCTGCAGGCCCCGGACACAACCCACCGCAGGGTCATTAACGTCATATCCGGAGGCTCTGCGATGGAATTCGCCTCGGCACGGCAGCAGAAGGCCTATGCGCGAAGACTACACCACGTGGCGGCATACCCAGCGCAAGCACCGCCGGATTGGGCGCAGCACGAAGTTACATTCACACCCGACGACGCCCAGGGTGTGGACTTCCCTCATCAGGACCCCCTGGTCATCCGGGTCACTATCGCGGGATGTGACGTGGGGCGCGCCTTAGTGGACGGCGGTAGCTCCGCGAACGTATTGTTTGCGGCGGCCTTCGACCAGATGGGGATCCCTCGAAGCTGCCTAGGGCCCTCGGGAATCCCACTGCAGGGCTTCGGGGGACAGCCCCTGCGGGCGCTGGGCCAAATAGGTCTTCAAGTCTCCTTCGGTCGAGATGACAATGTGCTGGCCAAAGATGCCACCTTCGACGTGGTCAACCTCCTGTACCCCTACAATGCCATATTAGGGCGCCCAATCCTCAACTCCTTCGGCGCGGTACCACATCACGGCTATCTATGCATGAAGATCCCGGGTCCCCGGACCATCATCACCGTCCGAGGCGACCAGGATATGGCCCGGCGCATCGAGCCAGGTACCAGGTGCCCGCGTCGCGAAGCCTAACGGCACTCCTAGAGCTGGCGTCACCGCGCGGAGGTCCGCGGGGCCATTCACAGGCGCCTTTGCGGGCCCTGCAGATGCCTAGCGACTAGAGGCTTCGGCCGCACCAAGGGCAAACGGTTAATATATCCATCCTTTGTAGTTGCTCACCCGCGCAAACGGGGATGTAATGAAGATCGCCGTTTGTCGCTAATCTTTCTTTATCACGCGCAAGTACGCGGTGAAGGCGCGCAGGCTTAGCCAACGCGCGCGTTCCCGCAGTATAAATCGAAGTCGCACGTTCGCGTGTGCACTCGCCGTAGCCAAAAGGTGACGGGCCTGAGTATACACAAAGACGCACGTTCGCGTGTGCACTCGCCGTAGCCAGGGGTACGGGACTGAGTATAAATCGAAGTCGCACGTTCGCGTGTGCACTCGCCGTAGCCAAAAGGTGACGGGCCTGAGTATAAACAAAGACGCACGTTCGCGTGTGCACTCGCCGTAGCCAGGGGTACGGGACTGAGTATAAATCGAAGTCGCACGTTCGCGTGTGCACTCGCCGTAGCCAAAAGGTGACGGGCCTGAGTATAAACAAAGACGCACGTTCGCGTGTGCACTCGCCGTAGCCAGGGGTACGGGACTGAGTATAAATCGAAGTCGCACGTTCGCGTGTGCACTCGCCGTAGCCAAAAGGTGACGGGCCTGAGTATAAACAAAGACGCACGTTCGCGTGTGCACTCGCCGTAGCCAGGGGTACGGGACTGAGTATAAATCGAAGTCGCATGTTCGCGTGTGCACTCGCCGTAGCCAAAGGTGACGGGCCTGAGTATAAACAAAAGACGCACCGGGGGGACGCCCTCGCGCGCACCAGTCTACGGACTTTAAATAAGACGTAGTGTCGAGGTCCGCCTCCGCACGCACCAGTCTACGGACTTTAAAAAAGACGTAGCGTCGAGGTCCGCCTCCGCACGCACCAGTCTACGGACTTTAAATAAGACGTAGCGTCGAGGTCCGCCTCCGCACGCACCAGTCTACGGACTTTAAATAAGACGTAGCGTCGAGGTCCGCCTCCGCACGCACCAGTCCACGGACTCTAAATAAGACGTAGCGTCGAGGTCCGCCTCCGCACGCACTAGTCCACGGACTCTAAATAAGACGTAGCGTCGAGGTCTGCCTCCGCACGCGCGAGTCTCCGGACTATAAAGTAAGACGTAGCGTCGAGGTCTGCCTCCGCACGCGCGAGTCTCCGGACTATAAAGTAAGACGTAGCGTCGAGGTCTGCCTCCGCACGCGCGAGTCTCTGGACTATAAAGCAAGGCGTAGCATCGAGGTCCGCCTCCGCACGCACTAGTCCACGGACTCTAAATAAGACGTAGCGTCGATATCTGCCTCCGCACGCGCGAGTCTCCGGACTATAAAGAAAGGCAAAGTGCGGAGGTCCGCCTCCGCACACGCCAGTCTACGGGCTGTCCGTTCTAAGGAACCCCGGCGCAGCTACTTCGCCAACGGTGGCATCAACACACAGCGCATATCCTAAAATACCAGGAAGTCTGCATACCGGAAAAATCACAAGTACAAAGGTCCGGCAACATCCCTGCCGCTCTAAGCCGCTATCCCGCGGGTTCATCCTTAACACGCGCTAAAGCGGGGGCCTCGCTCGAAGAAGGCCGGCTCGCCCAAAAGTCCAGCGACTCTTCGGCCCTTCGCCAGCGTCGAAGGTGTCGCCGGGTTGAAAGGTCAGCCGCAAGAAGCCGGCCCCAGCGCGGAAGCTGCTCGGGATATAGGCGAAAGTCAGAATGCATGCAGCAAGTGCGTACTTTATTCACAAAGATGAGGAACAGTACAACGCACGCCTACACCTAGGCACCTCGACATCAGACCTGCGGGTTCCCGGCGCCTTCGGAGGGCCCAGCGTCGCCCTCGCGGCGTCGAGGGACCCCGTCCAGAAATTGGCCGAGGCTCCCCGTCCCGTAGAGCGACTTCCGGAGCTCGATCCGTGCAGCTTCCGGCCCGACGTAATCCCAGATCCGGTCGAAGAAGGGCCCGAGGGCACGGCGAGCGGAGCGGACGGCGCCGGACATTACTCCGGCCCTGCCAGGTATCTCCAGCTGGGGGTCATCCAGCCCGGCGACGTGCGTACAGCCGCGGTGCTGGAGGAGCGCGCACACCAAGCAGGCCGAAGTGTACGCGCAGTGGGTGCCAAAGGACGTCGCGGCGCCGCGCGCGACGTTGGCGACATCCCCGACCCAGCGGAGGGTCCGAGACAACTCCTCCGGGCCAAACGCGCGGTCTGGTACCTCAGTTACCAGCCCTTGAAGATGGCTCTCCAGCGCTTGCATGGCGTCCCACGCAACCACCGGGGCGTCGCCCAACGTCTGGTTACGCTCCGCTAGAGTCAAGGCAAGCTCGCCTTTTTCCTTCTCTAGCGTGGCGACCTACGCCAGGAGCCCGTCCCGCTCCGCCGTAAACTTTTGTTCAGCAGCTGCCGCGGCCAACTCCTGCGCCGACGCAACAAGTCCCTCGGCGTGTGCCCTCGCTTCGGCACATTCCGCTTCCAGCTGGCGGATGCGGGCGTCCTGGGCAGAGCGGGCTCCAGAGGCTTCGCGTAGCTACTTCTCGACGGCCCGCAGCCTATCCTCGAGCGCTGTTCGGCCGCGAGCATAGGCCGTTTGCAAGGCCTGCCCCAGCACAAGTGTCTGCAGAAGGGAAAGACTTAGCAAGCTCAGCCAGCCCATGCGTCGTCGTATGAAGTACTTACCCTCACCCCAGACACCTCGAAAGCGTCTTCGAGGCGCCCCGCCTCATAGGCCTGCAGCACTTGCGGGTCGACGCTCATGGCCGCGTCATTCACAATCCCGCGCCACGCCCTCAGCGTCTTCGGAGGCGGCACGAAGTTCGCGGGGCTCACGTGCTCGGAGGCCCCGTGTTCCGCCGAGTGCTCCCCCTCCGGAATGAGCAACGCCGTAAACAGGGATACAGGTGAGCACCCCAAGGCATAAAAGCATACACCAGAGTAAGCTAAGCCACCTTACCTTCGGTAGCAGAAGGAATGGCCCCGCCGCGGGCAGAAGCCTCCGCGTTCGGGGAGGGCGACGGCTGTCCCTGAGCGGCGGGCGGCGTGGCCAGCGGGGCAGCAGGCGCATATGCCGCAGGGTCTCCGGCGCTTGCGCTGGAGTCCCACAAGCTTCTGATGCCCGTGGCCACGACGAATCCCCGCGGTGTCCGGTGGAGCTCCGGCCGCACGCACGGCCGTTTAGCCGGGACAGCCAGCGGCGACACTGCCCCCGCAGCAGCGGTTAGCGAAGCCTCCGCGGCTGCCGCGCCCGGGGGCGAAGGTTCCAGGGTGGCAGTTGTCGCAGGGGGCACCTCATTTTCTGCTGCTGTCGGTAAGGGCAGCACGGCTCCGTGCGCCCCCGCGGAAGGCGCCTCCGGCACCACAGCGGCCGCAGTCGAAAGCTCCACCTCGGCATCGCCGGTCCGCACGGGTTCCGCCTCGGTGACTTCGGCGGGCGGTGAGGCTTCCCCCCTTCGGCTGCTCGCGGCAAACCCGCTGTCCGGGACGCTCGCCGAAGATACCTCGCCTTCGACGTCTGCGCCGCCCAAATCGGAATCGGCATACCTCGCCGAGTCCGACTCCGCGTCCGCCGCACCCTCGGGAGCACTAGCAGCAACAGCAGTAGCCGCCGCGCCAAGCGCGGCAGGCGCCCCGCTGCGGCCCCTCTTCCGAGACCGTGTCCCCTTCTTCCCCGCTGCACCGTCGTCTGGAGCGACACGGTCCGGCACGGCAAGGCCCAGAGCCTCGCACACGCGGTTGATTCGCCCCAGCCCCGCCTCGGCAATAGCAGCCGCGCGTTGCTCGTGCTCCCTGCCGGTGTACGGCCCCAGGAATACACGCGCGGCTTGCTCCGCCTCCTCCAAGGAAATCCCTGAAACAAAGGGGAAGACCATCAGCATATAACGCATTCCGCGTTACCAAAGGAGAGACACGATCGAGGCTTACGAAGATCGCTGGGCGCCGGCAGCAAGCAGACCGATGGCAAAACATTGTCGTCTCGACGCCTTTCGGCGGCAAGACGCCAGTCACGGGCAAGCGGTGCCACGCCGTACATCACGAACTCTTCGGCGAGGTCACGCATGTTGAAGCGGGCGGCCACGCCTACGAGCCGCCGGACCCTCTGCTTGTCCCCATCATCGAGCGTTCGGCCGGGCGAGGGCTTGAACGCGATGGGTCGGCCTGTGCACTCAAGGCCGCTCCCGCTCTCCACACGGTGGTAGAACCACCGCTTTGTCCAGTAAGACTCCCATTTCCCGCGAGTTGCGTTCGCAGGAAAGAGCTTCTTGCACGATGGACGAAGAATAAAGGTGACGCTACCGAAGCTCGACAGCGTCCCATCCTTCCGGTCCTTGGGCTGGCACCGTGCCTCGTGAAGGTAGGCGAACAGCGAGGCGCTGGGCCAACACGCCCCCGAGCGCAAGGCCCAGCTGTACACCGTGAGCCGGGCCACGGCGTTCAGAGTCAGTTGCGCCAGCTCTAGCCCGAAGGTCCGCAGCACGTCGCCCACGACAGCCGTCGCTGGGATGCGGAGCCCCCCATCGAAAAAGGCGACGAACATGACCGCCTCCGATCTCTCGGGATGCGGTTCCGTCTCGTCGGCGGCGGGCAATCGTACATCCTGGCGCTCGGACAGCTTCCCCGCGCGCAGGAGCCCTTGGATCGTCTTCTCAGTCACGAGCGAGGGGCCTAGCTCGCCGGAGAACGCGCCCCCCCTCCTCCGTCACCAGCCGCTCCTTGTCAGCCGCCGCCGGGTCGCGTTCTTGGAGCGCGTATTTCACCTTTAACTGCGAGGACCGCCGGCGAATGTCAGGGCCATCAACCGCCTGGCTGCGCTTGCTACTGGAGTCCATCGCTTCCCACGGAGAGGCTGAAGCGGCGAAGATAGCGCGAAGGTGTAGAGGGCGGAGCAGACAGGAAAGAGGGCGTAAAGATGCGGGGACGCTGCTACGGGGGGGCTATTTCAAGCCACCCCGCCTATACCGCCACTACCGAAGCGTCGCAACGATCCGCGTGCCGGATGCAACCGCATCGGTGTAAAGGTCCGCCCCACGCGATTCCCCGTAACGGAAAGCGAAGTGTCGCGAAGGTCCGCGTCGGGGCACGACCGCAGTCGTACAATCGCCTGTCCGGCGCAATGCCCTATACCCAAAGCTGGAAGGCCACGACCACAAGCGCCAAGGGCCGTCACAGCACGACGCTACCTAGCCGCCGTTAAAGGCGCATTAATGGGCCAGGGGATCACAACCGCTCCGGCGCCGTGCCATTCACTACCCGCCCCGTGCCCCCCTTGCCTAGGGAAGAGGCGAGCGGCCGCGCACACGCAACCGTCCACATCCCGCCGCCCGCCGGTCATAGGCCGCCACGTGCCCCGGGCGCGTCGGGTCGCACGGTACGGATGGCAGGCCGGGGGCCGGCGTGATTCCAGGTACCTTTACAGCGCAAGGCCACAAGTCACCGCACGCGTGGCGGTGTTCGCGAGGCGAAGGCGTCAGCTCCGCTGCCACCCGTTCGAAGGGTAGGGGACGGAGCGCGCGCGTCTACTTCGACTAGGCGCCAGCTTCGCTGCCACCCGTTCGATGGGTAGGGGACGGAGCGCGCGCGTCTACTTCGACTAGGCGCCAGCTTCGCTGCCACCCGTTCGAAGGGTAGGGGACGGAGCACGCGCGTCTACTTTGACTAGGCGCCAGCTTCCCTACCACCCGTTCGATGGGTAGGGGACGGAGCGCGAGCGTCTACTTCGACTAGGCGCCAGCTTCGCTGCCACCCGTTCGAAGGGTAGGGGACGGAGCGCGCGCGTCTACTTCGACTAGGCGCCAGCTTCGCTGCCACCCGTTCGAAGGGTAGGGGACGGAGCGCGCGTCTACTTCGACTAGGCGCCAGCTTCGCTGCCACCCGTTCGAAGGGTAGGGGACGGAGCGCGCGCGTCTACTTCGACTAGGCGTCAGCTTCGCTGCCACCCGTTCGATGGGTAGGGGACGGAGCGCGAGCGTCTACTTCGACTAGGCGCCAGCTTCGCTGCCACCCGTTCGAAGGGTAGGGGACGGAGCGCGCGCGTCTACTTCGACTAGGCGCCAGCTTCGCTGCCACCCGTTCGAAGGGTAGGGGACGGAGCGCGCGTCTACTTCGACTAGGCGCCAGCTTCGCTGCCACCCGTTCGAAGGGTAGGGGACGGAGCGCGCGCGTCTACTTCGACTAGGCGTCAGCTTCGCTGCCACCCGTTCGATGCGTAGGGGACGGAGCGCGCGCGTCTACTTCGACTAGGCGCCAGCTTCGCTGCCACCCGTTCGATGGGTAGGGGACGGAGCGCGCGCGTCTACTTCCACTAGGTGCCAGCTTCGCTGCCACCCGTTCGAAGGGTAGGGCACGGAGCGCGCGCGTCTACTTCGACTAGGCGCCAGCTTCGCTGCCACCCGTTCGAAGGGTAGGGGACGGAGCGCGCGCGTCTACTTCGACTAGGCGCCAGCTTCGCTGCCACCCGTTCGAAGGGTAGGGGACGGAGCGCGCGCGTCTACTTCGACTAGGCGCCAGCTTCGCTGCCACCCGTTCGAAGGGTAGGGGACGGAGCGCGCGCGTCTACTTCGACTAGACGCCAGCTTCGCTGCCACCCGTTCGATGGGTAGGGGACGGAGCGCGCGCGTCTACTTCCACTAGGTGCCAGCTTCGCTGCCACCCGTTCGAAGGGTAGGGCACGGAGCGCGCGCGTCTACTTCGACTAGGCGCCAGCTTCGCTGCCACCCGTTCGAAGGGTAGGGGACGGAGCGCGCGCGTCTACTTCGACTAGGCGCCAGCTTCGCTGCCACCCGTTTGAAGGGTAGGGGACGGAGCGCACGCGTCTACTTCGACTAGGCGCCAGCTTCGCTGCCACCCGTTCGAAGGGTTGGGGACGGAGCGTGCGCGTCTAGTTCGACTAGGCGCCAGCTTCGCTGCCACCCGTTCGAAGGGTTGGGGACGGAGCGCGCGCGTCTACTTCGACTAGGCGCCAGCTTCGCTGCCACCCGTTCGAAGGGTAGGGGACGGAGCGCGCACGTCTACTTCGACTAGGCGCCAGCTTCGCGGCCACCCGTTCGATGGGTAGGGGACGGAGCGCGCGCGTCTACTTCGACTAGGCGCCAGCTTCGCGGCCACCCGTTCGAAGGGTAGGGGACGGAGCGCGCGCGTCTACTTCGACTAGGCGCCAGCTTCGCCGCCACCCGCTCGGTGGGTAGGGGACGGAGCGCGCGCGCGTCTACTTCAACTAGACGGACCGAGCTTGAAGAACGCAGAACAGCACATACGACCACAATAACTCGAACATGCAAAGGTCAATTTGCGGCAAGAGCAGACATGCTCTCGTAAACAGATATGCGTCGCCACACCATCATATGCTCGTTCGCACGATCAGAGCGTATGGATGGCTTCATATCTGTCTACGAGAGCAAGTCAGGCCTTGCCATTTCCACATCAGGCCGTGAGGCATTCCCACAAATAGGACATATTTTGTTCACCAGCGCTCGCAGGCATTGACGCCGGTCGACGCAGTCATCAAACGCAGATGAACAAAATTTTCCCCTACATGTGAGAAGTTAACCATGAGCAGGTACGGGAGGTGCAGCAAGGGATGTCTAGGGAGCGGCCCCCGATGCCAACATATTTATACTCGGCCTCACCAGGCGAAGAGTCGCCAGCATGGAGGCATGCCAACCGACGGAAGCGCAAACGCGAGGTGTCGGGCGGTTCAGCTACTAGGGGCGCGTAAGGCCAACCGTCCGCACCCCACCGCGTGCACACCGGAAACCGTCGCACGCTCCACTTACGAGAAGGCGCACTGCACGATGCGACAGCCTGCCCCCTGCCAAGCCAACCTTAAAAAGCACACCACCAGGCGGCAAGGTCGCAACGACTGCGGAGCGCGCGCGCCTCAGAAGTCCAAAGGCCGGGAGTCCACCGTCACATTGATGGCCACGACGCCTCAAGGCCCGCACCGCGCCAAGCACGCTTCACCACGTGGACGGCCGGAAGAGCACGCATCTGCTTCGGCCACAGCGTAGCCCCGGGTCAAGTTTGGACAAGTTCACAGGCCGCGGGGACGGAGGGGGCCAAAGGACTCGGCGACATGGCTTCGGCCCTATGAAGCCCTTCACCATGAGAGGCTCCTGTCGTAGGGGTGGCCCCCACCTAAACCCAGCAGGCCTGGTAGGAAGTTGTAAGGCCTAGAATAGGCCACGTGTAATGACACAAATACCCCTGAAGGGGATAATCAGCTGTAAGGGCATAATTGTAAAAGCACTCCCCATGTATATATATATAGAACACCGGCCATGGGGAAGAGGCAGGCCATTACACTTATCTTCATCACTCTCCACTACCATCTCTCTCTCTGTTTGGTCTGTAGCCACAACATTTCCCTTTAAGCAGAATTTGGGGTATTACACATAGACAGCTCTCAAACTTGCATGTAGATCACATATATAGCGCACGACAGTTATTACACAGATCTCATAAATGAATTAATTAAACAACTAAATTAAATACAATTGAATCAATTGTTTGATTAAGCACAACTGAGTGAATTACAATTGAATAAAATATTTGAACATCTAATCATTAGTGTCGGGGTTGAACTCTCCATTCGGGTGCATGACCTCCGCCATCAAGAATTCAGAGAGCTTTTCTCGAACTTCGACGAGTTTGTCAAGATCGGATGCACTTGAGTCGAATTCCATGCCTTGTCGCTAGGAGTGTTAAAGTCATTAGCATATATACATATACATGAATTGATAATCACAAAATAAATATTGGTCGATTAACAAACATATGGATCTTTCGTCTTAGCGCCCATGATTTCATGCATATGTCTGCAAACATAGAATCCACATACGTTGCCCTGTAGGTACTGACGGCACTGCAAAAATAGAATCACATACATAGATATTTTCAGTTCTAGATTCATTATTATGAAGTGTGACATAGTATTGTTGTGTCGTAGTGGGCACTAGAAATTATGTCCTATGTCACAGTGTGGTGCTGGATTCCTTGTGTCTCCCTCTCTGGGCAACGTAAGCGCTGAACGACCTACATGATTTCAAAAAGTTAGCCTCGACCATTGCAAACGAAGGAAAGACTACAATAGAGTTATGTATGGAGGAAATGGGTTTATTTGTCAATTGCTTGTTGCACACAGGTGAAGTCATGGTTGTTCCTACATAGCGAATCAAGGTATATTACCTTGCTCTACTTTTGTACAATCACAATCAGAATCCAGTGAGATCTAGCTATGTATGTCGCTATAGTGATTAATCCTAATTTTATGTTGTGTATAAAATACAAATGAAACTTGTATGGAAACTAGTGAAATACTTACCCCTAGTTGAAAGGTACTAGGATATAGCCCTTATCACTCTAAGAAAACAATCTCGTCGTTATGTAATCTTCGACAAAGGATGCATTTTGCTTGATGGATTACTCAGAGACCAAGTGTGCGTCGATGAAACCCACCAGTTCTCGTCGTCGCCGGACTTGTTGGATCATGGATCTATATATAAGCAATGAGTTATGATATTTATTTATATTATGTGAATGTAAAACTTGATTGTATAGTATACTTATAGTGTCCAGCATCGTAGAAGTGAGGCGTCCAGTTCGTTGAGGTTGAATAGTGCGAATAACTCTTCAAAGGTCACGACAAAAGTAACCCGAGTCATGGAGGAATTGCTCCTCCGTGTATCTCATGGTAAATCTAATTTGCTAGTTTGGCATCCTATTTGAGAGACCATGTGGAGGTATCCCCATGTTTGTGATGAGTAATTGACGGTTGTTTTAGAGAGTTTTAGTTTGTTTTGGGTATTCTAGGGTTGATTACCTTTTGTTATTGATATTATTGATTATGCTATTTCGTGCGGTGCTATGTGATGGTTTGCTTGTCTGTGTGGCTGTAGAACTTCAGAGCTAGGTCATGGTGAGGCGAGGAGGACTGGGACTAGGCACAGGAGGTGTTGAGGTCCAGACGGTTGGTGATGCCGAAGATGATCGAGGCTGCTGAGGTGGTTGCGAGCCGGGAGACGAGGAACCGGAACTGGAGCTACCGGTGGTTGACACGACGGGCAATGACGAGCGAACCGGGACTAGGCTCCGGGAGGAGTCGGAGGTCCAGACGGTTGGATGTCGGTTGCGGTCGTGTGCGACGGAACAGACCAGGACTAGACTCAGGTGGAGTCGGAGGTCTCGGTCGGAGTCAGGTGGACATGACGGGCAGCGGCGAGGTGGATCGGGACTAGGCTCAGGGAGGAGCTAAGGTCCAGACGGTCAGGATGCCGGGTGCGATCGTGTGCAGCGGAGTGGACCGGGACTAGACTCAGGGAGGAGTCGAGGTCCAGACGGTCAAGGTGCCAGTTGCGGGAAGCTTCCGGGAAAGTGCTTGAGGGCAATTTGGAGAATTGACTCAAATTTGGGAGAAATGGCTGGTTCCCTCCATTTCTTATGTTGACTTTGACTCTTGCCTCATATGGTGTGTGAGGTTGGGAGTGGAAGGAGTATGACACTTCTTGATTTTCTCCTTTCGTGTGTGAGCCTTGTTGTTAAAAGGAGAGATCAAAGGAGTAGTATTTATGCTTGAGCAGTAGGAGAAGGGAGTGAACTCAGTGTGTGCGTGCGTGAGTTCATACTGAGAAGCACGTAGTGTGTGTTTCCTCATTTCCAACTACGTATGGGGCAGTAGTGTGTGATGGCATGAACTCTTGTAATCATTCCTCTCTGTGTATCAATCTAAGATGTTCTTTGTTGAAGTATCTTGAGTTTCCTTGCTTTTTCTGTGTTCTGGCATCTGGTTATTCTTCTCTGTCTCATTTGTTTCTTGAGATGAATCTTGGTTGAGTAGCTGTGTCCTAGTTGCTCAGTGATGGCAAAATACTCATGACCCTTTGGCCAGTTCATCTGAGAGAGCAAGCCTCAGAATCAGTGCTTATTTCATTTTTACTTCATGGGCTTCATTTCCTCTGTTTTTCACTGTAGCTAGAGTTTGATGTCAGGGCACTGTGATAACTTTTGATTTCCCTTCAAAGGATGTGCCCAGATGTAAGTTCTCATGTCCTCATGCCACTGCTTAACTGAATGCAAAGTTTCATGAGCAAAGAACCTGACAAACTAGAGTAATCTGAATTTTGTGTCTTCCTGCAATCTTGTTTTGGAATTTTTCTGCAATCCTTGCTTTCTGGTTGCATTCTCTTTCTAGCAAGTTTGTTTGGCTATTTAGTTCGTAGTTCAGTTCCTTTGAATTCAGAAGAGCAGTAAATTTCCCCCAATTTCTCTGAGAACTGCATTTTCAGTAAAATATGTGCAATAGTTTGCAGTTTGCAGCTCTGTTTTCGCGGCCACCGATCAGACCGCTAACCCTAGCGGTTAGACCGCTCAGTACATGGCGGTCAGACCGCTCTGGTGATGGCGGTCAGACCGGAGGTAGGCAGGCGGTCTGACCGAAGTCTCAATGGCGGTTCGACCAGCCATGTCTCAAGCGGTCAGACCGGCATATAGCCGGTGGTCAAACCGGTCTTGGACCGGTGGTCTGAATGACCGAGCTCATACGGTCTGACCGGCCAGTCCTGTCTCCTCTGATCCATTTTCTGCAGCCAGCTTCAATGTGTTGATTTATTTGTCGTTTTCGCTTTAGTTGCCAGAGAGCTTCTATTCTCTTTCTTCATAGCTCCTGTAGCTGTGGGAGAAGAGATTTTAGTGGATACTTTGGGGGCAAATTTTAAAAGGCACCATTCACCCCCCATCTATTGCCATTTCCGATCCTACAATTGGTATCAGAGCCGGTTAGCTCTTCTTGATAGATTTTTAACCGGTCTGTGAGCCATGGCAACGGACAAGTATTCCACCAAGCCCCCGATCTTCGATGGGATCGACTATCCCTTCTGGAAGAGTCGGATGGAGACCTATATTCGGGCTCAGGGCTATGCGATCTGGCGCAAGGCTAAAACGCGTTTTGTTGTTCCTGCCGATGAGAACATCAATGTGGCAAACATGCCCGATGTTGAGGCGAATGCTAAGGCAAGGAACATCATCATCCAAGGTTTGAGCCGAAACGAGTTTGATCGCATCTCTCATCTTACGTCGGCCTTCGATATTTGGGTGACCCTCGATGCTTACCATGAGGGCACCACCCAAATTAAGACGGTTCGACAGGACTAATTCAAGCGAGATTACAACAAATTTGAAATGCTTGCTGGAGAGTCCCTTGATGAGTGCTTTGCGAGATTCCAAAAGATTTTGAGCAACCTCCGAGCGGTCGATCTCACATACCCTGACTCGGATAACGCTCGTCAAATGCTTTCGACCTTGGATTTGCGTGTTTGGGAGATGAAGCTGACCACCATCAAGGATACTACAGATCTTTCGACTTTGACTCTTGATGCGTTGTACTCACGCCTCAAGACTCACGAGATTGACATTGTCTCTCGCAAGTCAAAGTCACAGTCGATGGCTTTGGTCACTGATCCCAGTCCTGCCTCTGGATCTTCTATTGACATTGCTTCGGGTTTCTCTCTTGCTGCTCTGTGTGAAGTTGATGATTATCATCTAGAGCAGCTTCCTGAAATCCAACTTGCCCTCTTAGTCAGAAAATTCTCCCATGCATACAAGAGGGTTAGGGAGAGAAAGAGACGAGGAGGACGTGTGATTTGCTTCGAGTGTAGTGGCCCCAACCACATGCGAGCAAACTGCCCCAAGCTGGAGGGCAAGAACGACTATGGCGGTTCGAGCAACAATGTCTACACCGACAAAAACCGCAACAAGAAGCTTCCAAGCAAAGAGAAGAAGTTCCGCAACCTTGGCAAAGCCAAGAAGCTCTTCCACTGTGTCCTCATCGCCTTCGACGACCTCGACCTCAGCGAGGTGAAGGGGTGGAGTGATGACGATGGGAAGGACGATTAAGATCCCAAGGATAGCGATGACTTCAGCGGCATGTGCTTCATGACACTTGAGGGCGACATCAGCGACAGCGAGCTCTACTCCGACTCTGATGAGGTATATCCCTCCTACGACCAGCTCAATGATGCTTTTCTTAAGCTAGGTAAATTTCATGCTAGATCTAGAGCTAGGTGTAGCGAGTTGGAGAAGGAAGTAGAGAGATTGTCACGGGAGCTTACTTCACTTATATCTGCTCCCTCCCGTGACGACTGTGATGTATGCTCTTCTTTGTTGCTGACATGGAGAAGCTAAGGACCTTACATGATAGTGTGACCTCTGAGCTTAACATGATTAAGGTGTAGAATATTAGTCTTCTTGCTGAACTAGAGATGAGTAGGGTAGCTGCTCTTTCATCTACTATTGTTGAGACTACTTCTTACACCTCATGTGAGGATAAGGACAATGCATTTAGAGGTCTTTATACCATGCTTCTCGATCTGCTTGAGACTTGTGAAAGTTGTAATAATTTGAAAATGAATCTAAAAAGGGTAGATCATAAAATTGCTGAATTACAAGCTTTTCTTCTAGAGCCCATTGCTTCATGTATGAACTGTCCCAAGTTAACTGCAGAGCTTGAATCTGTTTCAAAATAGTTTCAAGAAATGATTGTTCACAGTAACAAATTGGCTCATTATGCTTCTAAGGACCCTATTAGCTCACCATGCAATAACTGTGTAAAACTAAAATCTGACTTGATTGCATTGGATGAAAAATATGTGAAGCTAAGTAAGGACCTTCTAGAGAAGTCACCATCTGCTTGTAATGTGTGTGCTATTGTGGGGAAGAAGCTTGAGGATATGGTTGAGACGCTTAGCGACAAGAACCAAATGACTAGCAGTAGGACTGTCCCTTCTGAGGCAGCTGTGTGTGCACATGCCATTCGTTCTTCTGTTGTTGGTTCTTCTTCTACTCCCTTACCTTCTGCTGTCTCTTCTTCCCCCTGCTTTTCTTGCACCTCTCTCTTTCAGGAGTGTTAGTATCTTATGAACACTCTTGAGAGGTTTGTAGGAGGCAAGAAGAAGCTAAATCTTATTCTAGACCAATCCAAGATTTGCAAATTCAATCAAGGTCTAGGATACAATTTTTCTGAGAATATTAGGAAGCATCCACCTGCTGTTCTTAGACCCATAGTAGCAGGTGTGATCGAGATTGAGCCCAGAACTAAGAAAGTTCAATTCAAGTCAGCGGGTTTTGTCTAAAGGATTTCTGACAGTAAGGTGGTTCCTCCTGTTGCTTCGACCTCTCAGAAGGCGAAGCCCCATCATGCTACTTCTACCTCTCAGAAGGTGAAGTATCATTGCACCTTCTGTCAGAAGGATGAACATTTGATCGAGAGATGTTTCAGGTGCGCCAAGATCACGCGGAGAGACCGTGTTGAGGCTCTTAGGCATATTCAGGGTCAGTCCCAGACCTTGAGTGCACTTAAGACCAACACGAGGTCTAGAGTTGCTTCAGTTGATGGGTTTGGGCAGCATCGAGGACTTGGCTTTTCTGGTTTTTCTGATTTTCGTCCTGATATGCCTCTGGTCGTGACTTCCGCCGTCCTGAGGGGAGATTTTGTTTCCCCCATCGAGATAGCTACCCGCGGCGAGACCAGCATGTTTTGGTACTCCGACTCGCTCTCCCATAGCAGTCGAACCCAACAACAGCTTCAGGTCTGCTCGTAGACCTTCTGGATCTTTGAGCGACGGAGAGTGTAGGGTAGTTAGAGGTTAGTCATGTGTGACTATTTCTTCTGCTCGACGTGTGACTCAGTATTGGGTTTTAAAATCTCTTTTGATTTATCTCAGTACTGAGCCTTTACTCTCTTGTTGACTCATGTTCGCTGGGCAGGGAAGGGAGAGGTTTGGCTTGTTGACTCCAGCTGTTCTCGACACATGATCGGAGACTCCCGTTGGTTCTCTTCCATAGCCCGAGCTCCAGGTGATGAGACTATCACCTTTGGAGACGCTTCGTCTGGGCGCGTCTTCGCCAAATGTACTGTGCTGTTAATGATTCATTTATTTTAAAAGATGTTGCCTTAGTGAGTAAGTTGCAGTACAATATGCTTTCTGTTTCCCAGCTTACCGATGACGGTTTCGAGGTGAGCTTTAAGAAAAATGCTTCTAAAATTCTTGATTCTTCGAGGAGTCTGGTTTGCGGGATTTCTAGATATGGGAGGATCTTTCGTGCTGATTTTGTTGAGTCTTCTGGTGATCCTCTCAGGTGCTTAGTTGCTTCTGAGTCCCGTGACCTTACTTTCTGGCATAGGAGACTTGGTCATATTGGATTTGACCATTTGACACGAGTTAGCGGCCACGATCTCATTCGTGGTCTTGTTATAGTCGATGACTTCTCGAGGTACTCTTGGGTGTTTTTCTTAACCACGAAAGATGAGATATTTACCCATTTTTGAGGTTTGTTTAGTAGGCTTTCTGTTGAGCTCCCGGGTGCCTTACGAGCGATCCACGGTGACAATGACACGTAGTTCAAGAATTCCTACTTTGAGAGGTTTTGCGGTGAGACAGGTGTAGAGCACCCGTTCTCTTGTCCATACGTCCCTCAGCAAAATGGCGTTGTGGAGAGGACGAACCGTACCTTGGTCGAGATGGCTAGGACGATGTTTGATGAGTACTCTACACCTAGGAAGTTTTGGGCTGAGGCTATTGCGACCGCGTGCCATGTTTCGAACAGAGTTTTTCGTCGGGCACACTTGCATCACACTTCCAATGAGTTGAGATACGGGCGAAAGCCTAGTGTCTCTCATTTTCGCGTGTTTGGTTGCAAGTGTTTTATTTTGAAGTCCGGGAACCTAGACAAGTTCGAGTCACGTTCGTGTGATGGTATCTTTCTAGGTTACTCGACTTCTTCGCGGGCATATAAGGTTTGGAACTACGAGTCTAGTAAGTTGGTAGAGACCTATGAGGTGACCTTCGACGAGGTCAGTCCGGGGACTAGGCCCGATATCTCAGGTTCTTTAGAGCTATCAGAGACCATCTTTGTGGATGATGAGGAGGACGGAGATGAGGGTTGTCTACCCGATCCAGTTCCTCCTTGATGGACCATGTGGAGGTGACCCTGTGTGTGTGATTAGTAATTGACATCAGTTTTAGAAAAGTCGAGTTTGGTTTGTGTGGTTTGGACCATGTCGTTGCACGGTGCAATCGGATTCGGTCGGATTTGATCAAACTTGGTCGAAGTGCGTAGGATGTCCATTCTCTTGATTCGATGGGTTTTGGGCCATTTTATGCTTGAGTACGATTCATTGATGCTAATTGAGATTACATGTTTCGAGCGGTGCTATGTAATGTGTTTCTTGTCTGTGATGCCTGCAGGACATCGAGGCGGAGTCGTGGCGAGGTACAAGATGACCGGAATAGGCGCAGACGGTGCTGAGGTCAGAACGGTCGAGGTGTGCCGAAGACGGCGAGGACTCGAAGTGGCTGCGAGGCTTGGAAGGCAAGGAATGAGGAAGCTTCCCGGAATGTGCACGAGGGGTGTTTTTGGTGAATACGCAAAGTTGCACTAAAAGAAGTGGGTTATGAATAAAGCATTGGAGTTGTTGGAGGCTTAATGGGCAAAGCATGTGCAAACCCAGCTCCATGTACTCGTACACGAGTGCCTTCACCGCTACATCACAGCAGAAGCCGTAGAGTCTGCGTCGAAGCAGAAGCCGTAGAGCCTGACGAGGTTGATATGGTACGTCCTCCCGATGGTACCGACCTCCACCATGAACTGCTCCTCAGCGCGCTTCCCCAGCGTGCTGTTGAGCACCTTCACGGCCACCGTCACGCCGTTCGGGAACTGTCCCTTGTACACCACGCTGAATCCGTCGGAGCCGACCTTGTGTGCGTAGTTCTCGGTGAAGGCGCGCAGCTGCTGTGAGCTGAACCGGACAGGTCGCTCATTCTGGAGGCCCTCGATGAAGTAGCTCACGCTCCCCATCTCAACGCCGGCCTGCTCGTCCGTGCTTGTGTTGCTGGCTCCGTTGGTGATGGACGTGTCCCGTTTGCCATTGTCTTCAATCTTGGCACACAAGCATATCGTAACTATGTCAACGACTGCTACTATACTAGCCGTGATGATCCCAGTGATTACTATGGCAGCGCTGCTTCTCCGCCTGGCTCGGCTTGGCGGCGGGGAGGTCGAAGACGCGCTCCTCGTGGATGCGCGTGGTGTCGCGGTGGGAGCACGTGGAGGCGGCGGAGACAACCAGTGTGTGGACTGTGCTTGCTTGCTTTGATAGATGTTTAAGTGCATGCATGGATAGATATTTAAGTGCATGCATGGACGTATGCATGGATAGATATTTAAGTGCATGTATGAACGTATGCATGGATAGATATTTAAGTGCATGCATGGACGTATGCATGGATTCAGAGCAAGCATGTCGATCTGTACGTGTGTAACACATACCTGTGCTTGCTTGCTTGGAAGCAACCTCTCTTATCTATTCTGTGTAGCGGAGGCTCGACGCAGAGGCTGCACATTGCGCGGAGACTCGCGGAGGCTCGTCGCGGGGGCTGCACATCGCGCGGAGGCTCGCGGGGGCGCGACGTTGTGCGGAGACTCGGCGCGGAAGCTACTTTGTTTGCGCGAAGTACTCGCACCATCCCTGCATGCACGCATGCTCACGCATGGATCTACAGCCATACATGCACACATGCATTCGCATGGGCTTGCAGCCGCTGGGCATCACATAGCGCCTACAAATCCAGTGGAGTGTGGGGACACGCGCGCAGTCCAGCTCGCGGAGGCGAGGTCCGGCACGGAGTCGGACACACAGAGGCGGCGCAGAGCCGAGACCAGTCGAGGCCGGTCGCGATGAGACGACGTACGCTGCTGCTCCGCCCGCATCACTCCTCGGCTGCAGGGAAGTGATGGCTTGGATGACAGCAATATAGGAACAATTCGACTAGATCTTTTCAATACACCATCTATGAAACACAGCGAAGTATACAGGCAAAGCCTATACACCTCTGCAGTCAAGATGGATGAACCTTTAGTGTGCAAACTACTTATCTGTCATCGCTGATGGCCCGTGAGATGAACCTTTAGGTGGCACGAATGAAGCAACATGCTCCCAAGAACAGTTTTTAGTTCCTCAAGCAACTTTTCTTCCGGTCCCCACGGACGGCGCCATCTGTTATGGCTACAGGCTAAACAGTAAAGAAGGGGACTAGTAGAAGGAGAAGAGGAGAGCTAGATCTATGGGAGAGTTGGTAAGAATGAGAGGATGCCCCTCCTCCTGGCCCCTCCTGGGGGTTTATATACATGAGTGGGTGTAACATCCCAAAAATTTGCTTTCTGTAAAAACTTAATTTCAAATTAATTATTATAAAGTATTTGAACTTTATTTGGATTTACCCGGATTTTATTTCAAAATCTAAATCACGAAAATGTATTTTAAATATTTTATTAAAGCCAAAAAAAGTTCATTTTATTTTTCCCAACCTTCCGTGAATTTTTAAATAATTTTTGAGAATTTTCTGGAATTAAAAATCAATTTTAAAGAGTTAAAAAGTATTTTATAAAATTATTAAAGGAAAATTTGAAATTAAATATATTTTTCCTAAGTTTAAAATAACTCTAGGAATATTCTATGAATATTCTGGAATTTTTAGACATTAATTATTATTTTCTAAGTATTTATAATATTTCTAGTATTTTCTGAAAAAGCAATCCAAAAATAAAAATCAATTTAATCCCAGGTTGCCACGTGTCACTCTCAGATTGAATCCATCTCTTTCTTTGATTTAATCCTAGCCATCCAAAGCCACTTACCACATCATTTAAATCCAGCGGCCTTGATTCTTTCACTTGCGACTTGTTACCCATCCGACGACCCATACCCCTTCATTCCCCTCTCTCACCGACTCATGGGCCCCACCCGTCATATGTTTCTTCTACCTCACCTTCTTCCTCCTCTAGCTCTCTCTCTCTCTCTCTCTTCCTCCATTAGAGCCGAAATAAAGCTCATTAAATCGGCCGTTTCTTCCTCTTTTAATCCCCGAGCAAGTGCGCAATTAAAGCCCCTAATCACCCCTCTCTAACACTTTGTT
This sequence comes from Dendrocalamus latiflorus, assembly GCA_017311315.1. NCBI lineage: Eukaryota > Viridiplantae > Streptophyta > Magnoliopsida > Poales > Poaceae > Dendrocalamus > Dendrocalamus latiflorus. Next base: position 21,798,412 of record CM029643.1, on the reverse strand, counting down.
CAAATTAATGCCTTCAAAAATATTTACTGTTATTTAAAACAAAATATTGCTTTGTGCAAAAAACCATATAGCCTTCCTTTGTTAAGCCTTGCATCTATTGCATTTCTTTCCCAAGACTTGCGGAGTACTTTATGTACTCACATACTGCACTAAAATCAACTCAGAGGAATATGAAGCTCAAGAGGGAGACTACGACTACTTCTCATGCGGATTCGACGAAGGATTCCCGGAGTACTAGGTTGCGCTTCCCCAGTCAATTGCCTGTGGCGTATTGACGGGTCTTCGCTGGATTTATCTTTTGCTTCCGCTGTGTTTTGTGTGTGTGTGAGGTCTTGAAACTTCAGTTGTAATAAAGAAACCTTCTGGTCTATACTCTTTATTATTGTAATAATCGTTGTTGGTTATGTACTCATGACTGTTTGACTGTGTGCACTAGCTTTGATCTGGGACTAGTGCTGTAATACACAGAGGGTCTGGATTCGGTAATCCAGGGTCCCGACAGAGATGGTATTAGAGCCAAGTTGACTGTAGGACGTGACCTAGATTAGAAATGGCAAACCTTAAGGATTTATATTTATTAAAAAGAGTATATTAAAAATATATAAGTTTCTTTGCTTCTACTCTTTTCTTACTTAGTATCTCGTTCTTCTCTTTTAATTCATTTGCTAATTTTCTTTACTAATCTTTCCTATTATTTCAACTTTGTACATGGCCGGTTCATCCTCCGCTGACTCGTGGGACTATTTCTCTCATGGCGAGAGTGTTGGAGCATTCGCTAGCCTTCTTCGGTAGTTTATGCAGTACCTGCAGTATCGCTAGCCGCCTATCTTCAGGGGGCGGAAGGTCCGGATCATGGATCGAGATTCTTGGTTGATGGAGGTATTCATGTATGCACAGGATAAGGAATTCGACTCCCACAGATACCTGATCGAGCATCCCCGGACCCGCTGTTTTGATGCTATCCAGGACGTAGCTCGCCTTGCCATAGCTGACTTGTGCCAAATTCACAAGGATGCTCTGCAGCAGTCACCCTTTTGTTTCTTCCTCACCCCTCAAGCAGGACAGAGCTACTTGGAGCCCTTCGAGAGCACAGCGGATGACCCTCGACTGTCACATCAGGTGCAGCTCACTCAGGCGATGGCAGTAACCTACTCCAAAGCATTGGAGGAGATTGGATAGCCTCGGATGCTCCTTACTTCCAGCTACCAGCACTCCGACACTCTCCGTGCTCAGCTTCACCAGAGCCAGGCAGCAGAGTTCGAGCTGGGACGTCTCAGAGACGTAGCTGACTACACGCCATCTTCGCCCGTACCAGCTGACATCCCCAACAACCAGGCACCGACTCGACGTTTGGGACCCCGCACTAGGCGCACAGCGCGCAAGAGTGTGCGGTGTCCTAGTCCGCTACCCGTCATCAACATCGGCAATTCCAGCAGAAGGCGTAGTCTTTCCCGTTCTCGCTCTTGTTCCCGGTCGACTGCCTCCAGTCGTAACCGTTCCCGTTCTCGCACTTCAGGCGTTCGTGCCACGTGTGGTTGTGGGCAGCACCACGTGGGTGAGCCCGAGGAGGACCCAGAGGAGGATCCTGAGGAGCACATCATCTTGGAAGATTAGTAGTGGTTGAGTCAGTAGTACCCAAATAAATGTCTATGTCCTTATAACATTTTATATTATGTTTTGGTGTGCTAGATGGACTGTACCAAGCCTTTGTGCACTTGTGGTACAACCATTCTTAAAACAATTTTGATTTCAATATAAGTTTCTTCTAAGTTGTTACTTGCTTCTTTCTTGTGTGTTGGTTTGGGATGTTGTTTAGTTTCCCCCTAATCTCTTACCTATTCTAGTTCCCTCTTATCTTTTGCTAACCCCGGATACCGCTTCAGATGGTGAACACAAGGAGCAACCCAGGCAGTAGCCGTGATGCCAATGCCCAACCGGAGAACAATATTCCACCACCTCCTGCTCAAGCCCCTAACCTGGAACAGATGATGGCTATGCAACTGCAAATACTTCAAGCCCTTGCTTAGAATCAGGTCCAACAGGTTCCGTAGGCACCCGTTCAAGCACCGCAGTCCAAGCTAGGAGAGTTTATGAGGACCAAACCTCCTACTTTTGCCGGTTCAGTGGATCCATTGGAGGCTGACGATTGGATCAAGGATGTGGAGAAGAAGTTGATTCTGGCTCAGTGCAATGATCATAAGAAGGTGTTGTATGCCGCCCATCAGCTTAAAGGAATTGCTGCTAACTGGTGGGAAAATTACTGTGCTGCTCATCAAGATGTGCAAACCATCACATGGGCAGAATTTGTTGAAGCTTTTCGCACTGCACATATTCCTATGGGCATAATAGAAATGAAGAAAAGGGAGGTTCACAAACTGCAGCAAGGAAACCTTAGTGTTTCTGAATACCTGAATAGGTTCACTCAACTATCCAGGTATGCACCGGAAGATGTTGCATCAGAGTCAACAAAGATTTGGCGATTCATGCAGGGACTTGATCCCAACCTCAAGGTGCAGTTGGTGTCCAATGATTACCCAACATTCCAACACATGGTGAATAAGGCTCTTATTCAAGAAGATGCTCAACGTCAATTGTGTGAGACTCGGAAGAGGAAGTTTCAAGCTCAGTAGGGAGCAAGCAGTTCTCGTTTTCATCCTAATGCACCCCAGTTCAATAGGCCCTTAGAGCCAAGTGTGCCAAGGACGCCATTCGCAGGACCCCGCCCAATCTCGCAAGCTTCTTGAGCAAGCAATGGTGGCCAACTTCAGCAGAACAAGACTTCAGCGGCAGGAGTGCAGTGTTTCAATTGCAAGAACATGGGACATTATGCCAACAATTGTCCTCAAAAGTGCCCAGCAGTTACCCCTGTTCGTTTCAATCTGGGGACTACGCCAGCACGAGCTCCAACTGCAGGTCAAGGCCGTGGGACACCTCAAACTCCAAGGACTCCGTAGGCAATGAGCAGAGGACATCTTAATCATGTTACCGCAGAAGCAGCTCAGGATGCACCCGACGTAGTTCTGGGTAAGTTTCTTGTCAACTCAGTACCTGCATCAGTATTATTTGATTCTGGAGCTTCGCATTCTTTTGTGTCAAAAGATTTTGTTGAAAGATATAATTGAGATGTGCGTTTGCTAAAGAACCCTATGCTAGTCCAATCACCTGGAAGGGAAATGAAAACTAACACGGTTTGCGCTAGAGCAACCATAGATATAAACGGAGTAAAATTCCTAGCGAATCTTATTATAATAGACTCCAAGAGCCTAGATGTAATACTTGGTATGGATTGGTTAACCAAGTATAAAGGGCAGATAGATTGTGCCGATCGTGCCATTACCCTTACCAATTCGGAAGGAATTCAAGTAAAGTATAAGTCAAACACATCTTCTCAGAATATGTGTGGGTTGAATAGTTTGAAGGGAGTAACTCTGGAAAAGGTGCCTACAGTAAGTGAATATCCAGATGTATTTCCTGAAGATTTACCAGGAATGCCGCCGGATAGAGAAATTGAATTTGTTATAAACTTGGTACCTGGTTCAGCTCTGATCTCCAAGAGACCCTATCGTATGCCCGCAAATGACCTGGCTGAAGTTAAGAAGCAAATTCAGGAGCTACAAGAGAAAAGTTTTGTTAGACCAAGTTCTTCGCCTTGGGGAGCACCAGTACTTCTAGTAAAGAAGAAAGATGGCAGTCTTCGCATGTGTGTGGACTATAGATCCTTGAATGATGTGACAATTAAGAACAAGTACCCTTTGCCCCGAATAGATGATTTATTTGATCAGTTAAAAGGCTCATGTATTTTCTCCAAGATTGATCTCCGATCAGGTTACCATCAATTGAAGATTAGACCAGAAGATATACCAAAAACAACATTTGCTACTCGTTATGGATTGTATGAGTTTACAGTAATGTCTTTTGGCCTGACAAATGCGCCCGCATATTTTATGAATCTGATGAATAAGGTGTTCATGGACTATTTGGATAAGTTTGTTGTTGTATTCATTGATGACATTTTGATATATTCCAAGGATGAGGAAGAGCATGCAGAACATTTGAGGATAGTTTTGGAAAAGCTCAAAGAACACCGGTTGTATGCCAAGTTTAGCAAGTGTGAGTTCTGGTTGAAGAAAGTAACTTTCTTAGGTCATGTGATTTCTGCAGGAGGAGTGTCCGTAGATCCCGAAAAAGTAAATGATGTGCTTAATTGGACACAACCAAAGTTAGTATCAGAGATCAGAAGTTTTCTGGGTTTAGCCGGATATTATCGTCGCTTTATTGAAGGATTCTCCAAGCTTGCAAGACCTCTCACTCAGTTGTTAAAGAAGGAAAAGAAGTTTGAATGGAGTAAATCTTGTGAGGACAGTTTTCAAGAACTGAAAAAGAGGTTAACCTCTACACCAGTGTTAACGCTTCCAGATATTTCAAAGAATTTTGAAGTCTTCTGTGATGCATCAAGACAAGGACTAGGCTGTGTTCTAATGCAAGAAGGAAGGGTAGTAGTCTATGCTTCAAGGCAATTGCGTCCCCATGAGGAGAATTATCCAACCCATGATTTAGAGCTAGCTGCCGTTGTGCATGTTCTAAAAATATGGAGGCATTATTTGATTGGTAATCGTTGTGAGATTTACACGGATCACAAAAGTTTAAAGTATATATTTACTCAACCCAATCTCAATCTGAGACAAAGAAGGTGGCTCGAGTTAATAAAAGATTATGATGTTGGAATACATTATCATCCAGGAAAGGCTAATGTAGTAGCTGATGCCTTGAGCAGAAAGAGTTATTGCAATAGTTTGATGATTAAAGACAGTATGCCTGCACTTCAAGAAGAATTCCAGCGGCTCAATTTGGAAGTAGTAGAAGAAGGATTTCTGGCTACTTTGCAGGTTCAACCAGAGGATCGGATCAAGGTATCTCAAAAAGAGGACAAGTATGTCAAGGAAATCAAAGATAATATGAAGAAAGGTAAAGCACCAGGATTTTCAGAAGATGAAGAATGTATCATTTGGTTTGGAAAAAGGATTCTTGTACCTGAAAAGAAAGAAATAAAGGAGCTAATTCTGAAAGAAGCTCATGAATATGGATATTCAATTCACCCTGGGAGTACAAAGATGTACCAAGATCTCAAAGAAAGGTATTGGTGGTCAAGTATGAAAAGTGAAATTGCAGAATATGTAGCTTTGTGTGATGTGTGCCAGCGGATTAAAGCTGAACATCAGAGACTTGCCGGACGTTTGCAACCTTTGCAGATACCCGAGTGGAAATGAGAAGAAATTGGTATGGATTTTATAACTGGATTACCGAGAACAAAATCAGGGTATGATTCAATTTGGGTTATTGTGGATCGTCTGACAAAAGTCGCTCATTTCATTCCAGTAAAGACCACATATTCTGGAGACAGACTCGCAAAACTGTATATGTCAAGAATCGTGTGTTCGCATGGAGTTCCAAAGAAGATTGTGTCAGATCCAGGATCTCAATTCACTTTGAGATTTTGGCAGAAGCTGCATGGACTTTTGGGCACGAATCTAAATTTCAGCACATCATATCATCCGCAGACAGATGCTCAAACAGAAAGAGTAAATCAAATTTTAGAAGACATGTTGAGAGCTTGTGTCTTAGCGAATAAGACTAATTGGGATCAAAGTTTGTCCTATGCAGAGTTTTCCTATAATAATAGTTATCAATCCAGCTTGCAAATGTCTCCGTTTGAAGCTTTGTATGGCAAAAAATGCAGGACACCGTTGTATTGGAAAGAAACCGGAGAAGGGCAAGTGTTTGGACCAGATGTGTTGCAACAAGCAGAAGAGCAAGTTCACTTAATCCAGGACAGATTAAAAACTGCACAAACAAGACAGAAAAGCTATGCGGACAATCGTCGAAGAGCGTTAGAAATTTGTACCTGGAGATCATGTGTATCTGAAAGTTTCACCTCTCACAGGAATGCGTCGTTTTGGAGTCAGTGGGAAGCTTGCTCCTAGATTCATTGGACCATTTCCTATCCTAGTGAAAAGGGGAGAAGTTGCTTACCAGTTGAAGCTTTCGCCTCAGTTGTCAAAGGTGCACGACGTCTTCCATGTGTCCTAGTCAAGAAAGTGTCGCAGAGTGCTAAAAGAACAGATGCCTCTAGATGAAGTGAATTTGAAGGAGGACTTAACTTATCCAAAGTATCCAGTCAAAATTTTGGATGAAGCAGAGCGTCGTACCAGAAACAAGATCATCAAATTCTGTAAAGTGCAGTGGAGCAACCATTCTGAATCAGAAGCAACATGGGAGCGTGAAGAAGATCTAAGAGCAGAGTTCCCTAGTCTTTTTCTCAATCCGTCCGAATCTCAGGGGCGAGATTCTTACTAAGGGGGGTAGGTTTGTAACATCCCAAAAATTCGCTTTCTGTAAAAACTTAATTTTAAATTAATTATTTTAAAGTATTTGAACTTTATTTGGATTTATCTAGATTTTATTTCAAAATCTAAATCAAGAAACTGTATTTTAAATATTTTATTAAAGCCAAAATGAGTTCATTTTATTTTTCCCAACCTTCCTTGAATTTTTAAATAATTTTTAAGAATTTTTTGGAATTAAAAATCAATTTTAAAGAGTTCAAAAGTAGTTTATAAAATTATTAAAGACAAATTTGAAATTAAAAATATTTTTCCTAAGTCTAAAATAACTCCAGGAATATTCTATGAATTTTCTAAAATTTTTAGACATTAATTATTATTTTCTAAGTATTTATAATGTTTCTAGTATTTTCTGAAAAAGCAATCCAAAAATAAAAGTCAATTTAATCCCAGGCTGCCATGTGTCACTATCAGATCGAATCCATCTCTTTCTTTGATTTAATCTTAGCCATCCAAAGCCACTTACCCCTTCATTTAAATCCAGCGGCCTTGATTCTTTCACTTGCCACTTGTCACCCATCCGACGGCTCGTACCCCTTCATTCCCCTCTCTCTCACCGACTCATGGGCCTCACCCGTCATATGTTTCTTCTACCTCACCTTCTTCCTCCTCTAGTTCTCTCTCTTCCTCCATTAGAGCCGAAATAAAGCTCATTAAATCGGCCGTTTCTTCTTCTTTTAATCCCCGAGCAAGTGCGCAATGAAAGCCCCTAATCACCCCTCTCTAACACCGGCCGTTTCCCGTCCTTTAATCCTCTCTAAAACCGCCGGCTGCTCCTCTTCTTTCTCCACCTATAAAACCCTCCCCCCATGCGCCGGCTCCTCCCCATCGGTCTCTCCTCTCCCCACCGCCGTCCTCCACCTTTCGGCCGTCGCCCCCGACCGTCGGAGCCATCGTCCCGACCACCAAACTCCGCCGCTGCCGCCGAGCACTCTCTCTCTCCTACGCGCGCCGCCGCTTTTTCTCGCCGCCGCCGCCTTCTCCGGCCATCTCCTGAGTCATCGCTGGTAAGAGCCCAACCCCAGCCGCATCCCCTTCCCGCGCCGCCCCTCTCTTCCCTCACTAGGGCCTCCATACTCCATAGCCGCCACCTCCATGTTTGCTTCGGGTGTTTCTTCATCAAAGAATAGCTCACTCCTTTGCTTTTTATTCCTTGGTGACGCTTCTTTGTCACGAAAGAACAGATGCTCACTTGGTTAGTAGAGGCAAGCTAAAGCATTCATGTGGGAGGTGCTGTGTTTGAATCTTGGGCAATGCATATTGTTTTTACTGTTAGCCTTTGCCCATTTTCTGTCTCTAGTCAATGACAAGCGGGACCCAGTTGTCATGTATTATTAAAAAAATATCTACTCAATGACAGCTGGTCCCCACACGTCATACACTCAAATATATCCAAAAATCAGCCAAAAATAAGATTCCAGAGAATATTCCCTCGGTTTTGCATTTTGTGGAATTTCCAATTCATTCAATCTTCCAATCGCTCGTTCTCCGTCGTCCGAACTCCGAATCCAGTGATTCAAATTTCTAAATTTGTATAAAATCATAAAATTTCTTCCAGTACATATTTTATATTTTTGTGATTTTATTTTTATATATTTATTTGTTTGTTTTGTCATTTCGCGCGTAGAACCCGACGTCGTCGAAGAGTTTGTCGAGCCGCAGCAAGAGGGACCAAATAGCGCACAAGGCAAGTATCCTTTGAACATTTTGCACCTATGTTTGAGAAATGTTTTGATTATTTTAAAGTTATGTGCATCGCTATTTACATAGAACTCTAATTTATGTCTTAGCAAATTAGTTAAAACAATTATTGTTATGCCCTCGATTGAAATTGAATGTCATGTACCCTTGTAACCCTAGGATCACCTTTGTCTCAATAATGAGAATAAAATAATATTTTGTTAATATTAGAACGGTAGTATAATGCTTAGTCATGCTATTTAATTCTTTTGTAACCTTGAAATGGGAAATTATGTTTCATTACAATAATCTTTGTATTCGGAAATTAGTAGCGATTGGTGTTGCCGCTGGTCTTTTAAAAATAAATAAATAAATAAATTGTGAAAATTGTTTTAGACCAGGGCAGATGGTTAGATTGGATTGGTGTGGTTAGACGAGATTTTGTAAGATGTATGTTCCGCCCTAGTTGATTAAGGACCGACTCTTGTGATTGTCCAGACTGAGCATTACCATACAACCCCAAGTCTATATGGGTACGACCTTGCTGACTAACTTACGATAGTCTAGTTTAGGTGCCACCAGTGGAAAGTGGGTGCCAGGGATTTACTGGTTTATTCACAGTGAGGGACAGGGATTTACTATACTCATATGGCGCAAGAGGGGGCTTCTGATTGGGTGGATTTAACCCTTCTGCGGTGAAACCTTAGCGGGTGGTGTCTAGCTAGACTAAAGTGAGGTAAAGGCTTTGTGATATTTTATCTGGGTCTCATGCCAAAGGAAGCATGGTGACTGTTAGGATAATTTATCTCTTGGGGGTAAAGTTGTACATCCTCTGCAGAGTGTTAAACTATTCGAATAGCCGTGCCCACGGTCAAGGGCAGGCAAGGAATGCATTCACATGGTAAATCTTTGGTTTTCATTTTAAAAACAAAGTTTTGAAATCCCGAGAGTGGAGGGAACTCTCGAAAGGATATACTGGCGGCTGGAGCCAGTGCGGGTCGTTGGAACCCGTAGTTTTAAACTTCATCGGTTAGAGTTGATTATGTAGTGTTGGTGCATAGAATCTTCACTACAAAATGTTTACTAGTTTCAGCTAAAACAATTACTTTGTTCAAATTAATGCCTTCGAAAATATTTACTATTATTTAAAACAAAACATTGCTTGTGCAAAAGAACCATATAGCCTTCCTTTGTTAAGCCTTGCATCTACTGCATTTCTTTCCCAAGACATGTGGAGTACTTTATGTACTCACATGCTGCACTAAAATCAACTCAGAGGAATATGAAGCTCAAGAGGGAGACTACGACTACTTCGCGTGCGGATTCGATGAAGGATTCCTGGAGTACTAGGTTGCGCTTCCCCAGTCAATTGCCTGTGGCGTATTGACGGGTCTGCGCTAGATTTATCTTTTGCTTCCGCCGTGTGTTTTGTGTGTGTGTGAGGTCTTAAAACCTTAGTTATAATAAAGAGACCTTCCAGTTTGTGTTCTTTATTATTGTAATAATCGTTGTTGGTTATGTACTCATCACTGTTTGACTATGTGACTAGCTTTGATCTGGGACTAGTGCTGTAATACACAGAGGGTCTGGATTCGGTAATCCAGAGTCCCGACAGTGGGGTAGAATGGGAAATCCCCATTCTACTCCTTAGTACGTACAAAGGACGAGGGTACATTGGTATATTTACATTGGTATATTCCTCTACACTACTGGCCCTATTACATATTAGGCGAGTTGCAAGGCCCAGTCACGGGGGGTTGGGCCACCCCCACAACAGGTACATTGCCTAGATGTCGTCAATAGATAAGTGGGTGTTGCTATGTTCAGAAAGTGGCATGGATGCACAGCTACTTTGACGTTGAGGGGGCTAGGTACCGCAATAACGGGGGTGGCTTACAAGTAGTTACAAACTTCTCTCAGTTCTTCCTTGAATGAATTTATCTCTCTTCAAAGTGAGGTGGTTATCTTCTCTCGAAGCGAGGCAGATAGTTGTTCCTCATGTTATGCACGAAGCTCCCGTTTCATTTGTTCCTCGTGCTCGGCCTTGGATCTCTTCCTACTCCTATATGCCTCAGAGTTGTTTGAAAATCCGTGCCTCCAAGGTACATAAGGAGATTGGAGATCCCGTGAACTAGGCTCTAGGACAATAAACTGTGTGAGATTAGAGAGCATATCTAATGGGTCCCATTAGCTACAGTGCTCTTTCTGTATGGAAGGTTGAGCATTGGCTTTTAATGAACTCGAGGTCTATATGACTCATGGAATCGTCCTACAGGATTCCTAGAAGAGTTCACCTACGTGAGTGTGATTGTGAGGTCGCAATCAAAGAAAGATGAGAGTATACTTTCTTAAGCACTCATGAGCTAGATCGGGGACATGACCGTAACGCCCCAACCCGAGAGGTAAAGGGCAAGCCGCCTAGTATAGAATGTGACTTGGGTGAAAATTCTCACACCAAAGCATTGGATCAAGGCGAGGTCCTCCTATGTCTGTGTAGAGTCGTAGTCCTTGTCGCTAGACTTTGGATTCAAACCCACAAGGTACCCATCGTCGAACAGCTGTATATTAAACAAGACATTGGACATCTTTTATCAATTGATAAATTGATGGGGACTGTTGTATCTGCGAGGGCATTTTGGGAATTTCTCAATTGAGAAAAGAAATAAAAGAAAAAAAATACATGCAGGCGGGGCCCACCTGGCGGTGTGCCACGCGAAGAGATAAGGGAGGAGACTACGTCTCCTCCGTGAGAGCGGCTCGTGCACGTGCGATGACTTGGGTTGGCGGTTGGACTTCACTCAGATCTAGAAAAGCGGCGGCTGATTTCGGCGGCGCGTGGAGAGAGGTGGCGACTGGAGAGGCAAGCGACAGAGGTGCGGGCTGGCCCGGGTTCCTTGGAGCCGGCAGCTCGCGTCACCTCCTCGCAGCCCCCCCCCCCCGTCTCTTCTTCAAAAGCCCGAGCTCTCCATGGTGGGGTAGATCTCTTCGGGTACTAATTTGCTCTCTTGAATCTGCTTCTTCTTCTCGGTTCTTTGGGTGTGCGGAGGTTTGGAGCTTCGGCACCATCTCCGATTGAGGCCTTTTGCCTTCAGTTTCTGTGCACCCTTTCTGGTGTGAGAGGAAATCCGAGGTGGAAGGTCTACCCGAGGGAAGATAGAGGCTGTGACGGCTCCCTGTTGTGTTTGAGTGCTCTCGTCCGAAGTACTTTTGCGGTCTTGTGCGGTGTTCCCCTGAACTTCAACTCCAGCGTCGGGCATCCGAGGTCGAAGAGGGCTCTGTATCTCTGAAGGTCACACTCCTCTTCTTCATCGGCACAGAGGGGTGATAGGTTTTCTGGGACAACACTTTCGAGTGTGCCTTACCTTGTTCTTTGTGTTATCTTCAGTTTGGTTTACCTCTGGACGGTTTTGAGTACCGTCTGTACCATAAGTATTCAGATCTTTCTGCATTTTGTGGCAGTAGTACTTGTTCTTCCTTTTAGTTCAAGTACATGGGATTGCACCGTTTATTTCTGGGCTCAGATTATGCTATGTGATGAACTAGTCTAATACTGATTGTGATCTTGATAGAAGAATCAGATTTGAACTCTAATAATTTGATTCCTCTAATTGAGCTGTAGCCTGTTGTATATCTGTTGAGAAGATTTGTTAACATGCAACTGAATTTGTAGAGTATGCGGTAGTTTCTACTTTGTTCTGTTCATGTCAGATTATTTCTACGCAGTAATATCCTTTGTTCGGTTCAGATTCAATTTAATCTATCTTTGTCAACTGTTATTGATTGTTGCGTATGGTTAGAAACCTGAGAGCATACTGTCTTGTTTGCCTTTGCATGTGAACATTTAAATCTGATAGTCAAGCTAGAGTTATTCTGTGCTCAGTTCTGTCAGTAAGAAAAGATTTAGAGCTCATATCCTGATTTTAGTTATAAGATCATTTATGGAGAGTATGCACATTCGCATGAGAAGGCCAAGATCTATGATCTTGCACAACTCTGTTCTGAGAGCAATGTTAAAACAATTAATTTGTTATATGCTAGATTTAATTGTTTATTTGCTTAGAGGACAGATTATCATGTTATTTTCAGCATATTGGTGTTTATATTCTTTGAATATTTACATGGGTGTGAATGGCAAGATAGAATTAGACTCGGCCGTCAGTGGTGGCTCTGGCAAAGGGCAATGCTAGCTTCAATGGGTGGTAATGCCAAGGACCTTAGGGGAATGGTGGGATGAAGTAGTCCTGGCAAGTGCCTCCTACAAGCACCCACAATAGAGGCTGTGGCACTGGATGAAGATGGCGAGGACAGCAGGGCAAACCAAGGTGGTGATGCTCTAGTTGGAGGACAGGGACAATAACTCCGATGAGCTTGTACTTCAGATTAGGGTGTCATCGTTGAAGGAAGGAGAGGGAGGCAACAGGTGTAGGGAGAGTCTCATCAGTGACCTCAAATCTTCAACAGTGGTGGCAGCGGAGGTTCGATTCAAGGTGAAGCAGCATCTCAATGTTGGACTGATGTCGGCGAGATGGGTCTACGTAGAGGGAAGGACAAGAAGCACTACAGTGATGGAGGAAGGCATTGGAACTCACCAATGGGGCTTCGATGTTGCCAATCGCAATAGCGACAGCAACTAACTTGAGTGAGCTTGCTTTAAGCAGTGGCAATGTTTCCGATGGTCAGAGTTTAGGGTTTCGAAGGTGGTGGAACATGGAGCACATAAATCAAGGATGGTTGAGGCTTTTATAGCCTCGAGGTAGAGACACGTTCTTGGCACTAATGCTTAGAGACGGTGCTGCAGGGCCAGCGGCGGTTTTTCTAATCTAGGTTTAGGGTTTAGGGTGTGATGCTGGATTAGCTCAAGACGAAGGGAGAGGGGGAAGGAGTGGGCCTCAGCCCCAAAAAAATAGAGGGAGGTAAGTAGGCCGAGCAAATTCGGCTCACGAATGAAATGAAATTTAGAATTGATTTTCGAATTTAGGAAAGGTTGAGAAATCAAATAAATGTGGAGTAAATAACAAATGAACTCCAAAAATTCAAAAAACAATTCGCTTGTGCATATTTGGATATGTTGAACTTAAATAAAATATTTTAGTTAGAAATTATTATTTTATTAATCATATTAAATCATTTTTAATTTGTAGAATTCATTTTAGGGTTAGATTTGGAAATAATTCTGGCGATGGGTTATTAATAAAAATAAATTAAAAAGTGGTTAAAAAATGAAAATTTCTCTTACATATATCCTCCGACTCATACAAGGTTGAGCAAAGAATCTAGATATCAATTTACATTCACGTGTCATTGGTAAAATAAAATTACACTACAACAGAACATGGGTATAGTAACACTTGACTGTAACACAATACAATTTGTGTTACAGGGAAAAAACTTAGCAACATATACTTTGTGTCCCAGGAGACTCTGTAACACATACTCAATATGATCAATAAACGTGTTACAAGTATATAGTGCAGCAACATAAACATGTGTTACAAAGCCATCTGGTAACATATAATATATGTGTTACAGACATATGTTACTTGCTACTCTAGGGATAACCTTATCTAACATTGATAGATTGTACAAACAACACCACTGCTAGATTGAAGATATTGATCTTATTTAATAGAAATTGGAGGGGGCAAAGGTAGCAAAGGTAGAAATTCTTAAATTTACACTAATTTTGTCCTTTAAAACAAAAAACTGCAGCCTAGCTTTTGGTTTGGAAACATGCCAGAAATTTAGTAAAGCAGAGATAAATATATGTGGAAACTCGCTGCTATTTTTTATGTTAAAAAATCTGTTTGCAAGTTGTAGAACCACAAGGTAGATTTATTTGCAAAGTTGAAATTTTAATTGTGACGAAAAGTGCTAACATGTTCATCATACAAAATAATCCAGATTTGTAAATTCATATAGTCCAAAATAATTAGACATTATATAAGTGTGTACGCAACATTCAGACAAGTTTTTCTAATCGCATTTATATTTTCCCATAAGTAGTTAACCTGAAACGTCCTTTAAGAACAAGTATTCATTGGATAACAGAAATTTTCCTCTCTCAGATAACATGTACCCAGGCCACGAACGTACAGTCCAAATGAGTTCAATAAAACTAGACCAAAGCTAGAGGGATAAAAGGAAATAAAAATGGGACTTTGGCAACAATACATGCCAAAAAATTAACAGCTGCAACTAAGTGAGCAAAAAATAATCGATGACAACGTTTGAAGCAGTCTGAAAATCATTTAATCAGCTACCAATATTCCAAAACATCACCAGTAGCAATCTAACATTGAGGTTAAAATCACTGCGCATTAAGAAGCTTTGCATCCAAGCATCATCACATGAAGCAAACCCTCAACAATTAAAGAGTGCATATGAAGCATCAATAAATGCCTTGCCAATAATGGAGAACCGATGCCATCTCTACAGATCTGCTCAAACACCTCGTACGTTTAATCCTTTTTGGTGCATGTTGGTTCGCACAGACTGAGCATCCATTTTACTGTAACGACCCGCGTTTCGTAATTAATCTAAGTGCCATTATTAGTGTTACTAATATCGATTTAATGGCTAAATTAACAATTGGGATTAAATTATTGGGTTTTAGTTATTGTTAAATCAATAGCTATCTATGTATTCATCCACATAATTAAAATTAGAGAGCATTCATTTCAAGTAGAGATCCATCGCATGCATAAAAATTTCATTTAGAATAAATGGAGATAGAATATACATTTATAGAATTACATTATTCTGTGTACATCAATATTAAGAGAAAGCCAAATTCATACACGGGCATTTCATACATTAGCAATCTGTTGTCGAGTTGCCACCATTTGTGAGCAAGCATCTCAGCGCAACCACACAGAGACAAGGAAAACGGAATGAGTAGCACCACATCACACACCACCAGCACGGCCGAAAGCGACGGGAGGAGTCAAGGCGGCGAAGACCAAGAGTCGACAAGGAGCGGAAGGGGGGCCAATCGGGAGCGGCGTCCGTAACCGTAGCGGCAAGGGGCAGAACCGCAAGCCGTGAAGCCATCCCAGGAGATCACTGCCAAGCATCACCTAGCACCAAAGCGACAGTAGCCACCAGTCACCCCCAAACCCTTCCACCAGAAATAAATCAACATCGGTGGAGGTAACTCATAGAGCACTCGCCATATACATTCCTCAACATCAAACATATACAACTAGAACATCAAACCATGAAGCACTGGTGCAGCACCATGGAGACCACACAGTAGGCCAACCGGAGTTAGAGGAGTGGAGTAAAGAGGGGAGAAAGGAGTGAGCTCACCGTAGATGGAGGCGGCGGCGCGCTACCACCAGCGCAGCCACGGCCGGCGGCCACGGTGCACTTCCCTGGCGTGCGGCGGCACAAGTCGGCCATGACTACCCGGGGCGGCATACCTCCGAACCTCGTATTAAAAGTAAAAACCATTAGAAATCAAAAGAAGTAGCAACCAAATCCATAAGAAATCGGGCAGATCTGAGGAAGAAAACACCGGATCCGGGCCCTAGGCCTGGGGTCTGGCAGCAAACCCATGCGAAACCGAGCGGCACAAAGGTAGGGGCCGGCGCAGCAACAAGTCGCCGCTGGGATCGGTCGAGCGAGGGGAAGACGGGTGCGGGAGAGCCGCACCTGGGCGAAGCGGCGGCACGGCATGGGAAGTCAGGCCCGGGGAGTCGAACCGCGAAGAGGCGGCACAAGGGAGCGCAGAGAAAGAGGGAGCCCAGAGAAGAGAGGGGGGAGAAGAAGTGAGGCGTCGGCGGAACAGGCAAGGAAAGAAGAGAGAGGCGGAGAGTTAGAAGCCGAGACGTCGGCAGAGGGGCGAAGAGGCCGAGGGGGAGGAGGCGTTGATGGAGCGACACGAATTAAAAGCCGGGCAAAGAGGAAGAGTCGGCCAGCAGTTCCAGAAGAGGAAAAGAAAATAGGAGCAGAGAAAGAGGTAGGAAAAAAATTTAAGTAGGAAGAGGAGAAGAGAGTAGATTAGCCAAAATAGAAACATTCTTAGATCGGCGTTGTAATAACAGTGTATATTAGCAAATTACCAGAATAATTTGCCGTTGGGTACATGGGTAGGTATTTATTAAGCCGTTGGGAGAACCCACACAATCCGGGCCAGTATTTGGGTGCCGGGTGGGGGACCCCGTGGAGGAACCCACAAGAGCCGCAACCATGCGAAGCCGAACGGCGAGGAGAGGGCGGTCCAGGTGGCGCGGCGCGGCGCCGATGGGGCCGACGAAGTGAGGAGGGGGAAAGGCGCTTCGAGAGAGCCGGCGGTAGGGGCGTGGAGGCGGAGCCGGGGAGTAGAACGGAGGCGGCGCAGAGAGAGGGAGCCGAGAGAAAAGAGGCGGGGAGGAGGAATGGAGGCGTCGGCGGAGCGGGCGAGGAAATAAGAGAAGGGAGGCGGGAAGACAGGAGCCGAGGTGCCGGCAAAGCTCCGAAGAGATAAAGGTCGGGGCAGAGGGGAGTTGAGGCGTCGGTGGAGCGGCGAGAAATAAAGGCCGGGCAGAAGAGGAAGGGTCGGCCGGCGGTTCCAGAAAGAGAAGAGCAGGGGTGGAAGGGTAGGCAAGCATTAAATCGTAGTCAATGTATTTAATTGCAGACGACAACCCAAGCTACGGTTTTCTCATTAAATCCCAGTGTCAATCCTCTAGGTTTGATGTCCTCCATGTTTGATAAAAATAATATGAGTTCTTGATTTTAGTTTGTTTTGATTTCTGATTGGAAGTAGATGATGGTTTTCTCATTGTGCTCCATTTGAATAAATGATACAACTTCTTTTTAACATAGGGAATGAGTGGATTTATACGCCATTAAGAAGTTACTGTTTTCCCCTAGACCAAGTGATGAATACTTGTCTGGGATATATGGTTTTCTTGACTTTGCATACAGGGGGAGAAGTCCTGTAGCAAAAATCAGATGCCCAGCTACTAAAAGCCAAGAAACATAAAGGCCAAAAAGAACCGAATTTCTACACTACTCTGGGACTACGTGCCCAGCTACGCTCGAGAACTCGCTCTTGAGACCGCCCAAATCTTTCGCGTTTGGGACCACACTCAGAGCTCGCCTCCGAGTGCAACCTACACTACCATGGATCTCCGTGCCCAGGCACGCCTGAGAACTCACTCTCAGGATCGCCCAAAACTCTCGCGTTTGGGACCACGCTCAGGGCTCATCCCTGAGTACGCCCAAGACTTCGTTCCTGGATACGTCCGAAACTTACGCGTTCGAAGCGCCACGGACCACTCGTCCGGGAAATCTTTAGTGCAGAATGGGAGTAAGCAATTTTTTAACCGACCATCTTTCTTGCCACCATAATACCTCTATATAGGTATTTTTCCTATATAGGAAGCCTCTTTTCTACACCCGGGTGTAATTACACCCTATATCGTATCTCGCAATGTAGGGAGTATCATCTAGGTGGTATGAACAATTTTTCAGAGGTGGTATGTACATTTTTTTTGACATACTCCTTTTTATGCGCGTATATGAGGGTATTTACAAAATACGCTAAAAACTATGAACTCCTTTACAAGTTTTTCGTGTGGTTCACATTGGAGTATCTTATAATTAGTATACAAATATAGCTAAAGTGATAAAGGAGTATTTCATGTTTGTTTAGGTGGTATATTAGAGGTGGGTGTAATTACACCCGGGTGTAAAAGGTATTTTTCCTATCTATATATATTTATATAAAAGGTGGCATGATACTTAATTAGTTCTCAAATTGAAAGGGAAACGAAGTTAAGGTATAATATTTCTCCCTAACTCATTTTTAATGCTAATACTCAGTTTTATCTACCCTATGTTGCTAGCAGGACAATCTGGACAGCAAGGAAAATGCAGTAAAATGAATAAACAGATGCAGTAAAAACAAGTAATTTCTAAAATTTCAACTGTTCTACCCAGTCTACTCAAAACACCTATGATTTAGGATGTAACACAGCATGCAAGACCAAGTAACCATAGATTATTACCTATAGATCATATTTCTCCTTCTAGCATTATTCTACCGTTTTACCTTTATTCATTATCCTAGCAATTACTACCCGTATAATTTTTTTTGGACTACTACTGCAGAATTTTTTTTGATTTATTCTAACATAGAAAAGAATTGATGACAAGAATTAATTCTTCTTCGCCCGGCTTTTAATTCGTCTTCTGGAACTGCCGGCCGACCCTTCCTCTTCGCCCGGCTTTTAATTCGTGCCGCTCCATCGACGCCTCCTCCCCCTCGGCCTCTTCGCCCCTCTGCCGACGCCTCGGCTTCTAACTCTCCGCCTCTCTCTTCTTCTTTCCTCGCCCGTTCCGCCGACGCCTCACTTCTTCTCCCCCTCTCTTCTCTCGGCTCCCTCTTTCTTTGCGCTCCCTTGCGCCGCCTCTCCGCGGTTCGACTCCCCGGCCCCACGCCGACTTCCCACGCCGTGCCGCCGCTTCGCCCGGGTGCGGCTCTCCCGCACCCGTCTTCCCCTCGCTCACCGATCCCAGCGGCGACTTGCCGCTGCGCCGGCCCCTACCTCTGCGCCGCTCGGTTTCGCATGGGTTTGCTGCCAGATTTGGGGCCTAGGGCCCGGATCCGGTGTTTTCTTCCTCAGATCTGCCCGATTTCTTATGGATTTGGTTACCACTTCTTTTGATTTCTAATGGTTTTTACTTTTTAATACGAGGTTCGGAGGTCTGCCGCCCCGGGTAGTCATGACCGGCTTGTGCCGCCGCACGCCGGGGAAGTGCACCGTGGCCGCCGGCCGTGGCTGCGCTGGTGGTAGCGCGCCGCCGCCTCCATCTACGGTGAACTCACTCCTTTCTCCCCTCTTTACTCCACTCCTCTAACTCCGGTTGGCATACTGTGTGGTCTCCATGGTGATGCACCAGTGCTTCATTGTTTGATGTTCTAGTTGTATATGTTTGATGTTGAGGAATGTATATGGCGAGTGCTCTATGAGTTACCTCCACCGATGTTGATTTATTTCTGGTGGAAGGGTTTGGGGGTGACTGGTGGCTGCTGTCGCTTTGGTGCTGGGTGATGCTTGGCGGTGATCTCCTGGGCATGGCTTCATGGCTTGCGGTTCCGCCCCTTGCCGCTGCGGTTGCGGATGCCGCTCTCGATTAGCCCCCTTCCTCTCCTGGTCAACTCTTGGTCTTCGCCGCCTTGACTCCTCCCGTCGCTTTCGGCCGTTTTGGTGGTGTGTGATGTGCTGCCTAGGGCTCGGATCTGGTACCTTCTTCCCCGGATCTGCCCCGATCTCTCATTGATTTGGTTGTTATTTCATTTTATTTCTCATGATTTTATTCTTCATGTTCTAGGCACGGAGGTGTGCTGCCCCGGGGTGGTCACGACCGGCTAGAGCTTTGGGTGCTTGGCGGTGATCTTCTAGGGTTAACGGTCCCTGGCTTGCGGTTCGTCCTCCTTGCCGCTGCGGTTGCCAACGCCGCTCCCGGTCGGCCCCTTCCGTTCCTGGTCGCCCCTTCCGCTCCTAGTAGGCCACTGATCCTCACCGCCTTGACTGGCTCCCATCGCTGTCGGCTGTGCTGGTGATGGGGAAGGAATTTGTATAATTATTGTAATTTGTATTGTCATGGTCATGTAGTACAAGTTGCAATATTTTTAGTTGACTTGTTATAAGTTTTAATTTGTCGCACAATGGATGCAATTGATTTTATCATATACGAATTGTAATTAATTACTGTTGTACTACGGATTGTTATATATACCTTAGTTGAGTTGAAAGCTTTTACTTTTCATGCAATTGAATTTTATTACTCACTTTAGCCTATACAAACTGGTATTCGCCCTCGTCAATGGAGTTACGATAGTAACACATTTGTTTATTGTTGTTGGTTTCGCCCTACACAGATACACACAAAGTTTAAATTCCCCTGTATTTTAGATCATTAGCTACCTAATTAATCCTACTTAACATCCTAATTCGTCATTTAGGGTTAATTTACGACGTGGGTCGTTTCAATAATTTTGTGCAATATGTGATTCTTGTGAAAGAAAATAATTCTGTAATTAATTAATTGTCATTTCGAAAAAAATCATTACTTTTCCTCTCTCTAGATCTGTGTGTATATATATTTATATATATTAAAATAAGTTTCTACAAAATGTTTTGGTGTAAGAAAGTGTGTTGCTACTCATATTACAGTGGTGTTACTATTGCTCTAAAAATATGTTACTGCAGTAGCTTGTTGTAGCACATATTTGTGTTACCAGAGTAGTTTGTTGTAGCACATAATATGTGTTTTTATAGATAAGATATGTGTTGCAAGGTAGTAATATGTTTTCAGATATGTAGTAGCACTTATCACGTGTTACTTCAAACCTAGCTAGTAACATGGGCTATAAGAACAATTAAAAATTGTGTTACTACAAAGACTAGTAACATCTTTATTGACATGTAGTAGCACATAGATGTGTTACTATAGTCCCTTCCTGGTGTAGTGTTACTTTCACGTGTGAAATTTGGACTTGTAAGTCACCAACAGTTCATGCAACAATGTCTTTTCAGCTCCATGTGATGAGAGTTATCTCCAAGTTAGCTAATATTGTGAATTATTTGTGACAGGTCATACAATGCTAATAACATCATTGTTATTGATCAAAAATAAATATATCCATCCGAAACTTATTATTCATTATTTCTGGGAATCTGCGTGTAATATTCCACAGAGAATCGCTTGCTGGAAAGCAAAAATGACATCTACGTGTTATTTGTTCCCAGAATCTAAAGCTTTGGTGGATGATGGGGAATACTTCATCTTACCTTAAGAAAAATAATACAAAATGTTTAAAAAATCAGGATACAAACAATTTCTGCTGGGTTCTTATAGAGCATATTGCTTAGATTTGTATTGCACTATTTGATTATTTTATTGAGATATTGTACATTTCAAAAGGCCAATTCGTTACCATGAAATTGAAGTGTCGCATCTCATACGGATTGTTTTTTCGAAACAATAAACAAATTTTGTATACAATAATTAGTGCAACAGCCACCATTTTGATACTGTGCAAGTGATGAAGGCTTGGAGAACTGGACAACCACTCGTGCGCTCCTCTACTCCCACACGTAACATTTGCTTCTCCACTATTGTCATCGTGATGGACTCCAAGCATTAACCCTGACCAATACAGATTTTCAAGGTCAATTTCCCACATAATAAGTTCAGAATTCATCGACAATAATAAAGCATAAGTTGAACTTTAGAAATGAAATTAGATGGCCTAAAAATATTTGAGGTAGAAAACCTATGATAACATTAAAAAAAAGATATCTACACAAAGAAGTGATTATTACAACATTTCCTTTAAATAAGAGGCAGATGTAGTCCATGTCGATGTGTTCCCAATTCCCATCAACCATAATCACAAATGAGGTGTATAGGCTAAAAAATCACCTGCGGTGTGAGGAGTACTTTGTTCCTCCAAATTAGACCTTCATAAGTTTTTGTTCAACTTCTAATTCAGGTATCCCACTAAAATCATAGCTCAGAAAAGCATAGATGAGAAAAGAAGCAATGATTTAAAATTGGAGATACGTTAACAAAGGAAATCTTCGGAATCACACGCTATCATTTTTAAATAAAGTAATACATTGGAAATCTTATGGAATACACCCATTTTATTGGTTCCGTACTTGCGTATGCATGAAATTTCCATGGGAAAGGTTGCTTTCAATTTTTCCATAGTTTATTGCTAACAGATTAGTCACAAAGTTATCATTGCAGATACAATATTGTGTTACTTTAAGTAATAAAATTAAATTAAACACACATGTGCGCTACCAAATGAAATGGACATGTCAAGTTTAGGGCCAGTTAACACACAAATTTCATCAGGCTGGGGCCTTAGTTCCACCTTCCACGCCATCTATCGTCAGCCACAACAAAATCAATTAGAGAAAGGCAAGAGCAAATCTATAGTTTATAGGACGAAACTATTCTATACCTTCTCTAGAATTATCGTATACCCCTTCCCCTTCTTCCCATCCCTCCAATCTCGAACAACTCCCTTCCCCTGTCCCTCCCCCACACTCGAACCACCTTCTTCTACTTGAACCCCCTCCTATGTTACGTGCTTCCTCCACACACTAAAACTGGTTCCTCACTAAAATCGCTCCATCTTGTAGTAATGTCGCAAGGAATGTGCAGTAAAAATTGGTAATTGTGCAGTACCATTGGATTGCTAAACCTTTAGAATCCGATCGTATAAAACTTCATCTCGTCGTAACGTCGCAAGAAACATGTTGCAAAAAAAATCGATAGTTGTCGGATTACTACACCTCTAGAATCTGATCATACCTATGTCTCGTAGTAACGTTGGAAGAAACATGTAGTGACATCCTATAATAGGTGCAGTAATACGACATGTCTGTCTCATAGTAATGGTGGAGGAGGTAGGAAATCAGTGGTGAGAGGAGGCAGTAAGCTAGGAAGCTGATCAGTGGAGGAGGAATGAGAAGGCTTGGATTGGGTGTTTAAGGTGTTGTTAATGCTTGGGCCGAATTGTGAAGGAGGCTAACCAAGAGAGAGAGAGAGAAAACAAGCCATTGGGCTGAGCAATGCCTAGCCCGGCCCAACCTTGACCCGTGCAGCTGCTGTGGCTATAAAGTGGGTGCGTAGGGCAAAGGAGGTGGCTACCCTAGCCTTCACCCATTAGCACCCCTCCTTTTCCCCCAAGCCCCTGCTCCCCTAACCCGTGCCATCACCACTCCAGCTTCCGTGTGGCATGCGTCGTGCTGTCCTTGCTTTGCACCACCACCGCCGCCCTAGCCAAGCTCATTGTCACCCTGCTTGCTCATCCTCCCATGCAACCCTAGCTCTTTGTGCTCCATCAACGCCATTGCTGAGCTGCACACCATTGCCGCTAGCCGGCCTCGCCGCCATGTCGTCAACCCGCCATCGTACCAGCCGTGCTGCACCTCCTACTCCCCATGCCCTCGTAGCTGCCACCTTTCTTCCGCTTTGCTCCATCATCCCAGGCTATTGACACCACCATCGGTCGTCATCCTTGCACCTGGCAGAGAAGAAGGAAGGAGGGTGGGGACTAGTCAAGAGGAAGAGAAGAGAGAGAGAGGAGAGGTAGGCTCGGTGAAAGATAGAAGGGAGAGAGGAGAGGAAGGCTCGGTGAAAGATAGAAGGGAGAGAGGAAGAAAGGGAGAAGGAGAGGAGGAAGAATAGGAGCTGACTGAAGGAACGAGAGAAGCAAGAGAAGGAAGAAAAGAAGGGGCCTAGTGGCTATGCTCCTAAAAAAACCAACAAATACTTAATTATCACAGCCCTTACACACTCAACCACGGTCTTAAAAGCACAGCGAAAAAACATCAACTACGGTAAAAAAAATCTTTAGCCGCAACCCAAAACAGCTGAGGCCCTAGATTATTTGTGTCTTCATGCGACAGTTCCTGAGACCCATAATGGCACAATACTGTGCTCCTTTAACTTTCATGGGAAAAGGCAGAGGATACACGTCCGGCTCATTTGAAGTACAGTGGTGACCAAGTAGGCACCAGAGCAATTTTCTCAGATGGAAGAAGGGAGCTAACGTCACTATAATTGGAAAGGGTATTGATAAACATCATCCGGATGTTTTCTTTCTAACTATCATCCAGATTTGTGACCGTTGTATTAGAGATCTAAAGGCCACAAATTCTCTCCACCCCCTCCAAAAAAAATTCACCCCCCTCCAAAAAAAATTCTCCCCCCTCAAAAAAAAGAGACCGTTGGATCTCTAATCCAACGGTTCGAAATTTGGATAATTGTTGGGAAGAAAACATCCGGGTGATACCTATACACACCCAATTGGAAATTGTAGTATTGTACAGGTGGACCATGCATGCATCAGAGCCCTTCCCTTCCACAGTTGGATGCACCCTATCAAACAGAGCAGTTTTTGTGGATACATTGGGTTGGAAAACTGCCTGGTAGCACCTCAATCCACCACGGACTCTACACAAGCCTTGAATTGAAAAGAGAGATGTAAATGCGAAGGACAGAAGCTAGAAGAGGTATAACAGAGGGAGAATGCCTAGAATACAAATCTCCATTGTACTACGGGCCACTGATAAAAACGAGATAAACTGTCTTCTTAGTAATTGAAGAAGAATCCTTATATATTCACTTAGGAAACAGCAAAAGGCTGTGACGTGAATTCTGACACTAGATTCTTAGTTAAGTTATAAGAAATTAGGAATTGAAAATTATATTCTACATGCACTCACTGCAAACGTTAGTGGTGGGTGCCGAAGATTTAGCTGTGGCAGACTGGCAGCGGCAAATCATTGGGAAGGTGGTGAATTGGACGGCAGCAGTGGCCAACTGGAGTTCATCACCCTTATGTGTTCATGACTGAGATCCTTGGTGGCCACTGGCTATATGCAGTGACGGATCTAGGTCTCGAGATAGATAGGCTATAGATCAAAATCTAGGATTAAATGTTAATAAAAATTCTCATAAAAATCATAAAAAAATATAGGTCTAATCCAAGAATAATTGGCCCATCCCGAGGGTTAAGCCATAGCTAGCTCTACCCCTGCTATATGGTAAGCAGTGAGAGCGCTGGCTATCACAAGATCAAGAACAGGCCGTTAGTGTCAGTAGCAGAGAACAATGGGGAGCACTCTTATGATTAAGCTAGGTCTAGGCATTTCCAATTATTAAGGTTCTGTTGTTTTTCAGCTTTTGGCTTTTCTACATTAACTAACTTTTAAACGGAGTGTCTTTTTAAGATAAGGTCTGCTAGTTAATTGTAGTACATACTATACCGACTTCATTTATATCGGCAAAAACCGAACGAGCTCTAAGTAAGTTTTTAGAGCGGTTGCGGGCAGCAAGCACGGGTAAGAATGTCGGAGGTGGAGAAGAAAGCGATAAGGGGTGGAAGGTCGCTGGTGATGAGGTGGGTCGAGACGGAGTGGTCAAAGAGGAAGGGGAAAGCAGTATTATATGAGTTTAGAATTTTGTAGGCACCCATAAGATAAGTATCTCCATTAGTGTAATGATTTATTGTTACTGCCAAGTTGGTTGAATAGATATTTGATGAGCCGGTGACTCCATGGCGATGAGAGAACTAGGGAGGGTCAAATGCACGCGTCTATAGCTTTGAAGTCTGGACGACGATATTTACCACCGCGGTGACACATGGTTCCACGAGTCCTACGTAACTAATCGTTGTCCAACAAAAACACATGGACCATGATACATAATTCCAGGGGAAAAAAGAAAATGAACACCATACTTTTCTTCAAAATTACCAAACATGAATCATGCTAAGCAGACACCATCACGTAAGGAAAAGGGCAGGCTTGCCCGCGACCAGGCAGGCAGCCACCGCCTTTTGATTTATTTTTTATTATTTTTAAATTTCATGTTTTTCTAATTTTTTTAATTTTTTTAGCTTTTTTATTGATTTTTTTTCTATAGTCGTTTGTATTGTTTATGATATGTAACCTATTTTTTCTATTTTTATTTTTTAAAATTTAATTATGTTAAATAAGTTATTATCAGTTATAGTATAATTTTAATTAGCTATAATATAATTTTAGCTATAAAATATATTTTTTTAAGTCTAAATAAGCGGTGAAGAAAAAGGAAGAAAAGAAGAAGATCCAACAAGGCAGCAACAACTACTCATCTTCATCGTGTTGTTCTTCGTTCCGCCGTGGTCCGTAGTATCCACCTCCGTCCCTCCCAGGGCCCCACCACCGCTTCCCCCCTACTCAATCAGCCTTCGAAGCCACTCCTAAGCTTCGCGCCCCACCCACCACCATCGCCGCCTCCTCCACCGCAGGAGCCCACCTCGCCGCCGCCGCCGCCGCCGCCGCCGCGGGGTAGGTAATCCTTGCATCCGAATGGAAGTAGATACATGAGAAATGGCATTTTTTTTCCCCTCGTGCGACCCCACTCCTTGACTCGTGCCCGTCGCCTCTTTTGACCGTTTGCTTCCCGGGGTCGCTGTCGCCCAATCTGTGCTTCTTGGACCCTCGCGATATATGATCGCCTTCGGCTGGTTTCTTGGGTTTGCCCGGCACACCGATTCGACCTAGGCGGCGGTTCTGGGGGGCAGCGGAAGGAGAAGACGGGTTTTGGGTAATTTCTTGGCCGGGTTGGGTTCCTTGGCTGAATTCTTTCATGGATCTTTTTTTTGGCGATTTATAGTTTAAGACAGCAGCTTAATCTGGTATTGCGAGATGATTATTGTAATAGTATCATTTCGTTGTGGTATTGGGTGGTTTGTTCATCCATTTTGCTGACCCCTCCCTTTGGGTATTTCAGGTTGGAGTGGCTCGATTTTGCGTGATAACTTGCCTAATCTACAGCTTTCCCATGTGCAATGAGAGCATGCTGTAGAGTAGAAATGGAATTACGGTTTGATATGCTGTAGTAGCTCCTGCTACGAGGACAAAACAAGAAGGGTTTTATCCTTTGTTCCAGGGAGGATTTTAAGCTTGGAGCTTGTGGGTGCTGATTCGGGTGGCGTTAGCTCTTTTGGGTGATAGTATGATGAAGCAAATATTTGGGCGGCGGAAGCCCGCCAAATCAGCAGATAAGGAATTCACTGGTGGGACAAGCCCTTCGGTGTCAAACCAGCTGTCAAGTTCGGGAGTCGCCGATAGGGCCGCATCCAACTTGAGTAGCCAACCGCCAATTATCTCGAGCACTGGGCTCTGCTACGGGAGTGAAATTCATGCAGAGAGCGCAAACTTGAGGGCAAATGGTAGTTTGTTCTCTTCTAGCTTTCAACCGTTGCCAAGCTTTAAGGATGTGCCAAATACAGAGAAACAGAACCTGTTGATCCAAAAGTTGAACTTGTGCTGCATTGTGTTTGACTTTACTGATTCGACAAAGAACACAAAGGAGAAGGAAATAAAGAGGCAAACGCTGTTGGAGCTTGTCGACTATGTTGTGTCTGCCAATGGGAAGTTCCCTGAAATAGTTATGGAGCAGATCACAAAAATGGTTTCAGCAAACTTATTCAGGACACTAACTTCTCCACCCAGAGAGAAAAAAGTGCTTGAAGCTTTTGATTTAGAAGAGGAGGAAGCAGTGATGGACCCTGCATGGTCACACTTGCAGATTGTGTATGAGTTGCTCTTGAGATTTGTTCAGTCTCCAGAAACAGATGCTAAATTGGGTAAGAGATATATCGATCATTCCTTTATTCTAAGACTGCTGGACCTCTTTGACTCTGAAGACCCTAGGGAGAGGGAGTACCTAAAGATGATACTTCACCGTATCTATGGAAAGTTCATGGTGTATCGACCGTTTATTAGGAAAGCTATCAATAACATATTCTACCAGTTCATCTATGAAACAGAAAAACACAATGGCATAGCGGAGCTCTTGGAGATTTTAGGAAGTATCATCAATGGATTTGCTTTGCCACTCAAGGAAGAGCATAAACTGTTCCTTATCAGGACCTTAATTCCACTTCACAAACCAAGGTGCATTTCGATGTACCATCAACAGTTGTCTTACTGCATTACACAGTTTGTCGAAAAAGATTGCAAGCTTGCAGATACTGTTATTAGGGGCCTTATAAAATATTGGCCTATCACAAACAGCACAAAGGAGGTGATGTTTTTGGGGGAGTTGGAAGAGATACTAGAAGCAACACAACCTGCTGAGTTTCAAAAGTGCATGGTTCCTCTTTTCCACCAGATTGCACGCTGCCTGAACAGTTCTCACTTTCAGGTAATATTAGTCACCTTGACCTTGATGAATGTTCCCTCGTACATTTCTATTTCCTGCTTCTCCTTTGCTTATGCTGTTACTTCCTCTTCATATCTGAAATAGTCATCATGTTTTGCTAGGGGTGCTTCTATTCTTAACGATAACATGCTTCTTCTGTTCATCTGTAGAGCTACAGTTTTGTAAAGGCATAGCATTGGATAGGTTACTTTCCAATTCGGATGCTAATACATTTGGCAAACAATAGTCTTTATATCTTCCTGAAAAACTAGTTGTTTCAGCAGTGTCTTCCATTTCTTTATGTAGA
This sequence comes from Dendrocalamus latiflorus, assembly GCA_017311315.1. NCBI lineage: Eukaryota > Viridiplantae > Streptophyta > Magnoliopsida > Poales > Poaceae > Dendrocalamus > Dendrocalamus latiflorus. The sequence goes on along the minus strand of CM029643.1, from coordinate 21,770,314 downwards.
TCTGTTTGTTTAGGAAGGACAGGCTATTGTTTCCCGTTTTCTCCCTTTCTTTAAAGAAAACATACTAGTTTGATGCTAGTAACCCCAACGATCGAAATTGCAGATGACAAGGTAAAGGTTATTTTTCTGATCATTTGTAAGAATTATATAACAGTTTTCTGACTAAATTTTGAAAAAAAAATTCTAACTGTGTTTGCCATGGATTCCCAATTATCCTTCTGATAATAATTTCTCTTACCACTGGTTTTGTGTTATATAAATAAGTAAAAAAATGTGTTTGCTCATGTGTGCTTATCATCAACTTAGTATGTGTTACTTTGTTTGAAATTTCTTTCCTAATATCATAAATGCAAAAGTTGAACTGAAGAAACATAATTTCTCTTAACAGTTTTAGTGTATTTCTGTTTACTTATATTGGCTTCTTGAATTGCTATTTGCTAAGATACCAACGCAGAATGCAGGCCTGCGTAGCTGCTGCCATTTTGAATTTAGTTATTTTCTTTTGTGCTTGTCAGAGCATTCTTCATAGTTTTAGAACGTTGGCCCATTCATCTGCATATGAATTACATATGTCAGCACAATAAGCTCACCTAATTCTACATGTGGTACATGTACACCTGATCTGGAAATTGCCAGATTTGTTTCATCAAGCTGACCAATGGACCGTATCCCTGCTTATTAAGCAGCAAATTGGGATCTTCCAACCCCAGCAGAACAGCCTCGGTTGAGCAACTGAAGATCTTCAACCTATTAACCCTAACAGTATTATTCATTTGCAGTGGTTTGCCGTGTAAATTTCGTATTTAGAATTTGATAGGCTGTTGCTAGCATTATGCCCATGACAAAACCATAGGCTCATGATCCCAGTCATTGGACCATGAAGGAAATGAAAAATCGGACCCGATGATTTTCTAATCGCTACTCGTAGCACTCTTGGCACATGTTTAGTCTGCTTCATATTGATTTGGTGTGTTTAAATTCTTCGTGGATTGATAGTTGTTTCCTGTTGCATTCATTTTTACCTTGCAAATTGAAAAGGTAGCATTTTCTGTGTAGAGCTTGCCGCTTGTATGGATGAGCTGAATTGGTTGCTAGCTTAACGTTGCAGGAATCTGCTTATAATTACTTCCATAGGCCTGGGACAGTGTCTCTCTCCAGTTTCTAGTGCACGACAAGTTACTGTCTATTGTGTAGTGAAACTAGTTATCGCCACATTTGAAAATCATAACACAGTATTGGGTTTCACCGTGTTTTTGTTGAAAACTTTTTTTTGAGCGTGCTGCAAGTTTTAAAAGATTAATCAAAACCATTTATTTTATCTTAGTCCAATATTTATATAATTTATACCTGATTTATATGTTTATTTTATCGTGGTAATTGCACAGATTTATTGATAGTAACTGTGCTTATGCTCCTTTTAGGTTGCTGAGAGAGCATTGTTTTTGTGGAACAACGACCACATCGCGAATTTAATTAAACAAAATAGTAAGGTGATATTGCCTATCATCTTCCCTGCGCTGCAGAATGGGCACTGGAATCAAGCTGTCCAAAGCCTCACTCTTAATGTCCGAAAGTTATTCGCTGATAGTGACCCTGAACGTTTTACCGAATGTTTGCGGAAATACGAGGAAGACAAAGCTAAAGAGAAGGAGCTTAAATTGAAGCAAGAATCCACATGGAAACGCCTAGAAGAGATTGCATCAGCAAAAGCCACAAGTGGTGAGGCTGTCCTCGTCTCCCAAAACTTGTCTCGTCAATCATCAGTTGTGTAGCGACTCACTTGTTAGGTCCTTGGGGAGTCACGAGACGTTGCAACTTCAGGGTAAACAGGGTTTACTGTTTTTTTGTTAGGTCGAATCGAGTATTGGTAGATAACATGTTGTTAATAATATTTGGACCCTTTATGTTGTTTGGCCTTTAGGGAGAGTCGTAAGACATTGTACATGATTTATTTTGTATATACAAGGTATATATGATTATATGAGGGTGTGCAAATTAAGTGAATGATCTGAGAAGGCGTTTGTGTTGGGCACAGTAGCATCATTTGTATATAGCAGACGTTCTTTTCTCATCTACTACATCTAACTGTTGTAACCTTTTGATATCTCCTGGAGTTGGTCATGATTTGTTCAGTCTTCTTTCACAGTTTGTCGTTTGGATTTGAAGAAAATTTGGTCAATCTTTTTTACACTTAGTTAATGTAGGTCTTCACACATGATTGTAAATGAAAGCAAATTAAGTACAATTTATGAGCAAATGTTGATCATAAAACGGCCGTAGTTAATCCGTTTTGCGATTATCCTGCACAGTGTTCAGCGAATTTTTTCCAGTCAGGAGTGACTGTTCCTTGTTTACTGTCCCATAGTTCGTTCTGGGCACCCATTAGCCTTGTTTAACAGCCGCCCCCACCCCATCTTGTCCTTCGTTACGAATTGACAGCTTTGCGTGCCTCACATCGCTCTTAATCCAATGGAAGTGGCCACACCGCTGTCAGTACCTACTACATGTTTTGGCATATTTGGATCTCCAGCTCCGCTGATGGACTTCGTCAGAGAAAATCTAGATCAAAGTGCTCGGAGGAGTCGGGATCCCTTGAATACTAAACATCACATATATCAGAGAACCAGATTAGAATACATGATAATTGCCGCCGACCCTGATTCATTCTATATCCCCATAGATAGGCCTAAGAGAGAATCAATTACGCATGCATAAGTGGAGGGGAATCACAAATGAACTAAACAATCCATATATTGAAAAACGAAATTCTTGAATTACAAACATAGAGAAAAAGAGAAGAAAATATGCAAACTAAATGAGAGGAATGGTGAAATAATGCTTGAGAGGTGGATGTGATGGAGGCATGGAAGCCCAAGGGCCCGTCCCTTTGCATTCTTCTCCCCCCGTCTCGAAAAAGGGAAGAAAATATGCAAACTAAATGAGATGAATGTTGAAGTAATGCTTGAGAGGTGATGTGATGGAGGCATTCAAGCCCAACAGCCCGTCCCTTTGTATTGTTCTCCCCTCATCTCTCCTTGATATTTGTAGAATTGCTGACATAGATGATGCACCCCTAATCTCTCCTTGATATTTGTAGAATTGCTGAGATAGATGATGCTCCCCTAATCTCTCCTTGATATTTTGTAGAATTGCTTAGATGATGGATTTATATAGGGGTGCAAGTGGGTTGGGTTAATCCCGACCGATCCGGTACCGAATCCGGTCGGTACCGGATTTGGGAAGGAAATTTGGTATCCGGTCAGATTCGGATTTGGATTCGGATAATTCATATCGGATTCGGATTCGGGAGAGTTGTTATCCGACCGAATAATATCGGTATTCGGTCGTATATCTGGTAAGAGCTAAGAATTCACCTTTTATTTTGCTAGCATTTGTTTTTTTGTCATGTTGGTTGGTTGAGGTTTGCAGTGTATAGAAAGTTTTCCTGGATCGTACAATGTTAAGTTCTCTAAAAGGAATATGACAGTCAGTTGTGGCAACTATAAATATACAAATACTAAAATAGTGTTTTATTTCTAATTCTGTTGCTAGTGTAATTGGAATCCTAAATTTGCTCATTAAAATCACTCTTCCTAGGTAATGGAATGAAAAGCATGTAATCAGAGTATTATTAAACGATGAACTTTGGCATGCTTTAGTAAATGAACAGGTAAATTTCTCAAAAGTCTATTATCCCCAATTGTCTACTGTCTCTACCTTAATTTAGTAAAATTTCTTTAGTCTAGAAAAAGAAAATGATGTCCGTCAAGAATCAAGATTCATTTTGAAACACCACACCTCAATAGGCACTTTTGGGAGAAACGCCACACCATCTTCGGCTGATAAATTATAATCACTATTATGTATTTATGTCTAATAATTTAAGGCTTGAAGTGATGGTGGTATGGTTTAGCATATGTTCCTTTCCGTACGCACGTACTATCCGTCTACATTATCCGTTTTCGATCCGAAACTGTCAACTATCCGTTCCGGCGGCACCGTATTCAAAATTCCGAATATTCCGAATTCGTATTCGTATCAGGTTTTACTGTATCCGACCCTAAATCCGAGAAAAAAATATGGGTTAGGATACGGTATGAGCAATATCCGTTCGAATCCGACCCGATTGCACCCCTAGATTTATAGAAGGTACCCCTCCCCACACACAAATCCTTAGGTACCGCAGAACCTGGTGACTATATGTCATGGTTTCGTGGCTTCAAAATATTAAGGGAATGTGCCCAAAAAGCCAAAAACAACTCATGCGACATGGACAGTATTTTCAGTGCGTATTATTTCTCTTGCTGTTTGGTGTATGAAACTCGTATCAAAACTAAAATGTCATAAGTTTAAAACCTGACTAATATAATATTAAAAATATATGGCTTACTTTAAGTCTACATCTTAGACTTACTGGATTCTATATATGAGAAGTGTTGAACTATATTGTTTACCTTTCCCCCATCATCTTAAGCTTCTGATAAAATGGTTGGTGCATGAAACTCATTGTGTCCAAACTTGACACATCCTTTATATTTGTGCTCTTGGGATTTAGGAATGATCTTTGTTACGTAAAAACGTTAAACAAAAACTAATGAGAGTGACCACTATACATCTATATGTAATTTATCAACTTTGCGTACACTTTTCCCACCATCCACAAATCATCCCAAAAAGTACAAGTGGTGGGAGTGAAAAACTATTGCGGAATAAAAAAAAGTTTATACACGTTCCGTAACTAAAAGCTGCATGTGCCATAACCTCTACCAACTAATTAACAAATATTTGTTGGAAAAATTAGTTCGGTAGCACCGAAAGATCACCTGGCTCCGTTTATATCGGCTTGAATTTCTGGTTTATTTTTCGCTATTCATAAATTTTATCTTTTTCTGGCTTTTTGAGCTTTTTTCTAATTCTTTATTTTCCGTATTTGCTTGCATTGTCCGTGATGGGCTAACCTGATTTTTTTATTTTTATTTTTTAAATTTATTTACGTTAAATAAACCACCATCAGGTATAATATAATTTCAACCATCTACAATACAATTTGACATATAAACCAACTTATTTCAGCCTAACCGGGCAACACCATGTACCAATGAAGCTCCGTAGTAGTACCACTTTATTACTACGAAAGGATCGTTCCATTCCTTTTTATACCCTCCGTCTGTTGTTGTTAGTGTTTTTTATTTCTCTTTTTTATTTGTCAAAAATCAATTCGTGAAATTCCACATATACCCCCATCCCCTCTTTCTCGCTCCATCCCCTCTCTTTGCGTACAGTCTCCCTCCCTGTACCCTCCCTCCTCACAGAGACCTCACGCAGTACGCTAGACTTGCGATCTTTCGATGCCGCTGAATTTAGTTTTCCATATTTATTATGGAATTATGCAATGTATATGCAATTGGCAAGCACTGCTGTCGTTTCTAGCAAATTATCACATAATGCATATATATGGGAGAGCAAATTATATAATAAGCCACACCAGGACACAAATCCTAAACTACTGTACTCAAAACACCGCAGGGCTCAACAATTGTGAACGGAAATAAATTATAGAATAAAAAGCTGGAATCATTGTTCGCTTGGAATTTTATTCTGACACAGCTATTGCAGCAATAGGCATGGTCCCATGAGAAAAAGAAACAAAGGTGAATATAATACCAAAAACTGCCGGGGGGATTCCTCAAGACAACGAAACAAACAACGTAACAGCAGATGAAATGCTCATTTATTTGTATGGCTAGTTGTTATTAACATAAAGCCCATTCAGTTGTTAGGCTAGTTGTTGAGATGATTTTTTTTTTATTTTGAGGCTGTAACACCCTATTCATCATCTGGGCCTAGAGTATTACCATCATTGCATAATAATATCATTTTTGAATAACTGCTAATCATTTTAAGCAAATTCTACTGTATTCATAAAGCAGCGACTACTTACACCATACCATTTTTAAGCAACTATTCTGGCTTACTAGTGGAGTTAAATATACTAACAAAAGCTGATATGTGAAGTACTGCAAGTACGTGAAATTATTCATATGCTACTCTCGCCTGTGCATGACGTCCTCAATGAACACCTAAAAAACAAAATAAGGGTGAATCCGGAAACTCAGCAAGTACATAATAGAACGATAAACACTGCCCAATTATGTAAGCAATTTTACCAGCCATAACATATTCCATATGCATTATCATGTTCATACTTCCATTGTCATGTTCCAACATTATTTTACCCTTAGTGAAATGCAACACTATTCTATATTCTCATTTGCTCATCTCATTGCATATACCAGTATTGCCGAGTGAACACCTGTCGATGTTCACCCAAAATCTTGGGCCCGCCCATATCGGCACGGGGTTCTCTCCACTCCCGTGGAGGCCTACTGAAGTAGGTCTTGCGGGATCCACCCAAGCGGATCTCAGTTCTCATTTTATGAGTGCACATGATGCGAATGCATATACCCATTGTCATTGTCATTCTCATCAGTATTATCATTGGTAGGATGGCATCGCTGCTCACCCCGCACCATTACCAGTGTCATCATTAAATAAACACCATGTCATGTAAATATTGCAATTCTATGTAAGCATCATTATATCATATAAACATCGCATATTTCATAAACTCTACAGTCTACTGCACTACCATGCACTTACATGTTAACCAAGTGGAGCGAAGCGATATACGGACGGCGTCGACTCAAGACCTCCACCTAAACAAGCAGTTAATCTGACTCAACGCATCATAACGAAACTAGTGCCTAAGCAAGCAGCGATGACTCTACATGCATAACCCGACTCTGGCATAAAACGCACGAGGTTAAGGACCCGTCACGTAGGTACCAAACCCTTTTTTTTTCTTTTTCTCCCCTTTTCTTTTCTTTCCCTTTTTTCCTTTTCTTTCTCTCCTTCATCTGGTTCGGCCGAACCAGCCTCTCCCCTATTTTCTTCCTTATCCTTTTCCTCTCCCTCTCTCTACTACTCTCTCTTTCTTTCTTCATGCATGCGGCTGAGCTTGCGGCGCGCTTGGGTGCGCCGGCCCTTCCTCGCCGACGGCCAGCTCCTCCGTCCTTCCCCTACAGCACCACCCTCCACCTCTCTCTCTCTCTCTCTCTCTCTCTTGGCTCCACCATCGCCCACAGCTCTGGTTTCCATGGCGTAGCCGCGCTGAGCGCCGTCGGCCTCTGGTGCTGAGCACCCGCCCCGCCGTCGCTCCTTACCACCTCACCCTTAGCCCGGATCCGACAAATCGGTGTTGGATCTGCCGCCTTCTCGGGTGCACGCAGCAAGGACGCTCGACACCGTCAACCACTGGTGTGGCGCCGGTGAGGGGCTCAACCGCCTCCTTGAGCTCACCGCTCCACCCCTACGCCTCCGGTAATTGGTGGCTGGAGCTCGCCATCTCGGGGCCATGGGCTCACAAGCCCATCCCGCCGTTGCCCCCTTCGGCTTGCCACTGGCAGGCTCTTCGCCATCGGGTTTACCGACGCCGCCTCCCTATGGGTTTGTGCTCATCGGCCAGGGCTTATAGCCAGCTGGCCACCCCCTACTACCAGGACGGTTTGCCCCCCATACCCTTTTTTTATGTGCTCTTTATCTACTTTTGCATGCTATTGTGCTATGCTATGTGGTTGTGGAGGGAAGGTGGGCGTACTCAATGGTTGGCTTGACGTGGATTCAGTAGTCGTCAACATCCATCATTATCGTCGGTGTCGTCCTCTCATGCTCTGCCTTCTGAGTTCCTTCGGGTCTCCTCTCTTCTTGCCCTTCTCCTCCTTACCCCCTTTCTTACAGTGTGGATGGCTTCAGTTGGCGTCTTGGTAGTTGTGGCTAGAAGGTGAAGGAAGAGGTGATTGGTAGTCTTCGGCTATGGACTGGGGCTTATGCTTTTCCTTGGCTTTGACTAGGGATGGCAATTGGGTGTGGCAGGTACGGGTAGTGCTCGCCCACATCCGTACCCGCGACCCCGATTTATGCCCACGGGTATACCCACGAAGGATGATGGGTGAAGAACCTCACCCATACTCGTCGCCCGTGGGTACCCGTCGCTCGTGGGCATGCCCGTTTACCCACGAACTGAGAGTCACCATCTGAGAGTTGAACTAATGACAGGTATATATAAGCAGCAGCTATTGCTAGGAAATATAATAACTATCAAAAAAATTTATAACAATCAATAGCAATTAGAGATATGCAAAAGTTTATAATAATCAATAGCAATTAGAGATATTGCTATGACTGCGCCACCTGTCAATCTATATCGTGGGTAAACGGGTGAGGCGGGTATGGGTGGAGCTTACCCATACACGTGCCCATTTACCCAACGGGTAGAGTATTCCCCTTATTTCCATACCTGTGGGTAAAGAAAATGTCCCATACCCGGCCCCATTAGGGTATTTACCCACGGGTATACGGGTAAACGGGCACAATTGCCACCCCTAGCTTGACTGTGAATGGGGTTTTTGGCTTGCGCTCTGGGTGAGCTCTGAGAACGAGGGTGAGAATTGTGAGCTTCTAATGGCTTTGCTTTTGTCTTGGCTGTGAGAGGAGAAGGAAATGCGGAAACAAATGAGAGCATGTGGGCTTGCTGACTTGCTTATGGGGCATGGCCGTGAGACTCTCTTGGCTTTATGCAATGACTAGGCTGCCCCCCTTACCCTCATTCTTTTCTCATGTGGCTGTCTACCCTAAGGGCATTTTGGTCCAAAGGACTCTGCATTGATCTTTAGGGGTTTTCTATTGCTGCAGGTAAGTCAGAAAAAAGTAATCACTACAAGAAATGTGCTATTTTTTGACGTATTTAGCATGACAACAGGTCATAATGTCATTATATCATCCGGTTTATGACATTATGTTTTCGGCATTTCGACTTAGTGACAATAAAAAGTTGTATGTCACAAAAAATGTCATACAACTAGTCCAATTCCATCCAGTGACGGTATTTACTATGTCATAAGGACTAATTTATGAATGTCATAAATCTATGACAGAGATTGTGTGTCACAAATTATTTTATTGAATTATTTTAAATATTCTTGTCCATGTTGGCATGCCCTATTGCCACATGGCCGGGTGGGCCCATATACTATTTTTTCTTTTATTTTTTCGCATAATATCTCAGCCCACCAGCCCTATATTTCCTATGAAATAGGTCCATATATTACAGCCCACCAGATGATTTTTCCTTTTTTTTATCGCCATTTTTTTTATCCTCAGGCCAACTGGTCGCGCCCCTAGGGCCATCTGGCGCGCTAAAAAGGAGGCGCGGGGGTGCGCTAAAAAGGAGGCGCGGGGGGCTCGAACTCGCGACCTTGAGGATCCCGTCGCATCCCCCCGTGTATGTCAAACCACTGAGCTACGGAAGCATCTTTGATATTGAGCTCATTTTATACTATATATCAGAACTATAGCAGGTAATGTACCGTATGTATGCGCTCGTGGACTTTGGCTCGTGACCTGTGAGCGCGTTGCGGGTGCGGGCAGCGGCGCGGAGCAGCTGGCGGGCAGCGAGGGGAGCGGCTGGCGGCGCGGCCAGCGGGCGGCGAGGCGTGCGGCTGGCGGCGCGGCCAGCGGGCGGCGAGGCGTGCGGCTGGCGGCGCCGCGGTGTGCGGCCAGCGGTCGGCGGCCAGCGGCTAGAGGCGCGGCGCGGCCAGCGGCCGGCGGCGCGGCTTGGCGAGCAGGGTGGCTAGGGCTGATCTACGGCAAGCAGCGCGGCCGTCTCGACACACATCAGGACGTTGGTTGTGTGGGAACCTGATCCCCCAGTGGAGCAGGCCTAGTAGCTGCCGGCGAGGGCTGATCTCCCCAGCAGCTGCCACATACTCTTTATTTGTTCTCCTCGGAGTGCTAGCCTGCAAGAAAGGTACTGATTTGCTTTAGTGAAGTAGTCTTGCATCTTAGTGCTTAGTAGTTGCTTACTGCTTTGCGCCAATTGCAGGGCAATAGTTCATGGTAATACCAATTAGGCTCTTAGTGTTTGTTTGTTAGCAAGAAATAAATAGAGTATGTGGTTACTTGGATCAAAAAGATTAGTGTTGATTTATTTAACCCATTATTGGAGATAAAGCAATGCTCAACTATTGTGTACAGATTGCATATAAATAATGGCATGTCACATGTTTGATAATTTTGGTCAAGTGTCATATATATGTAAATTTTTTTGAGCAAGTGTATCTCATGATTTGGTGCAGATGGATAGATCTTGGATCAATAGTAGGATGTTCAGCAAGGAACACGTGGATGGGGTGAATGACTTCATGACCTTTGTTTCCGAGAGATTCAATGATGATGAAGAGATGCTTTGTCCATGTCGTCGGTGTTTGAATCGGGTTCGCAAATCTAAAGGACAGGTGGAGGATCACTTGTATATTCACGGGATGGCTAGTACTTACACTAGATGGATACATCATGGAGAACCATTGGATGTTGTACCACATGAAAATGACGACCATGTTGATGAACATACTAGTCTCAATGAGGATTTTGGCATGAATGTGGATGAAGAAGATGACCCTGATGATGGAATTCATGATATGGTAGAGGAGTTGTACACAGCTGAAGAGGAAGGTAAAGGGAAAAAGTCTATGTTTGCAATTCTATTGGAAGAGATGAAGCAAGAACTGTGCCCTGGTGCTCATTGCACAAGGTTTTCTTTTGTGGTGAAGTTACTTCATATCAAGTCATTTTACCGAATTTCTAATGTTTCATTCACAGCGCTACTGAAGTTGTTGTCATCAGCATTCCCAAATTGCTCTATTCCTGCAACATACCAGGAAGCAAAGAGACTTATTCGTGCATTGGGGCTCGGATACAATTCAATCCATGTGTGCCCGAATAATTGTGTTCTGTTTCGGAAGAAGTTAGAAGGAAATGATGTTTGTCCGGTTTGTGGTGCATCAAGATGGAAAGATAATGATGGAAGAAAGAAGATTCCTGAGAAGGTTTTGCGACATTTTCCGTTGATTCCTAGGCTGAAGAGAATTTTTTCTTCCAAAAGAATGGCAGAGGAGGTGCAATGGCACAAGTTGAAGAGGAAACCAGTGGAGAATGAGCTCAGCCATCCAGCTGATGGCGAGGCATGGAAAGACTTTGACAAAAAGTATGGGTGGTTTGCAAAAGATGCAAGGAACATCAGACTTGACCTTGCTACTGATGGTTTCAATCCATTTGGTAAAATGAGCTCCTCGTATAGCATGTGGCCAGTGTTTCTTATCCCGTACAACTTTCCTCCATGGGAATGTGTGGAGCAATCCAACTTCATCATGGGCCTACTTATCCCTGGTCGAGAATGCCCAGGAAAGGATATTGATGTCTTCTTGGAGCCACTTGTTGAGGAGTTGCTAGAGCTTTGGAAAGGTGTCCCTACTTTTGATGCAATTAGTGAGAAGAAGTTTAATCTACATGCTGCTGTAATATGGTGCATTCATGATTATCCTGCTTTGAGCACATTGTCAGGTAGAGTCACAAGAGGTTATTATGCTTATGTGCATTGTGACAAAAATCCTTGCTCTAAAAGGATAAGGAATAAGATATGTTACATTGGCCATCGGCGTTTCCTTGCTAGGGACCATCCATGGAGGAGGAGGAAGGTGTTTGATGGTAATGTTGAAAACCGTGAGAAGCCAGAGAAATTTACCACGGATGAGCTGATGGAGCAACTAGAGAGGGTCAAGGATGTTAGACCAGGAAAGCATCCTGAAAGCAAGAAGAGAAAGCGGGACGAAGAGGGGCAATGTTGGAAGCGAAGGTCGTGTTTGTGGGATTTGCCGTATTGGTTAAGTTTAAAGCTGCGGCATAATCTTGATGTGATGCACATTGAAAAAAATATATGTGAGTACATCCTCGATACATTTCTTGGCATGGCTGGGAAGTCAAAGGACAATATAAATTCTAGGCTCGATTTGGAAGATATGGGCATTAGGCAGCATTTACATTTGATCCGTGATGGAAACTCATGTAGTGTTCCTCATGCCCCCTACACAATGACTAAAACACAAAAGACTGATTTTTGTGATTTTTTGAAAAGTGTAAAATTTCCAGATGGATACGCTTCCAACTTAGCAACATGTGTTACTGCTGATGGATGCAACCTTCAAGGACTGAAAACTCATGATTGTCATATTCTTCTTCAAAGGATTATACCTGCTGCTGTCCGAGGAATCATGCACAAGGACATATACGAAGCACTTGCTGAATTAGGTAATTTTTTTCAGCAACTTTGTGCAAAAACTTTGAAGTTAGATGTGTTGGAAAGACTGAAAGCTGACATCCCAATCATTCTGTGCAAGCTTGAGAAAATATTTCCTCCTTCTTTCTTTGATGTGATGCTACACTTGGCTGTCCATTTACCTGAAGAGGCAATTCTTAGAGGTCCAGTACAGTATGGATGGATGTACCCAGTAGAAAGAAGGTTGTTTACATTGAAACGGTTTGTGAGGAACATGGCAAGGCCTGAAGGGTCCATTGCAGAAGCATATGTTGCCGCTGAGTGCTTGACTATTTGCTCGAGGTACTTTGATGATGATGTTGAGACACGACACAATCGGGAGGGCAGGAATAGAGAGCGGGTTGCTATTGTGAAAGGAGACCTATCTGTTTTCCAGCATGGAGCTGATGTTCTTGGAGCACCAAGTATTACATATCTTGAGCATGATTACGAAAAAATGGTTTGGTTCGTGCTAAACAATTGTCCGGAGGTTGAGCCATATATTGAGTATGTCAGCCCATCTACTATTTTAGTTGTTTCTTATAACTTAATTATTAGCCCTAATGTTTGAATTAACTATCATTTTCAGGATGTACAAGAAAGAGTTGGAGAATGAAGGATGTCCTAATGTTGAAAAAACCCTTGAGAAGCAATTTTCTCCCTGGTTTAAGAAGCACGTGAGTTTGATGTCTATTAATTTATTTGATCATTTTCTTTCTGGTTTAAGAAGCAAATTTTTTATGTCCATTAATTTTTTTGATGATTCTTTGTGCAGATTGCAAAACTCCGTTACGTGGAGGGACAAGACATAAATGATGCGCTATTTGCACTGTCATGTGAGCCTGATCTGCGAGTTCGAATTTTTTCAGCATGTCTTGTTAATGGTGTTCGATTCCACACTGTAGACCGTGAGAAAAATAGAAGAACACAAAATAGCGGAATTATGGTTGAGGGTACACATGACAACCAGGATATTGACTTCTATGGTTCCTTGAAGGAAATAATTGAGCTTAGGTACAATGCAGATTTGGGTGGCCATAGGACAGTGGTTCTATTTCGATGTGATTGGTTTGACACTCATGGAAAGAAGTTCCGAATGAAGGAAGATGGGTTCTTCAAAAGCATAAACCATGGCAGCTCGTGGTACAAGGATGATCCTTTTGTTCTAGCAACACAGGCAACAAAGGTATTTTATTTGTTAGACACCAAGTATCGTGAGAAATGGCGAGTTGTTCAAAAATTTTCACACAGACACTTGTGGAGTGTGGTTGAAAATGACAATGATAATATACCCAATGCCGTGGTATTGTCCTACCAAGACGATGATTGTGAAGGTGTGCATGTTCAACTTACTGAAGGATATCTGGAAAATGAGCAGCCAGTTAGTGAAGATGGTGTTCGTGTTGATGCTAGTGTAGTTGATGACCTCCGTGGACGAAGAGAAGCGGAAGGGCAACAAGATGAGTCAGGCGACGGCGAAGATGAAACTGGATGGCAATATGTGAGTGATAATGAAGGTCCGACAATCCCTCCAGAAGATGATGATGATAGCGATTACGAGTAGATTTAGTTGTGGTTTGAATTTAGTTGTTCCATTTTCATTATATTATTCCAGCTGTTGAGACATTTATGTAATGTACCCTTTATGTATTATACGTTTCTCTATTGCCATCTAGTTGTTGAGACCTTTATGTAATGTACCCTTTATGTATTATACCAGCTGTTTGAATCTTACTGATATATTTCAGTGGTACATTTCTGTACACCACAGATCACTTGTACATTTCTGATATATCGATGACACATCTTCCTTCTGGTTATTTTCTTGTTAGCTTAAGTATCATTTATACTTGATCTCTGCACCATTTACTGCTCCTGGAGCTGCTGTCAAGTATGGGAACATTTCAGTTCTGCCTGCTCAAACTGGCCAGACTCAAGAGGTTTGCATCTATATCTTTTTTTTTTATCATATCTCATTACTTGGTTGCATCTCAGTGGCTCTCCTCTGCTGTACATTGAGTATCACATCTTGCCTTTAAGATCTCCTCTGCTGTATTCATGTGTATTTTCAGAACCCCTTAATATTAGGTACAGTGTATTCCCTGGCAAACAAATAGTGCATTGTCATCACTTGATTTGATTGTTCAGGATATTTAGGGTTAATGTGGGATAATGCAAAATGATTTTCTCATGCCAGTTATCTTCACAAAATTATATATGCACCTTGCTGTTTACTTTTTACATTGTCTAGGTCTAGCAGTAGTTAGTTTTCTGGATAGGTTGATAATTTCTGTTAGACACTTGCATTTTTGTCTTTCAGTTTAATCCTTGATTTGAATCTAGTTCATAACTGTTTTCTTTTAGTTAACACAGGCAGTCAACTCATTGGTCCTGTCTTCATCTGGGTCCAGTCCACTTGCCACCCCATCTGGGTCCTCTCCGTTCTATGTTCCACCACATACCCTTCACCCTTTCATTGGTAATCCTGCATTTCCTCAACCACCTTCAACTGGAGGCTTGTATCCACCTGCAAGTGCAGCTGTTGCACCACCAGTCAAATACTCAGCCACTACATACAAGCCTGGTGTTAACACTGGAAGACAAACTCATGCTCTAAACCCTGGTGCCTATGGGACATATGGTTCTAGTCCATCAATCTTGTTTATCACAATTCAGAGAAAATAGCATCTATAGCCTATGCACTTTATCACATTTGGAGGATGTTTCGAAGTGGTTTCTTGCTGTGTTGGTGCCTTGTCGTTAGCCCTAACACCAACGCTTCCAAAAACACACAGAACAGCATAGCACATAGATAATATTTCCATTCCACATAGATAATAGTTGACACATAGATAATAGTTCCATTTGACCATTCCACATTCTACCATTCTGGACACATACAACTTCCATTCCCAAAAGAGAGCTGCTAGTGGACATTCTGGATATTCAAGCCTTCAACTTCCATTCCCAAAAGAGAGCTGCTAGTGGTGGTGGTCATCATTTCTGGATATTCAAGCCTTCAACTTCCATTTCAAGCAAGGTGTCAACCTTCTCCATCAGGGAGTCGACCTTCTCCATCAGGGTCATAGCGGCAAACTTCTCCTTCTTTTTCGCCCGACCACCAATGTTGCGGTTCAGAGCTTTCTTTACTGCCACCTTCCTTGACACCTACAAGAATTAATTGGACTATTGCTCAATTTGACACATGGGACTATTGCTCAATTTGACACAGGCTCTGGACCAAGCAGGGTGTATTGGTGCTCACCTTCATCGGCGGGGTCACCACCGCCGTGCGTTGACGCTTGCTCGACGACGGCCCCCTCGCGCGGCTGGACGACGGCCCCCTCGCGCGGCTCGACGACGGCCCTCCGTGTCCCCCTAGGGATTGGATCCGAACCCAATCCGTGCTGGCCCAAATGTAGACGTCGCTGGACGAAGAGCTGCCGTCACCGCTCCCCGCCGACCCGCCATGACCGCCCGACGAAGAGCTGCGGTACTCATCGCCGGATCTCTTCGCTGAGGGGATCTTAAATCCGGGGGAGAACTTGCCGTAGTCGTCACGGACCTGAGCACGCGCTTGGGCCGCCTTCTTGTAACGGGCTCCCCGCCGACCCGCCATGATCGCCGTCTCCTCGCGTCGCCGCTCTGGATGAGGAAGAGCCGAAGAGTCGGAAGATGAAATGGGGGCGACGGCGACTTCGTGCTTATAGATTGCGCTGGGACCGTGCAGTTGAAGGAGTGTAATATCAGCTCTGTGTCGAAAACACCTGAATAGCCCAGTGGTTTATGTGCCTTTGCTTGATATTTAGCTCTTGGGTTCGAACCCAACGCAAGGAGCATTTTTTTCTTAATTGTTGTTTTTTTACTACTTTTTCCAATTTTTGTAATTGTTTTATCCCTATCAAACCATTTCAAGAACTTATTTTTAAATCTTTTCACAATGTTTGTCCATTATCTAGAATAGCAAGGATATATATATTGATCAGCAATACATCACCCGCCATAAGGTGGTAGCCGATTATATATGTACGACTATGATCTATACGAAGCTAGGAAGATGACATTATTTCTGCCATTTCTGTGTGGACGATTAGCCGGCAGAAGCTCCTGACATGCATCATGAGCAAGATCGAGGAGGCCACGGTCAACACAAGGTCAACCACGTCCCCGTCCTCTCTCTTTTCGATTATGTACAACTATGATCTACATGAAGCGATGAAGATGACATTATTTCTGCCATTTCTGTGTGGACGATTAGCCGGCAGAAGCTCCTGACATGCATCATGAGCAAGATCGAGGAGGCCACGGTCAACACAAGGTCAACCACGTCCCCGTCCTCTCTCTTTTCGACTATGTACAACTATGATCTATATTTTTTTTTAGATCAAGGGAAAATTTCATTAAGAGAATGAAAAAGGTCCCAGCCTCTACAACTATGATCTATATGAAGCGATGAAGATGACATTATTGTAATTCGAGTGTTAGTGCTATTATATAGAATGACTTTCACCTAGGGCCCATTTGGTATATGTCTAATGTTTGCCGCACCAAATAAACAGGTGTTAGGCGTGCCACCCCTATTTAGGCTGTAATCATTATCTCTGCCATCTCTGTGTGGACGGTCAGCCTGCAGAAGCTCCGGACATCGTGGGCAGGATCGAGTAGGCCACGATCACCACAAGGTCAAGTATGTCCCCATCTTTGCCGACTCCCTCTCCTCTCTGAACTCGCGTTGCGGCCATCTTCGATGTTGTACTAGCCATCTTCGAACTACTTAAATGATTTATGTTCGACTATGATCTATATGAAGCGAGGAGGATGACATTATTGTACGCCTGCTATTATGTAGAACGACTTTTACCTAGGGCCCATTCCAGTATGTCCCCATCATATCTAGACCGTATATTGATCATCAGTACATCAATCATCGTATGACGATGGCTCATTGTGATCAAAATAAGGTCCAAGAGCATTTTTTTAAAAGAAAAATAGTTCTGAGGGCTTTTATAGAAGTCTATCAAGACATAAAGACAAATACTAAAAATCTATAACAAATCTATAACAATGCACTGCGCGCGGAACAACATTTGGTGCTGTGCGCCACGCGCCAACTAGCCCGCCCGCGTGCACCAGTAATTTTGGAGAAAATGTCATCTTTATCCACACATATTCTATTCACTTACTCAGCCAAACGAAGGGCACTTCAGTAAATTCAGATGGCCCAAGACCTATTCATTCCACCGCTCCCATCGAAACCCTAGCCGATCCAAATCAATTCCCCCTCAGCCGCCGCTGCTCATCCACAGCTCTCGTCGAACCCTAGCCGAACCACTCGGCTGCGGAAGAGGGCCGGACGCCCTCCTCCGCCGCCACCTCCGCCGGACACCGGACGACCTCCTCCGCCGCTACCTCAGCCGGACGCCGGACGCCCTCAAGCCTTCCTCCGCCGCTACCTCCGTCGGACGCCGGACGCCCTCCTCCGCAGCCACCTCCGCCGGACGCCCTCCTCCGCCGCCACCTCCGTCGGACACCGGACGCCCTCCTCCGCCGCTACCTCCGCCGGACGCCGGACGCCCTCAAGCCTTCCTCCGCCGCCACCTCCGCCGGACGCCGAACGCCCTCAAGCCTTCCTCCGCCGCTACCTCCGTCGGACGCCGGACGCCCTCCTCCGAGTGAAGATGGCTCCTGGTCGAAAGGGGGCGAACCCGCTCTCAACCAGGCGTCGAGAACTAGTGGGTAATGCACCACTGCCCCCTCTTGCAGAATTTTTTCATTAATCTTGCAGAACAGTTGTGGATTTTCTTTCGTTGAAAGAGACGCATATTACTCATTAATCTTGAAGGAAGAACTCAGTTACTTGCACAAAATTATAAGAACATATTAAAAGTGTGACAAGGTCATTTCTATTACTCATTATTATACTATACCGAAAAACCTGTTGAAGGAAGAACTCAGTTACTTGCGTTTCTATATTTCAGCAAAGTATGCAAATTTCTATTAATGCTGGCTAATATAGATGATGCTTAAACATCAACCATTTAATGATTATGCTGGGCACACAGTTGAATAAAAAATTACTACATACCAGCATTGTCCAAGGCCAAGCTTCTACTGCCCAGAAGTGTAAGGCTGATGATGAACATAACTAGAAATCTTGAGTCCATTTTGTCTGCTAACACACATGCAGTAGTCAAGAGATGGACTAGCAATCAACACAACAGTAACTCTAGAAGAGTTAATAGAACAATACATACATAATATCATCAATTATTTGCTAATTATTAAAATAATTAATTTCTAAAAGCATTAATAGACATAAAGCTACAAATAAATATTTTGTCCATAGTGGGGCTGCATTATTTTTTGCTTTCATTGCAGTCACAAATTATTTGTCCAATTTCAGTACTTCATCTGATGCGTGGTTTTTTTTCTGGTGAGTACAGAAGTGCCAACAACTGAATATGAGAGGTTGCAGATGCGTAACATTATGCTGAACAATCGGCAGTTCCGCACACTTGGATTAGGACCGTTAACTACAATTATGAACGCCACAAGAACAAAGACCAAGGTTGCTGATCGTGAATATTCTGGCTCACTGTATCAATCTGGAGATGAGGATGACGTTGAACAAGGAGTAGTTGATGAGGTATATGCAATGTTCCATGATGATTACTCATTCGTGTTAATTATGCAGAATTATTTGCTTGGTTCTAATCTCTTGTATCATGTAGGAGGCGATGCTGGATTTGGAGCCTGAAATTAGCAAGAGTTGGCTAGAGATTGCCAACATTCCTGCCGGAGGATCAAGAGCATCAAAGAGAGTGATGGCGCTTCAGGAGCAAGACCAACCAGCAAGAATGACTAGGCAGAGGACAAGGGAATTATCTTCAGACCATGAAGTTTGCCATGTTCCAACAGCAGACCCACAAGATGGTTCCACAGAAGTTGCGTTGACCGCTGACAATGCTCATTCTCAATCCAACGACCAGAACCAGCTATCTAATGAAGGCAAGTGATTGTACCCTTAATTAGTGATTTACATATTTGCATTAATGGGTCTATGATCTCCACTAATTGATTTCTGAATTCCACGATAGGTCGATGTATCAGCAAAAGACACGTAGGCAGACATTTGGATAGGATTTCTAGAGGGCTAAGCGACAAGATCCAGGTGAACATCGCTTCAGGAAACCTGCGGCCAGATGTACCTTTGCAAGCTGCAAAACTAGCATCAGAGGCTGGTATTATTATACGGAACCATATCCCAATCTTCACCCACTGGAAGCATTACAAGGACAAACAGGCTGCTGCTATTGTTAAGGACTATGAGGAAAAAGTAACTGTAAGTAACCAACCTGTGTTGTTCTATGCAGAAAGATTTATTGTGTATGTGATCTTTGTAGTTCTGCTATCCTACTGAAAACTGAGGTTGACTCTCCTGTGTGATGCCAATAATTGAAGTGCCTAAAATAATGTCATAGATTGGTTGCAATTTTTTTGGCACAGAAATCCATGTTGTGGGGCAGTGATAGTGTCATATAGTCAAATGTTTTGACAGATTCTGAACCAAAATATCCTAGTCAGCTATATTTATCAAAAGATTGACATAATTGCTTTTTTCTTAGGACTAGTAAATATGATCAGTACCTGAATCTCTTGTAGTGTTATATCATGCAAATGATGACACCAATGCATAATCCTAAGTAAACAATACTTGTGGTTTGTTCTGTGGTGTAGCAGAAGTTTCTAATATTCTGTAGTGTAGCAGAAGTTTCTAATATGATCAGTACCTGTAGTTTGTACCCTGGACAATCTTATATACAATATTTTCCATGTCACTTTCTATTAGTATTTTTACAATGCTTCTGTTCATAAAAAATAATGCGCTGCCCTGAGGTTGTTAAACAATGTAACCAAACCATATCTTCTCTGTTTCTCATTTTGAGATAAAACAAAATTGCATCTGTGAGGCGTGGCTGCTAATAACTAGAGTGTTTACTTGTAGTCCAGTGCTTTCTTTGTACAGCATAAATCAGCACTTTCTATGTTCATGCTCTTGTCCATTCTTTGTACAGCATGAATCAACACCTTCTAACCATATGTTCATGCTCTTGTCCAGAGTTAATTCAACATTGACACAACCAGTGAGGTGGTGAAAAATGCATGTTCTGATTTGCTAAAAAAGGACAACGACAGATGAGATACAAGCTGAAGAAGCAATACTTCAATGGCATTCCAGCAAACCAAGTGAGAACAACTTCACCATTAGGAACTATAAGTGACATGGAGTGGAAACAACTCGTGGAGATGTGGTCTACCGCTAAGCACAAGGTATCCTTACTAAATCTCTCACAACTGTTGCCTTAAAGAAAATGAATCATCTGTCCGGCTAATGTTTGCCTTCCTATAGGACAAATGTCTGAAAAACAAAGATAGCCGTGAGCTTGTTCGGTACCAGCAGAAGACAGGGTCTCGGTGCTACATTGCCCAGTGCTATGTCGCGGTAAGATACATAATCAATGCTAGTGCAACTTTGCTTACTGTTTCCGTGTGCTTTTGATTCGTTTCTGAACACTGAAGTTGTTTTACGCTACATTTTGTATTTTTGTGAGGATGCTTTGAGGGACTTGATCTCAATGACTTGCGTGTTGTATCAATCAGATATCTCCTTTTGTTCATCATTGTGAAAATTCAAGATATTTTCATCAGATGGTTTGAGTAGAGGTTCTGTTACCTATTTACAATTTCTCCAGAAGAGGACTATAGCGCAGACATGTCTAGTTTAGAAGATAAACTCTACTGAAATAATATGTTTGAAGATTTAAGTGTAACAATGAATGTATAAACATCTAATTGTGCAAGTATGCACAATGGTATCAAAGTATACATATTTCTGCCCAGCATATAATTATGTTTTGGCATGAATAGTAAAACTACCAGAATCCAGTGAAGTAAATGATGTCAAGTGATCCCAAAATTCAAACCAATCATTTATACATGAGCATGCTCACAGTGCTCGATGATCAGAAGATGCCCTAATGTATTAAGTTCAACCTGCTTTGCTGAAAATAATCAGCTCATCACGCTGACTACCTTCCTTTGTTTCATTCTTTTTTTGCTTGGCATGTTCTTATTCCTGTTATTTCTGAATTCCTGGACCTCAATCAGTTTGATGCTATGCAACAACCAATTTTGCTGCTATGGGCTAGCTAGTGTAAGCTGTGGTGCAAGTTTCTGCTGTTGTTTCTATACTTGCTGATTACAATGTGGGTTCATAATTCATTTACTTTATAATGTTCAGTTTCTGACCTAGAAACTTGGCTGTAATATATTACTAAATGTTTATTTAGTCATAATGGGGTTAAGTGCACAGATGTTCAGTTTCAGTTTCTCTTATTTGTGCAGTTTCAGTTTCTTTGTTTCTCTTTTTTAGTACTACATATGTGCAGCTTCAGTTTCTCTATTTCACTTTATGAAATTGATGTTTGCATGTAATTTCAGAAGCAAACTAAATATAAGGATGCACCACCAACTGCGATTGATCTTTTCAAGGAGACCCATTGCAGCAGCAAGACAGGTTATAGTGAGGATGCACAAAATGCTATTGTGAGTATATATAAAGCATTACTGATTAGTGTAATTTCTCTCTTGTTCTGGGTTCTTGAACATGTCATATACTGCTACATGTACTGATCTGAAAAAGAAAAACAGTTCCCTGAAGTAGTGCAGTACTGCAGTTTTATGCTAGTATCAGGTGCCTGTCCATTCAAATTAGGTGGTCCTTGTAAGCTAGAACTATTGAATTGGTTGATAGGCAATTGATGAACCAAACTTTTAGCAATTAAACTTGGTAATAATAAAGTGATAATTTTAGTTTCAGTCAGATTATAAGTGTGAGCCCTTTATTTCATCTAGACTGTTTCAGTCAAATTGATACACAGACTACTAAATTTAATCTGGCAATGTGCTTTGACTAGGCATTCTGTTCTGCATGGAAAACATTGTTTTTTGCAGCCTACTCTAGTGTTTTTCATCTCTGTTGCTTATTCCTGAATTGGCATAGCCTACTCTAGTTATATGCTTACATGTATCGCTTTGACATGTTGGGATCTTAGCATTGCTCTGCTTATCTATAGCTACAACAGTTGGCATACAAGAAATCTGAAATGTTTTTTTCCTATTGCCAGGCCGAAATGGAGGCCATCGCTGCTGAACCACCACAAGAATGTCAAGATCCAAAGACTCCTGCACAAGTTGTAGCTCAAGTTCTACCGAGAACAACTTTCCTTCGGAATGTTGGCATCCACTCCGCAGCGTTGAAGAGAAGTGCTGAAGCTGCTGTAATGAAGAACCGTGTACATGAGCTTGAGAGTGAACTTACTGCTGAGAAGGAAGGATCAGTAGAACTTCGAACAAAGTTGTATGATCTGCAGAAGCAAGTAGAAGAAGAGAAGGATGCAAGAAGGAAGCAGGAGGAAGAAACTGAGAAACTGAAGAAGCAAGGCAGTGAGATCCAAGGCTTCCTTCGTACCATGTTTGGTAGTAATTATGCACCACCAACTAATGACCAGCAGTAAGTTCCCTAACTTGATGAGATGACTGCCTTTCTGCCTGTCAGTTTGGTATGGACACACTGGACTTGTGACTGAGGCTCTGGATGATTTTTTGGTGATTGACTTGAGCTTTTTGGTATGATTTGGTGATCTGAAACTGGCTGTAATGATATTGAATCTGGTGATCTGAATTTGGTGATATTTGATGGATGTAATGATCTGAAGTTGATGTGTTGCAGCTGTAATGTTTTTGGATATTGTAATGTTGCTGCTGCTGCTGGATATGTTGACCTGTTATGCTGTTGGGCTGAAAACAATTACAAAAAAATTGCTTACTGTTTTTTCAGACTTTGGTGTATTGAATTTCAGATATGGACGCTTTTGGGTTCATGTACACGGTGATATCTGATTGCTTCTGGGTTCTTGAATTTCCAAAAATAGCACCGGTTCTTGTGCGGGCTGACAGAAAAATGGGCTAATTTAGAACGAAAAAATGGGCTGAAAATAAAATTTCAGAAAGATAAATGGGCCGAAAATTACAAAACAAGTGGGCTGCGATGTATAAAAAAGCAGGCCAAACAATGTTTTTAGCCTGTTATAAGTCTGCCAACCACATGGGCCTTAACAGGCCGTATTTCAATTTTATGACATTTTTTTGACCTGCCAACTCAGCACCACGTCATCTGCCTACATGGCATGGCACAAGGACCTGTGACAATAAACCAATGTCATAAACCTCTGTGACACTGAAAGCCGATGTCATAGATTTGTGACATGAAATATACTGATGTCACAGAATAAATTCGTGACGCGTGTTTTTTGACATTTGGATTTTCGTCAACTGTATGTCACAAATCATGAATTGTGACATGAATTTCATATATTATGACAGAAATGAAATGTCAATAAATGACACATCTCTTGTAGTGAATAATAGAATTTACTGCCCTTGGACGGTCTGGGAGCCTTAGTAAGTGCTACTTTTATTCGGCTGAGTCTGACGGTAAAACTCTACTTTATTTCTTTTATTCTCTCTTAAATTGTTTTATTTCTCGCTTTTCTTCCCTATTCCATTCTAGTGGCATTACAGAGGCACAAATATTTCTCGTATGTGTTGAGTTTATTCCTTCTACAAGGCTTTGTTTTGACTTGAAGTTTTTTAAGGGGCTTTTTACCGGTGTTCATTGAACTGATTTTTTTATCATTTTCCTACAATTTTCATAGTCTTACACAGAAAAAATAACGATTTTATTGGGTGAAACAAAGAGATATCATATTAAATGCATACGACAAGCAGTTGCAAAAACATTGAAACTTATATGTCATAAAGCTATTGACCACAAGTTTGGACATATCTAATCTTGTAGCGGGCAGAAGTTTTCATTTCCTTCATCAAGTTCATCCAATGCATAGGAAAACGGAGATGACGCAACATCCACTGTCTTTAAGCAGTCAGACTGGGAGGTAAGTGGTTGAATAGTATGAAATCCAGAAATCGGTCGCGCCATGCACGGGTCGAATCAGGTCTCCATATTGCTGCCGCCAAACTAGGCCATCACATGGGCCACATTATTGCAAGAACGATCGCAGAGAACAATATTGCATCTTGAGAAGTTGAGCATCAACTGTCAAATATAGAACGGGCCGAATGACAGCACATAACACGACGCAAAGATAAGCAATCATATATATGTATAGACACTCCTACGAGGGGCACATGGATGTAAGGGCATGACTATAAAATACTTCTCATGGAAATTAATGTTCAAGAAGGCGCTAGGTGGGTGGCGAGGTGAGGCCTAGGCAGTTAAATCAAAAATGAGGACAGCAGGCAAAGATAAGCAATCATATATATGTATTTGATGTTTAAATGAAGAATTAATAGAATTACGACACTTTGCTTGGTCTTCTTAAGTAGATTTGGAACATCTTGCAACATTTCCTTGAATATGTGCAATATATTGCTTGATCCTATAGATGCCCCCAGAAACAACCTTTCCGCACAAGATACATTTCACCTTGTCCAAATTGTTTGGGTTCACTAACACCCCATATTCCCACCCTACGTCACCCGACTTTCTCTTGAGGCTATCTTCGGTGCCCACCTCAGGAGCTGACACGGCGGATGATATCCTAGTTTAGATATACATATTTATTCATACACAAAATAGTAGATTATATAAATACAAGAAACTACTACCTGTGCCACTGTAGCTCATTAGGAATTAGTAATACTGTAATAACATGTCCTGTGCTGCAGAGGCCAGAGGTGACGATGTGTCGGCGGTCGACGACTCGGCGTGATGAAGTGATGAAGCCTGCGCAGTGGCGCACTCCACTCCTTGATTCCTTCTCTGCAAGCCGCTACGCAGCATCCTCGCCTCCTCGCCAATCGCCGCCTCGCCTCCGTGATGTGACCACGCCACCAACACATATGACTCTAGCGCCCAATATCAAGATTGAACTAAAGGTGAATTCGTTTCTTCGGTTTCAACATATTTTAAATAAGAATATGATGCTACCTAATGATGAAAATATATATTTTTGTAGCACCATATCATGTTTGCACCAATTCAAGCAAGAGTTCAACTTGGACATGTTTTGGAATCCAATTCGGCCTCCAGATCAGTTCGGATTCAGCACGACGGCCCAACTTCAAATGTGCATAACTTTCACATACGAAGTCCGTTTGAGGTCCACGAGTACTCGATGGAAATATTTTCTTGTCCTCTTTCCAATGGATCAAGCCTCATCTCCAAATTCCTCCTGTGCTTGCTGCAATCACTCGAACAAGGTGATGTATCACCTATTTGGGTCAAATTGGGCCTTGTAATGTTTGGGCCCAAAGGGGAGGTGCACCCCCACCTAGGCCCACACTGTTCACGTATTACTATTTATGTGAACAGTACTATAAATAGTACCACCCTATTTTCCTTAGTTTTGTGTGGCTTCCCCACCCCTATTTAAAGAGGCTGCACCCTTCTAGTTTTCTTGGATTTCGTTTGATTAGTTTTTCCATGGTGAAAACTTTTGTTCTTCGCTTGTGTCGGCTAGACCAACCGTAAAGAACCTTCTGCGGAATCCCACCTTTTGAGCTTAATATAAATATTTGCAATTTCAGATTGCTTGTTATCTTGTTCTTGCGTGTTCTTCGGTTGCATGCAAGAATAGACCTTCGTGGTCAGGTCAACCGCATTCTTGGCACGGTTGATAACGACTTGGAGTGTGGTTCAGTGATTGCTAAGGCGCAAGCGACGTCATACGGTTGTAGTCGGATCGTAAGAGTCACCTCCGCCAAAATCGAAGTTATCGTCCTATCGGAAGATCGGGACCCCACCGCCTTATCAGTTGGTATCAGAGCTTCAGTTGACCGGTAGGAATTCTTTGTATCCGTAGTTAGTAGATTGATTTTTATTTCCCATAGTCCAGAAAAATTGCCCCACAAAAAGAGTTAATTTCCGCTGTCCAAACCCCGTTGTGCCTTTCAATCTGTTAGTTTTGGTTTGCTAAATTGAATTTGTGTCCATTTTAGCTTTGTCTAGTTGCTGGTCATATCTTTGTTCCTATAAAAATCCAAACAAAAAATTCCCCCACCCCAAACCCTAATTCCAATTTTGGCTGATTTTTCCTTTCTCTGCAGCCGCCACTAAAAAAGCCATAACTTTTGATTCCGAGATTATTTTTGAGTGAGACCACTTCCATTAGATTCAAAACTTCATTGTACATCTATCTGTAAAATTTCACGCCATTCCAGCAAGGCAATTAAGAGATATCTATGGTGGAAGTTGACCTAAAACAAAAAGTTGTAGAAAAAGCCGTCAGAAAACGGAGAAAAAAAGAATCTTTGAAAAAAGGCAACTGACAAAAAGTTACGGTCGAAATATCGACGTGTTGTCCAGTGGACATAAATCTTCAGTTTTCAAGTTTTGGATCAATCCTTGTGTTCTTCAATTCCAGATTGCATTCAATTGAATTATCTTGCATTTACCACTCCTATACATTGCCATACACTTATTTTACCCTTCTTCCATCTTTGGTTGATCAGCAACATAGGCTAAGTGCTAGATACGAACTATAATTCAATTCTGTGTAATTTCTGAAATTAATTGATTGTTTTCCTTTGCTACAAAATACATATCCTATCCAAGCTCCACTTTTCTACTAACCGAACAGGTCTCGCTGTACCTTGCAATCGCTTTACTCATCACTTGAGTTGGATTTATCACGAACCAGCCACCGGTTGCACCACCTGTTTGCTTTGGTAAGAACTTGTAAGAATTTGGTAAGAGCTTGAGAGATGCGTGACTTGATTTGAGCCTCCATATCGTAGTAGTTGATAGGAACATTTAACTTGTGATTTGTTTCCTTGTTTTCTACTAACAATGACAGGCTTGAGAAAATTGGTAGATTATGATGTCATCGTGGGTAGATTTGAACTCGAAGGGAAACAATTATCGGTATATATCTTGCCACTCACCGCTGAGAGTACGTCGTCGGACTACTTCTTGTGGGTTACTATGATGGATAGCAATTTGAAAGACAAGATCTTGATCCTTATGAGAAAATGAGCATGGCAAGGACGGCACTAATTGGTGATGTTCAACATTGGTGGTCGAATCTCGAGTTCCATTATATATATACACATGGGAGGAGATGAAAAAGAAATTGCGACATCGTTTTGTACCTCCAGCACCCACGGTCACAAGCGAGGTGCAATCTGAGGTAACTAAAAATGTTGATATTGTTTTGGCTCCTACTCCATCTACAGATACCACCGAGATACTTGAAGAGTTGAAGGATGATCTGGTGCATCTTATGCCATTAGAGGAGAAGTTTGAGGTACCTACAGTGTCTGATGAGGACGATAATGACAAAGGTACTGATTTGGTGTTACAACAAGACATAGAGCAACCTTGTGAGTATATACCTGCTGTAGTGCAATCTTTTGATATTCCTTGTGTTGACTTGAACGAACCATGTGCTGATATAAATTCTCATAATTTTGCACATGTCAAATTAATTACACATAAGGAAGTATTTAATAGAATATCCCCTGCTGATGCATTGTGCTATATCATGCTTAATGAGGCCGTTAGTTTGGATTGTGCTATGGAGAAAGTTTCTGAACTTGCATGTTCGAAATTCTTGTTTAGTGCCTACACCCCTGGGTATAAGTTTAATTTGATTGGAGATTACGGTGTAGAAAATCAATTTCTTGTATATCGAATATGCATAACTTGTGATCACATGGATGAATTGAAGCTTGTTGTTTTGAACAACAACTCTTATATGCTCAATCTTGTTCATTATGAAAGAAAAATAAAATTTAGTGATCATTCAATGCCTATGTGTTGTTCTCTTGTTGACCCATCTAACATTGACAATCTGAATAATGAAATTGATGTATGGAAGAACATGCAAATCTTTTCACCCTTACTAGATGAATTTGCTATTGCTCAATTGAAATCTGATTATATGAAAGAACTTTGCTTGATTCCAAAAGTTGTAGCTTTGCCCATATGTGCCACCACTACAAGTATACAACTTCAAAGATTTGAATTGCATAAATGCTTCACTTACATTTTGCAAAACAAGTTGCAATAATTGCTATGTGAGAAATTTTGATTTGCTCATTAACATATATGATTACTTTTGGGTTAATAATATAATGAGCTTTTATGATCACTGTTGTTTTATAATATTAATAGTGCAACAACGAAGAATTGTTAAAACGGATGACATATACATATACCATGCATACACCTTGGCTTCTTTGTTACCATACTTTCAACTTATCAAAAGCCGAGGACGACTTTGTTTTCAAGAAGGGAAGGATGATGAGGACACGACCCCTATGGATGCAACCATATTTGCTATGATTGTTGTTCCAATTACAAGAGCTCCTACGCATCACTTAAATTATAAGGTGAGCGCGTTTCAAAGAAGTTTTACTTTGTTTGATAAAGAACTTATAATATTACATAATGAGAGTTTGTTGCGTTTGTTATTATGTACCGATATTTATGATGAAGATCATGCAATACGTGAGGCTACACATATGCTAAAACCGAGGACGGTTTTCTATCAAGAAGGGGAGGATGATGTAACCACGCCACCAACACATATGACCCTAACGCCCAATATCAAGATTGAACTAAAGGTGAATTCGTTTCTTCGGTTTCAACATATTTTAAATAAGAATATGATGCTACCTAATGATGAAAATATATATTTTTGTAGCACCACATTATGTTTGCACCAATTCAAGCAAGAGTTCAACTTGGACATGTTTTGGAATCCAATTCGGCCTCCAGATCAGTTCGGATTCAGCACGACGGCCCAACTTCAAATGTGCATAACTTTCACATACGGAGTCCGTTTGAGGTCCACGAGTACTTGATGGAAAGCTTTTCTCGTCCTCTTTCCAATGGATCCATCCTCATTTCCAAATTCCTCCTGTGCTTGCTGCAATCACTCAAAAAATGTGCTGCATCACCTATTTGGGTCAAATTGGGCCTTGTAATGTTTGGGCCCAAAGGGGAGGTGCTCCCCCACCTAGGCCCACACTGTTCACGCATTACTATTCATGTGAACAGTACTATAAATAGTACCACCCCCTTTTTCTTAGTTTTGTGTGGCTTCCCCACCCCTATTTAAGGAGGCTGCACCCTTCTAGTTTTCTTGGATTTCGTTTGATTAGTTTTTCCATGGTAAAAACTTTTGTTCTTCGCTTGTGTCGGCTAGACCAACCATAAAGAACCTTCTGCGGAATCCCACCTTTTGAGCTTAATATAAATATTTGCAATTTCAGATTGCTTGTTATCTTGTTCTTGCGTGTTCTTCGGTTGCATGTAGGAATAGACCTTCGTGGTCAGGTCAACCGCGTTCTTGGCACGGTTGATAACGACTTGGAGTGTGGTTCAGCGATTGCTAAGGCGCAAGCGACGTCGTACGGTTGTAGTCGGATCGTAAGAGTCACCTCCACCAAAATCGAAGTTATCGTCCTATCGGAAGATCGGGACCCCATCGCCTCATCAGTTGGTATCAGAGCTTCATGGAAAACTTATCAAGTCTACTTTCCAACGGATGCAACCTCATCTTCAAATTCCATCCGAGCCGGCCGGGATCATCAAAACAATCCACATTGGTTTCTGAATCCGAGTCAAAAAGGGTGCTGCGCCACCTCCACTTGGGCCCATGGGCCTTGTAACCCTAGGGGGTGCACTTGGACGTCCCAAGGGGTTATATAAGCCTTTTATTCATAGCTTTTAGGGTTAGGTTTTGTTTAGATCAGTTTAGCCCCATGTGCAAACTCCACGTTGTCTCTTGTGTCGGCTAGACCAACAGATTCGTGTTACAGAACCTCAACTATCCTTGTGCGACTTTTATATCTAGCAAATTTTAGGTTGATCACTATCCTTGTTCTTGCGTGTTCTTCGGTTGCATGCAGGAATAGACCTTCGTGGTCAGGTCAACCGCGTTCTTGGCACGGTTGATAACATCTTGGGGTTGGTTCAGCGATTGCTAAGGCGCAAGCGACGTCGTACGGTTGTAGTCGGGTCGCAAGAGTCACCTCCGCCAAAATCGAAGTTATCATCCAATCGGAAGATCGGGACACCATCGCCTCATCACTCCGCATCCTCGCCTCCCGACCAATCGCCGCCTCACCGGCACTCGTCCACCCACAGCTGGCGCTCCTCCCCACTTCCGCCTCACTCCCTCCTCACGAGCTCATTGCGGCATCGCCTGAGTCGCCTCCTCCCCCTGCAGCGGCCAGGCTCCTCCCCTCGCAGCTCCTCCCCCCGCAAGCCGCAGGCTCCTCCCCCCACAGGCCGGCGCAGCTCCCCTCTGGCCAGGGCTCCTCCCCGCAGGCCGGCGCTCCTCCCACCGCAGGCCGCAGGCCAACGCAGCTCCCCATAGGCTGGCGCAGCACCCCGCAGGCCGGTGCTCCTCCCCACTACCTCCTCCCCGCAACTGAGGTACTAGCTCTTCTCTTGGCTCTTGTTCTTGTACTAGTTTGGTAGCTCCTCCCCGCTAGCTCCTCTGGTCGCGGTGACGGTGCGGAGGCGGCGACGGCGCGGAGGCGGCGGCATCGAGAAACCCTAGCCTGTTCCCATTTCCCGCTCTTGTCCTGTGGAAATGTGTAGTACTGTAGTGGCTTATGGTCCAGTGACGGTGTGACCCCTCTTATCTTCAGTACTCTGCTCTGGGCTCCTAGGATGCCTCACGCCACCTCGCCTCCTGGGCGGCCGCCTCACCGCCTCGACGGTTCCTCCCCGCCCAACACCCCTGGGCGAGGCGCCGGGTCGCCGCCCAGCGCCTCGGTGGGCGCCTAGGGCACCTTTTAGAACAGTGATGGAAATATATATGCCCACCCTGGACATAGGGAAAGGAGCAAGCATTGTTCATCTATCGTCTCCACTACTACCCTCTTAATTTACTGTTTGGTCAGTAGGCACAACAGTTGGCGCCATCTGTGGGGACGGCGAAGAGCAAGCCCTGAAGATTTGAGAAGTGATGGCACCCAAGAAGGCTTCATCGGTAGTAAGGAAGAAAAGGAGCACAACGGTGGCGCTCGCCAACGCCCAGGCCTCTGCATTAGCAACGGGCGCAGATGGCAACGCTGGCGTTGTGTCCGCCGACGTTGACACTCATGGCATGGCGGCTGACCCCACCATTGGCGCGGCAGTCGGCATTGGTAATACCGACTGGGCCGGCGGGAGCGGCGACGTCAGTGCCCGTGCTGGCATTCTCACCGACCCCACACCCGGTGTGGGAGCGGCGGGCGGCTTTGGCGGCAACATCGGCCTCGCCACCGACCCGAAGCCCACCACACCGGCGTGCCAAGCAGCTTCGGAGTACAAGCTGTAGTCGCCGCCAACCTGGTGGTTCATGTCGGTGCTCAGGCCGGTGCAACCACCTTGACGGTGGAGAATGTCCTGCTGACGGCCCTTGGCACGTTGCCGTGTGAGCTTTCGGACCTCCACGGAGCCATGCGGGATATACAAGAGGTTCGGAGCCAACAAATCCAGCCGGCGGCGGCGGCGGAGCCTACGCCAATGCGGGCGGACAACCACGACGCCCCTACATCTAATCCCGTCCCGCTTTGACACGTGGATCCGGCGTCCCCCCTCTCGGCAGGCTTGCAGCCAGGGGCGTAGCCACTGGGGGAGCTTAGTGAGGCTTGAACCTCATCTCCCCCGGTGGAAATTTTGTATATAGTAAAATAAAAAGAGAAAGAGAGAGAGATTAACAAATCCAAAGAGAAGCTAGTTGCCTTAATGGAAAGGTTAACAACAAGCATGAAATTAAAGAAGACAACAACAAGGAGGAGGAGGAGAAGAAGAAGTGAAAATTATAAAATTAAAGAAGAGCTAATCAATCAAAGAAAGAAAGAAACTGAAATAATACATGTAAATCATAAAATTAAAGAAGAAGAAGAGGAGGAGGAGGAGTAGTGAAAATCATAAAATTAAAGAAGAGATAATCAATCAAAGAAAAAAGAATGTGAAATATATATGAACCTTCTAGTCCGGGGGATGACGGTGGAGAGCTCGATGAACCTCTAGTTAATCTTCTCCATCCGCTGCCGTTCCGCGATTATGTGGTCCTGCATGTGCCCCGAAGGCGCCACCGCCACCAAACAACCCCACCGTGAAAATGATAAGAATATTGGATAGAGTGTGGAAAAAGGTGCCACCTTTTGTTTTTATTATCTCGCGATTCAAATTAGCTTAATTCTGGTATGTCTCATATGATATAAATTTTTATTATCATTCATAATTTTCTATTATATCACTAATTTTGATATGTTTTATACAAAGGTGACTTATCGCTACTCCGCACTCATGGTGCTTTCTATTATCGAGGTATCTACTTTTTATTTCTATATTTTTCATTGTTTGTCTCCATATAATTTATAATTTCTATATGAATTTGAAATTTTATAAAAGTAAAAGATTAATTTTGTATCAACTTAGTTTAGACTTATAAATAGTTCAGCCCACCCTCAATTTCATTCCTGGCGTCGCCACTATCGAGCCGTACAAAGGCGACACGGACCCCCGGGAGTTCGTGCGTGTGTACGAAACCGCCATCGAAGCCGCTGGTGGGGATGACTCCACCAAGGCGAAGGGCCTACCCCTCGCGTTGCAAGGAGTGGCGCTCTCTTGGTTTTTTACCATAGAGCCGAACTCCATCTACGCATGGGAACAGATCCGTGACCGGCTCTACAACAACTTTCAGGGAAATTACATCAAGCGCGTCGACGTAGATCAACTCTTCGCCATCAAGTAAAAGTCCTCGGAAAAGCTCCGAGAGTACTTCAAGCGCTTCACCAAGGTTCACTACCAGGTAAAGGACGTGAACGACCACCATCATCAACGTGATGATCCAGGGCCTCCGCCCAGGGCCGCTGGCCGAGTACAATGCATGTAAGCCGATGAAGACAGTGGCCAAGCTCTTCGACAAGATGGAAGAGTACACAAGAGTGGAGGAGGATGCATAGCGGCGCAGGGGCGATGACTCCGACACCAATCAAGTGGAGGACTCATCGAAGAGCGCCCCCAAGTGTAAGAAAGAATCCTCAAGGGATGCCTCCAAGCACAAAGACACCTCCAAGCGTAAGCAGGACCTGTCAAATGACAAGCCCAAGCACAATCAGCGTAGATCCCAGAGGGCCCGCTACATCTTCGACATCAAGGGTGGCTCCGAGGATAGTGCCCCCACATGCCGAGGGCGAGGTCATAGAGGCCGGGGACGAGGGCGCGGCCGGGGCCAGAACGATAGACCCCGCGTGGAGGAAGACCATCAGCACTACGACCTGTGGTGCGAGGTGCATGGCCTCGGCGATCACCTCACGCGAACATGCACCACCATCGTGGCGCTTCGTTAGAGTGTCGCCAGGGATAGAGCCCTGGAAGCGGGGCCACCAACGGCGGCCCACGTGCAGTAGCCCCCAAGAGGGCCCCTTGCGAATACAAGCCCCGGAGGTAGCTCATCACCGGATCATAAATGTCATCTCCGGGGGCTCTTCACTGGAGTTTTCGTCGGCACGGCAACAGAAGGCTTACGCGCATCGACTCCACCATGTGGCGGCATATCTAGCACATACACTGCCAGCATGGGCGCAAACCTTTGTCTGCCGGCCGACATAGAGGGCGTGGACTTTCTTCACCAAGATCCCCTGGTCAATCAGGCCACCATCGCGGGCTGTAATGTTAAGCGTGTTCTGGTAGACGGGGGCAGCTCCACTGACATCCTCTTCATGGTAGCCTTCGACCAGATGGGAATCCCCCGAAGCCGGTTAGGCCCCTTGGGAATCCCACTACAAGGCTTTGGGGGTCAGCCGTTGGAGGCCTTGGGCCAAATATGGCTGCAAGTGTCTTTTGGCCAGGCCGGCAACTTGAGGAGCGAGGACGTCACCTTCGACGTCGTCCATCTCTTGTACCCGTACAACACCATATTGGGATGCCCGACCCTCAATGAGCGGTCCCACACCACGGCTTCCTGTGCATGAAGCTCCTGAGCCCGCAGGGTATCATCACCACTTTCGGTGACCAAGACCTCGCCCGGTGCATAGAGCTTGGCACTCGGGGCTCGCACCAGAAAGTGCATGTGCTTACGAGGGTTGGAGGGCCTCGGTAGCGAAGGTACGGACGGCCGAACACCGTCGGGGTGGACAGGGCTGGGCTAGATGTGCCACTGACGGGCAAGCGGCGCCACACCGTACATGACAAACTCCTCCATGAGGTCTCTCATGTTGAAGCGGAGGGTGATCCCCACAAGCCTCCGCGCCCTCTGCTCGTCGTCGCAGTCAATCGCCACTGTGGGTGAAGTGTTGAACGACATCGGCCGACCCGTCTATCGAAGACTGCTGCCGCCCGCCACACGATGGTAGAACCACCGCCACATCCAGTTTGACTCCCTCTTCGCTCAAGTCGAATTGGCAGGGAAGATGTTTGTGCACGGCGACTGCAGAACAAGTTTGACGCTGACGAAGTTGGAGAACTCCCCTCCATCGAGTTTCTTCGGCTGACACCGTGCGTCCTGGAGGAAGGCGAACAGAGAGGTGCTGGGCCAGGCCCCCTCTGTCCGCATCGCCCAGCTGTAGACGGCTAGGTGAGCTATTGCGTTCGGAGTCAGCTGTGCCAACTCCAGCCCATATGTTTGAAGGACATCGCCGATGAGTAGGACCGATGGGATACGGAGCCCGGCTTCGAAATACGCGATGAAGACCACCGCTGCCGACTCCTCTGGGTGTGGCTCTGTCTCGTCACTGGTGGGTAGCCGAACCGCGCTGTGCTCCGCCAGTTTCCCCTCGCGTAGAAGGCACCGGATCGTCTCCTCCGTCGCGAGGCTCTGCCCCAACACGTTCGAGCAGGGGCCGTCAAGCTTCTTGTTGGCAATCCACCGCTTGTCGGCCAGCGACGGGTCGCACCCACCAGGGCGTACTCCACCTCTGTCGTCGACGAGCTGTGCCGGTGGGAAGAAGCGTCGTGGCTGGAGGAACACCGCTGGGCCAGCGAGAATGCTCTTCACAACGGGCCATCGTCTCAAAGGGTGCGGTGACGTGTACGGTGGTGGTTGCAAACGGCGGCAACAGATGAGGTGAGAGCAGAGCGCGCAAGAGCAGAGAGCAAGAAAGTGATCAGGCGAGAGTGATTTGGGGAAGGACGGTGCTACGGCGGCAAGAACATATATAAAGACCATTCGCCTCCCCCACGATCCGAAAGTCCAACCGGCGGAAACCGAAGCCGCATGGTCGCCTGGTTGCGCGTGCACACGCGTCCCACAGCCTCGAGAAGGAGCGCACGACTGCGGTCGTGCAGCCGCCTGACATCCCACGACGCGCCAATCCTCTTCTGCCATGTGTCCCGCAGCCTCGAGAAGGAACGCACGATCGCGGTCGTGCGGCCGCCTGACATGCCATGACATGCCACTCCCCTTCTGCCACGTGTCCCGTAGCCTTGGGAAGGAACATACGACCACGGTCGTGCGGCAGCCTGACATCCCATGACGCACCAATCCGGCGCTGTTGCGTGTCCCACTCCACGCCAGCACATGGTCCAACTCCCGGCGCGATCCTCGGCGCCATTAAAACACCATCATTGGTCCATGGGCCACTGGCTTCGACCTACACCTCGACTCCGTGCCCTCGGGACGAGTCTGACTTCGACTTCGTGTCCACGGGACGAGGCCGACCTGCACCTCGACTCCGTGCTCGCGGGATGAGTCTGACTTCGACTTCGTGTCCGTGGGATGAGGTCGGCTTGCGCCTCGACTCCGAGTCCGCGGGACTAGTTCGACCTGCGTCTCAACTCCGTGCCAGCGGGGCGAGTCCGACCGCAACTTCATGTCTGTGGGACAAGGCCGCACTGTGCCTTAACTCCGACTCCACGGGGCGAGTCCGCGGGACAACTCCAGCCTGCACACTGACTCCGTGTCCGCGGTGCGAGGCGGGCCGGCCCCAGCAAAATCGCTTCCGCACAACGTCACAGAACATCACAGGCCGCAGGGACGGAGGGGGCCAAATGGCTCGGCAACATGGCTTCGGCTCGTAAAGCCCTTCACCATGAGAGGCTTCTGTTGTAGGGGTGGCCCCCACCTAAGCCCATCCGGTCTGCTAAAAGGTTGTAGAGCCCAAAAGGGGATGTGTGTAATGGCATAGACACCCCTACGAGGGGCACATGGATGTAAGGGCATGACTGTAAAATACTTCTGATGGAAATATATATGTGCCCACCCTGGACATAGGGAAAGGGGTAAACATTGTTCATCTATCGTCTCCACTACTACTCTCTCACTTTATTATTTGGTCAGTAGCCACAACAACCACAGTGTTATATGTGGTTAATTTCTGTCGTAGCTTTCACCTATTTTGTGACGGTTTTGTTAAGCCGTTATGCCGACTGGGATGTAAATAGACCGATCACTGATCTTGCATTAGGAATAATGCAAATTGATCCTCTTCTTTTCGATTTATTGCTTCTTTCGAATAAATAAAAGAGCCAGTTTCTCTACTAACTTTTCAAAGTGATCTATAAGAACAATCTTTTTAAAGTGACTTATTGTCTTATGGGCAGTCGATATGTTCACATAAACTCACATTAAGCCTCACTCAAAACGGCTTCAGCTTCTGGCTTTTTTTAGCTTTCGGCTTATTTAAGTCAGAAGCCACTTGAAACGCATTGGCTTCTAATTTCTACTTATTTTTTTCTTTATTCTTTTACATTTTTCGTAACGATATAACGATTTTTTCCTTTTTATTTTTTTCTTAATTTTTTCTTAAAAACGAACCGTATTACAGTGTAGTTTTAACCAAAAGTCAGAATTATAAACTAGTTAAAATATTACTTCAAATTAACAGATAGCAGTCGTAGCTACAAACCATCCGCATAGTGGAAAAGAAGAATTTGGGTTGTCGGGTCAGCTCCGATCGATGCCGTACTTTCTTTCCACGAAAAACACAAGGAAAGCCCGTACATATACCCCGATTTTTCTATTAAAGCATGTATAATACAAGATGTTTATATATAAATGTTTAAAGAGAAAGAATATAGCCATATCATTAAGCACCTTTGCAAAAGTTATTTCCTCCAATGCAAACATCTCTTCTATGGGTGCTTAGATGCTACATTATCTATTAATTAGAGATAGTTATACACATAACCACCTGCTAAGTACCGGTACTTATTTAAGTATCAATGCTTCAAAATAAGCATCTTATTTATCATATGTGACAAAAATATCAATTTTTTATTACTAAGTATCTCCCTAATAGCGTGCAATGTACATTGTAAATGCTCTTATGCGCGCGCGCTCGAACACGAGGTTTGCTGTCAGAAACGGCCATACTAGTGAGTTGCACGGGGCCCACGCAGAACACTTTCCCACCACCATTTCCCTTCCTCGTTTTCTGCTCTCGTCTGTAGCACTCGCGCAAGCACAGGAGCTCGACTCTCTCTGCTGTCGTCGCCTCGCCCGGGAGAAGCAGCCGATGCCGCCGTCTCCTCGCCGGAAGAATCCGCCACTTCTGCTTGATGAACCATCGATCGGGGCAGTATGCAAGTAGACTCGCACTTGGGATTGCACACCTCGATGAACCTTTTTAGGAGGCACAAAGGATATACCAGCGATCGACGGACGAGACCCGAGGCCATGCATCCATGGATACGACGCGTGCGCCGTGCCGTAAATCTTACACGTTGCGGCAGGCGCCAGCGCGACAGGCCGCGCGAGGAAGCCGGCAGCCGTCTCACCTCGGCACCTCGCTCGTCGCCTCAAATCTCCACCACCCACGTCACGGTCAACTCACGACCACCCGTTTCCCTCTTCGCTAACCCACCACTTCCTCCGCATGCGACACCACGCACGCACGCCATTCTCCGGCTCTCCGCCATGCATGCAGCCTACAAATATGTACGGACCGACGTGCCTGCCTCTCTTCATCGGCCTAGCTGCCCGCACACCCGATTCGATCTCTCACGCCCGAATAAAACTTCATTTCATTGGCACTGGTTTGCACCATGGCAAGATCGCGCGCCGTCGTCCTCCTCCTCGCCGCCGTCCTCGCGGCGGTGGTCGCCGCCGCGTCCGCCACCTCCTCCGAGGAGTCGTCCAAGCCGACCATCCTGACGCCCGTGGCGCACACCCCGCTCGGCTCGTTCGACGGCGCCGATGGGCCCGTCGCCGACGACGCCATGGAGGACGAGGAGGCCGCGCCCGTCGGGGCGCCCATCGGCACCACCATGACCGAGCCCAAGCCGGAGATCAGCAACGCGCCCCCCGGCGCCACCGAGGGTGATGACGCCGACACCAGCGGCGCCACTACTGTTTCTACCTTCGCAGGGGCCCTAGCCGCGGCCGTCGCAGCCGCCGTCGCAGCCGCCAGCGTCTTTGCCTTCTGAGTTCTGAGGGGAAGACGTGCGCTGTTGAGGTCGAGGAATTCATGCAGATTTTGATGTGTTGTGCTGCTAACATGTGCACGCGCGTACGTACGTGCTTCTGTTTTTCTTTCTATTTCCATATATGCACACCTCCACATCTTTTGTTGAGGTGGGACTTTCTAGCAGGGATCGATAACGAGACTGTTCGTTCTTGCTGACCAATTGACAAGACACTAATAGAATCTATCGCATGTAAATTTCTGGTTATGTACAATAATTGGTGCCTATGATGCACAAACACGGATACGTCGACACGACACGACACCGATATAGAAATTCGCCGTTTTTCCAAAAATACTGATACGCCGACACGGTTATATATATTTAAATAATAAATAAATTATATATATATATGTATTATTTTCTATGTTTCCACATGCTTATTATCTGAGATAATGTAAATTGTAAACTTGTAATTTGT
This sequence comes from Dendrocalamus latiflorus, assembly GCA_017311315.1. Lineage (NCBI taxonomy): Eukaryota > Viridiplantae > Streptophyta > Magnoliopsida > Poales > Poaceae > Dendrocalamus > Dendrocalamus latiflorus. Next base: position 21,731,185 of record CM029643.1, on the reverse strand, counting down.
AAAGTGTATATTCGGAATATGTACCTTATGAATTATTTTGTTAATCCTGGCGATAATTGTTGATGTGAATACCATTTCTAGAAATAAGAACTCCATTAACTTGGGAAAAAGTAACATGATCAGATCGGCAAGACTACACGGGAGGAGATGCGGGAGCCGGCGACGCACGGGAGATGTAGTCGGCGGCGAGATACGAGAGATGTCGTCAGCGGCGAGATGCGGGAGCCGGCGGGCAGAGGAGATGCGAGTGAGGAGATAGAGGCAGCGGCGAGATGCGGGAGCTGACGGGCGGCGGCGAGGTGCGGGAGCCGACAAGCGGCGGCGAGGTGCGGGAGCCGGCGGGCAGAGGAGATGCGAGTGAGGAGATAGAGGCAGCGGCGAGATGCAGGAGCTGACGGGCGGCGACGAGGTGCGGGAGCCAACGGGAGTGGGCGGCGGCGAGATGCGGGAGCCAGCGGGAGCGGGCGGCGACGCGAGCGGCCGATGCGGAGAAGCGCGAGCGAGCAATGGGAATGATGCGCTCGGGAATTGGCGCTTATGGTTAGGGTTAGGGATGGGTCGGCCTAGGCCGGCTATGTCCAGGCCGTGTCCGACTTGTATATTTACTGTGTCCGACACGTGTCGAGAATTTTAATAATTAAAATTAATTTCGAAATCGGCCGATACGTCGCCGACACGTGTCCGAGACGTGTCCGTGTCGTATCCGTGTCCGACACGTGTCGGACACGGATATGATGGTTTTGACAAGTGTCCGTGCTACATAGATTGGTGCCTAAAAAACGTAGCACTATATATGTAGAATTTTTTGTATGAATAATCTATTTTTATTTGAAATTACAAAAATATACCCGTGGCAATATTTTTTACACAAATAAACTTCAGTCGCTCCCCTGTTGGGCAACTAGAGCCAATCGCCTAATGGCCAGGTGACACGCGAGCAATCCGCTGGCCATCGGACGAATAATTGCTGTCACCCGAGCGTTAGGCAACTGGAGCTCTAATCGCCCAACGGTTGGGCGACTGGAGCTCGAGTCACCCAACGGGCAGGCGACTGGGGGGTTTAAAAGACCGAGCGCTCGATCGCCGCCGCCACTCAAGACAGAAGAAGAATTCGGCCAAGTAGAGGAGAAAAAGAAACGAGAGAAGAGAAAAGGAGAGGAAGGGAAGAAGAGGAGAGGAGAGAAAAGGAGAGGGAGAGGAGGACAAGGGGAGGAGAGGAAGGAGGGAGAGGAAGGAGGAGTGGGAGGAGAGAAGAGGAAGAACCAAATCTAGGTATTTTTTTGCAATATTGTATTTGCAGTATATTTTTTATTTAATTTTAGTGTTAGTAAAAATTATAGATGTAGATGTAAATAGTTTAATTTTTAGTATAGAAAATTTAGTTAACGTGGTTATAGGAAATTAGCAGGCGTAGAAGCGAAGAGGAGAGGAAGAAGCAGCAGTAGGTATTTTTTTTGTACCTGCAATATTGTGTATGATTGTTAGTGTTAGTAGAAAATTGTAGATGTAGATAGAAATAGTTAAATTTTTGGTATACAAAATGTAGTTAAAATATAGTTTTAGAAAATTAACAGTCGTGGAAGCGTGTAGTTGTGTATAAATTAGGGAACATAGTTTTACAAAATTAGCATTATTAGCAAATTGGCATGTGTACAAAATTGTAGTTGTAGAAAATTCAGTCGCCGTAACGTACAAATTAATCATCCGTACAAATTTGTACGTATTACAAAATTCAGTAAATACTTATGTTAGAATTTAATAATTTGGTATGTAAAAACGTTAGAAAATGTTGGAAAAACCAATAAGAAGTTCATAGTACGAGGTTATTGTAGTGGGTTATCACATGCGAATGATCGGCGAAATGTGAATTACAGTACGTCGGTACTTTAGTATTGTGCAATGTGATTTGATATGTTGCAAAATTAAACATATATGCAGGCCGACATCAACAATGGCAATACCCACTACATTGAGAGTGCATTACGGTGCTGGAACCATTCGTGAAGGTCTGAATGGTGTGGATTTGAGCGGTTTTCTACAAGCCACACTAGTACATCTGGATGGCGAGACCCAGAGTTTTTCATTGGATCCCAAGGTGTGCAGCATCGTCATACAAGGGCTTTGAAGCTGGTGTCCCACAGACATCAGATGGGAGTTGAGAGCATTGTTGCGCACAGTTGCATTGAAGGGGTTTGTGCAAGGGTGCCGGCGTCATGGATACGAGTGTGTGCTGCTTGTACAACCGTGCGCATTAGAAGCTGTGCAAGGTCGTGCATACGGCCTTGCTCCGGGAGGTGCTAGTAGCTCGGGCGGCCTGCGTGTTGCTGAAGACGAACAAGTTGCTCGTGATGAAGCCGATAAGGTACATGGAGGAGAGGTACAATGGTCAAGCCATGGAGAGGGAACAGGACAGGCCGATGAAGGGGAGCATATTGAGTACATCGTGCAGCAGATGGACTGTGATGACCAGACGACATGGACTGAAGAGGAAGCTGTACAGGACGACGACGAGGACAGTTCGGATGAGGATGAAGCTCCCGTCTCACAGGAATGGAGCCGGTTTAATGTTGAGAGTGTTTCCGCACATGATGAGCATGAATCAGCATGGGAGTATCATGAGACAGATGTTCGGTTGCATTCAATGTTTACTGATAAGGCAGCGCTGCAGGATGCCATCAAGTTGTGGGCCCTTTGAATGCAGCGGACTTTTCGGGTCGTGAAATCTAGCCAGGAGCAGTACACCGTGAAGTGCAAGCAGGCCGGTTGTCCTTGGAGGGTGCACGCACGTAGGCCCAAGTATGAGACCCACTGGATTGTGTCGATGGTGGAGCCGCACTCTTGCATTCTCAACAGTGTTTTGGCGAGACATCGTAACCTAACGTCCGTCTTTATAGCCAATTTGATGTACGGAGAGATAGTGGAGAAGAAATACATGGAGGCCACACATATCGTGGTAGCTATCGAGAAGAAATTCGAGTACAAGATTAGCTATACGAAGGCGTGGCGTGCCAAGCAGAAGGCGTTGGAATAATGTTTCGGGTCTTTCGAGGGGGCGTACAACAATCTTCCTCGTATGCTTAAGGTATTGTAGGACAGGAACCCGGGCACGTATATTGCTGTGCAGGACAAGCTGTCCAAAAGTCCACCAGGATATACTGCGTTGCAGAGGGCCTTGTTAGCATTTGGTGCTTGCATCGAGGCATTCAAGCATATGCTGCCGATGATCTCAGTTGACGGGACTTTTCTGACCGACAAATACAAGGGGCAGATCCTGAAGGCCATAGGCATTGACGACAACAACCAAATATTGCCGCTAGCCATCGCATTCGTGGAAAGTGAGAATTATGAAAGCTGGTTATGGTTTCTTAGACATGTTAGGATTGGAGTTATTGACGCTCGTCCTGTTGTGTGCGTAATCCATGATCGCCACACCAAGATTGTAAAGGCCATAAGAAAACTTCAGGAAAACCCCGAGGAGCCCTTTTCTTGGCCAGATATGGGGAACAAGTGGTGCATTCGTCACTTAGGGGCAAACTTTTTCAAGCAATTCCCAAAATAACCATTGATGAAGCTATTCAAGAGGTTGGCTATGCAGAACTAGTGGAGAAAATTTGATGCTTTGTGGGCATTGTTGGATAAAAACAGTAGGAAGCACGTCGACGAGAGGAGCAAGGGATCGGTCATGCCTGGGTCGACATAACCGGAATGCTTGCTAGCACTCAATGAGTCTAACCCAGCTGGTCCAAGAAGGAGGAGCTCATGAAACATCAAGTTCTTCTCACAGTGGATCGAGGGAGAACCATTGGAGAAGTGGTCGCTATTGCATGGCACAGACGGCGCAAGGTACGGCATAATGATGATTAATCTTGCAGAGGTGTACAATTGAGTTCTCAGGGGCCTTCGTTCTCAGCCCCTTGTCGCCATTGTGGAAGGTATTTTTCACAGCACAATCGGCTACTTCAGGGAGAGGCATGCGAATGCTGCACTTCATGCAGTCAATCCCCGAGCATTGTATTTGTCGAAAATTACGGCATACATGGAGATGAAGGCACAGAAGGGCCAATTGCACACAGTGCACATCATGGGCAACAGGGAGCATCATTTTGATGTGGTACTCCGTGATAGAGCTGGATTTGGGACGGCTCGTTCCCTTGTTACCCACGAGGTATGCCTTGGAGATTATGCAAATGAACCTAGCTACATGTGCAACAAGTTGAAATTGTTACATAAGTCATGCTCTCATGTCCTCACTGCATGCGAGACCGTAGGCATGGATCCTTCAAACTTCATATCGGGGTACTTCTTCAAGGAGAGGGTACTTCACGCATGGTGTGGGGAGTTCAAGGGGTTTAGGGTTGTGGGAAACTTCGCCACCTTGGACATTGCAGGGAGGACTTCGATTCCAGATGTTAACATGCTGAAGGATGAGAAGGGTCAGTGACAAAGCTGACGTATTAGAAATGATATGGATGAATTGCAAGCCAGAGCATCTGGTGAACGTTGCGGGCGATGCGATCAGGAGGGGCACACAGCTAGACAATGCAATGCATGTGCTAACTAGTAGTTAGAGCGGCACGGTGTGTACTACTAGTTGTTGGAGACTACAAATAAATTTTCATTGTAACCTGTGTTTTGTTAGTACGCACTTTTAACATGCGGAATGTCGTACTAAATGTATCGTATATTTCACGTACCATTTGTATAACTGCTATGTTACATCCCCCTTTTGAGTAATGTAGTCAGTGTTGTGCTGGTAGCCTAGTATTGCTCTGTTTATTTGCTTACAAGTTCTATTTACTGTTACTTTACATGTGATGTTTTTTGGTTCTGTATAAGTGCTAACTTAAATTTGTTTTGCAGGTATGGCTCGTGATCTTCGTGGGTCGGACTGGCCTTACGGCCTATTGGATGAGCATGTGGACCAACTGCATCGTGCTTCCCGTCATGTCCCGCCTACAGGGAGCGCGGAGGACCCAGCTGAGTTGGGAGCGGTCCGGACACGCACACCTCGAGTGGCCTAGAGACTGGACCCCCGTTGGACAGTCAGGTGTGCACTGCGCCACCATTGTACTATTGCCGTAAGTAGGTTCCGTGCTGGCCTTTACTTGCTTTGCAAGCTGCGGGATGCCAGGCTACTCCCATTCACCCGGATGGTGCAAGCCACTAACGAGGATGGATCCGTCATGGCCGTGGGCAGGAACGACGTCGTGGAGCAATCACGACACTTTCCGTTCGACCGTTCCCTCCTAACGGCTTGGGTGGACCGTTGGCGGCTGGAGACACACACTTTCCACCTTCCATTCGGGGAGATGATGCCTACCCTGCAGGATGTGTCCCTGTTGCTTGGCCTTCCGATCGCAGGAGCCGTTGCCTTCCTACCGGAGGCCCCAGCAAAGTGGTGGATGGACCCGCTTAGCAGATTCGAGGGGGTCCTTCCACCGGGTGTTGCATCTTCCTAGTGGGTTAGACTCACGGGTTGTCATTGAGGTGGCTCACACAGTTCCGGGTACGTGCTTTTTATAATCGGTCATGTAAGCTCTTATTTCTGCTATTACGTACTAATAACTTCTTGTTTGCATTTAGGTGGAACGGATGGGTCCAGATGCGGACGATCATCAGGTCTCGCGCCACTTGGAGGCGTACTTGCTATGGCAGTTTGGTTGAGTGCTCTTCACCACCAGCCACGACAACATCATCGACATGCGCCTCATCGCTCATGCTAGGGCGATCACCGATAGCGAGGCCCCCATGTCAGCTGGGGATCGGCCACACTTGCCGTGACCTACCGTGGCTTGTGCGACGCGTGCTCGAGGACCAAGGCGAACTCGATCCTCGCGGGTTGTGTAACATCCTAAATTTGGAATGTTTGAAAATTTGGGGGAATTTAAAATTTTTCTCTACATCTTGCTAGCGTCTGAAATTTTTGTCGAATTCTTATTTGGGTTTTCCTGAGATTTACCCTGAGCAAGTAATAACTAGAAATAAATCTCGAGCACAAAATGGCAATCAGGAAAATAAATAAAATGGATGAGTCCAAACCCTAAGAAAGTAGGTCAAAAAGTTAAATTACAGGATCCAAACATGGTTTATAAACTAGTTAAAGGGGATTAGCTGAATTAAAAATACAACTCAAGTATACACACACACACGTGCATACATAAGCTATACAACTGAATACTAGTGTCAACATTAGAGTTGCGATTTAACAAAAGGGGTTTTGGACACCGAGCTCAAGTAATTAAAAACAAATTGGAATGCCATGCAAAACTACAAAATCAGTGATCATAAATGTGAAATAAAAAATTTAAATTAAAAGTCTGAAAATCCAAAGCTAGCAATAGAGTTTTCTTTTCTTTTTTCTTTCTTTCCCCTCTCCTTTTTCCCCCCTATCCTCCTGCTCATCTCCTCACTGCCAGTGGGCTAGCCCCCCACTGGCCTCTCACTTTTCTCCCCTCCCCTCTTTCCCACTGGTCGCTGGGCCCTCCTCCCTTTCCCACTGCGCGCGGCCCCGGTCTCTCTCCTCTCTTTTCCCCCACGCGTGCCCCTCTCTTTCCCGTCCCCTTCCTCCGACAGCGCCTGTCCTTTACCTGCGCTCGCCCACGCCTGCCGGACGCGCGCCTGCTCCCGTCTCCTCCCAACTCCTGTGCGCACGTCGTCCACGCCTGCGCTCCCGCGTCGGCACGGCGTCAGCTAACTGCCCCCATCCCCTCACGCACGGCGCCTGCACCCTCTGCGCTCCTGCGCCTTCACATCGCCCGGTCCCCCTCTGTCCTCGCGCTCCTCTCCGTCTTCGCCCCATACTAGCCGTGCGCTTTCACCCTACTCCGCGCGCACGTCGCCCTGCGGCTTGTCGCAATCCTCGTCACGAGATTGAGTCAGCGGCCCTGTAGCCATGCCGAGCCGACGCCACCCCGCCTGGACGCCGTCGAAGCTTCCACGCCGCCCGGTCGGCTCGGGTTCTATAAAAGCATGAGGACGCCTCCAACCGCCTCGCCTCGTCACCCTCTTCCTCCCACCGCAGAGAATTGAACATTGGCGCCCCACAAGCTCGCCGGTCGTCGTCTCTCCTCCAACTCCGGCGAACCCGTGATCTACCCCCCTAGATCACCTCGGGCCAATTGCTTTTGGCCAAAGCATCTCCAGAGCATCCCAACCCCGCGCCCGTCCAAAGCCGGAGTCCTCGCCATCGGTATGTCGCCGGCGCCGTCCGCATGACTGCGCCGCCGCAGGCTCGCGCCGCCGGCCCATCTCGAAGCTGCTCGGCCCACGCTACCACCTTTCTCGGGTTCGTCGTGCTCCCAGGAGTCCATTTCACGTGTCGCCGCCTCCCTCCAGTTGTTCCCTCGCCGGCGACGCCACCCTCGACCCCAAGCCAGCGCCTCCCCTGTTCGGCCGAAGGGCAACTCTATTTTGAAGCCCAGTTCCCGCACCGCAATAGGTAAATTGTTTTCCCCCAGTTGTCACAAACGAGCGGCTGCTCGGTTGGTTAACCAGACCACGCGCTACACCAGTGATCCTGAGTTCGAGTCTCAGCGTCCCCCCCTTTTGGTTTATAATTTTGTTTTGACTTTCTATAGTCCGATTAAATCCAGAAAAATGATGGAAAATTAGGGAGTAACCTTGGGAATGTAACAAATGTTGAGTAGGGTATAAAATTATTTGGGATTTATTACTAGATTAAAAGTTGTATATAAGTAATTAATGTTATCTAAGTTTGAATTAAGGTATTCGTAAAAGATGACTTTGGTTAATTATCCAAAATTTCATAAAGATTCTAGATTTCATGTTTAGCTATGTAAGAAAGGCTTTAAATTGAAGATTGCCCTTGATTGTAAATAAAATCTATGACCTAATATTAAAATACCGCTATCAAAGTATAGGAGCTTAAGTTTCAACTAGTATCTCACACGAAATAAATAAATGGCATGGTGGGAAAAATTGAGTGCAAATCTTGCCTAAGTCCATACTCTCCCAAAATGATAATAGGATAAATGAAGACTTCCAAGCAATATATATCTATATATGTGAATCCTAAGACCTTGCATATTAGTAAAAATACCCTAAATAATAATTGAAATATGTGTCCAAAATTTAACATGCCATCTTAAGTAAATCGTAGAGGTAGATTTTGCTAAATAAGAAGATACTAAATTATAACCAGCTTTGCCCAGATAAATAAATTTAAATTAAAACTAAAACTAAGCCTACTAATAATTGAAGTATGGACGAAATGATAAGATTTCATAAGTTAAATCTTAACATTAGATTTATTAAACAAAAATGCATAATAATGTCAAGCAAGATTGAATATAGCAAGCTACGACCCGTATAGATAGATCCTAATTTAGATTAAATTAAGCCTAGAAATAACTGAGGATGCATAAAATGTTGAGCCATAAAATGCTATAAAACCGGACTCCAATATTTATTTGGTAAACTAAAAATTATATACATCTCTATATGTAACGTATGCCCTGAAGATTAACGCTCGACAAAAACAAAACTCAGCTAAAAACTTGTACACCGAATCATAGGTCTAACCTAGCTCATGGAACTTCCTTGATAAATATAAAAATAATAAAAAGAAGTTATTAAATAAAATAGAGTAAGCCATAGTATTCAATGGCCGGCTCAACCTAGTCCTCCCCAAATCTAAAGCAAGATAATCTCGTTAATATTTCTATGTCATAAACCCTCCTTCATTGAATGCCCTGCTACCAATCATCGCTAGTTCGGCTCCGACAATATTCCGCGTCCAATTAACCTCGTCTCCAATCACCTATTTAATCATAATAAAAATTAATCAAGTTCAATTGGGTTTATTTAGATTTATTTGGATATCTTGAGTTATTTGTTTGTATTTGGATTCAGTCACTTATCGCATAGTTAGAAAATGGAGTCCCGAAGAATCAATGGATCAAGTGAGATCAAGATCAAGGTGGAGATAAAGACCAGAAGTCCAAGACCATCAAATGAGATAGCTTTGAGTGAGCTCAAGACCGCGGTAAACCGCGCAAGGCGAGTCAATACTTTGATCATGTTGAACCTACATTTTCTGCAAATTACTTTTGTTTAAATTATCAAATTGCATGCTGTTATTTTATATGCAAAGACATGATTAATTTGATATTCTAGTTATATGCCCATTGTTTACCTTGATTAATATTACACCTCCTTTGGAATATTTGAATATGTGAACTTTGTCACCCTAGCAAAAGTTATAATAGTAATCTTAAAAAAATAAGTCCGTAATTATATGCCAGGCTTAGTATTGTTTAGATACTCATGGGCGCGAGAGTGCCCAAGCATCACTTTTAATCATAAGAAAAATTGGTTGGGCAGTCATGGTGGTAATGACTGGTGTATGTTGGATATGGCTATTTTATATTCCCAAAAACCTCGAATTGCTTATTTATCTGGGCGGATGGTTCGGGGGTATGGTGCAGGTGTGCACGAGAGTGTGGTTTGTGGTAGAACCGCCCAGATACCCTAAGGACTGAATCTTGTCATGACCTCCTGTGTAAAACAAGTGCAACCACAAGTCTGTAAAGTACAACTTGGCCTAGTAAATTTACCGGACCCTGAAAGTCATCATCATCAGTGGAGGAGTGAAGTGGTGCAAGCGGCTGTCTGTGTGTCAGGCTTGAATGGGACACCCGCGGAGGGTGAGGTTCTGCTGTGGCGTGCTAGCAGGGTGGGTAGCCGACTGCTAGGCGTTCAGAAGGAGAACATCCCGCACAACGTATGGGACCCACCGCAAGTGGGAACGACCCATAGGGTGAGATGATGGAAGGGGCAAGGTACTTTGAACGGTTACTGTGATGGTTTGCTCAACCGCACGACTAAGGAATCGTGTGGGGCAACGAGTGAACTGTCTCTTGTGGGTAAAGTGTGCAAACTCTGCAGAGTCAAAACTATTCGAATAGTCGTGCCCACGGTCAAGGGCGGACATGGGAACTTAACCAGATATAGTTCTATTTCAAAAAACTTTGTGGGTGGGAATGGAAAAGTGGAGGGCAGCGGAAAGCCCTGATTTGAGTTGTCCTGGGTGTCGTCCCAGTGGTAAGTTAAGCAGCTATAACGATGAAAGATGGCATACGGTGTGATGCCATATGTATGGAAAAATTATGGTGATATTAGGCATACGGTGTGACGCCATATGTATGGAAAATCATGTTAATATTCCTTGAACATTATGTTTGTTCCAAAGCTGCTAGGTCTCAGGAAATTTTATGTATTATATTTCAAATAGTGGCATTTCTATTCTTACAAAATAAAATATGGGTGGAATAAACAGGGTCGTGAGTAAAGGAGATGGATGTTTGTAGTATGCACATAAAGGTATTGGTGAATTCAGGTCGATCATGAATAGGAAATGATAGTGTGGGTTCTGGGAGAAATAAATTAGTGGGGTCCAGTTGAATAGATAGGCTAGATAAATGATCTAATTGAATCTTCGGGAATTTGGAGGAATAATACAAGTATTGGATTATAATTCTTGATTAGTGATATTCTTGGTGGATATATAATGGTGAATCGTAGAGTTGATCAATGCTATTCTTGGTGGATATATAATATTGAATCGTAGGCTTGATCAATGATATTCTTGGTGGAGGTATACTAGTGGGTTAGTTAGAAATAGATAATGGGAAAATAAGGTTGATTATTGTAAGAGCAAATTGTGGTTGTGGATCAATAGCAAAAGGAATGGGTTGATAGGAATTTTGGAATACAAAAGATATTGGTGGATTGTATAATTGATGATATTTGCTGTTTGGAGTTTTAGACAGCACTCAATATAGAAAGGTGTGTTCGGTGGATTAATCAAATGATATTAGATAGATGATGTCACTAGCTGTTTGGAGTTTTAAGCAACAATTGATCGGTGGATTATCTAAATTATGTCACACGCTGTTTGTAGTTTTAGACAGCAATAAATATAGAAGGTGTATAATCGGTGGAGTAATTGGATAATGTCACTTGCTGTTTGGAGTCTTAAATAGCAACCAATACAGAAAGAATATGATCGGTGGATTGAATAGAGGATGACACATGTTGTTTGGAGTTTAGAGAGCACTCAATAAAGGAAGTGTAATTTCGGTGGATTAAGTCAATTATGGCAATCGCTGTTGGGAGTCTTAGACAGCAGTTAATAAAGAGCGTGAGTCATTGGTGGATTAAGTCAATGATGTCATTTGCGGTGAGGAGTCTTTAGGTCACAAAAACAACAATATGATATAATAATAGAAATGCTACTAAAAGCTTTTTATGGCAAATAAAACAACCCGAGCCTCTCCTTTGTTAAGCCATGCATACTATTTATTTGCATTCTGTGTATTGCCTCGCGGAGCACGGGGTTGGAGTGCTCACACTCGCTTTTGCGACAAAATTCAGAATCAGGAATCAGATCACCTCGCCTCAGCAACAAGATTGGACATGCTGGCAGAGAAGATGAAGATGTCAAGGGCTAGGTCGCGAACCTCCAGTTGGCTGCCTGTGGGCATGTCTTGAAGGTCCCACCTGTGTGCTTCATTTCCGCTGCTGCATTTTGTTGATTTCGGCCCAATCGGCCCGTGAGTAAGTTTACTATTATATTTACGCTTCCGCATGATATGTACTTGATATTCAGAACTGTAGTCTGTGAGCACTATCTACTGATCCAGGGAATAGTGCGGTGGAATCACAGAGGATTCCAGATTGTCTAATCTGGGCTGCTACAGGTTGTCCGCTGCTACTGCAGCTGTGGTTGTTCGAGCGCTTCAGTCTCGGATGACCTTTGCTAGAAGACATGAGTCCGTATAGGGTAGAGATGTACCCTGGGGGAGACGTCAACCGGCCAACGATGGGTTCTCTCTGGTGTCGTCGACGGGTAAGTAATATGACAAATAGTTATTTCCTTCGTATTAACGATGGTCGTACATAACAGCTGTTCTTCCTTGCAGGTCATGTCCAGGTCATGCGGGCGTATCTACCCTTTGTGGAGCAGTTCGACCGCCTCACAGCTGACAACGTGCGGTGGGAGCCGTACTCACCTATGGCACTGCAGGACCATGCTCCTGATGGACTATCCATGCTCTACTGGTGCAACAGGGCTTTCTGGCTGACGCATCGGAGCTCGTGTATGACATCTTCGTATAGGACTACGCGTTGCAGCGTGTGATGCAGTAGTTTGGCCTACGTCAGGTGCTTCTGGTACCAGTCGGACCACCGCTGCCACAGAGCATGCACACGTGAGTGACCATCTCTTATAAATCTCTATGTACTTACTATTCCGTTTGCAAGTACTAACGGAATGGTCCTATAAGCAAGCACTCTAGAAAGGAAGTGAAACGCGGCACGGACTGGACGACAAAGATGCAGTGGTGGATTGCACAGTGGGAGGGCACTCTTGATGACCGTGTGGAGGAGGACCACCCCTACCATAGTAGGGACTACGCGGAGCACCTGTGTTGGTACCAGGGGCAGACACGTATGAGGCTCGTACATGTCGTTGACCAGCCCATCACACACATCGTCACTCTGACAGACACGTACTCCGCGTACCTCGCGCGGGACGCTCACATTGCGGTGTGTTACATGTAATTTTTAAATATTCCCTAATGTCGCTGAAATGATTGACCATTTTATGTCTTTTCCTTCAGGCTGATGTCGGCGCTACGATCTGGAGGGAGTCCCATACTATGGTGGATAGGCTTGCCACTGGTGTGGAGGTAACCCACGAGGAGAATATGAGCACTTGGCGTCATGTGGAGGCCTTGGGTAGACGTGTCGTAGCCCTGCCGTTCTGCACGAGGCTACCGGCAGTCTCCACGGCCACCCCCAGTGCACAGACAGTTTGTCCACCGGTGCCGCCCCGCCCGCATGGCACCACTCCGGAGGTTCTACTTGGGCACGTCCTACACCACCTCACCCGGACGAGGCTGGGGGTCTGCTTGGAGACGGCCTCGTACACCGCCAGGGTAGCTATTCACGCATCCTCCGTACATTCCCGGCTTCCCCACGCAGGGGGTGTACTCCGTGTTGTACGTCCCTCCTCCAGACGCGATGACGCCAACTGAGGGTACGCTTTGCCTCTTCTCGGTTTTATCCCAATGCTTTGTGTCACGAACTAACAATATTTGTATTGCAGGTCTTTTCTACTCAGAGCAGGGATGGGGCATCTGCCCGGGCCCGGACAATTTGGACCAGTACTTTACGGACTGGCCCGGGTAGGCGTCCGGGTCTGCACCTCGAGGCACACCACCAGAGGTTCTCTTTGGGAGTGCCCTCGCTGGTGCACCGGAAGGCACACAGCCAGCTGTGCAGCCCACTCCACTTGCTCAGGGGCGAGTGTGACGATCTCCTGATTGTCGTACGTTGTCAGGGAGTCGTCACCCCTTGCAGCGGAGGACGGCCAAGCGGAGCCATATGGGAGGACGTGGATGCGGAGACGGAGGGGCCCAGGGTGGCGATGGAGGGGGTGCTGGGGATGCTGTTGGGGACAGTAGTGCTGATTGTACACTATTTATTCATGTATTGTTTATGTTTGTTATTTACGTAGTGAACTTTATAATATTGTGGTGAGCTTACTTCTACTTTTCCTTGCCTTCTCGACACACGCAACAAATGGATAGTGAATTGCATTGATGGCAACCGCTGTAATATATGAACCATTTAATTACATGCTTAACAACATTGAAAATTATTTCGAACAATAGTCCTAAGTACACCGATACAACCATACACATCATTGCCTATAGGTGGAACGAGCTTCATGGCACCCACATGGAGTATTGCTGAGGGGCTACCTCGAACGTGGCTGGCTGTCGTTGTAGTGGCAAGCATATATATAACTAGGGTTTGTGCAACAGCATATTGGGTCGTACGAACTCCCTATGTTGATGACCTCCTCGTTGCCCCTCTCACACTCTTCCTGCTGATGGAGGTCATCGTTCTACTCTTCAAGACTATCAATCCGTGCCTCTAAATCAAAGATTTGCTTCCACAACGTATGCACATACGTCAAAATATACCGTTCATGGGGAGGATCAATCCATCGCACAAAGTCACTGTTGTGGCTACAGACAAACAGAGAGAGAGATGGTAGTGGAGAGTGATGAAGATAAGTGTAATGGCCTGGTCCCTCCCCATGGCCTGTACTCGTATATATATACACATGAGGAGTGCTTTTACAGTTATACCCTTACATCTGGTTATCCCTTCTGGGGCAGTTATGTCATTACACATGTTACTCTTCTTATAACCTCCTAACAGGCCTGCTGGGCTTAGGTGGGGGCCACCTCTACGACAGGAGCCTCTCATGGTGAAGGGCTTCACAGCACCGAAGCCATGTCGCCGAGTCCTTTGGCCCCCTCCGTCCCCTGCGGCCTGTGAACTTCTCCAAGCTCGTAGTTGGGGAGCCCGAGTTTTTGGATGGAAGGTGGCTTGCTGAAGCAGGTACGCGCGCGCTCCGTCCCCTACCCTGCGAACGGGTGGCAGCGGAGGCTGGCGCCTAGTCGAAGTAGGCGCGCGCACTCCGTCCCGTACCCTTCGAACGGGTGGCAGCGGAGGCTGGCGTCTAGTCGAAGTAGGCGCGCGCGCGCTCCGTCCCCTACCCTTCGAACGGGTGGCAGCGGAGGCTGGCGCCTAGTCGAAGTACGCGCGCGCGCGCTCTGTCCACTACCCTTCGAACGGGTGGCAGCGGAGGCTGGCGCCTTGTCGAAGTACGCGCGCGCGCGCTTTGTCCCCTACCCTTCGAACGGGTGGCAGCGGAGGCTGGCGCCTAGTCGAAGTAGGCGCGCGCGCGCTCCGTCCCCTACCCTTCGAACGGGTGGCAGCGGAGGCTGGCGCCTAGTCGAAGTAGGCGCGCGCGCGCTCCGTCCCCTACCCTTCGAACGGGTGGCAGCGGAGGCTGACGCCTAGTCGAAGTAGGCGCGCGCGCGCTCCGTCCCCTACCCTTCGAACGGGTGGCAGCGGAGGCTGGCGCCTAGTCGAAGTAGGCGCGCGCGCGCTCCGTCCCCTACCCTTCGAACGGGTGGCAGCGGAGGCTGGCGCCTAGTCGAAGTAGGCGCGCGCGCGCTCCGTCCCCTACCCTTCGAACGGGTGGCAGCGGAGGCTGGCGCCTAGTCGAAGTACGCGCGCGCGCTCCGTACCCTACCCTTCGAACGGGTGGCAGCGGAGGCTGGCGCCTTGTCGAAGTAGGCGCGCGCGTGCTCCGTCCCCTACCCTTCGAACGGGTGGCAGCGGAGGCTGGCGCCTAGTCGAAGTAGACGCGCGCGCGCTCCGTCCCTTACCCTTCGAACGGGTGGCAGCGGAGGCTGGCGCCTAGTCGAAGTAAGCGCGCGCGCTCCGTCCCCTACCCTTCGAACGGGTGGCAGCGGAGGCTGGCGCCTAGTCAAAGTAGGCGCGCGCGCGCTCCGTCCCCTACCCTTCGAACGGGTGGCTGCGGAGGCTGGCGCCTAGTCGAAGTAGACGCGCGCGTGCTGCGTCCCCGCGCTAGGATTGAAGCTTGGCGCCGATATTGTGGCGCTTCAGAGCTGTTGTGACCTTGCGGCCTGGTAGTGCGCTTTTAATGGCGGCTGGAATCGCGCTGACGCCTGGCCTGGCAGAAGTCAGGTTGTCGCGTCGTGCAGTCTGCTATTCTGGAGGTGGGACACATGGTGCCTCACGACTGGTGCGTCGTGGGATGTGAGCGGTTGCGTGACCACGGCCGTTCGCCTTTTCCCTAGGGAAGTTGGACGCGTGTTGAAGGCGTGTAGGCGTTGTGTGCTACTTGATCACCTACCTGGCACGGCCCTCTAGGTCCCGGCGATTCCTCTTTCCAAATCTTGGGCAGCCGAATCGCAGCGAGTTTGATCTGTCTGCGCTTCGAACCATATGAGAGGCGAGCGGCCCTTATAAGGTGCTAGTATTGAGTGGAGGCACACTTTCTTGCTCTGCCTTTTGATCTGCCGCTTTGCTTCCGCCCGTGCTAATTGTCACGCCAGTTGCTCCTTTCCCTGCTTCTTCCTCCCTGGTCACAGAGAGCGATGGCTAGCCATGACGACGCCACCTACCATCCCCGCAGTGGTTCCTTGCCTAGCCAGGGCGAGGTGTCCCATCCTTCCAAGGAATACAAGCTGGTGCCGCGGGGGAGCTCGCGCGCCAACAAGTGGTGGGACGCCATGGAGCACTCGGGAGGCTGCTGTTCCCGTGTGCTGGGGAAGAGCCGCATGACCGAAGGGACGCTGCAGCGTCTCGTGGATGAGAGGAAGATCGTGGATCACGATGGGGCTCGCCTACCCCGTCGGGACGAGACGGAGCCGAAGCCCCGGGCAATGGAGGCGATTGTTTTTGCCGCGTTCTTCGACGCCGGCCTTCGAATGCCCTCCACGTTGTTCGTGGGTGAAGTCTTGCGGGCCTACAAGTTGGAGCTAGCCCAATTGACGCCCCACGCAATACTCTGCCTAGCTGTCTTCACGTGGGCGATGCGGACAGAGGGGTGGAGTCCTAGCGTGAGCTTATTCGCCACGCTACACGACGCGCGGTGTCGACCCCGAAAGGTTGGCAGGGCGGTGTCCAACTTCGGCGGTGTGGACTTCGTGCTCTGGGCGTCGTGCGCAACGTTGTTTCCCGCGCCAGCCTCATCGGGGCAATGGGAGTCCGGCTGGACTCGGCAGTGGTTCTACTACACCGTGACCGACAAGAGCAGAATGCACTGCCGAGGTGGGCCGATCGTGTTTAACAGTACGCCGAGTCTGAAGGCGGAGATTGACGACACGCGAAAGCTACAGAGTCTTGTCGGTGTCGCCCATCGAATGAGCCTGCGCGACCTAGCCGAGGAGTTCACAATGTATGGGGCGGCGCCACTCTCCTCCCAGGGGAAGTATGTTGGACAGAACGGCCCCCGCGGGGACGGGTTCAGCCCATCCGTATCTCGTCTGCTTCCGCCTTCCACTCCTTGTAAGTCGCCCAGCACGTTTTACGCGCGCCCTTGTATCTGTTTGGGCTCCGCCTGACTGACGTGATCTGCACAGTGGGTCAGCTAGAAGATGTGGAGCGCGCGGTTGCAGCGCTCCTCGACCCATACACGCTTAAGGAGCACCAGAGTCGCGAGGCCGCAGTCAAGGCGGCTAAGCAAGGGCGGGGTAAACCGCACCTGCGAGGCTCCGGGCATTACTGTGCCCGAGCGCGCGGTGCCGGAGGAGCTTCCCGCCGGGACTCCGAGCGCTCAGGATGGTGATAGCCCTGCGGGGGTGTTATCTTCGCGACGCCGGGCCCGTTCCCCGGCTGCCGTATGCGACCCGGCAGCCCCTTCAGCGGCTAGCACAGCTGAGACGGGGCGTGCGACCGGCGGCGGGCCTGGCCACACTGCCTCGGAGGAGCGCGGTGCCTCAGATCCCCCGGCACCTTCTGCTAACGCCTACGAGCCCGTGCTCGCGGCCGTCGTTGAGATGGAACTTGCCAACCCGGGGGGGTGGCGTCATTCCTGGCGAGAAGACCACGGTTGACGGTGCGTTATCAACCGCAGCGACCGGCGAGGTCGCACCCCCTACGGAGGAAACCGTGGGGGCGACGGTAACCGTAGCTGGTGTTGTTGCGGAAGAATGGCCTGTGCCGCCGCAGGCGAAATGCCCTCGGACTCAGTCCCCGCCGCCCGCGAGGGGTCGATACGCCGTTGCGGGGCCTTGCCTCGGGATTACGGCGTCTGGCGCGGCCGAGAAGACCTCCTCACCGACCGCGGAGGCACTCGCCTTCCCCTTGGCAGTCGAACCAGCGCCACTTCCTACCGCGACGAGGGGCGCAGGAGGTAGGCGTGAGTCCCTTTCTTCACTTGACTTCGCGAGACTCTCTCCGATCTGCTCGCTCATTCTGCCGACATCAGGCGAGACGAAGTCTCCCGGACGTGGCGAAGGATCGAGCAGCGGAGGTATGCGCGAAGTCCGAAGCCTTGCGCAGGGTGCCCCGCAGGTGTCTGCTGCTGTTGACGTGGACGTGGCCTCGGTGCATCCTGGCACGTTGGGGCCGAGGCTCGCTCGCTCGGACTTCCTCCCTCGCCTGGAGATATTTTGCGACCTTACCGCAGCCGCAGAGCGTGCCGACAACGGCCTCAACCGAGAGATGTTGTCGTCATGCGAGGGGGAACTCCTAGCGCTCGCGCTGCAGGCCTCCGAGATGAGGGTAAACATGTACGCTTCAGCTTGTAAGGTACTGCTGGACGCCTGCTGATTTGTTGTTTTTGCCAGACGCTTGCCCTCAGCCGATCCTTTGACGAGGCCCGCGTTCGAGAGCGGAGGGCTCTGGAAGCCAGCCTTCGTGAAGCAAACAATGCTCTCGCTGCGAAGGATGAAGAACTTCGCGCGCTGGAGGGCGCCGTGGCGGCCGCACAACTCGAGGCCACGGAAGCCAAGTGCGCCGCGGCTGAGGAGCGCACCGCCTTCGTGCAGCAGATCGCCGTCCTAGAAGGGGAGAACGCCCAGCTGGCGGAGTCTGCTGCCGAGAACGGTCGCGTCTTGGAAAATGCGTCCGTGTCGGCGTGGCGGGCCATGGAGTCTCTGAACCAGGCCCTCCGAGATCTGTGGGTCAGAGTGCCGGACCCTACGCATGGGCCGGAGGCCCTATCGGAGACGCTCGGGTTGATCGAGGAGGGGGCAGGCGTTGCTCTTCGTGGCGCCAGAACGTTTAGCGAGCACTGCGGCTATCTTGGTGCGTGCTTCGCTCTCGCCCTGCTTCACACTCGTGGGTGTAGACATGCGCATGAGCTGGCGAATCCTCAACTGGATCCACCCGGCCGACCAGAGGTCATGTCGAACGCCATTCGCTCCATCGGGCCTAGCCTGCAGAACTTCCATCAACGGATCTGGGGCCGCTTCGGGGAAGATGCAGCGAGGGTCGCCGTTCAGCAGATGCTGCATGGGGAGGGGGACCTCCTCCAGTGGCTCGAAGGAGTCTTTTAGCGTCACGGCGACGACGGCGCGGGTTCGTCCGCCCCGCGCCAAGGCTGAGCAGTTGGTCGAGTAGGTTGGGGGGTGATGTACTGGTTCTTATGCTTGTAAGCATGTAACCCCTTTGCTTTTATAACGAAACCAAGTAATACCTCATGCTCGGTGTTACCTGCCGCCGAACGCGAAGGGAAGATCTGAGCATCTTGTGTCGTGCAGAGGCGGACCTCGACGCTACAACTTCCTTTATAGTCCAGAGACTCGCGCGTGCGGAGGCAGACCTCGACGCTACGTCTTATTTAAAGTCCGTGGACTGGTGCGTGCGGAGGCGGACCTCGACGCTACGACTTCCTTTATAGTCCGGAGACTCGTGCGTGCGGAGGCGGACCTCGACGCTACATCTTATTTAAAGTCCGTGGACTGGTGCGTGCGGAGGCGGACCTCGACGCTACGACTTCCTTTATAGTCCGGAGACTCGCGCATGCGGAGGCGGACCTCGAGCTACGTCTTATTTAAAGTCCGTGGACTGGTGCGTGCGGAGGCGGACCTCGACGCTACGACTTCCTTTATAGTCCGGAGACTCGCGCGTGCAAAGGCGGACCTCGACGCTACGTCTTATTTAAAGTCCGTGGACTAGTGCGCGCGAGGGCGTCCCCCCGTTGCGTCTTATTTAAAGTCCGTAGACTGGTGCTTGCGGAGGCGGACCTCGACGCTACGTCTTATTTAAAGTACGTAGACTGGTGCGTGCGGAGCTAGGCTCAACGCTACGTCTTATTTAAAGTCCGTGGACTGGTGCGTGCGGAGCTAGGCTCGACGCTACGTCTTATTTATAGTCCGTAGACTCTCGCGTGCGGAAGCTGAGCTCAACGCTACGTCTTATTTAAAGTCCGTGGACTGGTGCGTGCGAAGCTAGGCTCGACGCTACGTCTTATTTATAGTCCGTAGACTCTCGCGTGCGGAAGCTGAGCTCAACGCTACGTCTTATTTAAAGTCCGTGGACTGGTGCGTGCGGAGCTAGGCTCAACGCTACGTCTTATTTATAGTCCGTAGACTCTCGCGTGCGGAAGCTGAGCTCAACGCTACGTCTTATTTAAAGTCCGTGGACTCTCGCGTGCGGAGGCTGAGCTCAACGCTACGTCTTATTTAAAGTCCGTGGACTTTGTTCTGCTCAGCGCGGACAGGGGATGCTCTGGGAACAGCAACCTTTATTGAACTCCCGTTTGCATGGGCGGGCATCGCATAACAAAGGGCTGGTGGCGCTACGCTTGCTGTCCTGCTTCTAGGCGTAGTATCGCCGCAACCTGTCCGCGTTCCATGTGTGCCGGAGGGCTTGTCCCTTGAGCGTGGCGAGGCGGTACGCCCCCTTCGGCAATGCCTCCATCACGTTGTACGGGCCTTCCCACTTGGACTCCAGCTTCCCAACGGTCTCCGCCTGGAGCGCTACTCTGAGAACGAGATCCCCAGGCTTGAACCCCCGCGGGCATATAGAGCGGTCCCGAGTACGCATTGTCTGTCGCGCGTACTTCTCAACATGGTGGGCTGCATCTGCCCGTATCCCGTCGAGGAGGTCCAAGGACACACGGCGCTCCTCTTCGGGTGCCTTGA
Source organism: Dendrocalamus latiflorus (assembly GCA_017311315.1). Taxonomy (NCBI): domain Eukaryota; kingdom Viridiplantae; phylum Streptophyta; class Magnoliopsida; order Poales; family Poaceae; genus Dendrocalamus; species Dendrocalamus latiflorus. The sequence goes on along the minus strand of CM029643.1, from coordinate 21,710,681 downwards.
TTTCCTCGGGCGTTACTGCCTCATCACCGAAAAGGAGCCTGAACGGCGTGAATCCCGTCGGGCGCGTTATCGTTGTGCGAAGCGACCACAGGACGCTGTGAAGCTCGCTTGGCCATTTGCCCTTTGGCAATCCGACCAGGCGCTTTTTGATGGCGGCGGAGATGGCGCCATTCGCCCGTTCGACCGCCCCATTGGACTGGGGATGCCCTACCGAGGCGAATCGGAGGGTGATGCCCATGCTGTCACAATAGTCTTTGAAAAGGGTGGCATCGAACTGCAGGCCATTGTCAACCGTGAGCTCCCTGGGCACGCCGAAGCGACATATGATGCTTTGCCATAGGAAGCGCTGTATGGCCGCAGAGGTTACTTTGGCTAGGGCAACCGCTTCCGGCCATCTGGAGAAATACTCCAGCGCGACTACCACAAACCGGAGGTCCCCTGGAGCTCGGGCAAGTGGTCCTACTATGTCGAGGCCCCAGCGTGCCAGTGGCCACACCGGGGGAATGGGGTTGAGGCTCGTCGGGGGCCTGCGGATGATGCGCGCCATCCACTGGCACCCTTGGGACCGACGGACGAGGTCCTGGGCGTCAGTGGTGGCGGTTGGCCAGTAGAAGCCTTGCCTGAACGCCTTGCCGACCAACGACCTCGGCGCCAGGTGGGATCCGCACACGCCCGCGTGGATCTCCGCCAGGAGCTCCTTTCCCCCCTCCGTCGAGAGGCAGCGCAGGAGCGGTGCGCAAACCCCCCTCTTGTAGAGTATCCCTTCGAACACCTGGAAGGACCTTGCGCGGTGCTGCAAGCGCCGAAGCTCGGCGGGGTCGTCGGGCTCGGCGATGCCTTGCAAGAAATTGAAGATGGGCTCTCGCCAATCTCCTGGCCGATCAATGCGGTGGACGAGTGCCGCGTCCCGGTTGTCCTGCGCGATGGCCTCCTGCGCTAATATCTCGTAAAACGCCCCCTCAGGGGGGGCAGTTGCTGGCTGGCCGCCTTAGCGAGGGCGTCGGCCTGCTCATTCTCCACGCGGGGGATGGCCTTGACGGTGACACCCAAAAAGTGCCTTTCCCTCGCCCTCACCGCCGCGAGGTACTTGGCCAACTCAGGGTCCTTGGCTTGATATGACTTGTCCACATGGCCAGCCACCAAGCGCGAGTCGGTGCGGACCAACACCCGTCTCGCGCCGACTACCTTGAGCTTCGCCAGGCCAAAGAGCAGTGCCTCGTATTCAGCCGTGTTGTTGGTGGCAGGGAAGGCGAGGCGCGCCGAGTATAGCAAACGCTGTCCTTCGGGCGTGACGATCACCGCCCCTACGCCCGCGCTGGCGACGCTGTAAGCTCCGTCAATTGTAAGCGTCTGGACGGGATCATCACGCGCTTGGACGGGTTGGGCCGGCGGGGTCCATTCGGCGAGAAAATCCGCCAGGACTTGGGATTTGATTGCCGTTCGCGAGGCATACGTCAAGGAGAAGGGAGCGAGCTCGGCAGCCCATTTGCCGATGCGCCCTGTGGACTCCTTGTTGTGTAGCATCTCTGCCAGGGGGAATGATGAAGGCACTGTGATCGGGTGGGCCAGAAAATAATGACGAAGCTTCCTGGAGGCCATGACCAACGCGTAGGCGAGCTTCTCAAGCTCCGTGTATCTTGTCTTGGCGCCTTGGAGGGCTTCGGAGACAAAGTAGACGGGCCGCTGCATGGCGCCTTCCTCTAAGACGAGGACGGCGCTGACCGCGGTGGCTGACGCGGCCAGATAGAGCAGGAGGGGAGCCTCTGGTGCCGGGGCGACCAGAGTGGGGAGGCTTGCCAGGTGCTGCTTGAGCCCGTCGAAGGCCTTCGCGCAATCTCCGTCCCAACGAAATCCATCGCACCCGCGGAGTGTCTTGAAAAACGGCAGGCCCCGCTCTGCCGCCCTGGATAGGAAGCGGCTTAATGCTGCCATGCGGCCCGCCAGCCTCTGGACCTCCCTCGTTGTCTTCGGCGGCTCCATACCCAGGATGGCATCTACTTTGTCGGGGTTCGCCTGGATGCCCCGTCCGGACACGAGGAAACCCAGGAGTTTGCCCGCCTGCACCCCGAAGACACACTTGTCGGGGTTGAGCTTGATGCCCGCCTTCCGGAGATTGTCGAAGGTCTCCTGGAGGTCCCGGCCATGCAGAGCAAGCTGCCGGGTTTTGACCACCACGTCATCGACGTAAGCTTCGACGTTCCTCCCGAGCTGGGCGGCCAGGGCAATGGCGGCGAGACGGGTGAAGGTAGCGCCTGCATTCTTCAAACCAAAGGGCATTCTGACGAAGCAGAACGTCCCAAGTGGTGTGATGAAACTGGACTTCTCCTCGTCGTCTTCGGCCATGTATACCTGGTGGTAGCCGGAATAGGCGTCCAGGAAACTCATGAGTTCGCACCCAGCAGTGGCGTCGACCAGCTGATCGATGCGCGGCAAGGGGTAATTGTCCTTCGGGCACGCCTTGTTGAGTGCCGTGAAGTCGATGCACATGCGCCAGGCCCCGCTGGCCTTTTTGACTAGCACCGGGTTAGCGAGCCACTCTGGATGGTGGACCTCGCGGATGACCCCGGCGCGAAGGAGCTTCACCACCTCTGCTTTGGCCGCCTGCTGCCGATCCATCGACATACGCCGAAGCCTTTGCTTGACCGGCTTGGCGTCGGGGCGGACCGCCAAGCGATGCTCGATTACTGCTCGGTCTACGCCCTTGATGTCCTCCGGGGACCATGCGAAGATGTCAACGTTGTTCGGAAGCACTCGGAGCAGATCCCGTTCGACCCCCGGTGGGAGCCCCTCGCCAATGGACACAAACTGCCCCTCCGCCTGGAGCGGCACCTTCTTGACTCCGCCTTCGGGCCGAGGCTTGGGCGTCCACCCGGGGGGCGGAGGGCCCATCGCCGAGCGCGCCGGAGAGGGCATGCACCGGGCGATGCGGAACGCGGCTGCCGCCTTCAGCACGCCTGGCCAGGTCCTGGTCGCCGAAGACGGTGATAACACCCTCCGGGCCCGGGAGCTTCACACACAAAAACGCGTGGTGCGGGATTGCCTCGAAGGAGTTGATGGCGGGTCGCCCCAGTATGGCGTTGTAGGGGTGTGGGATATCTACGACATCGAAGGTGACATGCTCGGTCCGGATGTTACCTTTGTTACCCTCCTGACGGAAAGTGATAGGAAGAGACACGTGCCCCAAGGCCTACAGCGGTTGGCCCCCGAAGCCTTGAAGTGGAGCTCCTGGCTGCTCTAGCCGGCTTCGGGGGATCCCCATACGGTCGAGGGCCTCTGCGAACAAGATATTCGCGGAGCTTCCCCCGTCGACGAGGACGCGTCTGACGTCACAGCGGGCTATGTGGGCCTGGATGACTAGAGGGTCTTGGTGAGGATACTCCACACCCCTAGCGTCGTTCAAGTCGAAGGTGATGTTGCGGGGCGGCATCCACAGTTGCGGCTGCTCCCCGGGGGCTTTTGAAGAGGAGCCTCCGGTGATGACGCTGACGGTGCGATGCTGCGCGCCCTCCATCGCGGTGGCTCGTATGGTGCTATCCCTTGGTTGCCCCCCGTGGTCTCCAGCGGGGGGCCGAGGAGGCCGAGCCCGAGACCCGACCGTCACCCTCCGCAGCTCCATAACTGCGGTGCATGCCCTTGTGTAGTGATCACCGTAGCCGTGTACCTCGCACCACTTGCCATAGTGTAGGAGCTCTTGTTCTGCGCGGGGTTGGACGGCGCAATCAAGTCCGCCTTCCGATCCCCGGCCTCCCCTCCAAGAGGCGGGGTCGGGTCCTTGGCAGGCGCTCTCGGTGTCGAGGACATGGTGGGCCGCCTGCGACCTGTGTTGGCGGCACCGAGGTTTATGCCTGCTCCTTGAAGAGCCTTCCTGTACCCCGGTATCGCTGCCTCGGGGAGGGCCTCCTCGGGGCTCCCGGCTGAGGCCCTGCTTCGAGGAGGGACCACCCGCCCCCACTTCGCGCGGGGGGCGCTCCTCCTGGGCGAGGTCGAGGGCGGTAATGCTACGTCTTCGTGCATCCTCCTCCGCCCGCGCATACTCGTCCATTTTGTCGAAGAGCTTGGCGACTGTCTTGATTGGCCTCCGCGCGTTGTACTCGGCCATCGGGCCCGGACGAAGGCCCTGTATGGCTGCATTAACGACGGTGGTTTCGTTAATGTCTTTCACCTGGCATCGAATTTTGGCGAAGCGCTGGAAGTAGTCCCGGAGCTTCTCCGAGGGTCCTTGCTTCACAGCGAAGAGTTGGTCCGCATCGACTCGCTCGACATAGTTTCCTTGGAAGTTGCTGTGGAGGCGGTCGCGAAGTTGCTCCCACACGTAGATGGAGCCCGGCTCTATAGTAAAAAACCAAGAGAGTGCCACTCCCTGCAGCGCGAGGGGGAGTCCCTTCGCCTTCGTGGTGTCGTCTCCTCCCGCGACCTCGATCGCGGTTTCGTACACGCGCACAAACTCGCGAGGATCCGTGTCGCCTTTGTACGGGTTGGTAACGCTAGGGAACTTGAAGTCTTCGGGCCACGCCGCCTACTGCAGCCCCGCCGAAAGCGGGGACTCCGGATCTACGCGCCTCAACGGCACGCGGCTGGACGTGGGGGCTTCGCGGCTGTCCGCCTTCTCCGGCGTGGGCTCGGGCGCGATTACTGATGCGGCCTGCTGGCTCCGAGCCTCTTGTATATCGCGGACGGCTCCGCGAAGGTCCCCTAGTTCCCGCTGGAACACGTTGAGGGCTGCTAGTAGGGCGCTTTCCACCACTGGTGCTGTCGGGGCCGCCGGAACGCCCAGCGGACGGGTCGGTGCAGGGGCCATCGCCTCGCGAACTCCAGATCCGCCGGATGGCTCGTTGCGGCTACCCCCGGCCGTCTGATCCGCGCTGCCGGCGAGGGTGGCGGGGGCTGTCGCCGCAGTGCCCGCGACGGGGTTGGATGTCTTTGTAGCGGCGCTGGCGGGGTTGGTCGTTGTAGCGCGAGCGTCGATGCCCGCGACCGCTGCGCCTACGCCGCCGCCGACTCCTTCGGCGGCCGATGCCGAAGCCCTGGTATTCACGCGCCGCTCCGGCCCAGCCGTCTTCTTTCCCTTCGCCGCCGCTGGTGAAGCTTTTTTCGGTGGCATCCTTCTTCTTCGGTCTTCAGGCTTGTCCTCGTCCTCCCCACGGACGGCGCCAACTGTTGTGGCTACAGACCAAACAGAGAGAGAGATGGTAGTGGAGAGTGATGAAGATAAGTGTAATGGCCTGGTCCCTCCCCATGGCCTGTACTCATATATATATACACATGAGGAGTGCTTTTACAGTTATACCCTTACATCTGGTTATCCCTTCTGGGGGCAGTTATGTCATTACACATGTTACTCTGGTTCTTATAACCTCCTAACAGGCCTGCTGGGCTTAGGTGGGGGCCACCCCTACGACAGTCACATTTATCCATCTGCTACAAATGAACGTTAACATTGAAACTCTATTAGTAGTACAACAAAATAGACGAGTGCGAACTTGTACCCTGGAGTATAGGCATCGAGAGAAATGTCGACCACCATCTATATGGCCTTCTGTCACCTGCACCACCACGTCCTGCATGTGTTTGCATTTCAGCCACACTGGCTGAGCACGGCTATTTGGCAACAAGCAGTACGTAGCGCTGAAGTCCTTCCTTTCGAGCGGAAGGTCCTCCTTTGGTGACCCATGTTCGACTGGCCCCTCGGCGTCCGTCATGGTGGCTTACTCTAAGACGGAGAAGATAGTTGTTCCAACCAGCAATACCTTGTCTATTTATTTTATAGCGTAACTACGGGCTAGCTTTGCTCAGTGACATGACATAACGACCCAGCTTTCCGTAGTGACATGACAGCATGGGCCAGTTTTGCGTAGTGAGAAGACCATGCACGCTAGCTTTGCGCAGCGACATGACTGCACGGTCTAGCTTTCTGCATTGACATGACCGCACGGGCCAGTTTTCCTCAGTGATATGACATGACGGCGGGGTCTGCCTAGGGACGGCCTCGTACACCGCTAGGCCAGCTTTGCAAAGCGACATGACTGCATGGGCCAGCGTTACTAGGGTTGCGCAAACTACTCCAGTGACTACCCCGACCGCCGTCTAGACACTGCAACCTATCGGCAGCCGGTAAGAACCAGGTGCATCGTTTTTCCCTTACCTTTTCTCCTTTACAGTACGCACTAACAACCTCTCCCCTGTATTCACAGTGTCCAGAGCCCCTATGTGGCTATCGCAAATGGATCGATCTTGAGATCCACCCAAAGGACCAGTGGGCCCTCGACTTCGAGGAGTGGAATGTCGCAAGGTCATCGGAGATCCGGGAGGTAGAGCGTCGCAAGAACAGGCAAATCCTGCGTATACAACGCGAGATGAAAGCTCATCTTGAGGCGTGCACGCGTAGGGAGCGGGAGGCTCGCAAGAGGGAGCGCGAGAGAAAGAGGGAAATAGCGACCAAGGCAAAAGAGGCTGCCGAGGAGTTCAACGTCGAGCTGGCAAAGAAGGGAAAATAGCCCTGGTCCACACAGTAAGTCCTACGAGCAGTTGGGTGGGTTAGTCGCATATGATGCTATATATATGTTATGCATGTAATCAAAAAGTACGTGGCATATTACTCCCAACTATATTATGAAGTCTATTTAAATTCAGACAAGTTTATTTCCTTGTCTTCCCACATTCAATTATTCATATAGCAAGTCATCTAACAATATTAACATACCAGTTTTCCTCCGTATACGAATTTCCACAATATCACTTACAATCGTACTTACCGATCATTCTAAGGTCAATCGTTCTTAAAAAAATTTCACAATTTTTTTTACACACTTACAACATACAATGACTATAAACTTTTATTACAAATCTAGCAGATTATCTTCCAGTTATAATCGACAAAATTCACAAAATCTACAAAATTCACGTGGGCAGTTTGTAGTCGCCCCTTGGGTGGACGACTCCACACAGGGCCGGCCCTGAGGGGGGGCGAGAGGGGCGGTCGCCCCGGGCCCCCAAAATCTAGGGGCCCCCCATATACTATGTAGAGTATATACATGCAACAAATAGAAGGCATGGTTAAATACTTTAATACTTATAGAAATGAAGTGTTTGCTTTGAGTATGATCATTGCCAAAGATATTGCAGCTCAAATGAATGTAGAGCCATCATTTCCAGTTAAGCGCCGTGTTCTTAGGAAAAAACAGTTTGATGAAATTGATTGTGATGAAGCAGTTTTGCAAGCTGAGAAGGAATTTGAAGTTAATTATTTTTTTGTTATGGTTGATATGGCAATCAATTCATTGAAAAGTAGATTTCAAGAACTCCAAACATTCGGAAGTATATTTGGATTTTTAATGAGTTGAACAACATTGAAGTCATTGGATCGAACTGAATTAAAAGAATGTTGTACAAAATTTGCAGAAACTTTCTCTCTAGATGGTTCCTCTGATGTTGAGTTAAATGATCTAATTTCTGAGTTAAGTGTTATGCAATTGACTTTATCAGATAAACCAATGTCTGCTATGGAGATCTTTGAGTTTGTCAGAGAAGCGGATTGTTATCCTAATATTTCTATTGCTTATCGGATTTTATTTACTATGCCTGTGACCGTGGCATCAGCTGAAAGAAGCTTTTCAAAGTTGAAATTGTTGAAGAATCATTTAAGGTCAACAATGTCTCAAGAGAGGTTAAACGGTTTGGTAACTTTATGTATTGAGAAGAAATTATTGGATGAGATTGATATCAGTACCGATATCATCAATGACTTCGCATCTAGAAATATTAGAAGAAATTTTAAGGTAATATCTATGAACTCTTTGATGTGAATTTTTCTTTAATTAAGTGTTTGTTGGTAAAATTATATATATATATATATATAGGAAGCCTCTTTTCTACTCCCGGGTGTAATTACACCCTATGTCGTATCTCACAACGCAGGGAGTATCTCGCGTAACGAGGAGTATGTACATGTAGTATACGAGTATTTAAGACTATATAGGTGGTATGAATAATTTTTCAGAGGTGGTATGTACATTTTTTTCAACATACTCCTTTTTATGTACGTATATATATATATATATATATATATATATATATATATATATATATATATATATATATATATGTGTGTGTGTGTGTGTGGATTTATATTTAGATATTTATACTAAGTCCCTTATTTATAGTTTCGCCCCGGGCCCCTAAAATCCTAGGACCGGCCCTGACTCCACATGCAGTCGCCCCTTGGCTGGGCGACTGGTTCTAGTCGCCTAATGGTCGGGCGATTAGAACTCTGTTGCGTGGCCATTGGACGATTGGCTCCTGTCGCCCAACAGAGGGTGATTATAATCTATTTCTGTAAAAAATGTTGCCATAGATATATTTCTGTTATTTCGAATAAAAAATAGATTATTCGTAAAAAAATTCTATATATGTACTCATGGGACCATGAAGTAGTATTTAAAAACTCGATCGTGGTCCTGTCCAGCTCTCCTTATTCTTCTTCGTCCTTTCCAGCTCTGCCTTTTTATTCTTCCTCTTTTCCTTTTTCTGCGGCAACGCAACCACCGATAATTCTACTCTCGCCAACAGTTGGATAGCCCAAGCAGTGTGGCACCTCGGTTTTCTTGCACACGGATTACAACCAAAGTTTGGTTCTCCCAAACTATAGGTTACTTGTAGCGGATTTTTCACTATTATATTTTGGGATTTGTTTATCGAGACGACCCCTGTTTCACACATAGATGTGCCGCTGAATTAGCGCCTCTCGCCTAATGAAACAAAGCCCAGCAACGACGATGAACATGCATATGACAACCACGATGACGACAAGGACAAAATTGAATTGTTGTCCGTGCACCACGTTAGGCTAGCTTTTGGCTGGGTTTTCGTCAATGGGCTTTGATTTTTCACTTTCTGTTACAGTAGTTAGTTTTAAAATAGTATGTTTTTATAAAGGGTGTGTCTAGATATCATCCGAATATTTTTTCTTAACAATTATTCAAATTTAGAACCGTTGGATTAGAGATCCAGCGGTCTCTTTTATTTGGAGGGGAGATTTTTTTGGATGGGGAGAATTTGTGGCCGTTGGATGATAGTTATAAATTTGGATGATAGTTAGAAAGAAAACATTCGGATGATGTTTATCAATACCCTTTTATAAATGGAGTTTACAAATAGATTATAGTAGACATTGTACCGGTTCAGTTATATCGGTCAAAATTACATATAACTGTTTTATTATACATACTATCTCGTGCGAACAATCAAAATTGAAAAACCATAAACTAAAAATCAAAGTCACAACCCAAAATACCCCATGTTTCTCTTCCGGCGGAGGCAGTCATCGTCACGCAACCAACAGCATTAACTCACCTCCCCAGCGCCCACCGCGCGTATCATCGCTGCTAACCAGCTGGAAGTCATCGTCATTATAAGCCAAGGCGCGCGTGTTCCGCTGATCACGTAACAAGTCATAGCAAAGGGCAGCTAGCTAGCAGCAAGAGCGAGAGAGAGAGATCGAGAGCGTGGTTCGGTGATCGATGGCAATGGAGGTGCCGGCCTCCTTGGACAGGGTGGTGTTCGCGTTGAACGGGGGGCGGTACGAGGTGGCCGGCGGCGACGTCGACCCGTCGACGACCCTGCTCGAGTTCATCCGCACACGGACGCCCTTCAAGGGGCCCAAGCTCGGCTGCGGCGAAGGTGATGCATCTTAATTTGCTAGCAATTTTGCCTGTCATGAATGTGATTTTGCAGCCAAATTTGTGACGTGCGACCGATGTTTGGTGCATAAATTGGTTCGCATGCATGCAGCGTTCAAGAGTACCTCAGTGGTATACTGGTTATCTACGGCCAATTACCATTTATACTGCGAAGGATCGATATGGTGGGTCAGTGCAGTAAATGGCTCTTTCAAAAGTTTTTCTTAAATATCACCAACAACACGCAACGAAAATACAAACTCACAAAAACCAATAGCCAAATATCACACACTCACAGCGGAGTTCTCTATCCCAACCGGTATGATCGTCGGCTTGGGTTCAGTCCAACCGCTAGGTTGGTCGGACCGTTGGCTTTGCCGATTTGATCGCTTGACGACTACACTGCACAGGCTTCAATCTGACTACTCACCGATTAGACTGCTCAGTTCCTTGTGCTCTGACTGCTCGCCTAGGAGAAGTGCAGAACAACACAACACATGATCCAAGAAAAGAGCCAATTCTCAAACTACTAATCATACACAATAAAACTTAGCACAAGCCCTCCCAAAGATATCAGAAACCTATTCCATTCATGGATCGTGAAAATCAATGCCAAAATTCTGATCTTTATATTAAACAAAAAAGGTTGCACCAAAATTAGGCAAAAGAGAGAAACTTTGATCTACTCTTACTCGTGAATCCTTGGTGATCTAAATGACCTTAGATGGGTTCTCACATATCATAAAAATCTACAACACAGTACAAATTCAAACCAAATCCCTACAAGAGTAAAACCCTAAAACACTTCTCTCTTGAGGAAAACTGAACAAACTCTAGAACTCTCCTTAGATGGTTCCTAGATAGAGAGAATCTGATCTCCAAGAGATATCTCCACCTCTTATATGTCCTTGGCACTAGAAAATATTAAGTGAGAAATCCAAATAAAAAACCAAACAAATCAAAAGCACAATGAAGCATCCATAGCACAACTGACTTGGATAAACTTTGTGTCATTATTTCACTTGGTGAAGAATGTTTTACAACCACTCCCTCATAGATGGCAGAGCTCTAAGTTTAGAGTACGCACAAAAAGGCTATAACACTAGAAAAACCATAAAAAAAATTCTCTCCTACTCTCTTCTTGAGAGTATCTCTCACACATAAGATTTATATAGTGGAGTCCCTCACCTCACAAAAAACCCTACACAACCAGTCACTCTTAGTACATCATGCCACTTATAAATAGGAAAACTCAGTAACACATACAAAAAATAGGTTTTAGACTCAGACATACACTTGCACACTTTTAAAGTATGACTTACATAGCTCGAATAGCCTGATAAGATGCTCAATCTTCAAAGATGTGACCTAAACCACTTAAGCTAATGCTACAGTTTTGCAAACCACCATTTCACATGGTATTGGGCAATGTCCTCAACTACCACCCACCGACTTCACACAAAGATGCAATGCCCAACGCCTCTAGCCATGATCGTACACCTACTCTGAGGCCATCACCACTTGAAACACACAAATTCAATTGGTAAACAACATACATACACTTGCCTCCTCACAATCATTGTCTTTCTCCCGTGCTTCTCCATTTAAGATGGTGCTTCACCCAAACTTACACGACATGTCATAGCCTCAGGACCCCTTCCATAGCCTCAGTCTTGCCGCTGGTTCAGACAATCATCAAGCAACCTACACATCAAAGAATAAGCAATTGATCAGAGCACAAATGACATACACTTGACTCTCATTAGCCAATCACACATGCATAGACTCACAGTATGACTCACACTTGGATGGACTCTCCATGACTAACTCTTGCATAGACTTTGCCATGACTAGCACAATCAAAACAAGTCCAACTCAAAAACTAGGGCCGATCTGATCGTGGCCACCGAGCTGGTCAGACTGCCCTATAGTTATCGGTCATATTGCCACCTTTTGGCCAATCAAACAGCACCCAAAAATCTCTCACAACTTCCAAAGATCTCTTAGGAAAAAAGGCTACTGTCAACTATAGGCCGATACTACCGCCCTCCGGTTGGACTGCAACTCCACAGTTGGTCATACCGCAACCTCTAAGCTGGTCGAATCACCAACACGGTCGGTCGCACCGCCACGGCAAGGCTAGTCTGACCGCAACCACACAATGATTAGACTGCCTACCCAAGCCAATCTAACAGAGCTACCATGACAGCAACACCAGAGGGATCAAAACACAAAATGAAACTTAAAGTTAGATAACAAGGCACAAGCCAAGTCAAATACTCATAAGAAATATGAGATGACCTCCACATGGTCTTACAAACTGGCTATGGATGTGGACGGTTTGCCTAGTTTTGAGCTTTTGGCTAGATTTTAGTGAGACCTTCTCTAGAATGTTGGTCTATTACTGTACAAGGTATGGCCGTATAAGTAGCCCAAGAAAGCAAAGAAACAGAAAGAAAACTAACAAACAAGTTTCCCGGAAGACAGCAAGGAACCGAAAACATGTTACCCTCACTTTGCTTCAATGAGAACGGGGCTCAATGCACCGACATTGTTGCTTTTGTGAGAATGGGGCTCGATGCATGACACATCGACCATATCTTCTATCCCGATGATGACATGTGGAGTGTCCATCGCCCACTTCGTTGACTCCATGTTCTTCAACTCATCTTTCCCTTCTCCCACTCTTTTCCCCTTCTCCTCCCACTCTCTTCCCAGGATACTGCCCCGTCGGAACCTAGATTGTGGGAGCCACACGCTGCTGGGAGCTCCATGTTGCTACATGTATCCCTACTACAAAAGAGGATATACTAGACGGCTACATCACAGACAGTTCCTACGAACCGTCTGTGCTGCAACTATCATAGATAGTTCATACTAACAACCGTCTATGATATTTTTACAGACGATTATTTATACGAACCGTCTGTGATAAAGTAAGACTTCACAAACGGTTCTTACTAATAACCGTTTTGAAAAATATCACAGATGATTGTTAGTATAAACCTTCTATGATAATGTAAGACATCACAGACGGTTTATATTAATAACCGTCTAAGATAATTCACAGATGTTTATTTATAAGAACCGTCTGTGATATGTGCATTATCACAGATGGTTCATATAACAAACCATCTCTGATAATGCTACGACACCGATCTGTGGCACCTCCCCTAGGATTCTGATCTCACCCGTCCATTCTCTCCACATCGAACGGCAGGCACCTGTTCCTCCCACCTCTCGCCCCTTATTAATTACTCTTTCTTTCCCTTTCACTCCGAGATGCATGAGTTCTACTGGCTGCTCCTAGCTAGTTCATCCACTCCTAGCTTGTTCTTCGACGACCTCGACTACCACCGTGAGCTCGCACCTTCGTTGTGACACCACGGTCAACTGCACAATACACTCTTGTCGTAAGAATGTCTTGTGCAGTCTCACCATCGTGATACAAAGGTGACGCTACCGCCATCTCTCTTTCGCTACAAGGCATCGCGGAAGCAGCTAGCTACCAAGATGGTGCCCAAGTCGGTGTCAAGGACATCTAGCTCACGTGCTGCTAGGATCTCTCGTTCTTCTATGTTTTTGCCATGGGTTCGTAGGATTAAGAAATGTGTTCTTGCTATGTTTAAGAGTTGGGTTCGTAGAATTAAGAGACGTGTTCTTGCCATGTTTAAGAGTTGGTTTCATAAGATTAGGATGTATTCTTACCATGTTCTTGCTGTGTTAGATGGATAACCTGCTCATTATCTTGTGATACTGTAATGGTGAGTTCTAATGGAATGTGTTGCTGTGTTTGCTATTGTATTTGCTTGTTTTCAAAGGGTATAACTAACATTTCTTGAGACTAGCCAAAAAACAGAAAAAAAATAGATATAGTATGAACTATCATAGACGGTTTTGTGGTATAAACTGTCTATGAAGGACTATCACAAGCGGTTCTATATTAGAGCCGTCTGTGATACTCACCCCCATCACAGACAATTGGTAGTTAGAACCATATGTAATGTTAGAGTATCACAGATGGTTTTTTACTTTGAGCCGTTTGTGATGTTAGAGTATCATAGACGGTTTTTACTTCGAGTTGTCTGTGATGTTAAAGTATCACAAATGGTTCTAGTAACAAATCGTCTGTGTTGTATTTATCACAGATGGCTCACAAACCATTTGTGATTACCTCCGATTATCACTAACCCATAAATTCAAACGGTTTAGAAAACCATATGTGATAACAGTTTCAAACCGTCTGTGATGACCTTTTTGCAGTAGTGTGTGGGAGAGCCGCACCAGTTTCTGCCCTGTCTCAACATTTGTTGAAGGTTGAAATTATTCAAATTGAATTGTTGTGTTTCGATATTTTCCAATTCAAAATTTTCTAATTTTTGAATGTTTGGAGAGGGAGGATTGGAGTAGAGAGAGAGGGAAGAGGGGTGGGGGTGAGGGTGAGGGGGGAGTTCAGGTGGGGGAAGCTGACCGTTGACTTGGTTTTTACATGAAAAGACTCCAAATGAAAAGGTACAATGATGTTTAACCTAAATTGAAGCCTATTATACTAATACTTTCGTATAGTATGCACGTCAACAAGTTTTGCAGGAAATACATCCGAAGGGGTAAAAATCGACAAAATATTGAGAAAGGCAAAAATTCACACAATAGCATAGCTGGCTAGGCCACTTGGTCGGCTGGCCCAGAAGTCACACCAGCCGCCTAGGCCCTCTGGCAAGTCAGCCCAATTTCCACACCAGTTGGCCAAGAGACAACCAGCCGGCCTAGAGCTTCACTCGGCCTCAGCCCATCAGGGCCGTCAACTTAGCCGAGTCTAGCCAAGACAAGGCTATCCCCTTGGCCAACTCGGACTAGACAACATAGAGCATGTGGAGGGTCCTAGTCTTCAAGCCATTTTCACTCCATCTCGACCGTCCATCAGGTCGGCCAGCCCATCCTACGCATACTGGCCGGACATGTGTCCACCGACTTAGCAACCGACTTCAAAGGCTAAGTCAACCGACTTCAAAGGCTAAGTGGGGCCTACCAGCCCAAGAGACCTTGGCCAGCCATCCACCCCTATAAAAAGGAGGTCTTCGCCTCCACATCGATCATCAAATCACACTCAACCACACTTAATCATCCATTCCATCACACTCCATTGTGTAGCATAGGTAATGCCAGAGTCACTAGTAGCCATGTAGCCTGAATAGGAGATGGGTTAGCTCTGTGAAGCTAAGAGTTTTCTTCTAGTTTGATAACCCTGATGTGACTCTTTTCCTTATTGTCAAGTTCCTCGTATTGCTTTTCGCTTATTTTCTCTCCTGTATACTTAAGTTCGTACGGGCTAGAGCAGCGGCATGTTAAATTAAGCATGGTGCCTAGTTTAGTAGCATATTGGAATAGTAGTGGACTTTATGGTAATGCTGGGGATGTACGGTGATAGCGTGAACACCAGTGTCGCGTAAAGTCCTAGTAGGGATTTACACCGAAGAGTAAGTTGATAGCTTTCAAAGGTTGCGAAATTAAGGACTAGACGGGCATATGGGAATGCTAGACTAGAATAGGATTACCCTATGAGAGTACTTAGTGTCTAAACCATAGATACCAGATTAATACATAAGAACCACAAGTACTCAGTCCTAGTCCTTGTTGAAAATATAAGCACATGTAGGTTCAATTTATTCCATAAATTAATCATGACATCATGCACGCAAAATAACAGAACCATCACAGGCATAAAAGATCTAGACATGTAAACCAGGAAACTATACATGAATAGATCTAATACGGAGAACATGACTGTTACGTACCGGCGGTTCTGTTCGGATTGGTTTATCGATGTTGATGCTGCAGGCACGGTGTGGATGACACGAAGTTGACGACGACTTGACGCCGAAACCGAACGACGAGGAAGACGAGCCAGATCGACAGCAAGCAGTCGCGCAGAGCGCTTCCCAAAAACCTTATTCGCCCTCTCCCGGTGCAGGACTTCGAAGGCGACGGTTCCGGAGACCTGCTCTCCCGAACGACAGTGCACGCCGGCGGACGGGACGGAGTAGACTACGTGGGACGGCGCAGCACAGTGGAGGAGGCAAAACCCTAGATTGATTTTCGCGTCGTGCTGTATGGAGGCGGCGACTCCGTATTTATAGAAGAACCAGGACGCGTGATCAGGACGCCTGCACGTTCTCCATAACTCGTAACCGAAACGGATTAGTTAGTGTATCCGATCCGGATTCACCGCCCCTCAAAACAGCAAAATAAAACTGCAAAAGAAAGCCGCGTCTGCGCAAGCACCTGGAGCGGATTTTGGCGGACCATTCACGCAGGTGCCGTGCGCCCGCGCCCCCCGCCCCGCCCCGCCCAGCCCGGCCCGGCCCGGCCCGGCGAGGCGAGGCGAGCGAGCGCGCGCGTGTGATCCTCTAGTTCTCTCCCACACATGCCTCAAGTGGCTAGGAGTGCACCATTCCTTTTAAGTTGGTCTTCCTCTCCTAGAACTAGCAATGTGGTACTAAAGTTCACATGCATGCCTCCTTTGCATGAGTGGGCCTTTGAGATTTTAGGATTTATTCTTTTATATGGGCTTGGCCCACATAATCTAACAATCCCCCACCAGATCTCAAAGTCCCACAGAGATTTGCCTGAATTCCAATGTACTGTTTATATATCAGTGTTTCGATGGAGACCGATTAAGGTTGAACATCCACCTAGAACTCCAAGCTACACTTACTCACAACTTGAACAATGGACTACGCCTTGAATTGCAAGTTTGGTGCAAGCAAGCTTCACTTAAAGACTTAACTGATACTAGGCCGCCAGTAGGCTACCCCTCGGTTGGAGCGTATAAGTCATACTCCTTGGTCTCTTCATGAGCTTAGTAGGAGATTTTCCCAAGATCTCCATAGACTGCGACTAACAGTCGGGCTCATATAGGTGTGTTCTTTCAAGAACGTTCTGCAGGATAACGTCTTCGCTTTTGAAAGCCAATGGAACACATTAAGGCCTTAACCAACCTGCCTTGCAGTTTCTGAGAGTATTGCATCTTCACATAGAGAGGGTTGAAATTACTCTCCTCCAGTTAACTAATGGCTTGTTTTTCCCAGATCCTAATTCACGGGATCTCCGATCACATAGGTTGGGTTACTACCATAGATAACTCACATGGGTCTCATTCCCATCTCCTTCGATGCACTATCTATCACATTCCGTGATAGTCCCTTTGTAAAGGGATCTGCCAGGTTTCTATTTGTTTGGATGTAATCCAAGGTTATAACTCCGGAGTTTCTCATTTTCCTGACAGACTTCAATCGTCTCTTGACATGCCTAGACGATTTCATATTATCCTTAGAACTGTTCACCTTAGCGATAACAGTTTGATTATCACAGTTCATAAGAATAGCTGGCACTGGCTTTTCCACTGTAGGCAGATCCATCAATAGATCCCGTAGCCATTCTGCCTCAACAGTAGCAGTGTCTAGTGCCGCGAGCTCTGCTTCCATGGTTGACCTCGTCAAAATAGTCTGTTTACAAGACCTCCATGAAACAGCACCACCACCAATAGTGAAAACATATCCACTAGTGGCTTTGATCTCATCAGCATCCGAGATCCAGTTGGAATCACTATAACCCTCCAGTACCGACGGGTACCCAGTATAGTGAAGTCCAAAGTTCGAGGTACCTTTCAGATAGCGCAACACCCGCTCAAGCGCCTTCCAGTGATCATCTCCTGGGTTAGAAGTAAACCGGCTTAACTTGCTCACAGCAAAGGAGATGTCTGGCCTTGTTGCACTAGCTAGATACATAAGTGAGCCAATTATCTGAGAGTATTCCAGCTGATTCCTAGCAATTTTCTTATTCTTACGAAGTAACACGCTAGGATCATAAGGTGTTGGAGAAGACTTGCTTTCAGAATAGCCAAACCGGCTCAAGACCTTCTCCACATAATGAGATTGTAATAATGTAATACCATCCTCACCTCTAACCAATTTAATATTTAGAATAACATCAGCCACTCCCAGATCTTTCATATCAAAATTTTGAGACAAGAATAATTTGACCTCATTTATCACATTGATGTTTGTCCCAAATATCAAGATGTCATCCACATACAAGCATAGAATAACTCCCTCACCCCCACCATAGCGATAGTATACACATTTATCTGCCTCATTGACAGCAAAGCCTGCAGACGTCAGTGTTCTATCGAACTTCTCATGCCACTGCTTAGGGGCTTGTTTCAGACCATACAAAGATTTCAATAATTTTAACACCTTGCCTTCTTGACCTTCTACTACAAATCCATCAGGCTGTTCCATGTAGATTTCCTCATCCAGCTCTCCGTTAAGAAAAGCTGTCTTAACGTCCATTTGATGAACGAGAAGACCATGTGAGGCAGCCAAAGCAATTAGTACTCGAATTGTGGTCAGTCTAGCAACAGGTGAGTAAGTGTCAAAGAAATCTTCGCCTTCTTTCTGAGTATAGCCCTTGGCAACAAGCCGAGCCTTATACTTTTCAATAGTACCATCAGGCCTAAGCTTCTTTTTGAACACCCACTTGCACCCTACAGGTTTGCACCCATAAGGTTTATCTGTCAACTCCCAGGTTCCATTAGCGATAATGGAATCCATTTCACTGCGGACAGCCTCCTTCCAATAGTCTGCATCAATAGATGCATACGCTTCTGAAATAGACTTGGGAGTGTCATCCACAAGGTACACAGTGAAATCATCACCAAAGGATTTGGATATCCTTTGTCTCTTGCTCCTTCTAGGAGCTCCACTGTCATCCTCCTCATTGACAAGTTCATGTGTATGTTCAAAAGGTTCAGGTGGTGTGATTGAACTGGGAATTATTTCAGAAGGTTGACTAGTAGTGTTATGTGTATCCTTTATTGGAAAAATATTCTCAAAGAACGTTGCATCTCGAGACTCCATAATTGTACCAACATGCATGTCAGGTACCTCAGTTTTAACTATCAAAAATCTATAGGCAATGCTATGATTAGCATATCCCAGAAAAACACAATCCACAGTCTTAGGTCCAAGCTTGCGTTTCTTAGTTATTGGCACATTAACTTTTGCCAAGCACCCCCATGTACGCAAGTAAGAAAGTGATGGTTTTCTCCCAATCCATACCTCGTATGGTGTTTTGTCCTTATTTCTGTTAGGAACTCTATTTAATACATGATTAGACGTTAGCAAAGCCTCCCCCCACCATGCCTTAGGTAAGCCCGCAGTGTCTAACATGGCATTCACCAAGTCAGTCAACGTGCGATTTTTCCTTTCGGCAATCCCATTTGACTCGGGAGAATAAGGAGGCGTCCTCTCATGTATAATGCCATGTTCCTCACAAAATAAGTCAAATTCGTTTGAGAAATACTCTCCACCACGATCTGACCTAAGTCTTTTTATCTTTCTGTCTAATTGGTTTTCAACTTCTGCCTTATAGATTTTAAAATAGTCTAAAGCCTCATCTTTCGTTTTCAATAAATACACATAACAGAACCTAGTTGCGTCATCAATCAATGTCATGAAATATCGTTTTCCACCCTTCGTCAACACGCCATTCATCTCAGAGAGATCTGAATGCAGGAGTTCTAGTGGTGCCAAGTTTCTCTCCTCGGCGGCCTTGTGAGGCTTACGAGGTTGCTTTGATTGCACACAACTATGGCATTTAGAACTTTTGTTGATGGAAACATTTGGAATTAAATTCATACTGGAAAGCCGAGACATTAAGCCAAAATTAATATGACATAGACGTGAGTGCCAGACGTTGGCCTCATCATCCACACTGCCACAAATATGGTTCACAGACTTATTGCAGAAATCTGAAAGGGAAAAACGGAACAAGCCTCCGCACTCATAGCCTTTACCAATAAAATATCCATGTTTAGACACGACTACTTTATTAGACTCAAAAACCAACTTAAACCCGTCTCTACATAAACGGGAGCCACTAACGAGATTCTTGTCTATAGAAGGGACATGCTGCACGTTCTTCAGCTGCACGATCTTTCCCGAAGTAAACTTCAGATCTACCGTGCCAACACCATGAACAGTAGCATGTGACCCATTCCCCATTAGGACGGAGGAATCCCGGGCGACCTGATAAGAAGAAAACAACGAAATATCAGCACACACGTGTACATTAGCTCCTGTATCAATCCACCAATTGGTAGATTGACTAACTGAAAGAACAGTAGGTAAATTACCATACCCAGTCCCATCTCCAGTCTTGCCAATGGTCACGTTAACAGACTTAGAAGTCTGTCCTGCAGGTGCCTTCTTTCCTTTGCGTTGTGGGCACTTCTTGGCCATGTGACCAACCTCACCGCACACAAAGCAAGTTCTATCATCCTGATTGTTGTTGTTCTTCTTCTTCTTGAAGTTGGTTGTCTGTTGCGCTTTGACAAATTTCCCTTTGTTCTTGCTTGAGGGTTTCTGTACCACATTGGCACTAGACTGCCCTCCATCACCCTTAGACACGGCGTCCTTTTCCCGAGCTTTCTCCTCAATTTCAAGAGACCCAATCAGACTCTCAACAGAGTACTCTTGTCTCTTGTGTTTGAGTGCTGTTCCGAAATTCCTCCATGAAGAAGGTAATTTCGCAATAATACATCCAGCCACAAACTTGTCGGGTAAGGCACA
This sequence comes from Dendrocalamus latiflorus, assembly GCA_017311315.1. Lineage (NCBI taxonomy): Eukaryota > Viridiplantae > Streptophyta > Magnoliopsida > Poales > Poaceae > Dendrocalamus > Dendrocalamus latiflorus. The sequence goes on along the minus strand of CM029643.1, from coordinate 21,690,376 downwards.
CTTCAGGAGTTCGAGTTCCTTGGCAATGGCCTGTATCTCATGAGCCTGATCTACTACAGAACGGTTATCAACCATCTTGTAGTCATGAAATTGCTCCATGACATACATGTCATTGCTGGCATCAGTAGCACCGTATTTGGAATTCAGTGCATCCCATAACTCCTTCGCGTCTGTCATGTGCATATACACCTCGCACAGACGGTCAGCAAGAACACTAAGAATGCATCCAACAAAGAGAGTAGTGGCAGTCTCGAATTCTTTCTGCTTTTCAGCATCAAGAACACCTTCAGGCTTGCCATTACTAACCCAGAATACATTCATAGCAGTAAGCCACAGAGTGACCTTGATCTGCCATCTCTTAAAGTGCACACCGGAGAATTTATCCGGCCTCAGTGCATCGGCAAATCCAGCCATAGTAAAACCACAGTGCCTACAATAAGGTTTTTGGATTGTTGAAAATATAAGCACATGTAGGTTCAATTTATTCCATAAATTAATCATGACATCATGCACGCAAAATAACAGAACCATCACAGGCATAAAAGATCTAGACATGTAAACCAGGAAACTATACATGAATAGATCTAATACGGAGAACATGACTGTTACGTACCGGCGGTTCTGTTCGGATTGGTTTATCGATGTTGATGCTGCAGGCACGGTGTGGATGACACGAAGTTGACGACGACTTGACGCCGAAACCGAACGACGAGGAAGACGAGCCAGATCGACAGCAAGCAGTCGCGCAGAGCGCTTCCCAAAAACCTTATTCGCCCTCTCCCGGTGCAGGACTTCGAAGGCGACGGTTCCGGAGACCTGCTCTCCCGAACGACAGTGCACGCCGGCGGACGGGACGGAGTAGACTACGTGGGACGGCGCAGCACAGTGGAGGAGGCAAAACCCTAGATTGATTTTCGCGTCGTGCTGTATGGAGGCGGCGACTCCGTATTTATAGAAGAACCAGGACGCGTAGACCATTCACGCAGGTGCCGTGCGCCCGCGCCCCCCGCCCCGCCCAGCCCGGCCCGGCCCGGCGAGGCGAGGCGAGCGAGCGCGCGCGTGTGATCCTCTAGTTCTCTCCCACACATGCCTCAAGTGGCTAGGAGTGCACCATTCCTTTTAAGTTGGTCTTCCTCTCCTAGAACTAGCAATGTGGTACTAAAGTTCACATGCATGCCTCCTTTGCATGAGTGGGCCTTTGAGATTTTAGGATTTATTCTTTTATATGGGCTTGGCCCACATAATCTAACAGTCCTCTTACTGGTTATTTAGACTAGTTAGCCATTTATCTTTGGTAATGTAAAGTAAGGTTGGATCGGTTTGTGGATGGATTCCATTCATATTATAATCTTTGTTCCCTGCTCTGGAAAGTTGGCTAATATTTAGATACCTGTTAATTTGATCTCTAACTCATAAAGCTTCCTTGAGAAAATGCGATACCCTGTAATACTTTACGGTGAGCACGAATATGAGGTTTCGGTGAGGTTGACCTCAAATTAGATGCCCTCACAGGAAGCTGGCCAGTTAGTAGAGAGCTACAGGGTACCTATTTCTCTTGGAAACGGCTTTTACCTTGTTGCATGTGCTATTCTCTGCATTCTCGGCATTTTTGTCGTATATTTGGCATGTTTTGATGAAGAGGATTTAGCTTGACATTTAGTTTAGATTCTAACAAAATTCTAGCCCTATCAATTTCATATAGGACTAAAGCCGATTAATATATGTTCCGTTCGCCATTGAGGTGGATAAAAAAATATTTCTTGTACTTTTGCATATAACAGTTAGTTGAAAGACTCTTTGTTTAGTTATAATTAACAACAAAATCTTACTAGAGTTAATAAAGATTCTTGTAACATTTGGGCCAGTTTGAAACATAAGAATTTGCAAAAAAAAAAAATTGTATGAATAAGTACAATTTCTATGTAATCGATCGAACAGGCCTAGATTCCACAGCATAGCACACCACAACAAACTAACCCTCAGTATGATTCACAACTTAGCCCGCTTGAGCTTGTGTTGATTGCCTTTAATGAGCTAGGGTTCTGGACCGTGCCCGGCCTGGGGAAGTTTATATTGGAGATGTTTAGGTCCATTTTGAAGCCAGCTCGAACTCGAGCTAGAAGATAAGGTTTGTTTCGTTATTGAGGAAAGCGGTGCGGTCAAACTTCTATAACTTTTAGTGCAAATATATAAAATGCAATTTAGATTGGGAGCACTAGATTTGTCATGAAAAATATTTTCATAAAATATTAATTTTATAATTTTACTAATATACTGATCTAAAAAGTAAGATTAAAGTTCCGTATTGGAGACTCAGCTGATATCCAAAACTTCATGTATTCTTGAATAGAGGGAATATTAAATAATGTTACAAAACTTTGACTGCATGTTATCCAAAACAGCCTAGTATGAGTATCAGTTCTATGACATAATTTTCAAGACTCGCTTGTAACACAGAAAATTTTCTCAACTATTATCGGAATTAAACTATTTCGGCCCCATTTGGAAAGCGGGATCTTTTTTCTGAATCCTGTAAAAACTGAACTATTTTCCGTAAAAATCTATGGAATTTCTGTAAAATTCCAGTGTTGCAAGCAGCCCTTCAGGTCAAATTCGAGCATTCTGGACGGACCCTCAGTTTTTTTTCACCACACCTCCACGGCTTCACCCACCACTCGGCTACTACCCATCTTTCTCAGTTCCACTGCGCTCCGCAGCAAAAGCTTCAGCCCCAATGCCGATGCACCGGCCAGAACAGGCAGCATTCACGCTGCCGGCAGCGGGCTTCCTTCCATGCTTTCCTCCTCTGGCGGGGCCCCCGGATTCCGCTTCCCTTGCTTCCTTGGCGATCCAAACCCTCAAAGCTCCCAACATCCACGAGTAACATTGAGGTATCGAAACCCTGTTCTGTTCTGTTCTGTACCCACTATGCAAATCTTAAGTTGGGGTTGAGCCTGCAATTGCAGAATATCTCTTACTATTATAAAAGGAGTTGGTGGTTATAGGTCCATTCTCCTTCAACCACTCTATTTACTTAACTTCTCACCATTCTCATTCTCCACTTTCTAAGTGATCAAAGCAACTCTCTTCTATAAAACAATTATCTATATATTCAATGAGTTATGTTGCAACGTATAGATACATAACTAGTTGAATGTAAAAGTTGAGTGTCGAGAGTGAGTTATCTCCTGAATGTGTTCCTACGCTGATTAACAAATGGACATACGTGTGTTAACGCTCTGAGATATACTTTGCAAAGTTCAAAGTATGTTATACTATCGCCGTTTTACATAAGCATGATGATCATTCTTTTGTTGTAAAATTCATGTCACCGAGTTTGCACATGAGTTGCTTGCACGTATATACATTCTTAACCCTTTTGTTCTTTGACATGTCATACTCCAAATGTTCCTAAATAGATGTCGTTTCCAACATCAACACGGTATCCAATACACAATTTTGACCATTAAAAATTATATAAATATAAAGATATGGATGTATTTTTATGACAAATTAACCAATAGCATTTTCGTTTGACATAACTAAATATTTTTGTGTAAATTAGTGATAAAATTTTTAAAACTTTGGCAGCATATATTTTAAAATGTCATCTATTTAAGAACGGAGGCGGGAGGGAGTACTAGATTTAGTGGTCAAGTTTACTTTGTGCCACTACTAATTTATCTCAACCTTTATGTAATGAAATTTCTTTTATTTAGTTACTTTTGCAATCAAGTCAAATCATTTGGAACAACCAAAATAACAAGAAATTAGGTTATTTTACTTCAGTTAATGATTGTTTATTTCATTTCAATCATTTTTGCACACCCCTCATTTTTCGAACACGTGGCCATGTATTAGCAGGAATAAAAGTAAATGGTACAGAGTTGATTATAGCGACGAATCACGACTTCTCCGGTTGTAAGCTTAGGCACAAAGGTTTAGGAGACAGTTATACAAGTGAAAACACAACAATAGGCAAACAGGCGCTTCTGTAATACCCGTGGGAAAGAAAAGGGCAGGAAAGCGAAGAAATTGCCGTCAGAACCCTAGAGGTTAATTTCGGGAAGGGTAGTCCATTCACAGAGATACCTGACTGTCCAGGGGCCAGTCGGCACCTCTCACAACCTTAGGGTCATCACTCGGCATAAACAACCTGAAATATTCAAAGGACCTTGGAAACCAGCCCACTGTCCCCAAATATCCATATACAACCCATATCTACATTAAAAGGACAGCAAAGCATCTGAGAAGGCACAGCAAGGCACCTCTCAAATACACAATAATAGGAGAGCCAGCAAGGCCACAGTCACAGAGACAGCGCACGCCTCCGAGAAGGCACGGCTACAAGCCAGACAGCACAGCCAACCGAAGAAGGGATAAGGGAGAAGGAAGTATGAGCACGATAATAGCCAACACAGCACTCAGTTCTTCCTTCTCCATTAGTTCCAAGCCCAATAGAGAAACTATAGCCGCATATTAAAAGCTAGATCGTAAGGCAGAAGCAAGGCAACAGAAAGAGGCCAGACCACAGGCCACGAGACCGTTAACCCTAGGAGGTCACCACCAGGCGATACCCAAACAACCGAGAAAGCGACAGTCGCAATCAACTCCCAATTCCTTTCCAAAAGCAACCCGACAATCACTCGATAAAGGTAGCCCATCAACCTTCCTCAGTATTAGCAGCAAGTTCTTAAGATGAAATCATGCAGACCCGTAGCCAACCAGCAATCAACAGAATGGCATAGCATCGCTAGGGCACCAGTGGACCAGCACAGAGACCACCAACTAGAGGTAGAGGAAGAGAGTAGAGGGAGTAAATAGTACCGAGGAGGTGAGCCACCGTGGTGTAGGAAGGGCACCGCGCACCCGACGGCCATGGCATGCTCCCTCGGCACATGGCATGACCTTGAGCCCCGCCGGAGCCACCGAACAACCACCCTCGGGTAGATCCGAAAATCAAAAATCTAGTATCAAATCGAATAAATAGAGGGGAGAGAGAATAGAAGAGGCGAGTCAAGGAAGAAGAGGAAGAGGAAACCAGAGCCGCCGGGCGATAACCCCAAACCTAGAGTCAACCTAGGGTTACCGGAAAGGTGCGAGGAGCTCGGGCGACGAGGGGCCGAAGCCGGCGAGAGGCCGGAGGAGTAACAGTAGAGGGAAAACCGCAGCACCGGTTGAGAGGGCAGCCGAGGAGAGATGCTGGCGGTGAGGGGCGCTCGGAGACAACGCGTAGTGGTGTAGCCACGGCGCAGCCGAGCCAAGGGGAGGCGACACATGGAGGAGCTGGAGGTGAAGGCGCCGGGGCTAGGAAGAGGCCGAGGTGGCATAGTGCCGGAGAGTCGGAGGCGCGGCGCTGGGATCTAATTGGATCGGGAGAGGAGGAAACGACCAGGTGAGAGAGAGAGAAAGGGGAAAGAAATGAGAGCGTTGGCAGTTAGAAAAGAAAAAAAGGAAAAGGAAAGAAGGGGAGGAAGGAAAAAAGGGAAAAGAAAAAAGAAAGAAGAGGAGGAAAAAAAGAAAAGAAAAGAGGAGAAAAATGAAGGAAAAAAGGTAGACGTGTAAATAAGATTTATCTGCGATTATAGACGACGATCATTAAATTATGATCGTTTGGGTACCGGGACATCAGAAAGGTGTCCAGTGAGAGAGAGGTTGTTGGTATCGGGTTTACGCGTAGGAACGCTGTCGATTGTCTATATGCAAAGAATCGATGTTGTTTGCATGCTTGTGTGAAATATTGAATTGAGTGTTCGGGTGATGCTTCCAGGTGGAGGTTTTGGTTTGACGCTCCTCCACGCATTGTCCACAGAGATAACCAGGTAAGTGCATGGTAAAATAGTGGATTGTGATGAATGCCTGGTATTTGTTTTATGCCATGATTTATGCCGTGTTATGAAATGATATCCCGGCTTACCTACTGATTGTATTGCGATGAGTGATGCTTATGATTGAGTATCAACATTTGAAGAATGTTACATTTGCATTGCACCATGAGCATTATGAAAGCCCTACGACGGTGGGAATGACAGGACCTACTTCGGTAGGCACCTCTAGGGATGGAGGTAGAGGGGTTTCATCGACGGGTGAAGTAATTCCACTATACCGGTATAAGCGGCATATAGCGGCGCCTTATCCATTGCACTCATGGACCTACACCGGTAGGCCTCCCACGACGGTGGGGAAATCGAGACCTACTTCGGTGGGCACCTTTAGGGATGGAGGTAGAGGGGTTTCACCGACGAGTGAAGCAACTCCACTATACCGGTATAAACTGCATACAGAAGTGCATTGCATTTGCAGGAAACGAATAGGAAACAGGGAGGAAACTTAGAGATTCTGGGTTACAGTTCACAAATGTAATTTGATGATTATTATACCAACGACACAGAATTGATTTACAGTTTCCAGTTACATATTGGACTTATAGTTTACAGTTATGGATTTGATTTACAATTTATAGTTATAGACTTGATTTACAACTTACGGTTCATGAAATCACCCTTGGATCAAGTGGTGTCACTATTTTATCATGTGCTTGCTGAGTTTTCGGACTCACCCTTGTTTTGTCGTTGTTTTTTTAGGAATCTGTTGAAGGGAACATGTATGGGCAGGAGTAGCACAGTTGTCTCACGTGCAACAGTAATATATATATATATATATATATATATATATATATATATATATATATATATATATATATATATATATATATATATATATATATATATAATCTACAGTTGACATATTTAGTCTTAGATAGTCTTAATACCTTTTTGGTAATTAGCAAATTTATACCTCTGCTGCGTTTAGTATCAAGCGCTTTGACATTTGTCGTTTGGTTGATATTTAAATAAAAGAATTGCTTCACAAGACCAACGGCAAAAGTTGGAGTTGGTAATATTATAGAGTAGGTGGTAGCACTTTAGGCTCAGGGAGGGACCGGGGTGTTACAGCTTCATCGAAAACTAAGTCGGCCAGAGACTAGCAAGATACATAGGTTGTACATCGTATCACTGATACATGTCATTTTGCCCTATTGCAGGTGGATGTGGGGCTTGTGTTGTCCTTGTTTCACAGTATAATCCAATGACAGATGAAGTGACTGAATTTTCTGCAAGTTCATGCCTCACACTTCTTTACAGTATAAATTTCTGTTCAATTATCACCACTGAGGGTCTGGGGAATACCCAAGATGGTTTCCATGCTATTCAGAAAAGGATATCGGGGTTTCATGCCTCTCAGTGCGGTTTCTGTACCCCTGGCATGTGCATGTCAATTTTCTCCTCCCTTATCAATGCTGACAAGTCCAGGAGGCCTGAACCACCAAAGGGGTTCTCAAAGCTGACGGTATCGGAGGCTGAAAGGGCTTTCTCGGGTAACTTGTGTCGATGCACAGGTTACCGACCCATTGTTGATGCCTGCAAAAGTTTTGCATCAGAAGTTGACTTGGAAGATTTGGGCCTTAATATATTCTGGAATAAAGGCGATAAGCATCCAGATGTTAGCAAACTGCCAAGTTACACTCTTGGAGGTGGAATATGCACTTTCCCAGACTTTCTAAAATCTGAGATCAAATCCTCGCTGGATCATCTGAACGATGCTAATGTTACAGTCTCCAGAGTGGGTTGGTATCGTCCTAAAAGTATCAAACAGTATTACGAGTTAATAAATTATAGTTTATTTAGTGAATGTTCTGTCAAAGTGGTGGTTGGGAACACAAGTGCTGGTGTATACAAGGATCAAGACCTTTATAGTGAGTATATTAACATAGGAGGCATTCCAGAACTTTCAGCTGTCGTAAGGAAAGATGGGGGCATTGAGATTGGAGCAGCTACATCAATTTCTAAGACCATCGAGATACTTAAGCAAGAAAGTGAATCCATATCTTCTCCAAATGGAAGTGTGGTTTTCAGAAAACTTGCTGAGCATATGAGCAAAGTGGCTACACCATTTGTCCGTAACACAGCAAGCATTGGTGGAAACATAATTTTGGCACAAAAATACCCGTTTCCCTCGGACATTGCAACCATACTTCTTGGTGCTGGTTCAACTGTCTGTCTTCAGGTTGCTTCAGAAACACTACATGTTACATTGGAAGAGTTTCTAGAGCAGCCTCCTCTTGATACTAATACTCTACTTTTGAGCATATTTATTCCACATTGGACTTCAGATTGTCAGAAAGAAACTAGTTTGATCTTTGAAACTTACAGAGCAGCACCTCGTCCTCTTGGCAATGCTGTTTCATATGTTAATTCTGCTTTCTTGGGACATGTTTCTTTGGATGAATCATCAGGTGATCTTGTACTGAGTAACTTACAATTGGCTTTTGGTGCGTATGGAACGGAACGAGTTTTTTGCTATTATGGTACCCTCTAAGTTGGGCTTTGCTGAAACGGTATTTATACCGTGGGCTTCTCCCAAATAGTACCCTTGTTGTTAACACCTCTCCAAAATAGTATTCTCAGAGATTTTAACACAAATAATTTGATTTTCGAATTTGTACTCCCCCAATTGACTGAACTGCCCCTGCTCATTTTGTTTAACCCTAATCACTTTTATTTTCTTCTTTTCACATCGTTTGGGTTTCATTGGCGATGCGGCACGCCGACTGGCCGATCGGAATACTCGGCGCGGCGCCGTCAACGCCAGGCGAGAGCGCGGCAAGGATCGCATGGGAGTGCGCGCACCCCAGGCCACGGACGATCGCACGCCAGCTAGGGACGGTCGCACGTCGGCAGGGGCAACCGGACCACGTACGTAGCAGGTGTGATCGGACCACACGCCACAGGCCCGATCGGCCAGTCGGCGTGCTGCCGTCGCGAATGAAACCCAAACGATGTGAAAAGAAGAAAATAAAAGTGATTAGGGTTAAACAAAATGAGCAGAGGCAGTTCAGTCAATTGGGGAGTACAAATTCGAAAATTAAATTATTTGAGTTAAAATCCTTGAGAATACTATTTTGGAGAGGTGTTAACAACAAGGGTACTATTTGGGAGAAGCCCACGGTATAAATACCGTTTCAGCGAAGCCCAACTTAGAGGGTACCATAATAGCAAAAAACTCGAACGGAACATGCTATTAGAGCGAGGAAGGTTGAGGAATTCCTTACTGGAAAATTGCTCACTGCATCGGTTGTACTTGAAGCAGTTCTATTGCTTAGACAAACAATTGTACCAATGGAAGGAACATCACATCCCGAATACAGAGTCAGTGTGGCTGTTGGATTTCTCTTCAGTTTCCTATCTCCACTTTCTAAAGGCACAACAGAGCCTGGAAGAACTCTGAGCATTAGTTCTGGTAGTTCTGAAGACACGGATGATCTCTGTAACCTGCCCTTGTCTTCACGGCGAGAAACAGTTTCCAGTGATGAATATAAACCAGTTGGCGAGCCGATTAAGAAGTATGGAGTTGAGCTTCAAGCTTCTGGTATGTGGTCGCATTACATCATCAGAAGTTCAGAACTACTAATACATTCAATAAGGTTTTTTCCGACATATCCTTCTTGTAGGATTAAAAGATAAGTTTCTTTTGTGTAATTCAGGGGAGGCAGTATATGTAGATGACATTCCTGCTCCAAAGAATTGCCTGTATGGAGAATTTATTTACAGCACGCAACCTCTTGCTTATGTTAAGAGTATGAAATTCAAGTCTTCTTTAGCATCAGAGAAGATCATCACTGTTGTTTCTGCCAAGGATATTCCAAATGGAGGGCAAAATATTGGATCAACCTACATTTTTGGGGATGAACCACTATTTGGTGATCCAATTGCTGAATTTGCTGGACAAGCTCTTGGTGTTGTGGTAATTATTTTTTTCATCTTTTTATAATATCCCCTCCAAGGGCTTACTGCTGCCTTAACACCAAATCATTCTATGATAAAAGAATTTTTATGAATATTACTTGTTTCTTTTTTCCATACTCATGTCACTAATGCATGGTCTTTACCTCAGATTGCAGAAACACGGAGATACGCTGACATGGCAGCAAAACAGGTTGTTGTTGAATATGACGCGGAAGATTTGAAGCCACCAATCCTAACCATGGAACAAGCAGTGCAAAACAATAGCTACTTAAAAGTTCCCTCTGATATTTATCCCAAACAAGTTGGTGATTTTTCCAAGGGCATGGCAGAAGCTGATCACAAGATCCTATCAGAAGTATGTTAATTCAACATCCTGTTAAATCTTTCTATAATGTCATCTCACTTGCATTATTGAAAAATGAATTGAAGTTATAAGATACATTTGTACTTTAAAAGTTTACACATATCGATCTAACCTTAATTCAATGTCCTGTGAGACATTTTCATAATGCATCTCAATTGCAGTATTGAAAATACTGTGGATTTGGTGAGCACATGCTCACATACGTTAAATTTGCACAATTGCACAGTCCCAAAAATCATGGAAAAAATATTGGATATTGTACTTATACCTGCACTTGCAAAATTTCAGGCTTAAATTCATTTACAGTGTAGAGACAAATATGTTGCAAACAAATAGTGCACGCCCTATTCATGTCTGGAACTTGTCAATTTAGTTCTCTGTAGTACATATGAGTTTGAAGTTGAAATTTTGTAGATTTGAGCTATATCCGCAATAATACATGTTTTTTTGTTCTTTTCAAAATAGTAGATCACGCACTTTTGTTTTTTGTAATTGTTAGGATCGATTCACACTAAGATAGGCAATCAGAGGGGGGTGAATGATTGCGGAAGCTAAAAATAAATTTTAATACTCCCCTTTTAACACAAAACCTATTTAAGTCTTGTTTAAAGTTCTGGACAGAACACTGTATCCTTACTAAAACTGATCTTGATAAAAATCCGTAACTCCGATTAACCTCAAACTTTGTCAGAATAAACTAGAGACAGTTATTGAACTAACCCAACTGAAATTACGTCAATCGGAGCTCTAGAACTTGAGATATAAAATAAACAAGATCGCTGATGCAGATAGTGACGAAAATAAATTAAGCCCTAATTATGCAACTAAGCAAAATCTGAGATCGCTTGCCTGACCGATGGCCGAACAATGTCGTGCGCTTCGTGATCAAAGAGATGCCATGCCAAAGAAAACGTTCGGTCACCCCAAAAGCCGTATATATATTTTTCTTCCAGGGCTGCTCGGTACCAACTCGTGCCATGCCGCTGCATGCATATATATACACACACAGCCCAACTCCAACTAGGCCTTAAAATCCTAATTCAACTCCAATTATGCCTTAAAATCCTAATCCAACTCCAACAAGGCCTTAAAATCCTAATCCAACTCCAACTAGGTCTTAAAATCCTAATCCAACTCCAACAAGATCTTAAAATCCTAATCCAACTCCAACTAGACTTGGGCCTTTTTTACCTCAACTAGACTTTTGGCCCACTAATTTTCAAAGGATCCGAAACCCTTACTAATACGGGTTTTTCACACTTACGACTTTTCTAACGCATCACGTGTCGAAGCCTCTAGGACCGCACCTCCCATAGCTTCTCCACGTATCATCCACCTTTAATCTCCATGCGCCCCAAGCATGAGCCCGATCATCTCGTGACCTCCTTGACCGTCTGAACCTCAGATCTCTCCATCCTAGTTCTGGTCCACCTCGTCACCGACCATGATCGCCTTTATGCTCAACTTGCACATGCAAAGACCAAAGAACATTCTTCCGGCACAAGTTCGTCTCAACTTGACCAACATCAGTCCGCGCACACGCAACACAACTCGCATATAACACCGCTTAAACAAAATCACCAATTATTCATCATAACAAAATAACCATTGTCAATTATTCGTCATCAAAATATTCTAAACCTAGCCACATGGTCTAACAGTGGGAATGTACCCATAGTATATTATTAACCAAACATTATTCAAAAATAGAGGAAGTATCAAGAAAGAATATAGTTAGACAAGTGAATAAAAGAGAAAACTGACTCCATTCTCCGTGCAATATTGTTCTCGTGAGCCCCAATTTTACTATTATGCTCCATGGCACTATGTAGTCATAATAATTAATTAAAGGGGATGGCTACGGTACAAACAACATTTTTTCTTCAAAAAGTTTATAAACACCCCCCCCCCCTCCCGCTCTTTATTTTTGGTCCACTTTCCCCACTCACACGTAGTGAATGTGGGAAAAAAAGGGTATGTAAAATCTATAAAATACAAAGTGCACAATAGTCACTCGTTTCTTTTAATTATGAACTATATTGTGTACATAGTGTTGTTTAGTTAAACTGAGTCTTTAAATTTGATTCTGCTTATTTGATAGGTACCAATAGATTTGCAAAGTAAAATAAAAATTATATACTAGTGACATATTCCTTTTGATGAAACTTTGAGATTCAAGTGATGCATTTTTTTTAAAAAATTATGTAGCAGGACTCATTATTATCCCTTCCTGTAATACAAATGCTACGTTTCTTTTTGTGGAAGCCAACACAGAATAACTTGTCTCATGTAATAATATATGTGAACTTGATGATTGCAGGTAAAACTTTCATCTCAGTATTATTTCTACATGGAAACACAGACAGCACTTGCGATTCCAGATGAAGATAACACCATGGTAGTCTACAGCTCTTCACAATACCCTGAGGTTACACAGAGTGTCATAGCTAAGTGCCTTGGCATTCCATTCAGCAATGTGCGTGTCATTACAAGAAGGGTTGGAGGGGGCTTTGGTGGGAAGGCACTCAGATCACAACATGTGAGAATCTTACAAATTAGATCAGTAGTCTAAGTAGTTCAAAATTTTACTTTGGAGGAGAATATTACTGGTCTTATATCACTTAAACTTGTGAAATTGCATGCATGTGCTCTTGGTTATATATGGAAATGATTCAGTGTTCATGTGTGCATTTGCAAAGCTCTATTATTAGATATTTTGAATACCTGTTTTTTGAGACATATTATATTGACAAAACGCATCCAAAATTTACCCATGTGGTACGGCTTAAAATATTATTATGTTTTTATTTTTAGCAATAAATATTTTTATATATAGTTATATTGTAGCACATTATCAATTGCACAAAATCTTCCAGTATATGTCTACAACGAACATGATAATATAAAACACTGTCATACATTTAATGTGTTCAGGACATAAGATCCGAATAATTATTGTGTTTGTGCTTAATGTTCCATTGATATTGTAACGTGGTATTTGGCCATTTAGGCTTCATGTACCATCCGAAGGATACAGCTTTTTTTTTTTCTTAAAACACATTTTTTAAGATGAAATAACTACAAATGTTATGATTATATCTGACAATCAAACAACTTCCAGCAAAGCAGAAAAATATCGACCAAATTATCTGTTGCTGGTGACTGATCCGATATATGCTTTTGTAGGTTGCAACGGCAGCTGCACTTTGTGCACACAAGTTACGATGTCCTGTGCGAATGTACCTCAATCGCAATACTGATATGATCATGGTTGGGGGTCGGCACCCAGTGAAAGCTCATTACTCGGTTGGTTTCAGGTCTGATGGGAAAATTACGGCCTTGCACCTAGATATACTAATTAATGCTGGAATGTATGTAGATGTGAGCCCCGTAATACCAGGCTTTATTATATCTGGCCTGAAAAAGTACAACTGGGGTGCTCTCTCATTCGACATCAAGCTCTGCAAAACAAATAATACATCCAAATCAATAATGCGTGCTCCTGGAGATACACAAGGCTCTTTTATTGCTGAAGCTATCATTGAGCATGTTGCTTCGGTGCTATCAGTCGACGCTGACAGTGTCAGGAAAAAGAATTTTCACACCTATGATAGTCTTGTTTTATTCTATCCAGAAAGTGCAGGTGAAGCTTCTACATACACTTTACATTCTATTTTCGATAGATTAGCCACGACTTCAAGCTACGTGCATCGGGCTGAATCCATCAAGCAGTTTAATACCTGCAATAAGTGGCGGAAGCGCGGCATCTCTTGTGTGCCCCTCATTTTCAAGGTAGAACCAAGGCCAGCTCCTGGAAGAGTTTCTCTGCTCAATGATGGCTCCATTGTCGTCGAGGTTGGAGGAATCGAGCTTGGGCAAGGACTATGGACGAAAGTACAACAGATGACGGCTTTTGCTTTGGGACAGTTGTGGTCTGAGGGATGTGAGTGCCTACTTGAGAGAGTGCGTGTTCTTCAGGCTGATACATTGAGCTTAATCCAAGGTGGACCTACTGCTGGCAGCACTTCATCTGAATCTAGTTGTGCAGCAACTCTTCAGGCATGCCAATTGCTGATTGACAGATTAAAGCCAGTCATGCATAGACTGCAAATGCAATTAGGCACTGTCTCATGGGATACTTTGATTTCCCAGGTGATATTATTTCCCTCTATTTTCTCTTCATGCTGCAAAGAATACCTTATTTGTGCATGGAGACTATTATCTTTCTGTGTACTAATACTTGATCTTCATGTAATTGAATGTTCACAAGCAGGCCTCTCAGGAAAATATTAATCTGTCTGCAAGTGCATACTGGGTACCTGGCCAAGATTCCAATAGCTATCTGAACTATGGAGCTGGTATAAGTGAGGTGCACCAAATTTCCAGCTAAATGTCAATCACATGAGTTTGTGCTTGTGTTCTATTTGTGATACACTGTCTGTTCAAAATCTTCTATAACATGCAGGTGGAGATCGATCTTTTTACAGGAGCAATTACTTTACTAAGGAGTGATCTTGTGTATGACTGTGGCAAGAGCTTGAACCCTGCAGTGGACTTGGGCCAGGTCTGTTATAGATTAATCTATGCTAAGCAACGTATTTTTCCCTTTCGTTCCCTGTTTTTAAGCAGTTCCAAAAATATATATTTCATTCATTTATGGACAGTAGCATATATTAAGTAAGAGACTGAAAGAATGACAAAGTACTTAGAAGCCTTGATCCCAATGAAATGCCATCTTTTCTATTCATCGTATGATATACTGTAGGAGTGGAAACTAGCGACAGCTTGTAGACCCGTCCATCTCTATAGGAGAGGAAACTAGTGACAGCTTGTAGATCCGTCCATCTGACAGGGACCGCATTGACTTGAGGCATCATTGTCTTCCGAGTAACCATGGAAGACAACATGCTCAAATAAAAAATGTCCTCGCCAGGCGCTACACATAACATTCCTCTCAAAGAATCTCACTAAAATACCCACATATATCTTAAAGTTATATAAGACAAGCCAGTAGTTGATAATTATTTGACTCCATCATGCAATTTTGTTTTCAGTTGACATATAGGTGGTTGGCCGAACTTTTGCTTTTAGGGATGGTTTCATTTTGCAACGAAAAAATGGAACTGTTCTTCCTTTGGTTCTAAAAAAAAACTTTTGCTTTTAGAATTTTTTTGACGGGATTTTGCTTTTAGAAATTACTACATTACAATCCAATCGAGAGTAATCTGTAGTACATTATGGCATCATATATGCTCTCTCTCACTTATATTGCAGATTGAAGGTTCCTTTATACAAGGAATTGGTTTCTTCATATATGAAGAATACCAGACAAACAGTGAAGGCCTGGTTCTTAGTGATAGCACATGGAACTACAAGATCCCAAGCGTCGACACTATCCCAAAGCAGTTCAATGCCGAGCTGCTGAACACTGGATACCATAAGAACCGGGTGCTTTCTTCCAAAGGTACCGATGTGATTTCCTTAATTCGGTGATTTTTGACTGTTTGAAACAAACATTAGTTGAAATAAATTAACTACTGCTTTCAGCTTCTGGGGAACCTGCCCTAGTTCTTGCATCATCCGTCCATTGCGCACTGAGGGAAGCTATCCGAGCAGCAAGAAAGGAGTTTGCATATAGCACTGGGTCTGGAAGCTCACCGCTGACATTCCAGCTCGATGTCCCTGCACCAATGACACTGGTGAAGGAACTGTGCGGTTTGGATATTGTGGAGAAGTACTTAGCAAATTTATCTGCCCATCAATTCGCAACTGAAGTATAATATATCATTCTGTTATGGTCGATCATCCGAACGAGTGGTGTGATGTTCTGCGTGATGTGCAGTGGCAAAAATTTGCAGAAATGTTTGAAGTATTTAAAATATATAGTGCTGCGCTTTTACGCTTCCTGAAAATCCAAATAAAAATTACATTTATTCATAAATCTTGGTTGAACCCGAACGGAGCTGGCTTTTTTTGCATATTTACTTGCAATTTTATTTTCTAAAAGTTCTAGTCACTCTGCATGAGCTTTCCTACTAACATACCTGCACATAGTGTGGCAGAAAACTATAACACATTAGTTCGAGCGAACATTTTCATTACTTATGAAGGGATTGCAATTTATGCGAAAAGTTCAGCATAATCTACAAGTATACATGATTTGTACATACGACAAATGTCCTGTTTGGGTTTAGTTTAAATTTATTTATTGTAATGATAAAGAACTTGTGGTATATATACAGACTTTATAATCTTTTCACAACGATATGTAATAACATGCATGAAAACATTATGTTGGTCAAATTAACGCAATGCCGTCTCAAAGCCAAAGGCCATCGTGTGAAAAAAAATTTAGACCAAAGGCCAGATTAATCCTGCTTTACTAATAAAGAATAATATACAGGATTACTATAGCAAGTCATGAGTGCTGCGAGGGGCCAATCTTCTTCACGTAGAATCATGATAATTTGTGCAAAGCTTGCCGCGGCCAATACGTTGCCCGTGCAACGACCTACGACGTGCAAACTCACCCAAAGTTCTTCCATCCGATCATAAGGAAATGGAAGCATTGTCTTGTAATTACCAAAGGAAGAGCAAGAACAAGGTGTAGAGAGCACCCAATTCTTTTCTCTAGTTTCGGTTGCTATGCAAACCCTAGGAGAGAAACAAGTTGCCGAACCTTTTTTTTGTATTCAATAATCATGCTCTACGTCAAGATATACAAACTGACTATAACTCATCTCTACATGTATTAGACTTAAAGTCACACAAAAATGAAACCTAAATTTATAGCCATCACATTATTTTGGTCATAACAGCGTGACCATAAGGTTTTCAAGCCTGGCACCTTATCAATTATGTGGGCCTTAGAATAAGTTTTCCAACAAGTGTAAGAACATCCGAATTGGACTTCGTTTATGAAAGTTAGGACTCTTTTATTACGGGTCCATTGATTGTCCCGAATTGAGTTCTGTGTGATTCTGACTTTGAATTCCATTGGACTTGAGGAAAATCCGATTTGGGCTTGAAAATCCTAACCAAAACTTGGTCTTTGAATTCTTGGGCTTTCCCCCCTTTTTTTTCTTCTCCTTTTTCTTCCTTCTTTTCCACACATGCTTCCTTTCTTCTTCTCTCAGCTGCATAACTCTTCTTGCTTCCATGCGCTCAGCCGGTTTCTCTCCTTCATGCTTGATATTTGATAGTTTTTCTTGAGTTATTAGCACATGAACTCTATGCTCTTCCTTGCTTGCATTGGCCTTAGCCTCCCTTAGCGCTCTCTCTCTCTCGGTTTCAAATGTTTTCATCTTATCAAACCATAAAACATACAAAATATTTGCAATAGGTAGTAGCTAATTCTTATGTAAATTATAAGTAAACTCATTAAGAAACAAATTCACCCGTTGGTTAACTAATTTTGCTCTAGCTCTTGTCATTAGACCCTTATGCAAATCATGATTAACATCTTGTACACTTGAAGACATGGATGATGCACCAGTGTCGGGTTGTTCTCACCATCTTCCCATTCTTCCAGAAAATCCATCCTCAGTTTTGGATAACATGAAAGCGTACTAAACAAAGAGAGCAACATATATACATGGTATATATATTTGTCATCCACGCTCCTTCCGTTTAGCACATTATGATTACCTGAATGCGTAGTAAACAAAAAACAACACATATGCATTATATATATATATATATATATATATATATATATATATATATATATATATATATATATATATATATATATATATATATATATATATATATATAGAGAGAGAGAGAGAGAGAGAGAGAGAGAGAGAGAGAGAGAGAGAGAGAGGAAGCCTCTTTTCTACTCCCGGGTGTAATTACACCCTATGTCGTATCTCACAACATAGGTAGTATCTCGCGTAACGGAGGGTATGTACGTGTAGTATACGAGTATTTAAGACTATATGGGTGGTATGAACAATTTTCAGAGGTGGTATGCATATTTTTTTTGACATACTCCTTTTTATGTACGTATATAAAGGTATTTATAAATACGCTAAAAACTATGGACTTCTTTGCAATTTTTTCGTGTGGTTCACATTGGAGTATCTTATAATTAGTATATGAGTATACCTAAAGTGATAAAGGAGTATTTCAAGTTTATTTAGGTGGTATATTAGAGGTGGGTGTAATTACACCCGGGAGTAAAAAATATTTTTCCTATATATATATATATATATATATATATATATATATATATATATATATATATATATATATATATATATATATATATATATATATATATATATATATATATATATATATATATAAATCAATTATTATGTCTATTGGGGGAGTGGCTCCCACCTTGGCTCAATCGGTTCATTGTGCCAAAAGGCCCATTAAGTATTTAACCATGTGGTAGGCCCAAGGGGCTATTACAGGGGAAAAGGAATATTTGCCTCCACTATTATAGACTCTAATAGGGGTATTTGTGTAAATTACCTCCTCATGGCTATAAATACGTGCTTTAGGGTGCCATGGAGGGAGGAGGTTTCATTTTTTGGTAAGAGAAAGGGGGCTATAGCTCAGACATAACACATATACTCTACATCCACTCCCTAGTATGAGTTTTGGGGCTCCGGATAGCCCCTTTTTGGCAGCCCTCATCATCTACTGTTTGGTCAATAACTATAACAGTTAGCACTAACCGTGGGGAGCGACATAGAAGCTGCGAGCTGAAACAAAGGCATTCGAACGCAACAGCACCAAGGATGGTGACAACGATAGCGCCAAAGCGGAAGAGAAGTACAACCATTGAGACCGCCTTGATGAGAGGAAGGGAGCCAGTTTGTGAAGGCCCTTGCCCCCATGGCAATGGCACACCGGCACAATGGTGTCAAGGGCTACAATAGGTAACAAAGGTGGCTCTTTGGCAGCTATGCCAATGACGGAGCAAGAAGCACCACGGACGGAGAACCCAACCACAACACCCCTTGGCAACATCGAGGTCCATACTGGCCAAGCCATGGCCTTCGTCGGCCTCGACACCATCACCGTCACCACGTAGAGAGCGAAGGGCGTCCTAGAGGTGATCTGTAGGATGTTGCAGTGGGAGTTGGCGGACTTGCGTAGGGCCATGCACGAAAAGCAGGAGAGTCAGAGTCAACTGGCTTCGACCATGGTGGTAGTAGAGGTGGCCATGGAAGGAGCAGAGAGTCATGAGACTAACGCTGGAGCCTGCAATGCCCCTCCGTGGGTGACTCAGAGTCCTCCCTCTGTGGAGGCTTACAGCGGAGCGCCTGGCAAGAAGACTTCAAGATGCCAACGATGGAGCCATACAAGGGAGACATGGACCCCCACAAGTTCCTGCACATCTATGAGACAACCATTAAAGCAACGGGGGAGACGACTTGACGAAGATGAAGGGATTGCCACTCGCTCTCCAAGGAGTCACACTCTCCTGGTTTTTTACTATCGTCCTTAGCTTGGTGTAAGCATGGGAGCAGATCTGGGATCTTATGCACAATAACTTCCAAGACAACTATTTAGAGCGGGTCGATGTCGATTAGCTCTTCGCGGTGATATAGGCGCTGGGGGAGAAGCTATGGCAGTATTTCAAACACTTCGCAAAGTGCACTGTAAGGTAAAGGACATCAATGACATGACTATCATCAACGCTGCCATCTATGGCCTCTAGAAGGGGCCACTCATAGAGTACAACGCACGGAAGCCCATAAGAATAGTGGTTGAGCTCTTCGATAAGATAGAGGATTATGCAAGGGTAGAAGAGGACACAACTCGGTGTGAGACAGAGGTTGCATCGTTTGCCCCCGAAGCCAAGCCCGCTCCTACGGCCCCAGCCACAAATAGCGAAGGGGGATGGGCTGACCGAATGGCTGGCTTGGGCCAGGCCGAAGAGGCCCCCTTTTTTCTCTTTTTTCTTTTCTTTTCTATTCTTTTTTTGAGTTAGGCCCAATGCACATTTCCAGATTTATTAATCCCCCGTTTAGCCATCTTTATTTACCTCATTTTCCATACTTTGCATATTTCCACCTTTCCGAGTTTTTGCTAACTGATTCCAAGTGAATCCTCCTACCCTAATTTTTGGATCATCTTTTCATATTCGTATTTGATTTTAGGTTTACTCTCTATTAATTTCACCTTTCTTTCGGAGTTCTATTTTCATAACTTTCTTCTTTGTTGGAACCTCAATCAAAATCCAAGGAATGTCCATTAAAAATCCAAATGTCAAGACGATGTATTCCAAAATATTTCAAAAGTTACACATTTTTATGACCTAAATTTTAGGATGTTACAGCACCTCCTCGGCTGCTCGACACCCTAGGCCAAGCCCCACCAGCCCACCGCACCACCCGATCGTCGCCGGCGTTGCGCAAGACTTAGCCCACCTCCAAGCCACCCACTGTGCCCTCGGCCACACCCACTCTTCAACTTCCAACACCGCCTATCACCAACCATAGGTGGTGAAGGGGGTGACATTGATTCGATTGTCGTTGGCTTGGCTAAGCTTAATGTTGCTACGGTGTTGTCATGATGATTGCATCATTTGGTTGGCCTAGCTATTACTATTTCATTTTGCTGTTTAGGTGAGCTTTGTCCATTTGCCGCTTGTAGGTCCGCCACTGGTCATGATGGTTTTGTCCATCTGGCACGTGCTTTCTCATCTGTCTATCCAAACCGAATTGTTCCTCTAAGTATACAATGAACAATGTCGATGGCTGACCAACTTGGATCTTCTGTGATAAAGAGGGGTTGATTGAGAGTAAGACCATTAATTTGGAAGATAGCACGTTCTTTAACAAATATTTTTTGAAGTACAACCCACTACTACAAAAATACTATTAGTAGATGCCAAATCACACACGGTTTGACAAAACCGTCTGTGACGTACACTATCACAGACAATTTTAATTTGGAGACCGTCTGTGTTGTTGGTGTCGGAAAAACGAGTATCACAGACGGTTCTTACCGATGAACCGTCTGTGATACTGGAATATCACAAACGATTTTTATTTAAAACCGTCTGTGATAATTCTTAGATTATCACAGACGGTTTTTAATAAAAAAAACTGTCTGTGATAATGTGGCTATATATTTATTGCGCCGCTCAGAACCGCATCTGTCTTCATTTTAATCCAGATCTAGCCGGTGCTGTACCTGGAGGAGGCAAGGCTTTCAGGCCAGTTAATTTGGTGGGAGTAGGCAGGAGAGCTTTGAAGATTCATATGTTCCCGGTTGCCCTAGATATGGTTAGTAATGAAATTTATTTTTTTACATTACAATTTAGATCTAAGTTTTGGTGAGTGTTATTGAAGATAGTTTGCATCTACTTGACCATACATGATTAGTTCCCGTCATGTGGGAGGCCAAATTTGTCAAAATTGTTAGTTATAAGTGGTTCATCGATCGCTGGGGAAATAGCTGTTGTGTTTATAATATGAATTAAGCTAGCAAAGCCTTAATACATGTAATATATATGTAGTAATAATTAATTAATTTAATTTTTAATACTAAGTTGTTATATATATATATATATGCATAACGTAAGACCGAAGATAGATGTATGCCGCGAATCGTGTGAGTGAAGAGTACATTAATGGCGCGTCTGCTTTTACAAGAGCTGCCGAAGAGGATATGTTGAATAAGGGGGTGGAATATATGTACTGTCTATGCGCTGACCGCGAGAATTTAAAGATGTTTAAGAACCGGGAGCAGATTGAAGCACACTTGATTCGGAGGGTCTTCAAAAAGAGTTATACGTGTTGGACCAGTTATGGCGAAGTCAATGATATGCCGCCGGATGACATCATCGGTGAAGTGAATGATATGCCGCCGGATGATGTCGATTGTTGTTCGGATTCGGATAGGTTGCACGATGACAATCTGGATTAGATGCTTCGCGATATAGAAGAGAACTGTGATGAGAAAGAGTATGTTAAATCCGGGGCTTGATGGAGGGCGCAGAGAAACCTTTGTTCACATGTTGCAGGTCAAAGTACACGAGGTTGTCGACCGTGCTTGAACTATTGAAATAGAAGACAAGCAACAATTGGTCCGATAAGAGTTTCACGGCGCTGCTAGGTCTTTTAGCGGATATGCTTCCGGAGGGAAATGAGTTGCCTAAAACCACGTATAAAGCCAAAAAGGTTCTTTGTCCATTGGGAATGGAAGTATAAAGAATACATGCATGTCCAAACGATTGTATCCTCTACCGTAAAGAGTATGCAAATATGCATGTATGTCCGGTGTGCAACGCATCCTGATACAAATGTAACAAGCAATCAGATGACGGCGAGGGAGCAGAGGTGAAGAAAGGACCTCCTGCTAAGGTGGCATGGTATTTTCCTATAATTCCCCGTTTGAAACGGTTTTTTGCAAATCTAAAGGAGGCAAAACTGCTGTGTTGGCACTCGGAGGAGCGCAAGAAGGATGGAATGCTGAGACACCTTGCTGATTCCGCCCAGTGGAGAAACATCGATAGGAGTTTTGCAGACTTCGGTGCAAAACAAAAGAATATAAGGTTTGGACTGAGTATAAATGGAATGAATCCTTCCAGTAGCATGAGCAGCCGACATAGCACTTGGCCTGTGACTCTCTGCATCTATAACCTTCCTCCTTGGTTGTGTGTGAAGCGAAAGTATATTTTGCTGTCGATACTTATCTAACCTGGGAGTGGTATTGATGTGTACCTAGCACCGTTGGTGGAAAATCTAAAAGTACTGTGGAACGAAGGGGTATATGTATGGGATGTATACAAACGAGAGAACTTCACTTTGCGCTCCTTATTGTTCTGCACCATAAATAATTATCCTACCTTTGCTAACCTGTCGAGCCAGAGTACAAAAGGTGCCAAAGCTTATACTCACTGTTTAGATGGTACCAAGAGTGTGTGGTTGAAACACCCACGTAAAACCGTGTACATGTGTCACCGCCGGTTCCTTCGGAGGGCTCACCCATACCGCAAGATACAGAAACAATTTGACGAAGAGAAGGAGGACGGTTCAGCTCCAAGGCATTTAAGCGGAAAAGAGGTTTATAATATGGTTAAGAATTTAGATGTTGTCCTCGGAAAGGGACGTAAATTGAGAGCTCATGAGAAGAATATATGGAAGAAGAGATCAATATTTTAGGACTTACCTTATTGGGAGTACCTAGATGTTCGACACTGCATCGATGTCATGCACGTAGAAAAGAATATATATGACAGCTTGATTGGTCTCTTACTGAACATTCGTGATAAAACAAAGGACAGCGTGAACGCACGAGTTGACTTGGCTGATATGGACATCAGGCCTGAGTTAGCACCGACAAAAACAGATAATGGACGAACGTACCTTCCCCTACGTGTTACACTCTGTCCAAGGCTGAGAAAACAGAACTGTGCTAGTGCTTGCATGGTGTCAAAATTCCGTCTGGTTACTCCGGCAACATGAAGAAACTTGTTTCGATGCAAGATTTGAAGTTAAATGGCATGAAGTCTCATGATTGTCATGTGCTGATGACACAGATGCTCCCTATTGCAATTAGAAATATTTTGCAGATCAAAGTCCGAGAGACAATCATGAGGCTATGTTATTTCTTTATCACAATTGTTCAGAAGGTCATCGATCCCGAAGGACTAGATGCTCTGCAGGACTAGGTGATGATGACTCTATGTCATCCTAAGATGTATTTCCCTCCTTCATTTTTCGATATCATGGTCCATCTCATTGTTCACGCTGTGTGGGAGATAAAAATGTGCGGGCCCGTATTTCTACGTAGCATGTATCCATTTGAGAGGTTCATGGGAATTCTCATGTCCTATGTACAGAATCGATCTCGGCCAGAGGGCAGCATCGTCAAAGGTTATGCAAGCGAAGAGGTCATTGAGTTTTGTGTCGATTGTATGGCTCAGATTCAACCGAGAGGTGTGCCTCAATCTCATCATGAGGGGAGGCTCAAGGGTATCGAAACTATCGGAAGGAAAGCAATCACTCCAGATGTTGACGCGTATGCTCAAGCCTATTTCACGGTCTTGCAACACATGACTGAAGTGGCGCCTTATATCGACCAGCACAAGGATGTGCTTCGGCAACAAAATCTGGAGCGACCAGATGTTTGGATCATGAGGCAACACAATAGTCGGCTCAACCAATGGTTGAATGAGCAAATCGCTAGGAGCTCGCCAAGTGAGATGCTGACATGGTTGGCAAAAGGGCAAACATTTGCAGTTTTGACATGACAAGGATATGACATAAATGGGTACTGTTGTAGGGGTGGCCCCCACCTAAACCCAGCAGGCCTGGTAGAAGGTTATAAAGCCCAGAATAGGCCATGTGTAATGACATAAGTGCCCCTGAAGGGGATACTCAGATGTAAGGGTATAATTGTAAAAGCACTTCCCATGTATATATATATGGAATACAGGCCATGGGGAAGACCCAGGCCATTACGGTCATTCTCCTACTCTCCACTACCACATCTCTCTCTGTTTGGTCTATAACCACAACAGTTGGCGCCGTCCGTGGGGAGGACAGGAGCAAGCCTGAAATCCGAAGGATGGCACCGAAAAAAGCTTCGTCGGCGTTGGCAATGAAGGGGAAGAAGACGGCCGGAGCAGGGCATCGCGTCGATACCAGGGCTGCGGCGTCGGCTGTCGCGGTCGTGGGTGACGGCGTGGGCGCGGCGGCCGTGGACGTCGCCGTTCGCGCTGCGACGACCGACCCTGCCACCGCCACGACGACAACCGACCCCGCCACACTCGCCGCAACGACCGATGGTGGCGCGGACCGCATGGCCGGAGCTAGCCACGGGGGACTAGCCGGCAACTCGGGAGCTCGGGAGTAGCCATCGCCGCGTCGACCCGTCCGCTAGGCGCGCCAACGGCTCCGACCGCACCTGAGGTGGAAGGCGCCTTGTTGGCAGCCATTAACGCATTCCGACAGGAGTTAGGGGATCTTCGTGGGGTTGTCCGAGATCTGCAGGAGGCTCGGAGCCAGCACACCGCGCCCGCGGTCGCACCAGAGCCCACGCCGGAGAGGGCAGACAGCCACGACGCCCCCACGTCCAGCCGCGTGCAGCTGCGGCGTGTTGATCCAGAGTCCCCACTCTCAGTGGGCCTGCAGTAGGCGGCGTGGCCTGAAGACTTCAAGTTTCCCAGCGTCATCGAGCCGTACAAAGGCGACACGGACCCTTGGGAGTTTGTGCGTGTGTACGAAACTGCAATTGAAGCCGCCGGAGGAGACGACACTACAAAGGCGAAGGGACTCCCCCTCGCGCTGCAAGGAGTGGCGCTATCCTGGTTTTTTACCATAGAGCCAAACTCCGTTTATGCGTGGGAGCAGGTCCGCAACCGCCTTTATAACAACTTCCAAGGGAACTATGTCGAGCGAGTCGGCGCGGACCAGCTGTTCGCGGTGAAGTAGAATACTTCGGAGAAGCTTAGGGACTACTTCAAGCGCTTCGCGAAGGTACATTGCCAAGTCAAAGACGTCAACGAAACCACCGTCGTCAATGCAGCCATACAGGGCCTTCGCCCGGGCCCGATGGCTGAGTTTAACGCGCGGAAGCCGATCAAGACGGTGGCCAAGCTCTTCGACAAAATGAAGGAGTACGCACGGGCGGAGGAAGATGCGCGGAGACGCGGCGCGGACACCTTCGGCCCTGTTCAAGCGAAGTATCCGCCGTGCGAAGGGGGGGCGAGAGACGACTCCCCGAAGCAAGACCGAGGCCAGGGGCCTCGGGAAGCTGTCCCTAGCGGTAACGATACTAGGGAACAGGAAGGCACTTCTAGGAGTAGGCGCAGGCCCCGGCGTCACCAGCGCAGGCCACAAAAAGCCCGCCACGTCCCTGGCGTCGAGAGCGTCCCCCAAGGACCTGCTCCCGGCTCGCGGGGGTGGGAGGCTGGGCCGAGCTGCCACGAGCGACCCCGTGCGGAACAAGAAATTCTAGATCGCGGCAAGTGGTGCGAGGTGCATGGTTACGGTGATCACTACACGAATGCATGTATTGCGGTCATGGAGTTGCGACGGGTCATTCCCAAACCGCGGGCCTCATCCCTTCGACCTCTTGCCGAAGCTCGTGTACGGCCCCCAAAGGACAGCCCCCTGCGAGTCTCCGACGGGGACAGCGCGCGGAACCGCGCCGTAAGCGTCATCACCGGAGGTTCCCCATCCGGGGCTCCCTTGGAGCAGCCGGAGCCGTGGATGTCGCCTTGCAACATCACCTTCACCTCGAATGACGCCAGGGGCGTGGAGTTCCATCACAGAGATCCCTTGGTCATACAGGTCCACATCGCAGGCTGCGATGTCAGGCGCATCCTCGTTGATGGGGGAAGCTCCGCGAACATTTTGTTCGCAGGGACCCTCGATCGTATGGGGATTCCCCGGAATCGTCTAGGGCAGTTGGGAGCTCCACTTCAAGGCTTCGGAGGCCAGCCCCTGCAGGCCCTAGGGAGTGTGTCCCTCCCAGTTACACTCCGCCAGGAGGGGAACAGCCGAAGCAAGCATATCGTCTTCGACGTCGTGGACATTTCGCACCCCTACAACGTCATATTGGGGCGGCCCGCCATCAACTCCTTCGGGGCGATCCCGCACCATGCCTTCCTATGCATGAAGCTCCCAGGTCCGGAGGGTGTTATCACCATCTTCAACGACCAGGACCTTGCCAGGCTCACCGAAGTCAGCAGCCGGGATCCACCTCGTATGGTGCACGCCCTCGCGGACACGGCCGGTGACGCGCCCTCTGCCCCGGGATGGACACCTAAGCCGCGCCCCGAGGGTGGGGTCAAGAAGGTGCCGCTTCAGGCGGAGGGGCAATTTGTGTCCATTGGCGAGGGGCTCCCGCCGGAGGTCGAACGCGACTTACTCCGCGTGCTTCAGAGCAATGCCGACGTTTTTGCGTGGTCGCCGGAGGACATCAAGGGTGTATATCGTGCAATAATCGAGCATCGCCTGGCGATCCGCCCTGACGCGAAGCCGGTCAAGCAAAAGCTCCGCCGTATGTCCATAGATCGGTAACAGGCGGCCAAGTTAGAGGTGACGAAGCTTCTCCGGGCCGGAGTCATTCGCGAGGTCCATCACCCGGCGTGGCTCACTAACCCAGTGTTGGTCAAGAAAGCCAGTGGGGCCTGGCTTATGTGCATTGACTTTACGGCACTCAACAAGGCGTGCCCAAAAGACAACTACCCCTTGTCGCGCATCGATCAGTTGGTTGACGCTACCGCCGGGTGCGAGCTGATGAGCTTCTTGGATGCCTACTCTGGATACCATCAGGTATACATGGCAGTAGATGACGAGGACAAGACTAGCTTCATTACGCCGATTGGGACTTTCTGCTTTGTCAGGATGCCTTTCGGTTTGAAGAATGCAGGTGCTACCTTTACTCGACTCATCGCGCTTGCCCTGGCCGCCCAGCTTGGGAGGAATGTGGAAGCCTACGTCGACGACGTGGTAGTCAAAACCCGCCAGATCGTCTTGCACGGCCGGGACCTCCAGGAGACCTTCGACAACCTTAGGAAGGTAGGCATCAAGCTCAACCCCGATAAATGTGTCTTTGGTGTGCAGGCGGGCAAACTCCTGGGTTTCCTCGTATCCGGACGGGGCATCCAGGCGAATCCTGATAAGGTCGAGGCCATCCTGGATATGGAGCCGCCGAAGACGACACGGGAGGTCCAGAGGCTGGCGGGCCGCATGGCAGCCCTTAGCTATTTCCTGTCTCGGGCGGCGGAGCGGGGCCTGCCGTTCTTCAAGACACTCCGTGGGTGCGACGGATTCCGGTGGGACAATCATTGTGTGGAAGCCTTCAATGAGCTCAAGAAACATCTGGCGACTCTCCCCACTCTAGTCGCCCCAGCACCAGAGGCTCCCCTCTTGCTCTACCTGGCCGCGTCAGCCACGACGGTCAGCGCTGTTCTCATCTTGGAAGAGGGAGTTGTACAGCGACCTGTGTACTTCGTCTCCGAAGCCCTCCAAGGCGCCAAGACGAGGTATACGGAGCTTGAAAAGCTCGCTTATGCGCTGGTCATGGCTTCCAGGAAGCTCCGACATTATTTTCTGGCCCACCCGATCACGGTGCCTTCCTCGTTCCCCTTGGCGGAGATGTTGCACAATAAGGAATCCACAGGGCGTTTCGGCAAGTGGGCTGCGGAGCTCGCCCCATTCTCCTTGACGTACGCCTCGTGGACGGCAATCAAGTCTCAAGTTCTCGCCGATTTCCTCACAGAATGGACCCCGCCGGCGCAGCCCGTCCAGAAGCACGATGACCCGGTCTGGACGCTCACTGTCGACGGAGCCTACGGTGTCATGGGCGCAGGCGTAGGTGCAGTGATCGCCACGCCCGAGGGGCGGTGCCTCCTGTACTCAGCGCGCCTCGCCTTTCCAGCCACCAACAACACGGCTGAGTGTGAGGCGCTGCTCTTCGGCCTGACAAAGCTCAAGGCAATTGGTGCGCGGTGAGTGCTCGTCCGCACGGACTCGCGTCTAGTGACAGGCCAGGTGGACAAGTCGTATCAAGCCAAGGACGCCGAGCTGGCCAAGTACCTCGCGGCCATAAGAGCGAGGGAACGACACTTCTTGGGCATCACGGTCAAGGCCATTCCTCGCGCGGAAAATGAGCAAGCCGATGCCCTCACGAAGGCGGCTAGCCAGCAGCTGCCGCCTCCTGACGGGGCATTTTATGAAGTGTTACCGCAAGCGGCCATCGCGCAAGACACCCAAGACGCGGCCCTTGTTCATCAAATCGTCCAACAAGGCGATTGGCGAGAGCGCATCTTCAATTTTCTGCAGGGCATCGCCGAGCCGGACGACCCCGCCGAGCTCCGGCGTCTGCAACACCGCACTAGATCTTTTCAGGTGCTTGAAGGGATACTCTACAAGAAGGGGGTCTGCGCGCCGTTCCTGCGATGCCTCCCGGACGAGGAGGGGAAGAACCTCCTCGCAGAGATCCATGCAGGGATGTGTGGGTCCCACCTGGCGCCAAGATCGTTGGTCGGCAAGGCGTTCAGGCAAGGCTTTTACTGGCCGACCGCCATCAGTGACGCACAGGACCTCGTGCGTCGGTGTCAGGGGTGCCAATGGATGGGGCGTATCATTTGCAGGCCCCCGATGAGCCTCAACCCCATTCCCCCGGTGTGGCCGCTGGCGCGCTGGGGCGTCGACATAGTAGGACCGCTTCCCCGAGCCCCAGGGGACCTGCGGTTTGTGGTTGTCGCGCTGGAGTATTTTTCCAGGTGGCCGGAGGCGGTAGCCCTGGCAAAGATAACCTCGGCGGCCACGCAGCGCTTTCTCTGGCAGAACATCATATGTCGTTTTGGCGTGCCCAGGGAACTCACCGTCGATAACGGCATGCAGTTCGATGCCGCCCCCTTCAAAGAGTTCTGCGACAGCATGGGCATCATACTTCGATTCGCCTCGGTCGGGCACCCCCAATCCAACAGCGCGGTTGAGCGGGCGAACGGCGCTATATCCATCGCCGTCAAGAAGCGCCTAGTCGGGCTACCAAAGGGCAAGTGGCCGAGCGAGCTTCACAGCGTCCTCTGGTCCACCCGCACAACGGTGACGTGCCCGACAGGGTTTATGCCTTTCAAGCTCCTTTTTGGCGACGAGGCAGTAACGCCTGAGGAAATCAAGGCAGGCTCGCGGAGGGTCCTCGTCCAAGCCCCCGACGAGGAGCGCCGCGTGTCCTTTGGACCTCCTCGATGGGGCGCGGGCGAGTGCAGCCCAGCACATCCAGAAGTATGCGCGGCAGACGGTGTGCACTCGAGACCGTTCCATATACCCACGGGGGTTCAAGCCCGGGGATCTTGTCCTCAGAATGGCGCTCCATGCGGAGACCGTGGGTAAGCTGGAATCAAAGTGGGAAGGTCTATATATCGTGATGGAAGCCTTGCAGAAGGGAGCTTACCGACTCGCCACACTCGAGGGACAGACTCTCTGCCACACATGGAACGCGGACAAGCTGCGGCGCTATTACGCATAGAAGCCGAATCGTGGCGGTATCAGCCCTTCATTGTAAGATGCTCGCCCGCGCAAACGGGAGTTCAATAAAGCTCATTGTTCACAAGAAGCATCATTGGTTCTGGTCACAATGTGCACAGTCTCCCGCACACATCAGTCTACGGACTTTAAATCAAGTCGTAGCGTCGAGGTCTATCTCCGCACGCAGCAGTCTACGGACTTTAAATCATGTCGTAGCGTCGAGGTTCATCTCTGCACGCACCAGTCTACGGACTTTAAATCAAGTCATAGCGTCGAGGTTCATCTCCGCACGCACCAGTCTACGGACTTTAAATCAAGTCGTAGCATCGAGGTCTATCTCCGCACGCATCAGTCTACGGACTTTAAATCCAGTTGTAGCGTCGAGGTTCATCTTCGCACGCACCAGTCTACGGACTTTAAACCAAGTCGTAGCGTCGAGGTCCATCTCTGCACGCAGCAGTCTACGGACTTTAAATCAAGTCGTAGCGTCGAGGCCTATCTCCGCACGCACTAGTCTACGGACTTTAAATTAAGTCGTAGCATTGAGGTCCGCCTCCGCACGCACTCTGTATGAGACGCAGCGGGGGGACGCCCTTGCGTGCACTCTCCGGAGTATAAATAAGACGCGGATGTTTTCCCTGCGCACTCTACGGAGTCTAAACAAGACGCGAATCCCGCGCACGCACAGGCATTGTTCCTGTGCGTACACCTCGGAGTATAAACAAGACGCGGATGTCGATCCCGCGCACTCCCCGGAGTATAAATGAGACGGGTGTTCCTTCCTGTGCATCTTATGGGAGTAGACGCCGGAGCGCCTGGGCGTCTATATCGAGTAGGGTCGGGACCGTTCGCACGCCTACTCCGCCAATGGCACGCTTTCAAGGTAAAGATATTGGCCTCGCACAAAACGCGGGCCCAAGACAGCATACAGCGTTCAGAACAAGTGGTACTTCGATTAATTGCAAAACATGCGGGCATTACATGGCCGCAAAACATGAGTACACCGCTCTCCTACCACCTGACCGGGTGGCTAGCCTTCGAGCGGCATCGACGGGCCCGCACCGCCGTCATGGCGCCGAGGAACCCCTTCGAGCCAGCGAAGCAAGTCCACCTCCCTATGCAGCGTTTGCTGCACCGCAACTCTGGCCGCATCCTCCCCGACGTGGCCCCAGATCCGCCGGTGGAAATTCTGGAGGCCAGGCTCGATGAAGCGAACGGCGTCCGATATCGCCCCCGGTCGAGCAGGCAGGTCCAGGTGAGGGTTCGCCAGCTCATGAACATGCCTACACCCATGAGTGTGAAGCATGGCGAGGGCGAGACACGCGCCAAGGAAGCTACAATGCTCGCCGAAGGTCTTTGCACTGCGGAGCTCGCCCGAGCGTTTCCGCCAGGTCTTCCGGCCCGTGAGTGGCGTCCGGCACGTCGACGCCCAGATCCCGGAGGGCTCGGTTCAGAGACTCCATCGCCCTCCACGCCGACCCGGACGCATCGGTCAGGGCGCGGTCCTTCTCTGCAAGACGCTCGGCCAGCCGGTCTCTCTCTTCCTCCAAAGTGGCGATCTGCCGCGAGAAGGAGGCGCGCTCTTCTGCCGCGGCACGACGGGTGTCCTCGGTCTCGCACTGCGCAGCCGCCATGGCACCTTCCAGCGCGCGAAGCTGTTCGTCCTTCACGGCATGGGCATCGTCCGCGGCGCGAAGACCGGCTTCCAGAACTCTCCGCTCCCGGATCCGGGCCTCGTCCAGCGCTTGGCTGATGACAAGTGTCTGGAGGCAGCAATAAGAGTCAGCAGTTTCCTGGCGTCGCTCGAGGAGCCACGAGCGCATGATGCTTACCTTCATCTCCGAAGCTCGCAGCGCGAGCGCGAGGAGGTCCCCCTCGCACGCCGACAATGTCTGTCGGGCAACGCTGCCACTGGCACGCTCCGCGGCACCATTAAGAGCGCGGAGTATCTCCGGGCGCGGGAGCAGGTCGGAGAGGACGAGCTCCGGTCTCGCCGCATCAGGGACCATGGGGGCTTCGGCCACTTCGGCGGCAGCAGGTGCCTGCGGGACACCCTGCATGGGGATTGGGGCCTCGCGCGCACCCCCGTTGCTCGATTGTTCACCGCGTCCGGGAGACTTCGTCTCGCCTGATGTCGACGGAATGAGTGAGCAAATCGGAGAGAGTTTCGCGAAGTCGTGAGAGGAGAAGGAACCGAGCCTACCTTCTGCACCCTTTGTCGTGGCAGGGCATGGTACCTGCTCAACCGCCAAGTGGGCAGTGAGGGTCTCGGCTCCTCAGCCGGGTCGGCCGCATCGGACGCCACATCCCCAAGGACAGGACCTGCAACGCCGTATCAGCCCCTCGGAGGCAAAGGGGACTGATCCCGAGGATGTTTTGCCCGCGGCGGCGCGAGCAGCTCTTCGGTGGCGCTGGCAGCCGCAGGTCCTGTCGCGCACGTAGCCGCTGTCGCTCCGAACGTGTCCTGGGCGGCCGCGGTGGGTGGCAGAGCACCGCCTGCCGTCGCCCTTTCGCCCGGAACCGCGTCCTCTCCCGGGTTGGTGATTTCCAGCCCAACAAAGCCCGGGCTCCCAGGCTCAACGGTTCCAACGGATGGCACCGCCAACGGATTTGAGACGGCGCGCTCCCCCAAAGCAGTCCGGCCGGATCCACCACCAGTTGAACATCCCAACCTAGCGGGGCCGGCTGCCGAGGTGGCCGGCGGGCTGGATACGCCAGCAGTGGAGCGGGCTCGGCGCCTTGAAGACAACGCCCCCACTTGGTCGCCGTCACCGACATGGCTTGCAGATCCTCCAGGAGTCTCCACCAGTGCCGCGCGTTCGGGCACAGCAATGCCCAGGACTTCGCAGGCACGGTTTACCCGCCCCTGTTTCGCCACCGCAGTCGCGGCCTCGCGCAGCTTGTGCTCCTTGAGCATGTACGGGCCAAGGAGCGCCACACCCGCATGCTCTGCGTCTTCTAGCCGAGCCACTGCAAAAGAGGGTACGTTCATCAAACAAGGGTTACGCAGACGCAACGGGATGCGTACCATATGCGGAATGGCTTACAAGGAGCGGAGGGCGGGAGAAGGCAAGACACGGACGGGGTAACCCCGTCTTCACGGGCGTCGCCCCGCTGCCCATACTTCCACCGGGCGGAAGTGGCACCACCCCGTACATCGTGAACTCTTCAACCAGATCACGCATACTTAGCCGGCGGGTCAAACCGGCAAGCCTCCACAGCCTCCGTGGGTCGTCAGCCTCCGGCCTCACAGTTGGCGAGCTGTTGAACGAGATTGGCCCGCCTCGCATAGCAGGCCGCTCCGGCTGGTCACGACGTAGTAAAACCACCGGCGCGTCCAGCCGGACTCCCACTTCCACGGGGCAGCCGGCGCAGGGAACAGGGTCGTACACGACTTCCGCAACACGAAGTCCACGCTGCCGAAGTTTGACACAGCCCCTCCCCAACTTTCCTGGGTCGACAGCACGCGTCGTGCAAGGTAGCGAACAGGCTCGCGCTGGGACGCCGGCCCTCTGTTGCGTTGGGCCAGACGGACTATTGCGTTGGGCGTTAGCTGTGCCAACTCCAACCCGTAGGCCCGCAGGACTTCGCCCACAAACATCGTCGAGGACATCCGAAGGCCGGCGTCGAAGAACGCGACGAAGACGATTGCCTCTGTCTCCTGGGGGCTCGGCTCTGTTTCGTCATGGTGGGGTAGGCGAGCCCCATCGCGTTCCTCGATCTTCCTCTCCCGGACGAGCCGCTGCAGCATTTCCTCGATTATGCGACTTCTCCCCAGCACACGGGAAAAGCGCCCCCCCCCCGAGTGCTCCATGGCGTCCAACCGTGTGTCGGCACGAGAACGCCCCCGCAGTGCCAGCTCGTACTCCCCAGAAGGGACAGACAACTCCTCCCGACTGGAAGGCGAGCCGCCGCCGAGATGATGGGAGGCATCGCCACGGCCGTCCATTCCTCTCCAAGATCAGGGAAGCAGGGATCAAGGCAGTAGTAGGTTGTGTTACGATCAACACGGAAGAAGCAAGGCTGAGCGACAGGCAAAACCAAGCGCCCCCATCGCAACCCTAAACCCTTATAAGGCCCGCCCACCTTCTAACCAAGTTAAGACCCCGCCGGTTTGGCTGCACACGACTTGGAAAGAACCGCCAGAACCTGGAGGCGCGCGCCCGGTAGGTGCCCGGGCAGCATGACGTACCAGCACGCGTCCGCCACGCGTCCCACTTCCCTAGGAAAAAGGCGAACGGCCGCGGGCACGCAACCGCTCACATCCCACGGCGCGCCAATCATAAGCCACCGTGTACCCAGGGCGGGCTGTACGGCGCAACGGGCTGACCCCTGACAAGTCAGGGGCCAGCGCGGTTCCAGGCGCCATTAAAAGTGCACTACCGGACCACGAGGCCACGATCGCCTCCACGCACGGGACCCTGGTACCAACTCCCAGACGGCGGGACTCAGCCCCGACATCGGCATCGACACGGGCCGCGTGCGCGCCTACTTCGACTAAGCACCAGCTCCGCTGCCACCCGTTTAAAGGGTAGGGGACGGAGCCCGCGCGCGTCTACTTGGACTAGGCGCCAGCTCCGCTGCCACCCGTTCAAAGGGTAGGGGACGGAGCCCGCGCACGTCTACGTCGACTAGGCGCCAGCTCCGCTGCCACCCGTTCGAAGGGTAGGGGACGGAGCGCGCGCGCGTCTACTTCAACTAGGTGCCAGCTCCGCTGCCACCCGTTCAAAGGGTAGGGGACGGAGCGCGCGTGTCTACCTCGACTAGGCCCCAGCTCCGCTGCCACCCGTTCAAAGGGTAGGGGACGGAGCCCGCGCGCGTCTACTTCGACTAGGCGCCAGCTCCGCTGCCACCCGTTCGAAGGGTAGGGGATGGAGCCCGCGCGCGTCTACTTTGACTCGGCGCCAGCTCCGCTGCCACCCGTTCGAGGGGTAGGGGACGGAGCGCGCGCGCGTCTACTTCGACTAGGTGCCAGCTCCGCTGCCACCCGTTCGAAGGGTAGAGGACGGAGCCCGCGCGCGTCTACTTGGACTAGGTGCCAGCTCCGCTGCCACCCGTTCGAAGGGTAGGGGACGGAGCCCGCGCGCGTCTACTTTGGCTAGGTGCCAGCTCCGCTGCCACCCGTTCGAAGGGTAGGGGACGGAGCGCGCGCGCGTCTACTTCGACCACCGATCAAGGCGTCGGGTTCGGCTACGGCCCCAGCCTTTGGTCAAGTCCGCAAAAGTTCACAGGCCGCAGGGACGGAGGGGGCCAAAGGACTCGGCAACATGGCTTCGGCCCTGTGAAGCCCTTCACCATGAGAGGCTCCTGTTGTAGGGGTGGCCCCCACCTAAACCCAGCAGGCCTGGTAGAAGGTTATAAAGCCCAGAATAGGCCATGTGTAATGACATAAGTGCCCCTGAAGGGGATACTCAGATGTAAGGGTATAATTGTAAAAGCACTCCCCATGTATATATATATGGAATACAGGCCATGGGGAAGACCCAGGCCATTACGGTCATTCTCCTACTCTCCACTACCACATCTCTCTCTGTTTGGTCTGTAACCACAACAGGTACACATTCTATACACAGGCTCAGGATGTAAAGAGCACTAACGAGAACAGCGGTGTTCGCATAGATACACTCAGTATCGATGGGTTGAGAAACTCGTACTATGGGTTCATAGAAGAGATTTGGGAGCTCGACTACGTGGTTTTCAAGATCCCATTATTTCGGTGCTGTTGGGTGCATCTCCCACAGGTGAAGGTTGACAAGCATGGTGTCACTACCGTGGACCTCCAATGTGTCGGATACAAAGACGAACCATTCGTACTCGCTAACCAAGTTGTTCAAGTTTTCTATGTAACCGATCTGGCAAATACGAAACGTCATGTAGTTCTTCATGGAAAAAGGAGAATTGTCGGAGTGGAGAATATAGTGGACGAGGACGAATACAATCAATTTGATGAGTTACCTCCTTTTGGAAATGGCATAAGGGTCGATGACGAACAACATGACGAAACTAGTTATAGAAGCATTGATCATCTTGAAGGGCTAATTTTTAAAGAAAATAAGCAAGTGGAATGAGAATGTGCGATATATATGTGGGCATTTTCATTTATGTATATAACAATGCATGTATATGATGTATATGTGAATTTGCATTTATGTATATAACAATGAATGTGTGTGATGTATTTGTGAAGTTGCATTTATGTATATAACAATGCATGTATGTGATGTATTTGTGAATTTGCATTTATGTATATGTGAAATGTGTGATACATAGGTGAATTTTGAGAATGAGTCATACATATATACCTCTATGTTCATTGGACTGTTGTAAAGAAATACACTCTGTGAGGTCTTATTACAGTGCCTGCTGGTTGGTGTAGGTAATAACTCCAGTGTGTGGGAAGGAACCGGCTAATCACAAATGGTTCTAGTTGAGAATCGTCTGTGATATAGTTATCACAGACGGTTCTCAACTAGAACCGTCTGTGATATCATTATTATCACAGACGGTTCTAGTTATCACAGACGGTTCACAACTAGAACCGTCTGTAATAAGTCTTCCTATATATACCCTCAAGCTAGGGTTTTGCGCGTGCACTGTAGTTATAGCGCTATACCAACCAAAGCATAGAGACATAACATCGCTGCTCTCCCGATCAAGCCCGTCGTCGCCTCCGTCCCCCGAGCCCGACGTCGGCCGCCTTCCCTGAGCCCGTCACTAGCCGCAATCCTCGAGCCCGTCGCCGGCGGCTATCCCCAAGCCCGTCGCCGGCCGCCTTCTCCGAGCCCGTCGCAGGTTTCAGTTTCTTCAGGTGGTTTAGAATATCACCTCTACTGTGAATATATCGGCTGATTGATTCTTTGCAATTTTATGATCTATTTCACCTGTTTGTGAGTATCACTAGCTGGAAGATTGCAAAGAATTTCTTGTTTACTGCATGCTCTGTGATGAACTGACTCTAAAATGAGATTATATATGGATGTGATGGTAGATTGATCTTGAGCTTTCTTTTAAATCATCTATTGTTCATTCTCTGGTCATTACTTGGCTATTTTGTTCTTGTTGATCCCTGTGTTAGATCAGTTCAGTGGTTATTTTTTGGTCTCTTCTGACCATTACCGAACCCTGTCATCCTGTTAGTTCTCTAGCAGTCTCTGTGGTTGGATGAAAGATTGTTTTTGGGTGTTTGGCTCTGTACAAAAAGCTATTTTCATGATCTATTAGAGTTTGTTAAATAGAAAGGTTTAAATTGAGCTCAAGATCTAATCTATAACTGTCATATATAATCAAGATTAGATTTGTCATGGCAGAGATGGCCAAGATTAAATCTTGTGCAACTAGCTTTCTGAGAGCTCTAAAAATGATTCAATTTACTGAACTTATGCTCATTGTGGTCATATATGTTAAGATTTATATGAGACTAGCATTTATATATATTTTCTCTGTTCATTTTGTGATCTGCTGTTACTAGCTAATTATTGTGAAAAGAAATGCTTGTGGGAACTGTCATATGCTCTATGAAGTAACTGGTCTTGTACTGAGATTGGATCACAAATCTTGAGCTCTAGATTAGTAGTCCTTTCGGTTTTGCTAGAGTAGTTAGACTTCTATGCAGTCTGTGATCACCTGTTTAGTAGATTAGTAGTCCTTTCGGTTTTACTAGATTAGTAGTCCTGTGGTTCAACAAAATAGCTCTACAACATCAACCAAAAGTTCATGTTGTAGAGCTATTTTCGGTGATCTTTTCCTGTGGCATTACTGCTGGCTGAAAGTAGTATCTAATTGAATTTCTTAGAGCTCATGGTTTGATTCACATTTGACATATTCAATCAGTGAAGAGTATAAGACCGTAGTAGTGGGACGGCCAAGATTAAAATCGTGTGTAACCCTACATCTGAGAGCAACTAAAATCGTTTGATTCACATTTGACATATTCACTCTAACATGCTGATTTTAGTCTTTTATGTCTGGCTATTTTTGGTGGCAGCATGTTACTTCAATGATCTATGTCTCAAATCTGAATATATGCTGGTTTTAGGCTATTGTATGATATGTTGTTTAGATGGCTTAATATTTCCACCTATTTATATCTTGAAGAAGTCATCTTTATATCCAATTTGTCTTGCTTGGGCTATATTCTGTTATGCTGGAATTATAAGTAAATATATATTTGCTTATACCGTAATATTCACAACAGTATTTGGGTGACATATAGGAATGTAGCTATCGGTAATGTTATATGTAACATTTAAATACTACATTGCGCTTTTCATATATGAGAAGGCAAACATGTCATTCGCGCATTCTTCAACATCATCGCCGGATGCGTTCGCTCCAAAATCAAAACGCCAATTAAGAGGACTATCGAAAAAGCCTGAGGGTCGATTTACCATCATAGAGGTCGATGGATCTGGGACCCCTCTCCTTCCTCGCCAAGCAGCATGCGCATTTTAAAGAATGATCGAAATAGTTGCACAAGAATGAATTGTGATCACATTCGATTCGTGGAAGACCGTGACTGAGACTCGGAAACATGCGCCGCTGACAGAAATTTTTGCATCATTCGAGATCCCAGAAGAACACCATGACTCCGTGCAATGACATGCCTTGCTAGCGACGTGCAAAGCATGGAAGAACTTCAAGAGCGTGCTTGTAAAGTAGTACGTGCAGAAGGGTCTAATGCCCTTTCATAAGTACCCATTCCTGGAATCACAATGGGAAGAGTTTAAGATGATGAAGACAACTGAAGATTTTAGAAGTGCAAGTGCAGCGCACAAGGCCCTCCAGGCAAAAAACACACACCCCCATAGACTTGACACAACTAGGTATGCGGGTAAAATCCCGCAGTGGAGGACGGAGGACAAATAGGCAATCCTGCGGGACACCGCCCCGCCATTTGCCACAATCCCGGATGAGCGCGCTCGAAATTGGGTTAGAGCGGGGTCATTGTAGGATCGGAAATGGCAACAGAGGGGGGGGGGTGAATGGTGCCCTTTATAATTTTGCCCCTCAAGTATCCACTAAAAAGATACTCTTCTCCGATAACTACAGAGCTATGAAGAAGGCATCAAATGCTCACTGGAAATGCATGCTGACCAGAGATGAGAGCAAAGCAACAAAAAACAAAAACACTATAGTCATGCAGCAGAGAACAGCTGACAATCAGCCGGG
The DNA here is from genome assembly GCA_017311315.1 of Dendrocalamus latiflorus. Lineage (NCBI taxonomy): Eukaryota > Viridiplantae > Streptophyta > Magnoliopsida > Poales > Poaceae > Dendrocalamus > Dendrocalamus latiflorus. Next base: position 21,651,080 of record CM029643.1, on the reverse strand, counting down.
GCCGGTCAGACCGCCATATAGGGGCCGGTCAGACCGCCGCTGTGAAGCCGGTCAGACCGCCATAAGCCGGCCGGTCAGACCGCTCGACAGCCTCCGGTCGAACCGTCATGGGGTGAACGGTCTGACCGCAATGCACAGACTGATCAGACCGGCCCAAACCCTAGAAAACAAGATTTCAGCTGAAACAGAGCAGACTTTTTGCTGAACTTCTAAAAAGTGAGAAATTGAGAGATTTCTTCTGAGCTTCTCAGACCAAAACAGCAAGACAACCACCTTAATAGCAAAAGGGGCCTAGGGAACCAAGGAAATAATAAAGAGAGGTAGGAATTGAGATTTGAGCACAAATCTGAAAATGAATTGAGAATGAAGCCTGTTTTTCAGATTTCTCAACAATCTCTAAACCTATGGCCAAGAACTCAAGAAACTCGACTAGAGATGATCTCACAACATCACAGCACAAGTTTGAAGCCACCTAAAGAAGGGAAACCACAAGTTTCAGATATGCTCTGGGTAAAAACCCTAGCTACAGTGGAAAATAGAGAGTGCAGCCCATGAATGAAAATTGTGATATTTTTTATTCTTTCATTTGGCTCTTTGGGAACTAACTGACCAAATGGTCTTGAAATACATTCCCATCACAGAACAATCGATTTCGCAGCTGATTAATCAAGAATTCACCTTACACACAAAATAGCCAAGAAGGAACTGAAAAATGCAACCCATCACAGAGAAGGAGAAACAAGACTAAAACTCTCAAATAAATTCATTCCCATGAATGATTACAAGAGATACAACCAACTACGTCCCCATACGCAGTTGAGGAGAAAAGTTACAACCTTCTCACTACATGCTTGTGGTAACACACGCAGAACACTCTCCTGCTACCTCACTGCATGCTGAGAACACACACATAGACTCACTCACACTGCTCAGCTCACTCTCTCCTGGAATGGATACCCACTTGCTTCTCATCTTCTCCTTTTAACACCAAGGCTCACACACCAAAGGAGAAAATCAAGAAGTATCATACCATCTCCACTCCCTCACCTCTCACACATATGAGGCAAGAAAGTCAACACACACTTTTGGAGGGAAAAACAAGCCTCCAACTCAGGGCGTGAGTCAAATCTCCGATTTGCTCCTCAAGCGCCTTCCCGGAAGTTTCCCGCGTCCGGTACCTTGATCGTCTGGACCTTGACTCCTCCCTGAGTGTAGTCCCGGTCCGCTTCGCTGCAGACGACCACACCCGGCATCCTGACCGTCTGGACCTCCGACTCCTCTCTGAGCCTAGTCCCGATCCACTCGCCGCTGCCCGTCGCGTCCACCCGACGCCGACCGAGACCTCCGACTCCTCCTGAGTCTAGTCCTGGTCTGTTCCGTCGCACACGACCGCAATCGACACCCAACCGTCTGAACCTCCGACTCCTCCCTGAGCCTAGTCCCGGTTCGCTTGTCGTTGCCCGCCGTGTCCGTCACCGGTGGCTCCAGCTCCGGTTCCTCGTCTCGCGACTCGCAACCACCTCACCAGCCTCGATCATCTTCGGCATCACTGACCGTCTGGACCTCAACACCTCCTGTGCCTAGTCCCGGTCCTCCTTGCCTCACCATGACCTAGCTCTGAAGTCCTGCAGTCACACAGACAAGCGAACCGTCACATAGCACCGCACGAAACAGCATATCAACAATAGCATAAACGAAAGGTACTCAACCCTAGAATACCCAAAACAAACTCAAACTCTCTAACACAACCGTCAATTACTCATCACAAACATGGGGATACCTCCACATGGTCTCTCAGTCATCTACCACGTCATCGAGGGACATCTCCTTTCGATACCCTGCAGAACAGGAAGTGTCCTACCGTCTGGTAAGATATCGATTGAACTACATAGCTTGTAATTACTCCACAACTTCGTAGGAAGTGAAATGACATGTAGGGCTCTGGTAGGAAGCGCTGAGTGTAGAATCTTCCTAGGGATCATTCCAGGCAACTAGGGAGAAAGATATACTCTCCGCGGCCCTGGGAAACAAGGAGCACCAGGTCGTACGAGAGGCCTTGGGCTTTATATTCCTTGGAAACATGGTTTATCATATGACACCGAATTGTATCAGAGTAGGAAGAGAACCAAAGCCGAGCATGAGGCATGGCTACGAGAGATCAAGGCATCTCTTAGAGAGGAGCTGACTGATTACGTCAGAGATGAGATGCAAAAATATACAGAAAATCAGCAGGCCGCTGCCGCTCCTGTGCTAGCCAACACCCCCAACCATCGGAGTAATTGCGCGTCCAATCCTACGACGGAAAGCGAGGCCAAATTTCCTATGGACAACATCCTGGTAATAAGTATTGTCTCTGGAATGCTCAATCCGTTGATAGGCCTATTGGAGTAGCTTATTTTGTATCGTTATGTAGGAGCCTACGAAATGCAAGCTTCAAGTGAGATATGCCTCCGTTCCCTTATGCGCTGCTTGGGGCCAGGCATATCCGTCTGCTCATGGGGCCATAGTGCACTATACACCTTTAGCACCAAGCTTCGGAAAAGTTCATGTGGATGGTGTGCATGTCAATTTTGAGGCCGTCCCACTACCGAAGCCCCCCAACGATGAGACCGTGACTCTAGGGTAAGCCATTAGAACATTCATCCAGTGGCCCAAAAGCGACATCTGCCTAGAGGCTTCTTCACCGGTGGCAGATCCACAAGGGCAGTCTGAACCAAAGCTACATGCACTAGTGCCATCTCCATAAGGCCTATCTCCACCATCGCTACCTGCACCGGTGCCATCTCCATGGGTGCTATTCTTGATGAAGCAACTTGCACCGGTGCTACCTTTACAGTCGTCTACCATGAAGTCGACCTACAGCTAAGGCAGCAAGGGCAAATCAAAGAAGACCGATGATGATATCCCGTACCTGCCATTGGCCTGCTAATTCGTGCTAGGCGAGCCGATGATCATCCCGAAAAAGCGCTCCTAACCCTAGGGCTTACTTGCCAGAGATTACACGCTTGATATATGGAACAGGCCAATAAGCCACAAGCAAAACGGCGCTCAGGTATCACTGTCAAATTCAGGCCAGATTATTTACAACACGAAGTTCATGATTGTGTCTTCGCAGTGACCTTTGAGAATTTATTTGATCTTTTCACGCTCAACGCTCTTGACGCCTCACTCGTTCGATGCTGGACGCTATAAGTGTGTACAATCACAGTCTCCGTTCATGTAATACCGATATATGTCATATACAATTTGTTATTTTTCTGTGTATATATATAGATACATGGTGACTGAAGCTAGATCATCCAAATCACAAATTGGTTTCCTGGACCCACACTTGGTCGCCATGGATACCATCAACGAGGATGCATCCTTCGTCGAGAGGTATATTACAACAACACTGCTGGCTCACCGCGATAAGAAATTTGTTCTTATGCCCTACAATGAGCGGTTCCATTGGATTTTAATTGTAATTATACCAAAATGGAACAAAGCAATATACCTTGATTCCCTAAGTAAGAACAAAACTGACTACACAGTTATCGGCCAATTACTCGATAGGTAAGTACATTTTCTCCATACATAACTATATTGTACTCTTTCTTTACTTCCGAATGACTAAGTTAACTTTTTCGAATCACGAAGGTCGTTTGCTATGTACGTTGCAGAGACACGTGGCTCGACGGAAGGGGCCAAACCCTTGTTACATGTTCAAAATTTTCGGGTATTCACTAGTACACATTAATTAATCCTATACAACACTTGGTAGTAATGCCTCTTGAATTAACACATTCTATTTTTTTGCAATGCCACCAGTAGCCGCCAGGCAACACGTGTGGATTCTACGTTTGCCACCATATGAAACTACTTCTCGATTCCTCGAAGATCACCAATCTTAAGATTTGTCAATCTTCCCACAATTATTTCATACTTATCAGGTTATATATGTACGCACATTGATATTCCTATCGATAGGCTGTGCCCATCTCTACAACTACATTGCAACAGCCGAACCTTGCACAAATTCGAGGAGAGTGCGTGTACTTTTTGATGGCTAGAGTCATAAAAGCAGATGTAGAGTTCCACAACGTACAATGATTTTTTGTTTGAGATAAGATTGACATTGATTGTAATTGTGTATTTGTTAATAGATATTTTATTTCATTTCAATTAATTGATTTGCGAAATAGATGTTTTATGTTTGTGAAATGAATTGAGATGTGAATTGGATGTATACATGTACATGTACATGTTGATCTGCTTGTTTCAGATGGCATGGCTAGCATTTCCTAAGGCTAGCCAATAAACAGAAATAGATTTAGGGGTAGAAGAGAATAGCACAGACGATTTTTAACTAAAAATTGTCTGTGCTAGTTGATAATCATAGACGGTTTTTAGTTAAAAACTGTCTGTGATTATCAACTATCACAGATGGTTTTTAGTTAAAAACCGTCTGTGATATTTGCGCCACAGACGGTTCAAAAGCCATCTGTGATGATCTCGTATCATTACTGACCCATAAATTCAGACGGCTCACAAAACTATCTGTGATGATGTTTTTGAATCGTCTGTAATACGGTTTTCTATAGTAGTGACCTTATCAGAAAAGATACAAACCTAACGAAAAATATATTGTTGTACAACTTAACAGTCAATTAATTGTAAGTTGAGGCTGAGCTGTTGGATCGATGGAAGTACACATACATACATTGACTCATGGTGAGAAAAGACATTTTCAAACTTTGCTTATACTCACGGCCCTATTCCGCTCTAGGCGAAATTCGCGTCACGAGCCGAGTGATTATGAGATGATGAAACCTATATTAGTAGTTAACAAAATCTATAGCGATACTAGTAAGAGTATTTCTATTACAGCGATAGAAAGGAGATTTTCAATTGGTTAACATCTAAGATATTAAAATAAATTACGGATGAAAACCACCCGAGTGACTACTAAATGTCTCTAATCAGGTCAGTCTCAGTGGGAGTTTCATTTGTATTTAATAGGCTGTCACATAGATATTTTTGATGATATGGCAACATTTTTAAGAAGAGAGAGAAGAAGTGAGTTTCATCTAGATGAAACTCTCTTGGCACGATTACTAACTCTATATGAGTCATGAAATTAAATGTCTATGAAACAATAGAATGAAATTATGCATTGAGGATGGATATTTCATCTATGTTTCATTTTATTTTACATGATGTGACAGTCTTAGAAACAACGCCATGAAACTCTCCACTGAGAATGCCTCACCAAGAACAGTTTACATAATTGATATCAAGCTTGCAAGAGTTAATTCAACGTGGAGAGTCGAATGTACATTGACGTGGATGCAACGCAATACCAATTCCGTGCAATTAACATCCACGTAATATGGAAAGTCAAGATCTCTCAGCGGCTTGTCGCCGATGACGTGATATTAGGTCTACTGTATTTGTATCTGTATCTGACAAAAAAATCCGTATTCGTATTCGATCCAAGAATTATCTGAAGAAAATTCAATCTGACACAATCCATATCCGTTTTTATCTGAATCAATCGGAAACTATCCGATCTGTTTTCACCCCTAAGTATCCAGCTGTGCCTTCCTTTTGCTCGTTTTCCTGTCATCTAGTTTCTGCCTTTCTGGTATGGGGTTGCAGGGAACCGTCCAAACGGCAGAACGTACAAGACGAACGGACAGCCTCTGACGTTAGCAGGCGTTGGAGAAAGAGAAGCAATGCCTTCCCCTTTACTCGTTCTCACTGGAAGTCCGGCGCACTGGTACGTGCAAGGTTCATTTTTGTTGACAAGATACTGGCAGTATCTGCCACACGTAATTTTTTCTAGCTACATAGAATTAATAATTAGTGCCTCAAGACCGAAGTCCCGGTCCAGCTCTCTTATTCCTCTTGGTGGTGCAAGCTGGCCGCTCAGCCGGCCTTGCAGCTGCCGGCGGCCCGCAAATCATTTGCATCACTCGGTTTGTTGTTTTGGCGGCTACCCGTAAAGGCTATCGCAGGCACTTAGTATTAATCAAAATGATAGTTATGACGGATGATTTATGATTAAAATTGTTTATGATTTATTAGATATTATAGACGATTTCTACTATAAATCATCTATAATAGTTAACTATCATACATGATTATGAGTTAATAATCATCTGTGATATTCTGTTGTATTCCTAGATCTATTTCTGTTTGTTGGCTAGCCTCAGAAAATGCTAGCCTGTAACATCCTGATTTTCAGAGTCTTTTTGAAGCTTTTAAAATAAAATTCACCATTTGAATTTTCCTGGAATTAATTAAAGTTTAAATGGAATTTTTATGAATAAAAAGGATTTAATATGATTAATCTGAACATGAACATTTGCCAAAACTATTTTATTTGAGTTCTTTGTGTCTCAAGGAATTTATTGGATTTTTTCTGGATTTTTCTGGAATTATTTGCTATTTTCTAGAGCTCAAAAGTATTTATTTGAATTTCTGAAAAAGAAAAACCCCCCAAAAACCCTTGAACCGGCCGGTGGGCCGCAACCCACCGAACCGGCCCAGTCCAGCCGCCCGCAGCCGGCCGCCCTGCCCGTGCCACGCGGCGAGCATCCGCGCGCGCGCCCGTGACCGCCTTCCTCCGCTGGATGAGCGACACGCGTCGCCTATCCGTTCCGCCCACGCTCGATCGCAGCCGCCGCTCGCTCCATGCCACCGCCAGGTGGGGCCCGCCTGTCAGGCGTCGTCTCCGACCTGGACTCCTTCCCCGTGTCCGATCGGGAGACGCCGCCGCCTTCCTTATCCGCCGCCGCCTGCCTTATCCGCCACGGTCGTCTCCGCCCAGAACTCCCCGGGACCCGGGTATAAAAGGGGGGCCGACCCCCAAGGTTCTCCTCGTCCCGCAGCCGCCGCCTCGCCATCGCTTCTGCCGCCGTGCGCCTCGCCGCCGGAGCCCGAAGACGCCGCCCTCGCCGACGTCGTTCGCCTCCGCCGAAGCCACCGCACGTCGCCGCCGTCCTTCGCCGCCGGAGCTCGCCGCCGGTGAGTCCCGCCGCCGCCTCGGTCGCCGTCGGCCAAACCCCGCCGCCTAAACCCCTCGTCGCCGGTCAGCCGTCCGCCGCAGCCCCGCCGCCCGGCCATCGCCGCGGACGCGCCCGCGCCGCCTCGGCCGCTCCGTCCGCGCCGCCTCGCGCCCCGTGCATGCGCACGTCAGCGCTGACGCCAGCTGCGCCCGCCGCTTCGCTTTCTCGTGCGCCTGGTCCGCCGGGCACCGAACCGCTGCCATGTGGGCCCCCATGTCAGCGGAACCCCGTAGACCCGGAGCCGATCTGCCCCGTCACCCTGCCCAGTCAGCATGCCACGTCAGCCCAGGTGTCCACGCGTCGCCCAGTCAGCAGCCACGTCAGCCCTCACCGCTTGCGCCAGTAGCCCAGTCAGCCGTACTGTTTCATGCGCCGGGTTCACCGTAGACCCGTTCTCTCGTGCGCCCGGTCCACAGCACAGTACAATCTCCTATTTTTTTCCCGATTTTCTTTAGATCCAATTTTCCAAGAGCCCGTTCTCCCTCGTCCTGGCTCCGATTGACCCCGTTCTTTTTCCTAAATTCATCTAAAATTGAGCTCTACCTTTTGGTTCAGGTTTGAATGTTTTTGGAGTTCATTTGAATTTAATTTGAATTTATTTTGTCTTTTCGTCTCGTTTTCTCTCTCGTTAGATCGCGTGTTCGAGGGAGCGGAAGTTGGATTTGAAGATCAAGAGCCCTCAGCTGAGCAAGGCCAAGGCAAGTCGTATTCTTTGATCATGTTGAACCTAGTTTTCAAATTTATTATGTATTATGTTGCTTTAAATTATCATGCATTGCTACTTTATTATAAAACCCTTGTATTGGTAGTTATACTCCCAATTGGTTATTTCCCTCCATGATAATTTGACTACCATGTTTCCATTGACACCTTAGGATTGGGAATTATTTAGTGATACAATAATAGTTGTCACATGGGGTTACGTCTAATTGCTTAGCCAGGCTTATCATTAGCACGTTGGGTCTGTCATCACATGTGGTTAATTAATCTTGACTTAATGATTTACTTGAACATGGTGGTTAGCCACAGTTATAAAATTTGTATGTCATGACATGGGTAGTGTCATGGGCATTGGTTATACAAACTTGGCTTTCACTTGGGCGAATGATCGTGCAGTAAAGGGGGTGCTGGATGCACATTAGGATGTGGATGTTTCGCCTGGGTAACTCTTAAGGACTTAACTTTGTGCGCCATTGATCTGAGTTTTATCGTGCAAACCACATGTCTAGTATGGGATAGACCTGGCATAATAATTTGTGAAGTCTCAACTTTGGTTTCACCACTGATGTTGTTGTGGCGCAAGGGGGGCAATTATCGATTAGGGGGTTACCCTACTCGACAGCGAAACCTTAGCGAGTGGGATCGGGTTGAGATGGATCATTGTAAAAGCCTTGTTGTGATTATCTTTAACGTGAGGATTATCACATCGTGTGGGTACAGTTGTGCAACCTCTGCAGAGTGTAAAACTATTCGAATAGCCGTGTCCTCGGTCATGGACAATGCTCGGTGATTTCACACGAGGGGTAGAGTCTTTATGAAATTTTGGTTGGTTTGAGCTGGGAAGTGAATGGTCAGTTCACTTGTGGTTACATTCAGTTCCTTTGGTTATCTACTTAGTGTCTGTTGTTAAATTCGCTTTTCAATCTATTTAGTGTATTTACCTTAAATTGTTGCTTTATGCAAAATTAACCTTTCAGCCATCCATTGTTAAGCCTTGCATACTACATTGCATTTATTTGTTACAAACGACTTGTTGAGTACCAATGTACTCACGGCTTTATGCCCATGTTGCTCAGTTGAAGAGGAGGGACCAGATCAGCAGGAGTTGCTAGAAGGAGGCTACTACGAGGACTTCACGGATTAGGACTTCGCTCCCCAGTCGATTGCCTGTGGGCATGTCGAATGGCTACTACGTTTAATTTTGGATTTCCGCTGCTAGTTTCTTTAAAGCCCTTCAAGCTAATAATTGTAAGCTTGGCCATAAGGTTGTACTCTGATGGTTAGTAATATAATTCGGATTTTTCTTTAGAATATCGTGATGTGGATGATATTTGTCTTTGTTTGCGCTGTGTGCACTAGCGTGATCCTGGACTAGTGCAGAATACACAGTAGAGTCCGGATTTGTATATTCGGGTCTCGACAGAGATGGTATCAGAGCCATATCGACTGTAGGACGAAACCCTAGTCAGCTTAGTCGTTATCTCAAAAATTCAAAAACCTATTTTCTAAAGACAAAACAACTAAACCTGATATCTAGCAAATTCTTTACTCTCTCACCTTATTCTTAGGGATTCTTGCCTCTCACCTTAAAATTTCTGCAAAAATGAAAATTTTAAACTGACTCTTATCTTGTGCCATGCTGTAGATGTCGCAAAGCAACTATAGCAGGTCAGGAGGATGGAAAAGAGTTCTTCGAGTGCTGCTACGAAGTCTCGGTTTCAAAAGGACACCAATATACAGTTCCATGGACGATGAAGTAAGAGGATACCACCTCACCAGGCTGTACTTCACTACCAAACTTGGAGGTCACATTATACACCACAGCTTCAAGGGTTCAAATGCACAAGCAGCTGCACGCAAGGCCGTTACCCACCTCTGTCGACGGTACAAGATCAGTTTGACCAAGCTCATCCAGGAATACAAGAGGAGGTATGAACCTGAGGAGTACACTCCGCGGACGCCAACACCCCCGCCTTCACCTACACCACCCAGCCCGGAGGAAAGGCAATGCATGGCAGATGAACGCCGAGAGTACCTTCGACTTGTCATTCCAGCAGCAGCGCCTACAATGCAGTTCCGCAACCGATGGACGTTCTACAGTGATGCAGAAGAAGAAGAAGAATGCACACCGTACCTCGCCGGACCTGAGTGGGAGCCGGAAGAGTAGACCGTAGCATCGGATAGAGTCGGTTAGGAAGTGGTTTTTGTTTGCTTTGAGTGTGATGTGAGCTGCAGTTTTCCCTCAAAAGCAATATGTTGCAGTCATATCAAATCTTTTTATTGAAGTGATGTATCTGTTTCTTTTGTTAGCTTTTCGGCTAAGTGATTGTTTAGCTTAGGATTTGCCATTAGAACATTCCCCCTTAGACGAACTTACCACTTATCTTTGCTCTTCCCTCTTACCTAGTAAGCCCTGTGAAGCCAGTTCTCAAGCAAGTGAATTTTCTTTTCAGATGGTTGATACCCGGAGCTCCGCAGGACGTGGTCAGATGAGTCAGGATCCTGAGGGCAGTCAAGCAACTCCGGAGCAGCATGCAAACCCGGCTGGACTAGATCCAACCTTGAGTCAGTTCATGGCAGCCCAGACTCAGTTGATGAACACCATGATGCAAAACATGAACGCCATGATGAATCGGCAGAATCAAGACATGGCCATGCCTCCACCAGTTCGCCAGCAGTCCAAGTTTGCAGAATTTATGAGAACAAGGCCTCCTACCTATTCACGGTCTTCTAAGCCATTAGAAGCCGATGACTGGATGCGCTCAGTGGAAAAGAAGCTTAACCTTGCCCAGTGTACTGATCGCGAGAAGGTGTTGTATGCAGCCCATCAACTTGAGGGTGCTGCAGCCGAGTGGTGGGAAAATTATTGTGCCGCTCATGAGGATCCAGAGAGTATCACTTGGGCTGAGTTCGCAGAAGCTTTTCGTCATGCCCATATCCTGGATGGGGTGATCGAAATGAAGAAGGAAGAATTTCGGGAGTTGCAGCAGAAGAACATGTCCGTGAGTGAATATCTCAACAAGTTCACTCAGTTGCCCGCTATGCTCCAGAAGATGTTGCCACAGATGATGCACGCCAAAAGAGGTTCAAGAAAGGATTGAACCCAGGTTTGAAAGTTCAGGTAGTGGGACATGATTATGCCAGTTTCCAAAATATGGTGGACAAAGCAATGCTCATTGAGGAAAGTCGTCGCGAGTTGGAAGAATCTCGCAAGAGGAGAATGATGCAGCAAGGATCACAGATGCACCAAGCTCAGAGAGCCCGCTTCAGTAATTTTCAGCCAGCTCGAGTTCCTCAGCAGACGGGATTCAAAACTCCTGCACCAGCTCCCCGTCAGTTTTCTTCCGCGCCAAAACCGAACCCAACGGGAAGCCAACAGCAGAGGATTACCAAACCCATGTCAGCAGTCACTTGTTTCAAATGCAACGAGACGGGACATTATGCCAACAAATGCCCGCAGAATCCAGCTTTGACGCCAGTTTGTTTCAACTTGGGAGCCACACCAGATCGTACCCCTGCAGCAGGGTCAGGACGCGGAGCACCTCAAGGATCAAATCAACCCAACAAAGGATCGCAGACCGTGATACGTGGCCAGGTGAACCATGTCACCATGGAAGAAGCTCAAGCAGCGCCAGATGTGGTGATCGGTAAGTTTCCAGTAAATTCAGTACCTGCCACAGTTTTGTTTGATTCTGGAGCTTCACATTCGTTTGTTTCCCAGAGTTTTGCTCTAAAGCATAAGTTGGAAGTCGTTGCACTTGGTTCTATTTTATTGGTTCAATCCCCAGGCTCTGAGATGAGTACAAACCTAGGATGCCCCAGAGTTAGGATAGCCATCCAAGGAGTAGAGTTCTCCGCAGATTTGGTTGTGCTGAATATCCAGTCTTTGGACGTAATTCTGGGTATGGATTGGCTCAAGAAGCATCAAGCAGTGTTGGAATGTGGAAGCCGAGCAGTCACCTTCGACGGTCCTGATGGAAGCAAAGTTAGATTTGAAGCCAACATAAAGCAGCCAGAAAAAGTGATGGTATGCCAAAGCAAAGGGATTGCCCTAAGTGAAGTGCCAGTTGCCAGGGATTATCCAGATGTTTTTCCTGATGATCTCCCTAGGATGCCACCAAAAAGAGAAGTGGAGTTCGCAATTGAGTTAGCACCAGGCACCTCGCCAATTTTCAAGAGACCTTACCGAATGCCCGCCAATGAGTTAGCAGAATTGAAGAAGCAAATACAAGAATTATTGGATAAAGGATATGTCAGACCCAGTACCTCTCCGTGGGGAGCACCAGTATTGTTCGTCAAGAAAAAGGATGGTAGCCAGCGTATGTGTGTGGATTACCGAGCTCTCAATGAAGTTACCATCAAGAACAAATATCCGTTGCCCAGAATTGATGACCTGTTTGATCAATTAAAAGGAGCTGGAGTGTTCTCCAAGATCGATTTGAGATCGGGGTATCACCAAATGAGGATTCGACCGGAGGACATACCCAAGACAGCCTTCTCAACTCGTTATGGATTGTATGAGTTCACCGTGATGTCCTTTGGCCTAACCAATGCCCCAGCCTATTTTATGTACCTGATGAACAAAGTGTTCATGGATTACTTGGATAAGTTTGTCGTTGTGTTCATCGATGACATTCTGATCTACTCCAAGAATGAGGAGGAACATGAAGAACATTTGAGGTTGGTATTGCAGAGATTGCGGGAACATAAGTTGTATGCCAAGTTCAGCAAGTGTGAATTTTGGATGAAGGAAGTTGCCTTTTTGGGTCATGTGTTGACAGCAGAAGGAGTGTCCGTTGACTCAGGGAAAGTACAAGATGTGCTCACCTGGAAGGCACCCACGTCAGTGACCCAGGTCAGAAGCTTCCTAGGAATGGCAGGTTACTATCGTAGGTTCATTGAAGGATTCTCTAGTGTAGCCCGACCTCTCACCCAGCTATTAAAGAAGGAAAAGAAGTTTGAATGGACGCCAGAGTGCGAGAAGAGTTTTCGGAAACTAAAGGAAAGTCTGACAACAGCACCAGTCCTAATTTTGCCAGACCTCAAGAAAGATTTTGAGATTTATTGTGACGCATCCCGCAAGGGTTTAGGGTGCGTATTGATGCAAGACAAAAGAGTGGTAGCTTACGCATCGCGCCAGCTAAGGCCACATGAGGAGAACTACCCTACGCATGATTTGGAGTTAGCAGCAGTTGTGCATGCCCTGAAAATATGGCGACACTACCTGATGGGTAACAGGTGTGAGATCTACACGGATCATAAGAGCCTGAAGTATATCTTCACCCAAACCGACCTCAACCTAAGACAAAGAAGATGGTTGGAGTTGATAAAGGATTATGACATCGGAATCCACTATCACCCAGGAAAAGCCAACGTAGTGGCAGATGCGTTGAGCAGGAAGGTGTATTGCAACACAGTTATGGTCAAAGAGAGTCAACCAGCATTGCACGAGGAATTTCAAAAGCTCAGTTTGGAGTTGGTTGAAGAAGGGATGTTAGCCGCTTTGGACTTGCAGCCGACCTTGGATAGTCAGATTCGTCAAGCGCAACCAGAGGATGAAAATATCCAGCGGATCAAGGTTGGATTGAAAGAAGGAAAAGCGACAGGTTTTGTGGAAGATGACCAGGGTATCATATGGTATAAGAAGCGAGTGTGCATACCCAATAAGGAAGAGTTGAAGCAATTGTTGCTTAAGGAGGCACACGAGTCATTATATTCGATTCACCCAGGCAGTACCAAGATGTATCAAGACATCAAGGATAAGTACTGGTGGCCAGGTATGAAGCGAGAAATAGCAGAGTATGTGGCACTTTGTGATGTTTGCCAGCGAGTGAAAGCAGAACATCAAAGACCCGTAGGTTTGCTGCAACCCTTGAAGATCCCCGAATGGAAGTGGGAAGATGTGGGAATGGACTTCATCACAGGTCTACCCAGGACCAAGGAAGGATACGACTCGATATGGGTAATTGTGGATCGATTGACAAAGGTAGCCCATTTTCTGCCAGTCAAAACCACATATTCTGGAGATAAGTTGGCTGAATTGTATATGTCCAGAATTGTGAGTCTCCATGGAGTTCCTAAGAGGATAGTGTCAGATCGTGGATCACAGTTCACTTCACGATTTTGGAGTAGTTTCCATGAAGCAATGGGTACTCATCTGAATTTCAGCACAGCATACCACCCGCAGACCAATGGTCAGACAGAACGTGTAAATCAAATCCTGGAGGATATGTTGAGAGCATGTGTTTTGGATCACGGAGCTAAGTGGGACAATTGCCTACCTTTTGCAGAATTTTCCTACAACAACAGTTACCAGGCCAGTTTGCAGATGTCACCGTTTGAGGCTTTGTATGGTCGAAAGTGTAGAACCCCTCTCAATTGGAAAGAGACGGGAGAAAGGCAAATATTTGGGCTAGAGTGTTTGCAGGAAGCTGAAGAAAAAGTGTGCTTGATTCAAGAGAGGCTGAAAGCAGCTCAAGCCAGACAGAAGAGTTATGCTGATACTCGCCGAAGAGATTTAAGCTTCGAGCCCAATGATTATGTGTACCTCAGGATCACACCTTTCAAAGGAGTTAAGCAATTTCAAATGAAGGGAAAGTTAGCACCAAGGTATGTGGGGCCATTCAAGATTTTGAAGCACAAGGGAGAAGTTGCCTATCAGCTGGAGCTACCTGAGAACTTGAGCGGGATACATGATGTGTTTCATGTGTCTCAATTAAAGAAGTGCTTGCGGGTGCCAGAGGAAGCAGTGCCAATAGAGGCTGTGGATCTCCAGGAGGATCTGTCCTATAAAGAGCATCCCATCAAAATCTTGGAAGTGTCAGAGCGTGTCACCAGAAGAAGGGTCGTTCGCTTTTGCAAAGTTCAGTGGAGCAAACATTCAGAGGAGGAAGCAACCTGGGAAAGCGAGGAGGATCTCAAAGCAGAGTTTCCAAACCTATTCCTTAGAGAGCCAGAATCTCGGGGTCGAGATTCCGTTTAAGGGGGGGAGGTTTGTAACATCCTAATTTTCAGAGTCTTTTTGAAGCTTTTAAAATAAAATTCACCATTTGAATTTTCCTGGAATTAATTAAAGTTTAAATGGAATTTTTATGCATAAAAAGGATTTAATATGATTAATCTGAACATGAACATTTGCCAAAACTATTTTATTTGAGTTCTTTGTGTCTCAAGGAATTTATTGGATTTTTTCTGGATTTTTCTGGAATTATTTGCTATTTTCTAGAGCTCAAAAGTATTTATTTGAATTTCTGAAAAAGAAAATCCCCCCAAAAACCCTTGAACCGGCCGGTGGGCCGCAACCCACCGAACCGGCCCAGTCCAGCCGCCCGCAGCCGGCCGCCCCGCCCGTGCCACGCGGCGAGCATCCGCGCGCGCGCGCCCGTGACCGCCTTCCTCCGCTGGATGAGCGACACGCGTCGCCTATCCGTTCCGCCCACGCTCGATCGCAGCCGCCGCTCGCTCCACGCCACCGCCAGGTGGGGCCCGCCTGTCAGGCGTCGTCTCCGACCTGGACTCCTTCCCCGTGTCCGATCGGGAGACGCCGCCGCCTTCCTTATCCGCCGCCGCCTGCCTTATCCGCCGCGGTCGTCTCCGCCCAGGACTCCCCGGGACCCGGGTATAAAAGGGGGGCCGACCCCCAAGGTTCTCCTCGTCCCGCAGCCGCCGCCTCGCCGTCGCTTCTGCCGCCGTGCGCCTCGCCACCGGAGCCCGAAGACGCCGCCCTCGCCGACGTCGTTCGCCTCCGCCGAAGCCACCGCACGTCGCCGCCGTCCTTCGCCGCCGGAGCTCGCCGCCGGTGAGTCCCGCCGCCGCCTCGGTCGCCGTCGGCCAAACCCCGCCGCCTAAACCCCTCGTCGCCGGTCAGCCGTCCGCCGCAGCCCCGCCGCCCGGCCATCGCCGCGGACGCGCCTGCGCCGCCTCGCGCCCCGTGCATGCGCACGTCAGCGCTGACGCCAGCTGCGCCCGCCGCTTCGCTTTCTCGTGCGCCTGGTCCGCCGTGCACCGAACCGCTGCCATGTGGGCCCCCATGTCAGCGGAACCCCGTAGACCCGGAGCCGATCTGCCCCGTCACCCTGCCCAGTCAGCATGCCACGTCAGCCCAGGTGTCCACGCGTCGCCCAGTCAGCAGCCACGTCAGCCCTCACCGCTTGCGCCAGCAGCCCAGTCCGCCGTACTGTTTCGTGCGCCGGGTTCACCGTAGACCCGTTCTCTCGTGCGCCCGGTCCACAGCACAGTACAATCTCCTTTTTTTCCCGATTTTCTTTAGATCCAATTTTCCAAGAGCCCGTTCTCCCTTGTCCAGGCTCCGATTGACCCCGTTCTTTTTCCTAAATTCATCTAAAATTGAGCTCTACCTTTTGGTTCAGGTTTGAAAGTTTTTGGAGTTCATTTGAATTTAATTTGAATTTATTTTGTCTTTTCGTCTCGTTTTCTCTCTCGTTAGATCGCGTGTTCGAGGGAGCGGAAGTTGGATTTGAAGATCAAGAGCCCTCAGCTGAGCAAGGCCAAGGCAAGTCGTATTCTTTGATCATGTTGAACCTAGTTTTCAAATTTATTATGTATTATGTTGCTTTAAATTATCATGCATTGCTACTTTATTATAAAACCCTTGTATTGGTAGTTATACTCCCAATTGGTTATTTCCCTCCATGATAATTTGACTACCATGTTTCCATTGACACCTTAGGATTGGGAATTATTTAGTGATACAATAATAGTTGTCACATGGGGTTACGTCTAATTGCTTAGCCAGGCTTATCATTAGCACGTTGGGTCTGTCATCACATGTGGTTAATTAATCTTGACTTAATGATTTACTTGAACATGGTGGTTAGCCACAGTTATAAAATTTGTATGTCATGACATGGGTAGTGTCATGGGCATTGGTTATACAAACTTGGCTTTCACTTGGGCGAATGATCGTGCAGTAAAGGGGGTGCTGGATGCACATTAGGATGTGGATGTTTCGCCTGGGTAACTCTTAAGGACTTAACTTTGTGCGCCATTGATCTGAGTTTTATCGTGCAAACCACATGTCTAGTATGGGATAGACCTGACATAATAATTTGTGAAGTCTCAACTTTGGTTTCACCACTGATGTTGTTGTGGCGCAAGGGGGGGCAATTATCGACTAGGGGGTTACCCTACTCGACAGCGAAACCTTAGCGAGTGGGATCGGGTTGAGATGGATCATTGTAAAAGCCTTGTTGTGATTATCTTTAACGTGAGGATTATCACATCGTGTGGGTACAGTTGTGCAACCTCTGCAGAGTGTAAAACTATTCGAATAGCCGTGTCCTCGGTCATGGACAATGCTCGGTGATTTCACACGAGGGGTAGAGTCTTTATGAAATTTTGGTTGGTTTGAGCTAGGAAGTGAATGGTCAGTTCACTTGTGGTTACATTCAGTTCCTTTGGTTATCTACTTAGTGTCTGTTGTTAAATTCGCTTTTCAATCTATTTAGTGTATTTACCTTAAATTGTTGCTTTATGCAAAATTAACCTTTCAGCCATCCATTGTTAAGCCTTGCATACTACATTGCATTTATTTGTTACAAACGACTTGCTGAGTACCAATGTACTCACGACTTTATGCCCATGTTGCTCAGTTGAAGAGGAGGGACCAGATCAGCAGGAGTTGCTAGAAGGAGGCTACTACGAGGACTTCACGGATTAGGACTTCGCTCCCCAGTCGATTGCCTGTGGGCATGTCGAATGGCTACTACGTTTAATTTTGGATTTCCGCTGCTAGTTTCTTTAAAGCCCTTCAAGCTAATAATTGTAAGCTTGGCCATAAGGTTGTACTCTGATGGTTATTAATATAATTCGGATTTTTCTTTAGAATATCGTGATGTGGATGATATTTGTCTTTGTTTGCGCTGTGTGCACTAGCGTGATCCTGGACTAGTGCAGAATACACAGTAGAGTCCGGATTTGTATATTCGGGTCTCGACATAGCCACACCCTCTGAAACAAGTAGAAACATAACAAGTATATATACATTCAATTCACATTCATTTTAGAAATAAGAACATCTATTTCACAAATCAATTAACTCAAATGAAATCAATTAACCATCCATGATCAAACACACATATGTGTAATTAAGCTTAAACTTATTCCAAACAAATTCACTCTACATTGTGAAACTTCTCACATCTGTTTATAACCTGAGACATCAAGAAGTACGCACGCCATCCTCGAATTTATTGGAGATCGGCATGTTCCAATGCAGTTGTAGCGATGGTTGTAACCTGTCACTAGGAAGATCATTGTCATGCATACATATAAATTGATAAGTATGAAATAATTATTACAAAATTGACAAACCTGATGATTATTGGTCTTCGCACAACCGATGAGTAGTTATATGTTGTGGCAAACATAGAATCCACAAGTATAGCCAGTAGTGCAGCACTTACCCTTGGTTGCATAAATTCCTTGTTATGATGAGCCACCAATGCTGTCGTCATGTCCCCTAAAAGACCTAACAGCGCCGTGAAACTCTTGTCGAACCAACTGTTACTTGCTTTCAATTTCAGCAGTTCAAGCACGGCTGACAATCTCGTGTATTTTGACTTGCAGCACATGTACAAAGTTTTCTCCAAGTCCTCCATCAACCCGTGGAATTTAACATACTTTCTCTCATCATAGTTTCCTTCCGCATCGCGAATCATTTGATCTAGATTGTCATCATGCAGCCTATCGGAATCGGAACCACAATCAACATCATCCAGCGGCATATCATTGACTTCGTCGGTGATGTCATTATTACCATCTTCCAATGTCATATGCTCTTTACCATAACTGGTCCAACATGCATACCCCTTTTTGAAACCCCTTCGATCAAGTGCGTTTCAATCTACGCTCGGTTCTTAAACATCTTTAGATTCTCGTAGTCAATGAATGGACAATACTTATATTCCATCCCTTTATTCAACATATCATCATCGGGAGCTCTTGTAAAAGCAGACATGTCATTAATGTGCTCCTCACTCACACGGTTCTCAGCGTACACCCAGATTCGGTCCTAAGTTACGCATATAAAAATTTAGTATTAAATATTGAATTAATTAATTAGTATACTAGATATATATGATCTAAAGTAGTTATATGTAGAAAAAATAATTAATTAAATTGCATTAAGTAGAAATAGACTATCATGAATTGGCTAAACCCTAAACCCTAAATCATGCTAGATGTAAATAATCTTCTCTTTACATCAAGCTAGATCTAACCATCTACAATTCACCTTTCACCAAAAGCTAGATCTAAAATATAATGTAATTATGAACAAATTGCTAACCATAGATAGTCAAGAATTTAATGGATCTACAATCACTCTTACCAAATTCTGTGGTCTCCTTTCACCAAATAGCCTCAAAGCCCCCACTTTCGCAAAGCAGCAGCCTATGAGAACAGATCCTGAATTTAAGACAAATCTGTAAGGGTCGACAGGTGATGAGAACATGTCCCCTATGGATACAACCATATTTGCTATACTTGTTATTCCAATTACAGGAGCTCCTACGCATCACTTGAATTATCAGGTTGTTGGATCGGAATCGGCGACAGAGGGGGGTGAATGTCGACTTTTAAAATTGCCCCCTAAGTATTCACACGAAATTTCTTCTCCGTTAGCTAAAGAGCTATGAAGCAAGAAATTTAAGTGCTTACGGTAAACTCTAAGAAACAAACAGACAACCAAGCACAAAAGCTAAGCAAGAGAGATTGATCAAGAACTGTTGCCAAAGATGAGCTAGAAGAAATCAAAGAGAAGCAGTCTACTGCAAGCCTAAATCCATGAGCAGTCTGAAAGTAAAAAGAGAAACAGGAGCATTGCCATTGAGTTCTTATCACTGCCCTCTGTACTCAAGATTTCTCCTGAGGCTGGCTTCTTTTTGACCGAAACAAATAATGTTAGCTGGCTAAAACCGATCAGCAAAAAGATGGAGTAAACTGCCAGCCGAAAGGCAATATGAGCTGCTGCTGCTTGCTGCCCAAAAGAAACTGAAAAACAGCTTTGATCTGCTGCTAGTACATGCTACTAGTTCTTGCCAAAAGAAAGCAAAAAGAGATGCTTAAAGGAGAAGACTAACAAGTAAACAAAAACTAGTACTGCTAGCTGGCTGAATCCTTCAATGGAAAATAATGCATGCATGCTGGCCGAACATCACAAACAGCAAGAAAACTAATTGCATGCATGCTGGCCAAAAAGATGCTAGCTGGCCAAATAAACAAGGAATCCTTCACTGCCGAAATGGATTACTATTGTCCTGTCCTAATGCAGAGGGATTATGTCTCCTGCTGGCCAAAATGACAGGGAGTACTCAGAGCAATGAAAGCAAAGGAGACTCTCGGCAGAGAAGAACAAGGAAGCCTTCGGTAAAAAGAAAAGGAGCAGCACCAAAAGGAACAAGAGCAAGAAGGAGTAAACTTGAAACCATAGGAACTCAAATAAAATCTCTCATAGATCGAGACGGAGACATACATGATTACATGATAGTTGTTCTCAGCTCATCTCTCTCTCAAACTCACACTAAATCCCCATACATGCTTGAGAAAACAAGAACTCAAGAAAGGAGAGAGCCAAACAAAACCCTAACTCTTACACATCTCTCTCAAGCCATTTCTCTCTAAAATCTACCTCTCATTTCCATGCTCATTTCATTGCGTGGAGAGAACCAAATAAAACCCTAACTAGCTCTCTCTCAAGCTATTTCTCTCAAAAATTCAGCACACTATTTCTCCTTAAAATCCATGAGGACTACTAGAGAACACCCTCTCTATTTATAGCCTCCACTAATGGGTTCACCATTGCTTTACCCATTAACCTTTTGCGCTTTACCCACAATCCACTTCCTTTAGTGCAGCTTTGCGTATTCACCAAAACGTCCCTCGCGCACCTTCCAGGAAGCTTCCTGCTTTCTTGCCTTGCAAGCCTCGCAGCCACCTCGAACCCTCGCCGTCTTCGACACACCTCGACCGTTCTGACCTCAGCGCCACCTACGCCTAGTCCGATCCACCGTGCCTCGCCACGACTCTACCTCGATGTCCTGCAGCCAACACAGACAAGAAACATATCAAATAGCACCGCTCGACACAAAGTAACCAAATATAATCATCAGAAAGATACTCAAAGCCCAAATCGATCGAAGCGAAAAATAAACGTCCTAATCATGTCCGACCGCTTTTGACCAAGTCCGACTGAATCCATTGCACCACGCAACGACATGGTCCGAACCACCCAAACCAAACTCGACTTACCTAAACCGATGTCAATTACACATCATACACATGGGATGACCTCCACATGGTCTCTCAATCTCCCCCTTGATGAGTATATTGACAAACCCAGAAAAAGCAAGAAGTTGAGTTTGATTTCAAAAATCCAACATGATCCAAAAGAAGAAGATGAAGCTAATGACCGTGTCGACAGAAAGAACACTAGAGCAACCAAGAAAGAGCAAATTATTCTCCAAAGCTCTAAAATGTTCCCAAATGACTTTTTCTCCTCTATTCTCCCCCTTTTGGCAATAAACACATCAAGGAGCAAAAGAGAGAATAGTTATGCATATGGATGAAATGGCTGAAGTTTCATTATTCTAAGCATTTAGGTGCTAGAAGTGCTCTTCCTATCTATCCTACAACCAGCAAAGTCTGCATCTGAGAAGGCTCTCAAGGAAAGACAGGAAGAGGAAGAGTACCAGATACCATAGTCAATGGTAGCTCGAAGGTACCGAAAGATGCGCTTCACCGCCTGGCGGTGAGATACGCGAGGAGAAGCCTGAAACCGAGCACACAGACACACTGAAAAGTGTATGTCCGGTCTCGAGGCAGTGAGGTAAAGAAGGGAGCCGATCATACTTCTGTACTCTTTCTGATCAACTGGCTCGCCATCCTCATCTGGGTCAAGATAGGCCGTAGAGGCCATCGGATTTGACACAGGCTTACCATCACTCATGTCGAAGCGTCTTAGGAGGACACGAGTGTACTTGCCCTGATGCAAAAAAGTACCCTCCCGAGTCTGCTTGATTGGGAAGCCAAGGAAGAAGGTCAACTCTCCCATCATGCTCATCTCAAACTCGGTGCTCATGACATCCGAGAACTGTGAAACCAGAACATGGGAAGAGCCTCCAAAGATGATGTCATCGACATAGATTGGACGAGCAGAAAGTCATCGCCAAGCCTACGGATGAACAAGATCTTGTCTACTTTACCCATTTCGAAACCATGACTCAACAAGTAGGACTTAAGCCTCTCATACCAAGCACGAGGGGCTTGCTTAAGTCCATACAGAGCTTTGGAAAGCTTGAATACATGGTTTGGGTATTTGGGGTTCTCGAAACCAGGAGGCTGTCTCACATAGACTTCTTCCTCAATGAAGCCATTTAGGAAGGCACTCTTGACATCCATCTGGTAAAGCTTGAAACCCTTAGAAGCTGCAGGCAAGCAGAATTCTAATGGCTTCAAGTCTAGCTACACGGGCAAAGGTCTCCTCGAAGTCTAGATCCTCAACCTGAGAAAAGCCCTGAGCTACCAGTCTAGCCTTGTTTCGAATAACAACCCCATCCTCGCTCTGCTTGTTCTTGAACACCCACTTAGTCCCAATGACATTGTGACCTCGCGGGGGCTCGACAAGCGACCAGACATTGTTTCTTTCAAAATTTTCTAGTTCCTCATGCATGGCATTGACCCAAGACTCGTTGGAAAGAGCATGAGAAACATCTTTGGGCTCGAAAGAAGCAATGAAGGCAGAATGGAGACAGAATTGAGATAAGCCAGATTTTGAGCAGGTCACACGCTCGAAAAGGTCTCTGTTGTGGCTACAGACCAAACAGAGAGAGAGATCGTAGTGGAGAGTTGGGAGAGAGTGATAGTAATGGCCTGGGTCCCCCCATGGCCTGTATTCCATATATATATACATGGGGAGTGCTTTTACAATTATACCCTTACATCTGAGTATCCCCTTCAGGGGCACTTATGTCATTACACATGGCCTATTCTGGGCCTTATAACCTTCTAACAGGCCTGCTGGGTTTAGGTGGGGGCCACCCCTACAACAGGAGCCTCTCATGGTAAAGGGCTTCACAGGGCCGAAGCCATGTTGCCGAGTCCTTTGGCCCCCTCCGTCCCTGCGGCCTGTGAACTTTTTCGAACTTAACCAGGGGCTGAAGCCGTAGCCGAACCCGACGCCTGGATTGGTGGTTGAGGTAGATGCGCGAGCTCTCCGTCCCGAGCTGGCACCTGATCGAAGCACGAGTGCGCGCTCCGTCCCCTACCCTTCGAGCGGGGTCGGGGTTGCCTGGGCCGAGTCGGAGGCGTTGCGCCGGCATAGGTAGGCGTAGCGGGCCCCTGAGTCGTCGCACATGTGTTAAGTGATAGCGGACGCGCTGCGACGGTCCCTCTTCTGGCCGTCCACGTGGCGAAGTGTGCTTGGCGCGGTGCAGGCGTCGTGGCCATCGTAACGTGGCGACAGACTTCCGGTGGTTAGACTTCCGCCAGTTGGACTTCCGCCGGTTGGACTTCCACCGGTCGCTCCCCCGGTGATGGGTATATATACGGTGCTGGTGCGGCGTTGCTCCTGCATCGTGTCCTTGGATAGAGGCTGCTCCCCTAAAATGGGCCCCTTCTGTGCATCGACATTCCCTAGCGACGGTGAGCGCCTTGGGGGATGTTGATGTATAGACGGAGGTCCATTTTTCTTGGGAGCTTGGTTAGCGTCGGTTATCGGTAGCCAGCCGTGCTTCCTGCCCTCACGCTGCATTTCTGCATACGACGGCGAGGTTTGCCCTGTTCTCCTAAACAGACCTACCTTCAGTCGGGGTTCCCTATGGAGCCCGTCCGCATTACTTTTGAAAAAATGTTAATGCACTGAAGGTGGCCTGTTAAGGAGAACAAGCCAAACTTTGCACGACATGACCTTTGCTGCTGCTATGTGTGGGAGGCGCCAACGGGCGAGTTCGTGCGCGCAGGTCTGCTCCTCGAAGCCAGGGTCCAGGCCGAAGCCGCGGCTGCGGCCGAGTTGGTGTGGCGATCGAGAAGACGGCCTCCTACGCGCACGTCGTGTTCCCGTATGAAGATGGTAGGGTTTGACCCATTCTCGTAGACAGATATGCTTGAGTTCATCTGCATCCGCTGGTTGTGCCAACTGGCGCTATTATCAAGGAACGTCGATGTACTGGAGCTTATCTGTCTACGAGAACCCGTCAAAACCTGCCACACATCCTCCCTTGCCTTCCCAAAATACGGAAGATCCGGGCGCCTGAATCCCTGCCGGTTTAGGTCATGAGGTTGTCGCGCGGGCCTTGGCACCAAAGTGGCCGCGCGTGCACGCGCTCCGTCCCCTACCCTTCGAACGGGTGGCAGCGGAGCTGGCGGCTAGCCAAAGTAGACGCGCGCGCGCTCCGTCCCCTACCCTTCAAATGGGTGGCAGCGGAGCTGGCGCCTAGCCGAAGTAGACGCGCGCGCGCTCCGTCCCCTACCCTTCGAACGGGTGGCAGCGGAGCTGGCGCCTAGCTGAAGTAGACGCGCGCGCTCCGTCCCCTACCCTTCGAACGGGTGACAGCGGAGCTGGCGCCTAGCCGAAGTAGACGCGCGCGCGCTCCATCCTTTTAGCCGAAGTAGACGCGCGATCCTCGACGCCGAGGCCGGGACTGTAGCCTGTTGCGGCAGAGGCTCAGCGGTGATTCTGAGTTGTAACTTCGCATCATGAACACCGCCACGCGTGCGGTGATTGCGATCTCACGATGCGGTAATGCGCTGTAAAGGTTCCTGGAATCGCGGCGGCCCCCTGTTTGCCAGAGCTAGGTTGTCGTACCGTGCAGCTCGCCTCGGCGCGTGTAGGGCACGCGGCGGCCTGTAACTGGTGCGCGGCGGGATGTGAGCGGTTGCGTGATCGCAGCTGCTCGCCCCTTCCCTAGGGAAGGGGGACTCCTGTGGCCCATTAATGCGCTCTTAATGGCGGCAGAAGACGTGTCGACGCCTGGCCTCGCGTGCTCCAGCTATCTCGTACGGGGTTTGCCACGCGGCGGGAGGCCATTGGAGCGTCGTGCTCTGACGGTCCTTCCCGCCGTGGTCGCGCCTCTCCGTCTTCGGTTATGGCGGGTTGTGCGGAACGGACCTTTGTGCGATTGCGGTTGCGTTCCGCACGTGGACCGTCGCGATGTTTCAGCATCGGGGCGAGGTGGCTTGAAATAGCCCTCGTAACCGCGCCCCCGCAGTTGTACGCCCCTTCTCGCTTGCATCGCCTTCTGTATTCCCGTAGTATTCTTGCCGCTATACTCCTTTTGCGAGAGGTGATGGCATCTGGCGGCAGGTGTAGCCAGGCGGCTGGTGCCGGCGGTCTTCGCCGCTAGAGGTGAAATACACGCTCAGCGAACAAGACCCAGCGGTGACGGAGAAGCGGTGGCTGGCGGCGAAGGAAGGCTCGTTTTCTGCAAGTTGGGCCCCTCGCTCGTGACCGAGAAGATGATCCAGGGGCTACTACGCTCGGGGAGGCTGTCCGAGCGCCAGGCGGTGCGATTACCCGCCGTCGACGAGACGGAACCACGCCCCGAGGAGTTGGAGGCGGTCGTATTCGTCGCCTTCTTCGACGCAGGGCTCCGCATCCCGGCGACGGCGATTGTGGGCGACGTGCTGCGGACTTTCGGGCTGGAGTTGGCGCAACTGACTTCGAAAGTCGTGGGCCGGCTGGCGGTGTACAGTTGGGCCTTGCGCTCGGGAGCGTGCTGGCCCAGCGCTTCGCTATTTGCCTACCTGCACGAGGCACAATGCCAGCCCAAGGATCGGAAGGACAGGACGCTGTCGAGCTTCGGCAGTGTCACCTTTATTCTTCGGTCGACCTGCGGTAAGCTCTTCCCTGCGAACTCCACTCGCGGGAAGTGGGAGTCGCACTGGATGAAACGGTGGTTCTATCACCGTGTGGCGAGCGGGAGCGGCCTCGAGTGTACGGGCCGGCCGATCGCGTTTAAGGCCTCGCCCGGCCGGAGACTTGACGACGAGGACAGGCAGAGGGCCCGGCGACTTGTGGGCGTGGCCGCCTGCTTTAACATGCGTGACCTCACCGAAGAGTACACGATGTACGGCGTGGCGCCGCTCGCCTGCGACTGGCGCCTCGCCGCTGAGAAGCGCCGAGACGACAACGTTCTGTCGTGGGTTTGTGTGCTGCCGGCGCCCCCCGGTCCTCGTAAGCCTCGACCATCCCTCCCCTTTGCTCGCGCAGAGTGCCTTACATTTTGATGCGATCTCGTGCGTTGCTTTAGGGATCCGCCTAGAGGATGCGGAGCAGGCCGCGCGCGTATTCCTCGGGCCGTATACCGACAGGGAGCACGAGCAGCGCGCGTCCGCTACTGCCGAGGCGGGGCTGGGGTGGATAAATCGTGTGTGCAAGGCCTTGGGCCTTGCCGTGTCGGACCGCGCTGAACCGGCCCCGCAACATCAAGATGACGGCGCACCGAGGAGGAAGGCGCCGTCTCGCAAGAGGGGCCGAGGCGGAGCGTCTGCCGCGCTTACTGTAATGGCTGCCACTTCTGCTGCCAGCGCTCCCGAGGGCGCGGCAGACGCGGAGTCGGATTCGGCGAGGTACGCCGACTCGGGCTTGGACGGCGCGGACGCCGGGGGCGAAGGATCTTCGGCGGATGCCCTGAACGGCGGGCTCGCCACGAGTCGCCGGAGAGGAGAAGTCTCGTCACTCGCGACGGTCATTGAGACAGGATCCGAGAGGACCGGCGGTGCTGAGGTGGAGTCTTCGGTCGTGGCCGCCATAACGCCGGAGACTTCCTCCGTGGGGGCGCACGGAGCTGGGTCTTCACTAGCAGCAGCGGCCGAAACCGAGTTGCCCCCCGCAGAGGTTGCCACGGAGGGGGCTTCGCCTCCGGGTGCTGCAGCCGCGGGGGCCTCTCCGGCAGTGGCTGCTAGGGCGGTGTCGTCGCCCCTAGCTTCGGCTAAGCGGCCGTGTCTGCGGCCGGAGCTCCACCGGACATCGAGGGGATTCGTCATGGCGACGGGCATCGGGAGCTTGTGGGACTCCGATGCATATGCCGAAGTTCCTGCGGCGCGCGCTCCCTCTGCCCCCCAGGCCGCGCCGTCCGCGGCGCAGGAACGCCTCAGTCCGGCGGACTTCGTTCCCCCATCTGAGACGCTGAGGGCATGGCATGAGATCGTGGATGACGCGGCCGCCAGAGTCAGCCAGCAGGCGCTTCATGCCTACGGGGTGGAGCGTCTCGGGGACGCCTTCGAGGTGTCGGGGGTGAGGGTAAGTGCTTACTTATGCGACAATGCTTGGCTGCGCTGAGCTTGCTAAGTCGTTTTGCCCTACAGACACTGGTGCTGGGGCAGGCCCTGCAAACGGCCTATGTTCATGCGCAAAGGGCGCTTGAAGATAAACTGCGGGTCGCCGAGGAGGAGCTGCGCGAAACCACGGCAGCCCGTTCCGCCCAGTATGACCACATCCGCCAGCTGGAAGCGGAGTGCGTTGAGATGAAGGCGCACGCCGAGGGACTCACCGCTTCGGCGCGGGAGTCCGCCGTGGAGGCGATGCGGCGAGAGTTCGCGGTGGAGCGAGACGGCCTTCTGCAACAAGTCGCCTCGCTAGAAAAGGAAAAAGGCGAACTCGCCTTAACTCTAGCGGAGTGTGACCGGACGCTTGGCGAGGCTTCGGTAGTTGCATGGGATGTCATGCAAACGCTGGAGAGCCATCTCCAGGGGCTTGTGGCCAAAGTGCCGGACCACGCCTTCGGCCCGAAGGAGCTGTCGCAGACCCTTCCTGGAGCAAAGCTGCCGCCGACGCTGCGCGTGGTGCCGCGACGACCTTCGGCAACCACTGTGCCTACGTGTCGTCGTGTATGGTGTGCGCGCTCCTACGGCACCGTGGTTGCACGCACATCGTCGGGCTGGAGGACCCCCATCTGGAGATGCCCGGTGGGGCTGGAGTAATGTCCGGCGCCGTCCGCGCCGTTCGCCGCTCCATAAAACACTTCTACGAGCGGATCTAGGACTACGCCGGAGTGGCCGCCGCACAGGTCAAGCTTCGGAAGTCCCTTTACGGGGAGGGGAGCCTCGGCCAATTTCTGGATGGGGTCCCCCGACGCGACGAGGACGGCGCTGGAACCTCCGAAGGAGCCGAGAACTCGCAGGTGCGACACCGAGGTGGCTAGGTGTAGGCGTGCGTTGTACTGTCCGCCCCTTTTTTGTGAATAAAAGGCGCGCTTGCTCTACGAACTGACTATTTGACCTGTGCCCCAGGCAGCTTCCTTGCTGGGGACGACTGCTTGCGTCCGACCTTGCAACCCGGCGGCGCCTTCGACGCTGGCAAAGGGCCGAGGAGTCGCTGAACTTTTGGGCAGGCCGATCTTCTTCAGGCGAAGTCCCGGCCTTAGCGCGCGTTAAGGACGAGCCCGCCGAATAATGGCTTAGAGAGGCAGATATGCTGGCGGGCCTCTGTACTTGTAAAATTTTCCCGATGTATACATCTGCTGGCAATTAGGATATGCGCTGCACGCTGTGCTTCGGGTGGTCCGACAGTAGTTGTGCGGGGGCCCCGCCTACCTAGCCGAAGTGGGCATTGTTTAGAGTCCGTAGACTGGCGCGTGCGGAGGCGGACCTCGACGCTACGACTTGTTTAGAGTCCGTAGACTGGCGCGTGCGGAGGCGGACCTCGACGCTACGACTTGTTTAGAGTCCGTAGACTGGCGCGTGCGGAGGCGGACCTCGACGCTACGACTTGTTTAGAGTCCGTAGACTGGCGCGTGCGGAGGCGGACCTCGACGCTACGACTTGTTTAGAGTCCGTAGACTGGCGCGTGCGGAGGCGGACCTCGACGCTACGACTTGTTTAGAGTCCGTAGACTGGCGCGTGCGGAGGCGGACCTCGACGCTACGACTTGTTTAGAGTCCGTAGACTGGCGTGTGCGGAGGCGGACCTCGACGCTACGACTTGTTTAGAGTCCGTAGACTGGCGTGTGCGGAGGCAGAAGTGCGCGCACGCTCCGTTCCCCTACCCTCCAGGGCGGGGGTAGCCTCTGGTGTTCCTCGCGCTCCGCGTGCGCTCTTCCTTAGGGCAGCCTCTGACTCGATATGTCGCCCCCTTGGAGCTCTTTGGGATTGGACTTCGGTGACGCACCTCGCGTTCACCTCCCGTGGTGCGCGAAGGCGAGCCTCGACGCTCTGTCGAGGTGCGCGATTGATGTCCATGCCCTCCTTGCGTTCCGCGGAGTGCACCGAGAGCACCCGCGCTTTATCTATACTCCGTGGAGTGCATGGGGTCGACATCCACGTCTCATTTATACTCCGTAGAGTGTGTGGGGTCGACATCTACGTCATATTTATACTCCAGAGAGTACGCACAGGGACGAAGTCCCTGGCGTGCGTGGGGTTCGCGTCTTGTTTATACTCAGTAGAGTGCGTAGAGAGAACATCCTTGTCTTATTTATACTCCGTAGAGTGCGTGGGGTCGACATCCACGTCATATTTATACTCCGGAGAGTACGCACAGGGACGAAGTCCCTGGCGTGCGCGGGGTTCGCGTCTTGTTTATACTCAGTAGAGTGCGTAGGGAGAACATCCACGTCTTATTTATACTCCGTAGAGTACGTGCAGAGGCACCCCCCACACGTCTTTGTTTATACTCATGCCCGTGTCTTCGACGGAGAGTGCACACGCGAACGTGCGTCTTCGTTTATACTCATGCCCGTGTCTTTGACGAAGAGTGCACACGCGAACGTGCATCTTTGGTTTATACTCATGCCCGTGTCTTTGACGGAGAGTGCACACGCGAACGTGCGTCTTTGTTTATACTCATACCCGTACCCCTGGCTACGAAGAGTGCACACGCGAACGTGCGTCTTTGGTTTATACTCATACCCGTACCCCTGGCTACGGAGAGTGCACACGCGAACGTGCGTCTTTGGTTTATACTCATACCCGTACCCCTGGCTACGGAGAGTGCACACGCGAACGTGCGTCTTTGGTTTATACTCATACCTGTACCCCTGGCTACGGAGAGTGCACACGCGAACGTGCGTCTTTGGTTTATACTCATACCCGTACCCCTGGCTACGGAGAGTGCACACGCGAACGTGCGTCTTTGGTTTATACTCATACCCGTACCCCTGGCTACGGAGAGTGCACACGCGAACGTGCGTCTTTGGTTTATACTCATACCCGTACCCCTGGCTACGGAGAGTGCACACGCGAACGTGCGTCTTTGGTTTATACGTCGGGAGTACGCGCGTAGGCGAAGCCTCCGCGCGCTCTCGCCGCGTATTTTTGCACAATGATAACAGGTGGCGACAAACGGAACTTTATTTCATTCCCGTTTGCGCGGGTATGCGATTACATATGGCGGAGGTACTAACCACTTGTCTCTGGCGCGGCCGGAGCCTCTAGTAGTTGCGCTAGCTGTAGGGCTTGCCGAGCCGCCCCCGGATGACACCGTGGGTCCCCGCGACGGGGATATCTGGTGCCATGCTCAATGCGTCGGGCCATGTCCTGGTCGCCACGAACGGTAATGGTGGCCCGCGGCCCCGGGAGCTTCATGCATAAATAACCGTGATGCGGTACCGCCCCGAAGGAGTTGAGGACCGGACGCCCCAGTATGGCATTGTAAGGGTATGGGAGATCGACGACGTCGAATATGGCATCTTCGACCCTTGCATTGTCATCCTGGCCGAAGGAGACCTGAAGGCATATTTGGCCGAGCGCCCGTAGAGGTTGTCCTCCGAAGCCTTGCAACGGGACTCCCGATGGGCTGAGGCGGCTTCGGGGGATCCCCATCTGGTCGAAGGCTGCCGCAAACAGAATGCTCGCGGAGCTGCCGCCGTCGACTAGGGCACGTCCCACGTCGCATCCCGCTATTATGAACTGGATGACCAGGGGGTCCTGGTGAGGAAGCTCCACGCCTTGGGCAACGGCGGGGGTGAACGTGACCTCCTGCTGTGCCCAGTCTGGCGGTGTCTGAGCTGGATACGCCGCCACGTGGTGTAGCCTCCGTACGTAGGCCTTCCGCTGCCGTGCCGAGGAAAACTCCAACGAGGAGCCTCCGGAGATGACGTTGATAACCATGCGGTGGGTGGCCTCCGGAGCCTGTAGCTGCAAAAAGCCCTCCTGAGGCTGCTGCACATGGGCCTGAATCCGCAGAGGACCCTCGTGGGGCTGCGTCCCTTGTGCCTGGATGTGTACGGGGGCTTCGTATGGGTGCTGTACGTGGGCCACCACGGGCGGGCGTGCTTCCAGGTTCCTGTCCCTGGTGACGCTCTCGCGGAGCGCCGCGATAGAGGTGCACGTGCGCGTGTCGTGGTTGCCACGACCGTGGACTGCGCACCACAGCCCCTGGTGTTAGTCGTCGTAATCTCCACGGCCTCTATCGTCGCGGCCCCGACCACGGCCGCGCCCCCGGCCTCGGCGCCCCCGACCGCCCCGACCTGCGGGGGCGCTTTTTTCGGAACCGCCTTCGATGTCGAGGACGTATCGGCCCCGCCTCGACTTCTGCTGTCCGCGCTTGGGCCTATCGGACGGCTCGTGCGGGACATCCTTGTGCTCAGGCGCGCCCTTGGACGACTCCGGCTTACGTTTTCCCTTCGAAGGACCGTCCTTCGGCAGATCTTCGGTTTTCGCCGAGGCGCCGGCCTGGTTGGTGTCGGAGTCGTCGCCTTGTCGTCGCCGTGCGTCCTCTTCCACCCTGACGTATTCCTCCATTTTGTCAAAGAGCTTCGTCACTGTCTAGATTGGCTTCCGTGCGTTATACTCGGCCATCGGGCCCGGGCGAAGGCCCTGTATGGCTGCATTAACGACGGTGGTTTCGTTAACGTCTTTGACTTGGCAGCGTATCTTTGCGAAGCGCTTGAAATAGTCCCGGAGCTTCTCCGAAGGTTTCTGCTTCACGGCGAAGAGCTGATCCGCGTCGACCCGCTCAACATAATTTCCTTGAAAGTTGTTGTGAAGGCGGTCGCGAATCTGCTCCCGCGCGTAGATGGAGTTTGGCTCTATGGTAAAAAAACCAGGAAAGCGCCACTCCTTGCAACGCGAGGGGGAGTCCCTTCGCCTTTGTGGTGTCATCTCCGCCCACGGCCTCGATTGCGGTTTCGTATATGCGCACGAACTCGCGGGGGTCCGTGTCGCCTTTGTAGGGCTCGATGACACTAGGAATTTGAAGTCTTCCGGCCACACCGCCTGCTGTAGCCCTGCCGAAAGCGGGGACTCTGGATCGACACGTCGCAGCGGTACGCGGTTGGATGTGGGGGCGTCGCGGCTGTCCGCCCTTTCCGGCGTGGGCTCTGGCGCGACCACTGGCGCGGCCTGCTGGCTCCGAGCCTCTTGTATATCTCGAACAGCCCAACGAAGATCCCCTAGCTCCTGCTGGAATGCTTTGAGGGCCGCCAGCAGGGCGCTTTCCACCGCCTGCGCGGGTAGGGCCGCTGGCACGCCTATCGGGCGGGTCGGCACGGGTATGATCGCCTCGCGAGCTCTCGAGCTACCGGTCGCGCCGTTGTGGCTACCTCCAACCGCCCGATCCGCGCTGCCGGCGAGCGTTGCGGTGAGGGCGGCGAGGCTGGTTGCTGTCACGCCGGCGGGGCCGGTCGTCGTAGCAGCGCCATTGACGGGGTTGGCCATCGCAGCGCCGGTGGCGGGGTCGGTCGTCGCAGCACCGGTGGCGGGGTTAGTTGTCGCAGCGCGAGCGTCGAAATCTTCGACCACCGCGCCTGCGTCGTCACCCGCGCCTGCAACAGCCGATGCCGAAGCCCTGGTGCCCATGCAACGCTCCGACCCAGCCGCCTTCTTTCCCTTCGCCGCCGCCGACGAGGCTTTTTTCGGTGCCATCCTTCTTCGGACTTCAGGCTTGCTCCTGTCCTCCCCACGGACGGCGCCAACTGTTGTGGCTACAGACCAAACAGAGAGAGAGATCGTAGTGGAGAGTTGGGAGAGAGTGATAGTAATGGCCTGGGTCCCCCCATGGCCTGTATTCCATATATATATATATACATGGGGAGTGCTTTTACAATTATACCCTTACATCTGAGTATCCCCTTCAGGGGCACTTATGTCATTACACATGGCCTATTCTGGGCCTTATAACCTTCTAACAGGCCTGCTGGGTTTAGGTGGGGGCCACCCCTACAACAGTCTCCAATCATCTGCTCTGAAGGATGAGCTTTCTGAATATGTCGAGGAGGTCCAGGATGAGAAGAAGAAGTGGCCTCTACCTCGTGAGCTGACGAGGTAGGAACAGAGCCACTAGCCCCAGAAGAAGCAGAAGGCATGAGCTGATCGCCTCGAGGTGCAGTGGAAGAGGGCACCTCGAGGGGTGGATGAAAGACGGGATCGGGTAGACAACCCTCATCTCCATCGTCCTCATCATCCACGAAGATGGTCTCGGACTGCTCTAAAGAACCTGAGATGTCGGGCCTAGTCCCCGGACTGGCCTCGTCAAAGGTCACCTCACAGGTCTCTACCATTTTACTAGACTCGCAGTTCCAGACCCTATACGCCCGCGAAGAAGGCGAGTAACCTAGAAAGATACCATCACAAGAACATGACTCGAACTTGTCTAGGTTCCCGGACTTCAGAATAAAGCACTTGCAACCAAACACCCGAAAATGAGAGACGCTGGGCTTTCGCATGTATCTCAGCTCATAAGAAGTGCGATGCAAGTGTGCCCGAAGAAAAACTCGATTCGAAACATGGCACGCGGTCGCAATGGCTTCAGCCCAAAACTTCCTCGGTGTATAGTACTCATCAAGCATCGTCCTGGCCATCTCGACCAAGGTACGGTTCTTCCTCTCCACAACGCCATTCTGCTGAGGGACGTATGGAGAAGAGAATTGGTGCTCTACACCTGTCTCACCACAGAAACTCTCAAAGTAGGAATTCTTGAACTCCTTGCCATTGTCACTGCGGATCGCTCGTAAGGCACCTGGAAGCTCAACAGAAAGCCTACTAAAAAGACCTCAAAAATGTGAAAACCTCTCATCCTTCGAGGCTAAGAAAAACACCCAAGAATACCTCGAGAAGTCATCGACCACAACAAGAACATACCACTTCCCTCTTGCTGACTGCACTCGAGCTGGTCCAACTGTGTCCATGTGGAGCAGCTGTCCCGGTGCATCGGTCATAGTAACTGTGACCGGAGGATGAGAAGCGGCAACCATCTTGCCATACCAGCATGGAGCGCAAACAAGATCTTTGACCATCTTGAGTTTCGGCAGACCACGAATGAGATCGTGGCCGCTAACTCGGGTCAAATGGTCAAATCCAATATGACCAAGTCTCCTGTGCCAGAAGGAGAGATCGCCGGACTCAGAAGAAACTAAACACCTAAGAGGATTGCTAGAAGACTCAGAAAACTCAGCACGAAAGATCCTCCCATAACGAGAAATATCGCAAACCAGACTACCCGAAGAATCAAGAATTTTGCAATTGTTTTTCTTAAAGCTCACCTCGAAACCGTCATCGGTAAGCTGAGAAACTGAAAGCAAATTGTACTGCAGCTTACTAACCAAGGCAACATCTTTCAAAATGAAAGAATCATTCACGCGCACAGTACCCTTGGCGATGACGCGCCCAGATGAAGCATCTCCGAAGGTGATCTTCTCATCACCTGGCGCATGGGCTAGGGAAGAAAACCAACAAGAATCTCCGGTCATGTGTCGTGAACACCCGGAGTCGACGAGCCAAACTTTTCCCTTCCCTGTCCGGTGAACCTGAGTCAACAAGAGAGTAAGTCTCAGTACTGGGGTAAATCAACAGTGATTTTGGCACCCAATACTGAGTAACACGTCGAGCAGATGAAGTAGTCAAGCACGACTGACCTCTATCTACCCTACGCTCTCTGTCACTCGAAGCAGAAGGTCTATGAGCAGACCTGAAGCTGTTGTTAGGTCCAACTGCTACGATGGAGCGAGTCGGAGCATCTGCAACATGCTGAACACGCCGCGGGTAGCTATCTCGATGGGGAAAATGAGATCTACCCTCAGGACGGCGGAAGTCACGACCAGGAGTATATCGAGGACGAAAACCAGAAAACTCAGTAAAACCGAGTCCTCGATACTGCCCAAACACAGACTCAACAGTCCTAGACCTCGTGTTGGTCTTAGGTGCACTCAAAGTCTGGGGCCGACCCTGAATACGCCCAAGAGACTCAACACGGTCTCTACGCGCGATCTTGGCGCGCCTGAAGCATCGATCGACTATGTGTCCATCCTTCTGACAGAAGGTGCAGTGATACTTCACCTTCTGAGAGGTAGAAGCAGCACGGGGAGGCTTCGCCTTCTGAGAGGCTGAAGCAGTAGGTGGAATCACCTTACTGTCAGAAATTTCCTGGACATAGCCTGTTGACTTAAATTGGACTTTCTCGGTCCTGGGCTTAGTCTCGATCACACCTGGTGCTATGGGCCTGAGCACGGCAGGTGGATGCTTCCTCATATCCTCATAAAAATCATATCCTAGACCTTGATTAAATCTGCAGATCTTAGATTGGTCTAGAATAAGATTGAGCTTCTTCTTGCCTCCTACAAATCTCTCGAGAGTGTTCATAAGGTACTGACACTCCCGAAAGAGAGAGGTGCAAGAAGAGCAGGGGGAAGAAGAGACAGTAGAAGGTAAGGGAGCAGAAGAAGAACCAACAGTAGAGGAAAGAATGGCTTGTGCACGCACAGCTGACTCTGAGGGGACAGTCCTACTACTAGCAGGTTGGTTCGCGTCTCTAGGCATCTCACCCTTACCCTGGGGCTTCTCCCACACACCATCAATCACAACACAACCAGATTGTGGCTTCTCTAGTAAGTCCTTAGTTAGCTTCACACATTTGTCATTCAATGCACCGAGTTCAAGTTTTAGTTGAGTATAACCAGTGCAAGGTGAGCTAACAAGATCCTTAGTCGCAAATTGAGCCAGTTTCTTATCATGGTCAATCATTTCCTGAAACTATTTTGAAACAGATTCAAGTTCAGCAGTTAACTTAGGACAGTTCAAACATGAATCAATAGGCTCAAGTAAAGAAGCACTCAACTCAGCAATCTTGTGATCTGCCCTTTTTACGTTCATCTTCAATTTATTGCAATTTTCACAAGTCTCGGGCAAATCTAAGAGCATGGTATAAAGACCTCTAAAAGCATGATCCTTATCCTCACATGAGGTGCAAGCAGTAGTCTCAACAGTAGTAGATGAATTAGAAGCAATCCTACTCATTTCTAGTTCAGCCAAGAGACTAAGATTCTCCACCTTAACAATGTCAAGAGGTCCTTAATTTCTCCATATCACCCAGCAAAGCAGAGCATGCATCACAATCATCACTAGAGGGAGCAGATGTAAGAGCAATAATCTCTAGTAACAATCTATCTACTTCCTTCTCTAACTCAGTACACCTAGCCCTAGCTCTAGCATGAAAACCACCTAGCTTAAGAAAAGCATGATTGAGCTGGTCGTAGGTGGGGCATACCTCGTCCGAGTCGAAGTACAGCTCGCTGGCGCTCAGTTCGCCCTCGAGGGCCATGAAGCACATGCCGGAGAAGTTGTCGCCGCTCTTGGGGTCATGATCACCCGTCCCGTCGTCGTCGCTCCATCCCTCCACCTCGCTAAGGTCGAGGTCGTCGAACGCGGTGAGGACGCGGTGGAACAGCTTCTTGGCCTTCCCGAAGTCGCGGAACTTCTTCTTGCCTTGAGGGTGCGCTGGAGTCTTCTTGTTGCGGTTCTTGTCGGTGTAGTCGTTCTTGCCCGAACCGCCGTAGTCAGCTTTGCCCTTCTCCAGTTTGGGGCAGTTTGCCCGAATGTGGTTGGGGCCACCACACTCGAAGCAAATCACGGGTCCTCCTCTCTTTCTGTCCCTCCTCCTCTTGTAAGCATGGGAAAATTTCCGAGCTAGGAGGGCCAGTTGCTCATCCTCGAGCTGCTCTAACTGATCATTAGTTACGTCACAGAGAGCAGCAAGGGAGAAACCATCTACAATTCTCCTTTCACCAAAAGCTAGATCTAAAATATAATGTAATTATGAACAAATTGCTAACCATAGATAGTCAAGAATTTAATGGATCTACAATCACTCTTACCAAATTCTGTGGTCTCCTTTCACCAAATAGCCTCAAAGCCCCCACTTTCGCAAAGCAGCAGCCTATGAGAACAGATCCTGAATTTAAGACAAATCTGTAAGGGTCGACAGGTGATGAGAACATGTCCCCTATGGATACAACCATATTTGTTATACTTGTTATTCCAATTACAGGAGCTCCTACGCATCACTTGAATTATAAGGTTGTTGGATCGGAATCGGCGACAGAGGGGGGTGAATGTCGACTTTTAAAATTGCCCCCTAAGTATTCACACAAATTTTCTTCTCCGTTAGTTAAAGAGCTATGAAGCAAGAAATTTAAGTGCTTACGGTAAACTCTAAGAAACAAACAGACAACCAAGCACAAAAGCTAAGCAAGAGAGATTGATCAAGAACTGTTGCCAAAGATGAGCTAGAAGAAATCAAAGAGAAGCAGTCTACTGCAAGCCTAAATCCATGAGCAGTCTGAAAGTAAAAAGAGAAACAGGAGCATTGCCATTGAGTTCTTATCACTGCCCTTTGTACTCAAGATTTCTCCTGAGGCTGGCTTCTTTTTGACCGAAACAAACAATGTTAGCTGGCTAAAACCGATCAGCAAAAAGATGGAGTAAACTGCCAGCCGAAAGGCAATATGAGCTGCTGCTGCTTGCTGCCCAAAAGAAACTGAAAAACAGCTTTGATCTGCTGCTAGTACATGCTACTAGTTCTTGCCAAAAGAAAGCAAAAAGAGATGCTTAAAGGAGAAGACTAACAAGTAAACAAAAACTAGTACTGCTAGCTGGCCGAATGCTTCAATGGAAAATAATGCATGCATGCTGGCCGAACATCACAAACAGCAAGAAAACTAATTGCATGCATGCTGACCAAAAAGATGCTAGCTGGCCGAATAAACAAGGAATCCTTCACTGCCGAAATGGATTACTATTGTCCTGTCCTAATGCAGAGGGATTATGTCTCCTGCTGGCCGAAATGACAGGGAGTACTCAGAGCAATGAAAGCAAAGGAGACTCTCGGCAGAGAAGAACAAGGAAGCCTTCGGTAAAAAGAAAAGGAGCAGCACCAAAAGGAACAAGAGCAAGAAGGAGTAAACTTGAAACCATAGGAACTCAAATAAAATCTCTCATAGATCGAGACGGAGACATACATGATTACATGATAGTTGTTCTCAGCTCATCTCTCTCTCAAACTCACACTAAATCCCCATACATGCTTGAGAAAACAAGAACTCAAGAAAGGAGAGAGCCAAATAAAACCCTAACTCTTACACATCTCTCTCAAGCCATTTATCTCTAAAATCTACCTCTCATTTCCATGCTCATTTCATTGCATGGAGAGAACCAAATAAAACCCTAACTAGCTCTCTCTCAAGCTATTTCTCTCAAAAATTCAGCACACTATTTTTCCTTAAAATCCATGAGGACTACTAGAGAACACCCTCTCTATTTATAGCCTCCACTAATGGGTTCACCATTGCTTTACCCATTAACCTTTTGCGCTTTACCCACAATCCACTTCCTTTAGTGCAGCTTTGCGTATTCACCAAAACGCCCCCTCGCGCACCTTCCAAGAAGCTTCCTCCTTTCTTGCCTTGCAAGCCTCGCAGCCACCTCGAACCCTCGCCGTCTTCGACACACCTCGACCGTTCTGACCTCAGCGCCACCTGCGCCTAGTTCGATCCACCGTGCCTCGCCACGACTCTGCCTCGACGTCTTGCAGCCAACACAGACAAGAAACATATCAAATAGCACCGCTCGACACAAAGTAACCAAATATAATCATCAGAAAGATACTCAAAGCCCAAATCGATCGAAGCGAAAAATAAACGTCCTAATCACGTCCGACCGCTTTTGACCAAGTCCGACCGAATCCATTGCACCACGCAACGACATGGTCCGAACCACCGAAACCAAACTCGACTTACCTAAACCGATGTCAATTACTCATCATACACATGGGATGGCCTCCACATGGTCTCTCACAGGTGATCTCGTTTCAAATACGTTTTACTTTATTTGATAAAGAACTTGTGATATTACATGATGATAGTTCGTTGCGTCTATTGTCATGTACTGAGATTTATGATCAAGATCATGCAATGCGTGAGGCTACATATCTATTAAAACCGAGAACGATTTTTTGTCAAGAAGGGGAGGATGATATGATTATGCCACAAATGCATACAACCATAGCTCCCAAGATTGAATAAAAGGTGAATTCATTTCTATCTATTACTACCAATGTTATTTGTGAGAATGAAATACTATCTCATGTCATTACTTTGTGTATTCTCAGTTTTAACAAAAAGAATACTTTCAAATCGAGAGGGAGGCTGGGCCAAAGCAATGAAGAATAACAAGGAAGAAGAAGGCCAAGGAGAAGCCCATATAGTGGCAGAGCGAAAGAAAAGAGGTCCAAGAACTTAAAGCCCAAGTTTTGGATGAGGTTTCTAAGCCCAATCACAATTTCCTCAAGCCAAACTAAAATCAAACTCAGAATAAACTCATAACTTAATTCGAAATCAGTTCGAAATAGCCCAATAGGTTTGTAATAAAAAGGCTATAACTTTCACAAATAGAGCCATCCAATGGGTAAGGCCTCAACTTCAGAAACCTTTTGGTTATGTCGCAATCACGAAAATAATCCAACGCTAATTCAGCCTGATAGGACCAATTTCAAATATACATAGAATTTGTATATGAAGTCCTCACCTCAAAATTAATTCTGTATGCAAAGAAATCACTAAAACAAGTCAGAACTATTTCTGAATTCGAGTCTAAAGGTGTTGCGCCACCTCCACTTGGGCCCAAGGGCTTTGTAACTTTCTTAGGGTGCGTGTCTAACCCTAGAGTGACCCTTGGCCACACCTCTCTCTTCTTTAACTCATATATTCACAACTACCCCCTTTGAACTCTTTAGGTTTTGTTTAGATCAGTTTAGCCCCATGTGTAAACTTGTCAGACTCGAGAGCAAAAATTCCGAGATCCTCCGTGTAAATAGCACAAGTCCAGGATCAGTTAGTGCACATAGTGGACAACAAAGATAAATATCAACCATAATGATATTTATTAACTAAAGATGGGCATGATTGCCAAAGTTTACATCCACGGCCAATAGGCCAAATTTAACATAAGCAGTGGAAGAAAAACACCGAAGCGGAAGAAGCCCAACAAGCCTGCCCATAGGCAAACGATAGTAAGATGCAACCTACTTGTTCAAGTCTTCAACATAGTCGAAGTCATCTTCCTCTGTATGATGATAGCAAGGTGAGTACAAACTTGTACTCCGCAAGTCACATGGAAGAATGCAACATATTGATAAAGGCAATAAAGGAAGGCATATAGGGTTATTTGAGCATAAACAACATTTAAAGAAATACAGTAAATAGATTAAAAATTACTGAATTTAAAAAGTAAAAACAATAATTGTAAATGAAAGTAATACCGTTAGTGCAGGTTGTAACATCCTAAATTTTGAATGTTCAAAAATTGGGGGGAATTAAAAATTTTTATTTGCATCGTATTGGCATTTGTAATCTTTGCCATAATCTTATTTGGATTTTCTTCAGATTTGTGCTAAGTAAATAACAACTGGAAATAGTTCTCGAGCACAAACTTGCAACTAAAAATAAATAAGTAAATGCAAGATAATTTAAATGAGGTTTAACCCTAACAACCTAAAATTCACTGTAACTCACTAAATCAAAGCCTTAATTGAAGATTAGAAATAGATGATAATAATTAGGGCCAAGAAATCATTTTTGATTAAAAACTCAGTCATCGTACAAAAAGGAAGGAGAATATGACCTAAAAATCAAGAGGGGTGAGTTCAACCATGAGGAATTAATTTGAATATTAAGTTATTAAATGCACAAAAATGCAGTTTGAGAAATATATATACACACACACACACACGTATGTATGTTTGTATGGTTAAATGCACATGTATATATCCAAAAGTATAGCAAGCGATATTAGAAACTCATACTTAATTAATTGCACTAGGATTCACATTTTAAGCGTGATGCCAAAAATTTGATAAACCCTAATGTAAAATTTGAAAGTCAAATTAAAAAAAATCTAGATTTTAAAATTTTGCCTAGCCTTTACTTTCCTTTTCTCACTTTTTCTCCTTCCCCCTCTCTCCTCCCCTTTTCTCCTGCCGCTGCCCCCCCCCCCCGGGTTCTCTCTTCTCTTCCCCCTTCCCCTTTTCTTCCACTGCGGCCGGGCCCACCCTCTTTCTTCCCTTTTTCTCCATCCCCTGTGCCAGCTCCTTTTTCTCTGCCCCATGCCCGAGCTCGTCAGCCGGCCCTGCCTCCTCTGGCACCAATAGCTCCCGTCCCCTCTCGCGCACGTCGCTGCTCCTGTGCTCCCATCATCCCGCCTGCGCCGCACGTTGCCCCGCACCTGCCCCTGTCGCCATCACCATTCCCTGCTCTGCCGCACCCACGCCATGCCCGGTCCTCGCCGCGCGAATCCCGGCCAGCTGCTGCCGCTCGTTCCTTTTTCCCCAACCATAAAGGCGGCCCAAGCCTCCGGCGCATCCCCTTGCCCCCTCCTTCCTCCGTCAAGCTCTCCGCTCTAGATGACTTTGTGTGCGCCGCCAGCCGCCATCTCGTCCCGGCCAACCCCGGCAAATATTCCGTGAAGTGAGCGCATCATCTCGTACCTACACCCTCCATCTGCCTCCTCGCCGAGTTAATCGAGTTTTTGTTCTCCGGAGCTCGCGGGCCGCCCCTCCTCCCCAACGCTGGCCACCACCGCCGCTTCCACCGCCGTTCTCTCCCCGGTAGGTCCCAGGTCAATTCGGCAGGATGGGAGCGACATCTCGGCACCTCGACGCTATTCCCGCCGTCGGCCAGAGCCCTCCGTCGCCCAAAATCCTCCGCCACGGTGACCTCCTCCGCACCGCCGCCGTACACGCCGACGGCCCACCTCAGTCCCCCTCCGGTTCCACTCACTCGACGGTAGGCTTCCCCTCCACTTCCTCTCACTCGTGCACACTTGAATTCCACCCTTCCCCCACGCCGGCGCCGCCGCCCCCTCTCCACCCCCGACGCCCACCGCCCCGCGTAGCCACCCACCCACCCGCCTCGCCACCACTCCGGCCAAACCGCTGCCACCCTAGCTTTCCCGCCCTCAGTACAACCCGTTTTGAGGCTCACCACCCCCTCCCCGGCCACCGTCCGCCGGCGGCAATGTCCGTACTAAGCGCCGGCCACCTGCTCTGTTTTGCCCCCCCCCCCTTGCCACAGCTCTTCACATTTCCTGCGCTTTCTCAGTCAGCCCTGGCCTTCGGCCCATTTGGCTTAACGAGTGCACTTAAGACACAGAGGCTCCCCAAGGTCCTGGGTTCGATTCCTGTCCTCCCCCGTCTCCCATTCTTTTTCTTTTGTTTTTGTTTTTGCTTTCTTTACTCCATTTTAATTAGGAAAATTCAAGGAAAAATATTAAATTATTCCAAGGAAGCCAACAAGTCTTACTAGGATGTAAATGAAATTGTTTAAGATTTAATATTGGTTAATTACTGTATATGCATAATTAATGTTTCTTTATTATTCGTCTTAATCTAGATATTAAGTGGAGGCAATAATAAAAGAGGGTTCTAAAATTAACAATCAAAAAGACATCCAAATTAAAGTTAGGGAAAATAAATTTGATACCATATTTGACTATAAAAATAAGAATTTAAATTAAAGATTACCCAATTATAATATATACCCTAACCATTAGCATACCATTGGTAAATTCAATCTTAGTTGTAGGATTAGTTGAGAACAATAGTGAAATATAACAATAAATAGCCAGCCAGGCCATCACCTAATGTACATATATGCGATCTCTTCTTTAAAACTTAATTTGCACCAAACCACAACTAAAGATACATAAATTGATAACAACTTTTAATCAGAAGGATATTTTAAGCAGAAATATCATGTTAGAAAAGTATATATATATATATATATATATATATATATATATATATATATATATATATATATATATATATATATAGAGTATAAATAACAGGGGCACCTAGGTGTCTGGACACCTAGTCTCCCTACCTTTGGATTGCTTTTAGATGCGTGCTAGTGTGATTGAGACTTTCCATCCATGATTAAGACTTTCCTTCCATGATTGATTTAGCATGCCTAATATATTACATACCATTGCTCTAGCACGTATCTAAAAGCAATCTAACGGCAGGGAGCCTAGGTGTCTGGGCACCTAGGTGTCCCATTTCAGCGTCCTATATATATATATATATATATATATATATATATATATATATATATATATATATATATATATATATATATATATATATATATATATATATATATATATATATGTGGCAATTATAATGAAGTAACCCTTAAGTCGTCATATGATTAAAAGTAATATACCTAATGTAGCTATGTAAATAGTAGCCATCATTAGCATGTCATCAATAAATAAACCTCAATCGTAGATTTAATCAAATATCGATATTAAAGTATAACCTGGTAGGGCATGCTCAGTCCTAGATAAATAAATTTAAATAGCAACAACAACAATAATAATAACAACAGCAACTAAAATGTACATGAAATATCTACGATACCTAAATCGAAGGGCATCTTTAACTAAATTTAGGTTGGCATGTTTATTAAAATCCCTAGGTCATTTGTAAATAAAATAATCTCATGAATATACCTTTACCGTGACCCATCCTTTGACCTCTATCTTGACAGTTTCCTACCATTCCCCACTTCACTCCAATCACTATGACACCGACAATACTCTGCGTCCGATCAACCTTGTCTCAAATCACTCCTTCAACCATACTAACAATTAATCAAGCTCAGTTGGATTTATTTGGATCTTTTGAGTTATTTGCCTTTATTTGAATTCAATTGCTTAGCACGTAATTAGAAATTGGAGTCCAAAAGAAACAAGGATCAAGCAAGATCAGGATCGAGGTGAAAGAAAAAGACCAAAAGCTCAAGACCATCGCATGAGACAGCTTCGAGTGAGCTCAAGACCGCGGTAAACCGCACAAGGCGAGTCAATACTTTGATCATGTTGAACCTACATTTTCTGCAAATTACTTTTGTTTGAATTTCAAATTGCACGTTGTTATTTTATATGAAAATACATGTTTAATTTGATATTCTAGTTATATGCCCATTATTTAACTTGATTGATATTACACCCCTTTGGAATATTTGAATTTGTGAACCTTGTCGCCCTAGCAAAAATTATAATAGTAACCTTTCGAAAATAAGTCCGTAATTGTATGCCATGCTTAGTATTGCTTAGATACTCATGGGCACGAGAGCGCCCAAGCATCACTTTTAATCCTGAGGAAAATTGGTTGGGCAGTCATGGTGGAAATGACTGGTGTATGTTGGATATGGTTATTTTATATTCCCAAAAACCTCATATTGCTTATTTATTTGGGCGGATGGTTCGGGGGTATGGTGCAAAGGTGCACGAGAGTGTGGTTTGTGATAGAACTGCTCAAATAACCCTAAGGACTGAATCTTGTCATGATCTCCCATGTAAAACAAGTGCAACCACAAGTCTATAAAGTACAACTTGGCCTAGTAGATTTACCGGACCTTGAAAATCATCATCGGTGGAGGAGGTGCGGTAGTGCAAGTGGCAGCCTGTGTGGAAGGCTTGATGGGACATCCGCAGAGGGTTAGGTTCTGCTGTGGCGTGCTAGCAGTGTGGGTAGCCAGCTGCTAGGCGTTTAGAAGGAGAACATCCAGCACAACGTATGGGACCCACCGCAAGTGGGAACGGCCCATAGGGTGAGATAATGGA
The DNA here is from genome assembly GCA_017311315.1 of Dendrocalamus latiflorus. Taxonomy (NCBI): domain Eukaryota; kingdom Viridiplantae; phylum Streptophyta; class Magnoliopsida; order Poales; family Poaceae; genus Dendrocalamus; species Dendrocalamus latiflorus. Next base: position 21,606,460 of record CM029643.1, on the reverse strand, counting down.
AGGGGCGAGGTACTCTGAACGGTTACTGTGATGGTTTGCTCAACCGCACGGCTAAGGAATCGTGCGGGGCAACGAGTGAACTGTCTCTTTTGGGTAAAGTGTGCAAACTCTGCAGAGTCAAAACTATTCGAATAGCCGTGCCCACGGTTATGGGCGGACATGGGAACTTAACTAGATATAGTTCTATTTCAAAAACTTTGTGGGTGGAAATGGAAAAGTGGAGGGCAGTGGAAAGCCTTGATTTGTGTTGCCCTGGGTGTCGTCCCAGTGATAATGTAAGCGGCTATAATGCTGAAGGTCTAGCATATGGTGGAGAGACCATGTAATGGTGGATGGAATCTGGGTCGCTATTATTATTGCATTCTCTTACACATTATGTTTTTGTTCAAAACTGCTAGGTCTCAGTAAATTTCTATGTATTATATTTTTAAATAATGATAATACTTCTCACAAAATAAAGTATCAGGAAGAATAAATAGAGTCGTAAGAAAAGAAAATGGATGTTTGTGGTAAACACATAAAGATGTTGGTGGATTCATGTCGATCATAAAAAGGAAACGATAGTGTGGATTCTGGGAGAAATAAATCGGTGAAGTTAAAATGAATATATAGGCTAGATAGATGATTTAAATGATTTTTGGAGAATTATGGAGTGTGAGAGTAATTGCTGGACTACAACACTGATAAATAATATAAAGTCTTGGGAGATGTTGGTAATGTTGGGATTAATAGAATTGATCGGTTATTAGATGAGTCAATTGAATTTTTGGGAATTTGGAGGTATGATAACAATTCTTGGAGTATAAACTTGATCAATGATATTCTTGGTAGAGGTATACTAGTGAATTAGTTGGAGATAGATAATGGAAAATTTGGTTGATTATTAGAAGAGCAAATTATGGTTTTGGATCAATAACAAAAGGATTGAATTGTTAGAAAGTCCCAATATAAATTTATCGGTGGATTGTATAAATGATGATATTCACTGTTTGGAGTTTTAGACATCACTCAATATCGAAAATGTGAATTCGGTGGATTAATTAAATAATGTCACTCGCTGTTTGGAGTCTTAGATAGCAATCAATAAAGAAAGTGTATATTCGGTGGATTAAGTCAATTATGGCAATCGCTGTGTGAAGTTTAGGCAGTAACTATAACTCTATGATTAAACAATAATAATGCTACTAAAAGTGATTTTTGGCAAATAAAATAACCCGAACCTCTCCTTTGATAAGCCATCCATACTATTTATTTGCATCCTGTGGATTGGCTCGAGGAGCACGGTGGTTTGTGCTCACACTCGCTCTCACAACAAATCCAGAATCAGGAAATCAGATCACCACGCTTCAGCAACACTATTGGTCATGGTGGCAAAGAAGATGAAGATGTCGAGGGCTAGGTCGCGAACCCCCAGTCGGCTGCCTATGGGCATGTCCTGAGGGTCCCACCTGTGTGCTTCATTCCGCTGCTACATTTTATTGATTTCAGGCTAATCGGCCCATGAGTAAGTCTACTATTAAATTTACACTTCCGCATGATATGTATTTTGGTATTCATTTCTGTATCTATGATCACTATCTACTGATCCAGGGAATAGTGCGGTGGAATCACAGAGGATTCCGGATTGTAAAATCTAGGCTCCTACAGCGATGGTATCAGAGCATATCGACTGCAGGTCGTGACCTAGTTGGCCTGGCCGTCAGATTCATAACTAGAATTATTTCTTAAATACCTATTTCCAAAAGTATAGGATGTATTGCTAATTCTCATATATCTTTGATGATTCCCCCTCATCTATATGTTGCATTAGCCATTTGTACTTCTAAAGCCCCTTACCTCGAATTCAAAATGATAAGCCAGCGTGAGTGCTGATATTGATCAGATTACCCCCAAAAACTTCCCCCTTCTGTCTATTGATTAAAAGGAAAATTTTGACCATCTTCTCGTACCCTTACTCAAAAATTTAAGGTTACGAACGCTAAAGATGTTCATGAAGATAAGGTGGTCCTGTTTTACACAGACTATGCAGCCAGACCCTGCACCCTCTTATGTGTGTTTCCTCGAGTAGACGTTGTATTGTTGTAAGATTCTATTTGGACCCTGTGCACTGCCTTCTTGCCTTCAGGTGTCCTATTTTGCAGTCATGGGAAAAGCCTGTTTTGAAAGTGCAAGTGATTTTGTATCACCCCAGCTCTCTGGGTGTGCTCCTTTAAAGTTAGAGTGGGTTTAGATTACCTTATCCCCATGACTCAATCCTTACCTCATGCTATTCCCTCTCACCCTGTCTGCTAAAGGTCAAGTCGGATCTTCCCAAGCAAAGTGATAGATAGTCAAAGCCAAGACAATCGAGGACAGGTAGAGCCTTCATCGCTCTCCAACTAAGAGATTCGGCCAGCACCATGACCAAGACTCGAGGCTCTGTCCTGCTAATAATTTCTCCTTACCTACCGGAGGACCCGTGGATCAAATCGCCACAGGACCCATCATGCCTGGAACTAGAAGATTTGAATAACCACTAGTGATACCCATTTTAAGGGGGTAGCTGGGAAAACTGCCATGAAGAATAATTGTTTTGGACCAAGGTCAATCAAGACCAATATAAGAAGATTTGCAAGACCAGAAGTCTTATAATGATAAGGACAAAAGACCACCATATAAAAGTACCTATCCTTGTATCTGCACCCCTTAGACCGTCTACCCCTAGGGCACAGGCCATTGCTACCCACCTGTCAATATGAAATTCTACAACCGTATGTCCAATAGACGATGTGACTACTCCATTCTATGATGACGTGAAGACAACAATGTCAAAGAGCAAGTATATGGAAGTCTACGACCTATCCAGGAGAACAAGGTTTTTCTCTTTCCTTTTGACTTCTCCAAGTGCTAACCCCTGCTGTGCCGATTTTCATCTCTCTGTGAAGCCAAAGAACTATACGCCGAGCAACACCCAGGCACACGTTGCTAGCCAATATAACCCCACCGTCTCTCTTTTTATTCTACCGGAATCTCGGGGTCGAGATTCATTAAAGGGGGTAGGTTTGTAACATCCTAAATTTTGAATGTTCAAAAATTGGGGGAATTAAAAAATTTTATTTGCATCGTATTGGCATTTGTAATCTTTGCCATAATCTTATTTAGATTATCTTTAGATTTGTGCTAAGTAAATAACAACTGGAAATAGTTCTCGAGCACAAACTAGCAACTAAAAATAAATAAATAAATGCAAGATAATTTAAATGAGGTTTAACACTAACAACCTAAAATTCACTATAACTCACTAAATCAAAGTCTTAATTGAAGATTAGAAATAGATGATAACAATTAGGGCCAAGAAATCATTTTTGATAAAAACTCAGTCATCGTACAAAAAGGAAGGAGAATATGACCTAAAAATAAAGAGGGCTGAGTTCAACCATGAGGAATTAATTTGAATATTAAGTTATTAAATGGACAAAAATGCAGTTTGATAAATATATATATATACATATATATGTACGTACGTATGTATGTATGTTTAAATGGACAGTTATATATCCAAAAGTATAGCAAGTGATATTAGAAACTCATACTTAATTAATTGCACTAGGATTCGCATTTTAAGCGTGATGCCAAAAATTTGATAAACCCTAATGTAAAATTTGAAAGTCAAATTAAAAAAATCTAGATTTTAAAATTTCCTAGCCTTTACTTTCCTTTTCTCACTTTTTCTCCTTCCCCCTCTCTCCTTCCCTTTTCTCCTGCCGCCGGGCCTCCCGGGTTCTCTCTTCTCTTCCCCCTTCCCCTTTTCTTCCACTGCGGCCGGGCCCTCCCTCTTTCTTCCCTTCTTCTCCATCCCCTGCGCCAGCTCCTTTTTCTCTACCCCACACCCGAGCTCGTCAGCCGGCCCGCCTCCTATGGCGCCAACAGCTCCCGTCCCCTCTCGTGCACGTCGTTGCTCCTGTGCTCCCGTCATCCCGCCTGCACCGCACGTTGCCCCGCACCTGCCCCTGTCGCTGTCACCATTCCCTGCCATGCCCGGTCCTCGCCGCGCGAATCCCAGCCAGCTGCTACCGCTCGTTCCTTTTTCCCCAACCATAAAGGCGGCCCAAGCCTCCGGCGCATCCCCTTGCCCCCTCCTGCCTCCGTCAAGCTCTCCGTTCTAGATGACTTTGTGCGCGCCGCTGGCCGCCATCTCGTCCCAGCCAACCCCGGTGAATATTCCGTGAAGTGAGCGCGTCACCTTGTGCCTCCACCCTCCATCTGCCTCCTCGCCGAGTTAATCGAGTTTCCGTTCCCCAAAGCTCGCGCGCCGCCCCTCCTCCCCAACGCTGGCCGCCACCGCCGCTTCCACCGCCATTCTCTCCCCGGTAGGTCCTAGGTCAATTCGGCAGGATGGAAGCGACATCTCGGCACCCCGATGCTATTCCCGCCGTCGGCCGGAGCCCTCCGCCGCCCGAAATCCTCCGCCACGGTGACCTCCTCCGCACCGCCGCCGTACACGTCGACGGCCCAACTCAGTCCCCCTCCGGCTCCACTCACTCGACGTTAGGCTTCCCCTTCACTTCCTCTCACTCATGCACACTTCAATTCCACCCTTCCCCCACGCCGGCGCCGCCGCCCCCTCTCCACCTTCGACACCGGCCGCCCCGCGCAGCCACCCACCCGCCTCGCCACCGCTCCGGCCAAACTGCCGCCACCCTAGCTTTCCCGCCCTCAGCACAACCCGTTTGGAGGCTCACCACCCCCCCAGCCACCGTCCGCCGGCGGCAATGTCCGCACTAAGCGCCGGCCACCTGCTCTGTTTTGCCCCTCATGCCACAGCTCTTCTCATTTCCTGCGCTTTCTCAATCAGCCCTGGCCTTCGGCCCATTTGGCTTAACGAGTGCGCTTAAGACACAAAGGCTCCCCAAGGTCCTGGGTTCGATTCCTGTCCTCCCCCGTCTCCCATTCTTTTTCTTTTGTTTTTGTTTTTGCTTTCTTTACTCCATTTTAATTAGGAAAAATCAAGGAAAAATATGAAATTATTCCATGGAAGCCAACAAATCTTATTAGGATGTAAATGAAATTGTTTAAGATTTAATATTGGTTAATTACTATATATGCATAATTAATATGTCTTTATTATTCATCTTAATCTAGATATTAAGTGGAGGCAATAATAAATGAGGGTTCTAAAATTAACAATCAAAAAGACATCCAAATTAAAGTTAGGGAAAATAAATTTGATACCATATTTGACAATAAAAATAAGGATTTAAAATAAAGATTACCTAATTATATTATATACCCTAACCTTTAGCATACCATTGCTAAATTGAATCTTAGTTGTAGGATTAGTTGAGAACAATAGTGAAATATAACAATAAATAGCCAGCCAGGCCATCACCTAATGTACATATATGCGATCTCTTCTTTAAAACTTAATTTGCACCAAACCACAACTAAAGATACATAAATTGATAACAACTTTTAATTAGAAGGATATTTTAAGTAGAAATATCATGTTAGAAAAGTATATATATGTGGCAATTATAATAAAGTAATCCTTAAGTCGTCAGATGATTAAAAGTAATTTACCTAATGTAGCTATGTAAATAGTAGCCATCATTAACGTGTCATCAATAAATAAACCTCAACAGTAGATTTAATCAAATATCGACATTAAAGTACAACTTGGTAGGGCATGCTCGGTCCTAGATAAATAAATTTAAATAGCAACAACAATAATAATAATAACACTATAATGGTAACTAAAATGTACATGAAATATCTACGATACCTAAACCGAAGGGCATCTTTAACTAAATTCAGGTTGGCATGTTTATTAAAATCCCTAGGTCATTTGTAAATAAAATAATCTCATGAATATACCTTTACCGTGACCCATCCTTTGACCTCTATCTTGACAGTTTCCTACCATTCCCTACTTCACTCCAATCACTATGACACCGACAATACTCCGCGTCCGATCAACCTTGTCTCAAATCACTCCTTCAACCATACTAACAATTAATCAAGCTCAGTTGGATTTATTTGGATCTTTTTGGTTATTTGCCTTTATTTGAATTCAATTGCTTAGCACGTAATTAGAAATTGGAGTCCGAAAGAATCAAGGATCAAGCAAGATCAGGATCGAGGTGAAAGAAAAAGACCAAAAGCTCAAGACCATCGCATGAGACAGCTTCGAGTGAGCTCAAGACCGCGGTAAACTGCGCAAGGCGAGTCAATACTTTGATCATGTTGAACCTACTTTTTCTGCAAATTACTTTTGTTTGAATTATCAAATTGCACGCTGTTATTTTATATGCAAATACATGTTTAATTTGATATTCTAGTTATATGCCCATTATTTAACTTGATTGATATTACACCTCCTTTGGAATAGTAGAATTTGTGAACCTTGTCGCCCTAGCAAAAATTATAATAGTAACCTTTCGAAAATAAGTCCGTAATTATATGGCATGCTTAGTATTGCTTAGATACTCATGGGCACGAGAGCGCCCAAGCATCACTTTTAATCCTGAGGAAAATTGGTTGGGCAGTCATGGTGGAAATGACTGGTGTATGTTGGATATGGTTATTTTATATTCCCAAAAATCTCAAATTGCTTATTTATCTGGGCGGATGGTTCGAGGGTACGGTGCAAGGGTGCACGAGAGTGTGGTTTGTGGTAGAACCGCTCAGATAACCCTAAGGACTGAATAATGTCATAACCTCCCATGTAAAACAAGTGCAACCACAAGTCTATAAAGTACAACTTGGCCTAGTAGATTTACCGGACCTTCAAAATCATCATCGGTGGAGGAGGTGAGGTAGTGCAAGTGGCAGCCTGTGTGGCAGGCTTGAATGGGACATCCGCAGAGGGTGAGGTTCTGCAGTGGCGTGCTAGCAGTGTGGGTAGCCAGCTGCTAGACGTTTAGAAGGAGAACATCCCGCACAATGTATGGGACCCACTGCAAGTGGGAACGGCCCATAGGGTGAGATGATGGAAGGGGCAAGGTACTCTGAACGGTTACTGTGATGGTTTGCTCAACCGCACGGCTAAGGAATCGTGCGGGGCAACGAGTGAACTGTCTCTTTTGGGTAAAGTGTGCAAACTCTGCAGAGTCAAAACTATTCGAATAGCCGTGCCCACGGTTATGGGCGGACATGGGAACTTAACTAGATATAGTTCTATTTCAAAAACTTTGTGGGTGGAAATGGAAAAGTGGAGGGCAGTGGAAATCCCTGATTTGTGTTGCCCTGGGTGTCGTCTCAGTGATAATGTAAGTGGCTATAACGCTGACGGTCTAGCATATGGTGCAGAGTCCATGTAATGGTGGATGGAATCTGGGTCGCTATTATTATTGCATTCTCTTACACATTATGTTTTTGTTCAAAACTGCTAGGTCTTAGGAAATTGCTGTGTATTATATTTTTAAATAATGATAATACTTTTCACAAAATAAAGTGTCAGGAAAAATAAATAGTGTCGTAAGAAAAGAAAATGGATGTATGTGGTAAACACATAAAGATGTTGGCGGATTCATGTCGATCATAATAAGGAAACGATAGTGTGGATTCTGGGAGAAATAAATCGGTGAAGTTAACATGAATATATAGGCTAGATAGATGATTTAAATGATTTTTGGAGAATTAGGGAGTGTCAGAGTAATTGCTGGATTACAACACTGATAAATAATATAAAGTCTTGGGAGATGTTGGCAATGTTGGGATTAATAGAATTGATCGGTTATTAGATGAGTCAATTGAATTTTTGGGATTTTGGAGGTATGAAAACAATTCTTGGAGTATAAACTTGATCAATGATATTCTTGGTAGAGGTATATTAGTGAATTAGTTGGAGATAGATAATGGAAAATTTGGTTGATTATTAGAAGAGCAAATTATGGTTTTGGATCAATAACAAAAGGATTGAATTGTTAGAAAGTCCCAATATAAATTTATCGGTGGATTGTATAAATGATGATATTCGCTGTTTGGAGATTTAGACATCACTCAATATCGAAAATGTGAATTTGGTGGATTAATTAAATAATGTCACTCGCTGTTTGGAGTCTTAGACAGCAATCAATAAAGAAAGTGTATATTCGGTGGATTAAGTCAATTATGGCAATCGTGGTGTGATGTTTAGGCAGTAACAATAACTCTATGATTAAACAATAATAATGCTACTAAAAGCGATTTTTGGCAAATGAAATAACTCGAACCTCTCCTTTGATAAGCCATGCATACTATTTATTTGCATCCTGTGTATTGGCTCGAGGAGCACGGTGGTTTGTGCTCACACTCGCTCTCACAACAAATCCAGAATCAGGAAATCAGATCACTACGCTTCAGCAACACTATTGGTCATGGTGGCAAAGAGATGAAGATGTCGAGGGCTAGGTTGCGAACCCCCAGTCGGCTGCCTGTGGGCATGTCCCGAGGGTCCCACCTGTGTGCTTCATTTCGCTGCTGCATTTTATTGATTTTGGCCTAATCGGCCCGTGAGTAAGTCTACTATTAAATTTACGCTTCCGCATGATATGTATTTTGGTATTCATTTCTGTATCTGTGAGCACTATCTACTGATCTAGGGAATAGTGCGGTGGAATCACAAAGGATTCCAGATTGTAAAAGATCTCACATGTCCATCCCCCCACACTAACCTAACCACGGGCATCCCACCTATACCATTTTTTTCCAAAAGATCTCATATGGATTCCATCCATCCATATGCTTTCAATCTCTCATGGATTCCATCCATCCATAAGCTTTTTATCTCTCATGAATTCTATCTATCCATAAGTTTTCAATCTCTGATGGATTCCCTCCATCCATAAGCTTTCTATAAACCATTTTGTAAATAAAGTCTAATCCATGAAAAACTTTACTCAGCAGACCCATGACCATGGGCACAGCTATCTAGGATAAATTATACACTCTGTAGAGGTTGTACAGCTTTACCCACAATACAAGATCATCTTATGTTGCCACGCGATTAACACACTTCCTTAAGTGTGTGGCAGAGAGATCATGATAAGTCCTTTATAATGCAACGCGTTCAACCTGGCCAAGCCAACACTAAGGTTTCACCCCAGTATGGAATTCACCAGGCCGGGACCCCCTCTTGAGCTGAGTGAGACTTCTCATGGCCTACGCTATGCTCAGTTTTAACCTACGACGAGACTCAGGTTGGGACCCGCAAATTAATCAGCCAGGACTGTCCCGTACCAACTTGTGGTAGTACGATAGGGCCTTGCAACAGTGCTCATAGATCGGTCCTTAATTTGACTTAGACTCAAACCACATACCCCCTGTGCCTGACAACCAACATTGTATCACCGAACAACAATGCATGCCTGCACCCACCATCAAACCATTAGCCTAAGTCTAAACTAGATTTTATATTTTTATTTCAAAATATTTCATAATCCTTCTTACTTATCATTTTGTGTGAAAAAGGTTATCCCAAAACAAAGATTATGTCTAAGCAGGTCTAAGCATTTGATATAAAATTATCTAGTCCACACTAGTGTACTAACTAGAGTTTTATTCTAGCATGACAAGGTATCGGGGAAATTCAATGTCAGTGGAGGTGATAACAAATAGGCATTAACTAAATTTAAAACTGAATTGAAATACGTTGAATAAAATTAAGCTGCAATATAATTTAAACCAACATAATTTTATTTTGTAATCTAGGATCAACATGTTCAAGGAGTGTGACTTGCCTTGCTCTGTAATCTGGCGCGAGATGTCGTCGAAGAATTCTTCCAAATCATCGCAATCTACACATGAAAATTACCTAAGTAAACTCAATAAAATTTGAATAAACTTCAAATAATTAAAATGAGGATAGAAATAGATAGATTGAAATTTTTGATGAATTTAGGAATTTGAATGGACTCAATTGGAGCTAGGACAAAGGAGAACGGGCTCTCAGAAGTTTGAAAAGAGAGAAAAAGAATAAACTAGATTGTTTGGAATTATTTTTCTACTAGAAATCAGATTTATGATGTCAGCCCTGGGATTTTCTTTTTGGTCGAATTATTTTTCTGTAGGAAATTCGGGTTTACGATGTCACGCTGACGTCAGTCCTAGGGTGGATTCTTCAGACAGAGGCTAACATGTGACCCGGTCTATCATGGACCAGGTCCACAAAATGAAGGAACGATGAGGTGGCACATGACTGGCGTGGTGGCCGGCGCCTTGCGTGGTGCCCGCGTGGCACCACGTGGGCTCCCACGTCAAAGCGAGAGCTGACGTGGCCCATTGGCCAGCGGTGGCATGCTGAGCCCAAGGCTCGCTGGCGCTCCGGCGCTTGGCGGTGGCTGCCAAGGCGCACAAAATGGAGAGGAAGGCATAGGGAGCATTCTCTCACCTACGGCAATGCTCGGCTACCAGCGATGACGGCCGGCGGTGAGGTGAAGCGATGGCACGCAGGGGTCTCTGGTGCGGCGATGCTCCAGTGGGACTAGGGCATGGCTGAGGGGTGAGTGAGGTCAGGGGCGACACGACGAAGTTGAGGACGAGGTCGGCAAAGCTCGAGGGCAGCCGGAGCGGCGACGGGAGCTCGCCGGAGTTGGCGGCGGAGCTCGGAGAGAGAGAGAGAGGTCGCGGCACGGGGGTGGAGCGGAGCCCAAGAGAGGGAAGCGACGGCGAAGGGAGGCAATGCGAGGGGAAGAGGTACACAGGGGCCTTTTATAGGGGCGGAGGGGGAGCACGGGCGCAGGAATTTCTCGCCGGAGATGGCGGAGATTGCGGCGGGATTAGGGAGGAGCGGGCGCGGGAATGGTGCGGGGATGTCGGAGGTTAGCACTGGTCACTCGGGGGAGAAGAGAGAGGGAGAAGGGAGGAGATCCAGGCAAGCGAGGTGGCGGCGGTGATGGCGCGGCGGTGCGGGAGGAGGAAGAAGGGTGCGGGAAGAAGAAAGGAAAGGGGAAGAAGGAGGACTGATAAGCGGGGCCTAGGCGCAGAGAGAGAGAGAAGAGAGAGGAGGGAGCAGGCGGCGGGGATTGCAGCCACGTGGCCAGGGAGGAAATCGGGCGGCCGAAAGGAGAGAGAGAGGCGGCAAATAGGGGAGATGGGCAGAGTGGCGGTGTGGCTCAATCTGGGCCGTCCATGCGTCGGCCCAAGAGAGAGGGCGGGAGGATTTGAATTTTATTTTTGATTTTGATTTTCAGAAAAGCCCAAAAAAATAAATAATGGCCTAGAAAGTAGCAAATAAAGCCCAAAAATTTCAAAAAATTCACAGAAATCCTTGGATCCATTTTGGACTTAGATAAAATATTTCCAACTTAATTTGGTATTATATTATCATACTTAAAATACTTTTTAATTTAAAAATAGATTTTAAACTCTAGGAAAACCAGATAAATCAAATAATTAATTTGAAATAGGATTTTACAGAAAATCAAAATATCCTTTTATTTAATAATATTTTTATGCTTTTACTTAAATTAATTTTCAAATCCAGCCTTTTTAAAAGCAGAAAATCAGGGTAATTCAAATTCAAAACTTGGGCAACCAAAATACTTATTTTTATTTTAAACTAAATTAATTTAATTTAATAATTTTTTAAATCAGAAATTGAAATAAATAGATGGGCTGTTATAAAACTCCATGTTATCTCTTGTGTCAACTAGACCAGCAAATTCATGTTACAGAATCTCAACTCTCATTGTGCGAGTTTTATATCTAAAATTGTCAAATTGCTCTTTATCCTTGTTCTTGCTTGTTCTCAATTGCTTGTAGGAATTGATTTTCGTGATCAGGTCAACCGTGTTCTTGGCACGATTGATAATGACTCAGGGTGTGGTGTAGCAATTGTTGGTTGACTTGATCGTGTTTTGGTTGAGTAGCCTCGTCCTCAACGTCATTCTCTACCAATCGAATTATAATCCACTAGAAGATCAGGACCAATCTTAGATCAATTGGTCTGCATTTAATATAGTAAAATTATCACAAATGATTTTAAATACAAATAATCTATGATGACTTACTTATCACAGATGGTTTTTAATACAAATCGTCTGTGAAGTATAACAGATGATTTAAATAAAAAACTATTTATGATATTTCATAATATCACAGACGATGTTCACCATGAACCATCTGTGATATTACCTCTTCACAGATTATTTTTAGCACTGGCAGCAACACAGACAGTCTCTAAACCAAAATTGTCTGTTATTGTATTTAATACTGATGGTTTTAGTTAATCGTCTGTGATGAGGTGTTTAGTATTAGCCTTTCGTAGTAATGCGAGGACATGAGATGCGAGTGGGGTTCAGAGCCGACGACCCGGGCGAAATGGGCAATGCGGCGCAGTGCAACCCAGCAGCTATGCGGGTCGGCCTGCATCCAAATACTAATGGCTTAGAGGGTTTTGTTGGCCTGTAAGTGGGCTATTTTTTCAGGTGGGCTAACAGTTTAGTGGACAAGCCCGCCTCACTTACACCCCCCTCCTCTCCTCTCCTCTCTCTCTCTCTCTATTAGACCAGGTGGTTAGGTTTAGGATATTTTGGTGATGAATAATTGATAATGGTTAATTTGTTATGATAAATAATTAGTGATTTTGTTTAGCATTGTTATACGAGTTGTGTTGCGTGTGTGCGGATTGATGTTGGTCAAGTTTTAACAAACTTGTGCCGAAAAATGTTCTTTGGTCTTTGCATGTGCAGGGTGATCATGGTCGGTGACGAGGTGGACCGGGACTAGGATAGGGAGATCCAAGGGTCAGATGGTCAAGGAAGTCACAAGATGGTCGGGCTCATGTTGGGGCGCATGGAGATCAAAGATGGATGATACGTGTTGGAGCTAAGGTGGTGCGGTCCGGAGGCTACGACACGTGGTGGATGATGCGTGGAGAAGCTACAGGAGGGGCGATCCTGAAGGCTTTGACACGTGACACGTTAGAAAAGTTGGAATTTTGGAAAACATGTGTTAGGAAGGGTTTCGGGTCCCTTTGCTGTTGGAATTGGATTAGAACTCGTGGGCTTAGGTTCAGCCCATATTTTGGGCCCTAGACTATAAGTAGAGATGGGGTTAGGGCTAACTCTGTGGCTTTTGGTGGGACTGATTTCGTGCTAGGGTTTAGGGGTGCTAGGAAGGGCATTTTGTAGCCACCATGATTCAGAAATAAAGTTTAGATCTATTCAGACAAAAAATCCCGACAGTGCGTTCTTTCTCCGGATTGTTCGTTCGCAAGCGAAGCAAAGAAGCATGAAAAAGGCAAAGCGGAGGCGTGAACCGAGCGAAAACAGTGGCGCAGGACACGGCGGCCGGGACGTGAGTGCAAACACAGAAAAAGAAGATGGCACTGATACATGATGGATGAACAGTATACGTGTTTTTGAATAAAAGTTTGTGAGTTTTTTAATTCGTGTATATGATCCTTTTTCCTAGTTTTCTGATTCCTATGAATTCTACATGCATGATCTATGTCTACGTATTTTTCTTGCTTACATACATGAATCAGTTTTGATTAAAAATTGATTACTAGATTGAATGAAAAACGTGCTACACTATCGCTCAGAATCAGATAGCGATCGGGATTTTTTTTTTCGCTACAGTAGATTGCTGCAGTAACTGCAACAGTTACTGATACGGTACACTACGGTAATTGCTATAGTAAAATCAGAAAAAAAAATTCTTTTTTTGTTATTTCTGTTTTTTGCATATTATACAATTAAAACGCAGAAAATTTGAAAAAAAATGTTTCCACTGTGCGCTATAATCATTCACCCCCTTGTGATTGCCATCGACGATTCTACCAGTGGTATCAGAGCAAGTTCCAATGGCGTCAGATCGGGATTGGTTTTCAGGTAAGCCACCATTTTTTGATGGATCAGATTATCTTATTGGAAGACACGCATGGAGGTTTTTCTTCAAGCACAAGGTAATTCTATTTGGTAAAAAATTGAAAATACATATAAAGTGCATGCTGTTGTTACAACTGAAAATTTCTCTGATGTTGAAGCTAATGCTAAAGCTAGAAATATATTGTTGCAAGTTTTAAGTAGAAACGAGTTTGTCAGAATTTCTTACCTTAAATCTGCAAATAAAATTTGGACCACTCTAGCTGATTATCATGAAGGATCTAACTCTGTTAAAGGTGTGCATTAGAATCAATTCAAAAAGGAGTATTCTAAATTTGAGATGAAACCTGGAGAATCAGTAGATGTTCTTTTTTATCGCTTCAATAAAATTGTTAGTGATTTGTAATCTGTTGATGTCACATATTCTGATGCTGACAATGCTCGTCAAATTTTAAATGCTTTGGATATGTCTGTTTGGAATGTGTTAGTCACTACCATTAATCATTCTGTTAACATGGAAACACCCACTTTGAATGATCTTTACTCCAAGATGAAAACACATGTGATTGATGTTTTGGCCAAGATAAACAAGACTAATTCTTTGGGCTTAGTGACTAACCAAGCTAACATTTCTTCTAGTTCTTCTATTGTTTCTTTGTCCACAATGTGCTCTATTTCAGATGAACAATTAGAGAAATTTCCAGAAGGGCAGCTTGTACTTCTCTCCAACAGGGTGGCCAAGGCAATTAACAACAGCAGATTAAGGCAAATAGGAGGTCCAATTAAATGCTATGAATGTGGTGAGCTAAACCACGTTAAGATGAATTGCCCCCAATTGAGGAGTAAGGAGGTCAAAGATGACAAAGCACCAACTCGTCGCTCTCAAATTAAGATTGATCCAAACAAGAAGCACAATTATCGCAGGGCAGTCAACAAGATAATTTCATCACTTGATGAGATTGTTTTGAGTGAAGATGATTCTGAAAGCGATGTTAAGGGCAATGAGAAGAAGGCAAAGGAGGTGGACTTCACAAGGATGTGTTTTATGGCCAACAGTGAGGAGCTCGACAATGATGATCTTTATAGTGATCCTGATGAGGTAAAACCTTCTTATGCTGGTTTGTCTCGTGCTGTGCTTAGACTGACAGATGAGCTTAAGAAGTATAAAAAGAAAATTCAAAATCATAATTTCGTTGTTGAGGGCTTAAATTCTGAAATCAATAGACTTAGAGTTTCTATTTCTGATGATGAATTTTGTGAGTCTTGTCAAGTTTTACATACTGAGTTGGAATATGTTAGAACGATTAATGCATCAAACTTGGTTCAACTTAGTGATGTAACTGTTAAACTTGATGAGTTGAGATTGGCACATGACTCTTGTGGTGAAAAGCTAAAATTTACAAATGATGAAATTGAAAAGCTCAAGTTTAGTTCTTCTAAAAATTTAGAGTCAAGTATTTCAAATGTTCAATCTAAATTTGCTCTAAATGTGAATTGCTAGAAGCTAGACTTAATTCATCACAAGAAACAATTCAACAGATGCTTTATCATAAGATATCTTCTTGCTCTAATTATCCTAAGCTTAACACTGAAATAGAAACTTTGACTAGACAACTTAATGATTTTACTAAAAAAGAAAGATTGGCTCAGTCTAGTGCTTCTAAAAATCTTATGAATGAATCTGCAAAATGCACAACTTGTCCCACTCTAGCTAAAGAGAATGAGTACCTGAAAGACACTTTAGAGAGATTTTCTTTTGGCAAGAAAAATTTGAATATGATTCTAGACAAGTCAAAACAAGTATGAAAAATCGTGGTTTATGATTTAATTTTCTTGAGCATGCCAAGAATAATCCTCCTAAGGTTATTAAGCCTCTTCAACCTGGAAAAATTGAAGTGAAACTTGAACCAAAACAAACTGTGTTTAAATCAGCTGGCTTTGTGCAAAAATCATCGAATCATATTATAGGTGCCAGCTCATTTTCTTAAAAGGATTCTGGCAATGTTAAATTTCAATGCACCTATTATGGAAGAGATGGACACTTGTATGAATTTTGCTTTAGGCGTGCAAAGAAAGAGAAGAAGGAAAGATTGAATGCTTTGAAACAAAAATGTGCAATGTTTTTTGTTCCTAGAACTAATGTGAAAGCTAACTTTTTTGAGAACTTTCATGATGGTTTTAAATCTGCTTCACATGCTATATTGAGATTTAATTCAAATAATTCCTGTTCTTTTTGCCATTCTGGTCACTTATATGCACGTGATTTGGGTTCTAGCTTTGTTGCTCCTATTCGTCGTGTGTCTCAGTACTGGTTTCTTAGATCTTATTTCACTAACCCTAGTACTGTGAGACCAATATTTCCTGTGATGTAAGAATAGCTGACAAGGATAGAGAACATGAACTAGATTGGGTTCCAATCTTTTACATCATTGCTTGATTGGAACACATGATGGTTTTTCACTCTCTTTGATGGCTTCCAAGAGATTTCATTTTCTAAGAGACCATGTTGAAAAGGTGATGTTGTCTTACATCTTGTTAGATTCTCAAGTTGCTGGTATTCTTTCAAAATCACTTGATACTTCTCATTTTTCTCATTTGTGAAGTGAGTTGGATGTGTTACATCTAATGGAATTATTCTAAGGGGGAGCTTGTTGTTTAAAAATTTTAGAAGCTTTGTTTATTATACTTGTCAAATAAATCAATAAGTTCAAGCCATTGAAATTAAATGAGTTGTTTAAATAGAGCTCTCTTTATCATATTTACTCATATGTAGTGTAGCTTTGATCATGACTGGTTATAATTAATTTGCTATATTTGAACTAAAATATGAAA
This sequence comes from Dendrocalamus latiflorus, assembly GCA_017311315.1. NCBI lineage: Eukaryota > Viridiplantae > Streptophyta > Magnoliopsida > Poales > Poaceae > Dendrocalamus > Dendrocalamus latiflorus. The sequence goes on along the minus strand of CM029643.1, from coordinate 21,589,841 downwards.
CAACGGAATACTTTGACTAGATTAATTATAGATAATACTTTACGATGTTCATAAAAAAGGATTAGCTTGATTGTGAGTCTTATTTTAAATCTTGGCTATGAGGCTCGCATGTTTCATATTGCAATCTTTTTACGATCACTCAATTTGGCATGTTATAAAAAATGAGCAATAGAGAAAATTGAAAAGATGTATGCTTTAAGCATGCCATGGTATAAAAAAGGCACAAAAAGTGCACAAATGAAAAGAAGTATGCTTCAAGCATGCCACAATCTAAAGCAAAAATGCTACAAGCATTTCATTATAAAAAAACGTATGCTGCAAGCATGCCACATGCCTATGAATTGAGTGTGGAGCAATAGGTTGTTATATGAGATTGCTAGCTCGTCTGGATTTAAAATTTGCTTCACTTTTAGGCTTTGACTTTTTGTTGTTATATCTCATTGTGCTCTTTATAATTGGTTTGATTATTGTTGAGATGCCTGCTATTAATATAAATTGCTTAATCATACTGAAGACTAGATTTGTCATTACTATATGATATATGACTTTATATGATCTAGATAGCTCTACTAAAAAATATGCCTTGATTGCTTTATTAAATCAATACACGATGACTTGTATAATCTACAAAGTTGCTTAACTTTTACTCTCAGTGCTCCTTCCTAAAATTATTAATTTTTGAAATTTCTTGATAATTACATTGCCAAAGGGGGAGAGATTTGGTGTGCTTTGTGAGAAATTAAAGAGAATAGAGAGATATTGGAGAAATTTGCTAACTTTTCCTCTCTTGTGTTGAGGGGGAGAGTTTTTGAAGAGATTTGAATGTGTGGCTTAAAATGCTTTTTTTGGCTTTAGGTCTTCACTTATATCTATTTGAAGCTAATTCATTGTGCTATCTTGAGGTGTTGTCAATGTATTCATCAAGAGGGAGATTGTTAGACCATGTGGTTAGGTTTAAAATATTTTGGTGATAAATAATTCACAATGGTTAATTTGTTATGATGAAAAATTTGTGATTTTGTTTAGCGTTGTTATGCGAGTTGTGTTGCGTGTGTGCGGATTGATGTTGGTCAAGTTTTAACAAACTTGTGCCAGAAAAATGTTCTTTAGTCTTTGCATGTGCTGGGTGAGCATGCAGGCGATCATGGTCGGTGACGAAGTGGACCGGGACTAAGATAGGGAGATCTGAGGTTCAGACGGTCAAGGAAGTCACGAGATGGTCGGGCTCATGCTTGGGGTGCATAGAAATCAGAGATGGATATATGTGTTGGAGCTACGGCGGTGCGGTCCGGAGGCTACGACATGTGGTGGATACGTGGAGAAGCTACAGTAGGTGCGGTCCTGGAGGCTTCGACACGTGATGCATTAGAAAAGTTGGAATTTTGGAAAACCCGTGTTAGGAAGGGTTTCGGGTCCCTTTGCTGTTGGAATTGGATTAGAACTCGTGGGCTTAGGTTCAGCCCATATTTTGGGCCCTAGACTATAAATAGAGATGGGGTTAGGGGCTAACACTATGGCTTTTGGTGAGACTAATTTCATACTAGGGTTTAGAGGCGCCAGGAAAGGCATTTTGTAGCCACCATGATTCAGAAATAAAGTTTAGATCTATTCGGACAAAAAATCCCGGCGATGCGTTCTTTCTCCAGATTGTTCGTCCGCGAGTGAAACAAAGAAGCGTGAAAAAGGCAGAGCGAACCGAGCGAAAACAAAGAGGTGCAGGACGCGGCGGTCGGGACGTGCGTGCGAACACGGAAAAAGAAGATGGTGCTGATATATGATGGATGAACAGTATACATGTTTTTTAATAAAAGTTTGTGAGTTTTTTAATTCGCGTATATTATCATTTTTCCTGGATTTCTTATTTCTATGAGTTCTCCATGCATTGATCTATGTCTAGGTATTTTTCTTGTTTACATATATGAATTAGTTTTGATTAAAAATTGATTACTAGATTGAATAAAAACGTGTTACGCAATTGATCGGAATCAGATAGCGATCGAGATATTTTTTTTTCCGCTACAGTAACTACTACAGTGCGCTACAGTGATTGCTGCAGTAAATCAGAAAAAACATATGTTTTTTCTTGGTTCTGTTTTTTGCAGATTAAACAATTAAAAGGCAAAAAAATTTTAAAAAAAGTTTCCGCTATGCGTTGTAATCATTAACCCCCTTCGATTACCATCGACGATCCTTTAACTCTCTCTACGGCCACTGCTGATATATTACTTTCAACTTTTCAAGGTCTCTTAATTTAGATGTCTCAACCTCACATCCGAACAAGCCTTCAAAAGTCCAACGTGCAAGAAGAAAGGAAAGCTTTTCTTTTTGGGCTCTTCTTGGACACGAGCGAAGAAAGCTTGATGGTTCACTTGAACTAAGGAAAAAAAAGCTCTTTTATGTTGGCTTTCTTAGTTTCATTCTTGAGCTCGGCTGGTATACCGTGGACAACCTCTCCTATCACTACTACATAAAGTCTAATACTAGACATCAAACCACAGATAGTTTGACAAAACCGTCTGTGACCGACACTAACACAGACGGTTTTAATTTGGACACCGTCTGTGTTGATGGCGTCGGAGAAAACGAGCATCACAGACGGTTCTTATCAATGAACCGTCTGTGATATTCCAGTATCACAGATGGTTTTTATTTAAAACCATTTGTAATAATCTGGAATTATCACAGACAGATTTTTATTAAAAACCGTCTGTGATAAGCTGATTATCACAGACGGTTCATATTAAAAACCGTCTGTGATAATTCCAAGTGATAATCTGGAATTATCACAGAGTTTTTTTATTCTGGAATTATCACAGATAGTTTTTTTATTAAAAACTGTCTGTGATAAGTTGATTATCACAGATGGTTCATATTAAAAACTGTCTGTGATATGTTTCCCGCCTTGCAATTCCCCAAAATTTCATAATTTCCCGCCTGAGTCCGAATAGAATTCAGTTTTGAGACACCTTCAGTAAAACGGGCATAACTTTTGCATACGGTGTCCGTTTTCGACGTTCTTGTACTCGTTGGAAAGCTAACGATGAGCCCGATCCAAAAAAAATGATCAGCTTGTGCCTGTTGCCCTCCAAGACTCTGAAAATCTGCTATCTTTGGACCTAAACCTGCGTCGCAAGTTTTTTGTTTCTGTTTTTGCCCTTTTTCTTGGTCTTCCTTTCGAAATTTGGATTTTGCTTCAACTGAAAATTTGTAGATCTCATCGAAACCTTTCAAATGAATATATATAAGCCATATAAAACTTTGCTATTTTATCTTTTCAAACTACTTGTTTATATTGCATTAGTATATAAAATTTTGTGCTCTAATTCACAGATGGTTCTACCTACCAACCGTCTGTGATAATCTGACCGTTGGGCCTGTCGATCCTCCTCAACCCAATCCTAGCCAATAGAAATCCACCAATCCTCACCCCACGGATTGTAGCTCCGCCTCTCCATTCCTGCGCCAAAAAATTTCGCACTCCCTCCCCTATAAATAATCATCAGAACCCGGCCTCCTTTCTGTTCTCTGTGCTGTTCTCCTCCTGCTTGCTATTCTCCTCCTCCTCCTTGACCCATACCATAATAGCCCCACGAAGCAGACGATGCACAAGGCAGCGCTCATCAACGCCGACGATGGTGGGTGTCAAAGACATCCAGCTCATGCGCTGCATCAGGGGCAAGAAGGCCTAGGCATAGAGGATCTTTGCTTTTCTCTGTTCTTGTTGTGTTAGCTAGATGGGCAACCTGTTTGTTGTTCTACTCCTCCTTGTTGTTTGTTGTTTGTCTGTCTGTTCTTGTAATGGTATGCTCTAATCTTAATAAAAATAAAATGTGTAATGTGTTTCATACTATATTTGCTTGTTTTTATTTCAATTAATTGAATTGCGAAATGGATGTTTTATGTTTTGAAATGAATTGAGATGTGAATTGGATGTATATATGTACATGTTGACCTACTTGTTTCAGAGGGCATGGCTAGCATTTCCTGAGCCTAACCAATAAACAGAAATAGTTAAAACCCGTCTGTGATATATCAATATCACAGACGGTTTTTCACTAAAAACCGTCTGTGATATTGATATATCACAGACGGTTTTTAACTAAAAACGTCTGTGATTATAAGCTATCATAGACAGTTTTTACTTACAAACCGTCTATGATTATCAGCTATCACATATGGTTTTTAGTTACAAATCGTCTGTGATATTTACACCACAGACGGTTCGAAAACCGTCTGTGATAACTTTCGATTATCACTGATCCATAAATTCAGACGGTTCAAAAAACCGTCTGTGATGACGTTTTTGAACCGTCTGAATACGGTTTTCTGTAGTAGTGTATTTAGGGATGAAAACGGAACGGAAATACCCCGTACCGAACCGCATCGTTTTCTACATTTGACCCGATCGAATTCGTATTTTCGGACAAATTCGAATTCGGTTCGAAATACGGAATACCAAATTCAAAAACGGAGCGGAAACGGTTTAGACGTTTTCCGACCGTTTTCTACTTTTCTACATTTTATTCGGAATATACCGTATTGTAAATACGGTTTAAACCGAATTTGGCCCACTAGAAGACCAGATCTCACCGTCAAGCAGCCCAGGCACCCAGCGCCCCAGCCCAATTCCCTCTCCGCAGCTCGCCGGGCCGCCCACTCTACTCCACCTTCCTCTACCTCAACGCCGCCATCTCCGCCGCTCCTCCACCTCCGCGCCACCACGGCCGCCGACGAGGCCGAGCCTCTCTCTTCCTCTCTCCAACCGCGCCTCCTTGCCTCTCTCCGCCGCTTCTCCGGCAGCTCTCCCCTCCGCTCTCCGCCGCCTCCCAGCTCCACCGCGCCGCCACACCAACCGCGCCGCCCCTCTCCTCTTGCCCGACTCCGGCGCCGCCCCTACCTCTCTCCGCCGCCTCTCCTCCCTACTCCCTTCTTCTCCACCAACTGCTCCTCCGCAGCCTCTCCTCTACTGCTCCACCTTAGCGCCGCCTCTTCATTCTCCACCGCATCTCCCTCTTCCTCTCCTTCCACCGCGCCTCTTTCTCCATCTCCGCCCCCGCTGCTCCTCCTTCTCCACTCCCTTCCTCTGCCGACCTCTTCTTAGCCCCGCAGATCCGGCGCCATCGCATCTCGCCTCCACCCGTGCGCCCAATCTCCTTGCTGCTCCTCACCGCGCACCTCGGCGCGCCACCAGCATCTCCCTTCTCCGCCTTCATACGCTGCCGCTCTTACATCTCCAGCCACCGAGCTCAACTCCGGGGCCACCGACGGCCTCACCAGCTCACTTCACCGACGGTCTACTTCATCGACGGCCACTGCTTCTTCTACGCCGCCTGCCGCCACCACTTCGCCGACGGTCTACTCCACCGTTCACCACCACGCCGGCACCGCTCCTCATCTTCACCGACCCAACTGCTCCCTCTGCTTCATGTTCTTCAAACGGTCCATTCCAGTTCATCTTGATTTTCTTCTAGTTCTCAATTACTGTTCATCTATTTTCTTCTTTGTTGATCATGTATGCACTATGATTGTGAGATGAGAACTGTGATTGTGCATGTGCTCACTGATCTGTGATTGTGGTTTGAGATCTATGCAATGCTTTTGTGATGTTTATGTGATTGTGAGATGATCACTGTGATTGTTGTTTATGTAATCTGCGGCATTTTTCAAGGGAATTTTACTGCCACTCTGTCAGGTAACCCTCTTTACAGTAAAGAGTTACTTAGAACACATAGCATATCCATTTCCTTTGTTATGTGCAATCTGGGCCATTAGTATCTCACAGTTTCTTTTGGATGGTGCATGAGCCATTATTATCTCTCAGTTTCTTTTGGATGGTGCATGATTGCATTTCTTACCCAGTTACGTTATGTCGTAAAAATTCTAGCAAGCTCCATGCCCAACCCAACAATCTGTGATTCAAAGGAGTTGTATTGTCAATCATGTAACCATAAGGCATTGAACAACAGCTATTTCCTCTTTCATCTACTATGTCTACCGGGTCTCACTTGCCTTTTGTCACTCCATAATCGCATATGATGACTGCAGGAAAGGAATTGCACTCTACGTGAAGCAGTAATTATTGGTAGTAGTATCCAGAAAGTCACCATTCCTCCACTCCATGCAAGGTTAGCTGAATATAGTATAAGATTCATGTCTAAGATGGTTGTGGAGTTGATGTCTTATCTCTACTTGACATTTTGATGCAGTGCAGCATTAATGAAACTAGCAGAGATGGAGTACTGTGGCACTACTAGGTAAACTGTGGCACCTTGAAGTCTCTATTCTCATTATGCATAGAATTTAAGATTTCCATAATTTTGGCCAATAAAGTTTTATTTTTGTGACTAAGCAATATGTTTTTTGGTCAGTGAACATTACCAGTTGAATGACATTTCTTTTCGTACATATCAACTGTTGATATAGTATACGGATTATAGTTGATTAACTATTACATGATGCAGAAAAATTACAATACTCTTTACTTTACCTCTCCTTTTGCCTATGTTTGTCTGCAAATTTATATAATGTTTTCTAGGATGATGTGAATTTATATCTTCTTTTAAATATATAGTTGTTACTTGTCCTAATATTTTTTTAATAGCTTATTATTACCTTGAGCATGCTGTAACCTAATCTATCTCTTGCAGTTACTTTATCAAGCTATTTCTAGATAAGAAATACGCTTTGCCGTACCGTGTGCTTGATGCAGTTTTTGCTCATTTCATGCGGTTTCTTGATGTACAGAGGATCATGCCTGTTATATGGCATCAATCACTGCTTGCTTTTGTGGAAAGGTTAGTGATGGATGTGTAAAATTATTATATGTACTTGTTAATTATTATATGCATTTGAACTTGATCATGCACTTGGTAATTGTTATGTACTTGGTCACTTGTTAATTGTTATGCACTTGGTCCTACAGGTCGGTATTCCGTATTTAATTTTCGTATACCGACCGTGTTCGACATAATTCCGCTCGAATTGGTTCGTTTTCGAAATTCTCGATATTCTGTAAGTTCGCGTTCGTTTTTGTGTCCGGCTTTACCGCTTTCGCTTTCGTTTTCGTATTCAAATGTAGAAGTAGAAAACGGTTGAGGAGTTTTCCGACCGTTTCCGACCGTTTTCATCTCTAAGTGTATTGTTGTTTCATTCACCTAGAAATTAAGTGTAAAATGAAATCACACCTTTAGACGTGAACGATAAGTGTATATCTTTTTTACGATTTTCTTTGAAATCAGACGAGAACCAAGCATGCCCACGCAAAAGATCCACACAAATCGTTGCCCACGCCGAAGATCCAGTCTGACTCCAAGCTGGAAAAGATAAAAAGTTTTCTTGCGTATCCTGATCGCACAGCTAAGCGAAGCTTTTCGATGAGATATGTGTTGCAACAGCGCATTGAAATGCTTAGCCTGGGTAAGAGAAAAGAATCTGAGGGCGTGTTCGGCTGGCCACAAGCCGGTTGGTTTTTCGCAGCTGGTACAGTATCTAACTTTTAAACGGAGTATTTTTTTCAAGACGGGGTCTACAAGTTAAATGTAGTACACGTTAAAAGCACAATATCTGTCCCAGCCAAAATCGCAAGTGAGTATCGATTTCTCCGTAATCTGTACCGTAAACAGCCAAAATTCAAAAATTTTAATCAAAAGTCAAAAGCCGTAGCAAAAAAGAACAGGCCCTCAGAGGTACATGTACTTCAGCCAAAATTCAAAAATTTTAATCAAAAGTCAAAAACCGTAGCAAAAAAGAACAGGCCTCAGAGGTACATGTACTTCTGTCAAGAAGTCAGTGCTCCTACTTAATTACTTTGTGTTCTTTCGAAGTGGTACGACACAGAATTGCCGCGCTACACCGCACGGGCTCTCGCACCAACCAGATCGGCGACACGCGGTTAGCTTTACTCCCCCGGCGAGAGCGGCGCGCGGAGGCACAAGCTGTCACGCAACTAACTGCATTAACTCCCTTCCCATCCCCACCGGCCACCACCTAACGCATGCGCGCTCGCCGTACTCGTATCACTATCGCTCCTAGCTGAGCTGAGTCATGCATCCGGCCGACGACTCCCATCAATTATCACTTGCAATCTATTGCCACATATACCAATGACGTGTGCTAGCTGCTGATCAGTTCGATTTGCAAGGATAGCTCATAGCTAGCAGCAAGAGCTTAAGCGGTGGCCGGTAGGTGCGGCGGTCGATGGCGGGGGAGGCGGTGCTGGACAGGGTGGTCTTCGCGCTGAACGGGCGGCGGTACGAGGTGGCCGGCGGCGACGTCGACCCGTCGACGACGCTGCTCGAGTTCATCCGCACACGGACGCCCTTCAAGGGGCCCAAGCTCGGCTGCGGCGAAGGTACGTACACGTGCATGCGAGCTTCTTGCTAGCATAAGTTGAGGATCGATCGGTACAACTGTCGAAGCATGAAATTCCGTACGTGTACGCATGGAAACATCATAAACTTGATTTTTGTCAGTGCTTTTGCATCGATATATGTGTGTGTTACTGAACTTCTGATCCGAGCAACCTTTGATATCACTTCTGATCCGAGCAACCTTTGATATCCCCGATGAGAGCAAGTCTTAGAGCAAGTCCAATAATAGAGCCAAGTGCTTGGCTATAAGTCAAGTTATAAGAGCCAAGTTATACAATAGTTTATCTTCTATTTGTCTACAAAAGTTTTTTTTATTATTATATGGTACCAAGTCTCACATTCTCTTTCCTACTCCTCCTCACATACATTTATTATCTGGGCCCACCACTGCATAGGCTCCCGTGTGCAGCTTGTTGCTTGCATGAGAGCCAAGCTCTCCTCTCTTCTCTCCTCCACATCAGCAAAAATGCTGACTAGCTTGGCTATAAGACCATTATTGTACTTGCTCTTATAATACAGCCTTCAGCTGGCTGTATGAATACTTACAGCTCACTTTTCAGTTTACTCATATAGTAGTTACAGCCAGTTGAAGACTGTATGACCTACCCCTTCCTCTCACAAAGTTTCTTGGTTCTTGTGCTTCAGCTGGCTGTAAGCTTACAGCCCACCTCTCTTCTCTCTCCTCCTCTCTCTCCTCCACCTCAGCATACAGCTAACTTACAGCCTCTTATAATACTTGCTCTGAAGAGGTGTAATGTGTCCATTTAATGCATGACCAGTTACCTGCTATAAGCTAAAATGTTTTCGTCTAGTTGGTAATGGAGACGTTTGATATCGAGATCATTCGATTCTTTTGGTACCGACATGCATGTCTTTTCCAAGATAACTAGGTAAGATACTAGCACATGGATTTTGTGCACTTGCGCTTTTGCATCCAAGGTTATCATAACCTCGATCCGTATCGTTTGATCCGAAGATGCCACGGTGCTGTCAACCCGCTTCAATTCAATGGATCAGTAGTGTCAACCCGCTTTAGTTAGGAATATAAAATAGTTGTCCTGACCTTATAGGCCCTGTTCTTTTCAGCTTCTAAAAGCTGCTTTTCGGCTTTTCTACAGTAACTAACTTTTAAACGGAGTATTTTTTTAAGATAGTGTCTAATAGTTAATTGTAGTACATACTTTACTAACTTCATTTATATCGGCAAAAATCGCATGTGAGTTTCAGTTACTCTGTAATCTCTCATACAAACAGCCTAAAAGTCATAAGCCGCAGCCAAAAGCCATAAGCCGCAGCCAAAAAGAACAGGCCCATAATCATTAGTTTTGGAGGACGATACTACCGACACGAAAACAGCCCTAATAACCTTGTTTGCATCCATTACAGTTTCTACGTGAGAATATGTATAGTCTTCCTGACTAGTAAAAAATTACGGACTTAGAACTTGTTAGAAGATATGCTCGTACAAAGTATCGTTCATAAAGATTATAATATGTTCACTATAACACACCACGAGCAAGGGTAAATTATATAATTGATTGAAAATACTTTTTGCCAAAAAAATATCATGCATAATACTAGAATAAATGGCATAAACATAACAATAATTCTTTAACACGGCATAACAAAGGTACATATATTACCAATTTTCTTGCTGATCAAATAAATGAAATTTTAAATCTATTTTAATAGAAGGTTCGATCACATCATAATTGATTCACTATTCAATAGACGAGGAACGATGCAAATTTACTAGGGACAGCTTGACAAACTAAATTAAAGCACTGCTTCTGCGCATCAAGTTTTGCAAACAGAGGTAGCAGGTGTGCGGTGGTCCATTCATTAATTCTAGTGCGTGTTGGCATGAAGAATTGTACGAATCTCGCAGTAAAGTCAATTTTCCAAGAAAATGTCAGATTCTTTCGAAAGAACAGGTAGTCATTGATAGCTAAGCAAATCCCTTTTGATAAGGGGGTTGTGTTCTTTCTCTTACATGTTTCCAACGTCACTTCTCTTTACAGAAAAACACCACTTCTCTTGTTTCTAGCGTGTTAGGTTTCCTTTGACAGGCTGCAACTTGTAGAAAGTTTGCATAAGATACGTCTACCTTTTGATTGTTTTCTATACTCGTTTACGTAGATAGGTCGATCTTTTGACTTCCCTATAATGTCACATTCAGTAACATTTGTTTAGTTCATCTGAAACGTGCTTTTCTCGTCTGTCCTCAGAACAACCCCAAATGACCCAAAATACTGTTGATGCTGATCCAATAACTGGGTTTTATCTGACTCATTCGTTTACATTGAGATTAGCTATTCTGTACTATTATATAAAGAGGAGTTGGTGGTCGTCGGTGCATTCTCCCTCCTCTCTTCTTAGTCGTCTGATCTAAACACAAAAATCTTGATCATCTATATCCCATCCCTCTCACACTAACTATCCCTCCTCTCCACTTCCACCATCGGTTATTCCCCCACGCTCTCATTCTCTACAGATCTCTCTCCCACGCTCTCTCCCTCGCAGACCTGTCACTCATCTCCCCTCTCCCTCCTCGCTGCCCATCGGGCATCTCCTCATCGCCACCGCCCTATCTCCCCTCTCCCTCCTCACTAGCCACCGAGCCTCTCCCCACCGCCGCTGCCCCATCTCTAATCGCCCTTCCAACCAAGATTTTTCGCTACATGAATAGTGCGACGAAGCGATTCGGTGGCACGACGTTCGGCGACAATGGCTAGTGGATCGGAGAGAAGGGCGCTCGGTGATGGCGGCCAGTGGATCTGAGAGGTATGCTCGGCGACAGCAGCCGGTTGATCTAGAAGGCAGCGATTGATGGTGGTCGGTGGATCCAAGAGACAGGCACTCATAGACGGCGGCCATTGGATATGATGGCCGCCCCTGCTCCCTCCTCGCCCCACCCTCGTGGCACTGCGTTGCCACGGTTCTCTTGCCCCTACCTCACCCGCCCCTGCTTCTGCTATTGCTCGGTGTCGCAAGGAGGCGATAACTTCCTCTTCCTACGCCTGCCCACGTGTGGCTCTCCCCTTACTGTCGCCACCCAGCGGTTGCTCGCCCGGTGAGCCTCTCTACTTCCTCCTGCTCTTCGCTCAGAGTCTGTCGCGCTATTTGGCGATTTTGGTCTCTTAAGCTAGTCAGTGCTCTGCTCAGAGAGACCCGTAGATTTTTCCCCCTCCCTCGATCAACTAGCTACTCGGTGCATATGCCTTGCGACTTTACTACAACGATGTTGATGATTCCTTTGTGCTCTGTGTGTGTTTGCAAGGCGAGTTTTTCTGTTAATCTTGATGATTTATAAGTGGTCAAAGCCACACTCGAAGGCGTGGTCGAACCAGTCCTCGAAGCCATGGTCAAAGCCACACTCGAAGGCGTGGTCGACGCAGCAGTCGAAGCTGCAGTAGTCGCAGTTGAACACTCTGAGTAAGTGAGAAGCCGTGGTCGAAGCATCGAGATGATGAGCCATGGTCGAAACTTTGAGTTGATTAGATGCGTTGTGGTTGAAGCTTCGAGTTGATGCACTGTGGTCGTTACTACCAGTTTGTGTGTGCGGTCGCTAAGACCAATGTGTGTTAAGTCGTTACGACCGGTGTGTGTTGTCGAAGCGACCACAATTTGTGTGTAGTTGTTATGACCAGGAGTAGCCATGGTCGTAGAAGCCGTGGTCGTAGTAGTAGTGCCCGTGGCCATGGTCATAGTTCCATCAAAGTCCCTTCACTATCGCTCCAGGATGTAGTGTACATAAGTAGTATTTGACTCTTACAAGTCAAAATATGCAAGAGTCAGTAAGTATATGTGTGTCTTGTATAATTACGTGTGTATCTATGTATCCAAAATAAAGACTCGAATTTACGAGTCAGAGTATGTAAGTCTGTAAGCATATGTGTGTATAATTATCTATGTATCCTAAATAAAGACTCGATCTTACGAGCCAAAGTGTGTAAGAGTCTGTAAGCATATGTGCGTAAGAGTCAGTATAGGTGTCTCTTGATATGTTGCCATGGTCGTAGAAGTTATGGTCGTAGTCGTAGCGCCTGTGGCCGTGGTTGTAGCGGTTATGGTCACGTGCGATGGTCGACATCTTCTAACTTACGACCACGAGGTGTGGTCGATGTCTTCCGACTTATGACCATGAGATCATTGATGTCTTTCGAATTAAGACCACGAGCCCTGGTCGAAGGCTCCTGATTTAGGACCCTGATCGATGGTTGACCGCTGCCAATGTACAACCACAAGCAATGGTCGACTGGTCCCGATCTACGATCATGCGCGATGGCCGACGGCTTCTGACTTACAACCACGAGGTGTGGTTGAGGGCTTCCAACTTACGACCACGATGTGTGGTCGATGGCTTTCGACTTACGACCACGAGGTGTGGACGATGTCTACCGACGTACGACCATGAGGTGTGGTCGAGGGCTTCTGACTTACGACCATGATGTGTAGTCGATGGCTGTCGACTTACAACCATGACGTGTGGTCGATGTCAGCCGATGTACGACCACAAGGTGTCCTCTATGGCTTCCGATGTACGACAATGAGGCGTGGACGATGTTACCCGACCTACGACCCCGAGGTGTGGTCGAGATCTTCCAACTTACGACCACGATCGATGGTTGATCGCTGCCTACATATGACCACTAGGGATGGTCGCCCGCTCCTGACCTACAATCACGTGTGATAGTCGACAGCTTCTAACTTACGACCATGAGGTGTGGTCGATGTCTTTCGACTTACGACCACAAGCAATGGTCGATGTATTCTGACTTACAACCACGAGGTGTGGTCGAGGGCTTCCAACTTACGATCACGAGTGATGGTCGATGTATTCCAACTTATGATAACGAGCGATTGTCGATGTACGAGGTGTCCTCAATGGCCTTCGACTTATCACCATGAGGTGTGCTCGAGGGCTTCTGACGTATGACCACGAGGTGTCCTCGATGGCTTCTGACGTACGAGGACAAGGTGTGCTCGAGGGCTCCCGACCTACGACCATGAGGTGTGGTCGATGTCTGCTAACGTATGACCACGATAGATAGTCGACCACTGAATACTTACGAGGACTACTGATGGTCGCTTGCTCCCGACCTACGATCATGCACGATGGTCGACGGCTTCCAACTTACGACTATGAGGTGTGGTCGTAAGTTGTGGTCGAAGTCGGTGGTCATAGCCCGTGGTCGTAGTCAGTGGTCATAGCCTGTGGTCGAAGTTGGTGGTCGTAGCCTATGGTCGAACACTGTGGTCATAGCCAATGGTCATAGCATGTGATCGTAGCTGGTGGTCATAGCCCGTTGTCATAGCATGTGGTCATAGCCAGTGGTCATAGCTCGTGGTCGTATCCTGTGGTTGTAGCCGGTGGTCGAACACAGCGATTGTAGCTAGTGGTCGAACACTGTAGTCATAGCCAGTGGTCGTAATCTGTGGTCGTAGCTAGTGGTTGAACATCGTGGCCGTAGCCAATGCTTGTAGCCTGTGGTCGTAGTCCGTGGTCATAGCGCATGGTCGTAACCAGTGGTGGTAGACCATGATCGTAGCCAGTGGTTGAACATTGTGACAAGCCAATGATCGTAGCTCATGGTCGTAGCCCGTGGTCGTAGCCTGTGGTCGAAGGTGGTGGTCGTAGCCCATGGTCGTAGCCGGTGGTCCAAGATGGTGATCATAGCCAGTGGTTGAACACTGTGGTCGTAGCCAGTGGTCATGGCCCATGGTCGTAGCCAGTGGTCGTAGCTAATAGTCTTCGCCAGTGGTCGTAGCCTGTGGTGGTAGCCCGTAGTCATAGCCAGTGGTTGAACACTGTGGTCGTAGCTAGTGGTCGTAGCTCATGGTCGTAGCCTGTGGTGATAGCCCGTAGTCATAGCATGTGGTCGTAACCAGTAGTCATAGCCAATGATCGAACACTATGATTGTGGCCAGTGGTCATAGCCTGTGGTCATAGCCCATAGTCGTAGCCTATGGTCATAGCCAGTGGTCGTAGCCGATGGTCCAAGATGGTTGAACACTGCGGTCGTAGCCAGCGGTCATAGCCCATGGTCGTAGCCCGTGGTCGTAGTCGGTGGTCGAAGACTTGGTCCAAGAGGGTGGTCGTAGCTAGTGGTCTAACACTATGGTTGTAGCTAGTGGTTGTAGCTTGTGTCGTAGCCCATGGTCATAGCCAGTGGTGGTAGCCCATGGTCGAAGACGGTGGTCGTAGCCAGTGGTCGTAGCTTGTGGTCAAAGATGTGGTCATAGCTAGTGGTCGAACATTGTGGTCATAGTCAGTGGTCGTAGCCTGTGGTCGTAACCTGTGATCATAGCCTGTGGTCGAAGCCCATGGTCGTAGCCTGTGGTTGAAGCCCGTGGTCATAGCCAATAGTCGAACATTGTAGTCGTAGCACTGTTTGTCATGCGAATACCAAATTTAGCCCCCGAATCACCATAATTCCATTTTTAGCCCCTTCCTGAGCACGGGACTATGCGAGCGCGACACGTGTGCAGTGGTGCGTCGGGGAGTGCATGACTCAAATAGTGCGGTCGGGGGGAGCGCATGACCAGGGGCGGAGCCAGGATCCAGACAAAGGGGGGGCCGACCCGCCAAGGCGCCGGCGTCATAGGTCCTAGGCGCCGTGTGTCGGCAAAATTAGACATACACATATATAATTAAACATACACATATATATTGTCATATAAATTCAATCATAACACATATGGCAAAATAATGTAGCATACGTCTAGCATACTGAAAAGACTCTCTCAGTGGTCGCTGTTGATACTGGAAGAGTTATGACTAATCTTAGCAATCTATCGACCATTGGATAAATAGAATTTTTACCTAATCTCACTAGTCCCTTTGTTAGATCAGCAAGTGATGGCAATGTACTTAGCTCTAGATGGTTGCATACATCAAGTTGAAAATGTGGTAGTTGACACTCCAATTGAGCTTGATCTTGACTTGAAAAATCAGCGGGATAGTACTTTTCCACCAGAGTACTTATCTTTGAAATGTCAAAGCCATCTTTTCTTGGATCTAGTGAGGCACAAAGTGATAGAAGCTCTGTTGCTTGAGAACTGAATCGATCTTCTAACTCAATCAATTGTTGGTCGACCGCAACATTAAACACATCTATTTTATAATGGTGAAGAGTGGTGCTATTATCATTTTTGTTCCGAGATTTGGTCACATCCACACACCTACAAATTGCGACATGTAGTTAAACAAGTTAGATATGTACCATAAGAATAAAAAATATGTATTTATGCTCATATTAAAAAACTGAAGGTAAGATAATAACTTACTTGCGATTTAAATCCGAAATCTCAATCTCGTGCTTGTCACAAAAGGCTTTCACCTCCTCAAGAAGTGGTTCCCAGCCATCATTTCTCAAGTCACTAAGCGATGATTTTGTGTTAGAAATGCAGGGGCCTAATTGACTGTGATGAAGGGTGATTAAGGGGTCCTATTAATACATTTGGTAGACCATTGGGGGGGGGCCAGGCCCCTGCCCGCCCCCCTTGTCTCCGCCCCTGCGCATGACTCAAACCGTGGTCGTGAGCGTGGTCCTTGGTCGTGAGCATGGTCGTAAACCATGGCTTACGGCCATGACCATGGCTTATATGACCACGTTCACAACCACGGCTTATGATCACGCTCACGAACACGGCT
The DNA here is from genome assembly GCA_017311315.1 of Dendrocalamus latiflorus. Lineage (NCBI taxonomy): Eukaryota > Viridiplantae > Streptophyta > Magnoliopsida > Poales > Poaceae > Dendrocalamus > Dendrocalamus latiflorus. Next base: position 21,573,815 of record CM029643.1, on the reverse strand, counting down.
TACGACCACGCCTTACGACCACAACCATGCCTTATGACCACGACCACGGCTTATACAACCATGCTCACGATTAGACCAGTACACGGTTTGAGTCATGCGCTCCCCAACTGCACCACTGCAGACGTGTCATACTCGTGTATTCCCGCGCTCAGGGAGGGGGCTACAAATGGAGTTATGGTGATTCAAGGGCTAAATTTGGTATTTCCGTCAAACAGTGCTAAAAACGACCAAAGTTCCCATTCTCCGTGCCGCAACTCTCGAGTCCTCTCCCGCCATTCTCCGCGCTGCCGTTCTCCACGTCGCTACTCTCCCCTTCCCCCAAGCAGCATAGATTCTCCTCCCCACCGAGTTCTCTCGCCCCATTCTCCGCGCCGCCACTCTCCCTTCCCCCGTCCCAATCCGCGCCATGTCTCCTCACCGAGTCGTCTCCCCCTCCCACCATCCTGATCCGCGCCGCTATTCTCCCCTTCCCCCATCCCGATCTGCACCCATCTCTCCTCATCGAGTCCTCTCCCCCAATCTTCTACTCCGCCTCATCCCCCGTCGTTGTTTCCTCCTCTCTACCCCTGGCCGCATCCAACCACGCTCCTCTCCCACTCACGTCGCTGCCTTAGACACGCACGCTCTGACCCCTCCCCCGCCGCAGCCACATCAACCCCCTGCAACTCATCTAAATCCAGCCAGATTTGGTGACCTACGCGATGTCGCCTCACAGCGCCACCCCCACTTCCAAGTCACCGCCACCCACAGGACTCACTCCAAAATGCGTATAGCGACAAGCCTTGACACTCCTTCACCGATGTGACGGCATGACCTAGCGCGCAGTAATAGTCGACCATGGCAACGAAAGTGCGGCATGGGTTCTGGTGTGCATCAGCTGAGAACAAGGCAGAGCCAGAGCAACTGCAGTCTCAGCAGTTACAAAGTGGTGAGTTATGTGGCCAATCATGTTTGAATGGTAGTTGAAGCGCAGACGTGTTTGAATGGCAATTGCATTGAGGTAACATGCTTCCCTATTTGTTCCTCTCGTTCTCATTTTTAGGTTCTTCTTAGAAGCCTGGCACCGACAGTCGAGCGACAGGGCACAGGCACACCAGAGGCCTGCCAACGTACGACCACCAGCGATGGTCAACCACTCCGGACCTACGATTACGCGCAATGGTTGATGGCTTCTGATTTACAACCACGAGGTGTGATCAATGGCTTTCGATTTATGACCACAAGCGCTGGTCGATGTGTTACAACTTATGACCACAAGGTGTGATCGATGTCTTCTGACTTACGACCATGAGCGCTGGTCGATGTGTTCCAACTTACGATCACGAGGTGTCCACAATGACTTCCGACTTATGACCACGAACGATGGTTATTGGCTTTCGACGTACGAGCACGAGTCATTGTCGAAGGCTCACAATTTAGGACCACGATCGATCATCAACCGCTGTCAGCTTACGACCACCAGCGATAGTTGACTGCTCCTGACCTATGATCACGCGTGATGGTCGACGGCTTTCGACTTATGACGACGAGGCATGCTCGAGGGCTCCCAACCTACGACCACGAGGTGTGGTCGATGTCTTCTGACTTATGACCACAAGGGGTGATCAACAGCTTCCGACTTACTTGACGGATTTAAAAACTTTTAGACCATGTTGTGTGCATATTTTAAAATTTTTTACCACCTGTGAGTTTCAAAACATGTAGTATGCTAAATTTTAAAAATCCGTAGCAACGCACGAGCATTCAGTAGTAATTTGGAAGATGGACGCCACTAGCGTGTGACCGGTCGAGCGTTAGCGCATGAGCGCAACCACCTCCTTTTCCTTTTCTGGTTTGGTGCACACTGAAGGACTACGGGTAGGCTACGCTAGCGCAAATTAATAAAAATTATGCCCGTAAACCAAGATCACTGCAGTTATAGATCACGGAATTACCACTAGACGCGCAGGTGCGGAATTGATGCAGCACGTCGGGGCAGAGTAGTCGTACTACGTCGATGCAGCACGTCGGGGCAGAGTAGTCGTACTACTTCCTCGTCCTCGTCGCGGCGTCCAACGTACAACTCCTCTCTTGCGGTTCGTCCAAACGCTACAGATGCAGCGCCGCCAAAAGGTATCCACACGTACGGGAGGAAGCGACGCACGCCGGATTACTAGATCCGAGCGAGCGCCCAGGGCGTGGGAGGGGTGGCGGCCAGGGTTTGAGGAGGTCACGAAAAATTCCTTCAAACCCTGTGCGCCCTAGCCCTCCTTTTATAGACGTCCTTATAATGGGCTTCAGCGAATGGAGGCCCATTAGGACTCAATACCCAGTCCAACCCGGATCCAATCCGAATTAGGCTTCAGCCCTTAAGTGTGTGACCCTATGGGTTCACGTATGTTTAGACATGACACGAGTTTACCTACTCGGTCAATAGTTGGTAGCGGCCTCTAGCAAGACGTGCCAACTCCTAAACATACATAAAGATCATATCGAACGAACCATCACAACTTTATGTACATGCCAATCCCTTTGCCTCACGATATTTGGTCGAGCTCCAAGCTGACCACTCTTTCTCGATCCTGTGATCCGGAATCCCTTACTAGGTTAACTCTTAACCTTAAGTAGCATGGCCATGCATTTCTGGATCCGATCACTCGAGGGGCCCAGAGATATCTCTCTCAGGTAGAGAGGGGCAAATCCCATCTCGACTGACCATGCCTCGCAGCATGCTTCATGACAAACCCGAAAGCTACCTTTATAACTACCCAGTTACGGAGCAGCGTTTGATAGCCCCTAAGTAGGTCGATTCACATCTCAAGTACATGCGACAATCTCAGGTCTAAGGACAAGGCGTACACATTGTGTAGAGAGAGAACCATAAGTATAATTGTTATGTCTCATGTTGGGTCGGTCCAACCCCATGTTCTAAACATGTGTCCACATTATTGGTTTGACATCTCCATGTCTATGACCTGTGAAACATGGTCATCAACCGATACATGTGCTAATCCATTATTCACGTGTGACCACATATGAACTTCGACTAGGGACAACTTTAGAATAACCATACAAGTAAAGAGTTTCACAAACAAGTCACATACTTGTTAATCAATACAAAGGCAATATTCAAGGAACATTTATTAAATCATGGATACAACGAAATATCATCATCTCTATGATTGCCTCTAGGGCATATTTCCAACAGTCTCCCACTTGCACTAGAGTCAATCTAGAAGATATCTAATACCCATAGCTCTTGTGTGCGCCTCATGCTTAGGCTGTGGGAGAGGCTTCGTCAAAGGATCTGAAATATTCAAATCCGTATGTATTTTGCATATCTTTAAATCTCCTCGATTGAGGATCTCTCGAATGAGATGAAACCGCCGCAGTATGTGTTTGTTCTTTTGGTGATTCCTTGGCTCCTTGGCTTGCGCAATGGCCCCACTGTTATCACAGTAAAGATCCAGAGGACTGCATGCACTAGGAACCACACCTAGTTCAGATATGAACTTCCTTATCCAAACACCTTCCTTTGCTGCTTCAGAAGCTGCAATGTACTCGGCCTCCGTTGTAGAGTCAGCAACAGTCTCCTGCTTGGAACTCTTCCAACTGACCGCACCACCGTTCAAAATGAACACAAAACCCGATTGCGACTTGTAATCGTCTTTGTCGGTTTGGAAGCTTGCATCGGTGTAACCATTTACAACGAGCTCTTCCTCACCTCCGTAGACTAGGAACACATCCTTAGTTCTTCTCAAATACTTGAGGATGTTTTTAACCGCTGTCCAGTGACTCTCACCGGGATCAGCCTGGTATCTGCTCGTAACACTTAGAGCATAGGAAACATCTGGGCGAGTACATATCATAGCATACATGATAGATCCAATGGCCGAAGCATATGGAATCTTACTCATGCGATCTCGCTCATCAGTTGTCGAAGGACACTGAGTCTTGCCAAGATTTATGCCATGAGACATGGGCAAGAACCCTTTCTTTGCCTCCTCCATGTTGAACCGTTTCAACACTTTGTCAATGTAAGTACTCTGGCTTAATCCTATTAGCCTTTTTGATCTATCTCTATAGATCTTAATACCCAAAATATATGCCGCTTCCCCTAAGTCCTTCATTGAAAAACTATTTTTCAGTGAGGTCTTAACGGACTCGAGCATAGGAATATCATTTCCAATCAGTAATATGTCATCTACATATAAGATTAGAAATACGAGCGAGCTCCCACTTGCCTTCTTGTAAACGCAAGATTCTTCTTCGTTTTTGATGAAGCCAAACCCTTTGACCACTTCATTAAAACGAATGTTCCAACTCCGAGATGCTTGCTTCAATCCGTAAATGGATTTTTGAAGTTTGCATACTTTTCTAGCATTGATTGGATCGACAAAACCCTCGGGCTGTATCATATACACGTCCTCGGTTAAATTTCCATTAAGGAAAGCCGTTTTGACATCCATCTGCCATATCTCATAGTCGAAATATGCAGCAATAGCTAGAATGATCCGTATAGATTTAAGCATCGCTACAGGCGAGAAGGTCTCATCGTAGTCAACTCCTTGAACTTGCCGAAAACCTTTTGCGACAAGTCGAGCTTTATGGATATGAACATTTCCATCCATATCAATCTTCTTTTTATAGATCCATTTGCACTCTATGGTTTTAACACCATCAGGCGGGTCAACCAAGTTCCAAACTTGATTGTCTCCCATGGATGCTATCTCGGATCTCATGGCACTTTGCCATTTCTCAGAGTCTGGGTCCATCATTGCTTCCGCATAGGTCGTAGGCTCATCATTGTCTAACAATAACATATCTCGCGCATTGCGGAGCCTTTCCGACCTTCGTGGTGGTGGTGTTTCCTTTGCCATGGGTTCCTCAACTTGTTCTGCCACGTGGGCATCATTCGTCGAGTCTTCCCCGATTGGTTCATCTTGAACCTCTTCAAGTTGCACCGTTCTTCCACTTGTCTCCCTGTTGAGAAACTCTTTCTCTAGGAAAACACCACTTCGAGCGACAAACACTTTGCCCTCTAGTCGGTTGTAGAAGTAATATCCAAAGGTTTCCTTCGGATATCCCACGAAAATGCATTTATCCGACTTGGGTGTGAGCTTGTCCGACTGTAGTCGCTTGACAAACGCCTCACATCCCCAAATCTTTAGAAAAGACAAACTGTGACTCTTCCCAGTCCATATCTCATATGGTGTCTTAACTACGGATTTAGACGGTACCCTATTAAGTGTGAAAGCTGCTGTTTCTAGAGCGTAACCCCAAAATGATAATGGTAGATCTGACTGGCTCATCATCGATCGAACCATGTCCAACAAGGTCCGATTACGCCGCTCGGATACCCCATTTCTTTGAGGCGTTCCGGGCGGTGTTAGCTGTGGAACAATTCCGCAACTCTTCAGATGATTGCTAAATTCATGACTCAAATACTCGCCACCACGATCAGATCGCAGAGCCTTAATTTTCTTGGCACGTTGATTTTCAACCTCATTCTGGAACTCTTTGAACTTTTCAAAAGTTTCAGACTTATGCTTCATTAAGTAGACATAGCCATATCTACTAAAATCATCAGTGAAAGTTATGAAGTAATGAAATCCACCTCTAGCAGTCGTGCTCATTGGTCCACATACATCAGTATGTATGATTTCCAACAAGTCTGAAGCCCTCTCAAAAGAACCTTTGAAAGGTGACTTGGTCATCTTACCAAGCAAACAAGCTTCACATGTCTCGTATGATTCAAAATCAAACGAAGTTAGAAGACCATCATCATGGAGCTTCTTCATGCGCTTTTCACTTATGTGACCCAAACGACAATGCCAAACATAGGTGGGATTCAAATCATTAGGTCGAAGTCTTTTAGCATTTATGTTAAAGATGGGCGCATCATCAAGATTTAAAATAAATAACCCATTCACAATGGGCGCAAAAGCCACAAACATTTCATTTTTAGAGATCAAACAACCATTGTCTTTACTTGCAAATGAATAACCATCTCTCATCAAACATGAGGGAGATAAAATGTTTCGACTCATACTAGGAACATAATAACAATTATTCAATTCCATAATAAATCTTGAAGGAAGCTGAAGTTGCATGGTGCCGACGGTCAACGCAGCAACCCTTGCTTTATTTCCGACGCGAAAATCAACTTCACCTCTTGCGACTCCTCTACTTCTTATTAGCCCCTGCATCGAGTTGCAAATGTGAGCAACTGATCCGGTATCAAATACCCAAGAGTTAATAGGAGAATCAGCAAGAAAAATGTCTAAAACATTTATGACAAGTGTACCATGGGTGGAAGTCTTACTTCCAGCATTCTTCTTGCATTCCTCAGAATCCATGTACTTCTTGCAGTTTCTCTTCCAGTGGCCAGTCTCTTTACAATAGTAGCATACTGTCTCAGCTCCAGGTCCAGCTTTAGGCTTAGGCGTTGGCTTTGAGATCATATCTTTAGCCTTGCCCTTATTCTTTGCCCATGGCTTCTTACCCTTTTTCTTGAAGCTAGACTTGTTCTGCACAGCCATCACATGGCTAGGCCCTGCACACTTCTTAATGTCACTCTCTGCTGTTTTGAGCATCCCACAAAGCTCATTAAGGCCCTTTTCCACCCCATGCATATGGTAGTTCGAAATGAAATGTCCATAGCTAGGTGGTAGAGACGCCAAAATGAAATCAGTTGCCAACTCTTGGCTAATTGGAAAACCAAGTTTATCCAAAGTCTGACTGTAACCAACCATTTTGATCACATGTGGGCCTACGGGTGCACCTTCTGTTAACTTGCATTCCAGAAAAGCCTTAGACACATTGAACCTTTCAGTCCTGGCCTGTGTCTGGAACATGTCCTTAAGCGCCATGATCATATCATACGCTTCCTGATCCTCAAACTGCTTTTGAAGGTCAGGTTCCATGCATGCAAGCATAAGACAGCTAATCTCAAGAGAGTCATCACATGCTTTCTTGTAGGCATTTTTAACAGCAGCAGTCGCATTGTCAGCAGGTTCTTCTGGGATTTGGGTGTCTAGAACGTGTTCCTTTTTATCTGCCCTGAGAACAATTCTCAGGTTACGGACCCAGTCCGAATAGTTTGTTCCATTTAATTTTTCTTTCTCAAGAATCGATCGCAAAGCAAAAGGGTGTGCGCGGTTGTTAGATGCCATTGATCTACAACAGAAAATGCAAAATACTAAGACAAATAGAACCATGATAGAGTAAACTGTATTAAACAAATTTAATAGAATGTACTCCCACTAAAATCAATATCCCTCTATTGATTCTTAGCAATTCAAGATCCGCAATTAACTAGTCTACTAGTGAGCTTTTGCATCACCGCTAGGAGACAAGGTAATTCGGTAAGTAACACCTTACTAATCATATCTCTATATGACTCTTGTTGTTGGGTGACATCTCTATGCCTCGGCGCCCAACCTTTATGCCCCAAGGCCCATAACCTTTATGATAACCTTGTTAAGTTCACCAACCCTTATGCATGTATGTATCCGATACAAACCCATCTAGTCAAGGAAAGTCGATGGTGCCCTAATTTTATAGACCCACCATCAATTTACAAGACATGGGATGGTGCAGGGTTTAGTTGGGAGGGCATATGTTTAACTTAACATTTTGTGAGGGATCGTTATACTTCTACCATTCAAACATGCATAGGAGTAAAACAAACAGGAATAGCATTCACACAGTTGTGACTCAGTATGGCCCATTTTCTCATGGTGATCTCCATCGCCATAGAATCTGTCCACCATGATGATCTCCATCTCCATGGTTAATGTGTGCCATCCCTCCAAGTGATGTGTCCTCCGAGTACTAATATAAGCTATTACTCATAACAGCTAGTAATCAAATACATGGATACAAGGAATCATCACAAGTCGGCACGCAGGCCGTTAATACAATACTTTGACAACACTATGGCTCCAGCCGTGTTGCCGAACCCACGACACGCAGGTCATGAAAATATTATAAAATGCATCACATACACATTAGGCCATACTGGTCACATACATCCTGCAAAAACAAGTTATGCATAGATTCGCAATCTACCGGATAAGGGGGTCGAGGGGGTTTCCCCCCGCGGGGTTCGAAGGGGCAACGCCCCTCGCGGTATCTCCGGGCGTCCGGACATTCGTAAAAAAAACAGAGATCCAATCTATGCAATTTTTACTTAGGATTTTGATCGGCAAATCATATTTACCCCAAATCGACTATTGTTCCGATTCGACCAATTTGCATTGATCTTCGCGTACCGCAACCGGTTTTACGTGTCACTGTCTACCCCGATGGTGATACCGACCGGTAGGGGTATGTTGTGGCACGACCTTAGCAGCACAATCACGGAATATCGATTATTAATCTAGGTTCCGATTCGACCAATCATATTGATCTTCGCATTCCGCAATCGGTTTTACGTGTCACTGTCTACCCCGATGGTGATACCGACCGGTAGGGGTATGTTGTGGCACGACCTTAGCAGAATGATCACGGAAACCAGATCTATCCATTACCAGAACTATACAATCGATCACATCGATCATAACGACTTACATATCGCCATATGCAAATCACCCGAACCTATAACATGACAGCAATGGCTCTGATACCACTGAAGGACTACGGGTAGGCTACGCTAGCGCAAATTAATAAAAATTATGCCCGTAAACCAAGATCACTGCAGTTATAGATCACGGAATTACCACTAGACGCGCAGGTGCGGAATTGATGCAGCACGTCGGGGCAGAGTAGTCGTACTACGTCGATGCAGCACGTCGGGGCAGAGTAGTCGTACTACTTCCTCGTCCTCGTCGCGGCGTCCAACGTACAACTCCTCTCTTGCGGTTCGTCCAAACGCTACAGATGCAGCGCCGCCAAAAGGTATCCACACGTACGGGAGGAAGCGACGCACGCCGGATTACTAGATCCGAGCGAGCGCCCAGGGCGTGGGAGGGGTGGCGGCCAGGGTTTGAGGAGGTCACGAAAAATTCCTTCAAACCCTGTGCGCCCTAGCCCTCCTTTTATAGACGTCCTTATAATGGGCTTCAGCGAATGGAGGCCCATTAGGACTCAATACCCAGTCCAACCCGGATCCAATCCGAATTAGGCTTCAGCCCTTAAGTGTGTGACCCTATGGGTTCACGTATGTTTAGACATGACACGAGTTTACCTACTCGGTCAATAGTTGGTAGCGGCCTCTAGCAAGACGTGCCAACTCCTAAACATACATAAAGATCATATCGAACGAACCATCACAACTTTATGTACATGCCAATCCCTTTGCCTCACGATATTTGGTCGAGCTCCAAGCTGACCACTCTTTCTCGATCCTGTGATCCGGAATCCCTTACTAGGTTAACTCTTAACCTTAAGTAGCATGGCCATGCATTTCTGGATCCGATCACTCGAGGGGCCCAGAGATATCTCTCTCAGGTAGAGAGGGGCAAATCCCATCTCGACTGACCATGCCTCGCAGCATGCTTCATGACAAACCCGAAAGCTACCTTTATAACTACCCAGTTACGGAGCAGCGTTTGATAGCCCCTAAGTAGGTCGATTCACATCTCAAGTACATGCGACAATCTCAGGTCTAAGGACAAGGCGTACACATTGTGTAGAGAGAGAACCATAAGTATAATTGTTATGTCTCATGTTGGGTCGGTCCAACCCCATGTTCTAAACATGTGTCCACATTATTGGTTTGACATCTCCATGTCTATGACCTGTGAAACATGGTCATCAACCGATACATGTGCTAATCCATTATTCACGTGTGACCACATATGAACTTCGACTAGGGACAACTTTAGAATAACCATACAAGTAAAGAGTTTCACAAACAAGTCACATACTTGTTAATCAATACAAAGGCAATATTCAAGGAACATTTATTAAATCATGGATACAACGAAATATCATCATCTCTATGATTGCCTCTAGGGCATATTTCCAACACACACGTGTCTCGTCTTGCACTCTTTCCTTTTTGTTTGAGCGCATGTGGATAACAATAGAACGGTCCGACATGTAACCTGGCCAGCACAATAGAATTTTGAGTTTTTCTAATTGCTCATCGTTTAATCTTTAGGCAGTCGTAACTATTAAATCGAGTGTCCATTTGTATTCTGTTTAAACTATTATGTTCCATACAACAAACTGAATAACACAATATCTATATTGCATATATTTTCAGCGATATGGCGATAGGCTAGATTATTAGTTGCCAACAACTTTGAGTTGCTAGTTGCCATCACCTAGAGTTGCTATTTGTCAGCACCTAGTTAATAACAACTGTAATTGCTAGCAGATTAGATTTATTAGTTGCTAGCACATAAAGTTATAAGTTGTGAACACCTAGCTTTGGTAGGTGTCGGACCAAGAATTATTAGTTGCCAACACCTATATAGTGAAATCTATAGTTGCTAGCAAAAGAAACTTATTAGTTGACAGCATCACATAGTTGGTAGTTATAACAACACCAAGAGCTGTTGCTTGTCAATACTTAGAGTTACTAGGTGTCAACACCATGGAAGTGCAAACCAACATTTCTTTTCCAAGGTACCAAAAAATTTGGATTTTGCTAATCTAGGAACTAGGATGTCGGCAATTAAAGTTGCTAGCTGCTAGGAGCTTGACAGGTTAAACATGCAATTCTTAGAACTAGCGGCTTGACAAATGATACAAGTCAGTAACTTCATAGTTGCTAGTTGCTAGAAACTACATTTTATAGTTACCAATCAACATGCCGGTTCAACCAACCAATTTTGCTAACCGCCACGATGATATTTTTTGTTGAACATGTAAATATTTTCAATATTTTCTTACAGTTATATCTCTTTAATTGTCAACTCTAAATTTTATAGTTGCTAGTGGCCATCAAGTATTAGTTACTAGATGCTAGTAACTAATGTAGCAGTAACATTACTACTACAGAGAAGGTTATCACAGACGGTTCATAACCCTCGTCAGAGACGGTTTCTGAACCGTTTGATTTATAATGTCTGTGATACCAGGTGATTATCAAAGACGGCTCTCAAACCGTCTGTAATAAGTCATAACGCAAACGGTTTTTAAAAATAACCATCTGTGATATGTCAGATATCACAGACAATTCTATCTATGATATTTGATATATCACAGACAACTAATACAAAAAGTCATATGTGATATGTTAGATATCACATACAGTTCTTAAACATAATCGTATGTGATATCTGATATATCACAAATGGTTTTGTGTTACAACCGTCTGTAATAGCTCTTTGAATAGTTAAAATATTTTTTGTTTTTTTCATTAGCCTTAGAAAATGCTAACCATGCCCTCTAAAAATAAGCAAGAAGATCACAAATAATTGCAGATCTTATAGCGCACGACAGTCATTACATGGATCTCACAAATGAATTAGAACTGAATGAATTCCAATTGAATGAAGTATAATTGAATGAATTGTTTGATGAAACACAATTGAATGAATTATAAGTTAATCAAACGTTTGAACATCTATTAATTGTTGTTTTCGGGGTTGAACTCTCCCTTCAGGTAAATGACCTCCACTATCAAGAAGTTGGAGAGCTCTTTTCGAGCTTTGAAGAGTTCATCCAGAACATGGTGCACTTGAGTCGATTCTCATGCTCTATCGCTAGTAGGACTAAAGCTGTAAGTGTGTGCGCGTGCACACACACACATATATATTGATAATCACGAAATAATTATTGCCAAACTGGCAAACCTCTGGATCCTTCTCTTAGCACCCATGATTTCCTGCATATGGCGGCAAATATAGAACGTACATACGTTGCCCTGTAGCTACTAGTAGTTCTACAAAAATAAAATTACATACATAAGTATAGTTAGTTATAGAGGCATTATTATTAAGTGTGATATAGAATTGTTGTATTGTAGCAGGTATCGGAAATTGCGTCTTGTGTCATAGTGTGACACTGGATTCCTTGTGTCTCCCTCCGTTGGCAACGTAAGCACTAAAGACCTACGTGATTCCAAAAATTTAGCTTTAACCATTGCCAATGAAGGGAAGACTACCATACAGTTATGTACGGAGGAAATAAGTTTACCTGTCAATTGTTTGTTGCACACAGGTGAAATTGTGGTATTTCTTGAGTAGAGAATTAAGCTATATTACCTTGCTCCAGTTTGGTATAATCACAATCAGAATCCAGTACCACCTACTCATGTATGGCGCCACAGTCATTAAACCTAAGTTTATGTTGCGTACAAAGTACAAATGAAACTTGTATAGCAACTAGTGAAGCACTTATCCCTAGTTGTTGAGTAGCAGAATGTACTCCTTGTTCTGAGCAAGCAATCCCATCATTATGTAATTTTCCGAAGGATGCATCTTCATTGATGCATTGCTTAGAGACTAAGTGTGGGTTGAGGAAACCCACTGGTTTTCACCGTCGCTAGGCCTCTTGGATCATGTGTCTATTACATAAGTAAGGAATTATGACATTTATCAGTATTATGTGAATATAGAACTTGATTGTACACACTTACAGTGTTTAACATCATAGAAGTGAGGCATCGAGGGCATCGAGACTGAATTGTTCAAATAAGTCATCAAAGCCCATGATGAAGAAGCCTGAGTTTTGGAGGAAATATGCCTTCGTGTATCTGATGGTGAACCCAGTTTCCTGGTTTGGCTTCTACTTGTTGGACCTTTGCATGTACCAGGTATGCAAACTCCCGCAAGCCAGTCCAAGGTGGGGTAATTGTGAGTCGGGGACCAACGACATTCCGAGCGAGTACTTCCTAGGTTTGAGAGGTGCCTTAATCTTCTTCTATTTGGCCTTAGTGCCTCGCTTGTGATACATATTCTTGGGAGACGATTCGTCACGCTTTTCTTGTTTCTTCGGCATCATCTCCATGGGAACCGATATGGTGGCATTCTTTAACAAAGGTTTAGGTGAAGTCATAGAAGGTTCTATTAGACAGACATGGTCGTGTGGATATCGCAGCACAGAAGGGTCCAGGGTGATGTCCCTCTTGCGTCACTAAATGAATATGTGGATGGCATCCCCTAGTGTCATGATCTCTTCATTGGGGGCTTCTCCAGTGAGAGACTTTGAAAAGTTCATTAATCATGTACTTCGGCTTCATACACAGCCAAGGAGGAAGGTTGTATATGCATACATTCACAGGCCAGGTGCTATGTTGGCTGCTCATATTACCGAAATGATTAATTCCATCTATACTTAACCCAAATCTTATATTCCTTGGTTCTGCACCGAAGTCTACAAACATGCTATCGATATTCCTCCACTTGGCAGAATCAGCAGGATGTCTTATCTTTTCATCTTTCTTACGCTCCTCCGAGTACCAATGTAGCAATCTTGCATCCTTTCTGTTCATAAATAAACACTTCAAAAAGAAAATTACAGGTAGATACCACAACACCTTAGTAGGAGGTCCTTACTTCATCTCGATGTCCTCGCCGTCATTGAAGTTATTCTTACGCTTGTATCGTAATGCTTTGCATACTGGATAATCATGTAAGTTTGTATACTCTTTACGGTAAAGGATACAATCATTCGGACATGCATATATTCTTTCTACTTCCATTCCTAATAGACAAAGAACCTTCTTGGCTTAGTAGGTGGTTTTCGGTAACATATTTATCTCTAGAAGGATGTTCGCTAGGAGACCTAACAATGCTGTGAAACTTTTGTCAGATCAACCATTGTTTGCCTTTAATTTCAATAGTTTAAGAATGGATGACAATCTTGTGTATTGCGGTTTGCAGCCTAGAAAAATGATTTCTCTCAGTCTTTCATCAAGCCCTCGAATTTACCAAACTCTCTCTCACTATAGTTCTCTTCTGCATCATGTAGCATCTAATCCAAATTATCATCGTGTGACCTATCCTCGTCAAAAGCACAATACACAACCGACATATTGTTGTCTCCCTCGACAATGTTATAACTGCCTTCCTGTATAATCTTCTCTTCATCGTGACTGATCCAACATATATATCCCTTTTTTAAACCCCTTCTAATCAAGTGAGCCTTGATCTGCACTGAGTTGGTAAACATCTTCAGATTATCTTAAATACGAATACGAATCTATATTTATAAAACTAATATGAATACGAATTCGAATATTCTTAAATACAGATACGAATATTCTCGAATACGAATATGGATATTTTCGAATACGGATTTTCTCGAATACGAATATTGGATAAAACGGATTCCTAGCGGTTTTGCCGATTTTTCACCGGTTTTTGACCGGTTACCGGTTTTAAACCGCTTAGATTCAAATTTTGAATTACAAAATTTGTACGGATTTTTCATGGGTTTTAGAAACAAATTGAATACGAATCGAATAGTCTCGAATACGAATACGGATACGAATATTCTCGAATACGAATACGAACATTTTCGAATACGGATTTTGCTTACCACATTTGTATTTTCTCGGATACAAATATCGGATAAAATGAATTATCCGTTACCGTTTTCCACCCCTAGCCAACACACTGGTCAACAATACAGTGGTTGGCAACACACTGGTTGGTGACAGAGCACTGGTGAGGCATGCTGGTCGCAACACTAGTTGGGAACGATGTTGCAGTAACCTATCCTTCATGTGCCCCTCCCTCTCACTCCAATGCCCAATTGATGTATATGTGTCGGATATCCTCATTAGTAATTACGCAATTAGATACTAAAACACATATATTTATATTTTTTGTGAGGTGTATATGCATGAAATATACAACTCTAATGTTTATAATTTAAAGTATACTTGTTTTTGTTATAACGGTTCTAATATATCTGATTAATATGTTATAATTTAGACCCACTATATAGGAGGTAAACTATATCTTATTTTTCTCTTTTTTTCTTATGATTAGTTTGGGACTTTTTTGTCTTTCTCAAAGTGAACGTGCAACTTTTTTAACACCATTTATAATAGATTAATGTACAACCATGTAAAATATACTCCTTCCTCAGATGTCATTTTAAAGTGCTAGCTTGTAGTCAGACTTTTAAAATTTTGACCTCTATTGCACACAAAAATATTTGGATTTATCATGTGGAAATGGTATTACTAGATTTGCAATCCAAAATATTTTCATATCATTATATTTTTAATAATTTGTGCTAGCATATAACTAAAAAACTAATGGTTAAATGTATGTATTAAAGACCATATCAATATTCAAAATGATAAGTAAAAGCGAAGAGAGAGACGGTAACTAAACACAACCTTCGATTAAGGTGAGAGCGAGAAGTACACAAACAGTAACGGAAAAACGACGTTCGTTATAACTTATACTCCAGTTTACAACCAGCAAGCTAACTAGCTAAGGACTATGTTTTATCTTAAAAAAACAAAACATAAGCTAAGGACGACCATGAACGAATGCATTTTATAGAATTTTGCAAATATTTCATAGAAAACAATTAAATTTTTTACCGAACTGGCCAACAGTATATCTCAGAAAATCCTACAGTTTGGCTACTTAAAAAAAGGCAAAACCCACTACATGGTGCACTTACACCCAATCCCCACTCCGTCTCTCTCCTCTCTCTGCCCGCCGCTCCCCGTGCGCGGCATCTCGGCGTTGTCCGCTCGGCCAACTCTGTTACGATGAGAATGCCGGAACTGGCGGCAGCCACGCCACCGGCGTTGAGTTCCTTCAGTGCTTTCCCCCTTTGGCGGCGTCCTCGTCTCCGTCTTCCCATTTTCCTTCGCGGCCCAAACCCTCAAAGCTCCATCCACGAGTTACATTGAGGTAACGAAACCATCTTCTGTACTCACAGTGCGAATTGTAGATTCAAATTGACTTTACGATTCTCGAATTTGGGGAAAGTTTGGTGAAACGAATCTGCTAACATATCAGCAATTTAAAAGTAGAATCTTGCGAGTGACTTATCTCCTCAACTAGCACAATTCATTTAAAATTGGCAAGAAAGAATTTTTTTATTGTGGATTACACTGGGTTAGCCATCTAGAATATATAAAATTCAAAGCTCAAAGTGGGTTACAGAATCTCTGTTTTGAACATAAGCATGATTTTACAGGCTCTGCAGATTTTTGAAACGATGCTCTAGTTTTATGGCTATTTTATTAAAAAAAGAATCTATAGTTGTAAGGCTCATTACACCTGCACTTTGTGCAAGGGCATGCAATATACTTCTTCCATTTGAATAATCCTATCGCACTTGACTTTCAAAGTCATGTGAATATTCTTTTAAAGCTGTTAATTAAATAACTACATAGTACATACAACACTTTGGAGAGGCATTTCACTTATTTCATCCTTTATGTGATTAAGTTGGTTAGTTTGGTTGCTTCAGGTTTTCAAATAAAAATCCAATCCGAATGGGAAGAAATAAAAGAGCAATAAATTTTGCTATTTTATTTCAGTTAAAGTCGGGCTCTTTCAGTTCAGCCAGTTCTTGCACACCTGTGATGACAGGTAGGATATAACATATTATCACTGCACTAATTCATATTATTGTGCTTTATTGTAGGTGGATGTGGGGCCTGTGTAGTGCTTATAGCAAAGTATAATCCAACCACAGATGAAGTGACTGAATTTTCTGCAAGTTCATGCCTGACACTTCTTTACAATATAAATTTTTGTTCAATTATCACCACCGAGGGTCTGGGTAATACCCAAGATGGTTTTCATGCTATCCAGAAAAGAATGTCTGGGTTTCACGCCTCTCAGTGTGGCTTCTGCACTCCTGGCATGTGCATGTCTATTTTCTCATCCCTTGTCAATGCTGACAAATCCATGAGGCGTGAACCACCAAATGGTTTCTCAAAGCTAACAGTATCTGAAGCAGAAAGGTCTTTCTCTGGCAACTTGTGTCGATGCACTGGTTACCGACCGATTGTTGATGCCTGCAAAAGTTTTGCATCAAATGTTGACTTGGAGGATTTGGGCCTGAATATATTCTGGAAGAAAGGCGATAAGCAACCAGATGTTAGCAAACTGCCAAGTTACACTCGTGGAGGCGGAATCTGCACTTTCCCAGACTTTCTGAAATCTGAGATCAAATCTTCGCTAGATTATCTGAATGATCCTAATGTTACAGTCTCCAGGGAGGGTTGGTGCCATCCTAAAAGTATTAAACAGTATTATGATTTAATAAATTCTATCATATTTAGTGAATGCTCTGTCAAAGTGGTCGTTGCAAACACGAGTGCTGGTGTATACAAGGATCAAGACCTTTATAGTAAGTATATTGACATAGGTGGAATTCCAGAACTTTCAGCTATTGTAAGGAAAGATGGGGGCATTGAAATTGGAGCAGCTACACCAATTTCTAGGACCATCGAGATACTCACACAAGAAAATGAATCCATGTCCTCTCCAAATGGAAGTGTGGTTTTCAGAAAACTTGCTGAGCATATGAGCAAAGTGGCTACACCATTTGTCCGTAACACAGCAAGCATTGGTGGAAACATAATTTTGGCACAAAAATACCCGTTTCCCTCGGACATTGCAACCATACTTCTTGGTGCTGGTTCAACTGTCTGTCTTCAGGTTGCTTCAGAAACACTACATGTTACATTGGAAGAGTTTCTAGAGCAGCCTCCTCTTGATACTAATACTTTACTCTTGAGCATATTTATTCCACATTGGACTTCAGATTGTCAGAAAGAAACTAGTTTGACCTTTGAAACTTACAGAGCAGCACCTCGTCCTCTTGGCAATGCTGTTTCATATGTTAATTCTGCTTTCTTGGGACATGTTTCTTTGGATGAATCATCAGGTGATCTTGTACTGAGTAACTTACAATTGGCTTTTGGTGCGTATGGAACGGAACATGCTATTAGAGCGAGGAAGGTTGAGGAACACCTTACTGGAAAATTGCTCACTGCATCGGTTGTACTTGAAGCAGTTCAATTGCTTAGACAAACAATTGTACCAATGGAAGGAACATCACATCCCGAATACAGAGTCAGTGTGGCTGTTGGATTTCTCTTCAGTTTCCTATCTCCACTTTCCAAAGGCACAACAGAGCCTGGAAGAACTCTGAGCATTAGTTCTGGTAGTTCTGAAGACACGGATGATCTCTGTAACCTGCCCTTGTCTTCACGGCAAGAAACAGTTTCCAGTGATGAATATAAACCAGTTGGCGAGCCGATTAAGAAGTATGGAGTTGAGCTTCAAGCTTCTGGTATGTTGTTACATTATATCATCAGAATGACTAATACAGTCAAGAAGATTTTTCCAAAATTATGCTTCTTGTAGGATTAGAGATAAACTTTTCTTTTGTGTAATGCAGGGGAGGCAGTATATGTAGATGATATTCCTGCTCCAAAGAATTGCCTCTATGGAGAATTTATTTACAGCACACAACCTCTTGCTTATGTCAAGAGTATTGAATTCAAGCCTTCTTTAGCAGCAGAGAAGATCATCACAGTCATTTCTGCCAAAGATATTCCAAGTAAAGGGCAAAATATTGGATCAACCTTCATGTTTGGGGATGAACCGCTTTTTGGTGTTCCAATTGCTGAGTTTGCTGGACAAGCTCTTGGTGTTGTGGTACTTAACTTTTCATCTTTTTCATATTCACTTCCGGGACTTACTGCTGCGTCAACTATAAACCATTCTATAATAAAAGAGATTTATGAATATTATGGACGTGTCTTTCTTCCATACTGATGTCACAAAAAATTAACTTTACCTCAGATCGCAGAAACACAGAGATATGCTGACTTGGCAGCAAAACAGGCTGTTGTTGAATATGACGCGGAAGATTTGAAGCCACCGATCTTAACCGTGGAACAAGCAGTGCAAAACAATAGCTATTTCAAAGTCCCCCCTGATAGGTATCCAAAACAAGTCGGTGATTTTTCCAATGGCATGGCAGAAGCTGATCATAAGATCCTATCAGCTGAAGTATGTTGATTTTGACATCGTTTTAGACCTTTTCATAATATCATCTCGGTTACTTCATTGAGAAATGAGTGGAAATTACGAGATACTCTTCTACTTTTAACAGTTTGACACTTTATCCAAACTTCTTAATTTATATTCTATGGAGTCTATTTTGAACTGAACCATAACTATTATTGCATTATATCGATACAGAAAGAAAGTATCACATTTGAGCTATCAAAAGTAGATTTAGCCCAGTGTGTGAACTACAAAAGACGAAACTACTGCATCCTTCTTGTGATACTGTTCTAGTGCACCACATTTTTTATTTCCAATAACTATGTGGTCATAATAATTTAATTAAATTATGAACTTTTGTGGTGTTTGTAGTTAAACTGACTCTTGCAACTATGGTTGTCACGGCGTAATTGGCGACCACGGCGCCAGGACGTCATGGTGACGCCACGGCGAAACGCCTCGCCAGGCATATGCTACATGCATACGATACATATACATGGAGCGGCCACCTTCCCTCATAACTCGTAACCTCTGCTCTCTCCAACTCTTTCCCGCGGCTTCCTCCCCCCTAGCGCCTCCTCCCCTGCTGCCTTCCTTCCCCTGCGCCGCCTCCCCTAGCTCGCCGCCTCCTCCCCCGCACCTCCTCCCCCGGTGCCTCCCCTCCCCTCCCCGGCGGTGCCTCGCCCCGCCCGATGCCTCTCCTTCCTAGTGCCTCCCGCCCCATCTCTGCCGAATCCAACCGGATCCGGCCGTTCCTGCCGTCCGGAGCTGAGGAAGATGGTGGGCGGTCACAGCGAAGCTCCATGTTGTCTCCCTTGTCTATTCATGGCACTGTTCATGTGCGACGAAATAGCGTTCACGGTACTATTCACGCATGTGACAGTGCCCGCATGCTGTAGTAGCGCATGTGGCGAGGTCAAATTAGTAAGAATAAAGATAAAAATAGTTAGTTTCCTTATTGAGTATACTTCTTTATTAGATGACTTAACTACCTTACAGATATATTTCATTTATTAGAGATAAGTTTTCTTAAAGATAGAGATTATATCTTGGAGGTCAAGTCGAGCTATCCCTATAAAAGACTAGTATATATCTATTATCAATCAAGCAATAAAGATGAATTAATTTAGTTTCTTCCTCAAGTTCTATCATCCCAATTTATAGTCAAACCTCTCATCCTACCAAACCGACGCCGCCCGGCCTTCCTCCTTGCGATGTTTACCCCGATGAACTAAGATTCATCACACCCCTGGATGGTCACGACACCTAGGCGTTGCCAAGGCGATGACTTGGCAACGCCGTGACAACCGTGCTTGCAACTGTTTTTGATAGGTGCCAATTAATTTGCAAACTAAAATCACAATTATAAACTACATATTGCTATGTATAAAAGGTTGAAACTGAATTGATGAAACTTTTTCTCAGTTATACATAAGATCATAATTACTGCTTCCATAATACAAATGCTACGTCATGGAAACAATAGAGAATACCTTGTGTAATATATCATGTAATAATATATATGATTTTGATGATTACAGGTAAAACTAGGCTCTCAGTACTACTTCTACATGGAAACACAGACAGCACTAGCAATTCCAGATGAAGATAACACCATGGTTGTCTACAGTTCATCACAATACCCTGTGCTTGCACAGAGTGTCATAGCTAAGTGCCTCGGCATTCCATTCAGCAATGTGCGTGTCATTACAAGAAGGGTTGGAGGAGGCTTTGGTGGAAAGGCATTCAGATCATTCAATGTGAGAATCTAACAACTTAGAACAGTAGTCTAAGTAATTCAAAAGTTTTCCTCCATATGAGAATTTAGGATTGTGTTATTTGTTTCCATATATGCATCGGTTTCTTTATCTGTATATGGCATATTTCTTTGTATATCTGTAATACCCCAAATTGCATAAAGGGAAACATTAGAGGTAAATAAAGGGGAGAGTATAGTTTTGCCGTCAGATCCATCGATTTTTTAGAGTATCGATGTAGTGTCGCTCGCAGAGGTTCCCAGACCACCCCAGGACAGTCGGCACCGTCTAGAGAGCCGAGTAGTGCCCTCAGAGGTTCCCTGACCGCCTAGGGGTAGTCGGCATCATCTCGCGACATGGGTTTTCTTCATCCGGCAAATTCCAACCTTACCGTTTACCGACTCACCGCTGCAGTAAAAGAAATCCCAAAGCTAGCACAGTATTGGACCAAAATGCCTTTGAGCAATCAATTGTATGGGAAAGGAAGGGAAGGGCATGCCAGTCATTTCAGTGCAAAGGGCAGCCCAACCCTGCCTTATAAAGCCAATGCACCGTATCAAGCCTCATCTTCTCACCTGATTGCTCAGTTAGGATAAGAACAAAGCCAGTAGAAGCACTCTCCATCCATTCCTCACTACCAAACCGAGAGTAGCCACAGAGGGCAAGCCCCAAACTCAGGCATGTCCACCCTCCCAAAGCTCACCACTGAGAGGAAGTAAGGGAAAGGAAAATGGAGTAGGGGAGGTTGGGAGGTTAGGGACGGCCGACGGCGTGAGGACGACGTCCACGGCGACCGCCAGCCGCCTAGGATCGCCGGAGCCACGTCGAGCCCAACCGGGACCAGAAGGAGGTGAGAAGGGCCAACGGAGCCGCAAGGAGGGCGTTGTCTTCTCCACGGCCATCGTCATCACCTTCTCACCCCCACCCAACCGAGCCAAGTGAGGTACGATTCCCCCATCCATGTGTGACAAAAGTAGAGTAAAGAAGGTAGTAGAAGGGGAGACTTCCCTGGTAGGGGCGGCCGGTCGGCGAAGCGCCGTGGCCGGCGGAGCTCGAGTCCATCGGGAGGGCGGTGGTCGGTTTTGGGAGGAGCCGCGGCGCCGGCGCTCCTCGGGTCGGGGCCCTCCGCGCCGCGAGCCACCGAGGAAGAGAGGAGAAGGGGGAGGCGGGGACAGCAGTAGAGCTATCGGCGGCGGGCTAGGGGGGCCGGCGACGCCAGGCCTAGCCGCACGCCACCGCGCCGCCGTGTCGCCGGAGAAGGGCCGGCCGCTTGGTTGCGCAAGGGAGAGAGGGGCGAGCGGAGCCCGACCGGCGTGGCATGGGGCCGGCGAGCCGTGCTGGGCCACGCACCGCCGCCGCGCCGCCGGGGAGGTCGCCCGCACGCGAGAAGAGGGGATGGAGGCGGAGAGGAATGTAGGAGGGGGGCGGCGGAGGGGCCGCCGGCGACGGGGTCCGGCCGCGCGCCACCGCGCCGCCCCGGGCGAGACCGGCAAGGGAGGAGGAGGCCCATCCAGCCGAATGGGGATAGAAGAGAGAGAGAGAGAGCCAGGGGGAGGAAAAGAAAAAGGAGGAGGTGGCCGGCCGGGTAGGTGAAAAAAAAAGAAAGGGAAGAGAAGAAAAGAAAAGAGGAGAAAAAGAGAAAAAAAAGGGTTTGGCACCTGCGTGTCGAGTCCTTAGGCCCGTACGTTTTATGCCAGAATCCTGGTTATGCGCGTAGAGTGGTCACTGCTCATTTAAACTCTGGCTTCGCTATGGTGCGTTAAGTCGAACTAATTGCTTGTTCAGGTGGAGGACCCGAATCGACGCCGTCTACACGTCGTTTCGCTCCGCTCGGTTAACAGGCAAGTGCATGGTAGAGCGGTAGACCGTGGGCTGTATAAAATATGCGATGGTCACATGTTATGGTTATACCCATATAAACCTACAATGTTTTCATGACATGTTGATGTTAAGCAACAATGGCAATGGTAGTAGGGTGGGGTGAGCAGCGATGCCACCCTACTCATGATGATACTCATAACAATGATAATGGTAATAACCATGACAATGACAGTGAATATAGGCATTCACATCATGTGCATTCATGAAATGAGAACTGGGATCCGCCTGGGCGGATACCGCAAGACCTACTTCGGTAGGCCTCCACGGGAGTGGAGAGACCCCCGTGCCGATATGGGCGGGCCCAAGATTTTGGGTGAACATCGACGGGTGTTCACTCGGCAATACCGGTATATGCAATGAGATGAGCAAATGAGCATGTAGGGTAGTACTGCATTGCACTTGTGATATGACAATGAGGGAACATGAAATGAGACTATGAACTAGATGCGGCATGTGGGAAATATTATGGTTAGATGAATTGTTGCCATGCTTATGACGTGTTTATCGTTCTATTATGTACTTGCTGAGTCGGTGGACTCAACCTTGCTTTGTTGATGTTTTTTTAGGTGATCGTTGAGGACGAAAGGCGGGCGGGATTAGCACATGAATGATCAGCACAAACCAGTAGCACTTTTGGATCACCTTTTGTTATTGTACTTTAGCTTTACTAAGCTAGAGTATCCACTAGAAATGCTATGATGTAACTGAACGCAGCATAATAAATAAATTAGTGTTGGTTTTAAATTCTTCTCCTGTGTTGTTATGGTAAGAGTTGCAGAGGTGGTAGCATCTTGACCCAGGGAGTGGGCGGGGTGTTACAGTTGGTATTAGAGCGGGCGTTAGGTCCGTGGTAAAGAAAATTTGATAACTTAGGTTAATTATTCAACTAAAATTTGACTTAGGCCTAAATAAAAATAATTAAAATTAAAATTTGACACACTGGTGCACCATAGGTTGGGAATGGGTCTTATATTGTATTTACGCTTTCGCTAGCTGTGATATTAATTTGTGTTGTTGAAATGAATGTGTGATTGGCTGTCTGTCGTGAGCAGATATGCCGAGAGGTAGAGGACGTGGTCGTGGCCGTGGAGGCCGGGGCCGTGGCCGTGGTCATTCCCAAGCGGAGCCACCGCTTGAGGTTCCGCAGGAGGCACCTGATGCAGAGGTTGCTTCTGCTGAACATTCTGTAGCTAGAGATCCGGCAAGGTCTTCAGCCTTGCTGCAGGAGTTCATAGAAGAAATCCGTGAGCTTCGTCGACATCCGCCAGCATCTGCTGCTGCGGCTGTACCCACTGTTGCCCCTGTTGCCGTTCCGGTCGCACAGGAGGCAAGAATGGGCCTTCGTGAGTGGTTGGCCCTGCGACTAGACACCTTTGACGGTTCGGGCACACCAGTCCAAGCTGCGGATTGGTTGCGCTACATGGAGAGGCAGTTTGAAGCCCTTGAGATGAGCTCTCAGTTGAAAGCTCGCTTTGTGGCTTTCGAATTGAAGGGTCAGGCGGACATCTGGTGGGAAGGGGTTCTTTCAGCCAGGACTACTACCCAGGGTCCCGCCACATGGGAAGTCTTCAAAGAACAGTTCAAGGCGAAGTTTTACCCAGATTCTTTTGTGGAAAGTATGGAGGTCGCTCTGTCAACCTTCGTACAGGGAAAGATGACTGTGGCTGAGTACGAGGCAGCATTCAATAACCTGATCCGCTTCGTACCATCGGTCGCGAATAACGACCTTGAGAAGGCCAAAAGGTTCCGCCGAGGACTAAACGCTGAGTTTCGGCATGTCATGGGAGCTACTGCACCGCGCGACTTTAGGTCCGTGGTGGAGCAGGCCAGAGGGATGGAGCTGGAGATGCAGCTCACTAAAGGGCTGCAACCTTCTGGTAGTCCGAGCGCTTCTGGTGGTGACCAGAAGAGGAGCTACACTGAAGGGGGTGGGTCGTCGCAACGGCCCGCTTCCAAGAAGTCCAAGTGGGGCCAGCGTCCCCCACAATCGTCCAAGTCCAAGACTTCGCGGCTGTCTTCTTCAGCACCTCGATCTTCATCGACGACCCCAGCTTACCGTCCGGCCCCAGGGCAGGGCATGATCTGTTTTAAGTGTGGAGGTGGGCACCGTGCTGCCGAGTGCACTTGGATGGGGGAGTGTCGGCATTGTGGCCGATCGGGCCATATGGAGCGAGTTTGCCGACAGAATCCCGCCAGCATCCTCAAGTGGGAACCTGTATCTTCATCTTCGTCGAATTCTACACCTCGAGGGTCAGTCCAGATGATGGCGGCTGCCCCTGTGCTGCAGCCTCCTCTATCTTGGGCTCCACCTGCCGGGTATTATTGGCATCCTGCACCGACTCCTCCATTTCAGCATGCTACATCACCTCCAGTTCCGTTGCCGCCACAGCAGAGCGTTGGGGCTCTTGCCGCTCCGACACCACCCGGAGTCTACTCACTGCCTGCTGCTGAGTCCGCGAGTCGACCTGACGTGGTGACAGGTACCCTGCTAGTGGACTCATGTGAAGCCCTTGTTCTTTTTGATTCTGGTGCTACCTATTCTTTTGTGTCTCAAGAGTTTGTTGGAAAGGCCAAATTGAGTGTCCAACAAATTTCTCAATCAGTTGTGGTTAGTACCCCGAGAGGTATCCTAGCGAGCTCTACAGTATGCCCTGGCTGTGTGGTTGCAATAGATGGCGAGGAATTTGTTGCCAACCTCATGGTTATTCAGTTAGAGCCATTTGATGTTATCCTTGGCATGGATTGGTTGCATCACTATCAAGCCGTAATTTCCTGCTTTTGGAGGACAGTCACTTTGCAAGCTCCTTCGGGGAAGGAGATAATCTTTCAGGGGGATGCACCCACGTGTTCCCTCTTGGTGTTGGCCAGCCTGTTCCCTGGCCGACGTACAATGAAGTCTGGGTTATTTCTAGCCCTTACGGAGAAGCCAAGTGCGCAGTTGCACATTGAGGATATTCCTGTGGTGTGTGAGTATCCCGATGTGTTTCCTGGAGAGCTTCCGGGTATGCCACCCAAGCGAGATGTGGAGTTCAGAATTGATCTTGTTCCTGGCACAAGACCTATCTCCATGTCTCCCTACCGTTTGGCACGACCATTGCAAGAGGAGTTGAAAAAGCAGTTGGACGAGTTGCTGTCCAAAGGCATGATCCGTCGCAGTGTGTCACCTTGGGGAGCCCCTGTCCTGTTCACTGAGAAAAAGGATGGGAGTTGGCGCATGTGTATAGATTATCGTGCTCTCAATCAGGTGACCATCAAGAATAAATACCCATTGCCTCGCATCGAGGACCTGTTTGATCAACTGAAAGGGGCTAAGGTGTTCTCCAAAATTGATCTACAGTCTGGGTATAATCAAATCCGAGTGCGCGAGCAAGACATTGAAAAGACAGCTTTCTCCACAAGATATGGGCACTATGAGTTTACAGTTATGTCCTTTGGACTGACGAATGCCCCTGCTATCTTCATGGAGACGATGAACAGTATGCTACACAAGTACCTGGATGACTTTGTAGTGGTGTTCATCGATGATATCTTGATCTATTCCAAGACGGAGAAAGAGCATGAGCAGCATCTGAGACTCGTGCTTGAGACTCTGAGGAAGAATCGGTTCTTTGCCAAATTGAAGAAGTGCGAGTTTTGGATTTCTGAAGTGAGCTTCCTGGGTCATGTAATTAACCAGGAAGGCATTTCAGTTGATCCAAGCAAGATTTCCACTGTCGTGGAGTCGAAGAGGCCATCTAGTGTTAAAGAAGTGAGGAGTTTTCTTGGCCTAGCTGGTTATTACCGGCGTTTCGTGAAAGACTTCTCTCTCATTGCCAAGCCAATGTCTCAACTCACACGGAAAGGTGTGAAATTCCAGTGGACCGATGAATGTGAGAGCAGCTTTAAAACTCTGAAAGAGAAGTTGGTAACTGCTCCTGTTCTCACACTTCCTGAGCCGGAGAAGCGTTTCATAGTCTACTCAGACGCGTCTCGAGTGGGTCTGGGTTGCGTGCTTATGCAAGATAATAAAGTGATCGCGTATGCCTCGCGACAGTTGAAGAAGCATGAGCAGAATTACCCTACCCATGATTTAGAGCTTGCCGCAGTGGTTTTCGCTCTAAAAATTTGGAGGCATCATTTGTATGGAGAGTCTTGTGATATTTTCACTGACCACAAAAGCCTCAAATACATTTTCACTCAGAAGGAGCTGAATTTGAGGCAGCGGAGGTGGTTGGAGTTGATTAAAGACTATGATCTTACACTGCAGTACCATCCGGGCAAGGCAAATGTGGTTGCTGATGCCCTTAGTCGCAAGATGACACCCTCCACTCTGGATTGTCTCGTTACTGACTTTGAACGGATGGGAATTTCTTATTGTTTTGCTGGCACAGCACAGGCTGAGATGCAGCTGTCGCTGGAATCAGCAATCTCAGAGCGAGTAAAGGAGGCGCAACAGCATGATCGTATGCTACAGCAAGTGAGAAAGCGACTTGATGAAGGAAAAACGGGGGATTTCAGCCTTGATGAGTCAGGCGCGTTGCGGTTTAAAGGCCGCCTTTGCGTGCCGCAAAAGGCTCAAGTCAAGGATGATATTTTGAGAGAAGCCCATCGTACCCCGTACACGGTGCATCCTGGTGAGACCAAGATGTACCGTGATCTCAAAAAGAACTTCTGGTGGAAAAGGATGAAAGTGGATATCGCCAAGTATGTGGCATCTTGCGGGGTTTGCCAGCAAGTGAAGGCTGAGCACAAGCGTCCCGCTGGGCTAATGCAGCCTTTGGAGGTTCCTCAGTGGCCATGGGATGATATCACCATGGATTTCGTAGTCGGCTTACCTCGTACCCAGCGAGGTAAAGATGTGATTTGGGTAGTGGTGGACCGGTTCAGTAAGTCCACGCACTTCATCCCCATTCGCACCACGAACTCAGCAAGTGAGTTGGCACCCATTTATGTGCGAGAAATAGTGAGGTTGCATGGTGTGCCTAAGACCATAGTTTCGGATAGAGACGCCAAGTTTGTCTCCAAGTTTTGGGAGAGCTTGCAGGGCGCTCTGGGCACGAAACTCCAGTTCAGCACTGCTTTCCACCCACAGACGGATGGACAGTCTGAACGCACCATTCAGACACTAGAGGACATGTTGAGGTCCTGTGTTCTGTCTTGGAAGGGTAGCTGGGAGGATCATTTGGCACTCGCGGAGTTTGCCTATAACAACAGCTACCACTCCAGTGTTCGAGCATCCCCATTTGAGGTTCTGTATGGGCGAAAGTGTAGATCGCCACTGTGTTGGGATGCAGTGGGCGAGAAGGCTGTTTTGGGACCCGATTGGGTCCAGCAAACAGTAGAGCGAGTGGCAGAGATTAGGTATAATTTGCTAGCTGCCCAGAGTAGGCAGAAGAGCTATGCAGATGTTCGGAGGCGAGAACTAGAGTTCCAAGTGGGGGATCGGGTGCTCCTGAGAGTGTCTCCCACTAAAGGCATAGTGCGATTTGGTACCAAAGGGAAGCTTAGCCCGAGGTACATTGGGCCATTTCTAATTCGGGAACGGATTGGAAAGTTGGCATATCGTTTGGATCTCCCTGACTCCATGCGAGGAGTGCATGATGTGTTTCATGTGTCGATGTTGAGAAAGTATTTGCGAGATCCAGAGCATGAGATTGTGTTAGAACCGATATCCATAAAGCAAGACCTCACCTTCGAGTCCCGTCCAGTTCGGATTCTGGAGGAATCAGAGAAGGTGTTGAGGCATAAAACGATAAAGTATGTTAAAGTGCTTTGGGCTCATCAGTCTGAGCGAGAAGCGACATGGGAGTTGGAGTCTCGCATGCGCGAGAAGTACCCGGACTTGTTCTCCATGGGTACGAGTTAATGTTATGTTATGTACAGTTTATTACATTTTGTTCATTTGTGCATATTGTCGAATGCCAGAATTCGGGGTCGAATTCTGTTAAGGGGGGTAGAATGTAATACCCCAAATTGCATAAAGGGAAACATTAGAGGTAAATAAAGGGGAGAGTATAGTTTTGCCGTCAGATCCATCGATTTTTTAGAGTATCGATGTAGTGTCGCTCGCAGAGGTTCCCAGACCACCCCAGGACAGTCGGCACCGTCTAGAGAGCCGAGTAGTGCCCTCAGAGGTTCCCTGACCGCCTAGGGGTAGTCGGCATCATCTCGCGACATGGGTTTTCTTCATCCGGCAAATTCCAACCTTACCGTTTACCGACTCACCGCTGCAGTAAAAGAAATCCCAAAGCTAGCACAGTATTGGACCAAAATGCCTTTGAGCAATCAATTGTATGGGAAAGGAAGGGAAGGGCATGCCAGTCATTTCAGTGCAAAGGGCAGCCCAACCCTACCTTATAAAGCCAATGCACCGTATCAAGCCTCATCTTCTCACCTGATTGCTCAGTTAGGATAAGAACAAAGCCAGTAGAAGCACTCTCCATCCATTCCTCACTACCAAACCGAGAGTAGCCACAGAGGGCAAGCCCCAAACTCAGGCATGTCCACCCTCCCAAAGCTCACCACTGAGAGGAAGTAAGGGAAAGGAAAATGGAGTAGGGGAGGTTGGGAGGTTAGGGACGGCCGACGGCGTGAGGACGACGTCCACGGCGACCGCCAGCCGCCTAGGATCGCCGGAGCCACGTCGAGCCCAACCGGGACCAGAAGGAGGTGAGAAGGGCCAACGGAGCCGCAAGGAGGGCGTTGTCTTCTCCACGGCCATCGTCATCACCTTCTCACCCCCACCCAACCGAGCCAAGTGAGGTACGATTCCCCCATCCATGTGTGACAAAAGTAGAGTAAAGAAGGTAGTAGAAGGGGAGACTTCCCTGGTAGGGGCGGCCGGTCGGCGAAGCGCCGTGGCCGGCGGAGCTCGAGTCCATCGGGAGGGCGGTGGTCGGTTTTGGGAGGAGCCGCGGCGCCGGCGCTCCTCGAGTCGGGGCCCTCCGCGCCGCGAGCCACCGAGGAAGAGAGGAGAAGGGGGAGGCGGGGACAGCAGTAGAGCTATCGGCGGCGGGCTAGGGGGGCCGGCGACGCCAGGCCTAGCCGCACGCCACCGCGCCGCCGTGTCGCCGGAGAAGGGCCGGCCGCTTGGTTGCGCAAGGGAGAGAGGGGCGAGCGGAGCCCGACCGGCGTGGCATGGGGCCGGCGAGCCGTGCTGGGCCACGCACCGCCGCCGCGCCGCCGGGGAGGTCGCCCGCACGCGAGAAGAGGGGATGGAGGCGGAGAGGAAGGTAGGAGGGGGGCGGCGGAGGGGCCGCCGGCGACGGGGTCCGGCCGCGCGCCACCGCGCCGCCCCGGGCGAGACCGGCAAGGGAGGAGGAGGCCCATCCAGCCGAATGGGGATAGAAGAGAGAGAGAGAGAGCCAGGGGGAGGAAAAGAAAAAGGAGGAGGTGGCCGGCCGGGTAGGTGAAAAAAAAAGAAAGGGAAGAGAAGAAAAGAAAAGAAAAGAGGAGAAAAAGAGAAAAAAAAGGGTTTGGCACCTGCGTGTCGAGTCCTTAGGCCCGTACGTTTTATGCCAGAATCCTGGTTATGCGCGTAGAGTGGTCACTGCTCATTTAAACTCTGGCTTCGCTATGGTGCGTTAAGTCGAACTAATTGCTTGTTCAGGTGGAGGACCCGAATCGACGCCGTCTACACGTCGTTTCGCTCCGCTCGGTTAACAGGCAAGTGCATGGTAGAGCGGTAGACCGTGGGCTGTATAAAATATGCGATGGTCACATGTTATGGTTATACCCATATAAACCTACAATGTTTTCATGACATGTTGATGTTAAGCAACAATGGCAATGGTAGTAGGGTGGGGTGAGCAGCGATGCCACCCTACTCATGATGATACTCATAACAATGATAATGGTAATAACCATGACAATGACAGTGAATATAGGCATTCACATCATGTGCATTCATGAAATGAGAACCGGGATCCGCCTGGGCGGATACCGCAAGACCTACTTCGGTAGGCCTCCACGGGAGTGGAGAGACCCCCGTGCCGATATGGGCGGGCCCAAGATTTTGGGTGAACATCGACGGGTGTTCACTCGGCAATACCGGTATATGCAATGAGATGAGCAAATGAGCATGTAGGGTAGTACTGCATTGCACTTGTGATATGACAATGAGGGAACATGAAATGAGACTATGAACTAGATGCGGCATGTGGGAAATATTATGGTTAGATGAATTGTTGCCATGCTTATGACGTGTTTATCGTTCTATTATGTACTTGCTGAGTCGGTGGACTCAGCCTTGCTTTGTTGATGTTTTTTTAGGTGATCGTTGAGGACGAAAGGCGGGCGGGATTAGCACATGAATGATCAGCACAAACCAGTAGCACTTTTGGATCACCTTTTGTTATTGTACTTTAGCTTTACTAAGCTAGAGTATCCACTAGAAATGCTATGATGTAACTGAACGCAGCATAATAAATAAATTAGTGTTGGTTTTAAATTCTTCTCCTGTGTTGTTATGGTAAGAGTTGCAGAGGTGGTAGCATCTTGGCCCAGGGAGTGGGCGGGGTGTTACAGTATCCCTTTGTACTCTCTATATATATTGCTCTTAGGCTCTCATAAATATACACAAAATATTCATAATATGGTATCAGAGCTAGGGCTCTGACCATGTTCTTCTGCTGCCTTCAACGCCACCTAGTACGACGTCGTTGCTCAAGCCGCCGCCGCCGCTCTGGTCACCGCCGATGCTCAGGCCGCTCCATCCGTTGCTCAAGACACCACCATTGCCCAGGTCACTACCACTGCTCAAGCAGCCGCCGCCCAGGCCGCCATTGCCTCCACCCAATCCGGAGCTACCTGCTAGATCCAGCGCCGCTCGCTAGATCTGGTGCTGCCGGTCGCCCGATCCATCATCGCCCGCTCGATCCGGCGCCGCCCAAGTTGCCGTCGTGGCCACCCGAGCTGCCTCGCCCGAGCGACGCCGCCTCTCTCCGTTGGTCGCCCGAGCCATCGGCCTACGCTCCGCTGACTGCGAGTCGCTGGCCAACACTTCGCCGCCGGCCGCTCGCTTGTTGCCTTGGTGACACCCGAGCCGAAGCCATCTGCTATTTTCAGTTGAGAAGCTTCGGCTGAGTCTTTTGCATTAACAAAAAAGAAAGAAAGAAACGTTGATCTAACCGCCGTGCCGTCCAGCGCCGCATGTTAGACTTTGTTGCCTTGGTCGCCACGCCATCCAGCGCCGCCAACTGATAGCTTCCGTTCCATCAGCTATGATCCCATTCTTGGAAACGAAGCTCCATGGGACAAACTACAAGTTGTGGTCCTCATTCATGGATATTACGCTTGATGGTCTCTGTCTTTGGGGACATATCACTAGTGCATGACCTTCTTTGCCATCACCGATTTAGCCTTCTCCCAAGCAGTCTACTACTGCACCTCTTGCAGATGAGGTTGCCAAGGAGGCGGAGGCTGCTGCTGACGCTGCTGATGAGGCTTTCCAGTATGCTATTGATGCTTTCGAGCGTTGGTGTGCTGATGAGGCCCGTGTTCGCACCATCCACGTGGTCTGCGGTCTACTCGACAGATCTGGGAGTACTTGCGTGAGTGATACCAGCTGAGCAGTGATGCTCAGTTCTTTTCGCTTCAGGGTGAGTTGGAAATGCTTTGCTAGGGGGACTCTTCCGTTGACGACTTCTTCCGAGCCCTGGCCAGTCTTTGGTGCCAGCTGGATGAGCTGGCCTCTCCTCTTTGTCAAGAGTGCAGAAGGCGGATCATGATCGCCTTCACCTTTGTGATTTCGTCTGTTGCCTTTGCCTAGATTTTGAGCCTATCAAAGCTCAACTGCTGAGCTGCTCGCCATGACCGACTGTCACCGAAGCCCTTTCGATGCTTCGGGCTGAGAAGCTTCATCTTGGGTTAGCAGCATAGTCCGTTTCAACTGTGCTTATTGCTCTTTCTTCGACTACACCTCCGATCTCTGCTATGACTACAGTCCCTCCTTAGGTGCCTATTACCGTTCCTGTTTTTGCATCAACTGGAGTTCAGTGCAACTACTACAAGAACTTTGGGCACGACTACTGGAGTTGTGCGGTGCGAAAAAAGCAGAACAAGGCGCATGCGGGTTGACGATCCAAGGGGGCAGGGAGGCCCTTCCTTCACAGGAGGACAGACCAGCTCGTCAGGTTCTCAGCAAATTGACTCTGTTTGGCAGCTTTGCCAGGCTCTACTTCAGCTCTCTCACAACTCAGCGGGTTCTGCCTATCTCAGATGTCTCCACTAGGTACCTCTTGGGTTCTAGATCAGGTGCCTCTTTCCACATGACACCGGACTCCACACCTCTCATTTCAGTAGGACCTTCTGTTTTCCTATATTTGTTCAGACAGCTAACGGTACTCCCTTGTCTGTCAGCTGTCAGGGCACTCTTTTGTCTACTGACTTTTCTGTTTCAGCTATTTCCCATGTTCTCCAGCTTACCATGCAACTTCTTTCGGTGGGACAGCTCACTGATCTTGGTTGTAGGGTTGGTTTTGACTCTCACATCTATTTCGTCCAGGATCAACACACAGGGATGGTACTTGAGACTGGCCGGCGTCGTAGGGATCGTCAGGGTCTCTACATTCTCGACCGCCTCCACCTTTCGTCCACTTCAGTTGCTCCAACCACGTCTACCTCCACTGCCACTACTGCCACCACCTCTAGAGTTTTTGCGTAGTGGCATCACCTTTAGGTCAACGTGTGCGTCCCGTTTTTCTTCATTAGTTTGTCAAGATGTCCTTGGACATGTTACTGTTGACACGTCTATGTTTTATCAGGGTTGTAAGTTGGACAAGCAGCTACAACTTGCTTATCATTCTAGTGAGTCCTTGTCATCTTGTCCTTCTGATTTAGTTCATTCAAATGTATGGGGAGCTGCGCCTATTATTTCCAAAGGCAGGCATAAATTCTATATAATTTTCATTGATGATATTCCCATTTTACTTGGCTTTTCCCTATGTCTAATTGTGGTCAATTTCTTACGATCTATCGTAGCTTTTTCACGATGATTCGTACTCAGTTTGAGTCCTCCATTCGTACTTTTTGCTGTAATTTTGTTGGCGAGTACTGTTCTGGCGCTTTCAGACAATTTCTTTCTGAGCAGGGCACTCTTTACCAGTCTTCTTGTCCTGGTGCTGATGCTCAGAATGGGGTTGCTGGGCGCAAGCATCATCATCTGATTGTGATTGCCCGCACTCTTCTCAATATACAACCCTCCACTGCTTTTAAGGATGTCAGTTCTATAGAGCGTCTCTACTCTAGAGCCCCCAGTACACTCACCTTCGTGTTTTTGGCTGTACCTGTTTTGTCCTGCTGTAGCCTGGTGAGTGCACCAAACTATCAGCCCAGTCAGTTGAGTGCGTGTTGCTGGGTTGCAGTTCTGAGCATAAGGGTTATCGCTGCTATGATCCTTCTGTTTGACGGATCAGGATCTCATGAGATCTTTGATGAATCTCGACCTTTCTTCTATCGAGATTCGGCTCCTTGTCCTGTTTTCACTATCGAGACGATCTTCTGGTTGTCTCTCCCTGACTCTTCACCCATTTTTCCCCTTTCACAACCTTCTTCTAGTCTGTCTCCAGTGGTTCCTTCTATACCTCCACCTCCTATGTTGCCTCCTGCAGCACTGCTACTTGTTCCTGCAGCTCCATCGTTTCGTTTCTCTAGGGTGCATTACTCCAGGCGTCCTCGTCCTTCACCAGACTCATCTTCTGGTATCTTGTCGACACCGACGTCTCATTCCTCTGATGATGCTCCTCGTTACACCCTGTGACCAGACATCCCTTCGACCTCCTGATCGTCTTAGGTTTACTTCGACAGCTCATGCTCTCTCTGTCGTTGAGCCTAGTTCTTATCGTGAGGCTGCTTCTCATTCTGAGTGGCAGCTCGCTATGGCAGAGGAGCTTGATGCTCTTCGACATACGGAGACTTGGGATATTGTACCGACACTTTTGCATGCTCATCCTGTCACGTGCAAGTGGGTGTGCAAGGTTAAGACCAGGTCTGATGGTACTATCGAGCACTACAAGGTTCGTCTTGTGGCTCGCGGTTTCCTGCAGAAGTACGGTCGTGATTACGATGAGACATTTTCCCCTGTTGCTCATATGACCACTGTTTGCACTCTTGTTGCGGTTGCTTCTGTTCGCCGGTGATCTATCTCTTAGCTGGATGTTAAGAATGTTTTTCTTAATGATGTTTTGCATGAGGAGATTTACATGCAGCCACCACCTGGATATTCTATACCAAATAGACACGTCTGTCGCCTTCATTGTCAAACAGGCTCCTCGTACCCGGTTTGCACGTTTTACCTCAGTGATTACTGCCGTCGGTTTCACTGTCAATGACCACGATCCTACTCTTTTTGTCCATGTCTCACCTCAAGGTAGCTTCTTCTCTATGTGGATGATATGCTCATCACTGGTAACAATTCCTCATTTATCACATATGTGAAGAAGCATCTCAGTGAGCAGTTTCTGATAATTGATCTTGGTTCACTTACGTACTTCCTTGAGATTGAGGTTTCTTCCACACTTGATGGCTACTACCTCTCCCAGCAGAAGTATGTTCAGGGTCTGCTTGATTGGTCTGGTCTGATTGATACTCGCACTGTTGCAACTCCCATGGAGCTTTCTCTTTAGCTTCGCACCACTGATGGTGATCTTCTTGAGGATCCTACTCGATATCGTCATCTTGTTGGGAGTTTGGTGTACCTTGTGAGCACTTGTCCTGACATTGCTTATGTTGTCCATGTCTTGAGTTAGTTTATGGCTCGTCTTACTCATCTTCACTACAGTCACCTTCTTCGTGTTCTTCGCTACTTGCGCGGAACCATCTCTCGTCGTTTGTTTTTCCCTAGCTCCACCTCACTACAGCTTCAGGCGTACTCCGATGCGACTTGAGCTAGTTATCCTTCTGATCGTCGTTCTTTCTGCTTGCTGTGTTTTTCTTAGCTCCTCCTTGATTTCCTGGAAGACAAAGAAGCAGACTGCAGTTTCCTATTCGAGTGCAGAGGCTGAGTTGAGAGCTATAGCATCAGTGACAATAGAGATTACTTGGTTGGGGTGGCTACTTGCAGACTTTGGAGTACCTGTGAGGGGACCTACAACACTTATGTCTGACAGTACAGGTGCTACTAGTATTGTTCGTGATCCAGTGAAGCGTGAGCTCACCAAACACATTGGTGTGGATGTTTCATACACTCGCTTATAGGTGCAAATGGAGTACTTGCTCTACAGTTTATGTTTTCAGAGTTACAGCTTGCCGACTTCTTCATGAAACCGCAGACAAGGGCACAACATTTGTATTCTCTCTAAACTCAATGTGTGTGATCCACCATGAGTTTGAGGGGGTGTTAATGATAGAATAGGATTGCGTTATTTGTTTTTTTATATGCCTCGGTTTCCTTATCTGTATATACCATATTCCTCTGTATATCCCTTTGTACTCCCTATATGTATTGCTCTTTGGACCCTTATGAATATACACACAATATTCATAACAAGATTAGTATCTTCTGAACCTGTGAGGTCACATGCATGACCTCTTGGTTAGTTTTCAGACTAGTTGTTTTAGAATGTTCTTGCATGCATTTTTAGGACCTGTTTCTTGAGATATTCAAGTTTAGAAAACACATCCAAAATTTTCCCATGTGTTATGACTAAAATATTATTAAATTTATAGGTTTAGCAATAATAATTTCGTATAGATTTATACTGCACCACATTAATAATTGCATTATGATTTCTAGTATATGCCTACAACGAACATGACAACATAAAACAAAGAGTTATTATATTTATGATTAATGTCGTATTGACAGTTATTAGCATGATATTTGGCCATTTAGGCTTCATGTACCACCCATTCAACTCCCAAGAAAGCAATATACATCGACCATATCTGCTGTTGCTGTTGACTTATCCAATATATGCTTTTGTAGGTTGCAACAGCGGCTGCACTTTGTGCATACAAGTTACGCCGTCCCGTGCGGATGTATCTCAATCGCAGTACTGATATGATCATGATTGGGAGTCGGCACCCAGTGAAAGCTAATTACTCTGTTGGTTTCAAGTCTGATGGGAAAATTACAGCCTTGCACCTAGATGTTCTAATTAATGCTGGTATATCTGCAGATGCAAGCCCCATTATACCAGACGCTATCATGTCAGGTCTGAAGAAGTATAACTGGGGTGCTCTCTCATTTGACATCAAGCTCTGCAAAACAAACAATACATCCAAATCAGTAATGCGTGCTCCTGGAGATACACAAGGCTCTTTCATTGCTGAAGCTATCATTGAGCATGTTGCTTCAGTGCTCTCACTCGACGCTAACACAATCAGGCAAAAGAATTTTCATACTTATGATAGTCTTGTGTTGTTCTACCCAGAAAGCGCAGGCGCAGCTTCTACATACACGTTACATTCTATTTTTGATAGATTAGCCTCGACTTCGAGCTACCTGCATCGAGTTGAATCAATCAAGCAGTTTAACAGTTGCAATAAGTGGCGGAAGCGGGGTATCTCTTCTGTGCCCCTCATTTTCAAGGTAGAACCAAGGTCAGCACCTGGAAGAGTTTCTGTGCTCAATGATGGCTCCATTGTGGTTGAGGTTGGAGGAATCGAAATTGGGCAAGGACTGTGGACGAAAGTACAGCAGATGACGGCTTTCGCTTTGGGACAGTTATGGCCTGATGGGTGTGAAGGCCTTCTTGAGCGAGTGCGTGTTCTTCAGGCTGATACATTGAACTTAATCCAAGGTGGACTTACTACTGGTAGCACTGCATCAGAATCTAGTTGTGCAGCAACCCTTCAGGCATGCAACATGCTGATTGACAGATTAAAACCAGTCATGGATAAGCTCAAACAGCAATCAGGGGCCATCTCATGGGATTCATTGATTTCTCAGGTGATTTTATTTCCGTCTAATTTTTGTTCATGCTGCGCTGTCCGTGGAGACCAAGGATACAAATCTCGGTACCAGAGTAAAACCCGCCCGGCGGCCAGTAACAGTAACCAGCCGGTAACCGGAAAAAACTAGATGAATTTCGAATATTGAAATTTGAATTTGGGCTATTTTAAAACTAGGAAATGTGAGAGAAAACCGCTTATGGGTAATTAGCAATTGAAATAATGCAAATATTAATTAGAAAGTGTTTAATGAAGTAACAAGCAAATGATCCCAAGTGTATGTTTGATGGGCACATTCCAATTAGCATGTACTAGCTAAGCTAGTTTATCTAAAAAATGTTGAGACTTGAGAGTACAATAATTGAAACATATTTAATTTATACAATACGTAATCTAGCAAAAAAAAAAGGTTTAAATTAACCTAGGAAGTGCATTATTTAGTCATAAATTTAAATTTCAATTTGAAAAAATTCGGGCGTTTTTTCTCCCGGTTCTCACTGGTTTTTCCCGTTACCGCCCAATTTTTCCCCCCTGGTGGAGACTATTATCCTTGTATGTGCTAATACTTGATCTTCATGTAATTCAATGTTCCCAAGCAGGCCTCTCAGGATAATGTTAATTTGTCTGCGAGTGCATACTGGGTACCTGGCCAAGATTCCAGTACCTATCTGAACTATGGAGCTGGTATGAGTGAGGTGCACCCGATTTCCAGCTAAATGTCAACTGTATGACTACAGTTCAATTATAGCTATATGTTGATAGTTTTTTTGTTCAAAATATTCTAAAAATGCAGGTGGAGATTGATCTTCTTACAGGAGCAATTACTTTACTAAGAAGTGATCTTGTGTATGACTGTGGCAAGAGCTTGAACCCTGCAGTGGACTTGGGCCAGGTTTGCTATAGATTTTTCCTTTTCAGTTTCCTGTTTTTACATAATTCCAAAAAAAATCGTTCATTTAAAGCGCATAGCAAATATGCAGTAAAAGGCAATGAAAACACAAAGTACTTGAAAGTTCGCAATCCCTATGCAACACCATCTTTTCCATTGTCATTTTATATACCATTGGAGAGGAAGCTAGTGCAGCATGGAGAAAAAAAAGTATTAACAGGAATTATCTACAGCTTGCTGTGTAAATGTTGATTCAAAAAGGGTAAACATCCATCGGAGTGACAACTTGAAGTAGAACAGTGAAGGAGGGCACCGATTGGGGGAGGAACAGATCTAGAACTGCCTACCAAAGAAGAGAAGCTGCAGAGAAAAAGAGAAGCATTAGGGAAGGAGCAGAGTGATAGTTACGCAGTTATTCCATTATGTGCTTATTCTCCAAAGATGTTGACGACTCCTTACATAAGAGATCCTAACAACTGGAACTAATCTACTAGGTAAGCTATAGGTAGATAGACTGAAATCTAAATTAATCGAACAACTTAATAACCAAGTAATTATCTAGCTGCATGCTTTTGCTCCCGTCGACCCTATCTGCTGCGGCTGCTGCTTCCTTGCGCTGCTATTAGGGCCAACGTCCGCAACACGTCCACTGTACACTATTCCATACATACATCCATATATTTTGCACAAAATGTTGAAGCATGTTTTGGAATAGGGTCTTTTATCTTGATAGAAGCTGCAGTTGTTGCACCGTTCAACTAAGTTACTATAAGATAATTCGTATAGTTGATAATTTTTTGGCTCCATCACTTGACGTGTGGCATGGGATCTCTTCAAGTTGCACTTTGAACTTTGAGCATTTGCTCTGAAAAATTACTGCCCTCCCTTTTCCCAAATAGATGTATTAGAATCCGTGTAGTCAAACATTGAAAACTTTGTCCACTGACATACACAAATGTGGAAATATAAGTAGATTTATCATCAAAAGTACTTCTGTACTATTATTAGTTTTTTATAATTTTCAGTAACATATGATTAGAAAAAAATAATGGTCAAAGTTGTGTATGGGAGATGTTACTGTTTGAGACAACAATTATTTGGAAACAGAGGGAGTACGTTACAGTTCCATCAAGAGTTTTTCTAATCTGTAGTATATGATGGCATCACATCTGATCTCTCTCATCTATCTTGCAGATTGAAGGTTCCTTTATACAAGGAATTGGTTTCTTCATATATGAAGAATACCAGACAAACAGTGAAGGCCTGGTTGTTAGCGACAGCACATGGGACTACAAGATCCCAAGTGTCGACACCATCCCAAAGCAGTTCAATGCTGAGGTGCTGAACACTGGATATCATAAGAACCGTGTGCTTTCTTCAAAAGGTAGTAACGTGATTTCCTTAATGCAATATGATTTTTCCGGCTTGAAATAAACATTGGTCGAAATAATTTAACTACCGCTGCTGCCAGCTTCTGGTGAACCTGCCGTAGTTCTGGCATCATCCGTCCATTGTGCGGTCAGAGAAGCTATCCGAGCGGCAAGAAAGGAGTTCGCAAACAACACAGGATCTGGAAGCTCAGAGTTGACATTTCAGCTTGATGTCCCTGCACCAATGACAGTAGTAAAGGAACTATGCGGTTTAAATATTGTGGAGAAATACTTGGAAAATCTATCCACCCAGGAACTAGCAACTGGGGCATAAAATGCTATTCTGTTGTCGTCAATCATAGTAAGGAGTGGTATGACCATATTGTGTAATGTAAAATAAAGGGAAATGTTTGAAATGTCTACAATATTGAGGGCTGTACTTCCACTTTCGTAATCGTAACAAAGTGATTTGTATTCACAAATTCCTAATTGGACCTGAAGGGAGGTGGCCATTTGTCGCAAAATTGCCTTCTAGTCACTCTGCATTAGCTTAGGCAATGGGTGTGTTCTTCTCTACTAAGGCTAATGACTTATGATTATGGCTGATAGCTTTTGGTTTAAACGCGAGTGTTCGTGCTAACGAATTAAATATCAATAAGTTGTTTCAAAAAGCGACAGCATAACTATTCTGTTTGATTGTTCGAGAGAAGCTATAAGACGTAAGCCAAAAAGAATGAGGCCAATATATAAGTTTACATACCTTGTGTTGAGTTTGTGATTCGAATTCGTTTCAATTTTGTTTTCGTTTTCAACATGGAGTTCTACTTCTACGTGAAGTCTCGCACGTACCCTTAATAAATATATTCCTATAGATCGTAGTGTTTGATATGAGCCGAATTTTTTCTATTTTAGCCATTTTTTTGAAAAATATTCACATTTAGACCCCTGGTAGTTTTAATTCCGTTTTTGGACCCAGGGGGTCGGCGCCGTGGGTCACGTACGGACACGACATTCTGTAACTATTCACGCATGAACAGTTATGGAACGTCGCGCAAGAGTATACCATTGCATGCTTACAACAAAAGTCCAGCATATATTTCACATAAGGATTAACATCCAGTTTTCCACAGCGGGGCGTGCAAGCCCAAAGTATAATTACATCACAAAAACTCCAGAATCCGATTGAGCGCGGCGAAGACCTAAAACCACGGATCCTCGTCGAAGAAGAGATCCTCAGGGACGTCCTCGACGGGGAGACCTTCACCAACGTCTTGATCCTCTAAAGAGGAGATTTAAGCAAGCCATGAGCTACCAACCAGCTCAGCAAGTCCCAAAGGGACTCTATTTTACTACATGCACGGAACATCAAAGGAAGGGAGTATATTTGGTTTATTATCTTTGAGTGGATGCAGTTTTATTTGCAAACATTTTATAAAACGGACCCAAAACTACTCCTTAAGATCTCAGGGGTTTTTCATGAAAAGTTAATTAACCAACTAATCAAGTTAAAGCATGTGCAAAACTACTTAAGCTTTGCGACTAGAATCACCCAAGTGACACAGCTCCATTAACCGGGAGCACGACGTATTCGAATACCATTTATTTGACTCTACAGAGTTGCCCAACTTTACCCACATGCACCCTTAACCCTCATGACTGAGTTAAGGAACCGGGTCTTTTCGCTGCTCAACCCTTGGTATACACTCCACCCGATAGGTGAGAAACCCGCACACCCTCGGGTATCCGCCGGCCATCGCGGAACGCCGGGCCCGAGTTGTGGGGACCTACCGTTGTCTTAGTCCGGATTCGCGATCCGCACCGAGTCCCAATGCTGGGTTTCACTTAAGTTGAGCAGGTACTAAACCAGGGTTGACAAGTCAACACCTGTGGTTGAGCAGTCACTATGTCATTTGCTCAGCGTAAGGGTCTAGACCTTACATTTTCCAACCTAGGGTAAGCGGTGGGCGAAAGCCGTCTCGCGGCGCCCCACAACACCCGTACCCCCAACTCCAATCCTAGGGTAAGAGGTGGGCGAAGACCGTCTCGCGGTTCCTTCCCCAACCCTTACCCTACCATGTGCACGCCGGCACTCTCCGCCCTATGGTACGGTGTCCCATACCACCCTACCCTAGAGTCGGGTTTTCCAAATTCTATTGGCCCGCAGCCACAACCTTATTAGTGTAAAGACTTTGCAGGATAATAATAACCTACAATTATCTAGATTAAAAAATAATTATTTCTAGGGTTAACAAAGGCATGGCTACAAGTTTAACATGGCATTTATCGGTGGTAAGTTTAACTACATATCATGTCATTCTAAACATTTTATTTTACTTTGAACTAACATTTCAGAACTAGCTTAATGCAAATAGCATAATAACATAATTAAATAACATGGGTTGCAACATGATCAAAGGATTTGGGACTTGCCGTTGATTTGGATGATCTCAGCTAGCTCGAACGAAGAAACACCTGGATCTTGAGTCTGCACTTGAACCTCCGGGATCTCCGACACTAGCGCAAACATATAAAACAATTAAATCCAGCTTGAGACAAATCAAGCGAGGAAAAATAAACTATTTTAAAAAGGAGTAAAATGCATAAATCCTCAAATTGGAATTTTTAGAATTTATTTGGGATGAATTTGTGGAAGTGGAGGCCAAAAATGGGTTCAGGGCATTATTTGGAGCATGGTGGTGAAATTTGGGAATTTTTGGGATTTCTGTAATTTTCTAGGATTTATTTGGATTTTTTTGGAATTTAGAAATTGAGAAAATACTGGAAAATCGGTGTGAATAGTGTCGGGCTGGCCCAAGCTACAATGCAGCCCATCACTGTGTGGCTCAGGCGGAAAACGGCCAGTCGGCCCACGCGACCCGTGCGCGCGCGTGCGCAAAGCAGGCCGTGGAGGCTGCGGCCCATCCGCGCTCTGCGCCCACCCGAGGCGGATGGAGGACGCGTGGCTGGGACGGACGGCGCCGATGCGAGGGGGTGGCGAAATGGTATGAGCGGATCCAACGGACGCGAGGTGGGGTGGTTATGAGGATCGAACGGTCGCGTTATAACGAGGACGAGCGAACCGTTACGGGGATTGGACGGATGAGGGGAGATGAGATTAAGGAGATCAGACGGTGGAGGAGGGGCCACGTCGCGGGGAGGGGGTCGTCTTCCTCCTCCCGCTGCTACAGTGTCCCCGGGGCAGTGTTACGGTGACGACGGCGGCCTGGGCGCCCGGGGGCTCGTCGGTGGCAACTGAAGGCATCAGTGGGTAGGTCTCGACGAGGGAAACCCATTTTGGGCGGTTGGAAGGCGAGGGGATCAGTGGAGAAGGCGGGAGGGAGAAGGAACTGCATCGGCTATTTGGTGGCGGAGGGGGTCACCGGCGGCGAGATGGTTCAATCGGCTGCGGCTACACGGACAGGGGGCCAAGGGG
The DNA here is from genome assembly GCA_017311315.1 of Dendrocalamus latiflorus. Classification (NCBI taxonomy): domain Eukaryota; kingdom Viridiplantae; phylum Streptophyta; class Magnoliopsida; order Poales; family Poaceae; genus Dendrocalamus; species Dendrocalamus latiflorus. The sequence goes on along the minus strand of CM029643.1, from coordinate 21,530,733 downwards.
CTCACAATGGCGGGGACGGTGTGAGTCAAGGGGCTCCGGAGCGTGCTGGCCACGGAGAGGGTGCGGCGGCCGGAGGGGAGCTTTGACGGCGGCGATCCACAGGGCTTTACCTGGCCAGAGGAGAACGGCAAAGTGATTAGGGGAGATTGAAGGTGCTCTGAGCGAAAGCAATTGAAAAATGGAGGAGGGGAGAGGGAGGTCCGCTTTACGGTGCCGCCGGCGCAGGGGAGGATGGCGGCGGCGACTGGGGCGACGGGGGTTCAATCAGTTGTGCGGGGACGTGCACGGGAGTGGTGGGAGGTGTTTGCGGGCGGTGGGGAAGCTCGGGAAGTAAAGGAGGAGGAGGGAGCCAAGGGGTGGCTTTTATACCCGAACAGCGGGAGAGGGAGCCTTAGGGGAGAAGGCAACGGGCGGGGCTTTGGGGTTAACAGGAGTGGACGGGGCTGGTAAGCGTCTCCTCCGCATGATGAGGGTGTGACCGGGCGCTGGCAGCCGGAGTAATGGCGACTGGACGGGAGAGGGAGCAGGTGGAGCTGCGACATGGGCGAGGGGTGCGTCCGCGCGCGGGAGAGGGAGGAGACGGGGACTGACGGGTGGGGCCAGAGCAGAAACGGGGCGATGCGTGGCGCGAGGGAGCGGAGCTTCCTTCGGACCGGGTGACGGCGGGGTGACGCGGTGGTCCAAAACCGCGGGCGGCGGGGCGGAGAGGCGGTGCGGGAGTGGGTGTGGGCGCCAGCGCGAGCGCGAGCGCAAGGGAGAAGGCGGGGAGGGGGCGCAGCGCCAGCGGGAGAGAGGGAGCGGGGAGGACGCCGAAGAGAGGGGAAAGCGGGAAGAGGCGGGGCGCCAAGGAGAAGGGGTGGCGCCTTCCGGAAAGGGAAAGCGGCGGCAGAGGAAACTTTCCCATTTTGGGAAAGTTTTCAGATTTCACTCAAAACTGCAGCAAAAATCAAAGAAAATTTTGGGGTTGAAATTTTGGGGCTTTTCAAAAGGTAAGAGATCGCCGCTGCATCCCGATCCTATGTTTTTTTGTTCGGGCCTGGTGTTTTAGTAATTAATTTCATTGTAAATTGTAGGAATCTGGTAGTGATTAGTGGTTCATATAGTGGTAATTTTTTCTTTAGCTGTGATCTTTTGGTTCGGTTTTGTGCTTCTGTTTTGTGATTGATTCGTGTGTAGCTTCGGAGGTACATCTGCGTGTCCAGGCAGCTCATGGCCTCGTTGCACCCGACGGCCATTGATGGCCAACCTTGATCACCCCAGTAGTAGTAGTATTGACAGGAGGGAGTAGGATGCTTTGTGTTCTGTGAGGGAGGGAGGGGGAGATACGTGCATGTGACTAGTTATGTCATGGACAAAATATAAAGGGAGAAGAAGAGTTCTAGTGGTAGTACTTGGCTTTTTTGTTGCAGGATAATGTGTCTGCAATTTTGTCACGTGAGAATTATGCGGTATCAGGTTCCAGCAAGCACTCTAAATCTGCAAGTACTCACGTAGCGTACTCTGTTGACAGGTTTATTTTCACCTATGACTTTTCTCGTTAATCCAAATGTTTCCTCTCTTTCTCACTTCAGTGTGTGTTTTTTGTGAGAAAAGAGAGTGGGAGGCATAGGACGATAGGGCGCATTGGAGAAATCGCCGCCGTTGAACTGGAGTGGCAGCGCTGGTGTTCAATTGGATCGACACGGCGAGTAGGAGAGTTTGTTTATGTCCCATTTTTGTTGGATCTTCGGTTTTCTTCCTCATCCAGATTTTTGTGTGTGTGAGAGAGAGGATGGATGACGGGGGGGGGGGGGGGTTGCGAGCGGTGAGGTGGGAGTAATCGTCGTCGACGAGGGTGAGTTCAGGAATTCATTTTCACTGACCATGAGTTTTGCACCGCCTTCTTAGAGCTAAACATGTGCTGAGATCTCTGTTCTTTGTGGTGTTTATGGTTGGTTCATAGTTAGTTTAGTGATTTAGTCACATTTGATGTCATTGTTTCTGTAGTTTCAAAGGTAGGACATTTGTGTTTCACTTAAATTTCAGATGTAGGGCATTTTGATTTATTAAATAGATAGTATCTAGGTCCCATTCCAGTTTTGTGACTGATCGAGTATGCATCTTTCAATCTGTAGGTCATTTTTACTATTTTTTTTTGTTACCCATCTTCTCTTCTCTCTAAGGGCCTGTTCTTTACCTCACAAGCCGGCGGCTTTTGGCTTTTGCTACAGTACCTAACTTTTAAACGGAGTATTTTTTTAAGACCAGGTCTACAAGTTAAACGATCTACACGTTAAAAGCCCAATATCTGTACCAGCCAAAATCGCAAGTGAGTATCTATCTCTCCGTAATCTGTACCGCAAACAACCAAAATTCAAAAATTTCAGCCAAAAGCCGCAGCCGAAAAGAACAGGCCCTAAAGTACACGGAAAGATGAAATTCTGTTAGGAATAGTCCCACAAGGATTGTGGGAGAGGAGCAAGCACAACTTATAAGTGTGAGGGAGCCCCCACCTATTGGACTAGTCTTTTGGGGGGAGAAGGCCCAATACCACTTATAATGTTGTTGCTCCATTGCTCCGTGGGCTTAGTTGTGTTCAGCTCATTTAGACCTGTGGCCCAGGATGTAACAAGTGGTATCAGAGCCCAGGTGCCTAACATCTCCTTGGACCTCATGGTTGCAGAAGTACCCAATCCATGTGTGAGGGGGAGATTGTTAGGAATAGTCCCTCATGGATTGTGGGAGAGAAGCAAGCACAACTTATAAGTGTGAGGGAGCCCCCACCTATTGGACTAGTCTTTTGGGGGAGAAGCCCCAATACCACTTATAAGGTTGTTGCCCCGTTACTCCGTGGGTTTAGTTGTGTTCAGCCCATTTAGACATGTGGCCCAGAAGTGTAACAATTGGTATCAGAGCTCAAGTGTCTAACATCTCCTTGGACCTCATGGTTGCAGAAGTGCCCAACCATGTGTGAGGGGGAGATTGTTAGGAATAGTCCCACATGGATTGTGGGAGAAGAGCAAGCACAACTTATAAGTGTGAGTGAGCCACCACCTATTGGACTAGTCTTTTGGGGGGAGAAGGCACAATACCACTTATAATGTTGTTGCTCCGTTGCTCCGTGGGCTTAGTTGTGTTCAGCCCATTTAGACCTGTGGCACTCAGTTGGACCTAGGCATGCGGCCAGGGTCCAAAAAGTGTAACAAATTCATTGTTTAAGGATTTGATCTTAGGATTAGACACCCTGGCACTTTGTTTGTGTAATACCCGTGGGAAAGAAAAGGGAGAGAAAACGAAGAAATTGCCGTCAGAGCTCTGGAGGTTAATTTCGGGCAGGGTAGTCCTTTCACAGAGATACCTGACTGTCCGGAGGCCAGTCGGCAGCTCTCACAACCATAGAGTCATCACTCGGTATAAACAAACCTGAAATATTCAAAGGATCTTGGAAACTAGCCCACTGTCCCCAAATATCCATATAAAACCCACAACTACGGTAAAGGGACAACAAAGCATCTGAGAAGGCACCTCTCGAAGACACAGCACAACCTCCAGAAAAGCCACAAGGCAATAGCCGAGGACAACACAACACCCTCTAGAAGACACAGCACGACATCTCTGGCCAAGAACGCCCACAAGAAAAAGGAGCACACACAACCAACCGAATAGAAAAGAAGAGAAGCAAAGGGAAGCCTAAACATGGCTCCAAAAAGCCTCAACCCCTCTCTTTTCCTTCCCATCTTAAACCCCCCAAAACCCCACAACCACATATCATCGATCATCGCAAAGAGAAACCAGGGCCAGCCGACAGGAGCACAGAGTCGGCAAGAAGCCAGCTCGCAGGACAACCAGCCGAAGAAGGAGAAGGCCACCATAGCCCAGCGGCACACAAGAGACCAAGAAAGTGACCGCCAAGCACAAGCAATTATCCTTTACCAAAGCAAACCGACAATCAACCGGCACAGGTGGCAGTTTTGGTTTGGCGCTCCTCCACGCATCGTCCACGGAATAATCAGGCAAGTGCATGATAGAATAGTGGATTGTGATGAATACCTGGTATTTATTTTATGCCATGATTTATGCCGTGTTATGAAATGATATCCTGGCTTATCTATTGATTATACTGCGATGAGTGATGCTTATGTTTGAATATCAACATTTGAAGAATGTTGCATTTGCATTACAACATGAGAATCACGAAAGCCCTACGACGGTAGGCATCCCACACGGTGGGAATATCAGGACCTACTTTGGTAGGCACCTTTAGGGATGGAGGTAGAGGGGTTTCACCGACGAGTCAAGCAGCTCCACTATACCGTTATAAGCGGCATACAGAGATGCATTATGCATTGCACTCATACAAAGGACCTACAACGGTAGGCCTCCCACGACGGTGGGGATATCAAGACCTACTTCGGTAGGCATTCCAGGGATGGAGATAGAGGAGTTTCATCGACGGGTGAAGCAACTCCACTATACCGGTATAAGCTGCATACAGAGGTGTATTGCATTGCATTGCATTTACAAGAAACGAACAGGAGACAGGGAGGAAATCTAGAGATTCTGAGTTACAATTCATAAATGTGATTTAATGATTACTGTACCAACCCCACTGTTTTATTGTGTGCTTGCTGAGTCTTCAGACTCACCCTTGCTTTATTGTTGTTTTTATGTATCTGTTGAAGGCGACATGTACAGGCGAGAGTAGCACAGTCGTTTCACGTGCAACAGTAATTTACATATCATCTATATTTGACATATTTAGCCTTGAATAGTCTGAGTACCTTTTTGGTAATTAGCAAATTTATACCTCTGCCACGTTTAGTGTCAAGCATATCGACTTTTGTCATTTGGTTGATATTTAAATAAAGGAATTGCTTCGCAAGACCAACGGCAAAAGTTAGAGTTGGTAGCATTATAGAGTAGGTGGTAGCACTTTGGGCTTAGGGAGGGGCCGGGGTGTTACAGTTGGTATCAGAGCAGGCGTTAGGTTCGTGGTGGATAAGTTGGTAACTTATGTTGTCTTAATCAAGAATTTGACTCAGGATTGGTTATTAAATTAAGATTTGGCTTAGGTTATGCAATTGCTAAAACTTGACCTAAGATGATTAATTTTTAAAAGCTTGACTTAGGCTAAGTAATTAAAATAAACTTGACACATACTGGTGCACAGTAGGATGGGATTGGGTCAAGCATTGCATTTTTGTTTTCGTTAGTCATGTTATTGATTTGCAATGCTTTGAGGCTGATGCTTGTGAGTTGATGGCAAGCATTTGAATTTGTTGATTGTGTGTCATAGGGGACCTTGCTATGATTGTGTCACGTAATGATGCAATAGAGACTGAGACCATGGCCACTGGATAGGCCTGGTCTTATTGCCATTTGTGGCATTTAGCTAGTGATGCTTTGCTTTAGTTTCGGGAAGTGGATTCCTTTTGGTTAGTAACTCTTTGAGTTGTTTGATAAATACCTGATAGTAGGGAGTGCTCTCTGCAAGACTAGTATTCGGGGGGAAAATTTTGATTATATGAGTGTTTGAAGTGACTTGCGTGATGAGACCAATGTTGTTGGAGAAGGTTTAATAGTGGTTGTAATGTTGGATTGGTCGAAAATGCCTGAAATTCCAGGCTGTGAGAAAGGAGAAGAGTAATTAATTTTAGTTATGTAATGGGATTGAAGTTTATTTGAATTCATTATTTACATGAGAAGTAGCGGTATAAGGTAGATATATTCCTGCTTAATGGTTGGGCTTGAACTATTGGTGAACCAATAGGTTATTAAGGCTGCTTATGTTGTTGAGCCCCATTGAATGATTGGTTTTATTATGGTTCCAATCGATGAACCCAATTGTGCGATCTAGGCATACTTAGAAGTGTGCTAATCTATTGTTTTGGTGGAAGATCCCTATTGGAGTTATCCTTTTAATTGGCAATAGGCGAATGACCTTAAAACTAAGTTTACCAATCTCATATCTGATTGATTATTATAATCATGACCGATGTTTTGGAAGTCCTAATAGTTGTAATTTTAGAACTCTATTGGAATTACTTGGGAGGACAAGAATGGGGATCTTGATGTCGGATAAGTCTCCCAGCTAAATTGAATAGGGAAGAATTGTTGTAGAGCCGTGTGAGACTCGAATTCTAAGGGATGAAGCTAATAAAGTTCTAGTGATATTTGGCAGCAATCTCTAAGGCATGAATTAATGAAGTTGCCACCACATTTGTGGGAAATTATGAGCACGCCTATGGGGGTAGAATAGATGGATCTTATGCTTAAGATAATCATAAATACAGCTCACGGAGTACATTTGTTGTGTGTTGAAATCTAGGTGATTGATTATCTCTAAAGAGTTGAGCTAGTGGATTTTAGTTAGTGCCTTGGAATCAGATGCTTATGGTATTGTTAATTGATAGTGGATCATTGGATGACAGAATTATGTCCGCACCTTATGTGGTTGCAAACGAGATAGTCGCGATGACTATGCTGTTGTGTGCAGTAAAGCGGTAGGGTTTGGTGAGCCTTGGGGAGATTTATGTTGATGAATGCTAAATTCATAACATGAAGCTCTGTTAGGCTTAGATCTATAGTGAGGATGGTTGATATGTTAGTAATGAGGTAATAATAAAGATTTGTGTGGCTAATAGAGTTTTGAGTTGATTTATGCCATAATATTTGTGGGAAATTGATTGACAAAAATATCAGTCTTAGGGGCAAAACCGATTATGTTGTTGCAACCGGTAGCATTTATGGGGAGAGACGATAGCTAATATCACATTTAAGCTGATGAACCATCGATAGCATCAAGAGTGAGTTTTTGGGTGAAAGAGTTTCTCTGAATTATGTTTTACGTGGTGGGCATCATTACCAGGTATCGATGATGTTTTAAGTTACTTGATTCATCTAATGTGGGTCGAGGATGTCAATATTATCGGAGTCATTAGAAAAATATTGGGAACTTTGACATGTGAGCCTCAGATTTGTTGATAGCAAGTGGAGGCTAAAAAATTGAGGTAAAGTTGAAGTAGAGCTATTAGAGGATTTAGTTATCCGATGTTAAATGAAACCCCAAATAGAGCTTACCTCATTTTGTGGATATGAGAAATTGAGTATTGATGGGTGATTTTTATGTTCACCGTGTTTGGTGATCATTAACTGAGGAAGTAGCCAGAATAATGATTCATTTCATGAGTTGAAGTCGACCATTGATAGAGTTCATCGTGGTGCAAATAGAGCATGGGCTGAAACCCTAGAGAATAAGGGTATTGGAGGGATTGAAGCGATGGAATCAAATACAGATTTGATGGGGCATGTGGGGTTACCTGTTGACAATATGTCGCTGGTGAAGGAGGTTTGCTTGGGTACTTTGCGAGTCATGTACTAAAGCATCCCCAGATTCGTGTGGACTTTGCCCCAAGATTGAATTGGTTTTGTAACTCATAGATTGGGGTTGGAAGGAAAAATTGTCGTATGGCAATCTAATGAGTATTAGAAATGATTGACCGATGTTTAAAGGATTATTTCGGGTTCCCTTGATTTGGGAATTCATTCAGGTTCACTTTGAGGGAAAGTGGATTTAAGTGGGAAGTTGCAGGGTTTATGCATTTCTTATGTGATTGATATGATTTTTCGCTAAGGTATTATTTGTTTGCCTTAAAGAGTACGCTTCCTTTTCTTTGAAAAGAAAGGGGCTAATTTTGAGAATAGAAATTTTTCGCATGATATATGCGGTACAGTTGTTTGTTAGGACAAGGATTGATTTCCTGTCCGGTTTTCTCTCTCTTCAGAGGATTGGTTGTGGTGAAGTGATATTCTGTGGGGAAATGAATTCCCAACTATTTTGGAAGAAAGGTTGTTATTTATGGATGAATGGATTGGTCCCATGATTGGATTTACCTTTATAAAAGTCCTTGCTTTGTAGAAGTGAGTCGGGTTTATGAGTGTTATGTGATACTTCTCTTGTAAAAGAGAAGAGCTCTCTTTGTTGCGAACAAAAATAGCATTGTCTCTTTTGTGCAAGCGATGAGAGTGATCTTCTTGGAGGATTGGGGATTTCCTTATGCCGAGGCATGAGACGTTAAATGTTGTTGAGGTGTATTGGTCGTGTTAGACCAGGCACAGGATAACGTGAGAATTGAATCTATGTGCAGAGTGTGCAATGTGTTCCCTTTTTTTATGTTGAGATAGTACTTAAGGGATCCGAAACATTGGGTTGTTCTAGAACCGTTGTCCCTTAAGTAAGGCCTCATCTGTGAGTCCCGTCCAGTTCGGATTCTAGGGGATCGGAGAAAGTATTCAGGCACCGGACGTTACAGTATGTTAAAGTATTGGGGTTGCATCAGTCTGAGCGAGAAGTACCCGGAGTTGTTCTCTTCAGGTACAGGATAGAGTTGTTTTCTATCAGCTTGTGTCATGGTATTCTTCATGTGGATTGCTTAGCATCAAAATTTGGGGTCGAATTCTATTAAGGGGGTAGAATGTAATACCCGTGGGAAAGAAAAAGGGAAGGAAAGCAAAGAAATTAACGTCAGAACCCTAGAGGTTAATTTCAGGCAGGGTAGTCCGTTCACAAAGATACCTAACTATCCGGGGACCAGTTGGCACCTCTCACAACCATAGGGTCATCACTCGACATAAACAAACCTAAAATATTCAAAGGACCTTGGAAACTAGCCCACTGTCCCCAAATATCCATATATAGCCCACAGCCACAGTAAAGGGACAGCAAAGCATCTAAGAAGGCATAGCAAGGCACCTCTCGAAGACACAACACAACCTCCAGAAAAGCCATAAGGCAACAGCCGAGGACAACACAACACCCTCTAGAAGACACAACATGACATCTCTGGTCAACACGGCCACAAGAAAAAGGAGCACACACAGCCAACCGAATAGAAAAGAAGAGAAGCAAGGGCAAGCCTAAGCACGACTCCACAAAGCCTCAATCCCTCTCTTTTCCTTCCCATCTCAAACCCCCAAAACCCCACAGCCACAGATCGTCGACCATCACAAAGAGAACCGATAGGAGCATGGAGTCGGCAAGAAGTCGACCCGCAAGACAACCAGCCGAAGAAGGAGAAGGCCACCATCATAGCCCGGCGGCACACAAGAGACCAAGAGAGTGACCTCCAAGCACAAGCAATTATCCTTTACCAAAGCAAACCGACAATCAACCGGCACAGGTGGAGGTTTTGATTTGGCGCTCCTCCACGCATCATCCACAAAATAATCAGGCAAGTGCATAGTAGAATAGTGTATTGTGATGAATATCTGGTATTTGTTTTATGCCATGATTTATGCCGTGTTATGAAATGATATCCCAGCTTATCTGTTGATTATACCGCGAAGAGTGATGCTTATGTTTGAATATCAACATTTGAAGAATGCTACATTTGCATTGCACCATAAGTTTCATGAAAGCCCTACGACGGTAGGCATCCAATACGGTGGAAATTTCAGGACCTACTTTGGTAGGCACCTTCAGAGATGGAGGTAGAGGGGTTTCACTAACGAGTGAAGCAACTCTACTATACCGGTATAAGCGGCATATAGAGGTATGTTATGCATTGCACTCATACGAAGGACTTATGATAGTAGGCCTCCGACGACGGTGAGGAAATCAAGACCTACTTCGTAAGCACCTCCAACGATGGAGACAGAGGGGTTTCATCGACGGGTGAAGCAACTCCACTATACTGGTATAAGCTGCAGATAGAGGTATATTGCATCACATTGCATTTACAAGAAACGAACATGAGACAGGGAGGAAATCCAGAGATTCTGGGTTAGAGTTCATAAATGTGATTTAATGATTACTGTACCAACCCCACTGTTTTATCGTGTTCTTGCTAAGTCTTCGGACTCACCCTTACTTTATTGTTGTTTTTAAGTATCTGTTGAAGGCGACATGTACAGGCGGGAGTAGCACAACCGTTTCACGTGCAATAGTAATTCACATATCATCTATAGTTGACATATTTAGCCTTTAATAGTCTGAGTACATTTTTGGTAATTAGCAAATTTATACCTCTGCCGTGTTCAGTGTCAAGCGTATCGACTTTTGTCATTTGGTTGATATTTAAATAAAGGAATTGATTTGCAAGACCAGCGGCAAAAGTTGAAGTTGGTAGTATTATAGAGTAAGTGGTAGCACTTTGGGTTCAGGGAAGGGCCGGGGTGTTATAGTTTGTATATAAGCAGTTCTAGGATTCTTATTTTTGCTTTCTTACTATTTGATGTTTCATGAAAATGCCCTAGTAACAGACTTGTGTCTGGGGGTCGAGGTAGGGGTGAAAACGGGCCGGGTATTTCCCGCCCGCCCGCCCGCCCGTATTAAAGCGGGTCAAATTCGGGTCGTAAATTCGGGTATCCGGAAGCTTATACGGGTATCGGATCCGAATATGGTTTTTTTTTGGCGGATACGGTATCGGGTTTGGGAGGTCGGTATCCGACGGATACGGATTATCCGGTATAATATTCGGATATTACCCGCTTAACTATTCGGGTATTACCCGGATTCCCCAATCCCCATCTGGCCATCTCATTAGTCATTTCCCTTCGGCAGTTCGGCCGAGTGCCCGATTTTCTTCACACCGCCGCCGCCTGGGTTCTTCCGCCCCCTGGTTCTCAACGCCTCCATCCCGGTTCTCTGCGCCTCCGCCCCCAGGCCTCAACGCCCCGCCCCGGTTCTTGGCGCCCCTCGGTTCGGTTGCCCGGCGCATCGCCTCCCAGCGCCGCCACCCTCTCGCGCCCGCGTCTCGGCGCCTCTGCCCGGCGCTCGGCGCCTCCCCTCGGTTCTTGCGCGCCTCCTCACCCACGCGCCTGCCTCCGCCCCGTGGGCCTCCCCCTCTCTGCTCCGGATCTGACCTGGCTCGGCGCCCCGCCACTCAGCGCCGCTTGGCCGTCTCCACCGTGCTGCACGGCTGCGCACGGCGTGATGCCGCCGGATGCGTGGCCTAGGGCCCGGATCTGGCGCATCGGCTCCCGATTTCCACCCGATTATCTTCGATTTACTTGCTATTTTGCTTTGATTTAATGGGTTTTGTTTATGTGATGGCAGGCGGGTGGTGTGTTGCCCCGGTGTGGTCTCGGCCGGCTGGAGCCGCCCGCACACCGGGGGAGTGCGCGGTGGCAGCTTGGCGTGGGGCTACGCCGGTGGTAGCACGCCGTCTCCTCTACCTCTGGTAAGCTCAATCCTATTTCTCCTCTACTCCTTGGTTCCCCGGTGGCATACTCTATGTTGTTGCCATGGTGCTCTACTGGTGCTTGATTGATTGTTGTCTCTAGTTCAGTGTTATCTACCATGATGAATGGAGGTTACTACTGTGAGCTATGACTTTAGTACTGACGTATTGTTAGGCAGTACTATACCCTATGCTCCTAATATAGTTGCATTATGGATGTATGGAATGGTTGCATTGCTATTGTCTATGTGGTATAAAATGGTTGTTGCATCGACTTGAAATCCGAATAAATATTCGTGGCCGATAGTGTCCGTATCCGTCTTGGTACGCATTTGTTCCATATTTGTGCCCGACATTATCCGTGTTTGTATTCGTATTCGATACTATCCGTATTCGACCCGAATCCGATTAGAAAATGTGGGTTAGGATATGGGAAAGGTGAGATCCGACCGTATCCGACCCGATTTCACCCCTAGGTCGAGGTGCTGCTAGCAGGGGCCTGGAAAATGACAAGTGTATGTGATACAATGCACGCTAAATCAAAAGCTTTTCCTTGAGCTATTTGCTGGTATTTCGGATATGGGAATGGGGAAGGTGGTGTTTGAAACAGATGCAACTAGCCTAGTTCAATTAGCTTGCGGCCGCACTGAGCTGGATCAAGCACTGAACAGTGACCTACTTCGTGAAACATGCTCACTCATGGTGCTTAATTTTTTCTATGGAGATAATTGGTTTTTTAGGACTGTTCTAGAGCTTGTAATTAAGAGGCTCACGCCCATCATAAATTTTCCGCTACAAGAAGCCCCTGAGCCGGCTGAGCCACTCCAGGCAACTCAGGGGCGACTCACCCACCCCCTTGTTGGATTTGGCCAGGAATGGAGTGGCGACGTGAAGCCCGACGGTCAGAGGCGGCTGGATCTGAGGTGGGGAGAGCCGGAGGCGGCCGGACCTCTCACACCACATGCACTGGCACCACCGCTCCGTCCTCTCACCTCGCCATTCCTCCTCCCCGTCTTCTCTCACGTCGACAGTGCCACCACCGCTCTCCACCTCGCCAACCTCTATGCCGCCATCCCTTCACCACCAGCCGCCGCCGCCGCCGCCGCGGCGCTCCCCGACCGCCTCGCCCTCTGCTACGTCCACCCCGTCGCCTCCTCCTCGTCACCTGAGGTCCGTACATCTCTTCCCCCCCTCTCGATCTACCTGCTGCTTCTCTCCCTAAATTAGTTTTGGTTTAGTTGGATGATCCTGCTAGCTATTTCAGTGGTGCATGCAGCATGCTTAATTAGTTCGAATTAAACCTCTCGCTATTAACTGATCCTGTTGCATTCCGATACACCATAGCTCTGCTACTCTAGCGCCGCTGTTTTGTTTCGGCCCTAATTGAATTGGGCGCCCGCCCGCAGGTGTACTGGCCTGGCCTGTACGCACTACTCATGATCAGTCAGGCCGTAACATGTTGGTTTGCTTTTTTTACAGCACAGGCCCCTTCCTGGATGGATTCTATGACTGTTTTAAGATTCCAATGTTCATGTTGTTTTACCAACTTCCGCTTATTTGCTTTGAAAATGACGATTTTACTGCTGTCATAGAAAAACCGTGGGTGTTTTTGAATTCCGAGAATGTGTCCTGACTTGGGATTTACCATTGTCGATTTGTCATGATTCACATCTGGGAAGATTAATGGCATAATGCCCTGCAGTGAATTACCTGCATGCTTCCTTACTTATGCGCTAACAACACATCCTAATGAGCCAGTCGAAGTAACGTATATAACTGATTACAATTTGCCCTGTAAATGGCACTGCTCGCTCATGTAGCCAAATTTGAGCTGCTAGCTGATATTGTCACATATATACTTCATTCTATTTACAGCGCTGGCTAGTCTCAATCCCAGATGCATTCCTTATGCACTGTTCTGATCCTGTCACTTTTACTGATATATCAACTTCCATCAACTCAAGATTGCCTACAGGCCTGGCGAGAAATTTAGCCTTCGAGATTTCCACCATGCTGTGAACAATTTGCCTCTTGATGGCTTTATTCCAGAGGGAAATAGATCTGTACCTACTGGAGGTAATAACCATTGTATGGGTCGGATGATCTTCATGTTCAATGTATGATGGTTCCCAAGATCAAAACAAACTCAGCAGCATAAACATATTCAATTTATGTGATTTTTAATAGGAGTATGCTCTTCAGATAGAAAGTTATCTGACTATACATTTCTTGCTTGCAGATGTGTCGTTAACAAATCTTTTTAGCAATAGAGCCATCTATTCTTGGGCCACTGATGACATCTCCAAGAAAGTGATTGCTGTATGTATGTATGTCTGCACAAAACACGGAAGCTCTCCGGAGATCTCTTATGGTATGGATGTATGGCTTTAAAATTTTCTTTGACAGGGGTTAGCTAGCATTTCATCCTCTAATTCTTTTCTCGTGATGATGGCATTCGTTTGATATTTGTATTATATTGTCATCAGGACGCAGCAGAACAGTGTATTACAGTGGAGTTTGTAATGTTGGAAACAGAAGCTGCATTCATGTATGATGTTGTTTCTGAAAATTCCAATGGTTTAATAAACGGAATTTGTGATCTTGAAAACTGTGTTGTACGGAGATACAGTCCTGGTAAGGAAGCCTGATGGCTATAGCAATCATTTATTGCTTTTGGTATTCCTCTTTTGAATCTTCAGATAAGATGATGATCTTTCTTGATCAATTTGCAAATTATAACATGATCGTGTAACTTAAACCGTGATATTTACTTTTCTTGTATCCTGAAATTAGATTGAGATCCCAGAGTTTTAACTGCCATATAAAGAGTTCTTTACACCGAGAAGTTAATCTTTATCACTACTGCAGTGTAACCATAAGGTCCCTAACGCTATAAATGTTTGGAAATGCAGAGACCCAAGTTTTGCATGGACTAGTCAAGAGGTGGTTAGAAGAGCTAAAGGATGACAAGGAAGAGACACTGCAAGCTGTATTTGTGTTCAGAGTTCCCATAATTAATTCTGTTAACCAAATATCTTGCAATATATATGCTTCAGCAAATCAGATCATTGATGGTTTTCCATCTTGTCAGCTGATAGAGAAATTATTTATGCCACTTATCAGTATTTAATTCTAAACATGCAATGGCATAAAAAAGATTGAATGTGATGCTTTCTGACTGCTTCATTTTCACCCTGTGCATGCGAATTTCGTGATTTTGTCACTGTCTGTTTCAGATTTTGTCACTGTCTGTTTCAGCTTTTCATTTACTTCACATAATAACTATCATGGCTCTGTACTTCCTTTCGTCAATTCTGTAGCCTCTTCAAGGGTTATGTTAATGCAGAATACACTGAACAGATATGTAGGTGCCATGGTCATCCTATAGACCTTGTTACCACAAATAAGGCAAAATGGCTGTGCCCAATAACTAGCCGACATCTTGCAGCTTCTGATGTAGCCATGAGTATTGGTTTCACATTTTATATAAAACCAAGAGGCTGTTGTAACTTTGTAAGCTTTTGGAACTGTAATCATCCGTATTATCCGCCTATATTATCCGTTTCCAAGCCAAATCCGTTACATATCCGTCCTGACGGTACCGTATTCGAAACTCCGAATATTCCGAATTCGTATTCGTATCTGGTCTTACCGTATTCGACTCCGAATCCGGAGAAAAAATGTGGGTTAGGATACGGTTTAAGCAATATCCGTCCGAATCCGATCCGTTTTCATCCCTAGTGGAGAAGGCACTGCGCGCGCAACACAAGCGGCGCCAGGCGCCGCCTCTTCAGCATCGATCCCGCAGGAACGGACGCAGCGGCCGCCGAGGCCGACTGGGGCGACGGTGAGGCCTCCGCCTGCGCGCGTAGGGCGAAGGGATGGAGCGGCGAGGCGTCAGGCGAGAGCGAGTGAGCGAGGCGGGTTTGGACCGTTTGGTGATGGGCCGAGGCGCTGAGCGCTCGGTCGCTTGGATATGTATTCGGGTTTTATCCGGATACTATCCGAATAACTGAATACCGAACCTATTCGGTCGGATATCAGCTATACCGAATCCGCTACCGAATCCGTATACATATATCCGTATGCGAAACCGAATCCGACCGGATACCAAACCAGTTTACCGAATTTGCTACCAACCGGATTCGGTATCGGATCGGTCGGAAAAAACCCGATCCGTTTTCACCCCTACCACCGCACCTCTCACCTAGGGTTTACCACCTCGTCATTTTTCGATAGGCCCGTGATTCCTCACCTGCCTTTGCCTTTGTCCTCGCCTTTCTTCACCTAGAGGCTGAAGGCCAAGGCGGCGGCTGATGGGACCATGGAGGCGGTTGGATCTGAGGAGGCCAGATCTGCCCTACTCTAGGCCCGGGCTTGGCGGGGGCCTACCACCTTCGGCTCCTCCGTCGCGCGCTAGCGGCCACGGCGCATAAGCGTCGGCACGAGTGAACATGACGGTGGCAGTCGGCATCGGCGCTGGGCTGCATGTAGCGGTGCTCAAGGGCGCAGGAGCGTCGGTGCCCTGTAGGATGGGTGCTGGCCGGTGCATGGATGGGCCAGGCTGTGGTAGGCTGGCAGGCGATGGCGTGGCAGCTAGCTGGCTGTGGAGGTGGACGGAGTTGCTAGCGTGAAGGTCGGCGGGTGGTGCTGCTCTTGGCTAGCTTTGTGGGGCTGTCACGCCCGGATGTGGTGGGTGACGAGCTTGTCCCGCGTGGTGTGGTGCTGTGCTCTAGGTGAAAACCTTAGATCTGGCTCTTTAGTAGGATCCAACGATGATGACGTCCTTCGACGTCGTGCCCCTCCTTGGAGATGCCGTCTTAGAGCTGTACCTCACACATCGTGGGGTGTTGTGGCAGTTGTCCAGGGTGAAACCTCAAAGCCGGTTCTCACCGGATAAGGTGATGGTGACACCTTCGGTGTCGTTACTTCCTTGGAGGCGTTGCCTTGGACCACCTGACCCTACCCTCTTCTTTTTTTCGCATGTGTGTTGCTGTCACGTTGGCCGATACTTGTCCATCGGTGGTGGTCATCCTCTCAGCGTTGTTTTCCCTAGTTGTGGTTGGGCTGCCACAAGGTGTGCTACGGTGAAGCCAGACCAGTCGAGTCATGGGTGCGATGGGTGGCGACAATAACTCGTGTTAGGTCGAGTGGTGGTGCTAATCAGTCACGCTCGGCATCCCGGTCATTGGGTGTGTTAGCCACGGACTTTTGTCTGGTTGGACTTTCAGAGTTGTGTTTTTTGTTTTTTGTGGCCGGTCTTTTCTTGGGCCCTTGTAAGCTATACTGCTCTTTTTCTTAACGAATGAAATGTAAATCTCCTGCGTTTTCGAGAAAAAAAAAGAGGCTCACGCCCTTGCTCACTGTGGTGCTCGTATGGAGCTTGGGGCTTGTATTCGATGGCAGCACCATTTGCGTGACTTTGTATGTTGTAGTGGTGTAGTGATTTCAATTCTGCACTTATATTGTTAGGGTTCACTAATGGTAATTATTTTGTTAGATTACAGTAGTAATTTTTGTTTTGTTTGCTAATTTCAAAGGTTATGTTTATTTAAATTGATCTATTTGTTTGTATGCTTCACTGCTTACCAATAGTGAGGTTCCCTAAGACCCTAATCCTAGAAATTCACATAGCCAAGTTATATAGATGGTCAGTTAGGTCTAAGATCTCTCCACTTCAGTTTGTGTTTTGTTTTTTTTTTGGGGGGGGGGGGGGGGGAGTACATGATTCCAAATGTTTTGTCCACTTCAGCGTGTGTTTTGTTTGAGAAAAAGGAGAGAGAGACAAGTACATGATTTGCAAAAGACAGGTAGTGTCTACTTCTTGGTTGTCAACCAGCATACTTTATTCAAAAGATCAGTACCAATTGTTCTAGTGTAACATATTTTTAGTACTATGTTGCCCATGTTTTTTCTAGTTAGTGCTAATCAGTAACCTGGAAGCTATTTCTTTGACACTATAATCTTGTACTCCTGATGGTAGAGTTTTGTTCGCCTAGAAAGTTATTTTTCTGCAGTTAGTTAAGAAACATTTTGGTGTGCCTAGAGCTTACGTTAGTTTAATCATGAGTCATAGTTGTTTTTTTTGGTTTTAGAAGTTACTATAAAAAATGTATGGTTTTCAGCATGTTTTCAGAAGTTTATTGGAGTCTATCAATTTCAAACATATTTTTGGGGTTTGTAAGTGACAAATTCAAGGTACCATTGTTTGATATATTCATGAAGCAGATTTATAGCGCCTAATTGGTAAAACTCCTCTGTCTGCAAGCGTCTTCAAGCTTTGGAACTAATCAAATTTTTTGTACCTTATTTACATGTATATTGGCATATTAGTCAGATTTTCAGCAACTATTTTTTTTCTGAAGGTTCTTCCATAATTTTCAGACACTATCGTTGGTGATAGGAATGTTCAGGTTCAGTTTTCCTAGAGCAGGAGGGGCAGTAATGGCAAACATTCTTTTTTTAATTTTGCAGTAATGGCAAACATTCTTTTTTTAATTTTTTTATTTCTTTCTCTCAGAATCTGTTAATTAAGAATTGCCTGGTTGGCTAATCCTGTGACATGCAAAACCTTTTTTGTAACCGATGTTGCGAAGATGTAAATTCTAGAGTTTGCTCAATAAAGAGACATAAGTGTGGGTCTGTAGTTACATATGCATTTTTTTGAATGTGAGGTGAGGAGCATGCATAAAAGGTCCATCGATTTAAGCCTGTCTTCTTATAGTAGTTCCAAGCCTATTTTTCAGCAACTATTTTGATTCATGTGTTAATTTTTGGGCACACTGGTTTTGCTTGATCAGGTTTTAGTTTCATGAATCCCATCTTGTTTTGACTTTTGTCATCTTATTGCAGAATTGAAGACTTCGGAAATAAATGTCCAACCTCCTGAATATTAAAACTATTTTTTTTTGCGGGTTTGGACTTTTGGAAAGATTGACAAGCAAGGTCTTGCTCCTGGCTTTAGTTGGTCAGACAAGATGGCATTTTGTATATGTATGTTCAATGCACAGAATATATGCAGTGTTTTTTTTTAATTCTGTGCATGTTTTAGAAAGAAACACCTATTCTACTATATCTGGACAAAGTAGCTAAGAGAACCAGAGAGCAACTGGCATGTCATGGATGCAATCCCAATTGTTCCTGTATTTGATTACTGTGTAAACAGGGGTGTAAAGAATCACAAAGTAAATCATTCATGTCAATAATGCAAACTAGGAGTATCGGATCAAATTTTCACCAAATCTATTTACATTTTTTTTTGTTTTTGCAAACAAATGTTGCTGATCGCGTGCTGGAATTTGAAGACTTAACAAATAATTTCGCAAGAAAACTAGGAGTATCTACAGTCTTTGTTGCTTGCGTACACAAAAGGTATACCAGCAAAGTTGCAATTTATGGCTAGGTGCACACAGATTCATACGGGCAAATTCAAAATTTATTCTACATGGCAACTCTAAAATATAATCTTTTGCTGTTAGATTGAGATACAAAATTTTCTCTATAGCAAGTTAAGATACGTGTTGTTCTTGCACAGCTCGATTTGGATGATGCTTTGTTGGGTGTCAACAAGATGCTTGCAATATGGTTCCTTGAGGACAAGCAAATAAAAGATTTTAAGGCTTTACCTCATATTCATCTTTGGGCCTATTTGATACAGCTGCAGTTTATAGCTTTTGGCTAAAATTTTTGAATTTTTGCTGTTTGCGATAGAGATTACGGAAAGAGAGATACTCGCTTGCAATTTTGGTTGATACAGATGTTAGGCTTTCAACATGTACTACAATTAACTTGTAGACATCGTCTTGAAAAAAAATACTCCGTTTGAAAGTTAAGTACTGTAGCAAAAGTCAAAAACTTCTTTTAGAAGCCGTTAAGAACATGCCATATCTATCAAGCAATATTCTACAAGAGGTTTTGAAGGAGAAGACCGCCATCGTATTCTCAAAAGATGGCAGAAGGTACAGTCATTATTGAACTACCTGACTATATTTAAAGAAGTAGAATATGATCTTGAGTCTATGGAGGTAAAATATGATAATAAAAATTTGCATTTATTCTTTTTATGCTCGTTGCACAGTTTGTACTCTACTTTTAAAGACACTATTTTATATAGCTAAGATACTCTTACTCTTAATGAAGTTTATGTAGCACTACATGCTAAGGAGAAGATGAAACTCAAGATTCTGGACGAAGGTTCAAGTACATATGCAGAACGCTTAGTTGTCCACAGCAGATAATAGGAGAAGAGTTATAATGGAGATTACAAGGGCAAAAGTTTGAGCAGGAATTACAGAGGTAGATCAAAATCTAAAGACATGTACAAGTCATGTAAGTATTGCAAGAAAGATAGATACGATATATCGGAGTACTAGTAGGTAAATAACAAGGAGAACAGAAATCACAATTTTAAGTAGAAAACATATTAACAAGAGAACAATGCTAAAGATTCCGTTGTTGCCAAAGAAGATTCTGATGGAAATGTTCTCGTTGCTTTCATTAGTGATTCCAAAATCGATGATTAGTGGATTCTTGATTCAGCATGTACTTTTCAAATGAGCTTGAACCGTGAGTGGTTCGTTACTTATGAAGCAACACTAAGTGGATCCATGTGTATGGGTGATAATTCATCAAGCATGATTGTAGACATTGGTTCTATTTAAATCAAAATATTTGATGGCACCATTAGAAATTTATCAGATGTTTGACACATTTCAAAATTGAATAGAAATCTTATCTCATTGAGTTCTCTCGATGCTAAAGGGTACAAGTATTTAGGTGAAAGTAGAGTCCTGAAGGTCTCCAAAGGCTTTTGCAATAAAGGGTGATATATATGAAGACCGTTGACTTATATCATCTGTGAGGCACTACGATTTCAGGTAATTTTGTTGTCGCCTCAAATAAACCATTTGATTTTGATGCTACTAATCTTTAGCATATGCGTCTAGAGCATATAAGTGAGACTGGCATGATGGAGTTATGCTAAATAGGACTCTTTGATGGTCAAAGCATCGACAAGTTAAAGTTTTTTTTGAACATTATGCTTCCGCAAGCAAAAGGGTGTGAAATTCAATACTGCAACTCACTTTACAAAAGACATATTGGATTACGTTCAATCTGATTTATGGGGAGAGTCCCGTGTTCCATCCCTTGGAGGTGCAAGCTATATGTTGACCATCATTGATGATTTCTCAAGAAGAGTTTGGGCATATTTTGTGAAGCATAAATTGAATGTATTCAAGACATTGAAGGAGTGGAATATTATGATTCAAAGATAAAGTAACAAGCATACCAAAAAGTTATATACCAACAATGGCTTGAAGTTCTATTCTAAAGAATTTGAAGCTTTATGTAAATCAGAGAGTATTGTGAGACATTACACCATCCCTAGTACTCTGCAACAAAATGGTGTGGTCGAACATATGAACATAACCAATATGGAAAATGTGCATTGCATTTTGTCTAACTCTGGCTTATCTAGGAGTTTTTGGGTTAAAGGCATTTCCACTATTATTATTTAATTAATCGGTTACCCAACCAGGCAATCGATAAGAAAACTCCAATTGAGGTATGGTCTGGTCCTCCAAAAAAACTATTCAAACTTGAGAATTTTTTGTTGTCCTACTTATGCTCATGTTAACAATGGTAAATTGAAGCCTAGTGCCACTAAGCACATTTTTTTGGATATAAGCCTAGTGTGAAAAGATATAAATTGTGAAAACCTGAAACTAGGAAGGTGATTGCAAAGTGTTAGCATTGATGAATTTACTATGTTGCGTGATAAACCATAAGTTGATATTCCCATTGTGAAGTAGTAGAAATCAAGTGTGCAGGTGGAGCACGTTATTGATTCAGCATCTACAATAGAAGTCAAAAAGAAAAACATATAGTAAACTCCTGTTGTTGTTATATTGTTGACACAACATTCTATTGCAGGGAATAGAAAGAGGAGGCCAACTTCGAAGCCTAAGAGATTGATTGAAGAAGACAATATTTTTGCTTATTGATTGAATGTGGCAGAAAGTATTGAAGGTACTGCATAACCTTCAACTTATTCAGAAAGATGATGACTACCATGCATGATGAGATGCAATCTCTTGAGAAGAATGGCACATAGAAGCTAGTAAAGTTGGTAATATAGAGGAAGTGTATTCATTGTAAATGGATCTTCAAGAAAAAGGAAGTCGTTTCACCAACCAAAGAGGTTAAGTCCAAAGCTAGGCTCATTGCAAAATGATACAACCAAATTTTACGTATTGATTTCAAAGATGTCTTTTCTCTAGTTGGGAGCATAGTTCTATTCGTATTTTACTCAGTATTGTGACTATGTATAATTATGAGCTTGTGCAATTGGATATGAAAACTAATTATTTTTACATGAGGAATTGGAGAAAGACATTTATATAGAATAACCAGCAGGTTTTGTTATTCTGGAAAAGAGAATTTTGTTTGCAAGTTGAAGAAATCTCTTTATGATTTGAAACAATCACCTAAAGAGTGATATAAGATATTTGACTCCTTTATGATCACTCACGATTTCAAAGTACCTAATTATGATTGTTTTTTGTAAGATTGTTAATGGTTCAACTATTTATTTACTCCTATATGTTGATGATATGCTGATTGCTGCAGAAGATAAGACAGAAATTTCAAAGTTGAAGGTATAATTGAGCAATGAATTTGAGATGAAGGATCTTTGTGTAGTAAAGAAGATTCTTAGTATAAAATTACTAGAGATGGACTATTTGAAAAGTAATACCTAAGTCAGAAAGGATATATATAATGTCCTTCGACGTTTCAACTTGTATAAGGCCAAACCGGTGAGTACTCATTAGCCGCACATTACAGACTTTCTTCAATATCTTGTCAACAGTTAGATAATGAAGTTGAGTGAATATCTAGAGTTCTATATACTAGTGTAGTTCCCTCACTTATGTATGCCATGGTATGTTCTTGTCCCGATTTACCTCAATCATTGTGTTCTTAATAGATACATAGCTAATCCTAGAAAAGAGCATTAGAAAGAAGTTTAACAAATTTTCAGATATTTGTGGGGCACTTCTGGTGGTTGTTTACAATTAGGGAGAACTTGAGATGGACTCCTTGGTTGTATGGATTCAGATTTTGCTAGAGATTTGGATAAGAGAAGAACTCTTACTAGCTTTATGTTTACTATGGGAGGATGTGCTGCAACTTGGAGGGCAAGTCTACAAGGTACTGTTGCCTTATCCACTATAGAAGCCGAGTATATGACTATTTTTGAAGCTTGCAAATAAGTCGTTTGGCTGAGAGGTTTGTTTACTGCGCTTTGTAGAACAGTGAAAGTATGTCTTGCACTACAATTTTCTATGATAGTCATAATGCTATTTACCTTACTAAGGATCAAATGTTCTATGAGAGAATGAAACACATTAGTGCTAGATATCACTACATTTGAGGTCTCATTGCTAAATGTGATATTAATGTCAGCAAGACCAGTACTTATGATAATCCAGCTGATATGATAACAAAGCCAATTTATGCTATTAAGCTTGAGCATTGGTTGGTATCACTCGTTAGTTCTATGGACTTTCGACACACAAGGTTCGTTGAGTAGATTTGCAATTTGTTTGGCTGTAGGAGGAATTTCGTTCAAGACGGAGATTGTTAAGTTTTTCATCCGGATTAATTTCAGTTTTGTTTCTATTTTCAACATAGAGTGTACTCCTACATAAATTTCTTTGTATCCCTATACACCTATAGACTATAGGGTATGATATGAGCCTTGTTGTAAACATCTCTACATGTAACTCTCCTTATATAGTGATATTTGGCTTCATGAGCCCGTGGTTTTTCCCGCGAGAGTTTCACGTAAAATCCATTTCTCCTGTTTATACTATTTACAGGTGTTTTATAACACCTTACGTGACATTGCACAAAATGCATTGGCAAAATACTAGCTAGAACACATTTGAACTACGTGAAAAGGTTTAGTAACATAAGTTGACATACCTTGTACATTTGTGCCGACTATGTTTGGTATAAATTTATTACGATGCAGATCAAGAAGAATATGTAGCATATACAGACTTTATATTATTTGCATAACATTTTTGTAATTACATTCATGAAAAAAAATTATGTTATAGTCTTCGTCGAATTACCGCAGAGTCGTCTCATCCTGTAAGGGGGCCTAACCTTTTTCTTTTCTATTCATTAAACATTTTTTTTTCTTCAGCGTCCATTCTCATACGCCGACGTACTGCGAGTTGTGGCTGTTGAAAAGTAAGGCAATATTTTAATTCTAAGTTTTATTAGGAGACAAAAACAATAAACTAATGATGCAAAACTCAGAACTAACAGCAGGCTACTCATCATACTTCAGAATATACTCAAGAAATAATATAGTAACCAGGTTGAACGTGCGCGCGAACGACTTATTTGTTAGCCTGATGAAGAACAGGAAGCCGCGCAGGCTTGACGCAGTGCAGTGAGCGGTCGCGCAGATGTGCTGCCCAGAAACCTTATTGCCGCCCCCGTGCAGGTACTCTCTGCGGCAACGGTTTGGAGATAGCCGCTCTCCCTCCTTCCAGGTGCACGCCGGGAAGAAAGGTCGATGAGGTTCAGACAGCACAGTACTCGAGCACAAAATTGCAGAGAAGGAAAAATTGGAGGCAGTCGGATTCTTCTTTACACTCTGGACGTCTCCAGGCATATATAGACAGACTGATAGCTGACATGATTAAAACAGCCATTTACCCACTGGTAACTGACACATTCAACCAGCCATTTATCCATAACTGTCTGTCATCAAAGCCCCAGTAATCCTCAAATTCAAACGTTTGAATCTCATTCAAACACACACACAGAGAGAGAGTGGTGCAGAGTTTAGCAAAAAATAAAATGGACTTGGTAGCCATGGTCACAAGTCACGCAAAAATACGCGAATACGCGCGCACGTGTGCGCGTGTGTGTGACTAGACAGAACTCTCCTCGTACCATCTCTTTCCATATTCAAGGAGTGGGGAGGACTCCACCTTATAAATTGGACTTCCTCACCCTGTCTTAGCTATATGGTACTAAACCATACATGCTTTGGAATTAAAGAAATATGGCATAATTAAATGGGCCAATTTCTAACAGTGGCCTCCGTTAATTCCTGATGTGATCTCTACTGACCATGCCAACTCCTATGGCAGCATCAACATTTATCTCGGTTGCGTTCACTGGGGAGGGGAGAAATTTTAGGGCAGCTAGCTTGGCCTATCTTTTCAGTATCGCAGCACTGTTGCATTTCCGACCATAGCTTCTCAATATGTTGTCTGATTGAAAAGGGGATCTTGGAGAGATGAACGTGTTGTCGTAATTTTGATGGCGTAGAGCAACGTGTAAGGGGATCATACCTCGTGGCAGCAAAGCATTCTACAATAAATCAATGAGAGAACGACAGAATACCTACCTGCCTGCTGCCACCGCGCACGTTTTGCCATTGGCGCTCGCTAGAACCGGAGGAGGATGCATGTGTATGAGACATCAACCACGCCCAACAGTGAGAAATTCGACTGAAATAACAAAAAAATAACAGTCGAGGATTTTACAACAATTCATTTTCGGAAATGCCAATACATGCTTTCTTGTGTCTTCATTTCTTGTGGGGTACAAAAAAACTCAAAATGGTCTTACATACATCGTACACGTCACTGCTTGGCTAACCAATAAAACATTCTAGCAATCCGGATCTCTTATCATTTCGCTATCGATTAAATTGGCTGCGGTGTGACAGAGTATTAACCGTGTACGCTGAAGTCAAAAAGGAAACGTGTACTTTGTTGACAATGACCTTCTAGGACTAAAGACATGGCATCGAAGCAAAGACGTCACATTGTAACCGGCTCTTTGCTCGGCTCACCATCTATCATCTATCTTTCTTCATCTAGACACTCTAATGGAGATTGCCTTCTCCGCATTCGTGGGTGAACTCGCCCATCGATCCATATCTTTCTTCATCGAAAAGCTCTGCAAGGAGGAGCCGACTGTGCCCATGGAGGAGAGCCTGCGGCGCAAGCTGCTGCGGGTTCACGTCGTGGTCGAGGAAGCAGAGGGAAAGCAGATCACAAGCCAAGCCATGCTCGAGCAACTCAAGTTGCTGCGAGAGGGCATGCACAGAGGCTACTACGTGCTGGACAACTTCAGGTACCGAGCTTACCAGGAAGAGAACAGTAAATATGATCCTGGGCTAGCCAGTCACTCTTTTGCCCTTTCTATGTTCAATCCTGCCAAGCGTGTTCAGTTGTGTGGAGGAAGTAGTCATGGTGAAAGAGAGCTGCAGCAAGTGCTCAGCCGTCTAGAGATCATCGTCACCGATACGAGTGAGTTTGTCATGCTTCTACAGGGTTGTCCTCGCTTGTACCGCCAGCCGTATAGCACGTACTTGCTTATGGAGAAGTGCATGTTCGGCCGCCATGTTGAGATGGAACACATCATCAACTTTTTGTTGCAGATGGGGCCTCCAGGCGCTGCAAATTTGGATATCCTACCAATTCTTGGCCCAGCGAAAGTTGGTAAGAGCACCCTTATCGAGCATGTCTGCAACGACGAAAGGGTACGTACGGCCTTCTCCCGAATCGTGCTCTTTACTGAAGATGATCTAGAGGATGGAAGGCGTACATCAGTAAAAGATGGTCGGATAATAAAGCAAGAAATCCGCGCCTCGAAGAAAGATAAGATCTTGGTTATTGTCGAACTAGACGGAGATATTGATGAGGGTGCATGGAGAAGGCTGTATTCAGCATATAAAAGCTACGCTGCAAATAGTAGCAAGATCATAATTTCTAGCCGGTCTAACAAGATTGCAAGATTTGGAACAACACGAGCTCTTCGGGTACAATATCTAACTCCAGAAGCCTACTGGTACTTCTTTAAGGCGCTTGCATTTGGGAGCACTGATCCCGAGGAGGAACCGAAACTAGCATCGGTGGCTATGGAGATAGCTGCGGACCTGAATGGCTCTTTCATAGCGGGGAACATCATTGCAAGCATGCTAAGAGCTAATTTCAGTGCAAAGTTCTGGGCCATGGCTCGGTCATCCGTAAGGGAATGCAGAGAGAGGTATCCTTTCATGTTTGGTGCACAACCAGTAAGTCCTTGGAAGTTAACGAAACAAGCACGTGTTCGAAGAATAGATAAAACTGATGAGTATTGCTCGATCTCTAATGATTATCAAATAGTTTCTGCTCAAGATGAAGCTCCCATGATAAAGATGCAAGAGGTTTTGTCTGGAAGTGATAGACTACCTGACGGGAAGTTTCAGGCCCTAGCATGGAAATCTCCCATACCACCTCATTATAGCTACGTTTTTAGCTGTGAGATGCAGAAGACACAACGTATGGTCGTCAGGAAGAAGCGCTTTCAGAAGATCAGACATTGATTTGTGTGCGCGTGAGGAAGACGCCTTCCAACTTCTGCTATCTGTAATATAATGTATGTTTTCATATCTAAGAACTGTAGCCTGCGTAACAAGCTCTTGTATGATACATGTGCTATGACAGTTTAATGTGTATTATTGCAAGGGAATGTCTTTTAACAAGGTTAGTTATGCTTTCTAAGTGATAAGAACGTCCCTACTACTACCATATTGTCAACCTCTCTAAGTTCTCTCAAGTGTTCATGAAGCACCAAAAGGTTCAATGACTATAGCTTGAGCTAAGTTTTAAAATAAACATGTGAATTTGTTTCTTAATGAAATTTTTTTGTAAAAGTTAGAACAATATACTACCTTATGTGAATACTTTGTGCATTTTCACGTTTAAACATTGTGACGACTTTGAAACCAAGAGGTTGAAGAGGAAAACCGAAGCCAAAGCCATAGAAGAGTACCAGATTGATCAAGTTCATGCGGACATGCGGTCAAAAGCTGGAGAGAAAAAAATCCATGCGGAGAGGAAGCCCATGCCGAGTCCAACCATTGTCACGTTCTGAACATGAATTAGTTGTCTTGTTCACATTCTGCATGGCTTGTTCACAGTCATTAACTAGTCTTGCGTCCGAACACACGTGTGAAGTCAACAGCTAGTAGTCTAATATCATGTTTGGTTAGTTGAGTCTGAATCCATTGGAGTTAGTTGCGTCTGAGCCGAATGGAGTAGTTGAGTTTGACTTGGTCTCTTTGAACCGAAACCAATGAGGCTCGGTCGTCCGGGGCCGGGACAAATTCAGTCGTTGGGACGCAATATATGGCACACGTTCCCTTGTAAAGAACAGATAACTTATTTTGGAGATAATATGCTGCTTTTGCTTAAGAGTTCTTTCACGATGATCGAAGATTCATCATGGGGGAATTTCAAGTTCGTTAAAATTCAAATTGTTTAACATTTTCGTTGGAAATTAGGAGCGCGATAGGACTTCGCTCGGTAATCGTAAAGTTCAGCACATATGTTCTCGTGAATTAAAGAGTGTTTGTTTTTACATTGATAACGGAAAATCACTAAGATTCGAAAGTCTATACGAGAGTATCTTGATCCTACGACGAGAAGACCGGGGACGACCCCGTACATCATGTATCACAGCGCGGTTGACTCGATATGATTATTTACCTTAGCTTTTAGATTAATTGTTCTTGCTGTTCTTAATACCTAGAGTCCATTAATTGAAAATTACAGCACAAAAATTCCAAACCCTAATTTTAATTGTTATTTCTTGAAAGTTTTATTAGGTTTTTATCCATTAAAATTTTTGTTTAAATACTGATCATCGTATTTTTCTGCGTAGCTTAATCGATGTGTTCATACATCTTAGAAAATTTTGCTAGTTGAAGCGCTCACTTAGCACCCAAAAAGTATTTTGCATGATTGCATCTATTCTTTGCTTCCAAGTCCTGCTGTTCGGGCTGATTTTTCCAACGGCAGCTTGAGATACTGTAGCCAAAACACACCAAAACATCTTGAGTCGGCTAATCACAAATCCTCATCGAATCGTCTCTTGTTAGTGGCCAAAATGATCTGTTGTCTTTGGTTTCGGCAAGGGGACACCAGCAGTCCAGAGTCAACTCCCTAGAAGTCCCATCTAACTCAACTCCTGATTTTTTTCCCCGGGTTGGTTGGGATGTCAAGCAGCCGAACACACTGGTGGCGCTCAAGTTACCTTAAACTTTTAGGAATTTGTTTTACGAATTTTTTATATAAATAATCTATTTTTTATTCGAAATTACAGAAATATATTCGCAGATTTTTTTTACAAAAATAGGCTCCAGTCGCCCAGTAGAGGGGCGACTGGAGCCAATCGCCCAACGGGGGGCTGACAGAGTCCCTGTCGTGCTACCCTCGAGCGACTGCAGTAAGGGATCCACCAGTAAGGAATCCACCAGACCGAGACCAACACTAAAGTTTCACCCCAGTAAGGAATCCACCAGACCGAGACCCCCTCTTAAGCTGAGTAAGTCTTCACATGGTCTACGCCATGTTAACTTTCAACCTACAGCGAGACTCAGGTTAGAACCTACAAATTAGTCAACTAGGACTGTCCTATACCAGTCTTGTGGTAGTACGATAGAGCTTTATAGCAGTAACTCACAGACTAGTCCTTAATTTGACTTAGACTCAAATCATGTACCTCTTGTGACTGACAATCAACGTAGTGTCACTAAACAACAACGTATGCTAGCAAGCACCAACCACTTAACCATTTGTCTAGTCTAAACCAAGTTGTTACATTTTATTTTGAAATAACTCATAGACTTTCTTGACTCACCGAAGTCAAGAATACATTTAAAACTCATCATTTTATATGAAAAAGTTATCCCAAAATAAAAATTATGTCTAAGTAGGTCTAAGCATTTGATACAAAATTACCAAAGTTATATTTTAGGGTAACAAGGTATCGGGGAATCAATATCAACAGAGGAATTAACAAGTAGGCAATAACTAAATTTAAAACTGAATTGTGATACGTTGAATAAAAATATACATGCAAAATAATTTAAAACAACATAATTTTATTTATAAACTGGGATCAACATGATCAATGTGTGTAATTTGCCTTGCTTTGCAAATTGGTGAGAATTGTCATCGATCGTAGTCTACATGTGAAAATAATCTATCAAACTCAAATAAAATCCAAAAATTATAAAATATATACTGGGTTATAGATTATGAATTTAGATGAATTTAGGAATTCGAATCACCTGATTCGGAGTTTGGACGACGGAGAATGAGTCATTTGAAGTTTGAATGGAAGATAAAATGCTGAATTGAAAAAGGAAAGATTATTCCAGGGAATGTTCCACTTGGTGGGATAAATATAAAGGGAAAAGGGTTGTCTTGTGGGACCATCCTGTAAGTGAGGGAAAAGGAGTTGAAGAATAAGCGTTCAGGCAATGAATAGAGAAAGAACATGTGCATGGAGATAGCTATGGCGCTGGCGATTGAAGGCATGGGAGGTGGATACAACTGGCAAAATAGGTCGCTGGGGTGTTGAGGAACACATGGGAGGTGGCAACATGGTGGGAGATGTGTGGCGGTTGTGGCCGCGTAGGGGTGGTGGGCAGGCATGGGCTTGCATGGGCATCGACGTTGCAGTGAAGAATGTAACAAAGTAGCATGAGCATGGGTTTGGCCTAGACCAATGGAACGCGTACGCGAGCTTGTCTTGGCCGGAGGATGACTGGAGAAGAGGGGCAAAGGTTAACAGCAACCGACATGGGGTGGTAATGGTGGCGGCTCTCCACGATGAAGCATTGGGTAAAGTGGGACTTGGAGCAAGTAGAGGTAGTGGAGGTGATGGTGTAGTAGTGAGAAATTGAAGAATAGCTTACCGGAGATGACGAATCAATAATGGGAGTCGAAAACGGCTGGTTTTGTGAAAAACTTGATTCCCATCAATTGGATGCATCAAAATAAAATAAAATAAAATTGGTGGGTAGGTTGCTAAGATGCTGGAACACAATGTGACACAGACAAAAATCGAAAAAGACCACCGGAGCAAAAGATGGCATAGTGGGGGAGGATACCGATGCACAGGCGCAGGCTGTGACTTCACTAGACCTTTTCGCGGTGAGAGGGGATGGCTAATGGTTTACTAAAGGTAGAACATGAGGTGAAGCTCCATTTACAGGGCAAGATCAAGAGGAACCAGTTAATTCAGCTGAGTGGAGATCAATGTTGGTTTTCAAGGTTTGAGTGCAAGAAAATGAAAAACGGATGAGTTTAATGGCTACAACCTGAAAAGTAGTTGATGCTCAGCAGTGAATGAAGATGTTTTGCGGCCTTTAATTTCTTTAGTGGGAAATAATTGGTTTTTAGTTGCATGGATGGCTAACTAACTATATTCGGCCAAGAGGAAAAAATAGGAGGAGATTGCAATGTTGTAAATACCATTCCGGTTCTAGCCAGAATGCTCCATACAGGCATGCAAAATGGCACAGCTGACCCTCGATCCCGTACCAGCCTCGATATGGTCAATACTGATCCTTTCCGTTCTGGCCATTCCGGTATCAACCGTGATTTTGTATTTGATATTTTAATTTTGGGAAATTATAGGATTTATCGTTCCATCTATTCTGGTACCAAGCATAATTGAAGTGACCCTTCATTTTTATACTATGGTTATGTATTTAAAGTGAGATTTTAAGTTAAATTATATGCGCATATAATTATATGCATATATACTTATGAATAAATATATTAAATCCGAAATGGTATGCTAGTATGGACCGGTACTGAAACATACCATTCCAAAAACCAAATAGATAAGTTCTCCGGAACAATATTTACATGTATGTGAGAGAGAGTAGCAGAATTGGTTGGCTCAGCTAGAAGAGAGTAAGTGAAAGTGAAGTGGTGCTTAGTCAAAAGAATGAATGAGGCTAGTTGGTAGCTGAGTTCACAGAAAATTGTGGCTTAAGTGAGCCTGAACGTTTAGTAAAATTGGATGGGTGACCTTCAGGTTTTTTATTATTTTGTGTTATTATTTTTCCAAAAAAGGAGATAAATACCAAGAAAATTTTGGTTTGACCAAGAAAAATAGAATGACTATTTTCTCAAGATTTGTATTTTTTTTGAAGGTTTGAATTTGAATTTTGAACTAAGAATTGGAAATTGATCAGGGAATTTGAATTTGGAATTATGGGATTACACAAAACAACTAAACTCCAAAAATTTTAAGACCAGGAAGATTTGGATAGATCTTGATTTTAGATGAATTTAGGAATTTGAATGGGTCCAAACAGAGTTAGGATGAAGAAATACAGGCTTCTGAAATTTTGTATCTAAAGAAAAAAGAGATTTTCTAGAATTATTTTTGTATTAGAAAATTGATTTATGACGTCAGCACCAAATTTTGTATTTTCGGCCGATTTATTTTTGTGAAGGAAATGAGGACATGGAAAAAGGCCAGCTGACGGGGCTAAAGGAAGCTGACGTGGCCGCCACTAGGCTGCCATATGGCTGCCACGCGGGCTCAGGCGCTGATGTGGCCAGTGGCGGCGCACAGAGCCCTAGGGTCGCAACTCTGATAACTAATAATATTTGAGTCTTTTCCTAGCAAATCATAATATGATCGATATTTTATCTATATTTACACTGTGTGCACTAGTGTGATCCTGGACTAGTGCAGAATACACAGGTTAGTCTGGATTTGCATATTCGGGTCTTGATAGAGGTGGGCAAGCGGATGACTGGCATGTGTCAAGGGATTTAATCCCGGTCGTCGGATGGGAGGGGAGGGGTTAAGTGAAGGCAGACAACCAAGATTAGATCGGGCGGTGGTGGATTACATTCTGTTCGGACACGTGTTAGTCGAGGAAAGTGTTAGGGTTAAAATTTCGTTTTAAATTTTCAGAAAAACTAGGAAGCTTTAAAACTCTTAGAAAATAGCAAATAAAGTTTAAAAATTTTAAAAAAATCATAGAAATTTTTGAATATATTCTAGACTTAAAAAATATTTCCATCTTAATGTTGTCTTCTAATTTTTTACAAAAACGCTTTTTGGCTTTGAAATTGATTTTAAAATCCAAAAAATTCACAGAAAATCCAGATAAAAGCCAAATGCTTTAAAATAATTAATTTGAATTAGGATGTTTACAAAATTTAAAATATCCTTTATTTAGTAATATTTTTATGTTTGTACTTAAATTACTTTTGAAAAGAAAAGCCTTTTTAAAAGCTGAAATTATGCAAGTAAAATCTCCAAAATTCATGCAACCAAAGAACACTTATTTTTATTTTAAATTAAATTAATTCATATTTTTTACTGAAAATTTTGAAATAAATAACTGGGCTGTGACAACTGTGACGGCAATGAAGGACCTACTGTGGGGAAATTTGGTAAGCTTAAATTTGTTATGCCAACATTTTCAAGTACACGTGATCCCGAAGATTACATCACTTAGGAGCTTAAGGTGGACAAGGTGTTCTGTATGCACAACTGCTTCGAGGCAAAGAAAATACACATGGCTACACTTGAATTTGACCAATATACACTCATATGGTGGGAACAAGTTTAGAATTAAAGGAGAAAATACAGCAAACCTCCTATCACTACTTGGAAGAGATGAAGTATCATATGAGAGCAAGGTTCATTCTTAAACATTATAAACTTAATTTATTTGATAAATTGTAGCAAATGAAGTAAGGAACTCTCACGATGGAGGAGTACTATAAAGAGATGAAGATGTCCATAATTCAAGTTGATGTATATGAACAAGAAAAACAAACAATGGCTTAATTCCTTTTTGGTTTGCACCCTCCCATCAAGAGCATTACTGAATTTCAGCCTTACAACAACATAGTAGAATTAGTGCATCAAGCAATCAAGACTGAAAGATAAGTACAACAAGACATGATAGCAACAAAAACATCATCCTACATGCCCTGTTCAGTACCTACTGAAGGAAAAACTACATCATGTTTAAATTCTTTTAAAGCTAACCAATCTAATGAAAGTTTTGCTACTAGTACACGTGCTGCACCAAGCGGGAAGAATGCAATAGTACCTATTGCCAAGAAGAATACAGTACCTTCTACCTCATCTTGATTGGGTTCTACAGTAAGAAGTAGTGACGTCTAATGCTTCTAATGCCTTGGACGAGGTTATATGCAAAAGAATTATCCAAATAACAAGGTTATGTTGCTATTGGAGAATGGAGAGTATGACTCCACTAGTGAGGAGGAAGGTTGGGCACTTACTAATTTTGGAAGATTTGGAGATGTACATGAGGAAGGACAAGGGGAGGAGGCAACTGAAGATGGATTTTGTGACCCCAAGGCCGGTCCTATCTTTGTGTATACATCGACGGTGTTGAGTGTGCAAGCAAAATCAACTCATGAGTAGCGCTAGAATCTTTTCCAAACAAAAGCTCAGGTGAGCAAAGATGGTAAGTGTTGCAAGGTTATTATTAATGGTGGTAGTTACCATAATTTAGTTAGTAAAGAGCTATATTCTAAACTTGGTTTGAAATATAAGAAACACCCACATCCATATCAAACTAAATAGTTAAACAATGATGGTTCAATGAATGTTGGGTATATTGTTGATGTTAGCTTTTAGATTGGTTCTTATCGTGATATTATAAAATGTGATGTTGTGTCCTCGAAAGTATGTCACTTGTTATTAGGTAGGCCATGGTAATATGATCATTCTGTAATTCATGATAGAAGAACTAATCAATATAATTTCATGTGGAATAACAAAGAAGTAGTGTTATGACCTTTAACTCTATCTCAAATTGTAAATGACAATATGCAAAGGTTGAGGTGCAAAAGAGTGTGATTCCACAAAAGGTGAGTGAGAGCCACAAGCTAAAACCGAGTGGCAAAGCAAGAATGAGGGAGAGAAAAAAGTTAGTCATGGTAGCACTAAATTTGATTTGAGAGAGATGAGAGATGATCTCACTTTGATGCATTTTGTCTTGCTGTACAAAGATGTTTTGTTTTCTACTAATGATTTAACCTCTCTTCTTAGTGTGCTTTTTCATGTTTGAAAGGCATATGAAGACGTCTTTCTGAAGGAGGTACCTGCTGATCTACCACCCATTCGAGGAATCAAACATCAAATTAACTTGGCACCAGGAGCTCCACTTCCCAATCAACCGTCGTACTGCACAAATCTAAAGGAGACAAAGAAAATTCAGTGGCAAGCGCAATCACTCATGAATAAAGGGTACATACATGAAAGTCTTAGTCGTTATGCCGTTCATGTCATTCTTACACCTAAGAAACATGGTACT
This sequence comes from Dendrocalamus latiflorus, assembly GCA_017311315.1. Taxonomy (NCBI): domain Eukaryota; kingdom Viridiplantae; phylum Streptophyta; class Magnoliopsida; order Poales; family Poaceae; genus Dendrocalamus; species Dendrocalamus latiflorus. The sequence goes on along the minus strand of CM029643.1, from coordinate 21,496,380 downwards.
CAGAGAATATGCATAGACTGTAGAGCTATCAACAATATTACCATTCGTTATTGTTATTCTATTCATATGTTAGATGATATGCTTGATGAATTAAGTGGCTCTACTATGTTTCCTAAGATTGATTTGCACAGTGGATATCATCAAATAAGAATGAAATATGGAGATGAATGAAAAACTATTTTGAAAACAAAATTTGGCTTGTATAAATGGTTATATAGCAGCTCATTGGAAGAACATGTTGAACACATTAGACAAGTGTTAGAAGCACTTAGAACTGAACAATTGTATACTAATATTAAAAAGTGTACTTTTTGCACAAGCAAAGTGGTGTTCTTAGGCTATATTTGTTTCAGCTCATGGAATTAAAGTAAATCAATCTAAAATTGAAGCTATTCACAATTGTCCTACTCTTGTCATGTTAGTCAAATTCATAACTTTCATAGGCTTGCTGGTTTTTATCGATGATTTGTAAAAGATTTCAGTACCATTGTTGCTCCATTAAATGAATTAACTAAAAATGGAGTAGCTTTTGAACGGGAGAGAATCACAAGATAAAGCTTTTTCTAAATTAAAGAAATGTTTCATTGAAACACCATTTCTTGTTTTACCTGATTTCACTAAATCTTCTGAGATTGAATATGATACTAGTAAAATAGGTATCAGTGGTGTTTTAATGCAAGAAAGAAAACTTGTTGCATGCTTTAGTGAGAAACTTAATGGTGCATAATTAAATTATCCTATTTATGACAAAAAATTATATGCCTTTCATTACTACAAAAGAGGCTAAACTAGATTCTTATATTACAGTCGGTTCCTAGGAACTGTCTGTGCTGCAAGTATCACAGATGGTTCATATGAATAACTGTCCGTGGTATTTTCACAGACGGTTTTTAATATGAACCATCTGTGATAACTTCATTATCACAGACGGTTCTAGTTAAGAACCGTCTGTGATGATGGCAGACATCACATACGGTTCTTATCTAGAACCGTATATGATAATGAAGTTATCACATACGGTTCGTATTAAAAATCGTTTGTGATATGTTTCCCGCTTTGCAATTCCCCAAAATTTCATAGTTTCCCGCCTGAGTCCGAGTAGGATTCAGTTTTGACACACCTTCAGTAAAACGGGCATAACTTTTGCATACGGTGTCCGTTTTCGACGTTCTTGTACTCATTGGAAAGCTAACGGTAAGCCCGATAAAAAAAATGGCCTGCTTGCACCAGTCGCCCTGAAGACCCCAAAAATTAGCCATCTTTGTACCTAAACCTACGTCGCAAGTTTTTGGTTTCTGTTTTTGCCCTTTTTCTTAGTCTTCCTTTCGGAATTTGGATTTTGCTTCAACTGAAAAGCTGTAGATCTTATCAAAATCTTTCAAATGAGTATATATAAGCCATATAAAACTTTGCTATTTTATCTTTTTAGATTAGTTGTTTATATTGCATCGGTATATAAAATTTTGTGCTCTAATTCACAGACAGTTGGCATATAGAACCTTCTGTGATATTCATTCATCACAGACGGTTCTAGCTACCAACCGTCTATGATAATCTGACCGCTGGGCCCGTCGATCCTCCTCAACCCAATCCTAGCCAATAGAAATCCACTAATCCTCATCCCACGGATCGTAGCTCCGCCTCTCCGTCCCCGTGCCAAAAAATTTCGCTCCCCCTCCCCTATAAATAATCACCAGAACCCAGCTTCCTTTCTGTTCTCCTCCTTGCTGTTCTCCTCCTCTTTGCTGTTCTCCTCCTCCTTGCTATTCTCCTCCTCCTCCTTGACCCATACCATAATAGCCCCACGAAGCAGATGATGCACAAGGCAGCGCTCAATCAACGCCGACGATGGTGGGCGTCAAAAACATCCAGCTCATGCGCTGCATCAGGGGTGAGAAGGCCTAGGCACAGAGGATCTTTGCTTTTCTCTGTTCTTGTTGTGTTAGCTAGATGAGCAACTTGTTTGTTGTTTTGGGATATTGTAATGGTAGGCTCTAATCTTAATAAAAATAAAATGTGTACTGTGTTTCATACTATATTTGCTTGTTTTCATTTCAATTATTTGATTTGCGAAATGGATGTTTTATGTTTGTGAAATGAATTGATATGTGAATTGGATGTATACATGTACATGTTGATCTGCTTGTTTCAGAGAGCATGGCTAGCATTTCCTGAGGCTAGCCAATAAACAGAAATAGATTTAGGGGTAGAAGAGAATAGCACAGACGATTTTTAACTAAAACCATTTGTGCTAGATATCACAGGCGGTTTTTAACTAGAACCGTCTGTGATATATAGGTATCACAGACGGTTTTAGTTAAAAACCGTATGTAATATTTACACCACAGACAGTTCGAAAGCCGTCTGTGATGAACTCGTATCATTATTGACCCATAAATTCAGATGGCTCACAAAACCGTCTGTGATGACGTTTCTGAACCGTCTGTAATACGGTTTTATGTAGTAGTGTTTGTACGTGTTTTAGAGACTTGACAACATTATCTTTAACCTACGGAATTTATTATTCATTCTGATCATGAACCTTTGAAATATTTAAAAGGTGATGCGGATACGCACATACTTAGCACTTTTCTGTCAAATACATTATTTCACTGGAAAGAAATATTGAGCCGCACTAAATATTGTCAGGTGAATTTGTTTCTTAATGAATTTCCTTCTATTCGTGGGAATGATATACTACCTTATGCCAAATTCTTATTTATTATTATGTTTGAATATTATGATGATTCCGGGGCCAAAGCAATGGAGAAGCATAAGGAGGAAAGAAGCCCATGCAGTGGGAGAGCAAAAAGGGAGGAGCCCAAGGACTTAAACTACAAGTTTTGGATAAGATTTTTAAGCCAAATTCGGACTTCCCACGTGCTCAACCCAATTCAAACTCGGACTCAACTCAAGATTCAATTCGGATTCGGTTCGGGACAGCCTGATAGACAATTACTAAAAAGGCCATAACTTTCACAAACAGAGTCCGATTCAGGTGTTCTTGTACTCGTTGGAAAGATAATTTCAAGATCTACACAATGGATCTGATTCCACCTTAAAATTCATCACGGATAAAAAGTTATGATCAAAACAATATGACAAGTGAAAAATATAGTTTCCTTTTTGTGAGAGTTCGTATCTAAAACCATATAGGGTTGAGTTGTACTTGGTTTGGAGACTATATGGACGTCTCAAGGGGCTATATAAGCCTTGTATTGGCAGCCTTTAGGGCTCAGACCGCGGTTGAGAATAATCAATCTACTAAAGTTTTTGAGTTTAGCATTGCTGCCGAAATTCCTTATGGAATTAGGAGTGTCTTCTTCAATCAAGATCGTTTAGCCTTTCCGCTGGGAATTGGGTGCACGATAGATCTTCGCTTGGTGGTCGGTGAAATCAACACGAGTGTGTTTTGGTGGATTAAAGAGTGTTCGTCCCTTGCATTGGCATTGGAGGATCATTACGATTCATTAAGACTCCTGTGAGTATCTATCCTACGTCGAGAAGATCGGGCGACCCCGTATCATCTTGGTATCAGAGCGCGGTTTACTCAGTAGGATCTTATCCCTTTAAATTTCAGTTTATTACTTTCTGTCCTATAGTCCATAAACCAAAAACACAGAAAAAAATCCAAACCCTAGTTTTGCATCTGTTATTTTCGTGAGTTTTATTAAGTCTTGATCCATTAGAAATTTTGTTTACGTGCTGATCTTTATGTTCCTTCGTGTAACTTGATCTTGTGTCCCCATAAAACAAAAAAAAGTAGATTCGATTTACTCTTGAAGTTGAGTCCGTATCCACAACTCCTCCCAGATCAATCCGAGTACAACCCTAGAATCCAAGTCGGTTTTGGCTAGCTGTCCACTTCTGAATCCGTTTGGAAATCCGAAACCAACTCTAGGGAGGTGTTAGTGTTCGCATTGGCTTCCTTGGACACCATACGGCCGAACACCATACATACAAACTTCACTTATATCCTTTGAATACTTGAGACTAGTCATTGATATTGCATTGAGGGCTGCTCCTGAATACTCCTAGCTGAACATTGGGCTTGTGCATCTTTTAATTACCTTTAAACCCATACCTTCCACAAAAAGTTTGTGACCCATATACCTCAATAGACTCAGAACAGTGATTTGAACATATTTGGGTCAGTGGCTCGGTAGCAAAAAAAAAGGCGAGCAAAAAAGAGAGAGAGAGCAAAAAAAAAGTGACGAGGCTGATTTGGGTGAGTGGTTCTAGTTCATAATTTCAGTTTGAGCAGCTAAAATTCTTGAGCAATCTTGTGCCCATATTTCTATATTATTGCAATTGGCTAGCGTCTCTCCTAGTACTTGATGCAAACGAGCTATTGTTCCTAATTGTTTCTATTTAGCTCATTCCTTTGTTGCATTGAGTCACATTGATCATTGCGTGTGCGTTCATACACATCACTTATATATATTGGATCAGCACATAGGCAATATTTTCTAGCTTCGATTATTACTTAATTTTACAACATCGTGAAATTCAGATTGTGTAGGATAAAACTTTGTAACCAAGCTCCACAAAATATCCTTTGCCGTGCAATTGAGAGTCATGTACAAATAATCAGAGTAGCGCAGTTGAAGCATGGAAGGAACTAAAAATTTTCTCCCCTATATTTGAACAACTTAATTTGGTTTGGCCCATTAATGACTTGTCCATGTGCTTAGCAAAGTCAAGAATTACTTTTTCTCATGGGAGGGAGAATGATATGAAAGACAATATTGCAATGTATACATCTTATGGTTGCTGTTATATTAATTGGTTTGTGTGGAACAACGAGAATGATACAATAATTGATTCATATATATACCATGCATTTGTGTTTTCTTTTTATCTACTACGCCTTTAGATGTTCTTGATATGCTAAGCAAAAGAAGTGTTGATGACAAATATATATACCATGCATATACGTTGTATTCTTTGCTTAGTACAATTTCAGGCTACCAAAAGTCGAAGACGGCTTTTCTTGAAGAAGGGGAGGATGATGCGGATACGCACATACTTAGCACTTTTCTGTCAAATACATTATTTCACTGGAAAGAAGTATTGAGCCGCACTAAATATTGTCAAGTGAATTTGTTTCTTCATGAATTTCCTTCTATTCGTGGGAACAATATACTAAGTAGGTTGAATTCATTAAAAATTTTCTATACATTATTATATACCGGAAAGGCAAAGAGAATTTGCTAACTGATGTATTAGATAGAAAGAATGTGTTTTTCACTCAGTTGATAATAAAGGTACCTAGTTTACAAAGTTTGAAAGGTTTATATACTTCCGACAATAAATTTTTATAACCATATTCTAAATGTAAGGATGCGAAAGGATGGAATAAGTATCATATTCATGATGGGTTTATATTTTGTGTTAACAAGCTATGTGTTCTAGATTCGACCGTGCGTTTGTTATTATTGCAGGAATCTCATGCAGGTCGATTGATGGGACATTTTGGGAGAGAGAAAACTTACATAGTGCTGGCTAATCACTTCTATTGGCTCAGGATGAGATGTGGCATCGAAAGGTTTGTTCAACGATGTATAACATGCCATAAAGCTAAATCAAAACTTAATCCACATGGTTTGTATACTCCACTTCTAGTTCCTAGCGCGCCTTAGGAAGATATTAGCATTGATTTCATTTTAGAATTGCCTATGACTAAAAGGGGGGAGGGATTCTATTTTTGTCATTGTGGATAGGTTTTCCAAAATGACTCATTTCATTGCTTATCATAAAAGCGATGACGCGTCGCATGTAGTTGACTTGTTTTTCAGGAAAAATATGAGATTACATTGCATGCCAAGAAATATTGTTTCATATTGTGACGTTAAATTTATGAGCTACTTTTAGAAGATTTTGTGGGCCAAGCTTGGGACAAAGTTATTCTTTTGAACAACTTGTTACTCACAAATCGATGGACAAACGGAGGTGGTGAACCGTACACTCTCAATACTGTTGGGGACAATGATAAAAAAGTGGGAAGATTGTCTACCGCATATTGAATTTGCATATAATAGGGCAATACCTTCTACTACTTAATTGTGTCCATTTAAGGTGGTGTATCGTTTCAAACCGATAATGCCACTTCTACTAAAGAACGTGCTAATATAGAGGCTTCGGAACGTGCTGATTTTATGAAAAAATTGCCTGAAAAGACTAAAGAGGTAATTGAAAAGAAGATACGTGCTTATACTTCTAAAACTAACAAGTCTAGAAAAAATTGTTGTTTAAACCAGGTGACTTAGTATGGGTATATCTTCGCAAAGAATGCTTCCGGAGAAATGTAAATTGAAGTTAATACCCCGTGGTGATGGTACTTTTAAAGTACCAAGATCAATGATAATGCATATAATATAGAGCTTCTGGGAAACAATTATGGGAGTGAGTACTACGTTCAATGTTACAATTCGGCACCATTCTTTGGGCAAGACGATACAGAGTCAAGGATGACTCCTTTCAAGAGGATGATGATGAGGATATTCCTACTACTACCATGTCGTTTATCTCTCTAAGTCCTCTAGTGTTCATGAAGCATTGAAAGGTCTAATCACTAGAGCACAAACAAAGTTTTAAATAAATAGGTGAATTTGTTTCTTAATGAATTTCTTTATATATATAAATAAGAACAATATATTATCTTATGCGAATACTTTGTTCTTTCGCAGGTTTAAACGTTGCGATAACTTTAGAACCGAGATGGAGAAGAGAAAGGCTGGGGCTAAAGCTATAGAGAAGTATGATTAAGTTCGGCTAAAAGCTGGAGAGAAAAAAAAATCCATGCGGAGAGGAAGCCCATGCCGAGTCCATCCATTGTCACGTTCTGAACATGAATTAGTCGTGTTCACATTCTGCATGGCTTGTTCACGGTCACGTAACTAGTCTTGCGTCCGAACACACGTGTGAAGTCATTAATAGCTAGTAGTCTAATCATGTTTGGTTAGTTTTTGTCCGAATTTGCGTCTGAACCGAATGGAGTCGTTGAGTTTGACTTGGACTCTTCGAACTGAAACCAATGACGCTCGGTCATCCGGGTCTGGATTAAATTCAGTCGGCTGGGACGCAATATATGGCACACGTTCCCTTGTAAAGTACAGATCACCTATTTTGGGGATAATAGACTGTTTTTGCTTGAGAGTCCTTCTATGATAAACTTAGATTCATCGTAAGAGGCAATTGAGTGTTCGTCGAAATTCAGATGTTCAACCTTTCTGATAAGAATTGAGAGTGTGATAGGACTTGATCGCTTAGTAGTCGTGAAATCTGACACATATGTTCTCACGAATTAAAGAGTATTCGTTCTTATATCGGCATTGGAGGATCACTACGATTTCGAGTCTATATGTAAGTATTTTGATCCTACGTCGAGAAGATCAGATGATCCGTATCACTAAATCACATTTTTGAACCACTGGATCAAAATCAGGATCAGACATGCACACTAAATCCACAAGCCAAGAAAATCGATTGGGAGTTCAAATTTCAAAAAATAGGCAACTTACAAGTAGCAGAAGTGTTATCCTAATCGTATCTATGGTATGTGCATAACAAACTCATCTCCGAATCGACCAATATCTCCTCCTCCCGATCATGAGTAGTGGTCCAATCGGATCTGATTTGGATAGATATTATTCATATTGTATTCTAATCTATATTTTTTCTGAATTCGGAGTCAGATGCGGTAAGTCCGGATACGAATACAAATTTAGAGTATTCAATGTTGCAGATACGGTACCATCGGGGATGGATACATGATGGTTTCAGATTGAAAACGGATAATATAGATGGATAGTATATGCATACATAAAGGAATATACATCAAACAATACCACCATCACATCGAGCATTCAACTAGTAATAAATTCATTTAGATTACTTGAGTACGATAGACGACACAACACAAGTTCAACATAAGTAATAAATTCATACATAGTTCAAAAATCAATAAATTCATACATAAGTTTGAAAACCGATAAATTCATATGGAAGTTCGACATAAGCAAAGATGATTGGTGGCGATTGGCTAGAGTAGGTAGACTATGGAGTTAGGTTAGGATTTAGATAAAATCTAGGCCGGTTGGTGTCAATGATGATTGATGGGCTGGGCTGGTTGAGGTAACTTGCTTGTTGGATATCCGGTTGGATAGTATCTGGTTTACCGTTTACTGATACTATTTAGTCAGATTTTAGCTTTTTGTTTTCGCTACTATATCCGGCAATAACTATCTGGTACCAACCAGATTCGATACCAGATACTAAATTACCTTTCTGTATTTGATACCCGAATTTGGTACCGAATCAGGTAGCATTAATCCATACCTTTTACACCGCTAGCCATGAGGCACAAGTCTTCATCCTCAAGCCAGTGCGGAAGGGGTGCGGTGTGGGGCTCCAAGCAAGGTGTCGGTGGCGACAAGGAGGAATGTGTTCGTTGTGTTACAGCAGTGTTGTTGCAGAATACCAAGGTCAAGCCCAGCACTCACTAGCAACAAGTACCGTTAAGTCAATTTTGCAATAATATCCCCTGCTTCCTGGTAATTACATTGTCACAATGCTGGAGTCCCACTTTAGCCCGTTAACGCATAGTGGCTTGAGGGGGAAGTTTGGCAATATGGTTGACTGCATTAAAAAAAATTATTTGGGTGTTTTTATAAACTCCCCTAGTTGTGTATGTGCGCGCGTGTGCTTGTGTGTTTGACAGGGTAGGGGGAGCTTGCAAAAATATTTGAGGATGGGTAACTTTCCTCTAGTTATTTGATTCGAATATTCATGTGCCACTGTTCTCACAACAGTCTATCGAACAATAGTATTAAGATGCGAGCCAACACCCATGGCACTGTACAGGTAGTCCAAGGACCCGTTTAAAACATGGGAATTTTGTAACAATTTTGGCAGGAAACGGTATAATTTTGACAGAAATCTACAGAATTCCCACGTTCCTTGACGATATGATGGCCTGATGCTCCAGGTACGCATTGTCCAATTACAAGTTCTAGTTGATTACCCGTACATTGCTATAGATCTTTTTTTAAATCATTTTCCATGTTTCAAAATCACAAAATAAAATCAACACTGTGGTCAGCTCGTCGAATCATATCCACCGTCATTTTTCGCTCGCTATCAGAGAGTTGTTTATGGACTTTACAAAACTGAAGTGTCTAGGCTCACTCTCCTAATTTCTTCAAAAATTTCAGTCAAAAAATTAGGGTGTACGATGCGGATCTAACCATCCAGATTAATATATACCTTTCTCTCCGTTTTCAACCCTATCCTCTCTCTCTCTCCCACGATGATCCATACATCCATGGCCGCCGCCACTGCTAGATTCCTCCTTGGGCCACAGCCCACATGACGCCCCACTGGCTCCAGCGAGGCCCACTAAAGCTACGTCATCACCGCCTTATCCTCACTAGTAGTGTGCCCGTGCTAACGCTATGGTAAAATACAAAACAAGATAAAATTTGTAAAAAATAAAACGAACAATCAGATTCATTAAGAATATCTGCTCAGATTGAAACTGTGAATTTGGTATAACTCCGAAATGCTTAAGTTCATAACCAACTTTGCCTACTAAATAGGTGTTTACTACTTATTAGTTCTGCTAAGGTAACATTATATCTGACCATATAAGAAATTTTGGCCCATATTAAAGAAAAGGAAATTGTTGAAAATGGAAGGGGTTGAAGAATTTATACATATTTCATTAAAATTATATAACTAACCTTAGGTTTAGCTTGGCAAACACATTATGCCAACCAATAGAGAAACCGGGTTAGAACTTAGAAGTTTTATGTTCAGCACGTCTAACAATCAACCATTCAAGGAAGCGAGGAACCAATTTCTGACTGGTGACAATAATACTTCTTTGGAATAGTATATCCATTTGCAGTCAGCATGACAATTCACAAATAAACTAAATCATGGTGGTGGTTTTGCAATTACAACACGAAAATAAATAGCAACTGCATATGTGATGAAACTCAAAATGCAGCTGACTCTAGAAATATTTTTTTGTGCATGTTAGTTTTCTTATTCTAGTTTTGTTTTAGATCCAGAGTTCTAATTCCAGTTGAGGTTTGGGTCTTCATACTACGTTATAACCTACAAGCGTGATGAAAGTCCATTATACAATTCTTACCTTGATATACTTCGGCTTCTCCATCTCCACATGAGACATATAGCTTTCGACAAGGAACTTGAATCCAATTTCAAGCTCAGCATCAAACGAACCATTGTCATACCACCTGATAATCCTCGATCGCTGGCACCACGTCACAAAATCCTCATAGAGATTCACCGTGGCGACAACCGCAAACATCTGCTCCGGCGAGTACCTGCATCACCAACCATTTCCATTTCAAAAAACAATCACAGAAAAAAAAAACAACGGGTCCAATCGGTCATACCCCATCACGCGCCTCTCCTCGTAGACCTTAGAGAGCACGCTCCCCTCCTCCCCGTCGCCGCACCCGAGGAAGCACCTCGTCTGCGCGCCCGACCGCCAGCCCCTGGCCAACCGGTCGGCCCCCACGCGCGGCGGCGGATCGGCACACCGGCCGAGCCGGTGCCCGCGGCCGCCGAGCCCGGCCAGCGTGGCCACGCGCCTGGCATTGGCGAGCGCCTCCCCCCTGCCGCACTCGCCCTCCGCGCATCCCCGCAGGAGGGCTAGCCCCCTCCTCCGCAGCAACGACCTCGCGCACGGCAGCATCGCAGCAGCCTCCGCAGCGTGATCTGGCGGCGCAATAATGAAAACGTAAGTGAGATAATTCACTCTTGTAATTCCTTTCCCATCAAACTTTTCCAACTCCAACAACGCCCCCAAGAAAATTCTTAGCAAGTGCCCAAGTCTTTAAGAAAATTCACTCCCAATCATTAGCCAATAGCTAGAACGAACTCCCTAAGGCCAATAAGGCCGCAAAATGTGATTTGACTCATTATTTTCGACATAGGTCCAAATAGAAGCAAAGTTCTACTGGCAGTTCAACATCTGACACTGGTAGAATACATAGAGAGCTCCAGGTGCTGTTCCAATAGAAGCAATGTTATACTATGGCTTCACACCCGACACTGGAAGATTACACAGCTCCAGATGCTATTGTAGTGTTGTGCCATGTTCCAAACATACAGAACTCAGGAAATTTTGGCACATGCCATTAAAGTTTCGTAAATGCGACTGGCTAGTAAAATCTAGCTTCGGAGTTAGCCCCCGCCTTCATTACTAATGACAAAATCAGACACTACACAGATGACTATTTACAGACACTGATTGATCAAATTTTCTACAGGTAGGGAAACGACCTATAAAGTACTTCATGATTCAACACAATGTAAGGCAATGCTGTGCAAACATTAATCTCGATGCTCAACAGACATTTTCCATCACATCCAGGTCAACCACCACATAAATCCTCCTACAGTTGATTTCAGCATCAATTGTGTTCAAAAGGCTATCTCAATCTACATCCAATAACTGTCAGACTTATCATGGCCATGGGTAGTTCAAACAGGCAAGAACTATGAACCATCTTCATAGTTTAGACTTCCAATACTGGACTGCATGATGTGAGTAAGAATATATTTATGCAAGACTTGACTCAACAGGAACTACATAGAAATTCTAAAATTCATGATGACAATCAGGGATTCATAGTTACTTTCCAGAGGGATAATGCAAGACAATTGTTTCAAAGAGCACAGAGATATATATGATAACAATTTAACAATGCTCACCAGTCACCACATCTGGTCAACTATAAGTACAACTCATGCAGATCTCTGCATAATTCGAGGCGCGGATTAAAACCAAAATCAGATCTGCATATCCATAACTATTCGAAATTAAGTACCAGCGGAGTGAGGAGCAATTAGCTACAGTTACCGAACCAGATCTACACCAATGCTGACTCAAAATAAAGTCCACGAGCCCAAGAAGCCTACCAGATCTTGCGCCGCCTCAAACCCAAGATCCGGGCGACGCGAGGAAGGAGAGCAGCCTGTTGGTAGGGTTGCCATTGGACCCAGCGCTCGGATCATCCAGGAAGAGGTCCTCAGGCATGCGGAAGGCGCCGTGCACGGCGACGATCGCGCCGCCAACGAGCAGCCCGGAGATGATGAGCGAGGCGACGGACGTCAGGAAGAAGGCAAGAACCGACGCGACGACGAGGCCGAGCAGTGTCTCGCGGTTGGTGAAGGTGCGGCCGAAGAGCACGACGGGCTGGTCGGAGGCGCGGAAGATGTAGAGAAAGCACCAGGCGCCAAGGATGCTGAGGAGGACGACCAGGGAGAAGGGGTGCGCCAGGAGCGAGGCCGCGAGGGAGAAGGCCACCACGGCGGCGTAGTTGACGCGGAAGTAGCCGAGGTTGCGGCGCAGGCGCGAGGTGGCCTCGGAGAGGGAGTCCAGCCGCGAGAAGGCCGTGCGGTCAAGCAGCTCGTCGGAGGAGGAGGGATTGGGGGAGGGAGAGACGTGGGGAGGTGGAGCTTTGCTTGCGGGGGAGAGACGTGGGGAGGCAGCGTCGGGGGCGTGTGCGTGGGCGCGGGGTGGGGTTCTGGGTTCAATGATGTGCATGATCCGGATGATTTTGGCCTTAGGATCTTCAATGAGTAAGAGAGGAAGGCTTGAGGAGAGATCCAGACCATTCATTTGTATGAAGTTGGATTACTTTGGTACACAAATCTGGGTGAACTTAGATTAGGTATGACTGCAGGGGTGGTTGAGGGGGTGGATTTAGTAAAGAAAATTTTGATGTATTATAGAGGGGTAGAGATCCTCCCATCAAGCCTCCCCAATACTCATCACCACTGTCCACTCAGATGCCTTCCAGAAGCTACAACTTCCTCCTCTGTCTCAGGTGTCCTCTCTATGCCACGGCTGTCACCTTCCTCGACGGGAGGCAGCACCTCTGGCACGTCTCCTTGATTTAAAGTAAAGAGGGGAATACAACAGAGCGCATGCTCGCCGGAGGAAGCATACTCATCGGTGATGGCAAGCCGGTTTCAGTCGGTGGCGGCACTCACAGCTTTACCGTTTGTGGTGGTGGTTGCTGGAGCCCTACCAGAAATGGTGAAGGTGGGGATGGCGCATAAATCCTCAAGCATAATCTAGAGGTTACAAATTCGAATGATCTTGCAAAAACTTTTAGTCACGAGACGAATAGAAAAGCCGTAAAAAGTTGTATGCCGCATTTCCATGGTGTATTATATCTAGTAAATGGCAAAACTACTATATAACTCACAAGACGGCTACTTAATTTCAGTTTCATGTGTCTTTAGGCCATCCTCCTCGTTATGGGCGGTGCTTGAATCACCACCTCACTGCCACATCATACGTGCGCTAGAACTGCTTTTTTTTCCTGTACTGTTAGCACCTGGTTCACTCCCCTTATTGGACCCGCACGTCCGCATCGCTGCCCTCTTCACCCACATCTCTCTGAGTTTTGGACACATTTAGCCCTATAGACATCCAGAATTCCAAATCTAGCATCCAAAGTAAAAAAATTCCGTTTTTGGCCCCCTGCCCGAGCGCGCGACCACCCCGAGCCGACACGTGTCCAGTCGTGCGGTGTGGTAGCGCACGACTGCACTGTAGCCGGGTCGTGCGGTACCACACCACACGATCCCGACCGCACGATTCCTTTTCTAACCGCACGACTCGCCGTTCAGATCGCGCGACTCAAAGTACTACGACAGTGTGAACACGCGGTCAGGCTTTATGTCGTGCGGCCGGACGATTCCTTTTCTAACCGCACGACTCGCCGTTCGGATCGCGCGACTCAAAGTACTACGACAGTGTGAACACACGGTCAGGCTTTATGTCGTGCGGCCGGGACGGGATTCCTTCAAAGCAATGAGATTTATCGTGTGCAACTTCAGAGGTTGGTTGTTTCCATTCGCACGACTCGCCGTTCCAGGCTTTATGTTCAAAAGCTTTAACTGTTACACTGGTCAGTGAACAGTTCATTGTGAATCTTAAACTAAATCAGTGTAGGTACGTAGGACAGGCTTGAGCGTGTTTCCAGTACCATCTTTCTTGCATACACACTATTTTGTCGATTGTATTAATCTTGCCAGCATAACGAAGCAAAATACTACATGTTTAATTATGTGGTGAGGCTAGACGCGCGGTCGGAAAAAAGGAATCGTGCGGCGAACAGGGCGGTCGTGCGGTGTGGTACCGCACGACCCGGCTACAGTGCGGTCGTGCGCTACCACACTGCACGACCGGACACGTGTCGGCTCGGGGTGGTCGCGCGCTCGGGCAGGGGCCAAAAACGGAATTTTTTTTGCTTTGGGTGCTAGATTTGGAATTTTAGATATCTACAGGGCTAATTGTGTCCAAAATTCCATCTCTCTCCCTCTCACATCTCTGTCTCCTTCCCATGGCAGCAGCAGTAGCACCACCGATTCCGCCAGCTTCGGTCATCCTCTTCGCCACCGGCGGTTCCTATTGTCTCCTCTCTATCCCATCTACCGATTCCTTTCGACGGATTGCCTCGCTTCCAGGTGCATCAATGTCATGGCCAAACCTTAACTGTGGCTTCTCGTGGATGAATCGACGCCACGGCGGCCTCGATGCAGCGCCCGGTGGCCTTGATCCGGTGCGCTGTGACCTCGATTTGGCTCATGGCGGCCTCGATCTAGCTCCGGCGACGAGGCACAGGGCGGCAGCGGCGTGGCGAAGGCGGCCTCCATGGTTCAGTGGCGGCAGCCTCATGTGTGAGTCATCATTTCCCTCTTGCTGTTCTCGATCGATGGGATGGCAGTGTTGGGTTGATCTCGCCTAACTAACTCCGGGATTTTAGAGAGACATGCCTCCACTCGCGCCCTGATCGGGGGCATAACCAACTCATATTGGTTATCGGTCCCGGTAACCTAGCGCATATAAAAACCTAGGGTTTTCGGCAGGGTTTGTGACGCATGTTGCTCAAACCTCGTAAAGCTCGCACAGATCCGATCTCTCAGTGCGCTACGGTGAGCGAGAAGGCCGGAGCCCTCTTCGTCCCGTCGGCAACGACCACTGCAGTCCGACGACCTCCGTTTCATCGACGCCGACCTCCTCCGTCCGCACCAACTACGACCCCAATGGCCTCTTCAAGTTCGGGTATGTAATTATGCTTCCGCTCTAAAGATCTCAGCTAGGTGTTCATAGTTTTGATCTAGGATTAAGGCTTTTAATTCACGTTTAGACTTAGATTAAAGTATACATTCGGTATCAGAGCACCCATAGGATCCTCATGAACCCTAAATTGAATTTCCCAAACTTGGATCTAGAGGCTTGGATTTAAGATTTATGTTTATGGCTCGGTTTTAGAAATTAGAAGGAGGTGAATTACAATTTTTGCAAAAACCCTAAGAAATCCCTAAAAGAATCCCTTCATCCGAACCCTAAAATCTCCAATAACCCGACTGATATCTTGGATCGGCAAAAAAAAAAGGGATCGGGAACTTACGGTTTGCGATATCACCGCCGCCGATGGCGATGCGGGTGCCGTCGCGCCGCCGCTCCATGCGGGCGTCGCTAGGCCGCCGCGCAGTCGTGCGATGCTGCCGCCCATCGCCCTGTGGGCCGCCGCCGCTCCCGTGCGGGCCGCCACCGCTACCGCCGCATCGTGCAGGTGTTGCCGCGCGGGCACCGCGTGCGCCGCCGCTGCATCACCCCTCCCGTGCGCGCCGTAATTTTTGGAGGAACCGGTGCAAATGGGTCTAGGGTTAGGGTTTTTCGGGGGTGATATCCCAGCTGCGCACGCGTCTCAGCCGTCCGATCAGATCGGACGGTCTTCGTTCTACGGGCCGAGGAGCTTTTGGGCTGGCCGTGGTTTCCAGCCGTCGAATGAAGATCCGACGACTCGCGCGCATGTGCGTTTCTTTTGTGGGCTACACCCGTGCGGGATTTTTGGGCCGTTTTCGGCCAGCTGCCCCGCGCGCGTTAATGGTGGGCCGAGCCGGTGTTTTGGGCCGCGCCTGCGTGCACGTCTTCTTGGGACGCGCCATGAGCATTTCGGACCGTGTGGGTTTTATTCTCCCGTACGGTAGTCTTTTGGGCCCCGCGTGCATGTTTTCTTTTGTAGGCTAAATACATAGTTTTTGGGCCGAATTTTGGGGCTGACTGCAACAGTGATTTTATCCTTTTATTTTCAGTACATTTTCTTATGTTTTAAGTCTCCCTTTGTGCCCTATTTTTTTAATTATTTTCAGTGGCCCAAAATTAATTGTATCATTGCCATATTATCATGTATTGTCTCCAATTGAAATTGAACCAACGAGATATTTTAATTGAAGATTTTTGTGTTTTTTTGGCATTATGTATGCATGTGATTACATTCTGACCAACATTGTTTGTAATCATATGTCGCCATATAAAGTTCTTTTCATTTTCTGCCCAACAGTGATATGAATTAGAACTATAGTTTGCATGTTATTAATCAGACCAACATAGGATTAATTACATGCAACATATATCTTTATGATAATTCTAATTTTTTGCCGTGTATTTTGAAATTCAGCACTTACTGCTTCGAACGTTGCCGCCACTATTGATAACATTGAGCAGCTCACGGGGAGCAATTTTCACACTTGGAAAGAAAGAATTCAAGTTGTCCTTGGAGTTCTGGACCTTGACTATGCCTTAAGGGTAGCCGTTCCCATTCCTCCCATCAAAGGTGAGGAGAATTTTGATGAGAAAAAGAAAGTTTATGAGGCTAATGCTAAAAAATGGTAGCGGTCTAACCACTTATCACTAATGATCATGAAGACCTCTATTTTAGTCGGAATTAGGGGAGCAATCCCTGATTCTGAAAATGCTAAGGAGTACTTGGCTTCAATCGAGGAGAAATTTAAAGGCTCCACTAAAGTTTATGTTAGTACTTTAATTCAGAGGCTCTTAACCAGTAAGTATGATGGGTCCGGCAGCATAAGAGAGCATATCATGATGATGACTGATATGGCAGAAAAACTCAAGGGCATGGATATGTCAATATCTGATGGTTTCCTTGTCCATTTCATTATGACCTCTCTTCCTTCTGAGTATACAGCTTTTAAAATTAATTATAATACTCAGAAAGAAAAATGGAGCATGAGCGATTTGATCGCCATGTGTGTCCAGGAGGAAGAGAGAATAAAAACAGAAAAGATGGATTTTGCTTTTCATGTGGGTGGCTCTAACAAAAGGAAGTTCCAAGGGGATTTCAAATCCAAGAAGAAGCTGCAGTTCTCCCATAACTCAGACAAGCCGGGGCCTAAAGTGCACAATGCACCTAAGCCTCATGCTGCTCCCGCCAGAGCATCTAAAGGGGGGGAATGTCACTTCTGCAAGCAGCCAGGGCATTTCCAAAAGGATTGTGCTAGTTTCCTAAAGTGGCTCGCCAAAAGAGGTAATGATACAATAACGTTCATTGATGAAACTCTTTATGCTGTTTTTTCCCTTAGTTCTTAGTGGATTGACTCAGGTGCAACTGTGCACGTTACCAACTCTTTACAGGGATTCCTCACCGCGAAAACACTAAGAAAGGGGGAGCGAAGTCTCAGAGTCGTGGATGGAAAGGAAGCCGAAGTTGAATCTGTTTCATTAGCTTTAGATAGCGGCTTCATTCTTCGTCTTAATAATGTAGTTTATGTTCCTTCCATCAGGAGGAATTTGATTTCAGTTTCTTTATTGGACGATGAAGGTTTTAAATGTAGTTTTGGAGACAATAAATGCATTATTAAGTTTAATTCAAATAATGTTGGTCTTGCATTTAGACAAGACAAGCTCTATATGCTTTCCCTTAATGAATCTCCTGTATCCTTGAATGTTTGTGATGCTAAGCATAAAAATAATGATGAGACTTATTTGAAACTGTGGCACTGTCGTTTAGGCCACATTTCGAGGGGGAGAATGGAGCGTCTCATTAAAGAAGAAATTCTCCACCCATTAGATTTCTCTGACTCAGACCACTGCATTGATTGCATTAAAGGAAAATATGTTAAGCAAATAAAGAAGGGAGCTACTCGCAGCACATGACTCTTAGAATTAATTCATACTGATATTTGTGGTCCTTTTCCTGCGACATCAGTGGATGGTTTTGATACATTCATCACATTAACTGATGATTTCTCCCGTTATGGTTATATCTTTCCCTTTAAAGACCGATCTGAATCACTTGATAAATTTAAGATATTTAAGGCTGAAGTTGAAAATCAGCACAACCTAAGAATTAAAGTGGTAAGATCAGATCGTGGGGGAGAATATTATGGAAGACATGCTTCTTATGGGCAAATACCTGGCCTTTTCGCTAAGTTCCTTCAGGAAAATGGCATCGTTGCCCAGTATTCTATGTCGGGTGAACCTCAGCAGAATGGTGTAGCTGAAAGACGCAACCGTACACTTATGGATATGGTACGGAGCATGCTTAGCCATTATAGTTTACCAATTGGCTTGTGGATAGAAGCACTAAAGACAGCCGCACATATTCTTAATCGGGTTCCCAGTAAATCAGTACCTAAAACACCTTATGAATTATGGACTGGGAGAAAACCGAGTATGAAATATTTACGAGTGTGGGGTTGTCGTGCTGAAGCTAAATTATTTAATCCACACATTGGGAAATTAGACCCTAAGACAGTAAGTTGCCATTTTATTGGGTACCCTGACAGATCTAAAGGGTATCACTTTTATTGTCCTGATAGGATAACTAAGTTTGTAGAAACAAGGCACGCTGTGTTCTTAGAAAATAACGAGGACCTGGAGCCCAGGAAAATAGATCTTGAGGAGAAGCGGGTTTATGTTCCTACACCGCTCATCCTAGAGACCTTCATTCCTGTGCCTCAGGCGGTTGTACCTCCAGTAGAGAATACTGTTGTTGCACCCACTGTTGAGGTCTCTGAAATTCCTGATGTTATACCTAATGAAGAGCCTCAGCAGTCTCCTGAAATAACTAATGAACCTCTTAGAAGATCACAGCGGGAGAGAAGATCTGCCATTCCAAATGATTATGTTGTCTATATGAATGAGGATGTTAATGATATAGGGAAGGTAGATGATCCCACCTCTTATAAAGAGGCCATAATGAGTGAACATTCTTCTAAATGGCTTGAAGCCATGGATGATGAATTAAAGTCTATGAGCACTAATGATGTATGGGACTTAGTAGAGATTCCCGACAGAGTCAAAATAGTAGGCTGTAAATGGGTCTACAAAACCAAGCATGACTCTAAGGGAAATATCGAAAGGTTCAAAGCAAGGCTCGTAGCAAAAGGCTTCTCACAAAGAGAGGGGATTGACTATAATGACACCTTTTCTCCTGTCTCAACTAAAGATTTATTCAGAATTGTTATGACACTGTAGCTCATTATGATTTAGAGCTGCATTAGATGGATGTTAAGACGGCATTTATTAATGGCGATTTGCAAGAGAATGTTTACATGGCTCAACCGGAAGGTTTTGTCGTGGAAGGCAAGGAGCACATGGGATGTCGACTTAAGAAATCCATTTATGGCTTAAAACAAGCATCGAGGTAGTGGTACCTCAAATTCGATATGATAATAAGGAGTTTTGGATTTAAGGAAAATGAAGTTGATAACTGCATATATGTTAAGTTCAAGGGGAGTAAATTCACCATCTTAGTACTTTATGTGGATGATATCTTATTGGCCAGCAGCGATAAGGATATGCTGTTTGGGACCAAGAGATTTCTTTCATCTAATTTTGATATGAAGGATCTCGGTGATGCCTCTTATGTTCTTGGCATTGAAATTCACCGAGATAGGTCCAAAGGAACATTAGGTTTATCTCAGAAGGCATACATTGACAAGGTACTGAAGAGATACAATATGCATAAGTGCTCTGGCTCGCCTGCTCCTATTGTTAAGGGCGATAAGTTTGGGACATTTCAATGTCCGAGGAACCAATATGAAACTGATCAGATGAAGTCGGTTTCTTATGCTTCAGCTGTCGGAAGCATTATGTATGCTCAAGTATGTACACGCTCTGATTTAGCTTTTGTAACCGGGATGCTTGGTAGATATCAGTCAAATCCAGGATCAGACCACTGGAAGGCCGTTAAGAAAGCTTTGCGTTATATGCAAGGTACTAAGCATTTCATGCTCACATATAAGTTTTCTGATAACCTTAAAGTTATTGGTTATTCAGATTCAGATTTTGCGGGATGTGTTGATACTAAGAAATCCATGTCAGGTTATATCTTCACACTCGCTGGAGGAGCTATCTCGTGGAAAAGCTCCAAATAAACCCTTACGGCATCTTCAACGATGCAAGCTGAGTTTGTGGCATGTTAGGAGGCTACCGGGCAGGCTGTATGGCTTAAGAACTTTATCCCGAGACTTAGAGTGGTAGACAGCATCTCTAAACCACTCACCTTATACTGCGATAACGAACCCGCAGTTTTCTATGCAAATAACAACAACTCAAGTGGTGCTGCCAAACACATTGACATTAAGTATCATGTTGTGAAAGATAGAATCCAGGATCAAACCATAAGTATCAAGCATATTAGTACTAAGTTAATGCTTGCGGATCCGCTTACTAAAAGCTTACCACCCAATATCTTTCGTGATCATGTTGCCGGCATGGGTTTACTGGAAAGCCTCTGATTTTGGATAAAAGGACCTCAAAGCAAACCAACTCCCATTAAGTATAATGAATATCCATTTCAAGATAGGATAGTACACTATAGGTACTGGGGTTGTACGGCACTTAATTGGCATGCAATGCATTGCCTTCGTATGCTGTTTTATTGAGAATGGGCTTATGATGTTAGCCTTACGATCAAAGGGGAGAATGTTGGGTTGATCTCGGCTAACTAACTCCGGGATTTTAGGGAGGCATGCCTCCATTCGCGCCCTAATCGGGGGCGCAACCAACTCATATTGGTTATCGGTCCCGGTCACCTAGCGCATATAAAAACCTAGGGTTTTCGGCAGGGTTTGTGACGCATGTTGCTCAAACCTCGTAAAGCCCGCACAGATCCGATCTCTCAGTGCGCTACGGTGAGCGAAGGCCGGAGCCCTCTTCGTCCCGTCGGCAACGACCATTGTAGTCCGGCGACCTCCGTTTCATCGACGTCGACCTCCTCCGTCCGCACCAACTACGACCCCAATGGCCTCTTCAAGTTCGGGTATGTAATTATGCTTCCGCTCTAAAGATCTCAGCTAGGTGTTCATGAGTTTTGATCTAGGATTAAGGCTTTTAATTCACGTTTAGACTTTGATTAAAGTATACAGGCAGCCCTCAGCTTGGGTGACGGCGACGAGGATGACAGGTTGGGGCCATGCAGCGATGAGGAGGCGGTGCGCCCAAGAGGATGACAGGTTTGTGCTGATGGCACTACCAACTGATTCTTAAGATATTAAAGATATATAGAGCACCAATTACTCGCAGTTGTGCTGAACAATTCAAAGCCATGTGAACGGTAACTTGAGCTTCATTTCTATTATTGATATGGCGGTACTTCCAATTAGTTCTCAGGTGTCGCTTGTGTGCGCTGGAGAGGAGCTTTCGGACTAGGCTAATCCACAGGATTATGGATCAAAAGAGGAGCTGCACTATGCATTGTTGTGTATGCGCAACATGGAAGCAGGGTTTTGGTTACCTGAAATCTTGGGGAAAAAAACCGCCTGAGATTTTTAAATAAAATTTGGATTTTGAATTACAGATTTTGAGGACAAAGGATATGGAAATCAATTAGTATTAAGAACGCAGTCGTCCTAGTGGTGGGAGCGTGTCTTGTACGCAGGTGGTCTCGTGTTCAATTCCAGTGCTCTTAGCATTTTTTACTTTTTTTTCCAGTGTGCTTAGCTTTTTTTTTTTTACTTTTTTCCTTTTCACGGTGAAACCCGGACGCCAGTGTGATTGGAAGGGAAAAAGAGGAAAAATTCGGACCAAACATGGAACTTGAGAGCTCGTGACCCCATGCAGGCGTCACACCACCTGACGAAATCACTTATAGCTGCTTCATAAGGCTTAAAGAACATATCATCTGTCAAGCTAGGATGTCAACTTCGGCAGTGTAATGTTGAAATGTTTCCTTGCTGCAAGCCAGAATAGTTCAGCATGGCAGCACTCCCAAGGCAATACAGCCTTCAGCTGGTTGTATGGACACTTACAGTCCACTTATCAGCCATATATAGTAGTTTACAGCCAGCTGAAGGCTGTATGACCCACCCCTTTCTCTCACAAAGTTTCTTAGTTCTTGTGCTTCAGCTGGCTGTAAACTTACAGCACACCCCTCTTCTCTCTCCTCCACCTCAGCATACAGCCTACTAACAGCCTCTTATTATACTTGCTCTAAGTTTTTCCACAAGTAGCACATATTCCCTGATCTGTAATGTGCGTTCTACGAAGCAAGTCATAGCAGGGTAACAGACCTTTAAGAACACGCAACCAGAAGACTATTAATCTTCCGGATCATGGGCAATTTCCACAATGCTTTCCAAACATTTTCATAACTGCGACTTGAACTCTCCTCGCCTGAGTTTTAATCCTTGAGACTATTGCATGATAAGCCGTATTAACTGAATAAATTCCTGATCTTTCAAAGGCCCAGGACAAAACATCTTCTGAAGCTTGTCTCGGGAGAGGAATACTTAGAATTGCCTCAGCATCTACTGGCAATAAAATTCTTCGAATCTTATCCTCATCCCAATTTCTTGTGGACTCATTAAATAGAAGTTATAAGTTATATATAAACATTTTACCACTGTATGGTCAGCAGCAGGAAATGATGCTATCTTCGGTGAGGTCGAAGCCCCTTTTGCCCCCCGGTGACAGAGCAATGGCAGATCTGGCCTCGTGCACCCGTTTTTTCCAGCTTTGGCACCCTGGCGCGGCCGACGAGCGTGCGACCTGCCTGGCGTGGTCCGCCGGCGCGTGAGGAGAGCTCGGGCGGTTCCCGGCGTGCGAGGCTCCTGGAGTGGCCCCCCACCGCGCGAGCCAGCGCCACCCATTTTTTGTTTTTTATTGCCAATTTGTATTAATTTTTTTGAGAAAAATAATATGTAACAAATTAAATTTTGAATTACTTAAATAAGAAAAGGAGGTATGGAATTAATTGATGGAAGATTAAACAACAAAAAATATAACTGCTATTTCTATATAAGATGAGAGCACATAAAATGTTACTGTTATTTCTATGTCTCAACAAGTCATGAATCCCTTTTCAAATATCACCTTGAATGTAGTTAATTAGTTCTCAGATATAATTAGCGCCTAAGTTGAAGTATTAACATCTTCATGGAAACATGCTTACTGAGATATAGTTCACACCGTCAACAATTAATTAAAACTGTTATGACAAGTACAAGATTCTATTAAAATGTATACATGAATTCATGGTGCACCCGGCTGCCGCGGCCTTAGATGGCGTAGGTGATCCTTGGAGAAGGTGAACCTAGCGGGGGGCTGCCATGCATCTCGGAGGTCGTAGGGCAAGGCCTGCGTCGGAGGAGGGGTTGCGGACGACTCCGCATAAGGGTACGACGAAGGGCCAAAAATAGTACTGAGCCAATTGTTTGCAGATAGGTCAATTTCTTGCGCAGATGGTGCATGTGCGTTAGGGCAGACGTTGCGATGTTTGCAGTGTGTAGTACTGTTGGAAGGCATGTACTTGGGGAGTATGAAGTGTAGACGATGAACCATATCCTTGATGACCAAGTTGCTTTGTCCAGACCTACGGACTTTGTGCGACACATTGTGGACATATGTTATGTAGTTACAGCGTACCGGTGTATGTGGCTGTGCGGACGACGATCCCACGACGCAATCACCGTTGTAGTGTTGCACAGTGTATCCCTGGTACATTTGGGTGAACCATGTGTCGCCCTCGCGCAGGTCAGATGGAGCCCTATGTGCGAACATCGGCAATGCTTCGTCTCGATGTGGCGAAGAGTCGGGGTCGCTGTCTGTACTCGGCTACCATCGACTCAGCGAGGAAGTCCAATCGTGCATCTCCCTCTATGATGAAGATGGCTGTAGCAGAGTGCTACCCCCTATCAAATGCTGCAAGAAGAAATGATAGTAAGAGATATATTACAATGGAGTGCATGAGGAAAATAGAGGACAACATCTATGAACTCCCGTACCGTTGGCCCGAAGTGCACGAAGAAGGAACGACCATAGGTAGGACGACTGTCGGAGTGCAATGAACGTGTAGATGGAGGTGCAGAGGGAGGCACGGAGGGCAGTGGGGGTGGAGGCTGTCCTCGGTGTCCGTGTCATGACACGCCAACGTTGCTATGCCGACCAGAACTGATAGACCATTTTCTCACCCTCGTGTGGCCGTAGATGGAACTGTTGTGGCTACTGGGCAAACATTAAACTAGGAGGGTAGTGGAGTGGTCGTGGTGGATGAACTATGCTTGCCTCCTCCTCATGTCCAGGGTGCATTTATATATACATCCATAAAGCATGATTACAATACTACCCTTACAGCTGTGCACCCCCTAGTAGGGCATACATATCATTACACATATTTCACTGGGCCTTATAACCCCCAACAGGCCGGATGGGCTCATGTGGGGGCCATCCCTACTACAGGAGCCTCTCGTGGTAAAGGGCTTCTCACGGGCTGAAACCATGCCGCCGAGACCTTTGGCCCCCTCTGTCCCTGCGGCCTGTGTTGCTATTCTTCGTGGGCCTTATGGCCTGTAGGCGTGCTGAAGCTTGACCGGGGTCATACAACCTTTTCGTGCGTACTGGGACACACAGCCATGTATAGTTGGCATGTCGTGCGGTGCCAGTTGAAGTCTGACCATGGTCGTGCAGGCGTTTCTTACGTCGTGGGACACGTGGCCATGCGTGGTTGGTGCGTCGTGCATTGCCAGTTTTCACCGGTTGCGTTTCCCATGCGTGGAGGAGTCGAATGGGCTTTAAAGCCGTGGTGGCCATCGCATCGCTGCTCCCCGCACTTGACCTGCTATGAAAGTAGTACTTTTTCACCATCGCTCCATCACGCGATGTTGCCATATACACCAATCATTGCCGCCGTCCACTGCTACCCTATCTCCCCCTTTCGTCGGTGCCAGTCAGTACACTGTGCCTCCTCGACAAGTACTATAGCAAAATGGCCCGTGGTGAGAAGCGTTCCCACCGACCGAGCAGCGGCTCGTCATCGAGCCGCGGCGGTTGTTCAAGCCGTCGGGGGGTCGTCGACGAACGAGGCGGAGTACGAGTTGATTGGGCGCGACTCGTCAACGGCCAACAAACGGTGGAACGCAGTGATGAAGTTGAATGGGGTTTGCATGAATCTACTGGGGCAGATTCTGGTGATGAAGGAGACAATCTGGTCGCTGGTCCGCAAGTGGAAGATCTCGAACCACGATGCAGTTCGATTGCCCTCATGGAGCCCCACCCAACGGAGTCGGAGGCAGTGGTCTTTGTCGCCTATCTGGAAGCCGAGTTCCACTTCCCCTCGGCAATGTTTGTTGGTGAAGTGCTGAGGTTGTACGAACTAGAGCTGCCGCAGCTGACACCGAACACCATAGTCTGGCTGGCTATGTATTGCTAGGCTTCGCAAATAGAGACGGTGTGGCCTAGCGCATCCCTGTTCGCGTTCCTTCATGGCATGTGATGCCAGTCGAAGAAGCTTGATGGGTAGGAATGCTCCAACTTCGGGAGTGTAAACTTCATGCTCCGGTTCGCTTGCACCAAGTTGTTTCCAGCGAACGCGACCCGGACAAAGTGAGAATCCAACTGGATGCGGTGGTGGTTCTACCACCACGTGGAAGCAGTAGCAGCTTGAGGTGGTCGGAGCACCTAATGGATTTTAACACCTCCCCATCGGTGACCCTCGACTGCGACAATGAACATCGAGCGCAGAGGCTGGTTGGGATGACTCTCCGGTTCAAAATGCGGGACCTCGTGGAGGGATACTGCATGTATGGTGTGGCTCCATTAGCTCATCCATGGCACGTGCAGTCTAGTCCTACCGGCGATGACGGCCTACGCCCCACTGTTGCGTCCTTCATGAGGCCCGTTAAGCCACGTAAGTCTTCCCCGTACGCGCTGCACCTAAACTGGCTATGCCGCAGACCGTAAGTGTGCTTTATTGTACTGGCAGGGCTCACCCTCGAAGACGCAGAGCATGCGACGACCATTTTCCTTGGGCCGTACATGGCCAAGGAGCATAGTCTTTGAGAAGCAGTCGCAGCGAACCTCGGGCGGGTGAACCGTGTGTGCGAAGCTCTCGGTATTCCTGTGCCGGAGCACGCTATGCCTAGTATTGGTTTGCTTTTCACCCGTGATGGCAATGGTAAGGAGGTGTCCCCTCGTCGGTGAAGGGGCCATTCTCCCATTGTGCAGCCATCACGCTCGGCGCCCGTTCCCACCGATGAATTTGCCGGGGTTGAGGAGGCCGCCGCAGGCACCAACTCCAGCCTGGCTGAGTATGTGAACTCAGACCTGGAGGAGGAGCTGGACCGCGGCGTTGTTGGTGGGCAACGAGGGGCCCACAGGCGACACAGGATGACCTCACTCTCGTGCTAAGTCTTGAACAGGTTATGAAACTTGAGGTACACATGCCTAGGTCTCTCCCTGACCGACTCTAGGTGAGCATGTGTCCAACGTATGCCCATTGTGGGCCTATCAACTGGGTCCCCGCCAGCACCATTAGGATACAACTCGGGGCTCAACAGGAAAGGCTCAACGACCGTATGGAAGTACGGTCGGTCAACCAAGAAATGGTCCTAGGACCATAGTTGCAGTAAGGTGTAGCATACCGCAAAACTGGCTCTCGCCGGTGCTGCGCTGTGAGGCATCACACAACCCTCGATACGTGGCGCAAAGCACTGCGGAGCCCTAACTATACTATGGCACCTTATCGGGCCACACGTCTACCAATGACTCAGCCAGATGGATGTACCTAGAGTACACACAATCTCCATTGGTCGTATGAAATAGCACCCACCTAAATAGAAACAATAGGTACGCGAGGTAGTGGGTGTGCACCACCTACTAGGTCGCGTCCACGGGGCACATCATGTACCACCGTAGCCACTCATGTGGCACCCTCATGATCTCTCAAGGACCCTACAGCGGTAGACCTGTGAGCATGACAACATTCTAGAGAGTAACGATCATCTCCCCCAAGTGAAAGTGGAATGTGTGGGTCTCTGAATGCCAATGGTCCACAAGCGCGGACAACAGTGATGTGTCCAACTAGAACGCATGCGGTACGTCTAACATACGAGCAAAGGTCAGGAGCCCCATGTCGCAGTAGTGGGATGTACGTAGGATCAGAAATGGCAACAGAGGGGGGATGAATGGTGCCTTTTTAAAAATTGCCCCCAAGTATTCAAAGATCTTCTTCTCCGATAGCTACTCAAGCTATGAAGTAAGAAACTCAGTGTACAACAGAAGCTACAAACAAAAGGAGCATAGGGATTGAACCAAGAAGCAACCAACCAAATGCAAATAGACATGACCGGTCTGATCGCAGTAGGCCGGGCGGTCAGACCGCAGCAACAAGGCTGGTCAGAGGTCTGACTGCCATCAGAGGGCCGGTCTGACCGGTGTTACTGGGCCGGTCTGACCGCCACACACTCTCCGGTCTGACCGCAGGTCAGGGAGCGGTCTGACCGGTCGAAACCCTGGAGGTCAGACCGGCTCCCTGAAAACAGAGCAGAGCAGTCAGCTTCAGAACGACTGCACAGTAAATACTAAAATTTGAATTCAGGAAAACTTGAGAGATTTTTGATGCTCTTCTCAAGCCTCCTTCACAAGGACTTTAAACTAAACAATAAATTTATTTCAGAGAGAGAGGAAGCAAACAAAAACCCAAACACAATAGCAAAATCTGATTTTGCTGAAACATAGACTGCAAGAGTGACAAAATGTCAAATGCTCATGATTTTCAAGTCTTTTGCTCATGAAACTGTGAATCTCAGCTGGAGATGATCTCACAACATGATGGCACAAATTTGAAGTCATCTCTTGAAGGAAAACCAAAAGTATCAACCATGCTCTGGCTTCAAACCCTAAAATCTGGAGAACAGAGGAAGTGCAGCCGATGACAAATTAGAAGCAAACTGAAATTGAAATCTTTTCTCTCGGGACATAGCTAGCCAAGATGGCCTGGTGATCCTATCCCAGTTCAGAGACAAACATTTTGCTGCTTCTTGAACAAATATTCAAATCAAAGGCCTCAAAAACAAGGAAAACAGCAGACAAACACAGAGCAAGAAATCAGTCCATCTCAAATAAAAAGCATCTCAGATTGATACAAGAGATGAATGATTACAAACAAGTGTTCTACAGCCCCATACGCAATTGAAAAGGAGTGTAATCTATCTCACTACATGCTTCTCCACCGAGAAGAACACACGTACACACACAGAGCACACTCTCTACTGCCTTCTTGCTTGCCTCCTTGCCTGCCCCTCACATCCTCTATATGGAGGGAGCTCACACCAAAGGAGCAAATCAAGAAGTGGCAGCACTTTCCCACTCACAAACCTCACACCCATATGTGGCAAAAGTCAAAGCTCAAGAAAATGGAGGGAAACAGCCACTCCACTCATGGCTTGAGTCAATTCTCCAAATTGTCCCTCAAGCACCTTCCCGGAAGCTTCCTGCAATCGGCACCTTGACCGTTTGGACCTTGACTCCTCCCTGAGTCTAGTCCCTGTCCGCTCCGCTGCACACGACCGCACTTGGCATCCTGACCGTTTGGACCTCAACTCCTCCCTAAGCCTAGTCCCGGTCCACCTCGCCGCTGCTCGTCGTGTCCACCCGACTCCGACCGACTGGACCTCCGACTCCACCTGAGTCTAGTCCTGGTCTGTTCCGTCGCACACGACCACAACCGACATCCAACCGTCTGGACCTCCGACTCCTCCCTGAGCCTAGTCCCGGTCCACTCGCCATTGCCTGTCGTGTCCACCATTGGTAGCTCCAGCTCCGGTTCCTTGTCTCCCGACTCGCAACCACCTCAACAGCCTCGATCATCTTCGACGCCTCTGACTGTCTGGACCTCAACACCTCCTGTGCCTAGTCCTGGTCCTCCCACGTCTTACCATGACCTAGCTCCGAAGTGCTGCAGTCACACAGACAAGCAAACCGTCACATAGCACCGCACGAAACAATATAATAAACAATAGCATTAGTAAAAGGTACTCAACCCTGGAATACCTAAAACAGACTCAAACTCTCTAACTCAAGCTTTAATTACTCATCACAAACATGGGGATACCTCCACATGGTCTCTCAATGTACCGCTGGTCCAAAGGCCAGTGCTCTCTAGGGGGCCTGAGGATGAAGGCCGGAGGGGTCACCCCGGACGCCCACGCATGACAACGGTGTCGGGCATCCCAGCGTGGGTCGAGCAGCTCGTGCGCAAATATAAAATTCATTGGGTAGTGTAAAACACAAATATAAAATTTCATGAAGTGACTTCCATTTCATCCGTTCTACAAATTCAACTCCAAAATCATCCTATTTGTGTTATTTTTAATTCTGAAAAAATTCACTATACAAAAAACCAAAATCAAAGTTTTCTGATGTTGTGACATCTTAGGACCATGTGAGAATTTTTTTCCTGAATTTTTAGATCTTATTTATTCTCTGTTTGTAAATAGTAGCCTTTATTATAATTTACATTAAAATCTAGAAATTTCCTTTCAATAGTGCCACAAAATATTTTTGCTATCTCACTGACATATTAACCAACCACTCTATAAATTTTCATTATTTTTGAGGTTTTTTGCATTTTAAATATATCAGGTCATTCGTCTTTTCGTACGGCTGTTTTGGTCTTTTTCTAATTATTTTCTCTTTATTAAATGCTGTAAATTTCTGAAAAATCATAAAAATGTACAAATGGTTATTTCAATTTTACTTACCTTTCTCGGACTCTAAAGCATTTCTATTTTCGTATTTTCATCGCAATTATCATAGTTTACCCATCCATCCAAACTAACCTAAACTATACACAACTGAGCATACGACATATGCACCACCCTAAAATTTAAAAATTACTCATAACTGTACTGCATAATATTTCTAGGAAAGCAACGACAACGCTATTCAATTTTCAATATGTCCGTAGTATGACAATTGGGCATTAACTAAAATATGCACAAATCACAATAATTTGACAACGATATGCACGTCTAATAGTTTCTACAAAATAGCACATAAAATGATAAGTGTAATAAGCTATGGCATTCATATAATCTTATTCCCATGCAAACAAATTAACCTACACATAAGCTATGGCATTCATATAATCTTATTCCCATGCAAACAAATTAACATACACATAAGCTATGACATTCATATAATTAGCATGATAAATAAACATTTAACGACAGTAACAAATTAACGTACGCATAAGCTACGCAACTAAGGTCACTGCCTATTTACACAAGCCTAACTACCACCATTTCATACTAACAAAGACCATTTCTCTAATTATATGCTAATCACGTTGCTACAAAAATTACCCGATGTCAATGAAAATTATCTCTTCCGAATGCTCACACGCTGATCTGCAACTTTTTCAAATACACAAACTTGAAAACCACTCAAAAATCAAATGCTCTCACGACCTTACTTCCTCTCTTCTCTATTGTCTCTCTCCGTTTCCCGCTCATGTGCAAAATGAGGTTGCTACTGCCTCCTTGAACGAACGAATCCCTCCTTTAAGCATGCAAATAGCAGAAAGGAGGGGGCCGGTCGTGCAGGCAGCAGCGATCTAGGGAACGTGCCTGCGGGGGGATGAGGGCCGGCTGGGCGGGAGATGCACGATGCGTAGAAGGCGAAGGAAGGTCGCAAGGGGGGTTCCGCAGCGGGGGCGCAGGGGCAGGGCAGGTGGCACGGATCGGGAGCATGCCAGGGGCCAGGCTGGTGTGTGGGGGCGCCAGGGGCTAGGCGCGGTGAATAGGCTCGCCAGCAGGGTAGACACGGTGCGCGGGCGTGCCAACAGGCAGGCGGGGGAGCGCACCAAGAGAGAGGCGCTGTGGGGGAGCGCGCAAGGGACCAAAACAGGAAATTCGCGTAGAGGGGGCCCATTCCCAGGAATCTAGCGCTGCGGGGAGCCAGATTGGCCAATGATTCATCTTCTGTCAAGATTTAGCACTGTCCACATGCAAAAAGCCTGCAATGGACATGAAGTCCTATTCGCATGCTTCATTTCATCACATGGCCTTAGCGACTTGAACTGAGGGGAGCAATGTTTCCCAGAAGAAAAAGAACAAATGTCAGATCCTGTTTTAATGTTAAAATAGAAGTGGTACAATATTTTTTTTTAGATAATGGAACAAAAGTTCCAGCCTCTACCATCCTGGAATGGTACACAGCTGAGCGTTAACCACAAAACAAGCCATAAAGCTTAAGTTCTCACAACCACAAGAGAAAACAAAAGCGACAAAAAGTTAGCCCATGTAAGACGAGCAACCAACGACTAGAAAAGAACTAAAAGGTACGCTTCCATTCGAATCCGAAAGCTACGCTTCAAGTCGATTCCGGAAGCACCAACCAAACTTTTCAAAGACCGCCAACATTAAAGTCTCAAAATGTCTGCAGTCGTGCTTGAACAACGGACGGTCCTCCTTCTTATGCAGCAGGGACCACTGTCGGATCCAGTAAGTTGCCCTGAAGATTACCTGTAAATAAGAATTAGTCTTAACCTTGTTAAAAACCACGTCATTTCTATTCAACCATAAAGCCCAACAAAGTGATGCCGCCCCCAACAAAATCTGGTTACGAAGCTTAGGACAAACACCACTTAGCCAAGAGCCAAACATATTAGAGAAACTCGTGGGCGGTTGAATTCCAAAAGCGATATGCACTGCAGTCCAAACAAAGCTCGCAAAATGGCAATCAAAAAACAAATGTTGGATAGTCTCAACGGCATTACAGAAACAACATTTGACATTTCCTTGCCAATTCCGTTTTGCTAAGTTGTCTTTAGTAAGAGTAACTCCCTTTATTAAGTACCACAGAAAAATCTTGATTTTCAGCGGTACCTTTAAATTCCAAATTGGATTTTTTCCCGGGAAGGCTCCCTGCCTAAGCATGGTCCTGTACATAGACCGGACCATGAAAAGGCCATTCTTAGTCTGATTCCACTGAAACAAATCTTTACCCATTGTTAGATTGACCCTAACGACTTTTGACACTAGGTCATACCAAGAGTTCAGATTTGTATTCACCAAACCTCTCCTAAATGATACATTAAGTGGTACAGTCCGTAAGACATTTGCCACCGTATCATTTTTTTCCTCACAATTCTATAAAGATTAGGATATGCCTCTCCAAGAGGTTTGTCTCCTAACCAAATGTCCTCCCAAAACCTGACTTGTCTCCCACTTTGCACTATAAAACGTCCACCGGCCAGAAAATCATCTTTAACTTTCAAAAGGCCAGACCAAAAATGAGAATCACCTGGCCGATGTTGTACTTGTGATAGAGTTTTGTTAGACAAATATTTCTTTCTTAGAAGACTTTGCCACACTCCATCTTCATTTATGAGCCTAAACAGCCACTTACTTAGAAGGCATCGATTTTGAATATCTAAGTTTTGTATGCCTAGTCCACCCAAATCCTTAGGTTTACAAAGAATACTCCATCTGGCGAGACGATATTTCTTTTTGTG
Source organism: Dendrocalamus latiflorus (assembly GCA_017311315.1). Classification (NCBI taxonomy): domain Eukaryota; kingdom Viridiplantae; phylum Streptophyta; class Magnoliopsida; order Poales; family Poaceae; genus Dendrocalamus; species Dendrocalamus latiflorus. Next base: position 21,463,780 of record CM029643.1, on the reverse strand, counting down.
CTCATCACATTGCCAGAAAAAACGCGAACGATAGTAATCTAATTTCTGAAGGATGCCTCTAGGGACCTCGAAAAAAGATAACATAAACATGGCTAAACTAGTTAACACCGAATTAATCAAGACAAGCCTCCCTCCAACCGACAGCAACTTTCCTTTCCAACTACTTAGTTTTTTCTGGAACCTCTCCTCAATTAAAGCCCAATCTTTTTTTGTTAATTTCTTATGATTCATAGGTATTCCTAGATACCTAAAAGGAAGGCCACCTAACTTGCAACCGAACAATTGTGTATACTCTTGTTCACAGTCCTTTGCTGCTCCATAACAAAACAACTCACTTTTGTGAAAATTAATTTTCAATCCCGATAAGTGCTCAAAGGTACTAAGCAGCAGCTTAAGATCTTTGGCCTTGATCAAGTCATGATCAAGAAACAGAATGGTGTCATCCGCATACTGGAGGATAGACAAACCATCCTCCACCAAGTGAGGGACAACTCCCCTGAATTGTCCATTAGATTTAGCTTAGAAAATCAAAGTTGCAAGCATATCCGCAACTAGATTAAATAAGATAGGAGACAAAGGATCACCCTGTCTTAGTCCTTTCTTAGTTTGGAAAAAATGTCCAACATCATCATTGACCTTAACACCAACACTGCCTCCCCTCACAATGTGATCAATCCATTTGCACCACTTCGGCGAAAAACCTTTCATTCTCAAAGTCTGTTGTAAAAAGGACCATTTCACCTTGTCGTAAGCTTTCTCAAAGTCTAGCTTTAAGATTACCCCGTCTAACTTTTTCCTATGCAATTCATGTATTGTTTCATGCAAAATAACCACTCCTTCTAAAATATTCCTACCTTTCATAAAAGCCGACTGAGAAGGTTGAATCACCTTGTGAGCCACTAGGGCAATGCGGTTGGTTATCACTTTTGTGGAAATCTTGAAACTGACATTTAATAAGCAAATGGGTTGGAATTGTTGGATCTGTGTAGCTTCCTTTTTGCTTTGGTAATAATGTAATTATACCAAAGTTAAGGCTAAAAATGGGAAGGTTTCCTTTGTGAAATTCATTAAAGAGAGGCATGAGATCTTGTTTTATTAAACTCCAAAAAACTTGATAAAACTCGGCCGGAAACCCATCGGGCCCTGGAGCCTTATTATGCTCCATTTAAAATATAGCCTCCCTAACCTCCTTTTCTGAAAATTTCGCCGTTAAGACGTCATTTTCTAACTGTGAAACCTGTGGAATGTCATCTGTGAAGGACTCTATCAAAGAAAAATTATTACTCTCCGGCTCTCCAAAGAGACCCTTATAGTAATTGGTGATGAATTTTTTAAGATTTTCATCACCCGTGATTGTGCCTTCCTCTTGCTCCAAACGGAAAATCCTAGTTTTCCTATGTTTTCCATTGGCCACTAAATGAAAATACTTAGTATTGCAATCACCAGATAACAACTTAATTGTCTTGGCTCGTTGATACCATTTGATCTCCTCTTCACGTAGTAGGAGTGCAAGTCTCTCTTTATAATAATTTTTAAGATCAATTTCCCTACTACTAAGAGTCTGCAACTCAGCTTTTTTATCTAATTCATCAGCTTTTGAAATCAACTCCGCTTTTTCTTTCTTATATTTGCCACTTACATTTTTGGCCCACCCCCTTAGGAATTGTCTAAGCCTCTGGATTTTACGTTGCCATCTCTGAAGTGGAGTTTTGCCTCCCAACTCCTTTTTCCACACCTCAACAACCAACTCATAAAAATCATCCCTTAACAACCAACCTAGTTCGAATTTAAACCCTGGTTGTTTGTTTGCATGAGTGCCATTACCAGTATCTAAAAGTAACGGAGTATGATCTGATAATTCCCTTGTCAACGCTTGTACCGTCACAAGTGGAAATTTAGACTCCCATTCCGTACTCACCAAGATCCGGTCAAGCCTTTCATAAGTTGGTGTTTCTCTGGTATTGGCCCAAGTGAATTTTCTGTTTGAGAGATCAAGTTCCCTTAAATCTAAGCTATCAATGATAGCATTAAATAGGAAGGGCCACCGATCCTCGTAGCGATCATTATTTTTTTCCTGTTGATTTCTAATAATATTAAAATCTCCCCCAACAAGAACCAGACATGTTTCCTTTGCACAAGCTTGTACCAACTCAGCTAGGAAAGATTCTTTGTGTTGCACTTGGGCAGCCCCATACACTGCAATTAGAACCCAAAAAAATCCATCTGATTTATTCCTAAGTCGAAATTTGACATAATAGTCTCCCTCATCGATATTACCAATGTCAAAAACTTCCAGATTAATCCCAAGTAGGATGCCCCCGGACCGACCATGAGGTTCAGTCCAGTGCCAAATAAATTCTTGTCCTCCACAAATATTTTTAAGGACAGTCTTCGAAAAATCTCTCTTCCCAGTTTCAAGAAGGGCAATGAAGTCTAGCTTCTGCTCTTTTGACAAATCAGATAGGAACCTATATTTAGCCAAGTCACTAAGACCTCTGCTATTCCAGAAGATTCCTTTCATTGGTATATTTGTTTATGGTTTTTAATCACACGCACTTTTGGCTTTTTCTTAGATCTAGTCGAAGAGAGAGACTTATTTTTCTTGAAGACAGTTCTAAACTCACAGCTTAGGTGATCACTATCATCATTCATAACTTCATCCATCAACTCTCCACATAAGTTACCAAGGGAAATATTTTCTATCTCGTTATCTTCTTCATCAGTTAAAAAATCAGTTTTAGAAACAGCCTCCGTACTAGACGGGTCAGCTGTAATCCTTAACAGTTCATTCTTTTTTAGCAAATTAACCGATTCGGCAACCAAATTGGGATTATCACCTAAGCTAACTCCAAGAACAGCAACACGCGAGGAAATATCATTAATAGATAAAGGAATGAAAGAAAGGCCCATGTTGTTACCTCCACCGAAGTCCAAATTCTTCCATGCCGCTCTCTTTTTCGCCTTCTGAATGGAGTCATCATCATTGCGCTTAGCCAACCGGGGACTCGACCGTTTTGGTGTTAGCCGCACCTCCTCAATAGTCGCAGCAGCCGCCAGTGCCGCCGAACTTTGCGCACCAGCTCTTTTGCCAACTCCTCCTTTTGCACCTTCCCCACAACGAACTGCTGTGCCCGCAGCCCTAACAAGAGCCGCCTTGACAAGAGTGGCACCGGCATGAGTAACTAAACCCCCAGAGTCAAGATCATCAAGAGCACAACCACCTCCCTGAATGCCCGCAAGAGGGCTGCCAGCATTCTGTGCTCCCATTATTCCTGACTCACCATCACCAGACCGGTTCTGAACACCAAGCTCAACAATGGCCACCCCCTGAGAGCTGTCAACCACGCCCACATGACTGGAACCGAGCAGCTGGGAATCCGGCACAAGCCCAACAGAAGCGGCATGGTCATCAGGCTCGCCCCCTTGTGCCTCCCTTCCACCAGCAATCATAGCCGACTGCATCTCGGATACCTGACCAGCAAACTGTGAACCATCTTCAGCAAGAACCTTGTCTGCGCACTCAAGCAAAACTGTGTCCACCGCCATATCCATAATATTTTGGGCCATAACATTGAGCTTATTCTCCAAAGCAGGAAAATCCCCAACGGGTGCATCTCCATCAGCATTTGCATTAGAAGTGCTATTATCCTCCTCCATATCATCAGCCGGCCTAGCCCGTTTGGCATCCCTATCAGAATGAGACTCCTCCTTCTTCCCATCCCCATCGTCACCATTCTCTCCGAAGTCCAGCTCCACCTCATCGCCATTATCATCAAAACCCACCTTCTCTTTCTCAATCTTGAGCTCAAAATAATGATCACCAATAACAACATCCATGCTAGATGGGAGTAAAGCGGGATCCAACACTGCAACCAGAATCCGCCCAAAGTCACTCTTCCGCGTAGTAACCATATCCACCAACTGTGTTGACCCAAACAAAGTGCCAATGGCCCAAAGATTTAAATACTCTCTCAACCTTTTGCGAATACCGGTTACCCTAATCCAGACCTTAGGGAGAAGGTACCCTTCCTCCTTGAGCTGCCACTCCTGAAACTTCAAACGCGCCCCTGTGGCAACCCCATTTTCCATCACATCCGCCCCACCATAAGCAATAGATCTCTGAAGCTCAGCCTTTGATGGAAACTGAACCACAAAAGAATTCTCCTCATGTGCTACAGGCTCCCACCTCCAAGGAACTGGAACAATCCTCTGAAGTTGCACAACAAGTTGCTCCTTAGACAGCGAGCAGCCCACCACATTCACCAAAGCATTTTTTGAGTCTTTCTTCTTCGGAAGCGGAGCGTGAGGGATATGAAAAAAACCAAGACCGGGTACCGAGTAACCCAGTGCATGAGCAACAGGCTTAGGCATTTTAAGCACCGGGCAGCGATGATTGACATGATCATGCCCATCACAAATATAACAGTATACCTCATTCTCACAATCAGCAACATAGTGGCCTTTCTGAGAACAACGACTGCACACTTTCGGCTTCCCTCCCGCCTTATTACCAGAGAGCGAACCATCACCTGCATCCGCGTCCATCCCGTCCACATCCATAGCAGCATCCCCCAGCGGTGCAACCTTAGGCTTCTGAGTTCCGCCGAGAGAAAGGACCGGCGCACGGGTAGCACTGGCCGCCGGCAACACCGCCCCAGGAACCTGGTTAGCAGCCCCCAGGTACGACGATCCGTTGGCAGCACCACGGCCTCGGCTCACCAACCCGCCACGTTGTCCCGAGAAACCACGGCCACCACAGGGACGGAAGCCACATCTCGGCCAACCCCGTCCGCGACTCGTCGAATGCCTGAAGTTGCCGTAACCAGGATCAAAATCTTGGTTCGCCCCTTGAAAACCACCCCCGAATCGATGGCCTTCCCCAACATCTTCCTGATGATGAGCTTTTGTCCAACCTCCTTGTCCGCGCCCATTGGATCTGGCATCGTGGCTTTGTTGACCAGCGCCCCGAGCGGAATCCCGGCCACCTCCACTAGTTGCTCCTCCGCCTCCCTGCATTGCCGCCAGATGTATCTCGCGCAGAGGCAATGGAGTCAACGAAACCGCGGCAGCAAACCTAGCCAGTCTTTTCCCTGCACGCGCAAAAAAGGAACGAAGACCAGAGGGAAAAGAAAAACGGGCCGAGCCCAAAGTACCTTGCGGGCCCACCTTCCACCGTTCTGTCTTCCCGTGCGGTAATTATGCCCGTAAACACGCGCGATTCAAAATTTGAATCCCGTTGCCGGCAGCAGTCGTCGTCGGCCGCCGTGCACGATGAAGACAAAGGCGACGCCTTCAACGACACAATTGCTTTAGCCATAACATCCGCCAAAGTCACCTGCGGCGAAATCCTTCGAGCCGGCAATATATGTCCATATGTTCCCTTGGGTTAGCCATCTTATCTAATTAGAGCAAAGCACCATCTAATTGTATTAGGTTCTAGAACTACTCTAATCATGTGCTTTAGATTGTAAATTAAAAATATTAATAGTTCCTAAGCATACCCTGCCTCTCCAAAGCTTATAGACTGTGAAAGCTAAAATTAATCATATAACGCAGCAATCAATCTAGCGAAATTAGCAAACCATGACACAAATCTGATGAAAATGTAACCACAGGGACAAAATTGCAGATCAAATTTTCACCTAATGCCACGATAAATTACTGGAGCATAGTGGCAACACCTTCAGTGAGAGGGACGAGAGATACCAGCCCAGCAGCTTCTTGAGGGACATGGACGGCGTGGTGCAGCGGGTGGCCCTGAGTGCATCGAGCTCCGCGAGGACGTCGTCAAGGGTCTTTGCCTCCGCTGCCGCTGCGCTCGCTAGCAACGTCAGCATGGCGTAGGTACTTGCTGATGGTGCTGTCCAGGTGCAGCTCCGTAGCTACGCTACCCAGTAAGGCAATGCCTTGAACACTCATGAGGAGGAAGTGGAAACTACGCCAGGCGAGAACGGCGACGAGGACTTCCGCGACATCCTTAACCTATGGGAGGCCACCAGATCGGCTCGGAGTCTACCAGATCTGGGCGGGGGTGACAAGATCTGGATGGAAGCGACTGGATCTGGGCAACCACAACTGGATTTGGCTCAACAACCACAATTTAGCTCGGAGAGGTGGAGGTCACTGTGTTGGCTTGGGGTCGCCGTCTTGTCGCATGGTGTGGCCAGGGACGCTAGGGTTTTGCTGGACCTGTGCGGTCATCGTCTCTGGAGGGGTAGGCGATGTCAGATCTGTGAGGCGAGGCAGCTGGACAAGGAGGGGGCACTAGATCCGTGCGTGAGGCTGTAGGACGGGGAGGCTGTTGCGGTAAGTCGGAGCACATAACATGGTCAAAAGATTCTGAAAGCCTCGACTGTGAGTACTCGGAAGCATTGCTTGGATGAATGTACTTTGCTGTAGTATTCATGAAATAGTACATTGCTATAACACTTGTAGAACAGTATTCTGTTACAGTACTCGTAGAACAGTATTCTGCTATAGTACTCATAGAACAGTACTCTACTACAGTACTCATAGAGCAGTACTCTGCTACAGTACTTGATGAATAGTACTCTTACGATCATGACAATAGTACTCTTACGATCATGAAGGAACTTATTACGACCGCAAAGGCACTCGTACTCAAAGCGAGTTATGATCATGAAGGAACATACTTGAAACGAGTTATGACCACGAAACACACAGGATGTCTGGACACTTTGATAGAATAGTGAACTCAAGAGACAAACTGTTTTTGTGCTGCCCCTGTAAATGGTTTGCGGCATTTCTTCATTGATATTTTTTTTAGATAAAGGATATAAAATCCGGCCTCTATATCCACGTGGGATATACACAGCCAAAAGTTACACGAGCTCTTAGGCTCAAAGCCTCAAAACTGAGGGGCAAAAAACAAAAGCAATGTAGCTTAAGGGCTAAAAAAACTAGAAAGACTAAGCTTCAGCACTTTTACTCCGTCCTTGCTTTCAACAAGTCCCTATCCTCATCCGACTGAGCCATCCAAACTACGGTCTGTTTTGCGTGAAGATGGACCTCCGAGGCGACGTCTCCAAGGAGGCGACTAGAGTCGCCGATGCCGCCCGCCTCACCGAGGCAAGGTTTTCACCTGGAGATCAGTAACATGAGAGCTATAGAGTGCCACGACAACACCTCCAGGAAGGATAATGGCGCCCGAAGGCGTCATTGCTGTCTAGACCGGTAAGATCACCGGCAAGGCTTTCGCCAGCACCTCCATAGCACCCCACGCACTACCCACACACAAAAAAGACCGCCACCAACACACCGGGGTCCTGCACGCCTCAAGGCCATAGCATAGCCACCCTTGAACTCCACAACGAGCCGCTTCCTGTAATGCCCGCCACTGTAGAAACCACTATGCGACGCTTAAGCGCCACCACTGAGCAGATCCAGGGACATGAGCCACAGGTCAAGCCTACAGCAAAACAACGGAAGAGCCTGACGTGAATCTTCCTGAACGCCTTACGGAGCCTGCACAGCACGCGGAACACCACTGCCTTCTTGCTCCCGGCCACATCCATCTGGAAGGCGGAGTTGATGTAGAGGTCCTTGAGGACGCTCTTGAGCTCCTGGTTGCCAATCTCTAGGTCAAAGAACGCCTGCGCGATGGAGTCCTCAAACTCCGAGGGCATGAGGCCCTTGACCTTCTGGATCTTCCTCCTCGCCGTGAACAAGGTGCCTTCTTCCTTCCTTCCTTCCTTCGCCACTGACAGATTGGATAAGATGCACCGTAAGGTCATCTGAGCTGCTCCAGCTGTGTAGCCGCAATCTGGCCAGTACATCTTGGGATATTGCCTCATCAAAAGTGCATCTTGCAAAGAGATTCTTCAGCTTCTCCTCATCATTCTCACTCCAAGGAACTGCTTCTATGCATGTCAAACACGATTCAATTCCTCGGTCAAACATGATTGAGGAAGATACCTCGAGCACATTGATGGCCCGTGACACGCCAGCAGCAGCAAGCCGCCGCACTGATATTTATACTAAACAAATATAAAACTGACCCGACATTCACGCCACGTCTAGCTCTCCATGACGTGCCATCCCATGTTTGAGCTATTCATGACATTCACTAATTCTTTTAATGCACGTACTAATTCACTTTAAATGCATGCACTAACTCAGTACGACTAGGTGTGACGTGCTTAAGACCAATAAATCATCCTCTAACCATGATGCATTGGCTTCACCTTGACCATCCCGATCTTCTACCTCAGTTTGATGAACTTGACGCGATCGAGCGCCTTCATAAGAATGTCAGCTAGCTGCTCATTTGTGCCGACATGCTCCACATCTACTTTGCCATCTTCGATGCAGTCGCAAATCAAATGATACCTTGTATCAATGTGTGTGCTGCGATCATGAAGCACAGGGTTTTTGCACAAAGTGATTGCCAACTTGTTGTCCACGAGTAGCTTTGTCTTCTTTGACCCCACACCCATCAGGTCTCTGAGGAGCCGACTTAACTAGATAACTTGGCATGCTGTTGTTGCAGCCGTGATGTACTCGGCTTCGCACGACGCGTATAGCCCCACAATCTTCTACTTCTGTGACACCCAAGTAATCAAACTTGCACAAAATAAAATACCATATCCGTGGTGCTCTTGCAGTCATCGGTGTCGCTTGCCAAGTCACTGTCACTATAGCCGACAAGTTCAAGCACCCGAATCCAGTCGTGCCACTTACGTAGCGAAGAACATGCTTCACCTCAGCCAAATGCTGTGATGTTGGTGCCTCCATGTACCTGCTGACAATGCTCATAGCATAAGCAATGTCTAGCCTTGTGTTCACAAGATAGTGAAGACTTTTGATGATGCTATGATACTTAGTGGCGTTGATGGTGGCACTACCATCTTTCTTGCTCAACTTCTGCTGGTTCTCCATCGGCGTTGAGCATAGATTGCACCATGCTATTCCCGTTGCTTCCAAAATCTTACACACATAGCTACTCTGCGACAGCATGATCATCCCATCTTCTTGCCTGACCTCGATGCCCAAATAATAACTTAGCAAACCGAGATCTTTCATGCTGAAGAGATCCTTCATCTGGGCCTTGAACTTGCCGATGTCATCGATGCTTGCACCAATGATGATGAGATCGTCGACGTACATCCCCAAGAGCAAGAACACATTGCCTCTTTCCCGCCGGCATACTGCATGCTTGAGTGGACTTCTCGTGAACCCGAGTGACACCAACGTGCCATCCAGCTTCAAGTTCCAGGCTCACGATGCCTGCCACAGCTCGTATAAGGCCTTGCATAGCCTCAGTACTTTGTTCTTGCGCTTTTCGTCAATGTACCCCAAAGGCTGTTGGATGTACACCTCCTCGACCAGATCACCATTCAAGAATGTGGACTTAATGTCCATATGATGTATCTACCAGCCGTCATGCGCCGCTAGTGTGATCAGTACCCTTACAGTCTCCATGCGAGCCACTAGTGCAAATACTTCATCGAAGTCCACCCCCTGTCACTGTGCATATCCTTTTGCATCCAAGCGAGCTTTATACTTAACAATGTTACCTTGTGGATCTTTTTTCACTTTGAAGACCCATTTGAGCCCAACTGCTCAATGACCAGCATGGAGCATAGCGAACTTCCAAGTATTGTTGTCGTAGATGGATTTCAATTCTTTGTTTATAGCCTGCTTCTATGCCATGTCTGAGAGCGCCTCCTGTATGCTCACGGGCTCCTTAGCACCAAGGAGACAGAGGTTCCGTACTCCACTTCTTCATCAACGAGCTAGGTGTTGTTGTTTTGCACCACCTTAGTTGTGTTGTAGATGTTTGGCACCATGCGATACCTCAGTGGCACACCTTCGGAATCATGTGATGCACTAGTCGGTGGTGTTGCCCACTGCACTGCTACTCCAGACAATGCTGTGGACTGATGTGGCTCTGCTGCCTATGGTGTCATAGGCGTATCCATTGTTGTCAAAGATGTTGTGCGGTTAGCGTCCACCAGAGTGTCACCCGTCATGTTAGTATACTCAACGGTGAATGTTTTGAGTTCGCTAGAGTCAATTGATGAAGATGACGTTGTCCAGTCCCATTTCCGCGCTTCTTCAAACACAATAACCCATGTCACATGAAGCATTTTTGTGACTAGATTGTAGACACAATAAGCCTTTGAGCCCTCCTTGTATCTGATGAACACCATTGGCGTGAAGCAGTTGGAAAGCTTGGTGATGCCAGGGCCAACCTTCTTGACATGTGCCACACATCTAAATGTACAGAAGTAGTGGACTTTAGGCCTCCTCTTGTACCATGCCTCGTAAGACGTTACATCGTCCACGCTCCTAGTTGATGCATGATTCAGGACGTGCACCGCAGTTGTTGTAGGGGTGGCCCCCACCTAAGCCTGATGTAGAGCAAGCCTTGAGACTTGAGAAGGATGGCACCCAAGAAAGCTTCATCGGCAACCAGGAAGAAGAGGAGCACAACGGAGGTGCTCGCCAATGCCTGGGCTTCTACATCGACAACTGGTGTGGATGGCAACATCGGCACTACAACCGCTGACATCGACACTCGTGGCACAATGGTTGACCCCACCGCTGGTGTGACAGTTGGAACTGGTAGTACCGACTGGGCCGGCAGGGGCAGCGACATCGATGCCCGTGCTGGAGTGGCCAGCGACCCCGCACCCAACGTGAGAGCGGCCGGTGGCTCTGGCGGCAACACAGGCCTCTTCACCGACCCCCGGTCCTACCACACCGGCGTGCTGAGCAGCTCTGGAGCACAAGTTGTAGTCACCGCCAACCCAACGGTTCGCACTGGCACTCAGATCGGTGCAACAATCTTGGTGGTGGAGAATGCCCTGTTGACGACCCTCGGAACATTGCAGCGCGAGCTGGCAGACCTCTGTGGAGCCGTGCGGAAGATGCAAGAGGCTCGGAGCCAGCAAGTCCCGCTGGCAGCGGCAGCTGAACCCACACCAAATCGGGTAGACAGCCGTAACGCCCTGACATCCAGTCGCGCCCCAATTCGATGTGTCGATCCGAAGTCCGCCCTCTCCGCGGGCCTGTAGCAATCACCGTGGCTGGAGGACTTCAAGTTCCCCACCACCATCGAGCCGTACAAAGGCGACACAGACCCCCAGGAGTTTCTGCACGTGTACAAAACCGCCATCGAAGCCGCTGGCGGGGATGACTCCACCAAAGCGAAGGGACTACCCCTCGCATTGCAGGGAGTGGTGCTCTCTTGGTTTTTTTTACCATAGAGCCGAACACCATCTACGCGTAGGAACAGATCTGTGACCGCCTCTACAACAACTTCCAGGGAAACTACGTTGAGCATGTTGCCGTGGATCAACTCTTCGCTATCAAGCAAAAGCCCTCTAAAAAGCTCCGGGAGTACTTCAAACGATTCACCAAAGTTCGTTGCCAGGTCAAGGAAGTCAATGAGACCACCATCATCAACGCGGCAATCCAGGGCTTCCGCCCTGCGCCGCTAGCCCAATACAATGCGCGCAAGCCGATAAACACAGTGGCTATGCTCTTTGACAAAATGGAAATGCGAGGGCAGAGGAGGACGCACAGCGGCGTAGGGGCGATGACTCCGACACCAACCAAGCGGAGGACTCGTCGTAGAGTGCCTCCAAGCGCAAGAAAAAATCCTCAAAGGACGGCTCCGAGCATAAGGACACCTCCAAACGTAAGCAGGACTCGTCGAACGACAAGCCCAAACGCAATCAGCGCTGATCCCAAAAGACTCGCTATGTCTTCAACATCGAAGGCGGCTCCGAGGATAGTGCCCCTGCCGGTCGAGGGCAAGGCTGCAGAGGCCGGGGGCGTGGCCGGGGCCGGGACGATAGACCCCGCGTGAAGGAGGACCATCAGCACTACGACCTATGGTGTGAGGTGCATGGCCGCGGTGATCACCTCATGTGGGCATGCACCACCATCACGCTACTTTGTCAGAGCATCGCCAGGGATAGAGCCCTGGAAGCGGGGCCACCAACCATGGCCCACGTGCAGTAGTCCCAAGAGGGCCCCTTACAGATACAGGCCCTGGAGGGAGCCCAACGTGGAGGCTCTTCGTTGGAGTTCTCCTCAGTGTGGTAGCAGAAAGGTTATGCGCGTAGGCTGCACCACGTGGCAGCGTACCCGACGCAGGCGCCGCCGGCCTGGACGCAGCACGATATCACCTTCACGCCTGCCGACACGGAGGGTGTTGACTTCCCTCACCAGGATCCCCTGGTCATCTTGGCTGCCATCGCAGGCTACGATGTTAAGCGTGCCCTGGTCGATGGAGGAAGCTCCGCCGATATTCTATGCGCGGCGGCCTTCGACCAAATGGGGATCCCCTGAAGACGCTTGGGCCCATTGGGAATCCCACTACAGGGCTTCAGAGATTAGCCATTGAAGGCTCTAGGTCACATACACCTGCAAGTCTCCTTTGGCTAGGGTGACAACTCGAGGAGCGAAGACGTCACCTTCGACGTCGTCGACCTCCCATACCCATACAATGCCATATTGGGGTGCCCAACCTTCAACTCCTTCGGAGCAGTCTTGCACCATGGTTTCCTCTGCATGAAGCTTCTGGGCCCGCAAGGTATCATCACCACTTTCGATGATCAAGACCTCGCCCGGCGTGTAGAGCTTGGTGCTCTGGGCCTGCACCAGAAGGTGCATGTGCTCACTGATACTCCTAAGGCAAACACGCCTTCCGCCGCAGGATGGACGCCCAAGCCTCGACCGAACAGCGGAGTCAAGAGGGTGCCCCTGCACGTGGAAGATCAGTGCGTGTCCATTGGCGAGGGCCTTTCTCCGGAAGTTGAGCAAGACCTACTCCCGGCGCTTCGAGACAATGTGGACGTCTTCGCGTGGTCCCCAGTTGACATAAAGGGTGTGGAATGCACCCTCATCGAGCATACTTTAGCGGTCCACCCCGACACTAAGCCAGTCAGACAGAGACTCCGGCGCATGTCCATAGAACGACAGCAGGCGGCCAAGGCAGAGGTGGCGAAGCTCCTTCAGTCCAGAGTCATCCACGAAGCCCAGCACCTGGACTGGCTTGATAACCCAGTGCTGGTGAAAAAGGCCAACGGGCCTGGCGCATGTGTGTTGACTTCACCGCCCTCAACAAGGCGTGTCCGAAGGATTACTACCCGTTGCCACGTATAGATCAGCTAGTGGACGCCACGGCGGGATGTGAACTCATGAGCTTTTTGGATGCATACTCTGGCTACCATCAGATTCATATGGCCAAGGACGATGAAGACAAAACCAGCTTCATAACACCGATAGGAACATACTGCTTCGTCAAGATGCCCTTCGGCCTAAAAAACATGGGCACCACTTTCACGTGCCTCGTCACACTCGCGCTGGCCTCCCAGCTTGGGAGGAACGTTGAAACTTATGTCGATGACGTGGTCGTCAAGACCAGGCAGCTTGCCTCCCATAGCCAAGATCTTCAGGAGACCTTCCACAACCTTAGGCGAGCGGGCATCAAGCTCAACTCAGACAAGTGCGTCTTCGGGGTGCAGGCTGGGAAACTCCTGGGTTTTATGGTATCTGGGCGTGGCATCCAGGCGAACCCCAACAAGGTCAACGCGACCCTCGCCATGGAGCCGTTCAAGATGACGAGGGAGGTCCAAGGCTTAGTGGACGCATGGCCGCGTTGAGCCACTTTCTATCTAGGGCAGCTGAACGGGGCTTGCCATTTTTCAAGACCCTTCGTGGTTGCGACGGGTTTCATTGGGATGACGACTATGCGAAGGCTTTCGACGACCTCAAGAAGCACCTCGCAAGACTTCCTACCTTGGTCGCCTTAGCACCAGAGGCTCCCCTCTTGCTTTACCTCATCGCCACAGCAATAGCAGTCAGCGTTGTCCTCATCCTCGAGGAAGGTCCCCTCCAGCGGCCCGTGTACTTCATACACTGAACTTGAGAAGCTGGCCTACGCATTGGTCATGGCCTCGAGGAAGCTTCGGTACTACTTCCTGGCCCACCCCATCACTATGTCGTCCTCGTTCCCTCTGGCGGAGATGCTGCACAACAAGGAGTCCACGGGGCATATCGGCAAGTGGACGGTCGAGTTGGCACCATTCTCCTTGACGTACGCCTCAGAACAGCAATAAAGTCTCAAGTCCTCGCGGACTTCCTCACCGAGTGGACTCTGCCGGCTCAACATCACGTTCGACAACCAGAAGACCCAGTCTGGACGCTCAACACAGACGGGGCCTATGGCACTCCGGGCGCCGGAGTGGGCGCAGTGGTCACTACGCCGGAGGGACACCGCCTGCTGTATTCGGCGCGTCTCAGGTTTCCGGTGACAAACAACACAGCTGAGTATGAGGCGTTGCTCATTGGCCTCGCGAAGCTTAAAGCCCTAGGTGCCCGAAGGGTCCTTGTCCGCACTAACTTGCGTTTGGTCGCAGGCCACATCGACAATCCTACCAGGCCATGGACCTCGAGTTGGCCAAGTATCTGGCGGCGATGAGGACAAAGGAGCGCCATTTCTTGGGCGTCACAGTCAAGGCCATCCTGCGAGCAGATAATGAGTAGGCTGACGTTCTTGCCAAGGCCGCCAGCCAGCAGCTCCCCCTCCCTGAGGGGGCGTTCTATGAGGTCTTGCCTACGGTAGCTATCGTCCAAGACAATCGCGACATGGCCCTCGTCCATCAAATTACCCAACAAAGGCGACTAGCGAGAGCCCATCTATGGCTTTTTTGCAAGGCATAGCCAAACCAGACGACCCCCCCCGAGCTACGACATCTGTAGCACCGTGCCAGATCCCTCTAGGTGCTGGACGGCATCCTCTACAAAAGGGGAGTCTGCACCCCGTTTTTACGATTCCTCTCGTGCGATGAAGGAAAGCACCTCCTCGTGGAGATTCATGCGGGGCTCTGCGGCTCGCATATCGCGCTGAGGTCCCTCGTTGGTAAGGCATTCAAACAGAGCTTCTACTAGCCAACTGCCATTGTAGATGCACAAGACCTCGTGCGTCGATGTCAAGGGTGCCAGTGGATGGGGCGAGTCATCCACAGACCTCCAACAAGCTTGCAGCCCATACCACCGGTGTGGCCTTTGGCGCGTTGGGGCATTGATGTCGTTGGGCCACTCTCGCGCGTCCTAGGAGATCTTCGGTTCGTCGTGGTCGCCTTGGAATACTTCTTCAGGTGGCCTAAAGCCGTCGCATTGGCTAGGGTGACCTCTGTGGCGATGCAGCAGTTCCTCTAGAAAAACATCATATGCCGCTTCGGAGATCCCAAAGAGCTCACCATTGACAACAGCCTGCAGTTCGATTCCGCACTGTTCAAGGTGTTCTGCGACAATATGGGCATCACGCTTCGATATGCCTCGGTTGGGCACCACAATCCAATAGAGCAGTCGAGCGGGCCAACGGCGCCATTTCCACCAGAGTCAAAAAGCACCTGGTTGGCCTACCAAAGGGCAAGTGGCTAGATTAGCTTCATAGCGTGCTCTGGTCCCTCCGCATGATGGTGACACGTCCGACGGGGATCATGCTATTTAAGCTTCTCTTTGGTGACGAGGCAGTTACACCAAAGGAAATCAAGGCCGGTTCGAGGAGGGTTCTCGCCCAGGCTCCAGTGGAAGAGAGCGAGTTGTCCCTCGACCTTTTTGACAGGGATCAGGTGAGCACCACCCAGCATGTCACGAAGTACGCGTGCCCAGTGGCATGTGCGCATGATCGCACCTTGTATTCGCGCGAATTCCAGTCGGGAGACCTCATCCTTAAGATGGCGCTTCATACAGCGACCGTAGGCAAGCTCGAGTCCAAGTGGGAGGGCCCCTACATCGTCGCTGCGACTTTGTAGCGTGGAGCATATCACCTAGCGACGTTGGAAGGGCAGACTCTCCATCACACATGGAATGCAGACAGGCTGCAGAGATATTACGTATGAGGACGAAGGGATGCCCACAACATGGCCAGTGCCCCGCCCTTTGTAACAGCTCACCTGTGCAAACAAGAAATCAATAAAGGGCATTATTTGCAAAATTGGTCTCATTCCGTGTAAAGACATGTGGAGGAAAGCCTCCACGCGCACTCTTCGGAGTATAAATAAGATATGCGGAGGCAAGCCTCCGCCCGCACTCTATAGGATACACGGAGGCAAGCCTCCGCGTGCACTCTTCGGAGTGTAAATAAGACAAACATGCGGAGGCTCTCTTCGGAGTATAAATAAGACATGTGGAGGTAAGGCTCCATGTGCACTCTACGGAGTATAAAAAACCGTGTGATGGCTCTGAGCCTCCGCGTACTCTGCGGAGTATAAAGCGTCGGGAACTTGTTGTCCTGAGCCACTCTACAGAGTATAAAAAATCGCGTGATAGCTCCGAGCCTCTGCGTACTCTACAGAGTATAAAGTGTCAGGAACTTGTCATCCTGAGCCACTCTACGGAGTATAAAAAATCGCGTGACAGCCTCGAGCCTCCGCGTACTCTGCAGAGTATAAAGCACAGGGAACTGTTGTCCCGAGCCACTCTATGGAGTATAAAAATCGCGTGACGGCCCCGAGCCTCTCCGTACTCTGTGGAGTATAAAGCGTCGGGAACTTATCATCCCGAGCAACTCTACGGAGTATAAACGTCGTGTGACGGCCCCGAGCCTCCGCGTACTCTGCGGAGTATAAAGTGTCGGGAACTTGTTGTCCCAAGCCACTCTACGGAGTATAAAAAATCGCGTGACAGCCCCGAGCCTCCGCGTACTCTGCGGATTATAAAGCGTTAGGAACTCTTTGTCCCGAGCAACTCAAAAAGAGTGCACGCATAGCTTTCCAATGGCACATGCTTCGGTGGCTAGTCGCTAGCTCCGCTGCCGCCACTTCGAAGGGTAGGGGACGGAGCGCTCGAGCGTCTACTTCGGCTAGTCGCTAGCTCTATTGCTGGCACTTCAAAAGGTATGGGACGGAGCGCTCGAGCATCTAGTTTGGCTAGTCACCAGCTCCGCTGCCGCCACTTCAAAAGGTATGGGACGAAGCGCTCGAGTGTCTACTTCGGCTAGTCACCAGCTTCGCTGCCACCACTTTGAAGGGTAGAGGACGGAGCGCTTGAGCATCTACTTCGGCTAGTTGCCATCTCCGCTGCTGCCACTTCGAAGGATAGGGGACGGAGTGCTCGAGCGTCTACTTTGGCTAGTCGCCAGCTCCACTGCTGCCACTTCGAAAGGTAGGGGACAGAGCGCTCGAGCCTCTACTTCGGCTAGTCGCCAATTCCACTGTCGCCACTTCGAAGGGTAGGGGATGGAGCACTCAAGCGTCTGTTTCGGCTAGTCGCCAGCTCTGTTGGCGCCACTTTGAAAGGTAGGGGACGGAGCACTCGAGTGTCTGCTTTAGCTAGTCGCCAGCTCCGCTGCCCCACTTCGAAGGGTAGGGGATGGAGCGCTCGAGCGTCTACTTCGGCTAGTCGCCAGCTCCACTGCCGCCATTTCGAAGGATAGGGGACAGAGCGCTCGAGCGTCTACTTCGGCTAGTCGCCAGCTCCGCTGCCGCCACTTCGAAAGGTAAGAGACGGAGCGCTCGAGAATGCTCGCGAGGTCTATGCCTAGTTGGGCAGGGTCATCGGCCCATCGTTCCTACCCTAGCTCGTGCGTACCGCGTACTATGCGCTGAGGGCAAGGCCAGTGGAGACCGCTTCACACTCAAAGTCCTACGTGTTGGTCGAAGACAAGTGCAATCACAAAGAATGACAGGGACGCTTATTTACTTCGACCATGGTTTTTATTGCATTAATGAAATAATGTTTACAGAGACACTCGGTAATTACATTCGCGAAGAAGTAATGTCTACAAGTGCGTTCGAGTAGTTAAGGTTGCTACTCGTCCGGCTCCTCCACCTTAATATGCTCTCACGCCGAAGTCTCACCCATTGAACTCCAGGTCTCCCAGAAGCCCAAGGAGTCTTCCGCCCATCCCCAATGCCAAAGACACTGTCGAACCATGAGGTCCGAAATTAGCAACCGGCCCCTATCAAGAATCTGCCCGGAGCAAAACAGTACGCATGATCAAAACACTTGAGCAATTTTCTCATTTTATTCATAAAAGAAGGGGCCATATGGTGCCATTTTACATAAATAACGGATACATGGTAACGCACACCTACACACTAAGACCCCGGCGTCACACCTGTGGGTCAACGCCATGCTCCGAGCTAGCGACACCGTCTTCGTCACGCCGCGGGACTTCATCGAGCCACGCACTGAAGTCCCCTTCGCCCCGCAGAGTCCGTCGCAGCGCCACCTTCGCTGTGGCCTCCCCAATGTAGTCCCATCCTTTGATGGAAGGCCTGGACGGAGCGGCGGACGGCGTGTATGGCGCCCGACATAACCCCGGCTCCGGCTGGCATCTCCAGCCGAGGGTTCGCCAGCTCGCCCACATGGAGACATCCCCGGTAATGGAGGAGGGCGAAGGTGATGCACGATGTCACTATCGAGTAGTGATTGCCAAAGGACCGCGCGGCACTGAGGGCGAGGTTGGAGGCTTCCTCGATGCGCCGGAGGGTACGTGCCAGTTCCTCAGGGCCGAAGTTGCGGGGCGGCACGATCACGGAGAGGTCGGAGAGGGTGCTCTCCAGAGCCTCCATTGAACTCCACGTCGCCAAGGAGGCATCGCCCAGGGCCTGGTCCTTCCCCTTGAGCGACGCAGCCAGCCGGGCTTTCTCCTCCTCCAGCGCCGCGATTTGTTGGAGTAGGGGTGGGAAACAGTAACGGAAAATCCGTTTTATCCGATATTTGTATCCGAGAAAACGCAAATATGGTAAGAAAAATCCGTATTAAAAAATATTCGCATTCGAGAATATTTGTATCCGTATTTGAGAATATTCGTATTCGAGACTATTCGATCCATTTCCCATGCTTATCGGTTGGTCAGCCCAGCCCTAACTGCCAAGCGAAAATCCCTAGAAAAACTCAGACGAATTTTGTGATTCAAAATTTGTATTGGACAGTTTGAAACCGGTAACCATTCTGGTAACAGGTCAAAACCGGGGAAAAATCGGCAAAACCGCTAGGAATTTATTATATCGAGATTTGTTACAGAAATTGTAGGAGGATATTCTTTTTTTATTGAATTAAGTACATATTTAATTCGAATTCATATCCATTACGACATTCGATTCGTATTCTTATTTGAGAATATTCAAATTCATATTTGTATTCATTTTTAAAAATATGGATTCACATACGTATTTGAGATTATTCGATCGCATCTGATATGTTTCCATCCCTAGGAGGAAGTTAGGGATTTGGGTGGAGTTGGAGTTGGGAAGCGGGGAGTTAGGGGATTTTGTTTAGAGCGAAGGCAGTTTTCTTACAGGTACTCAAACACCGACGCAAAAACATATTTTTGTCGGAATTTTAGAACGTACAGGATATTACGTGTCTTTCCAGACAGTGTTATAAACCCGTCAAAAAATTTATGATTCCTTACGGTAGTTTGCGCCTGTAAAGAAAATTACAAACCGTCATGGAAGCTCGTGAGTATGGTTGTGTTAATTGATACGATTAATACTTAACCATGCTTAGTTGGGCGGCGGGCTCATGCTCACATGATCGGTTTAAGTTGTCATTGTCTTGGTTAAACAAAATTGATTTAGGCTTGTGCGAGTGATCATGCAAAAGTGAGTGCAGTTTCTACATCTAGAAATTGGAGTCTCTACCGTGTTTATTAAGGACATAACTTTGTGTCTTATTAAACTGAGTATTATCGTATAACTATATGTCTAGGATAGGGTGAACAGAGTAATAAACTGCTTTACACTAGTCCTACACTTGGTTTGAACATGGAAAGAGTGCGACACAATATAATGGTGAACACTGCTTTACACTAGTCCTACACTTGGTGTGAACATGGAAAGAGTGCGACACAATATAATGGTGAACTACTCGTTAGAAACGTAAACTTGGGATAAGGGGACATGTTTTGGGTAGGTGATCTGGCAAGGGCATGCTGCACGGTTGAGAGGGTAAACTCACCAGGCACGGTGGTACTACAGTGCAGCAGCATAAATGTCTTGTTATGATTGCTCAATTATATATGGTCGTATGATGAGTCATAGCAAATATGATGAGTTGAGTATATCTTGTAGATAAAGTGTACAAGCTCTGTAGAATGTAAAACTATTCAAATAGCTGTGTCTGCGGTTATGAATAATAATGAGGATTTGTCATAAAGGTTGGACTTTCATAAAACCTTGGGGTCGTGGCTTGTTTGGGAAGTGAATGGGCAATTCACCAGTTGTCACTACTACAGAAAGCCTAATACTAGACGGCCAATCACAGACGGTTTGACAAAACCGTCTGTGACCAACACTAACACAGACGGTTTTAATTTGGACACCGTATCACAGACGGTCTGTATTAAAAACCGTCTGTGATAATCCCAGATTATCACAGACGGTTTTTAATAAAAAACCGCCTGTGATAAGCTGGTTATCACAGACGGTTGTTAATAAAAAACCGTTTGTGATAATTCACAGACGGTTTTTAATTAAAAATTGTCTGTGATAATGGCACTAGGCATTTATTGCGCTGCTCAGACCGCATTTGTCTTCATTTCGATCCAGATCTAGCCGCTGCTGCGCACTCTTTCGCTCAGGAGGCAAGCTAGGCGATTTCAGACCAGTTAATTTGGTGGGAGGAGGCAGATATTGAGCTTTGAAGATTCATACTTTCCTGGTTGCTCTAGATATGGTTAGTAACGAATTTTTTTTTGCATGCATTACAATTTAGATCTAAGTAATTGGTGAGTGTTATTGATTGAAGATGGTTTGCAAAATTATTGGTTATATAATAGCTGTTGTGTTTATAATATGAATTGAGCTAGCAAATTAAGCCTCAATATAATACATGTGGCCGGTATATATGTAGTAATAATTGTTATATATGTACGTAACGTAGGACCGAAGCTGGATGTATGCCGCGAGCCATGTGAGTGAATAGTACATTAATGGCGTGTCTGCTTTTACAAGAGCTGCCGAGGAGGATATGTTGAATAAGGGGGTGGAATATATGTACTGTCCATGCACTGACTGCGAGAATTTAAAGATGTTTAAGAACCGAGGGCAAATTGAAGCGCACTTGATTCGGAGGGGTTTCAAAAAGGGTTATACGTGTTGGACCAGTCATGGCGAAGTGAATGATCAAATGCCGCCGGATGACATCGCCGGTGAAGTGAATGATATGCCGCCGGATGACATCGCCGGTGAAGTGAATAACATGCCGCCGGATGATGTCGATTGTGGTTCAGATTCGGATAGGTTGCACGATGATAATCTGGATCAGATGCTTTGCGATGTAGAAGAGAACTATGATGAGAGAGAGTATGTTAAATTCCGGGGCTTGATGAAGGATTCGGAGAAACCTTTGTTCACGTGCTGCAAGTACGCGAGGTTGTCGGTCGTGCTTGAACTGTTGAAATTGAAGACAAGCAACGGTTGGTCCGACAAAAGTTTCATGGCGCTGCTAGGTCTTTTAGCGGACATGCTTCTGGAGGGAAATAAGTTGCCTAAAACCACGTATAAAGCCAAGAAGGTTCTTTGTCCATTGGGAATGGAAGTAGAAAGAATACATGCATGTCCGAACAACTATATCCTCTACCGTAAAGAGTATGCAAACATGCATGTATGTCCGGTGTGCAACGCATCCCGATACAAACGTAACAATCAATCAGATGATGGCGAGGGAACAGAGGCGAAGAAAAGACCTCCTGCTATGGTGGTATGGTATTTTCCTATAATTCCCCGTTTGAAAAGGTTTTTTGCAAATCCAAAGGAGGCAAAACTGCTGCGTTGGCACTCGGAGGAGCGCAAGAAGGATGGAATGCTAAGACACCTTGCCGATTCCGCGCAGTGGAGAAACATCGATAGGAGTTTTGCAGACTTCGGTGCAGAACCAAAGAATATAAGGTTTGGACTGAGTACAGATGGAATGAATCCTTTTAGTAGCATGAGCAGCCGACATAGTACATGGCCCGTGACTCTCTGCGTCTATAACCTTCCTCCTTGGTTGTGTATGAAGCAAAAGTATATTTTGCTATCGATACTTATCCAAGGGCCAAAATAACCTAGGAATGATATTGATGTGTTCCTAGCACCGTTGGTGGAAGATCTAAAAGTACTGTGGAACGAAGGGGTACAGGTATGGGATGCATACAAACAAGAGAACTTCACTTTGCGCTCAGGTATCACTGTCAAATTCAAGCGGGAACATTTCCAGCACGAAATTCAGGAATGTGTCTTTGTGGTGACCTTTGACGATATATTTGGTCTTTTCACGCTCAACGCTCTCGACGTCTCACTCGTTCGATGCTGGACGCTGTAAGTCTGTACAATCACAGTCTCTGTTCACGTAATACTGATATATATCACAATTTGTTGCTTTTCTCTCTCTGTGTGTGTGTCTATATATATATATATATATATATATATATATATATATATATATATATATATATATATATATATATATATTATTGCTAACCGAAGCTAGATCATCGAAATCACCAATTGGTTTCCTGGACCCACGCTTGGTCGCCATTGATACCATCAACGAGGATACATCCTTCGTCGAGAGCTATATTACAACAACACTGCTGGCTCACCGCGATAAGGAATTTCTTCTTATGCCATACAATGAGCACTTTCATTGGATTTTAATTGTAATTATACCAAAATGGAACAAGGCTATATACCTTGATTCTCTAAGTAAGAACAAATCTAAGTACATAGCTATCGCCCAAATACTCGATAGGCAAGTACATTGTACATTGTACTCTTTCTTTCCTTCCGAATGACTAATCTAACTTTTTCGAATAACGAAGGTCGTTCGCTACATACGTTGAACAAACATGTGCCTCGACGACAGGGGCCAAGCCCTTGAAACATGTTCGCAATTTTCGGGTATTCGCTAGCTACACATTAATTAATCCTATACAACACTTAGTAGTAATGCCTCTTGATTTAACACATTCTATTTTTTGCAGTGCCACCAGCAGCAGCCGGGCAACACATGTGGATTCTACGTGTGCCACCATATGAGACTACTCCTCGATTCTTCGAAGATCACCAATTCTAAGGTTTGTCAATCTTCCCACATTTATTTCATACTTGTCAGGTTATATATGTACGCGCATTGATATTCCTATCGATAGGCTGCGTCCATCCCTACAACTGCATTGAAACAGCCAGACTTTGCACTAATTCGAGGAGAGTTCACTTGGTTTTTGTGGTCTAAAGTCATAAGATCAGATGGAGAGTTCCACTGCGCACAATGATTTTTTATTGCTCTTATCACTCCGGAATCGAGGTCTCGCGAAAGGAACGGATCCATAATTAATGAACTTGTCGAGTGCACAACAATACTTGAATGGCAATCATGCACCATCCAAGTATAGCTTGTTCACTCTGACAAGTTCGTTGATTATGGATTAGTTCCTTTCGCGAGACCTCGATTTCCGGAGTGATAGAGCAATAAAAAATGCAATGTTACCATCTAAGTGCAAATGCAGTGTGGATCTTTTGTAATTGTGTATTTGTTAATGGATACTTTATTTCATTTCAATTAATTGATTTGCGAAATGGATGCTTTATGTTTGTAAAATTAAGTGCGATGTGAATTCGATGTTTTATGTTTGTGAAATGAATTGAGATGTGAATTGGATATTTTATGTTTCTGAAATGAATTGAGATGTGAATTGTATGTATACATGTACATCTTTATCTGTTTGTTTTAGAGGGTATGGCTAGCATTTCCTGAGGCTAGCCAATAAACATAAATAGATTTAGGGGTAGAAAAGAACATCACAGACGGTTTTTAGTTACAAACCGTCTGTGATAGGTGATAATCACAGACGGTTTGTAAGTAAAAAACCGTCTGTGATATTGATATATCTCAGACGGTTAGACAACCGTCTGTGATAACTTTCGATTATCACTGACCCATAAATTCAGACGGTTCAGAAAACCGTCTGTGATGACGTTTCTGAACTGTCTGTAATACGGTTTTCTGCAGTAGTGTGTTTTAATACAAATCTCTAATTTATTTAATGTAGGATTTTAACATACTTTTAATCTACTTATTCTACTTACAATCAACTATTGCTTTCTGCAAGAAAAACCCATATGGGTATCCTTTGTTCAACCCTTGCATTTACATATAACTTCTGAGTACTCCATATACTCATCCTTGCAATACACATTGTAGTTTGGTTGTCAAAAAAGAACTAGAGAATCAAGAGTTCTATAAGGAAGAGTACTTTGATGATTTTTAGAACTAGGATGTGCTCCTCAGTTGATTACCTGTGAGCATGTTAAGTGGCTACTGTGAGATTTCTTTTATTCTGCTCCAAGAACTTATTTATTTCTTTAAAGCTCTGCATGGCAAAGTGTGCAAACCTTGGTCTTAAGGTCCGTTACTATCCTTTAATAACAATTTGCTACTTTCTTTGTTTATTCGTTGCATGGTTGATATTTCATCAATGTTGCTCATTTGTATACTAGCTGGATTCTGGATTGGTATAGAATACACGTAGGGTTTTGCATTAGGTAATCCGGGTCCCGACATAGAACTACCAGTTTTATATCTCTGTTCACATGTGAGCTAAGACAACTGTCAAAATCCGTTGTTCTCCAGAATGGTTCGCTGTGAATTCGATTGAGACCAATAGTAGTACTCAGTGCAAGAACAATGTGGAGCAGCACTGCTCAATGAAGAACAAGAGATAAAGAAAGAGTGCAGTGGCAGCAAGAAAGAAGAGAGAGCAGATACTTGGTACCTTGATAAAGGTGCAAGTAATCATATGACAGGCAGACGGGAGATATTTCAGGATTTGGACGAAATAGTCACCGGGAAAGTGAGTTTTGGAGATGGATCGACAGTACAGATCAAAGGCAAAGGGTCAATTTCATTTATCTGCAAAAATGGAGAACTGAAGCTATTCCAAGGTGTGTACTACATTCCAAATTTGCGAAGCAATATCCTTAGTATTGGTCAGATGACAGAAGATGGAGATGAAGTCCACATTGTCGGTAACAATCTGAAAGTGAGAGAAAAGAGTGGAAGGTTGTTGATGCTGGTGAAGAGAACATAGAATCGCTTGTACAAGATAGTGCTGGAAACAACTAAAGCCACATGTTTGCTTACAAGTCTGACTTGTTGTAAATAATCTTGTTTTAGAGTCATGTGCAAAATTTGGGTGTAATCGAAGTCGAATTGCAGCCGAAATTCAGAGTCGTAGACGAAACAGAGTAGAAGTCGTATTAGAATCGGAGTCGGAATTCGAGGTATAATCGTAGTCGAACCCGTGTTGAAGGAGGACAGCCGGGTATAAAAAGAGGCTCAGAGCCATGTATTCATGTACCAAGCCATTGAGAAAATACCAAAAAGAGGTAAACACACAAAGCATTATTTTGTCGTGTGATTGTGCAAGGCGTGGTCGGAAGGACTCACGATCACCGCAAGCGTGATCGGGAGGAGTTACGACCACGGCGAAGTACCTGCGGGCGTGATCGAGAGGCGCTACGACCATGGCAAAGGAACAGTGATTCTTCGACTACGTTGAAGGAGTGCAGAGCGTGGTCGTAAAGGCAGGGAAGGCTACGACCACGGTGAAGGTGGTCGTAAGGAAGCGAAGGTGGTCGTAACGAGCTACGACTACACCGAGAAGGCCAGTACGTGATCGGAAGCAACTCCGATCACGTTGAAGGAAGTGAACGTGGTCGTACAGGTGTTCGACCACGGTGAACAGTGATCGCCAGCATCACTGCGTGATCGTAGAAGGCTTCGATCACGGTATCTTGAGCGGCTGAAGGAAGGCAGCGGCAGCGATATCGCGGAGCGGTCGTAAATTGCTACAGTAAATTTACGACCACGTTGAAAAGGCGATCGGAGGAGTTTGAGGCGTTCGGAATTGGTCGTAAGTACTCTGAACCGATCGTATTTGATTCTCACCGGTCGTAAACGACTCTAACCGGTCGTAAAAGGTCCTGGGAGGTCGTAAGACTTCCAACAGTTGGTATCAGAGCCGTGGTTGAAACATGGCTGATACGGCGAAGCAGAGCGTGTCGCTGCAGTACCCGATCCTCAGTTCGGACAACTATCCGGTCTGGGCGATGAAGATGAAGGTCAACATGATCGCGCAAGGCGTCTGGGGTGCGGTCGAACCAAAGGAAAAGGACAAGGTCCTCGATGATCGTCTCGACAAGATGGCGATGGCAGCGATCTATCAAGCTGTGCCCGACTCGATGATGCGGCAACTAGTCGGCAAGGAGACGGCGAAGGAAGTCTGGACTACTCTGCGAACCATGCATGAAGGAGTAGATCGAGTGAAGGAAGTTCGACTTCAAACCTTAAGAAGTGAGTTTGAAGCCATGAAGATGGGGAAGAGTCAGACCGTGGAAGAGTTCTCTGGTCGATTCAACGAAGTCGTGAACGAGATCAAATCTCTCGGCGACGACTTGAAAGATGAGGTGGCGGTGAAGAAGTATTTGAGAGTGCTACCAGAGAAGTTTCTTCCGGTCGTAACCACGCTTATGTACTCTCAAGATCTCTCGAAGATGAAGATTGAGGAGGTAACCGGAGCGCTCAAAGCACACGAGCAGCTCCTAAAGAGTTATCAAGAAGACAACGGTCAGCAAGCGCTGCTCGTAAGAGAAGATGCGAAAGACCGAGGAGACTCGTCATCGAGGGGCGGTCGTGGTCGTGGTCGTGGTCGCGGCACATGGACCGGCCGCGGTGCATCTCATGGACGAGGTCGAGGCTACGACCACAGAGGTCGTGGACGAAGTGGTCGAGGAGGTGGTCGTGGAGGCGGCGACCATCAGACCGACAAGTCTGATGTCCAGTGCTACACGTGCGAGAAGTTTGGGCACTACGCAGCCGAATGTCGGAGCCACATCCAGTGCCATAACTGCAAGAAATATGGTCACTATGCTGCGAATTGCCGGAGCAAAAAGAAGGGAGAGGAGGTCAATCTGGCTCAAACGACTGAGCACAAAGAACCAACACTGCTGTTGTCGCTCTGCACTGTAGATGAACCGACAATGGTTCTGTTAAACGAGGAGAAGGTATTTCCAAATCTGATGGAGCAAACGGGAGAGTGGTATCTCGACAACGGAGCCAGTAACCATATGACGGGCATACACTCGATGTTTCACAACTTAAACGAGAGTGTGCTCGGAAAAGTACAATTCGGAGATGGCTCGACCGTTCAGATAAAAGGGAGAGGCACGATCCTGATGCAGTGCAAGGATGGTAGCCAGAGAAGATTGTCGGATGTATATTACATACCGAATCTACGAAGCAACATCATAAGCCTTGGACAATTGACTGAAGAAGATTGTCGAATTGAGCTCAAAGGCAACTATCTGAAGGTGTTCGACCACAGCGAACGTCTGCTGATGAAGGTACAACGGACTGTGAACCGTTTGTACAAGATCAAGATCGAAACATGCAAGCAGAAGTGTTTGAAGACCACAATTGAAGATCCCGCCTGGCTGTGGCATGAGAGATTTGGTCATATAAATTTCCAAATTCTCAGAGCAATGGCAGAGAAAGAGATGGTGGTCGGATTACCGAAAATCGACCACCCAGAGCAAGTCTGCGAAGGTTGTCTGGTGGCGAAACAAACTCGTAGCAGCTTCCCACAGCAAACAAAGTTTAGAGCTTCACAACCACTTGAGCTGGTTCACGTCGACTTATGCGGACCGATCACACCTCGCACCGACGCTGGAAACCAGTATTTCATGCTAGTCGTGGACGACTACTCCAGAGCCATGTGGGTGTACATGCAGAAGAGCAAGGATGAGGCAAAGTAGAACTTTCAGAAGTTTATTGCTCTTGCTGAAAACGAAGTCGACAAGAGGGTAAAAGCGGTCAGGTCTGATCGAGGAGGAGAATTTCTCACAAAAGAGTTTGACTCAATCTGTGAAGAGAAGGGCATTGCAAGGTTCTTCATGGCTCCGTACTCGCCTCAACAAAACGGAGTCGTAGAAAGAAGAAACCGAACCGTGGTCGAAACCGCACGAAGTCTTCTGAAGAGTCGATACCTACCCGGGAGGTTTTGGGCAGAAGCCGTAAGACATGCGGTCTATTTGCTAAATCGAGCAACCACGCGGTCGTTGGATGGAGTTACTCCATACGAGTTGTGGTCGGGAAGAAAACCGAACGTCGATCACTTGAAAGTCTTCGGCTGTTTGGCACATGTGAGATCATCGACTTACCTGAGGAAGCTGGAAGATCGGAGCAAAAGGATGATCTACCTCGGCTCGGAATCAGGTACCAAGACATATAGGTGCTATGATCCAGTCGAAAATAAGCTACATGTGAGCAGAGATGTAGTCTTTCAAGAAGACAAACATTGGGAGTGGGAAGAACATCAAGACATTGAGAAAGATAAGTCGAAATGGATAACTTTCGATGTCGAAGAAGTCGACACCGACAATACGACAATGGAGGAAGGAGCTACGATCACACCTCAAAGCTCGAACACGATTGATGCAAATGATCAGGAAGCCACACCTGATACTGAAGATGAAGAAGACGGCAGGGTGCCGAAGATGAGGAGCATCAATGAGATCTATGCTCAAACTGAGTCAATACAGATGAATGAGCTGTTACTGTACACAACAGCTGAAGAACCCGAAAGCTATGAAGAAGCGACGGGGGATGAATATTGGAGAACTGCTATGCAGGAAGAGCTAAAATCTATTGAAGACAACAACACTTGGGAACTCACCGATTTGCCAAAAGGTCATCGAGCGATCGGGTTAAAGTGGGTCTTCAAGGTAAAGAAGGATTCAAAGGGAGAAGTCGTAAAACACAAAGCACGACTTGTGGCGAAAGGGTATGTTCAAAAACAAGGCGTCGACTACGAAGAAGTTTTTGCCCCAGTAGCTCGTATGGAGACTATACGACTACTTCTTGCATTGGCAGCAAACGGTGGATGGGAGATTCACCACATGGATGTGAAAACGGCGTTCTTGAACGGAGACATTGAGGAGGAAGTTTATGTTTCTCAACCGCCGGGTTTTCAATCCAAGAAGCAAGCCGAGAAAGTCTTGAAGCTGAACAAAGCTCTCTACGGACTTAAGCAAGCACCACGAGCATGGAATTTGAAGCTTGACAAAAGTCTAACGGCACTCGGGTTCAGAAGAAGCAACTCTGAACATGCGGTATACTCAAGGGGAGATGCGAAGAACAGACTGATCGTGGGCGTTTACGTGGACGACTTGATCATTACTGGATCGAGTTCGAAGGAGATTATAAGGTTTAAAGAAGAGATGAAGAGGCTGTTTAAAATGACCGATTTGGGACTTCTGTGCTACTACCTCGGCATTGAAGTAAATCAAACCGACAACGGCATAACACTTTGTCAGTCGGGATATGCTAGAAAGATTCTAGAGAAGTCGGGTATGGAAGAGTGCAATCCATGTCAAACCCCAATGGAGAATCATCTGAAGTTGAGCAAGACAGGCCCAGGATCGAAAATTGATGCCACGACTTATAGGAGCATTGTCGGAAGTCTACGGTATCTGGTGCACACCCGACCAGACATCTCGTTTGCAGTCGGATACGTAAGTCGTTTCATGGAGAAACCAACTCAGGAGCATATGAATGCCGTGAAGCACATCCTGAGATACATCAAAGGTACTCTGAATCTCAGGATTCAGTACAAGAGAGGAGATGGGAAGTCGTTGCAGCTGACGGGCTACAGTGATAGCGACATGGCGGGAGATATCGATGATCGAAAGAGCACGACAGGCATAATGTTTGTGCTTGGGGAGAGTCCGATCAGCTGGCAATCTCAGAAGCAAAAGGTGGTTGCATTGTCTTCCTGTGAAGCTGAGTACATCGCAACGAGCGCAGCATCTTGTCAGGGAGTTTGGCTCGCTCGACTATTGAATGAATTGTCGGACGAGACAATCCAGAAGGTGACGCTCAGGGTTGATAACAAATCTGCAATATCGTTGAGCAAGAATCCGGTTCTACATGATAGAAGCAAACACATAGACACAAGATATCATTATATCAGAGATTGTGTCGAAGAAGGGAAGATCGCTATCAACTACATCAGAACCGAAGAACAGAAAGCAGACATATTGACAAAATCGCTGGGGCGGATAAAGTTTTCAGAGATGAGGAAGAAGATTGGCATGATCGAAGTCGAAAAACAAGATTAGGGAGAGAATGTTGTAAATAATCTTGTTTTAGAGTCATGTGCAAAATTTGGGTGTAATCGAAGTCGAATTGCAGCCAAAATTCAGAGTCGTAGACGAAACAGAGTAGAAGTCGTATTAGAATCGGAGTCGGAATCCGAGGTATAATCGTAGTCGAACCCGTGTTGAAGGAGGACAGCCGGGTATAAAAAGAGGCTCAGAGCCATGTATTCGATGTACCAAGCCATTGAGAAAATACCAAAAAGAGGGAAACACACAAAGCATTATTTTGTCGTGTGATTGTGCAAGGCGTGGTCGGAAGGACTCACGATCACCGCAAGCGTGATCGGGAGGAGTTACGACCACGGCGAAGTACCTGCGGGCGTGATCGAGAGGCGCTACGACCACGACAAAGGAACAGTGATTCTTCGACTACGTTGAAGGAGTGCAGAGCGTGGTCGTAAAGGCAGAGAAGGCTACGACCACGGTGAAGGTGGTCGTAAGGAAGCGAAGGTGGTCGTAACGAGCTACGACTACACCGAGAAGGCCAGTACGTGATCGGAAGCAACTCCGATCACGTTGAAGGAAGTGAACGTGGTCGTACAGGTGTTCGACCACGGTGAACAGTGATCGCCAGCATCACTGCGTGATCGTAGAAGGCTTCGATCACGGTATCTTGAGCGGCTGAAGGAAGGCAGCGGCAGCGATATCGCGGAGCGGTCGTAAATTGCTACAGTAAATTTACGACCACGTTGAAAAGGCGATCGGAGGAGTTTGAGGCGTTCGGAATTGGTCGTAAGTACTCTGAACCGATCGTATTTGATTCTCACCGGTCGTAAATGACTCTAACCGGTCGTAAAAGGTCCTGGGAGGTCGTAAGACTTCCAACATGACTGACCCGACTTGGCTATGGCATAAAGGACTCGGACACGTCAATTTCAGTGACTTGAGTCTTGTGGAGGAGAAGAAAATGGCAGAAGGACTGCCTCAGTTGACCAAGCCGGACAAGGTCTGTGAGATCTGTGTTATGACAAAACAAGTCAGGTTGCCGTTCCCTCACCAGGCGAGTTTCAGAGCACAAAAACCACTAGAGCTACTTCATATGGATATTTGTGGACCAATAACTCCAAGTACATTGAGTGGAAAACAATACTTTCTGTTGATTGTTGATGACTGTACTAGGTGGATGTGGATATACACAATGGCGACAAAAGGTGATGCCTTTCAGCACTTTAGGAAGCTCAAATACTTGCTGAAAACAAGACCGGCTGCAAAGTCAAGACATTGCGGTCAGACCGGGGAGGAGAATTTTTGTCCAGCGAATTCACTAGGTACTGTGAAGATACTGGCATTGAAAGACACCTCACGGCACCCTACACACCCCAGCAGAATGGCGTGGTAGAGCGCCGGAATCGTACTGTGCTGGGGATGAGCCGAGCGCTGTTGAAGGAAATGAGTATGCCGGCAAATTTCTGGGGTGAAGCTATGAGACATGCAGTATATCTACTAAACCATCTCCCAACCAAAGCTCTAAATGGACAGACACCATTTGAGGCACTGGAGGGTAGGAAACCAAACCTAGCACACTTGAGAGTTTTTGGGTGCATGGCATATGCGAACAACACCACACCGCATATCAAGAAACTTGAGGACAGAAGCTCGCCCATGGTGTATTTGGGTGTCGAGGAGGGATGCAAAGCTCACCGGTTGTATGATCCAAGCCGATGCAAACTTCACGTGAGCAGGGATGTTGTATTCCAAGAGAATTTGAAATGGAATTGGAATGTGGAAGCTGAAAGCAATATGAGTTCTCTGGAGTTCGTTGTCTTGGACGAACTTTATTTAGAGGAGACAAGCCCAGCTGCGCAAAGTGAGGTTAGCTCAGAAGAGGGAGTCTCGGCTTCCCCGATACCTTCAGAACCATACCTGACAGGAGAAGTAAGTCCACATACTCAATCAGTGAGCAGTCAGGCAGCCACCTCACCAATGGTGTCAGTGTCACCTGAATCGCATGATGAGCCAGTGTGTTATAAGTCCCTTGCAGAAATATATGCAAACACTGAAGAAGTTACCACTCAATATGATGAAGAGGAAATGGCAATGTTAATGCAGTCAGAAGAACCAACAAGTTTTCGGGAAGCTGTAATGGAAAGCTGTTGGTATGAAGCGATGAAGCAAGAACTAGAGTCCATCGAAAGGAATAGGACATGGATACTAACTGAACTTCCTCTCGGTATGAAACCCATAGGTCTGAAATGGGTGTTTAAACTAAAAAAGGATGCCGAAGGAAAGGTTGTCAAACACAAAGCAAGGCTAGTGGCGAAGGGTTATGTTCAAAGCCAAGGGATTTATTTTGAAGAAGTATTCGCACCGGTTGCAAGACTTGATACTGTTCGAGTTATACTAGCGCATGCAGCAAATCAATCTTGGGAGGTACATCATTTGGATGTAAAAACAGCTTTTCTCAATGGAGAGCTAGAGCAAGAAGTCTATGTCACTCAACCGGAGGGTTTTGAGGTACAAGGTCAAGGACATAAGGTGTATAAACTGACAAAAGCTCTCTACGGCTTACGGCAAGCACCACGGGCCTGGAATACCCGATTGGACAGAAGTCTGAAGGCACTGGGATTCAGCAAGTGTGCTCAAGAGCAAGCAGTGTATACCAGGTGTGAGGATGGAGTAAGAGTGATTGTGGGAGTATATGTTGATGATCTTCTGGTGACAGGTAGCAGTCCTGAAGAAGTTCAGAAGTTTAAAAGGCAAATGATGGCAGAATTTGAGATGAGCGATTTGGGTCCTCTTTCTTATTACTTGGGAATTGAGGTGGAGCAGCAAAAAGGTCGGATACTTCTCAAGCAGTCTGCTTATGCAAGGAAGGTTCTTTCTCTGTTTGGGATGGAGGACTGTAATGCAACAAGGTACCCGATGGAACCAAAAGCTTCGCTGCACAAAGACCCTGAAGGAGAAGTAGTAGATGCAACTGAATATCGGCGCATTATTGGTTGCCTCAGGTATTTACTGAATACACGACCTGACTTGTCCTTTTCGGTGGGATTAGCGAGTAGGTATATGGAGAGACCTACTGTCATGCATTTCAAAGAAATCAAGCAAATTCTCAAGTTTATGGCGGCAACAGCAGCGGCATGTCATGCGCTTTGGCTGAGAAATATGATTGGAGAACTCACTGGGACTGAGCCGAAAACAGTGACTTTGTTTGTTGACAATCGTTCTGCTATTGCCCTTATGAAAAACCCCGTGTTTCATGGTCGTAGTAAACATATTGACACGAGGTTCCACTTTACAAGAGAGTGTGTGGAGAGGGGACAAATCAAGGTTGAGTTTGTTCCAACTGGAGAGCAGCGGGCTGACGCTCTGACGAAAGCTTTGCCGGGAATGAAATTGGCGACTATGCGTCAGTTACTTGGAGTCCGTGATTTGGAGCCATGTCAGGATTAGGGGGGAGTATGTGGACCAATAATCCAGACATGGACCAATTTTGAGCTAAGCAGGACCGAGCCATCTAGGCGAATAAGGAGCAGAGTATGCGCGGGAGTTGGTTTCTCGTCATGCTGATAGCTTCAGTTAGTTTGTTTGTTTTAAGTCATTTTTGTAACGTGCGGTTTTGCACGATTTGCTCCCGGGTCAATCGGATCTCGGGTAGTTTGTTATCATTTAGTTTTTTCCAGCTTTCGTGTAATACTTGAATTCCATTCCAGCATTGAGAGAAGACTGAAATTGCCCCACAACTCTGTCATCTCGCTGTTCTTCGGGTTTTATCTGAATTTTACTGTAGCACGCCCGAAAACGCACAGGCGGTGCAGATCCCGGGTGTTAGTCGATCTTGTGGCTTGATATCCAACATTGAACATAGATATCTATATAGTAGTTCACAAGTATACTCCCAAGTGTTTCAATACATTACGGTACATAATATCTGTGGGCACACCAAATTGTCAAGAAAAGCACATGCAACATTTGATGGGGCACGACAATTACGAACACCATTACATTATATTATCTTCCTCCCGAGAGGCTGGAGAATGTGCCAAAACTTGTCATTAACGGCGAATACGGCATGGTGCTGGGTGATTCAAATCCTTTGTTCTGCGTCAAAGCCTGCATAGTGAAGCTGAAATGTGTTGGTGTAAGCTCTGTGAGTGGCACATCACCTTCAAGGTACTGCATGACTTGCCGCATGCTGGGTCTTGCACTAGTGAATGGGTGTGAGCATAAAAGTCCTAGCTTTAGCACTAGACATGCCTCGTCAATGTCATAGTCACCTCGTAATCTTGTATCCACGGTCTCAGTGAGCGACCCATTATACCAATGCTCTACAACCCAATCGAACAATGTGTGCTGGTTTCCCTGAGGATTTTGCTTAATAGGCCTTTGCCCACAAGTGACCTCAAGAAGAAATATGCCAAATGCAAATACGTCTGTCAAAGTGGAGGCCTTACCCGTGCGTACCAACTCCGGCGCTAAGTATCCCATGGTTCCAACCATATGTGTGGTTTGTGGATCAGTGCCATGGTCATACAACCTTGAAAGACCAAAGTCACCCAGTCTTCCATTCATTTCACTATCCAAAAGCACGTTGCTTGGCTTAATGTCTCTGTGAATGACAACTTTCTCCCACTCCTCATGGAGGTAGAACAAGCCAAATGCGACACCCTTGATGATGCGGAACCTTTGGGCCCAATTCAATGATGGTTTGCCATCTTCGCAATACAGATATTTGTTTAGGCTGCCATTTGACATATAGTCATACACCAAAAGGAGTTCGCCTTCTCGCCGGCAATAGCCAAGTAGAGGCACGAGGTTGCGGTGTCTGAGCCGGCCGATACTAACAACCTCAGCAATGAACTCCTTCATCCCTTGCCTCGACTCATGGGACACCCTCTTCACTGCTACATCCATTTTAGACTTTGGAAGCACCCCTCTGTACACCTTGCCAAACCCGCCCACACCAAGTAGATTCTTTTTCTTGAACCCTTGCGTGGCATGGAGCAAGTCCTTGAAGGAGAATCGGTGTGGCCCAAAATCAAGCTCCCAATCTTCCCGCAGCTCAGAATACAGCAATCTCCTACGAACAAGTAGAATGATAGCAATTCCCACAGCAAGGACGAATGTTGCAGTGGCTATAGGCAGGGTGATCTCCAAGACTTTGGAACGAGGCTTTGGGCCAAGACGTGGTAGCTTTGGGAGCTTGGAGAGGTCAATGGCTGGAGCAGGTCTATTCATGGCAAAACTCCAACCGAGAACACAGTGTCGTGTGCTAATTGCACCGGTTGTGGCTGAGAAACCTATGTAGGATGGGTCTCTGAGGATTGTTGAGAGGTTACAGAGAGCTGAAAGCAGTGGCCTCACAGGTTTGGCCACTCCGAGAGGAGCCAAGGTCACGTTGATCTGTGTGGACTCTCCGTTGTAATCCGCCCATACCTGCATCGGCTTGCCGCTAATGAGAGTCAAGTTGTTGAAGAAATTACTCTTGTCGTCGTAGTATCCGGTGTGGTGGGCTTGCAAAGAGTGGAGACTGTTGATGTTGATGCCAACGTGGTTGTTGTCGATGTCTTGGAACTCGTCATTTTGGGTGGTATCAAGCTCGACCGCAAACATGTGGTTGCTCACGTTGCCGTCGTTCCCGCTGTTGAGGAGGCCTATGTACTGCGCCCATGTGTTGGAGAGGTTCTTTGTCGGAGCAACAAAGAAGGCCATGCCATCGGCACTTATGTCGTCGTGGACGGAGAGGATGGCGAAGACGAACGTGACTGAGAAGGATTGCACCGTGCCG
This sequence comes from Dendrocalamus latiflorus, assembly GCA_017311315.1. Taxonomy (NCBI): domain Eukaryota; kingdom Viridiplantae; phylum Streptophyta; class Magnoliopsida; order Poales; family Poaceae; genus Dendrocalamus; species Dendrocalamus latiflorus. The sequence continues at coordinate 21,427,864 of CM029643.1, read as the reverse complement.
TTGGGCGTCTTGTGGAAGTTCAGTGGAGTTGGGTAAAACGCGTGGCCTAGATTGATTGTGTCGTTGGTGAGATTGATGAACCATGTGGAGATGACCACATGTGCGTGATGAGTAATTGACATTAGTTTGGGTAAGTCGAGTTTGGTTTGGGTGGTTCGGACCTAGTCGTTACATGGTGCAACGGGCTCGGTCGGACTGTGGTCAAACTTGGTCATATGGGATTAGGACGCTGATTCTTTGATTTGACAGGTTTGGTCTTCGACATGGTAAGTATGATGTTGTTTATGCTTTCATATATCGAGCGGTGCTATTTGATGTGTTCTTTGTCTGTGTGGCTGCAGGACATCGGGTGAAGTCGTGGCGAGACACGTGGACCGGACTAGGCGCAGGTGGCGCTGAGGTCAGAACGGTCGGGATGTGTCGAAGACGACGTGGACTCGAGGTGGTTGCGAGGCGTGCGAGGCAAGGAGCGCGGAAGCTTCCCGGAAGGTGCAGGAGGGGCGAATCGGGAAATTCGCGAGGCTGCACAAGCGGGAGCGGGCGCCGTTGGATTTAGCAGGCGTAACGGGGCGGAGACCCGTTAGCCAAGGCTATAAATAGGATTGAGGGGCTGCATGCCCACTTGAGTACTTGAGGAGGATTAGGTTTGGCTAGAGTCAAAAGAGTCTTTAGTGATTGATTTGGCTTTAGGCTTTAGTTGGTGAGAGTGGGTGGAGAGGCAGAGTTGTGCTCCCTGTTGTCTCTACGATGTGTTCCATGTGAACTCCTCCCCTCTGTGTGTTCTTCCTCCCAAGAAATGGTGAGATTCTTGGTGTTCTTGAGGATAGAGAGGGAGATGAGGGATTGAGAGGCTTGTAATCATCTCTTCTATTGTAATCGTGGTATCTCTCTTCATCAATATCAGCTTGAGATGGTTGTGTTTGAATATTGATCGATCTTCAGTCTCTCTGCATTTATTTTCCCTTCGATGTTCTTCATGGCAGATTCTTGAGCTTTTTGAGTTTTGAGTTGATTCTTGTCGGGAAGGCCCAAAATGGGTTGCTATGACATGGGAGATGCTCAAAAGCCATTTGGCTAGCAAATCTTCAGAGCAAACCTTGTTTAATTTCAGTTTTTCCCTTTTGGCCTCCTCTGTTCTTCATTTGCAAGTTCTAGGGTTTTAGGTTTTTCTTGATTCCCTTTGAGTTTTGGCCTAATTTTTGGTCTGAGAACCCCTTATGCTATTGCTAGCCTATCTGCAAAATCCCATTAGCTAAGGGTTTGAGACCATGGAGTAATTTGATTTTGTGTGCTCCCTCTTGAAGGTTCAGTCATTTCTAGGGTTTAAGTGCAGTTGTTGATTCCCTTGCTGTGATGGCATGAAATTGAGTCTGGAGAGACCTTTGGGTATTGCTAATATATTTACAAGGTCTCAAAGCCAAAGGATCATCAAATGGAGAGAAATTTGGATTTTTGAGGTTGACTCAGTAAGTACTCAGATTAGGGCATAAGTCTGAATTTCTTGTGATTTGGTTGTCTCCCTGGTTAGTTAATGCCTTTGAATTTTTTTGGGATAGCCTTCTGGTGCTTTGGTTTAGAAAGGTTGGAAGCCCTTTCTCAATTTCATTATTTTTGGCAATCCTCTGTTTGTTGTCTGAAAAACCAGGAGTTTCAGTTCTTAGCAGTTCATCTTGTGTGTCTTAGTGTTGTCTCTGATTGTTGGAGTAAAGTAATACTCATCTCCTTCAATTTCTGCACTTTCTGCTAGGCAAGCAGTCGATGGATTGAGTTTTCAGTTCTTCTGTAGCTCTTGACTTTTTCGATTCTTCAGGTCTGTTAGTAGCAGAAACTAGTTCTCAGTTTTGCTGTCCATTAGTGCTCAAAAATATTTGCATTGATTGCTATCTCTCTGAAATCAACCGAATGCCTTCCTGTTGCTTTCGGTGTGATATTTAATTGGTTCCTGTTCGGTTTCAAGTCTGCTGCCGATCTTCATTCCTCTCTAATTTGTTCTCTTAGTATTGCTTGAGGAGATTCCTTTTCAGCAAGCAGCCAAACTTCTGGAATCAATGCTTGCGGCAAGCAGGAGGAAATGTACATGGAAATTTCTTTCTTTTGCTGATTTTCCTCAATTTTGCATGCAGATCAAACAGCGATATTTTCAGTTGAAATTTTTACTGGCTGGTCTCTGATTTATGGTGAATTTTTCAGTGTCGCATGCGTTCCAAATCTCAGCAAAATTATTTTTAATTTTCTGTGAGGTGCTTTGTTTTGCTTCTTGTTGAAAAATCTGTGTACGATTTCTCGGGGGAATTTTAAGAGATCGACATTCACCCCCCCTCTGTCGCCATTTCGGTCCTACAATTGGTATCAGAGCCGGTTAGCTCTAATCAATAGATCTTAACCGGTCTCAAGAGCCATGGCGACGGACAAGTACTCGACCAAGCCGCCCGTGTTCGATGGCATCGATTACCCCTTCTGGAAGAGCCGAATGGAGACATACATCCAGGCCCAGGGGTATGCCATCTGGCGGAAGGTCAAGGTACGATTCGCTGTTCCTGCCGATGAGAACATCAATGCCGGGAACATGGCTGATGTTGAGGCGAATGCAAAGGCAAGGAACATCATCATCCAGGGGTTGAGTCGTAGCGAGTTTGACCGTATATCTCACCTGTCGTCCGCCTACGACATCTGGGTGACCCTCGACGCATACCATGAGGGCACCACCCAGATCAAGACGGTTCGACAGGACCAGTTCAAGCGCGAATACAACAAATTCGAGATGCTTGCTGGTGAGTCCCTGGACGAGTGCTTTTCACGATTTCACAAAATCTTGAGCAACCTCCGAGCGGTCGGTCTCACATACCCCGACTCGGACAACGCTCGTCAGATGCTCGCGGCACTCGATCTGCGCGTGTGGGAGATGAAGGTGACCACCATCAAAGACACGACAGACCTCTCGACCCTGACTCTTGACGCGCTGTACTCGCGCCTCAAGACTCACGAGATTGACGTTGTCTCTCGTCGGTCGAAGTCACAGTCGATGGCTTTGGTCACCGATCCCAGTCCGACTTCTGGTTTTTCCGCCGATTCGCTTTGTGGGTTCTCCCTAGCTGCTCTATGTGACGTAACTGATGATCAGTTAGAGCAGCTAGAGGATGAACAGCTGGCCCTCCTAGCTCGGAAGTTCTCCCATGCTTACAAGAGGAGGAGGGACAGAAAGAGAGGCGGACCAGTCATCTGCTTCGAGTGTGGTGGCCCCAACCACATTCGAGCGAACTGTCCCAAGCTGGAGAAGAGCAAGAACGACTACGGCGGTTTGGGCAAGAACGACTACACCGACAAGAACCGCAACAAGAAGACTCCAGCTCAGACGCCGGGAAAGAAGAAGTTCCGCAACTTCGGGAAGGCCAAGAAGCTCTTCCACCGCGTCCTCACCGCCTTCGACGACCTCGACCTCAGCGAGGTGGAGGGATGGAGCGACGACGACGGGACGGGTGACCAAGAGCCCAAGGATGGCGGCGACGACTTCTCCGGCATGTGCTTCATGGCCCTCGAGGGCGAACTCAGCGACAGCGAGCTGTACTCCGACTCGGACGAGGTATGTCCCTCCTATGACCAACTTAATGAAGCTTTCCTTAAGTTAGGAGGATTTCATGCTAGATCTAGAGCTAGATGTAGCGAGTTGGAGAAGGAAGTAGATAGACTGTCACGGGAACTTACTTCACTTACATCTGCTCCCTCCCGTGACGACTGTGATACATGCTCTGCTTTGCTGGTTGATATGGAAAAATTAAGGACCTCGCATGATAGTGTGTCCTCTGAGCTTGATTCTATTAAGGTGGAGAATGTTAGTCTGCTTGCTGAGTTAGAGTTGAGTAGGATGGCTGTTACCCTACTTACTACTGATGAGACTACTTCTCCCACCTCATGTGAGGTTAAGGACATTGCTGCTAGAGGACCTTATGCCATGCTCCTTGATCTGCCCGATTCTTGTGAAAATTGCAATAATTTAAAGATGAACCTAAAACGGGCAGATCACAAAATTGCTGAGTTGCATGCTTCTTTACTTGAGCCTATTGATTCATGTTTGAACTGTCCCAAGTTAACTGCTGAACTTGAAGCTGTCTCAAAACAGTTTCAAGAACTGATTGACAACAACAAGAAAATGGCTCAGTATGCGACTAAGGATCCTGTTAGCTCACCATGCATTAGTTGTGATAAACTAAAACTTGAACTCGTTGCTTTGAATGACAAATGTGTGAAGCTAACTAAGGACTTACTAGAGAAGCCACAATCTGGTTGTGATGTGATTGATGGTGTGGGGGAGAAGCCCCAGGGTAAGGGTGAGACGCCTAGAGACGCGAACCAACCTGCTAGTAGTAGGACTGTCCCCTCAGAGTCGGCTGTGCGTGCACAAGCCATTCTTTCCTCTACTGTTGGTTCTTCTTCTGCTCCCTTACCTCCTGCTGTTCCCTCTTCTCCCTGCTCTTCTTGCACCTCTCTCTTTCGGGAGTGTCAGTACCTTATGAACACTCTCGAGAGATTTGTAGGCGGCAAGAAGAAGCTTAATCTTATTCTGGACCAGTCCAAGATTTGCAGATTTAATCAGGGTCTAGGATATGACTATTATGAGGATATGAGGAAGCATCCACCTGCTGTGCTCAGACCCATAGCACCAGGTGTGATCGAGACCAAGCCCAGGACCGAGAAAGTCCAATTTAAGTCAGCGGGCTATGTCCAGGGGATTTCTGACAGCAAGGTGATTGCACCTGCTGCTTCGGCCTCTCAGAAGGCGAAGCCTGACCGTGCTACTTCTACCTCTCAAAGGATAAAGTATCACTGCACCTTCTGTCAGAAGGATGGACACACGGTTGATCGATGCTTCAGGCGCGCCAAGATCGCGCGTAGAGACCGTGCTGAGTCTCCTAGGCGTATTCAGGGTCAGCCCCAGATCCTGAGTGCACCTAGGACCAGCACGAGGTCTAGGTTTACTGCTGTTGATGGGTTTGGGCAGCATCGAGGACTTGGTTTTTCTGAGTCTTCTGTTTTTCGTCCTCATGCTGCTCCTGGTCATGACTTCCGCCGTCCTGAGGGTACATCTCGTTTCCCCCGTCGAGACAGTTACCCGCGGCGTGTTCAGCGTGTTGCCGGTGTTCCGACTCGCTCTCCCGTAGCAGTCGGACCCCGCAACAGCTTCAGGTCTGCTCACAGACCTTCTCCTGTGAGTGACAGAGAGCGTAGGGTAGATAGAGGTCAGTCGTGCTTGACTACTTCATCTGCTCGACGTGTTGTTCAGTATTGGGTGCCAAAATCACTCTTGATTTACCCCAGTACTGAGAGTTTACTCTCTGTTTGACTCAGGTTCGCCGGGCAGGGAAGGGAAAGGTTTGGCTCGTAGACTCCGGGTGTTCACGACACATGACCGGAGATTCCCGTTGGTTTTCTTCCCTTGCCCGTGCTCCAGGTGATGAGACGATCACCTTCGGAGACGCTTCGTCTGGGCGCGTCATCGCCAAAGGTACTGTGCATGTTAATGCTTCTTTTATTCTTAAGGATGTTGCCTTGGTTAGTAAGCTGCAGTACAATTTGCTTTCCGTTTCTCAGCTTACCGATGACGGTTTCGAGGTGAGCTTCAAGAAAAACGCTTGCAGAATTCTTGACTCTTCGGGTAGTCTTGTTTGCGGGATTTCTCGTTATGGGAGGATCTTTCGTGCTGATTTCTCTGAGTCTTCTGGTGATCCTCTCAGGTGTTTAGTTGCTTCTGAGTCCCGCGATCTTTCTTTCTGGCATAGGAGACTTGGTCATATTGGGTTTGACCATTTGACTCGAGTTAGCGGTCACGATCTCATTCGTGGTTTGCCGAAACTCAAGATGGTCAAAGATCTAGTTTGTGCTCCATGCCGGCACGGCAAGATGGTTGCCGCTTCTCACCCTCCGGTCACAGTTACTATGACCGATGCACCGGGACAGCTGCTCCACATGGATACAGTGGGACCAGCTCGAGTGCAGTCAGCAGGAGGGAAGTGGTATGTTCTTGTCGTGGTTGATGACTTCTCGAGGTATTCTTGGGTGTTTTTCTTAGCTTCGAAGGATGAGACATTTTCACTTTTCCGAGGTCTTTTCAGTAGGCTTTCTGTCGAGCTCCCAGGTGCCTTACGAGCGATCCGCAGTGACAATGGCACAGAGTTCAAGAATTCCTACTTTGAGAGGTTTTGTGATGAGACAGGTGTAGAGCACCAGTTCTCTTCTCCGCACGTCCCACAGCAGAATGGCGTCGTGGAGAGAAAGAACCGCACCTTGGTCGAGATGGCCAGGACGATGCTCGATGAGTATTCTACACCGCGGAAGTTTTGGGCTGAGGCTATAGCCACTGCGTGCCATGTCTCAAATCGAGTTTTTCTTCGGGCACACTTGCACCGCACTTCTTATGAGTTGAGATATGGGCGAAAGCCCAGCGTCTCTCATTTTCGTGTGTTTGGTTGCAAGTGCTTTATTTTGAAGTCCGGGAACCTAGACAAGTTCGAGTCACGATCTTGTGATGGTATCTTTCTAGGTTACTCTCCTTCTTCGCGGGCTTATAGGGTCTGGAACTGCGAGTCTAGCAAATTGGTAGAGACCTGTGAGGTGACCTTTGATGAGGCCAGTCCGGGGACTAGGCCAGATATCTCAGGTTCTTTAGAGCAATCCGAGACCATCTTTGTGGATGATGAGGACGATGGAGACGATGGTTGTTTACCTGATCCAGCTCCTTATCCTCCCCTTGAGATGCCTTCCTCCACGGTACCTCAAGGTGATCAGCCCTTGCCTACTGCTTCCTCCGGAGCTAGTGGCTCTGTTCCTGCCTCGTCTGCACACGAGGTAGAGGCCACTTCTTCTCCTCATCCAGGACCTCCCCGACATATCCAGAAAAGGCATCCTTCTGAGCAGATGATTGGAGACCTGTTCGAGCGTGTTACCCGCTCAAAATCTGGCTTATCTCAATTCTGTCTCCATTCTGCTTTCATTGCCTCCTTTGAGCCCAAGGATGTTTCTCATGCTCTATCCGATGAGTCTTGGGTCAATGCCATGCATGAGGAGTTAGAGAACTTCGAGAGAAATAAGGTCTGGTCGCTTGTCGAGCCCCCGCGAGGTCACAATGTCATTGGGACTAAGTGGGTGTTCAAAAACAAGCAGAGCGAGGATGGAGTGGTTATTCGAAACAAGGCTAGACTGGTAGCTCAGGGGTTCTCCCAGGTTGAGGGTCTGGATTTCGAGGAGACCTTTGCCCCTGTAGCTCGACTTGAGGCCATTAGAATTCTGCTTGCCTTTGCAGCTTCTAAGGGTTTCAAGCTGTACCAGATGGACGTCAAGAGTGCCTTCCTTAATGGGTTCATTGAGGAAGAAGTCTATGTCAGACAGCCTCCTGGTTTCGAAAACCCCAAATACCCTAACCATGTCTTCAAGCTTTCCAAAGCGTTGTATGGACTTAAGCAGGCCCCGAGAGCTTGGTATGAGAGGCTTAAGTCCTACCTGTTGAGTCATGGTTTCGAGATGGGTAGAGTAGACAAGACCTTGTTCATTCGCCGTCATGGCAATGACCTTCTGCTCGTCCAAATCTATGTCGATGACATCATCTTTGGCGGCTCTTCCCATACTCTGGTTTCACAGTTCTCGGATGTCATGAGCACCGAGTTTGAGATGAGTATGATGGGCGAGTTGACCTTCTTCCTTGGCTTCCAAATCAAGCAGACTCGGGAGGGTACATTTCTTCATCAGGGAAAGTACACTCGTGACCTCCTGAGACGCTTCGACATGAGTGATGGTAAGCCTGTGTCAACTCCCATGGCTTCTACAGCCTATCTTGACCCAGATGAGGACGGCGAGCCAGTTGATCAGAAAGAGTTCAGAAGTATGATCGGCTCCCTTCTTTACCTCACTGCCTCGAGACCAGACATACACTTCTCTGTGTGTCTGTGTGCCCGTTTTCAGGCTTCTCCTCGCGTATCTCACCGCCAGGCGGTGAAGCGCATCTTTCGATACCTTCGAGCTACCATTGACTATGGTATTTGGTACTCTTCCTCATCCTGTCTTTCCTTGAGAGCCTTTTCGGATGCAGACTTTGCCGGCTGTAGGATAGATAGGAAGAGCACTTCTGGCACTTGCCAATTCATTGGCACTTCTCTCGTTTCTTGGTCTTCGAGGAAGCAGTCCGGTGTTGCGCAGTCCACCGCAGAGGCCGAGTATGTTGCTGCAGCCAGCTGCTGCAGTCAGGTACTCTGGATGGCTTCGACCCTGCGGGACTTTGGGTTAGTTATCGACAGTGTTCCACTCTTTTGTGATAACACTTCTGCGATTAACATTGCTAAGAACCCAGTGCAACACTCTCGGACCAAGCACATCGATATCCGTTTTCACTTCCTTAGAGACCATGTAGAGAAGGGCGATATAGTGCTCCAGTTTGTGGAGAGTGACCACCAGTTGGCTGATATCTTCACCAAGCCTTTGGATAGTTCGAGGTTTTCAGCTCTGCGGGGAGAGCTTGGGGTAGTTTGTCCTTATGGACTGTAGTGAGGGGGAGCTTTGGGCTTTACTGCTTTACTATATTGATTATGCTTCTGTCTCATTTCTGTTGCTTTGCACTCGGGGTGCATCGGGCTTAGTCCTTCCAGCATAGGTTAGAGTGCTTCTCTTGTCTAGTTGCTTAGACTTCTTACTCTTATCTTGTGCTTTCAGGATGCTTCTTATTAGCTATTTCTTATCTCACTAGGTCGAGCTCACTCACTTCTTGTAGGTTCTAGCGAGGGTTGGGCCACCCTCGGGTAGACAGGGTACGTGTTTGCTCTCTAGTGTGTGATTTACTGTCAGCTGATTGTCCTGGAGTCATATGGGGTAGATGAGAGTCAGTCTGAGCCATAGTTGTCTCTATATCTTATCTATGCTTTAAGGACTGCCTGTTTTGGTTTTATTTGCCAGCTTCTCGATTTATTGCTTTGGTTCAGGGAGAGTTCTTTTGGGAGCTTCTGGAGCTTAATTGTGACTTAACTCAACTTGAACTAAAAGTTGCATGTCATGTTGAGGGGGAGCTGGATTTTTCTGCATTTTAGCATTTAGCATTGTAATATATAACTACATTGAGCCTGGATTATTATCCTGCTATGACATGTTTACAATGCTTTACACCTTGCCATGACTTGTGCTTAGCTTGCTAGATTTATCATGACTTCATATGTGTAGACTAGCTTTCTGCCATGATAAGTTAATTAAAATTGCTCAACTTAAATTAAAACTTGTCATGTTAGCATTTGAGTTTAGTCTATCTTTAGCTATCCTTGTATGATTCATGCCATGTCAAATAAGCTGAGTTGAGTCTTGAATCTAGGTTGAATCTTAGATTGAGCTATTTTAGCATCTTGATACATCATGAGTTAGCACAATCTATTAAAAAGCAAAAGGATCTCTTTTTATGTGCGAAAAAACTGATTTCACCAATTCTTTCTTATGAGACAGCTTGCCATTGCACTAGGCATGAACTCAGGGGGAGTTTTGGATGACCTGGACTATCTTCTTAAGCTTCTCGCTTGGAGTAGTCGCATAAGGCTTGAGATCTAGCACATGATAAAATTTTTGGTTGGAAACAGCTATAAGCTTTAAAAGAAAATATGTCAAGTGTGTAAGATTTGCTTAATTACCTAAAGATGAAAAGTGCTTAACCAAATGATACACTCTTGAGCTTGTAGCACTCTAATTGACTCAACACTAGCTTCTTGTTTCCGCTTAGCTTATTGACATGGCCTGAGTCATCCTTAGATATCTCTAGCTAGACTTTGCTTAATTGTTGACTTGACTTGCTCACTAAATGCCCTACATTTCATATTATCATCTTTATGTGCTAGCTGGCTTATACATATGTTGTTATGATCTAGATAGCGTTTTATTGAGTTATGGCTTGGTGTATCTCATTATGGTCATTATGGATAATTTTCATGGCTCACAATGCTTAGAAATAAACAAACTTCAGCCATATTCATCCATTGACATGTCATATTCTCTCTATTGCATCTTGATGTGTTTATTGCCAAAAGGGGGAGAATAGAGAAGAAAAAGTCTGTTGGGAACAGTTTAGAGCTTTGGAGATCAATTTGCTCTTTCAGTTGTTGCTCTAGTGTTCCTTCTGTCAACATGGTCATTAGCTTCATTTTCCTTCTTATGGACCATGTTGGATTCTTCAAACTCAAACTCAACTTTGTGCTTTTTCGGGGTTTGTCAATATACTCATCAAGGGGGAGATTGATGAACCATGTGGAGATGACCACATGTGCGTGATGAGTAATTGACATTAGTTTGGGTAAGTCGAGTTTGGTTTGGGTGGTTCGGACCTAGTCGTTACATGGTGCAACGGGCTCGGTCGGACTGTGGTCAAACTTGGTCATATGGGATTAGGACGCTGATTCTTTGATTTGACAGGTTTGGTCTTCGACATGGTAAGTATGATGTTGTTTATGCTTTCATATATCGAGCGGTGCTATTTGATGTGTTCTTTGTCTGTGTGGCTGCAGGACATCGGGTGAAGTCGTGGCGAGACACGTGGACCGGACTAGGCGCAGGTGGCGCTGAGGTCAGAACGGTCGGGATGTGTCGAAGACGACGTGGACTCGAGGTGGTTGCGAGGCGTGCGAGGCAAGGAGCGCGGAAGCTTCCCGGAAGGTGCAGGAGGGGCGAATCGGGAAATTCGCGAGGCTGCACAAGCGGGAGCGGGCGCCGTTGGATTTAGCAGGCGTAACGGGGCGGAGACCCGTTAGCCAAGGCTATAAATAGGATTGAGGGGCTGCATGCCCACTTGAGTACTTGAGGAGGATTAGGTTTGGCTAGAGTCAAAAGAGTCTTTAGTGATTGATTTGGCTTTAGGCTTTAGTTGGTGAGAGTGGGTGGAGAGGCAGAGTTGTGCTCCCTGTTGTCTCTACGATGTGTTCCATGTGAACTCCTCCCCTCTGTGTGTTCTTCCTCCCAAGAAATGGTGAGATTCTTGGTGTTCTTGAGGATAGAGAGGGAGATGAGGGATTGAGAGGCTTGTAATCATCTCTTCTATTGTAATCGTGGTATCTCTCTTCATCAATATCAGCTTGAGATGGTTGTGTTTGAATATTGATCGATCTTCAGTCTCTCTGCATTTATTTTCCCTTCGATGTTCTTCATGGCAGATTCTTGAGCTTTTTGAGTTTTGAGTTGATTCTTGTCGGGAAGGCCCAAAATGGGTTGCTATGACATGGGAGATGCTCAAAAGCCATTTGGCTAGCAAATCTTCAGAGCAAACCTTGTTTAATTTCAGTTTTTCCCTTTTGGCCTCCTCTGTTCTTCATTTGCAAGTTCTAGGGTTTTAGGTTTTTCTTGATTCCCTTTGAGTTTTGGCCTAATTTTTGGTCTGAGAACCCCTTATGCTATTGCTAGCCTATCTGCAAAATCCCATTAGCTAAGGGTTTGAGACCATGGAGTAATTTGATTTTGTGTGCTCCCTCTTGAAGGTTCAGTCATTTCTAGGGTTTAAGTGCAGTTGTTGATTCCCTTGCTGTGATGGCATGAAATTGAGTCTGGAGAGACCTTTGGGTATTGCTAATATATTTACAAGGTCTCAAAGCCAAAGGATCATCAAATGGAGAGAAATTTGGATTTTTGAGGTTGACTCAGTAAGTACTCAGATTAGGGCATAAGTCTGAATTTCTTGTGATTTGGTTGTCTCCCTGGTTAGTTAATGCCTTTGAATTTTTTTGGGATAGCCTTCTGGTGCTTTGGTTTAGAAAGGTTGGAAGCCCTTTCTCAATTTCATTATTTTTGGCAATCCTCTGTTTGTTGTCTGAAAAACCAGGAGTTTCAGTTCTTAGCAGTTCATCTTGTGTGTCTTAGTGTTGTCTCTGATTGTTGGAGTAAAGTAATACTCATCTCCTTCAATTTCTGCACTTTCTGCTAGGCAAGCAGTCGATGGATTGAGTTTTCAGTTCTTCTGTAGCTCTTGACTTTTTCGATTCTTCAGGTCTGTTAGTAGCAGAAACTAGTTCTCAGTTTTGCTGTCCATTAGTGCTCAAAAATATTTGCATTGATTGCTATCTCTCTGAAATCAACCGAATGCCTTCCTGTTGCTTTCGGTGTGATATTTAATTGGTTCCTGTTCGGTTTCAAGTCTGCTGCCGATCTTCATTCCTCTCTAATTTGTTCTCTTAGTATTGCTTGAGGAGATTCCTTTTCAGCAAGCAGCCAAACTTCTGGAATCAATGCTTGCGGCAAGCAGGAGGAAATGTACATGGAAATTTCTTTCTTTTGCTGATTTTCCTCAATTTTGCATGCAGATCAAACAGCGATATTTTCAGTTGAAATTTTTACTGGCTGGTCTCTGATTTATGGTGAATTTTTCAGTGTCGCATGCGTTCCAAATCTCAGCAAAATTATTTTTAATTTTCTGTGAGGTGCTTTGTTTTGCTTCTTGTTGAAAAATCTGTGTACGATTTCTCGGGGGAATTTTAAGAGATCGACATTCACCCCCCCTCTGTCGCCATTTCGGTCCTACAGAGATCAAGGAGGCCGTCCGGTGTGACCATGGCATTGCCGTCAAGAGTAAGGTTAACACCAGCAAAGCCATGGTAGACGAACTGGTCGTCGCCGGTTGTGAAAGCTGCAAGGTTAAGGACGAGGGAGAGGATGGTGAACAGGAGGAACGACATGTGCTTCATCTGAGGCATGGACTAGACAAAGATTCAAGGCATATTAGGCCATGGACGGTTGTTTGCTCTCTCGCCCCCCTCCCTGCCTCCCTCCCTCCTTCCCTCTTTCTCTCTTTCCTGTGTGTGGCAGGCCAGGAAGAACATCTTTTACCAAGGAAGTGTTAGAGCACTCAAGTGTTTTTTTGGGTTACGGATACTTAGATTTTTTTATGCGTTAGATCTCTATAAATCTTAGATTCAAAATACTCATAATTTTTTTGAAGAAGGGTATAGAAGGATCCGTTGGATAAAGATTTAACGCCCTAGATTCATTTTTTGAAGAGAGGTATAGAAATCCTTTAGATAAAGATTTAATGCCCTAAAATCTGAGTTTAGGCGTTAGATCTCTATAAATCTTAGATTCAAAATACTCATAATTTTTTTTGAAGAAGGGTATAGAAGGATCCGTTGGATAAAGATTTAACGCCCTAGATTCATTTTTTGAAGAGGGGCATAGAAATCCTTTAGATAAAGATTTAATGCCCTAAAATCTGAGTATCTCTAACAAAAAAATATTCAAGTGCTCAGTAGTACTTCTTTTGGAGGAGGGTATGGAAGGATCCGTTAAATGGAGATTCAACGTTCTAAATTCGTTTTTTGAAGAGGAGTAAAAAAAATACTCAAGTGCTCTGTAGTACTTCGCTCTTAACAAAAGCATGACCTGCACGTCAGTCTGCCTGCGCTGCCATTTTTTCTTCCAGGCGTGCAAGGTTTTCAGAAGTTAAATGTTAGTCGTTGTCGCTAGACAGCTGTTAACACCAAGAATATGACTTATTTGCCGGGTGCATTCGTATTTTTTGACTTGGGAATCCTTTTTCTATTAAAAATAAGACACTTTACAAAATTCGTGATCTATATTCAAACCTTCTACTCGTTCAAGGGCACACTTAGAATGTGATGGAATATGAACACGTTATTGCATGGAAATTTTGAGAACTAAATATCACGAATAAGCACACACTTTTTCACTGACCGCACAAACTTACAAGCACACATAATACCCACATAGAAATAGATCTTTTCGTACTAATCCCTCCGTTTTTTTCTACTTAACTTTTAAGAATCCGCACCATCAAACTTTTTAAAGTTTGACCGCCAATAAATTTAAAGCTATCCAGATTTTGCTATACTAAAATTATATAATTATATTTGTCGTTAAAAATATTTTCCTAATATTATAATTTTATTAGTATATTTTAGCACAAAATTATACAAATTAGAGGTTAAAGTTGCATATCAAAAATCCAAAAAATAAAAAAGTCAAGTGAAAAACAAGGGAGTAAGCATATTATTACACTTCGTAATAGTGTTACATGGCATCGCATTATATGTTGAGTAATAAGATGTCACCATCTATGAGTGCAATTGAAAGCCAAAGTGTCGCTAGTAGGTCCAATTTTGTTCCTAAAAAATCTTGGAAATTTTGGTGCCCGTAGTTGAACACCTTTATGGCAGCTAACCGTTCAGTGAGGAAACTGGTTGCCTGATTTAGACAGGAACCAATAGGCAGTTAGCCCAGGATTACGTTGTCCCCTGGAAAAGGCGAGCTATGGCTTATGCCTTACGGCGGCGTTGATGTCAAAGTTCAAAAGTAATTGATAATGTCAAGATTCAATAAAAGATGGTTAGACTATAGTAACAGACAAGAACGGATGGAAGCAAGTGCCGGTCGCAACCATCTGGTGGTCGATTTTTCCTCAATGTTGACACATGTGGAGAAACTTAGAAGTCAAGTTACATGGACAATACAATTATGGTTGTGTAAAAAATGGTCGAAAAATTATCTAGACAATATTTGGATCTCCTTTTGTTAGTTTAAAATGTATGCTACACCCAGTTCATGAGAAACCTTTTTCTAATTTGCAATTTGCCACTGAAAATTACATACGTCTGGAAATATCATAAAGATAATATTGTTACTTGGATGCAACTGTAACTCAAAGAATATAAAATTGTTGGTTTCATTTTCTCAAGAAAGAAAGAAAGAAAGTGTCCCAGTCCCTTCCGGTTCCATTTCTAACTCCAGAACCTCCTAAATTACACCATTCATGGCATCATCGAGGTCATTCCCGTCCTGAATCCTCCAGTGCGCCACGTACGTCACAGCACATCGTATTTTGGTGCCGTGTTTGCATTGCTCAGTTGTGGTCGCGAGTCAAAAATGTCACCATCTGCGAGTGAAATTGAAAACCAAAGTGTCGCTACTCGCTAGTAGGTCCAATTTTGTTCCTAAAAAATCTTGGAAATTTTGGTGCCGGGTTTGGACCCTGCTGCTTCATTTCCACAGCTAGTCCAAGCCCGTGGCGGCATAGATGCGACCACTGTTGGTTGTGCTCATTTAGACTTACAAATCTAGATTTATAGTTTATTTTGTATTATAGTTGTTGAAAATATACTGTAACTACTTATAGCTTTTGCAGTGTAGTTAAATTTAAAAAAAAATAAAAAGTTATATTATCACGGACAATACAAAGAAACCAGAGGAAAAAATCCACAAAAAAGCTACAAAGTCAAAAAAGACAAAATTAAGAAAAGATGCCAGAAACAAAAACTCTAATGAGCAGGGCCCGCTTGGGTATGCTTCCATAGCCCTATAACCCACTCATAAGATGCTCTTAGCTTCCTGAAAATGCTAAAACAAATACTTCATTTCTTCTTTTTTTTTATCTAAGGCTAAACATGAACTATAGGCATTAACCCTAGATCACTCATGAACACATAGCATAAACTTTAGAGCAGAAATGTACCCGAGCCTGGAGATGCCATGAGGGTTGTGGATCTGTTGATGTAGTGGTGGTCGGCGGCTGCGGTGATGCCGTGGACGGGGACGAAGGAGGCCTTCGGTCTTCGTCCACCTTAGCGCTCATGAGAGATCGGGTATGTGCAGGATTTCGTGGCCTTTAACAATTGTGAAGAAAGCCCTGCCGAATCCCCTTTGTTTTTTGTAGCGCTAGATGACCGGGATCGAAACCAAAAAAAGGTTGGTTGCACCTCCGATCAGGGTGCGAGTGGAGGCGTGGCCTCCCTAGAATCTCGGGATACCATTAGCCGAGATCAACCCAACATTCTCCCCTTTGATCATCAGGCTAACATCATAAGCCCATTCTCAATAAAACAATATACTAAGGCAATGTGTTGCATGGTCAATGAAGTGCTATACAACTCCAGTACCTATAGTATACTATCCCATCTTGAAATGGATATTCATTATACTTAATGAGAGTTGGTTTGCTTAAGGTCATTTTATCGAGAATCAGAGGCTTTCCAATAAACCCATGCCGGCAACATGATCATGAAAAATATTGGGTGTAAGCCTTTAGTAAGCGGATCCGCAAACATTAACTTAGTACTAATATGCTTGATACTAATGGTTTAATCCTGGATTCTATCTTTCACAACATGGTACTTAATGTCAATGTGTTTGGCAGCACCACTTGACTTGTTGTTATTTGCATAAAAGACCGCGGGTTCGTTATCGCAGTATAAGGTGAGTGGTTTAGAGAAGTTGTCTACCACTGTAAGTCCCGGGATAAAGTTATTAAGCCATACAGCCTGCCCGGTAGCCTCATAACATGCCACAAACTCAGCGTGCATCGTTGAAGATGCCGTAAGGGATTGTTTGGAGCTTTTCCACAAGATAGCTCCTCCAACGAGTGTGAAGATATAACCTGACGTAGATTTCTTAGTATCAACACATCCCGCAAAATCTGAATCTGAATAACTAACAATTTCAAGGCTATTAGAATTCTTATATGTGAGCATGAAATGCTTAGTAGCTTGCATATAGCGCAAAGCTTTCTTAATGGCCTTCCAGTGGTCCGGTCCTGAATTTGACCGATATCTGCCAAGCATCCCGGTTACAAAAGCTAAATCAGGGCGTATGCATACTTGAGCATACATAATGCTTCCGACAGCTGAAGCATAAGGAACCGATTTTATCTGATCAGTTTCATATTGGTTCCTTGGACATTGAAATATCCCAAACTTATCGCCCTTAACAATAGGAGCAGGTGAGCCAGAGCACTTATGCATATTGTATCTCTTCAATACTCTATCAATGTATGCCTTCTGAGATAAACCTAATATTCATTTGGACCTATCTTGGTGAATCTCAATGCCAAGAACATAAGAGGCATCACCAAGATCCTTCATATCAAAATTAGATGAAAGAAATCTCTTGGTCTCAGACAGCATATCCTTATCACTGCTAGCCAATAAGATATCATCCACATAAAGTACTAATATGGTGAATTTACTCCCCTTGAACTTAACATATATGCAGTTATCAACTTCATTTCCTTAAAACCAAAACTCCTTATGATCTTATCGAATTTGAGGTACCACTGCCTTGACGCTTGTTTTAAACCATAAATCAATTTCTTAAGTTGACATCCCATATGCTCCTTGCCTTCCACGATAAAACCTTCCGGTTGAGCCATGTAAACGTTCTCTTGCAAGTCGCCATTAAGAAATGCTGTCTTAACATCCATCTGATACAGCTCTAAATCATAATGAGCTACAAGTGTCATAACAATTCTGAATGAATCTTTAGTCGAGACAGGAGAAAATGTGTCATTATAGTCAATCCCCTCTCTTTGTGAGAAGCCTTTTGCTACAAGCCTTGCTTTGAACCTTTCGACATTTCCCTTAGAGTCATGCTTGATTTTGTAGACCTATTTACAGCCTACTGTTTTGACTCCGTCAGGAATTTCTATTAAGCCCCATACATCATTAGTGCTCATAGACTTTAGTTCATCCTTCATGGCATCAAGCCATTTAGGAGAATGTTCACTCATCATGGCCTCCTTATAAGAGGCGGGATCATCTACCTTCACTATATCATTAATATCCTCATTCATATAAACAACATAATCATTGGGATGGCAGATCTTCTCTCCAGCTGTGATCTTCTAATAGGTTCATCAGCTATTACAGGAGACTGCTGAGGCTCATCATTAGGTGTAACATTAGGAATTTCAGAGACCTCACAGTAGGTGCAACAACAGTATTCTCTACTGGAGGTGCAACCACCTGAGGCACAGGAATAAAGGTCTCTGGGATGAGCGGTGAAGGAACATAAATCCGCTTCTCCTCAAGATCTATTTTCCTGGGCTCCAGTCCTCGTTATTCTCTAAGAGCATAGCGTGCCTTGTTTCTACAAACTTAGTTATCCTATCATGACAATAAAAATGATACCCTTTGGATCTCTCAGGGTACCCAATAAAATGGCAACTTACTGTCTTAGAGTCTAATTTCCCAATATGTGGATTAAATATCTTAGCTTCAGCACAACAACCCCATAATCGTAAATATTTCATACTCGGTTTCCTCCCAATATATAATCCATAAGTTGTTTTAGGTACTGATTTACTAGGAACCCGATTAAGAATATGTGCGGCTGTCTTTAGTGCTTCCATCCACAAACCAATTAGTAAACTAGAATGTCTAAGCATACTCCGTACCATATCCATAAGTGTACGGTTGCGTCTCTCAGCTACCCCATTCTGTTGAGGTTCACCTGGTGTAAAATACTAGGCAACAATGCCATTTTCTTGAAGGAACTTAGCGAAAGGGCCAGGAATTTGCCCATAAGAGGCATGTCTTCCATAATATTCTCCCCTACGGTCCGATCTTATCACTTTAATTCTTAGATTGTGCTGATTTTCAACTTCAGCCTTAAATATCTTAAATTTGTTAAGTGACTCAGATCAGTCTTTAATGGGAAAGATATAACCATAACGGGAGAAATCATCAGTGAATGTGATGAATGAATCAAAACCATCCACTAATGTCACAGGAAAAGGACGACAAATATTAGTATGAATTAATTCTAAGAGTCCTATGCTGCGAGTGGCTCCCTTCTTTATTTGCTTTACATATTTTCCTTTAATACAATCAATGTAGTGGTCTGAGTCAGAGAAATCTAATGGGTGGAGAATTTCTTCTTTAATGAGACGCTCCACTCTCCCCCTCAAAATGTGGCCTAAACGACAGTGCCACAATTTCGAAGAAGTCTTGTCATTCTTTTTACGCTTAGCATCACACACATTCAAAGATATAGGAGATTCATTAAGGGAAAGCATATAGAGCTTGTCTTGTCTAAAGGCAAGACCAATATCATTTGAATTAAACATAATAATGCATTTATTGTCACCAAAACTACATCTAAAACCATCATCGTCCAATAAAGAAACTGAAATCAAATTCCTCCTGATGGAAGGAACATAGACTACATTATTAAGACGAAGCATGAAGCCGCTATCTAAAACTAATGAAATAGATCCAACTAATTCTACTTCGGCTTCTTTTCCATCCGCGACTCTAAGACTTCGCTCCCCCTTTTTAGTGTTTTCGCGGTAAGGAATCCCTGTAAAGAGTTGGTAATGTGCACAGTTGCACCTGAGTCAATCCACCAAGAATTAAGAGAGAAATCATCATAAAAAGTTTCATCAATGAACGTTATTGTATCATTACCCTTTTTTGCGAGCCACTTTAGGAAACCAACACAATCCTTCTGGAAATGCCCTGGCTGCTTGCAGAAGTGACATTCTCCTCCTTTAAGTGCTCCAGCAGGAGCAACATGGGGCTTAGGTGTATTGTGCACTTTAGGCCCCAACTTATCTGAATTAAGAGAGACTATAGCTTTTTCTTAGATTTGAAGTCCCCTTGGAACTTCCTTTTGTTAGAGCCACCAACTTGAAGCACAAGATCCCTCTTTTCCGTTCTTATTCTTTCTTCCTCCTGGACACACATGGCGATTAAATCGCTCATGTTCCATTTTTCTTTCTGAGTATTATAATTGATCTTAAATGCCGTGTAGTCAGAAGGAAGATAAGTCATGATAAAATGGATTAGGAAACCATCAGATATCTCCATGTCCATGCCCTTGAGCTTTTCTGCCATATCGGTCATCATCATGATATGTTCTCTTATGCTGCCGGACCCGTCATACTTAGTGGTTAAGAGCCTCTGGATCAAAGTACTGGCATAAACTTTAGTAGAGCCTTTGAAATTTTCCTCTACTGAAGCCAAATAATCTTTAGCATTTTCGGAATCGGGGATTGCTCCCCTGATCCCAACTGAGACAGAGGTCTTCATAATCATTAGTGATAGACGATTGGACCGCTCCCATTTCTCAGCATTAGCTTCATAAGTTTTCTTTTTCTCATCATAATTTTTCTCACCTTTGGTGAGGGGAACGGGAGCGGTTACCCTTAAAGTGTAATCAAGGTCCAAAACTCCAAAGACAACATGGATTCTTTCTTTCCATGTGGGAAAGTTGCTCCCCGTAAGCTGTTCAATATTGTCAATTGTGGCGGCAACATTTGAAGCATTTTTTTGGTGAATATCAAAATACAGGGCAAAATTAGAAATAACATAAGAATATATGTTGCAAGCAATTAACCCTACATTGGTCTGATTAATAACATGCAAAACTATGGTTCTAATTTATATCACCATTGGGCAGAAAATGAAAAAGAACTTAACAATTGATATGGCGACACATGGTTACAATCAACGTTGGTCAGAATGTAGTCATGTGCATACATAACGCCAAAATAAAACATAAAATCTCTAATTAAAATATCTCGTTGGTTCAATTTTAATCAGACATAAGACATAATAATGTGGTAATGATACATCGTAATTGGACAACAGAAAAATAATTAAAACAGTGCACAAAAGGTAGACTTAAGTATAAGAAAATGCACTGAAAAAGAAAAAAAGAAAAAACCACTATTGAAGTCGGCCCCCAAAGAAACCGGCTCAAAATCACGCACGCGCCCACAAAAACCGATTTTCACGCGCGCCGTCGGATCTTGATCGAACAGCTGGAAACACAGCCAGCCCAACTCCTCTCCGGCCCGCAAAAGGATGACCGCAGGATCTGATCGAACGGCCGAGATTGCGCCGCAGGAAACTTAAAAACCCCGAAACCCTAACCCTAGCCTCATTTGCTCCTTCTCGTGAAAAACACAGGCGACGGCAACGGCGCGCTCGTGGAGAGCAGCAACGTGGCGTCGGTGGCGGCGATAGAGAGGAGAGCGTAGAGGGGCGACTTGAGGTGGCGTGGCATGAGGCGGTGCCTCCGCAGCCCTCCTCGTCGGCGCGCGCGTGCGATCGAGGTTGCGGCGCAGTCGTCGAGTGGAGCTACGGTGGCACCCGTGACTGGAGGAGACCGAAGCTCCAAAATTCGTAAGTATTCGTCGCCGATTTGAGTTTTGATTTGGGTTTGAGGGCTCAGGTGGTTGGTTTGGGGATTTTCATTAGGATTTTGCAAAATATTTCTTAAGTCCCCTCCTTCTAATTGCTAAGCTGAGCCATTAATCAATAGATCCAAGCCTCTAATCCTTAGATCTAAACCTTTAGTCATTAGATCCAGGCAAGAACAAGTTCGGTTGGGACTACTTAGGGTTCAAGATGAGTCTAGGGGTGCTCTAATACCACAATATTGGATGAATCTAAGGCTAAACATGAACTATAGGCATTAACCCTAGATCAATCATGAACACATAGCATAAACTTTAGAGCGGAAACATACCCGAGCCTGGAGATGCCATGAGGGTTGTGGATCTGTTGATGTATAGGTGGTCGGCGGTGGCGGTGATGCCGTGGACGGGGACGAAGGAGGCCTTCGGTCTTCGTCCACCTTAGCGCTCGTGAGAGATCGGGTATATGCGGGATTTCGTGGCCTTGAACAACCATGAACAAAGCCCCTGCCGAATCCCCTCTTTTTTTTGTAGTGGTAGATGACCGGTCGAAACCAAAAAAAGGTTGGTTGCGCCTCTGTAACATCTTGAAAAATATAAATAATAAATTGTGGAGCTTTTGGATTATTTTATTTTCTTTACATTTGGATTTGGAGTTTATTGGCTTTTTGTAAATTTAAAGGAATTTCAAAAGTAAAAAGAGGTAAGAAATCCACACATAAAATAATAAAACATGAGCATCAAATAAAGAATCTGAAAAGATGATTCATAAAGGTAAGGGAGAATATTTAGTTTAGCCATGAAATCTCACCTCTAAAAATAATGGAATAAATAGTAAAGGAGTATACAAAATAAAAATATTAACAAATATAAATATATGTGTATATGTATATTTTGGCATACAAATATGCATAACAAGAAAGTGGTCTCTACAGAAATTAAGAGAGCAAATAAAATTATATGTATAAGTATATATGGATATATGTAAATAAAAATGCAGAAAATGGAAATAAAAGAATTGAGAAAAGAAAAAGAAAAAGGAAAGCCGGGCCGGCCGTCACCCCGGCCCAGCCTCTCTCTCTCTCCGCACGCGCCCGCAGCCCGCGCTCCCTCGCGCCCGCTTCCGCTGGCCGGTGGACCCGCTTCCCCCGCGCCTCGCGTCTCGCTGCCACCCGCCCCCACGCGCCAGTCGCTCTTTCCCCGACCGGTGGCCCGCCTCGCCCCCGCGCCCCTTTCTCTGGCTGGTGGCCTCGCCCGCGTCTTCTTCTCCTTCCTCCTCTTCTTCTCCACGCGCCAGCGCTGCCCCTCTCGCTCGCGTTGCTCCTCCGCCGCAGCAAATCCTCTGCGCTCCCTCTCTCACCTCGCGGGCAATTTAAAAACCAGCTACAGGAGGGGGGACTCACCTCTCCCACCACCTCTCCCCTACAAAATCCCGGCGGGATTTGGTTCATCTCCCCCGCCGGAGTGAGCAGGGCAGAGGCCGGCGCTGCCCCGCCACGTGCCTCCCCCTTCCGGCTATAAAAGCCCATCCCGGAAGTCGCAAACGCGCCGCTCTACTCCCCTATTTCCCCCTCTGCGAGAAATTGAGCCGAGAGCCCCTTAATTCCCCGCCGGCCATTCCTTCTTCCCCAACTCCGGCGCCGCCCTCCCCGCCGATTCCAGCCGTCCCCGAAGCCAACCCAAGCTCCTGGAGCTTCGCGGGAACAAGGCGAAGCTGTCCCCGCCTTCCCCCGCACCTCCCGAAGCCCGTAGCCCGCCGTCGCCGGAGCTCCCGCCCGGGCCTCCGCCGTCGCACGCCGCCGGCCCGCCACCGTGCTCCTCCACCCCGGCCGCCTACACCAGGAGACTCCACCTCGCGCGGGGATTACATATCACGCAGCCCCAGCCCTTTCCAGCCACCACTCGCCGCCGTCGCCGTCGCCCCCCGACTCCTCTACCCGGCCGCCTCCAAGAGCCACCTCAAAAGGGTACGCTACCCTTACTGGGTAGGCAATGCCTCCCCCGCTCACTTGGCTATCAGCGCTCGTTCTTTCCCCCCGCTCCCGCGGCGCGCGTTCGAGCCCCCGGCTCCGCGCCTGCGGTTGAGCATTTCTTTTAAAAAGCTCCTCTGACAGCTGGGCCCCGCCCGTCAGCTGCTGTGGCCAGCGGGCCGGCTGCCTTCTGGGCCCCGCCTGTCGGCGCCACCCGCTGACAGATGGGTCCAGGGCCCTTGGGTCCCACCTGTCAGTGACCGGACACGCTGACATGTGGGCCCTACCAGCCATAGAGACAGAGAAAAATAATAAAAGAAAAAGATGAAAATTAAGAAAATGACATGTGGGTCCCACTGTCAGAAATTTGATAATTTTTGGAATTTACTGAACTGAGAACTTCAAATAATCATAACTTTCTCATTTTAACTCCAAATTGAGTGAGACAAATTTCTAAATTTTTCTAAATTCAAGATCTATCCAATGGAACTAAAATCATAATTTTTGGAGTTCATTTGAATTTTTGGTGATATTTTGTTGATTTGATGTTTTCTTTTTATCCAAATTTTCGCGCACGATTACAATAGCTTACGAAGCTCAAGAGGAAGAGTTCGAGGCCGCAGCACTAGAAGCCCCGGATAATCAAGCACCCGACCACTGTGACCAAGGCGAGTCAATACTTTGATCATGTTGAACCTACATTTCATGCAAATTACTTTGTTTTAAATTAACAAATTGCATGCTGTTATTTTTATGCAAATACATGCTAAATTTGATATTCTAGTTACATGCCTATCGTTTGCCTTGAATAATATTACACCTCCTTGGGAATATTGGAATGTGTGAACCTTGTCGCCCTAGCAAAATTATAATAGTAAGATTTCGAAAATAAGTCTCTAAATATATGCCATGCTTAGTATTGTTTAGATACTCATGGGCGCGAGAGCGCCAAACATCACTTTAATCATGAGAAAGATTTTGGTTGGAACAGTCATGGTGGTAATGACTGATAAATGTTGGATATGATTATTTTATGTCTCCAAAGACCCCAACATGCTTAAATATCTGGGCGGATGGTTCGGGGGTATGGTGCAGGTGTGCACGAGAGTGTGGTTTGTGGTAGAACTGTCCAGATACCACTAAGGACTGAATCTTTAGAATTACCGGACCCTGAAAGTCATCCTTCCAGGAGGAGGTGTGGGATAGTGCAAGCGGCAGTCTGTGAGACGGCTTGAATGGGACACCCGGGTAGGGTGAAGTTCTGTTGTGGCGGGCTAGCAGGGGTGGGGAGCCAGCTACTAGACGTTCAGAAGGAGGACCTCCCGCACAACGTATGGGACCCACCGCAAGTGGGAACGACCCATAGGGTGAAATGATGGAAGGGGCGAGGTACTTTGAAAAGTCACTGTGATGGTCTGCTTAACCACACGACTAAGGAATCGTGTGGGGCAACGAGTTGATTGTCTCTTGTGGTGAAAGTGTACAAACTCTGCAGAGTCAAAAACTATTCGAATAGCCGTGCCCACGGTCAAGGGCAGACATGGGAACTTAACTGGATATAGTTCTGTTTTAAAATATTGAAAAAAACTGGGAATGGAAAAGTGGAAGGGCGATGGACTGCCCTAGTTTGGAATTGGCCTGGGTGTCGTCCCAGTGGTAAGTTAAGCGGCTATAACGCTGAAGAAATTGCTATATGGTGCAGATGCCATGTAACGGTGGATGGAATCTGAATCGATATTAATAATGCATTTCCTTGTACATTATGATTTGTTCCAAAATTGCTAAGTCATAGAGCTTGTTAATTAATTGTATTCAAAAGCACTCTACGCAAAATAAAATAACCCGAGCCTCTCCTTTGTTAAGCCATGCATACTATTTATTTGCATTCTGTGTATTGGCTCGCGGAGCACGGGGTCGGAGTGCTCACGCTCGCTTTTGCGACAAATTCAGAAGCAGGAATCGGATCACTACGCTTCAATAATACTTATGGATCACGATGGCAAAGAGGATGAAGATGTCGAGAATTAGGTCGCGAACCTCCAGTTGGCTGCATGTGGGCATGTCCTGAAGGTCCCACATGTGTGCTTCGTTCTTCCGCTGCTGCAATTTATTGATTTCGGCCTAATCGGCCCATGAGTAAATCTATTATTATATTTACGTTTCCGCATGATATGTAGTTTGATATTCAGAACTGTAACTGTGTGCACTATCTAATGATCCAGGGAATAGTGCAGTTAAACACAGTAGATTCCGGATTGTAAAATCTGGGTCTGACAGCCTCCGATCAGGGCGCGAGTGGAGGCGTGGCCTCTCTGGAATCTCGGGATACCGTTAGCCAAGATCAACCCAACACAACACACTTATTAAGAGGAAAACACAAGATAACTATGTGTGCTGTTAAATTTGTTTCTCTTGCTACCTCACTAAATTAGCTTGTTTCTTAAGCCACACATCTTTAGTATTAGTTATCAATGAAAAAAGAAATTAAGCTGCAGTTTGGTTTGTTCCCAAATCAAGCGCTTGAAAACCAAACCAAGCATTGGCAGTACCAAACCCTGGCGGCCAAATTGGTGTCTGCTTTTTGGCCCACATTTGGTCCAAATTTGAATTAGAGAGCCAATCAAAATGGACCCTTATAAAAACAATTTCCATCAAACTAAACAGTGGCCTAAGTTGTCAAAGTTTGGGAGGGCAAACTTTGGCTCTCGTGAATATGAAACAAAACAACCCGAGTCTTGTAAAATGTAGCATATACTAAATTCGGTAGGTTAACTTTAGGAAGTTGTACTGATGTCTCTCCTCTAAATCCTATAACATCAAATAAAATTAAGACTTTTACACTCCTAAAGCATCAAATAAAAAAGAATGGACGGGTACAGAAAACAAAAATGCCATTCATTTTGATGAAATGTTATTGCTGTTGTTTTAAATGACGAACAGAGACGTAGTCTCAAGTAACCACTTATATTGCTTTAAGCATTTTGATAATTTTCATTTTGTCCACATGCCCTAAATTTTTCTTGCATTATTTTTTTTTCAAATGACCACTTATATTTTTCACAGAGAAAAACTAGATAACCCTATACCGTTGGACACTAAATCGATGGGATACGATGGCTCCGTCCAATGAAGGGCCACGTGTGCTCTTGTCCATCAACATTTTTTCAATCGCTTCAACCTTATCATGTCAAACTCATTCTCCACCCTTTCATCCCTCTCATTCTCTATTCTTCATTCTCTCTCTCTCCTGCCTACGGGGAGGCGCTGTGAGCGAGCAACAGGTGCAGACAAGCTCGCGGGACATAGGCTAGCAGGCGAATGCACCGACCACGGTGCTCGCATGACAGCCATGGGCTCGCCCCAGCATGATGGTAGGCGAGTGTGGCAACAAAACCTAAGAAGGACAGCAGCGGCCATAGATGAATGCAGTAACATGCTACGTACTCGGAACTCACCTCCTGTTCCTCGTCTTAATTGCCTCCGGCTAGCTTTAGTGGCAACAAATGAATGCGGTGGCAGTCCTCGAGTCATGGTACGATGTCGACTCATTTGCTTGTTTCCTCTTTGTTGAGTCCACCATCATTGAGCTCATTTGGCTTACAATCCATCTATATTCATGACGTGCTCCCGCAAATCATGTACTCATCAAAGTTTCTTTTCTTTCATGAAACATGTTGAACTTTTCGTTTTGGTCTTCTTTGCATTTGAAACACGCTGCACCTTGGTGAAACCTCGTGAAACCCAATTGAAACCTGAATTTTATTTTTGAAGCGAATATTGCTTTTAAATTTTTTTCAAAACTAGTTTTTGAATCATGTTTCATAAGATTTTATGTCTAAGTTTTTGATGCGGACATCCCGAAGATACCAATTGGACCGATTACACAAGCGCAAGCTAAACAAATTAATCAACAGGTGAATTCGCTCCTAATTGAATTTGGTTATAATTTATGTGAGAATTGGTTACTACCTCATTCCAATGTGCTGTGCTTTCTTAGGTTCGAACAATGTGAAGCTTTTGGAATTGGAGCCATGGAGGAGGAGCTGATGGAGAAAAAATACTTGGAGTCAAGCAAATGAAGACATGTTTAAGTCCTCATTATCACACCGGATTGACCTTAGATGTATTTAGGACCGTTTGATCCACATCGGGCGCTCGCAAGACCTTCAGAATGTTCGGACTATTCCAAATGGTTTCGACTATCCGAGCCGTCCGATCAGCGTTGGACGATCAGATGCTTTGGAGACGTTGAGACCGCGTTGAACGATCGTACCAACTGATCTTCAACAGACCATCTGATCACCTTGGAGATGTTCAGACTGCTCCAACGTTCGTTCATTCTACGATGTTCGATCAGGTTTTGATGATTGATAGCGACGGTGACATTCAGACTACTTCGAACATTCGTCCTTCTGTGTCGTTCGATCAACTTGGATGGTCAATATTGGTGGTAATGTTCGAACTAGGTCAAACGATCCCGCAGTTGGATTAGTTGGAGATGCATGCAGCCATTCGATTGATTGGAGGTATTCAGAACAGTCTGATCATATCTTCGACCATGACACCGCCTATGACTTACAACCATTGCATCACTATGACTATGACTTACGACCACTGCGTCACTATGACTACAACTTACGACCACTGCGCCGCTACGACTACGACTTACAACCGTCCGATCCTCTTGTAGCTCGGATGACTATGAAGGTAACAACTGCTACTTGTGGTTGAAGTCAATATTGACAGAAGATGTGTGATCATAAAGTGGGCATGGACGTAGTCAAAACCAAACCTCAATGTGGTCTAACGACATACAGCACAGATCGGAAGGGATTCTTTATGATTAAAGGACAACAACTTTCGCTTACGGAGTCCGATTGAGGTGATCTTGGACTTAGTGGAAAGTTTATTTCAAGGACTACATAACAGACAAGGACTTATCTTTAGATTCATCCGGGATAAAAGATTTTTGTTTCCTCTTTGCATGAGTTCAAGACTAATACGATCAAATATTGAGTTGTACATGATTAGGGGGTCCTACGGATTGTGCCTAGGGCTATATAGGTCTTGTAATATGTAGCCTTTGGGCAGACCACATTATTTCCAAGATAGCAATTTTGCTTATTCTCGGGTTTATGCTATGCGCTGGCTTTGGGAAATTGGGTGATTTTCTTGAGAGTACCTCCGTTGTTCTTGTGTTTTCTTATGATTCGTAGGAGCAGCGATATGTTTGCTTTGTGGTCGGGTAGATAGGATCACAAGCGTATGGTTGGGCGAATTCTCTTGTCGCAGGTTGCTATTCTAACAGTGGTTAGCGCCATCGGTTCGTCAGGTTGCACGGATCCAAAGTTATTCTTGATCTTACGTCGTGAAGATTGGGCACCCCCTCGTCATCTTGGTATCAAAGCATGGTTGACACCGTATGATTATTTATCTTAGCTTTTAAATCAATTTCTTACTATTTATTACCTAAAGTTCACAAAAACAAAAAATTGCCACAAAAAAATTCCAAACCTTAGTTTTGCATCTGTTATTCTCGTGAGTTTTGTTAAGTTTTTGTCCATTAGAATTTTTGTTTAGGTGCTGATCATTGTGTTTCCTTCGTATCATTTAATCGTTGTGTCATTTCCGTTGTTCCATGCGACAATAGTAATCACAATGAGCTTTGCTCGTAGTATTCCTTTTCATCTTTGAGACTAGCTGTTGGCTTTGCATCAAGGGCTACTCTTGGTAGTAATCACACTCATCGAAATCTGAATTTTCACACCAAGAAGGCAATCAACGTACAGAAAGAGCCGTGGGTTAAAACAAAAAAAGAGAGAGAAAGAACTTTGTGGCCGAAGTCTACATAAAAAAATCAGAATTATGTGAACAGAAACTTTTTGAGCAATCATGTGCCCTTATATTTTTAATATTGCAATTGGCTAGTGTCTCTCCAGGTACTTGGTACAAAACGAGCTATCTATTACTCAAATATCAGATTACCTCTATTTAGCTCATTCCTTTATTTGAACTGAGTCATATTGATCTTTGCGTGTGCGTTCATACACTTCACTTAAATCTTTTGGATCAGCACTGAGGCAAAATATTCTAGCTTGTATTATTATTTAACTTTATAATATTCAGGATTTTAGATTGCATAGATAAACACTGTCTATCCATGCTCCACAAATAAGCCATTGTTATAATAGTGCTTGTGCAATTGAATTTGCTTGATCTATCATATTGTGTTGTCTACCGTCACCAAAATGCATGCAGCTCTTCACTTCTATCAAGGACGTATAAGAAGTACAATTACTAAGAGAAGGTGAGGTTGAGTGAATTCAACAAATAAAGTCTTCCACATCCACATACATAGATTTTCGTGTGTTTGCACTAACCATGGCAGGATAAGAAGGAGAACCAGCATATGTTACACAAGCTGACCTTGAGAAGCTCACAAATGATTTCAACACTCAGTTGAATGACAACATGAGTGTCTTGAGGAGGGAGATACTAGAGGAGCTTCGCAAAGAGCGGGGCCCCGTTGGCATCCATGAAGGAGATGTTGAGCTTGACGAGACCGATGAGGAGAGGGCTGCACGGTTCGCTAGAGAAGCTCTAGCCAATTGAGTCGCTGCCAACGCAATTCGACCACCCCTTCCCAGGTGTGGGGGAGGTGTTTTCGACGCTGACCATGGCCAAGGGAGAGGCCGTGGCTATGGACGTGGCCATGGGCATGGTGGTGCCACCCACATTGATGACGTCAGCGATGATTTTTGGCTACGCCGCAATGATAATTATCAACGTCAAGGCCATCATCATGATGACCCGTCTATGGAGGAGAAATTTGGGAAGCTCAAATTCACTCTTTCCAAATTTGAAGGTGCTTCTAATCCAGATGTGTATCTCACATGGGAGTTTAAGATAGATAAGATCTTCCGGATGCACAATTATTTGGAGAAGAAGCTACACATAGCGTCACTTGAGTTTGATGGGTATGCGTTGATTTGGTGGAAGCAAGTGTTAAACCAAAGAGAAGATAATGGGGAACCTCCAATTACAACATGGGCTAAAATGAAGCGAGAGCTGAGAGCACGTTTTGTTCCTAACACTTATAAACGTGATCTTTTTGTAAACTGCAGAATTTGAGGCCAGGAAGCCGTTCGGTGTAGGAATACTACAAGGATATGGAGCAAGCTATGATTAGGGTATGTGTGCATGAAGATGAAGAGCAAACACTCGCGTGTTTCCTATTTGGTATGAATAAAAGCATCAAGCATATTGTGCGATATCAGCCCTACAACGTTGTCATTGAGTTGGTCCATCAAGCAACAAAGGTGAAAAAACAGCTACTGGAGGATGGGAAACTAGTGCCAAGGACAACTTCTTTTAACTTGAAGATGCCATCATCCTCAACCAATGCCACCAAAGCACGATTCAATTTGGGATGAGGTACATTTGTAGCTAATACTACTTCCAACGCTAATGTTCGTCCTTCTTCAATTACAAAAATAGCACCTACATCAAGTGAGAAGAAGGCAACTCCATTCCCTACACCTTCAATCGGCACCGCAACAAAAAGTAGGGAAATTGAATGTTTCAAGTGTTTGGGACGTGGCCATATTTCTAGAGAATGTCCCAACAACCGAGTTATACTTGTGATGGAAGATAGAGAATATGAATAAGCAAGTAAAGATGAGGTTGAGCTCAGTCATGAAAAGGAGAGATATGAAGATGCATCGGATGACCATGAAGAGGTTGATGTATTGAGTTATGAAATGGGAGAGGCACTAGTAGTCACCAAAAATTTAAGTTGCTTGCATAAGAAGGAGGTGCACACCTTTAGCAATTCAACTTGTTTCAAACACCAGCCAAGGTAAACAATAAGGTAATTAAACTTATTATTGATGGAGGTAGTTGTCATAACTTGGCTAGTGTTGAATTATGTGAGAAACTTGGTTTAAACATGATGAAAGATCTACGACCATATCATGTGCAATGGTTTAGCGAATGTGGGGATGTGAAGGTTCGTTTGTGGTGCATATTACCTTCAAGATTGGCGGCTATGAGGACATCATCGAGTATGATGTGGTGCCTATGACCATGTGCCATTTGCTGTTAGAAAGGCCATGGCAATACGATAGAAGTGTGCAACATGATGGCCATTCCAACCGATATGCTTTTAAGTGGAAGGAAAGACAAAAGAGTTTAATCCAATAACTTCTAGTCAGATCCATGCTGAATTACAATAAAAGAAGCTTGCTGAAAATGAAGGTAAAAAGAAAAAAAAGAGAGATTAGCACACAACAATGAGTGAGAGCCACAAGCCAAACATGAGAGGAGAAAGTAAAAGTGAGGGAGGGAAGGTTATGTTAGCCACAAAATTAGAATTGAGAAATGTGAGGAAGGACCCATCAAATATGCACTTTGTGCTTGTGTACAAAGATACAACTATTTTGCTTTCTACTAATGACTTGACCTCTCTTCCTAGTGGTGTTTTTTCTCTCTTTTGCAGAGCTTTGAAGACGTGTTTACAGAGGAGATTGCATCGGGATTTTCACCATTGTGCGGAATATAGCATCAAATTGATCTAGTTCCCAGCGTGTCACTTCCAAACCGTCCACCATACCATACCAATCCGGAGGAAACTAAAGAAATTCAATGCCATGTGCAAGAACTACTTGAGAAAGGGTATATATGCAAAAGTCTTAGTCCTTGCACAGTTCCTGTAATCTTGTTCCTAAGAAAGATGGTACATGGAGAATGTGTGTTGATTGTTGTGCCGTTAACAACATCACTATTAGATATTGTCATCCTATTTCTAGGTTAGATGATATGCTAGATTAACTTAGTAGTGCTACCGTATTCATTAAAATTGATTTGAGAAGTGGGTACCATCAGATTAGGATGAAACTTGGTGATGAATGTAAGTCTGTTTTTAAAACAAAATTTAGATTGTATGAGTGGTTAGTAATGCCATTTGGTTTAACTAATACACCTAGTACATTTATGTGATTAATGAATCATGTTTTAAGAGCATTCATTGGCAAATTTATTGCGATATACTTTGATGACATATTGATCTATAGTAAAACGATGGATGAACACACTTAGCATATTAGGCAAGTGCTAGACGTACTTAGAAGTGACAAATTGTGTGCTAATCTTGACAAATGCACTTTTTGCACCGATAAAGTTGTGTTTTTAGGCTATGTTGTTTCTGGACAAGGCATTGAAGTAGATGAATCAAAAACTAAAGCGACTAAGAATTGGCTTACACTTGTGAATGTTAGTCAAATCAGAAGTTTTCATGGTATTGTTAGCTTTCACTAGCTTTTTGTTAAAGATTTTAGCACCATTGCTACACTCTTAAATGAGTTAATGAAACAAGGTGTCGTGTTTGAATGGGGTGCGTCACAAGAAAAAGCCTTTCAAGAATTAAAGAAATGATTAATTGAAGCACCATTGCTCACCTTGCCTGATTTCACTAAGACTTTTGAAATTAAATGTGATGCTAGGGGAATAGTAATTGGTGGTGTTCTAATGCAAGAAGGGAAACCAGTAGCATATTTCAGTGAGAAGCTAGGAGGAGCTCAATTGAACTACCCTGTGTATGATAAAGAATTGTATGCTTTAGTGCGTGTGCTTGAAACTTGGCAATATTATCTTTGACTTAAAGAATTTGTTGTCCACTCTGATCATGAAGGTTTGAAATATTTAAAGAGCCAAGCTAAATTGAACTGTAAACATGCTAAGTGGGTAGAATTCATTGAAACTTTTCTGTTTTTTGTTAGATACAAGAAAGGAAAAGAGAAGTGGTAGCTGATGCTTTATCTAGAAAGAATGTGATGTTAACTCAATTGGAAGTAAAAGTTCCTGGTTTAGAGAGCTTGAAAGATTTATATGCTTCTGACCATGAATTCTCAGAACCATATTATAAATGCAAAGATGGAAAAGGATGGGACAAATTTCATATTCACGATGGGTTCTTATTTCGTGCTAACAAATTTGGTTTAGGTGCATCTATGCAAATAACTCTTTTTGGACAAACGTAAGTCAAAATTGATGCCTCGGTGAGATGGTCCATTCAGAGTGCTTAAGAAGATCAATGACAATGCATACAAGATCGAGCTTCCGGGTGATGATTATGCTATGAGTTCAACATTCAATGTTGTTGATTTGTCACTATTCTTGGGTCTGGAAGAATCAGAGTCGAGGACGACTCCTTTCCAAGAGGGGGATGATGATGAGGACATCTCGAAGACACCAATTGGATCAATTACACAAGCACGAGCTAAACAAATTAATCAACAAGTGAATTCACTCATAATTGAATTTGGTTATAATTTACGTGAGAATTGGTTACTACCTCATTTCAATGTGTTGTGAGTTCTCAGGTTTGAATGATGTGAAGCTTTTAGATTGGAGCCATGGAGGAGCTGATGGAGAAGAAATACTTGGAGTCAAGCAAGGAAAGACATGTTCAAGTCCTCAGTGTCACGTCGAATCGACCTTAGATGTATTCAGGACCATTCAATCCACATTGGGCACTCGCAAGACCTTCAGAATGTTCAAACCAGTCCGAATGGTTTCGACTGTTCGTGCCGTGCGATCAGCGTTGGACGCTTAGATGCTTCGGAGACGTTCGGACCGCTCCGAATGATTGTATTGTCCAATCTTCAACGGACCACGTGATCGCCATGGAGACATTCGGACCGCTCCAAATGTTCGTTCATTTTGTGATGTTTGGTCAGGTTTTAACAATCAATAGCAACAGTGACGTTCGAACTCCTCTGAACGTTCGCCCTTCTGTGTCGTTTGATCAACTTGGACGGTCGATATTGGTGGTAGTGTTCAGACCATGTCGGATGATCTCGCCGTTGGATTGGCTAGAGATGCTTGCAGCCGTTTGATTGATTGGAGGTATTCGGAATAATCTGATCATATCTTTGACCACGACACCGCCTATGACTTACATCCACTACACCACTACGACTACGACTTATGACCACTGCGTCGCTACGATCACTATGCCACTACGACTATGACTTACGACCGTCCGATCCTCTTGTAGCTCGAATGACTATGAAGGTAACGACTGCTATTCGAGGTCCAAGCCAATATTGATAGAAGATGTGTGGTCGTAAAGAGGGTATGGACGTAGTTGAAGCAAACCTCAACATGGTCATAACGACTTACAGCGCAAACTAGAAGGGATTCCTTGTGATTAAAGGACAACAACTTTCGCATACGGAGTCCGATTGAGGTGATCTTGGACTTATTGGAAAGCTTATTTCAAGGACTACGTAACGGACAAGGACTTATCTTCAAATTCATCTAGGATAAAAGATTTTAGTTTCCTCTTTTTAGGAGTTCGAGTCTAATACAATCAAAGATTGAGTTGTACATGATTAGGAGGTCCTACGGACTTTGCCCATAAAGATTTTATGGTGTTTCATGATGTTTCTTAAGGGCCTATTTGGCAGAGCTCCACCAGCTCCAGATCCACCAGATTCACCTGGATCCACCGTGGAGCAGCTCCATCGTGGATCTGGGATTCGTCAAAGTGTTTGGTACAGCTCCACCTCCCTCTCTATCTCACTTCCACCTGGGCCCCACGCGTCAGGGGGCAAAATGAAAAAAGTCCTTCTTCTTCCTCTGTCTCGGGCGCGAGGAAACCACGAGCGTGCGAGGGCGCGGCCCCGGCCAGCGCAGGCGCGACAGGACGCGGCGGGTTGTCGGGGGCAGGCGAGGCGCACGGCGGTGGTCGGGGGCAGGCGGACGCGGGGGAGGCGGCGCCGGCCCGGGGGCAAGCTGAGGCGGTGCAGGCCCGGGGGGAGGCGGCGGTGGAGGTGGTGCTGGCCCCGGGGGAGGTGGACGAGGGGAGACGGCGCCGGCCCGGGAGGAGGCGGGGGAGGCGGCGCTGGCCCAGGGGCAGGCGGATGCGGGGGAGGCGGCGCCGGGCCGGGAGGAGGTGGACGCGGGGGAGGCGGCGCCGGCCCGGGGGCAGGCGAACGCGGGGGAGGCGGCGCCGGCCCGGGAGGTGATGGAGCCGGGGGAGGCGGAGGCCCGGGAGGATATGGAGGCGATGGGGGAGACAGCGCAGTGGAGAAATTGGCGCAGTGGAGAGCTCGGTCGCGAGAACAAGAAAAAGAACGAACCGTTTTTTGTGTAACCAGTGGCAGTGGTGGGTAATTTTTCCCAACTCCACCAAACTTGAGTTGGTGGAGCACCCTTGAGGTGCTCCACCAAATCCATGAATCTGGGGGTAGATCCACTGTTTTCGTGGAGCAGATCCATGGTGGAGCTGCTGGAGCTAGAAGTGTTTGGCTGGTAAAATTGAATCTGGATCTATTTTTCGTGGATCTGGAGCTGGTGGAGCTCTGCCAAACAGGATTCATGAAGTTAAACTCTAAGGAGGCATTTAGCTAGGCTTCGAAACTAGAGTTTTGGACTTTGAAGTCGGTCCCTGGCCAAACGCCTCAGCTTTGATGCTGGGCTCTGACACGGATGTGTAGGAGCGGAGCTCCTACACGCCAGCATGTGTGATGTGTCATCTCACTCGCTCCAGCAGCTCTTCCCATTTTGCTTGTGTTTGTGGGCACATGGTTGTAGGGATGAAAACTGTCGGAAACGGTCGGAAAACTCCTCAACCGTTTTCTACTTCCACATTTGAATACGAACACGAAAGCGAAAGTGGTAAAGCCAGACACGAAAACGAACGCGAACTTACGGAATATCGAGAATTTCGAAAACGAACCAATTCGAGTGGAATTATGTCGAACACGGTCGGTATACGAAATAATTGTACTATTGAGTCCAACAATTGTATTACTCAGTTAAGCTTTCCATGGTATTAAATGCCATGACAAAATTACTAAATTGTATGAACTAGAGCTCAGCAATTGCAAGGAAGGAAGATCCTATCATCTGCAATAACTATTGGTCATTACCATCTACAATGCGGAACGAACCATTGTATCCAACCGAAGGACAAACCCACAGAACACCACATCCAGAGGATCGAGCAAGAAACGAGACAAAGGCACCACTTCTTGCAGCATTCACGCTCGCAACGACGGGGGCGCGGGCGGAGCTCACATGAAGATTACAGGGTAAACGAGTGATCTTACGGATGAACGGGAATCAGAAAGGGATCGAGTCCCCTACCTGTGAGTAAATAATATGCTACATAACTACCCCAGAAATAACATATTTTTCTCACATTCTGGGGTGGTTCCATACGATCCACATAATTATATTACTGAAACGAAGAGCTTAGATCAATGTGAATTTGTAGAGAAATAATTATTCAAAATCCTTAGGTACAACAGCTTACAAGGACAAAGCCAGCATGGAGCGACTAAATGATTTGAGAAGCATCAGCTGACACAAACTGCAATTGCAAATATGTCAAATAATAATCAGAAAACATCTTTGTTAACAGGATTGCACATAGATCTACAAGAACAGTGTAATCCCAGGTGCTTGTCCGAACATACACAAGAAATTCAGCAATCCTCCAGTTTACTCACATTTCTTTGTTGAGTAGACCATCCACAAGCAAATGGTGACATTCCAACAGATGGTATTCCTTCTGCAGAAGCATATGCAATTCCATAAGTCATTTACTTGCCACTGATTCTCACTGACAAACTAATAGTGATAGATTCAAGATCAACTACAAAATGGATACATAAATATGCTGGTTGATTAATTGAAATCTGAAATTCTTCAAGATTATAGATATAGGTAGAAGTGCTCTTGACACCATATATAGATCATGATTAAGTGAAGACTTCAAGATAAAGTTCACACTATGGAAAGCCAAAGACACCTTATATAGATCATGACGGAGCAAAAGTTCGTGACAAAGCAACACACAAGGAACATATGCAAATCCTATAAAAAAACAAGAAACATAATTGTGAATTTTACCTATGCACCACAGGCATTAGTAACATGATAGATGACACAATAACAGGTTACCACAATAAGCATGTAGCTTAATTATGAAAAATAAAGTGTGTTATTCTTCATTTATATGTAGCGCACCTCTTGCCAAGGCTCTCACAATTTCCTGGTTGAGAGAAGTCACCTAAATTATAATGTATATTTCATTGGAACACTGTCCAAGCATGTGCATCAAAGTAGCACTACATACATTGACAAGACACTGAAAAACAATGCTATATATCTGAAGGTTACAATATCCACATGACAGGGAAATTTTAAATTTTGTCCTTACTGAAATTCTTGTAGCCACAAAGCCAGCCTTCACCAGTGTCGAATGCAACCCTCCTTTATGGACTCCAGATCTACTTGCTTGGAAGTGACCAAAAGACCCTAAGTAGCAATACAGATAGCAGATCACTATAATCTCAATAACCCGAATACTAACTTTATAAAGTATGAACTCTAGCAGTCTAATTATAGCTAGCAAATGTTACATGCACTATGGAACCGAACAATCTCACCTGGTTGAATAGAAGTATAGAACTATCTTTCAGGAAGGCCCTAGAGCCTAGAAAGCCACGGTTGAATCTAGAACTGAATGACCACTCATACCAAACTTACGCATTTATCTTCTAAGCAGGTTACTAACATTCGTAATCTAGACCAGGCCGGGCAATCCTCAAGATGTGCACAGTTGCTCGCTCACTGAGAAGCATTGGCACTTGGCAATTAGCACCAATTCCCACATTACATATCATCCCAACACAAAAATATGAACAATCAAACCCCCACCAAATCACCCAGTTCAGCTCATCAGTAAGACAGATGGCCAGAGGCAATTCAGGTTCCAAGCTATACCGGCACCGTGGACGACAACGAAGTTGGTATCCAGCCCCAAGCCTGCCATCTCCGCTAACCCCTTCGCGTCCACGGCCGGGTCAGCCAGTTCGCCGCGCCTCCTGCTCCAGTCCATCCCCACAACCTTATCCGGAGAGCCGGCGTCGGACATGGCCTGCCGCAGCTGCGCGCACGCCGACCGCAGGCTCTCCTCGTTGATGCTCTCCAGCTCGCCCTTGTTCGTGATAGCCGCCCCACCTGCGTCACTAGAGCTCGCCGAATCAACACCGGCTGGGGAGGCTTACACAACTATAGAAGAAGCACGCAAGGAAAGGGAAGGAAACATAGAGCCGCGGAGCGCGGGAGAGTGCACCGAGTTTAACGATGCAGCGGACGGGGCGGGAGGCCGTGGGGCTTGGCTGCTTCTGTGCCGCCTCCGCCATGGGACTGTGGAGGATGCGGCAGGAGCAGCAGGACTACGGGTGCGCGGTGCGGCGCCGCGCCGATAGGAAGGGAAGGGGAGGAGTAGGGCTGGGGCGCTGGGGCCTGGGAGTGGGCTGGGCCAAATTCGGTTTAAACCGTATTTACAATACGGTATATTCCGAATAAAATGTAGAAAAGTAGAAAACGGTCGGAAAATACCTAAACCGTTTCCGCTCCGTTTTCGAATTTGGTATTCCGTATTTCAAACTGAATTCGAATTTGTCCGAAAATACGAATTCGATCGGGTCAAATGTAGAAAACGATGCGGTTCGGTACGGGATATTTCCATTCCGTTTTCATCCCTACATGGTTGCACAAAATTACACCCATTTTACCACTCATATCATATCAACTACTCATTCATGAAGCCTATCCATTTCCCACTGCCACACATGCGAGGCGGTGCAAGCAGGAGCTTCTCCCTGCCATCGGCGGCCATGGCTAGGCCCCTCCCCAGCTTCGGTGCCCTGCCCAGCCCCCCTGATGCCATGCGCGGAAGCATCACCGACCCTAGTGGTCGCTTGCCGGGCACCTTCCCGTCCATGATGTTGAGGCCTGGCCACTTGTCCCTCGACTCCACTGCCCCCCTACTCCCCACCAAGGACATCTCTACTCTCCAAGGTCAGTACCGACTCCTCTCTCCTTGCTTCTCACAAGTTCATGCTGCTTTGTGTGCAAATTTGTAGGAGAAGAATCCTGGCTAAGTCTCATTCAGTAGTTTGTCCAATTTATTGAACTGTGAGTAGTATGGCATTGGTTCAATTTTATGTTGCTATGATACTTCAGTGAGATGAACCTAGCCAATATTGTTGAATGAGTGTAGGTTGTGCTGAAAGGTGATGTTTGCCTTGCCGCACCTAGTCATTGTGGAAAGTTGTAGTCTAGCTACACTACTCGTTGGGGGTGTAACTTCTCGCACAACTTATGGAACCCACTGTGTGAGGGATAAGCCCATATGGGTGAGATGGTAGAGGGGTGAGGTATTTCTAAAAATCTGTGTGATGATCTACTTGATTTATATGACCAAGGAATTATGTGCGTAAAACAGGTTGATTGTCTCTTGTGGGTAAAATGTATAATCTCCTTAAAGTATAAATTGTTCAAACAGTCATGCTCACGGTCAAAGGCGGACATGGGAACTTACTCGAGTTAGTATCTATTTCAAAAAGCTTTATAGATGGGATGAAAACTTGTCGGGTGGGTTTTGCCCTGAATTTGAATTGCCCTAGGTGGACGTAACATAGTGATTATAACAGGTGGATGTAAAAACAAAACTAGCAGTTGGTGGATATA
The DNA here is from genome assembly GCA_017311315.1 of Dendrocalamus latiflorus. Classification (NCBI taxonomy): domain Eukaryota; kingdom Viridiplantae; phylum Streptophyta; class Magnoliopsida; order Poales; family Poaceae; genus Dendrocalamus; species Dendrocalamus latiflorus. The sequence goes on along the minus strand of CM029643.1, from coordinate 21,388,423 downwards.
ACCATGCCCCGTAATAGTTGGATGGAACCTGAACTACTATTATCATTGCACACTCTTACAATCCTTATAAGCAATGGTTCAGTAAAAATGCTAAGTTTCAGGAATTTCCTATGATTATATCTCAAAATGATGGTGTTTCCATAAATAAAAGAACATCAAGTCTCCCATGACAGTGTTGCATTTATTATTACTGCATTCTGTGTGGTGGCTTGCTGAGTACTGTTGTACTTATTCTTGCTCAATTACTATCATTCAATCAATAAGAAGGATAAAGTTAAGTCCTGCGGTCATCTAAGGGAAATTGACAAAGCTGAAAGATGATGAGGCCAAAAACTAGATCGTGAACCCCAGTTGGCTTCCTGTGGGCGTGTTCTAAGAGTCCCACCTGTGTGGAGTTCCATTTCTGCTGTTACCTCTAATGATTTCGGCCTGAACGGCCCATGTGTAAGTTTATTTCTGTATCATTTACTCTATCACATGATATGTACTTTCAGTGGCGGACCCAGGATTTTACCAAAGGGTATGCCGCACTAAAATTTTCATATGCAATTCGGTAAAATCATTTGTCAATTCGGTAAATAATTGTAAAATTTGCACCGTAATTCGGTATACAGAACTGATGAAGCCACCAAATCCAACTGTACAGAACCTGACATGATATGATACAACTACCCGTGGCTTTTGTGCAACTGAGACATGTAACTTCACTTGAATCAGGGGCTTAAGATTTCTCAGCATATATTTTCAACATTGGTCACTGTATAGATCAGGGGTATGTGTCATCACGCTTTTCACTAACTGGTAGAGTAATGGCCTAATCAGTCGGAATGAAGTTCATACTTTGTTCATTCTATGTTTGAACTTCGAAGAACTCATTTAGCATGCTGCATTGTCAGTAAATTCAGTGAAATCATGCATTGACCTGAAGATGAGCAATCAGCTTGTCATGGGTAAGACTCAGATGGAAACTGCAGATTGATTTGCTAAGAATTAATATGAAACAAGCAATCAGCAACAAACCACGAATTAGTGGGACACACAAACTTGACGAAAAAGATTTTGACACTCCATGTCATCCCATCAAGTAATCAAAGAGACTCTGACTGTTCAATTATCACACTTCGACAAAGGGCAAAAATGGTTCAGGGGCTGAAGCATGAGTAGTAAACCAAAGAATGTGGACATGTGGTTCAGACTTAAAAGTTCAGCGTTGAACTGTTGATTCATACAACATATATGCAGGTAAGCAGGCAAATAGCAAATCCAAAATTAAGAAAAAGTAAAAAGAAGGCTGACAAAACCTACATAAGTTTTATTAGAAATTATACTGCCAACTAGTCATTCTGTCATGAAATAGATACATTGATAATACGATAACTACAAAAGGCACTAGAACGCTTACATGAAAGATAGATATATCACTGCCGCATATCGAAATGAATATGGCACCCATGATGGCGGTGATCAGACATGGCAAGAAGAAACGAACCGATCAAGCGAGGAGGCTCTGGGACCCGGCACCCATGATGGCATTGCAAGGTCGCAGGGAACGATCCGGATGAGGCTCAGCGGCGCGACGGCGAGTTAACCCTGGCGGCGGATCGGCGAAGGCGATCGAGGTCGGGGAAGAAGACCATCAGGAATTGATTGGGGGAAGATCCACCGCACTTGCGAAAAGGTGCCCTTGAATCCGCTGCCGGATGGACACCCTCGAGGTCCCCCTGATGGCTGCCGGAGTTCGGCTGACGGCTGGCCCCAGGGTATGCCGTGGCCCACCTGGCATACCCTGTGGGTCCGCCCCTATGTACTTTGATATATAGTAATGTATCTGTGAGAACAATCTACTGATCCAGGGAATAGTGCAGGAATTACAGAGAATTCCGGATTGACAAAATCTAGGTCCGACAAGAAACTTGTGGGTACCATGTGTTCATGTTTAGTTTCATATATTTATGGCGTTGGATTCACTGATTTGAGTTCCACTGTGTTAAAAAAGATACAAACCCTACAGCTTGTGTTGTTGTCATTCTGTATTCTTGCTCAGGGCTTCGATAGTTAAAGTTCTGCATTTTTTTTGTTCTTCTAAATCTTTAGTTTCTAAATAAATGGGTCATTGCTTACAACCAATCTTCTAGGAATTGGGTGCAATTAGATTTTGTGTTCTAGGAACGGGCTGCAACTGGAGTATGTGTGTTAGGAACCGGCTGCAACTGCAGTCTGTAGTATATGAGATTGGTTGATTCTGATGTCATGTACAGTAACCAATATAGATGTGGCCTGCATGTTCCAGTTGTTTTGTCGAATACAGTTAGTCCTCTTGGGATTCAACAGTATGGATGTAGTGTTTCAGTACCTAACAGAGAAAGACGTTTGTAATAATTAGTTAGCAAATTTATTTTCTTCAGAATTCAAATGGTATGTTTTTGGTTTGTTCTAGCTGCTTGTTAGTGTATAGATGTTCCTTTCGGTATCCACTGAATCGCTGTAGAGTTCAACTCTGTTTCTTTCACTGTCCCCTTGTGCCAATTTGAAACATATCTGTGGCTGATGCTTCTGGATTCATGGCAAGAAGCATTTGTTGGACCTGGAGGCAACAATGTAAGGGCAACATGAAAATTTCACAAACTGTCAATGGAGCTATTAGCTATAGCTCAGAAGCTGTAATTCAGGCCAAACACTCTAAATTCTAGGGCTCCAACTTCTTCAGCAGTTGGCTCTCTAGAAGCTAGTCTTCAGGGCCAAAAAGAGAGAAGCTGAGCCCGGCCAAACACGCCCTAAGTTTTAATGAGTTTTTATAAAGTTTTAGGAGGTTTCATGACTAAGATTCATAGTGTTTCATTAAGTTTCAGGAGATTTCATGCCTAAGTTGATTATGTTTTATTTCTAAGTTTTATAAAGTTTCAGGAGGTTTACTACCCAAGTTGACCAAGTTTCATAAAGCATGTTCGCAGGGGCGAAGCCAGCACTTTGGCATTGGGGTCCTGTGACACCAATGAAGTCCAATAGTGCACTAAGTAGCTCATATATATTTTTGTAGGTGAACCCAATAATATAAATCAAGTGAACCCATCAGCCCAAGGCATGAAGGCAAGATTCATTCTTCCAGCCGGCAGCCCAAGGCATGATTCATGAAGCCATTCTTCTGGCCGGCAGCCCAAACGGCAAGACTCCCAGTCCAGGCGTCCAGAACCTGCTAACCAGCCCCTTCGTATTCTTTATGCGTGAGTCCAGGGTTCTATTATTCTATATTGAGCTCCCTCTATCCCAGTATCCCTCATCCACAGCGCTAACCAGGCCCGCCTAGAAACCGGCGCTGCGGCGGCGGCGAGAAGCCAAGAAGCAGGCCGCAAGGCGCAAGCAACAGGTTGTCTCTGCCGACTGCCGATCCACATCCATAGGTTGTCTCTGCTGCAAATTTGTCTCTTCTCACAGTCGCAGCAAGAAGGGCCACACGATCCATCTAGGAACCAGGAGGAGTAAGTCCTTGCCCTCACTTTTGTGTGAAATTCTTGTAGATTTTACAAGCAACCGAGTGGAGTATATTCATGTCTGCTTGCTTGGTTTGCTAATGCCTCACGCTGTCGCGCAAATCTGTCTCAAAATGTGGAAATGTGGACCGTACAAAAGATTGGGTGATGATATTGTTGGTTCTATAGCCCATTGATGACTTTAATATGCAGCAATTAACAATAGCAAGCTAAAAAGGTATGCACGGTCTAGTAAAAGCAACCTTCTAGATTCTCTGTAAAAGTTTCTAATTTGGAGATGTTTGCCAACTGGAACACTTGCACAAGTTTCAATTGGTTTGGCACTAGTTTTTTTTACTCATGGTCCACAAGTCCAGTAGACAACATTATCCATTTATCCAACATTTTTTATTTATATTGCCAATTGCTATATAGGGTTAATAGTTAAGCATGTATATTTAAGTTGTCGTGCCTTTTTCTTGATTCTTCTAGGTAATGCGTAATGGAACGATTTTTGAAAAGAAAACTATCATCAGATACTGATGCGGGGACTTCACTGCCAAGAGAGATTAATTTAGATGAACTTCCTTATGATCCAGCTGATCGAAAAAGAATTGCACAATACAGTGGTAATCCAAAGAAACAAGATGAGATAAGGCGAAGATATTTAAGTAGAGGACCTAACAGGCCACAACCTGGCTTTAAATATCCACAGAAGCTCATAGGTGAGAAGCTACGAAGATTTAATCCAGAATGGTTTAAAGAGTATGGTGGTTGGCTAGAATATAGTGAGAAGGTGGATAAAGCCTTCTGTTTATGCTGCTATCTGTTTCGAGATTGTATTGATGGCCAAGCTGGGAATGATGCATTTGTAATTGATGGTTTTTGTAGTTGGAACAAGAAAAATAGATTTGATACTCATGTTGGTAATTTTAATAGCTTTCATAACGTAGCAGTGAAAAGATGTGATGCTCTAATGAATCAAGATCAATCAATTCATGTTGCTCTCAATAAGCAAAGTGATCTTGCAAAAAAGGAGCATAAAATTCGACTAAATGCTTCCATTGATTCAGCTAGATACTTGCTACATCAAGGATTAGCTTTCCGTGGCCATGATGAATCAAAAGAATCTAGAAATAGGGGAAACTTTTTAGAGTTGTTACATACTATAGCAAAACAGAATGATTCTATAAGTAAGGTGGTTTTAAGGAATGCTCCAGGAAATTGTCAAATGGTCTCTCCAGACATTCAGAAGGATATTGCTAATTGTTTTGCAAAGGTAACAATGTTCTCTATTATTTTTATATTCTAATGATCGATATCTTGCTAGACTCGAAATAATGTTCTCTATTATTGTTGTTTGGCACAGATAACATTGAATTCCATTATTGAAGATATTGGTGGTGACGTGTTTAGTTTGCTCATTGATGAGGCTTCCGATGTGTCTGATAAAGAACAAATGGCTGTTGTCTTGAGATATGTTAACAAGCACGGACTAATCTTGGAACGATTAGTTGGAATTGTACATGTTAAGGACACATCAGCAGTATGTCTCAAGTCTGCTCTTCAATGTTTGTTTGCTAATATTGGATTGAGCTTGCAACAGGTTAGAGGCCAATGTTATGATGGGGCAAGCAACATGCGAGGTGAGTTCAATGGTTTGAGAGCTAAAATTATAGAAGAGAATAGCTCAGCATATTATGTACATTGTTTTGCTCACCAGCTTCAGCTAGTTATTGTGGCAGTAGCAAAGAAGAATGAAGATATTGCAGATTTTTTTTACATGATCTCTCTTCTCTTGAATGTGGTTGGAGCTTCTTGTAAACGAAAAGATATGATTAGAGAGAATTATCGAGAGAACATAAGAAAAGCTATAAGTAGTGGACAAATTAGTACAGGGACAGGGTTCATCAAGATCAATCTCTTCAAAGAGCCGGAGACACTCGTTGGAGTTCTCACTATAGAACCCTTTCAAGCCTAATTACATTATTCCCATCTGTTATTAATGTTCTTAAATATGTTGAGAAGGAAGGCAAAAATGATGGGAAGAAAAGTCAAGCACGTGGTCTTATATCATATTTTGAGACATTTGATTTTGTATTTTATTTGCACATGATGTTCCACATATTAGGAAGTGCAAATACTTTGTCATTGTCTTTACAGAAGAAGGATCAGGACATCTTGAATGCCATGTCGTATGTAAAGTCAACGAAGAAAGATCTACAACAACTAAGAGATAATGGATGGGAATCACTTCTAGAGATGACATATTCATTTTGTGAAAAACATGGCATTCCTAAAGTAAACATGCAAGAGGAGTATGTTAATCGGCACAAGCCACGACAAAGAACCAATATCACTAATCTTCGGCATTACCAAACAGAGTGTCTTAACTCAGTTATTGATTGGCAACTACAAGAGTTTGATGAACGTTTCAATGAGGTAAATTCTGCATTGCTCATGCACATGGCTTCTTTCAGCCCAACAGACTCATTTGCTACTTTTAAATTGGAGAGCTTGGTGGAGCTAGCTAAGTTTTATCCAGATGATTTTGATTCAATGCAATTGATGGCTCTTAGTCATGAACTTCGCATTTACATTGACAATATGCGGGCAGATGAAAGGTTTTCTAATTTGAATGGCATTACTGATCTTGCTAAATTACTAGTGGAAACAAAGAAGCATCTTTCTTTTCCTTTGGTGTATCGACTTCTAAAGCTAGTGCTAATTTTGCCTGTTGCCACGACATCAGTGGAGAGATGTTTTTCAGCCATGAATATTGTCAAGACCGTGTTGCGTAATAAAATTGGAGATAAGTTCATGAGCGACTGTCTAATTTGCTATGTGGAGAAGGACATGTTTTCTAATATTCAGAATGATGCCGTGATTGATCGCTTCATGAAGATGAAAACTCGCAAAGTACAACTATAAAATGTGAGTCACTTCACATGTTTCGCTCAATGATATTCCTTTAGTCTATAAAATTTTTGTACTACCGTTGTCAATTTTGAATTATAACATGTGGTATTTATTAATTGCTTTCAGGAAGCTAGAATTGAAGCTACGAAGTTTTCTTTTGGGACTTGGTTTCTTTTCTCCTAAATTATGTAAACAAGTGGTTTCATGACTTCACCCTAACTGGTATGTCTTACCTTTTGAATATAGAAAAACTATTATGTCTATGTATGTTTTTAATTGTTTATGTAATCTTTTGGTGTGAGATATTCTAATTGTTACATAGCATGAATTGTACTCTACTAGTACTATAATTAGTTTATGTTCTAGTGACCTAGTGACCCCAACGTCTAGTTTTCCTGGCTTCGCCCCTGCATGTTCGAAATTCTTCAAAACCTTATATGAAACCCATGAAAATTAGATGAAACCCGGTGAAACTTACTTGTACTGTAGGAATCCTTTCTAACGATATACTGCGTGCTAGCATGACTCTTTTTCAATTGGCATTTTAAAAATTTCCTAAATTTTCACTTACAGCACTAACACTTTTCTGTGCTTTCGGCCCATAAGTATAACCTCAAAAGCTTGCTGTTTTTGTGCCATTTAAAATGTTGAAGTAAAGTGTAGATCCCATATTTTTAGGGGGGCGTATATTCATGCCGTACAAAAGTATTTTTGTGAGAGAGTGCATGAGGACACATCACACTCATGCCACAAACGCGCACACACATGCGTTTATTTCTACTATATATTCTAGGAATTTTACAGAGATTATAAGGCCTCACTAAACATAGACACACGCTTTTCCACTAACCACACAAATTTACAAACACATATAATACCCACATAGAAATAGATCTTTTCGTACTACCCTCTTCGTTCTTTTTTACTTGATTTCCTAGAATTTATGCCGTCAAACTTGACAACCAATAGATTTAAAACTATCCAAATTGGCTATACAAAAATTATGTCATTAGATTTGTCGTTAAAATATCTTCATAATATTATAATTTTATTAGCATATCTTAGCATAAAATTATAAAAACTAGCGGTTAAAATTGTATATGAAAAACCATAAAAAATAAAAAATGTTAAGTAAAAAGTACGAAGGGAGTATATTATTACACTTCGTTATAGTTTTACATGGCATCCATTATATGTTGGCGTACTATAGCCGCTTGGGTATGCTTCCACAGCCCCATAACCCACTCATAAGATGCCCGTCGCTTCCTGAAAATGCCTAAAAATAATAACTATGTGTGTTGTTAAATTCGTGTCTGTTGCTACCTCATTAAATTAGTTTGTTTCTCACGTCTTTATTATTAGTGCTCAATGAAAAAAGAAATTAAGGTCCAGTTTGGTTTGTGCCCAAATCAAGCACATGAAAACCAGGCCAAACATTGGCATTACTAAATTCTTGGCGGCCAAATTGGTGCATGCTTTTTGGCCCACATTTGGTCCAAATTTGAATTAGATAGCCAATCAAAATGGAACCTTATAAAAACAATTTCCATCAAACTAAACAGCGGCCAAAGATGTCAAAGTTTGGAAGTGCAAACTTTGGCTCTCCTGAATATGAAACAAAAGAACCCGAGTGTTGTAAAATATAGCGTATACTAAATTAGGTACGGGAACTTTAGGAAGTTGTCCTAATGTCTCTCCTCTAAATCCTATAACATCAAATAGAAATAAGACTTTTCCACTCCTAAAGCGTCAAATAAGAATGAACGGACAGGGTACAGGAAACAGAAATAGCATTCATTTTGATGAAATTTTAATGCTGTTGTTTTAAATGACGAACAGAGACGTAGTCTCAAATAACCACTTATATTGTTTCAAGCATTTTGATAATTTTCATTTCGTCCACGTGCCATAAAATTTTCTTACATTCTTCTTTTGAAATGACCACTAATATTGTTTCAAATGGCATTTTGATAATTTTCCTAAATTTTCACTTACAGCACTAAATCTTCTCTCACCTTTGGGCCCAATCGTTGAGCTTCAGTTAAGTACGGCCTCAAAAGCTCGCTGTTTTTGTGCTGATGCGGAATCGAGTTCGGGGCATCAATGAGATGTCACCATCTATGAGTGCAATTGAAGGCCAATGTGTCGCTAGTTGGGCCAATTTTGTTCCTAAAAAATCTTAAAATTTGGTGCCGGAGTTGATGAACACCTTTTTGGCAGCTAACCGTTTAGTGAGGAAACTGGTTGCCTGATTTCGACAGGAACCAATAGGCAATAGCCCAGGATTACGTTGTCCCCAGGAAAAGGCGAGCTTTGGCTTATGCCTTACGGCGTTGATATCAAAGTTCAAAAGTAATTGATAATGTCAAGATTCAATAAAAGATGGTTAGACTATAGAAACAGAAAAGAATAGATGGAAGCAAGTGCCGGTCGTAACCATCTGGTGACAGATTTTTCCTCAATGTTGACATATGAGATTACCCTAAAGAGGAGAAACTTCGCTGTCAAGTTACTTGGACAGTACAATTATGATTGTGTAAAATGAGAGAGTACATGGAGGATGCACACCATACTCATACCACAAACGTTTACACACGCGTTTGTGTCCACTACACCTTTTAGAAATTTTGCAGACTCTTAAGGCTTCACAAAATATAGACACACACTTTTCCACTGAAAACACAAACTTACAAGCACATATAATTCCCACCTAGAAATAGGTCTTTTCATACTATATTATTACACTTCGTCATAGTTTTACATGGCATCCATTATATGTTGGCGTACTAAAGGGGACAATTAAACAAGCACCCGAATCAACACTGCACTGAAGGCCACAAATGTCACCTTCCGACTGAAAGGGCAGATGTTGTGCCAGTGCTCGCCGTGGATGAAGGATCTGCCATGATGTATTGGTCAAATCCTTCGTTCTGCATTATGGTCATCATGTGAAAGCTTAAATCTGTTGGTGTCATCTCCGGCAATGGCTTGTCACTGTCAAGGTACTGCATGACTTGCCGCATAGTTGGTCTTGCATTAGCGAATGGGTGAGAGCACAATAGTCCTAGCTTTATAGCCAAACACGCCTCATCAACATTGTAGTTGCCGTTAAGCCGTCTATCCACTGTCTCAGGGAGTGATCCTTTGTTCCATTGCTCAAGCACCCAGTCGACCAACATTAGTTGGCTATCTTCTAAGCTTTGATTGATAGGCCTTTGCCCACAGGTAACTTCAAGAATGAACATGCCGAAAGCAAACACATCAGTAAGAGGGGTTGCCTTGCTAGTATGTCCTAGCTCTGGAGCTAGGTATCCTATTGTTCCAACCACATGCGTGGTTTGTGGATCAGTGTCGTGGTCGTATAACCTTGCAAGGCCAAAGTCACCAAGTCGTCCGTTCATGTCACTATCAAGAAGGACATTACTTGCTTTGATGTCCCGATGGATGACAACTTTCTCCCACTCTTCATGGAGGTAGACCAAGCAAGATGCAATGCCTTTGATGATACGCCACCTATGAGTCCAATTCAGAATGGGTTTGTCTTCTTTACCGTGTAGGTACTTGTCAACACTTCCATTCGGCATGTACTCATACACTAAAAATAGCTCACCTCTTCGTCGGCAGTACCCAAGTAACGGCACGAGGTTGCGATGTTGGAGACGGCCGATGCTAACGACCTCCGCAATGAATTCCTTAATTCCCTGCTTTGAGTCATGTGACACCCTCTTCACAGCAATTTCCAATCTAGACACTGGAAGGATACCCTTGTACACCCTCCCAAATCCTCCAATGCCTAATAAGTGCTTGTTCTTGAATCCTTCCGTTGCATGGAATAAATCCTTGAACGAGAACCGATGTGGTCCGAACTCAACCTCCCAATCTTCTCGCAGCTCGGCATACCTCAAATGCCTTTTTACTAGTAGAAAACCAATGGTGACCACAATGAGGACGAATGCTGCAGTTGCTATTGGCAAAACGATGTTCAATACCTTGGATCGTGGTTTCGGGCCGATGCGTGGCAGCTTTGGTAGCTTAGCAATGTCAATGGCCGGAGCAGGGCTATTCATTGCAAAGCTCCAGCCAAGCACGTAATGTCGCACATTGATTGTGCCAGTCGCGGAGGAGAAGCCGACGTATGCGACATCTGTAACCACCGGTGTGAGGTTATATATGTATGTGAACAATGGCTTTACAGGTCTGGCAACCTTGAGGGGAGCCATCGTCACAGTGATTTGTGCATCTTTGTCGTCGTAGTCCACCCACACTTGCATGGCCTCGCGGCTAATCAGACTCAAGTTGCGAAAGTTACCGTCCTTATCATCGTAGTAGCCAGCGTAGTAGGACTGCAATGATCTGAGACCGTTTGCGTTGGCGCCGGCATGGTTGGCGTTGATGTCATTGAACTCCTTGTTCTGGATGGTGTCGAGCTCGACGGCGAAGAAGTGGTTGCTGTCGTTGCCGTTGCTCTGGATATCCGTGAGGCCCAAGAACTGGCCAGGCAATGCGGCTGAGAAGTTTCTGCTTGGTGCCACGACGAAGGCCATGCCATGGGCACTTAGGTCAGTGTAGACGGACAAGATGGCGAACACAAAGGAGGTGGAGAAGGACTGAACCGTTCCGTTGGGCGACCTGACGAAGCGCAGTGGAGTCGGGTAGAACGCGTGGCCCTTCAGTTGGTCCGTGCCGTTGGTGAGCTCGAGGAGGCCGTCTGATGTGACCGTGGTTGCACCGTCGACGGCGAGCTTAGCACTAGAGAAACCAGAGTAGACGAATTGGTCGTCGCCGGTAGTGAAGGCTGCTAGATTAAGGCTAAGGAAGAGGAGTTGTAGAAGCGTGAGCATATGCTTCATGTTGGAGGACATGGTATTGATTTTTGTTGATAACAGAGAAGATGCAAGGACATCCAGTAATCCAGTATGTACTGGAGCTTGCACCGTGTCTTCTTTGCCGTTTATGTTTTGCGCTGGAGCCCGGCGACACGCTACCTACCTAGCTAGGCAGTAGACGTCGCTTGCTTCTTTAATCGATCTCCGTATATGCATCAAGCAATTAATGTCGACAATTATTGAGATTTGTTCATTTGTCCTCAGTTTTCTCAGAATCACCTAGTGTTTGTTCTGCAAAAAAAAAAAGAAAGAAAAGAAACGAAAAAGAATCACCTAGTGATCTTCCTATAGCATAATTCTATGACTGATATTATTTGATTTATTTTCCTTTGGTGTATATATCCAAGGCTAACGAACAAATCGACTAAACGCTTGATTCAGATGGTCCTCCTTGCTACACCAGAAGGCTCTTGCTTAGTAAAGTAAAAGGGGTGGAGCAGAACTGTGATCACAGCACATTTTTTTATTGGAAGTGTCTAGGCATTACCGGATATTTTCTTCCTAATTATTATCTAAATTTGTGGCTTTTGAATTAGAGATTAAAGGGTTCCTTGTTTTTGAAGGGGGATATTTTTTTCCAATGGGGAGGGAGTAGAATTTAAGGAGGGGGGGGGGAAGAATTCATGGCTATTGGATATCTAATCTAATGGTCATAAATCTGGATGACAGTTAGAAAGAAAACATTCGGATGATGTTTAACAAAACCCTTTTTTATTGATGGGGAACTGATTATAAATGGGTAGTGTTTTTTTTGTAATAGTCTACGCAAGACAACCCACTAGGCACGCACATGAAAAATTATTGAGAACTTGTCCAAAATTTAAATTGACACTAGGTAATTTACAACGCCCTTCCTTCTGCACTATTTTTTCTGAAATTTTGAAGACTATATTGCACAGCGTATGAGATGAGGAGTTGAATTAGATACACCTCATATGAAGTATTCCATTTGGTCAGTCAATATTAGAAAAAATAATCTTCAAGGCTAAGACAGAAGGAAAATTATGATATCCTTGTCGAATAAATGGGATCCGCTATTCCGGGAACAGTAGAGGGTAAGCTATTATGTTCGTAGTGCTCTAGTCTAATGGGTAAGCTGGACTGTAGAACTTGAAGTCCAAAAGTACACACATCCGGTAATAAATGTGGACTAGTCTTCGTGCCAATTTGTGGCACTCCTTTTTTACCAAAGTCTCCAAAAGTTTGGTGGAGGCACGCACACGTATGCATTGTCCCAACATTTCTTAAATCAACTTAAACAATTTCAAATGTGTATTTCTAATTTTTTATCATCTTCCAAAAATTTTCAGTATTAAATAAATCGTTTCCGCAAAATTTCACAGCAGTTTTTAAATTTTAAAATTAAATAAAACATGAACAGAGCATGGAAATAATTTAGTTGCGTTCCAAATAATCTAATGTGCTCTCCAAAATTTTTCTTAATTTTCGGAGTTGGTTTGCTAATTTTAAAATTTAAACTTCATTTCTGTAATTAAATCAATTTGAAAGCAATTTAAAAATCTGATTTCGTTTGTGGGCGGAATTTCTCCCTCTCGGCCCAGCTAGTTCTTGCTCCGGTTCAGTAGCGGCCTGTTTGCCATCGCCCAGCCCGGCCTTTTCCCCCGGCATGAAATCGTTTCTCGGCTATGTGCCTTCTTTCTCGCTGTTTCTCTCTCTGCCGCATGGGCTCGGGACCCACCCATCTGGAGCCTTCTTCCACCTTGCGCTCGCTCATTCGCCAGCACTGAGCCAGCACCACGCCGCGCCCGTGTAAGGGATTCCCTCTGCGCTAGTAGCCAAGCTCCCTTGCTCATGCTCCCTGCCCGTTGCGCAGACTCGTCCTATCCCTCGACTCCTTTCCCCGTTCTGTTACCTCCGCTCGGTGTGAATCCCGCTCCACCGCCCATTCTTCTCACTTCACCATGACAACCCATGAGTACTCTCGCCTCAACTCGCCCTTTTAAGCCTAGCCAAGAGCGTCATCTCCCTCCTCATTCCTTGCCGCTTCCATTTTGCCCGGTTGCAGATCGTTTCTTTCACCGAGCTACCCGAAAGGACACTATTGTCCTCGACTCTCATGTGCGCTTGCCGCCGCACTCTGCCGTGGCTAACGTCCATCCTTGTGAGCTCTTAGCCTTATGTCCGCATCACTTCACACCAAATCCCTTTGATTTGGAATCCCCTCAATCAATTTCTCCATCCTTGCGGTGATTCACTAGATCAAGCTTGTCTTCCTAAACTCTGGCCACCACCATCACCGATCCGTAGTTCCATCTCCAGTAAGGTTCTGACTACGCATTTTCACCATCCCCATACTCTCCTAAATCCGTTCCCGTCCTCCTTTGTAGCCCTCTTTCTCCGAGGTGGGCCATTGTTGTGAAGCTCTCTATCGCCACCGTCACTGCCATGCAACTTCGTCACCGGTGCATCTCTGACCACACAATGGTCACTTTCACCATGTTCTGCTCTTCTGAATCCAATGTTGTGCACCACAGACACCATCATCACTGCCACCGCCATTGTCATTCCAACTCCTTCGGTGAGCTCTCGCCTTGGCCATGGGACTTTCCAACATCCCCTCACCCCGCTGAACCTCATGACTTACTTTGTTTCAGCTCACTCTCACTGTGGAGCTCTGCCACCGTTCGACCTAGCACCCCGCTACCTTTGTTCACCACTGTCCAACTGATCCAGACCTTCTTCGCTATCATCAACCTTGTCGCGTACTCGTGGTGAGCCACTAAACCCTACGCGTTGCTTACCTCTACTTTTTGTGGCCGATTGTGCTATCGCCACCGTTGCTATGTTTTGCTCCGTATCAAGACATGACATGGCCTCTGGCTATGCTCTGACAACCCTAGGTCCCTATGCTACCTCCCTTAGCTTCACGGAGAACCCCTGGTTCTATCCCAGCACCTAGATCCCAACCTTCTTTAGTGCCCATGCTGAGCCCTCTTCTAGCCTGAGGCACCTCCACCGCTCAACTCTGTCATGCGGCCGCCATTGTCCACCTCTCGGGCCACTGACACTTCCCAATGCTTTGCCGTGGTCTCCACTCTCCATCCATGAGCTCATCCGTGCCCCTCTGCCGCCGCCGCTGAGCTTGCAAATGAGGTCGGCCATGGCCAGCATCGCCTCCCCTGTCCTACATGTATGACAGGTGGTCCTGGTGATTAGTGCTAATGATGACAACTTAAGATTAGATTAACTTGATTAATCTCATTTAAGACTAATGAATCTATGACATGTGGGGCCAACCCTTTAAATTGATTTTTAAATTTGGAAAATAGCGAAGATGCCTTTGGTTATAATTTAATACACTTTCTCAGTAGGTTAGTGCATTTCAAGAAGGCACCTTTGACGTCACACTTTCTCCTTTTCTTTTTTTAGGATTTTCTTAACCAAACTAAATTCAAATGCTCATAACTTTTCCTACGAACTACAAATTGGGTGAAACTTGTTTATAATTTTTTAAAAAAATCATGAGATTTCATAATCTATAAAAATATTTACATTAACCTCTATTTGAATTCATTTGGTATTTATTTGCGTTATTTGGCTTTAGTCTCCTTTCCTTTGAGCTTGTGGCTTCCCTCGATCAAATGAACAGGATAGCTTCTCTACCGCCTTTTGATGCGGCTTGTCTGGACAACCTTTTCAAAGCCTCTTATTAACTTATCAGTATTTGGTACATTCGCACAGCTATCATGCTAGGGCTAAAAGCCAATCTATAGTCGAAAAGAACCCACCTTTTATACAATAAATTCTGACATGCCGAAAATGCTTCGAGATTGATCTAGAGCAAACATCAAGTGTTCAATAGCAAGTCAAGTATGCCCCTTTGACCATGTTGATCTCATAATTCAATGCTGTGTATTTTGTTTGCTCAAACTATTATGCATGCGCATATTTTGGTAAAATTACTAGGTTGGTAAGGTTGATAGTTGTTCTGATTTGTTGCATTGATCCTACATTGAAAAATTGTTATACTCACTATTGTCACCTTCGTAACGATATCCATAGCTCGTATGATTGATTATGGAATTTTAGAATAAGTATAAGATATAATTGCTTACTCATGCATAGTTTATCAGTATATTAGAAGACAGGTTGGTTACATTTTCAAAATATGGGTTAGATATATTGCTATCCAATGGGGTCAACCTTGATACTTTACTTAGAAAACAAAACTAAAAAACTATGGTTTTCACTTAGTCAAGGTATTTATATAACTTGTGGTGTGAAAGAAAACTCGCATGTAGTGGTAGGTTGTTGGAGACTCTCACTCGAGTCGATTAAGGACCGTGAACTTTTGTTTTATTGATCTAAGCCTTTCATACAATCACAATCGACTTTGTGGGAAGGCCCTAGCATAATAAGTCGTTTGGGTCTAATCTTGCATCTATGGTAGATCAGAGTTTTGTGAGCGCTAGGAAGGTGTCTCGAGGTGGTTCATGTCACAATTGTGTATAGGGCCATAATTGCTGACACAACAGTGGATTCCTCGGGGTTCAACATTTTTCTAACTCCTGAGAGCTAAAATTCAATAGGCGGGGCAAGGTTAGAGTCATGCAATATGAAGGCCTTGCTATGATCTAGCATTGGCTATGTTGTTCGTATCTTGTGGGTAAAGTGTATAACCTCTGTAAAGTATGAAATCTATGCGGATAGATGTGCCCCTGGTTATGGCAAAGCTTAGTGATGTCGCTAAGGCTAGTCTTATGTTTTCAAAACTTCGTTGGGAATGGAAAGTATCCACTTATTTGAAACTTGTTCATGAGCATGTGAATGTTGTTGCTCATGGCTATGGAGATCCATTTGTGATTTATGCTTATATTTACCTACTTGTTACTTTGTATCAAATATCAAATGCTTTTACAACTTTCGATTGCAACCTATTACTCATTATTGCAAATGAAAGCCTGCTTTATGCAAAATGGAAAACTTGGTAGGATAGCCATCACTCTTGACACAGCTTTGCATACTATATAACTTTGCTATAAAGTCTTGTGGAGTGCATTTTTGAACTCACAATTGCTTGTTGAACACTCACTATCAGAGCAAGAAAAAGGAGATCTCTATATCGGTTACTTTCATGCCACAGGTATTGGTGAAGTTGATGTCATTTACTAAGGTTTAACTCTAGTCAGCTGCCTGTGATGAGCCATGGCATGCTTGCTAGAAGTTTTTGCATCATTTATCATTTATTTTGTTGCTATTAACTTGTTATGTGAATTATTTGGGCTGTGGGCACTTTCGCCAAAAGCTTAGTTCTATAAGTCTACGTTTGCATGTGTAACATCCCGATTTCTAGGAAGCCCAAAATTGAGAAGGATTTAAAACTTTTTGCTTGCATAATAATTTTCTTGGTTTTTTAATTAAAGTTCCCTCAAAAAATATTTGGGATAGAATGTTCGATGGGAATAATGCGAATTGAATTAAAAATTGATTTGAAAGAGATGATCCATAAAGTTGCATGAGGGAAATTATAGTACAAACCATGTTAAAAACTCAAAAATAGATTCATAGGGCTAGAAAAAAATTTGAACATTTTTAATCATTTTTCTAAAACTCACCAAGTCAAATAGTGCTTTTTAATTTAAAAATAGTGCATTTTCATGAATTTTCAAGAAAAATCTAAGTCAGGTAAAAATAGAGAAAATTTATATAAGGTTTTGCACTATGTCAAGAGTGTCCCCAAAATGTTTTACAATTTTTAGAGTTGGTTTACTAGATATAGATATTTAAACTTGAACTGTGCACACAAATAAAAAAAAGGAAAACTCATTTATTTAATGTAGGACCGAAATGGCGACAGAGGGGGGGGGGGAGTGAATGTCGCTTTCTAAAAATTAAATTCGCCCCTCAAGTACCCACACTTATACTTCTTCTCCAATAGCTATGGAAGCTATGAAGGTAGAAGATATGCACTTACTGGAAGTCAAGGCAACAAGGAAAAACCAGATCCGGAAAGAAACAGTCAAGAAAAATAAATTCAGAGCAAAACTGACTGCAAGCGGTAGTACCGCTGGGACGAGCGGTAGTACCGCTATTCCGAGCGGTAGTACCTCTTGCCGGAGACGTTCGGACCGTCCGAACGTTTCATCGCTGCCGATCGGACTGGTCCGAACAAGGGCGGTAGTACCGCTGAGCCGAGCGGTAGTACCTCTCCAGGAGCGGTAGTACTGCACGAAGAATTTCAGCAAACAGGATTTTCAGAAATCTGAGAAATTCGCAAGGATTCTTGGATTCTTGGCTTGGAAAGCTTTGAGGATACCTAGGGAACACTCCCAGAACAATAAGCCAAGAGCCAAAATCAAGAATCCACTAGAAAATCAAAAGGATTGCAGATTCATGCCCAAAACTGAAAATATTCAGAGAGCTGTGCAAAAACTCAAATTCCCGTTTCATCTTTGATCATTTGGCTATGAAACTTTGAGGATAGGTTAGCAATAGCCTCTGGACCTCTCATGCCAAGTTTCATGCCATCTTGTGAAGGGAAACGGGATTTGATCAAAACCCTAGAAACTGAAAACTACGAACAGAGGAGCTCAAGAATGAAAAACTGAAATCAAAAGTGGTTTGCTCTTAGGATTGACTAGCCAAATGGCTTTGGGGCATCTCCTAGATCACAGCAACCCATTTTGCTACTCCTCAGCAACCAAGAACTCAAAAACTCAGAAAGCTCAGAAATCCACCAAAAGACGAACGAAGAACAGAGAGCATAAACAGAGAGGAATAAACTTCAGATTTCCATTCATTGAAGCAAAAGGATTACAAGGAGTCCCGATACGCATGGACATTCGGACAGAGGAATGATTACAAGACTCTCAATCCATCTCTTCACTCTCCCTCTCCATCCTCAAGTTCACCAAGAGCTTCACATGCTTCTTGGGAGGAACACACACAGAGAGCTACCACATTGGAGACATCGAAGGAGACACAGAGGGAACACAACTCTGCCTCTACCAACAACTCTCAACCACTAAAGCCTAAAGCCAAAACAAACTCTAAAGCCTATTTTGACTAAAGGAAACCCTAAAAACCCTTCAAGTGTTCAAGTGGGCATGCAGCCCCTCCAACCTATTTATAGCCCATGGCTAACGGGTCTCCATCCCGTTACGCCCGCTAAATCCAACGGAGCCCGCTCCCGCTTGTGCAGCCTTGCGAAATTCCCGTTTCGCCCCTCCTGCACCTTCCGGGAAGCTTCCGCGCTCCTTGTCTCGCACGCCTCGCAACCACCTCGAGTCCACGTCGTCTTCGACACATCCCAACCGTTCTGACCTCAGCGCCACCTGCGCCTAGTCCGGTCCACCGTGTCTCGCCACGACTCCACCCGATGTCTTGCAGCCACACAGACAAGAAACACATCAAATAGCACCGCTCGATACATGAAAGCGTAAATATCATAAACACATCATGCTTACCCATGATGAAGTCTAAACCTGTCGAATCAAAGAAATATGCATCCTAAGCCCAAACGACCAAGTTTGACCAAACCGACCGAGCCCGTTGCACCACGCAACGACATGGTCCAAACCACCCAAACCAAACTCGACTATCCTAAACCCTTGTCAATTACTCATCACTCTCATGGGATCACGACCACATGGTCTCTCATTTAAATCTTTTTCCTGGTCCAATGTCCTGCATTGCAAAGGAAGACGCCATGTCCTGGACTCTCACCGCAACACCGGGCCACCTGTCACGACCTTGTTTGCAGCGCTTGCCCCCAGATGCTGATCACTGCCCGCCATGCTCGCCTCTACCCTCCTACTCCTCTCCATACCCTTCCATCCTTGCAAACCATCATGACCATGGCTTGTCTTCATGTGCATGTCCCAAATGGTGCTCTTGAATGCGCCCAAAGCCATTGCTTGCCACTAGGCATCTCACACCTATAAAAGCCTATCAAAGCCGAGTGTAAGCAATCCACATTGTCCCCTTCTCCTCCCTTTTAGAGCCCAAGTGTCAATTTGGCCATGAAGGCCCTTTCTTCCCCAACTCTGGTCACGACCAAGCCAAGGCCAATCCATGGAGTAAGTGGGTCATTCTTTGATTCATTGCACCCATAGCACCTACGTACTCCCCTAACCTCTTTCCCCTCCTCAGTGTTAACTCCCCTTCACTAGAGCACCACCGCCATGGAAGCTCCCCATCACCACTTTGGGCCATCACCGATGAGCTACCTTGATAAGCCCCC
Source organism: Dendrocalamus latiflorus (assembly GCA_017311315.1). Classification (NCBI taxonomy): domain Eukaryota; kingdom Viridiplantae; phylum Streptophyta; class Magnoliopsida; order Poales; family Poaceae; genus Dendrocalamus; species Dendrocalamus latiflorus. The sequence continues at coordinate 21,368,948 of CM029643.1, read as the reverse complement.
GACCATGCCATCCCCCAAAACGGAACCCCCTCGGTCTCAGTATGCTCATCGCCTCCCAATTTCACTCCTGCACCACCTCTTCCCCTGTTGCCATCTGCCATGAACGCCACCACCACTGCTCCGCTGCCAGCTTTCTCCAACCATGATTACCCATGGCTGAGCCCACACAGAGCTTCCCCATACTCCCCTCTTGCTTCCCTGCACCTTCCCTCCACATGCCTTACCGCTATTTGTCGTCAGCAGCGCTTGCCAGAGATGTGCACTGCTCAGAGTCATCGATAGGCGGACCCCACTAGTTAGTGCTAACCACTTCCTTCCTCTCTCTCTGCTAAGACACTCACCGGTGGGTCCTATGCATCAGTCCTTCTTTCAAAAATTGATTTAACCAGATGAGCTTATGACATGTGGGCCTGACTCTTTAAAACATTTTAAAAAACCTATAAAAATAACAAATATGCCTTCAGTTCAATAGAAATAGACCACCCTAGTTGGAAAGCATAATTCTAGAGTTACGCCATCGGCATCACCCCTATGAAAAGTGCTAGTTTTCAATTTCCAGGGTTTTTCAAACCTAATAAAATTCAAAGTAAGTGATTTTTGTATGTAAAATTTTATCAAGACATGTTCTTTCATATTTTGCCAAAATACTTGAATTTTCTCTGTATTTGAATTTATTTGGCTCTTATTTGCAATATTTGGTGTTTGAAATTTAGATACCAATGTTTCGAAAAACTTCGTCGACAAACCCAAGGAAACCAAGAGTTTAATAAGTAAGCCAAGCACCCTCTTTAATGATGTTGTCACCATAGCAATGATATCCACTAGTTATAAAATATGGAACTTAGTAACTTAAAACGTTGTAGTTGATGCTTAGCCATGCTCATGATGGTACTAGAAGTGCTAGGTTGGAAATGGGTCAAATGGGAGAAACTCAAGAATTGGTATAGAGGAGCTTGCGTTTGATATTTTGGTTGGCAAAGAAAATGGAAAACATATTTTAGACTTGGGCAAGTGGTTGTGGAGATCGGTGCAGTTCGCATGAGAATAGGGTTTGCGGATATCTCGCCCAAGTCACTAAGGACCGATTCATATTATGTCATAGACATAAGTACAGTCGTATAACCATGCATGCCTTTATGGGATCGTCATAGCATAATATGTTACTAGGTCTAGAAACTTCACCACAGGTTGTAGATTGTAGGTGGATTTTTTGGCTATGCGGACATGGTGCAGACCCCCTGTTCGGAGGGACCTTGCCCGTAATGGAAGGTACCCAACACACTGTATGAGTCTTGGGATGCTGGAGGGCACTCCCCATCTTAAGAACATAATCATAGCGTGGTGGTTGTTATTACTGGTAACATAAAAGGTTCGTCATGAACTCCCAAATCGGGTACCAATAGTATTGCACAACATGCATATCATGGTAGGATGTTTATATCATATGAGTAAAGTCTACTTCAAATAGCCATAACTTTTGATCCAGAAGGCTTCTCGGGGCCCGTGAGTACTCGTTGGAAAGCTCTTAGAGTCGACTTTCAGATGTATTTGGTCTCACCTCCAAACTCCGTCTGAGCAGATCAGAAACTGCAAAACAAGTCAAGTCACTTTTTCAGTCCGAGTCAAAGTGGGCCGAGGGCCTTATAACTTAGGCTATTTGGGCCAGTACTGTTCACGTGAACGGTACCACGGCCGCATGAATAGTAATCATGAATAGTACCACATCCCTTTTCATTAGATAAGTGCGGCTTCCCCTTCCCTATTTAAGGAGGTTGCACTACTTTAGTTTTCCTTGGGTTTTTCTTAAGAGATTATTCTGCTTAGCAGTTTTACCGCATGTTCGGTTGAGGAATCCCAACTTGTGAACTTAATCTTTATTCGCAATACAATTTCAGATTGCATCTTGAACTCTCTTGCTTGTGTTCTTGATTTGCTTGCAGGAGATAGCCTTCTTGGCGAGGTCAACCATGTTCGGCACGGTTGATAACCAATGGAGCAGTGGTGTAGTGATAGTGAGGGGTTCGATCTGTTTTGGTCGGAGCCTTTGGATCATCAACGTCGAGTTCTCCACAATTGACTTATCAGTACCTCTCGGAAGATTGGGCCATCGTCATATTAGGTGGTATCAGAGCAACGGTTGCCCGTGAGGTAATTCGTTCCTCTTAGATTAGTTTATGTTCATCGTATCATCCCAAAAACTCCAGAAAATTAGCCAAAAAAATTGTTCGTAGTGTTCTTCCATTGTCCCAACACCCCTTGTGCCGTTGCAATTTTTCTTTTCAGTATTTCTCGTTGAAATTTTGGTAACATTGTTGTGTTCAAGTTGCTGATTGCTACTTTAGTTAGAGTCTAGTTCATCATTGCCTAGTTGCATCTCGTGTTCCTTTGCGTAGCTTCGTCGTTGTGTGTTCTTGTTCCTTCCACCGTCGCCATTCCATCCGCTGCCCCCCAGGCGTTGCCATCCCCTGCTGCGCCTCTCGCTGGTCCCGTCCTTGTGTAACAAAAAAATTAGGGTTTCGGACTCAAAAAAAGAGTTGATCTCGGTTGTTTAGGAAAAAACTGAGAAAAAAAGAAGAAAAAAAGAGAAAAAAAACCAAAGAGTGTCCCCTCTGTCCGAAATTTGAAAAGTTATCAAACCTTTTCCAAATCCAGTGAAATTTGGTAGAGTCCTTCTTGATACATCCATAAGCCTCCAAAAAAAATTGAGCAAATTTAGCCACGGGATCAAAAGTTATAGAAGTTCCAATTGAGGCTGAAACGAATTCGAGTCCGATTCTGACACACCTTCAGTAAAACGGGCATAACTATTGCATACGGTGTCCATTTTCAACGTTCTTGTGCTCGTTGGAAAGCTAACGATGAGCCCGATTAAAAAAACTGCTTACACCAGTCGCCCTCCAATACCCTAAAAACCGGCCATCTTTAGCCCTGAAATCGCATCGCAATATTTTGGTTTTCTGTCTTTGGTGATTTATTTGGTCTTCCCTTCGGAATTTGGGTTTTGCCCAGTTGGGAAAGTTGTAGATATCATCAAAATCTTTCAAACGAGTATATATAAGCCATATAAAACTATGCCTTTTCATCGTTTGAGACTAGCTGTTGTATCTGCTCAATCTAGAGGGTTGTTCGCGTTTTATCGATATCGCTTTTTTTTTGCTCTACATGCGCGAATAATCTTGTGCCCTTAGAAAGAAGTTTGAGTAGTGGGCTAGCGCCTCTCCTAGTACTTATTGTGAGGTTCTCCTTTGCTTACATCAAGTCACATTGATCATTGCGTGTGCATACATACACTTCCTTGCATAGGGCTTGATTGGCTAGCTGTGATTAGGCTAGGATAAGCAACCTTTCACGAGTATTTTGAACAATCTTTCAACTTGCATTTACTGAACTGATTATTGCTTATCCTTTTGCTATCATATTGTGCCTTCTTGCAATCGTACCCACGCTCAACACAGTGTCATGAACCAGCCACCGGTTGTACCACCTGCTGCATTGGTAAGAACACTTGTAAGAGTGTGGTAAGACGCTTGAGAATGTGTTATTCCACTTCCCACCACCTAGTAGTTGATAGGGATAATATCTTTGTGTTGTCTTTTGTTTGCTACTAACCATGGCAGGTGAGACGTCTGATGCGTAAGAGTGTGTTTTAAAGGGAGAGCTCATGACGCTCTTGGATGAACAACGCACTACCATTAATGAGAACATCGATAGGAAGCTTCAAACTTCGACGGACACATTGCAGCGCTCCATCAGTTCCATCAATGAGAGTATTGCATCACTCAGTACACGCCTTGAAAGAATGGTGAATCGACCGCCAAACAATGGACGCGGGTATGATCACTATGCAGGCCAAGATCTTGAGGAGGGAGATGATAATGAGAGACAAAACCGTGACCCCAGCGCTGCATTTGCTGCCTAAGATGCACTCCCATGACACCACCCTCATCAGAACCGTCATGGTATGGGAGGTAATAATTTTCAGCACCACAATGCTCGTGTTCATGATGACCCATTTGCTAAAGTCAAATTTACCATACCATCTTTTGCGGGTACTTATGATGCTGAAACTTATCTAGATTGGGAGTTGACAGTTGAACAAAAATTTAATACCCATCTAGTTCCTGAAGTGCATAGAGTCAGACAAGCCACTAGTGAATTTAAAGATTTTGCTATCATTTGGTGGACTCAAGTAGTTAATTCTGGCTTAACACCTGATACATGGGATAGATTGAAGGTAGCTAAGCGTGCTAGATTTGTTCCTCCTGCTTTTAAACGTGAAATGCGTAAGAAATTGCAGCGCTTAGACCAAGGTAATAGATCTGTCAAGAAATATTATCAAGAACTGCAAATAGGCATGCTGCGTTGTAATGTTGTAGAGGATAAGGAGGATAAGATGGCTCGTTTTTATGGGAGATTAAGGCATGAAATTCAGGACATAATTGATTACAAAGAGTATAATGATATCAATAGATTGTTCTAGCTTGCTTGTTTGGCAGAAAAGGAATTGCAGGGTAGGCAACAAAGAACAAGGAGCAACTTTGGAAGTACGTCTACATCAAGATCGACACCGGGGCAAGCCAAGACAGCCCCACCTCCTGTTTTTCGAGCTACTGCCCCCGCTGTGAGTAGGGCGCGTTCAGCAGCACCGTCGCCACCATCACGCGCACCCGAGACGAGCAAATCTACTAGTGTGCAAGCACCAGCAAAGAGCTCTTCATCGGTTGCTTCCACGGGCCGTACGACAGGCATTGTGTGCCACCATTGTAAAAGGATGGGCCACGTCATGAGAGATTGCCCAAGTCAGCGGGCGTACATTGCGACAAAAGATGGTGGTTATGTAAGTGCTAGTGATGTTGAGGATGAATATGCTCTTGCAGCTAACCTTGCAGGTAATGGTGATGATCATGAGACAGATAGCGATGGTGAGGAAATTTTAGGTGCCACTGCTAGCGCGAATTATAGAACCATAATTATGCAACGAGTATTGAGCACTCAAAGAGAGCAAGAGGAGAAGCTACAACGTCATAATCTGTTTCAGATGTTCCTCATCATCATGGATTGTCGTGTTCGTGTTATAATTGATGGCGGGAGCTGCAATAACTTGGTGGATTCGGGATTGGTCAAGAAGCTTGGCTTGACCACACGTGCGCATCTTCACCCATACCACATTCAATGGTTCAACAACAGCGGTAAGGTGAAGGTAACACAATCTGCAAGAGTGCATTTTTCCATTGGTTCCTATCATGATGTTGCTGATTTTGACGTAGTACCTATGCAAGCCTGCTCACTTTTATTAGGTCGTCCATGGGAATTTGATACCAATGCAACTCATCATGGTAGAAGTAATAAGTACTCTCTTATGCACAAAGGAAAGAAAATAACTTTGCTACCTTTGACACCTACTGAAATTGCTAATTGTGATAAAGAGCTAGCTGAAAATAAGAAGAAAGAACTTGAACATGAATTTGAGAATCAGCAAATAGTGAAGAATGTTTTCCCACCTAAGGAAGAGAGGTTGGCACCTAGTTCTAGGGCCGAGGGAATTAAATTAAAGGGTTGTGTCATGCTTGCAACCAAATCTGATCTTACTGAAATTTGTCATGATGATATGCCATGCTATGCTTTGATATGCAAAGATGCCTTATTTTCACTTGATGATGTATCTAGCTCTTTGCCGTCTGCTGTCACTAACCTTTTGTAGGAATATAAGGATGTGTTTCCAGCTGAGATACCCCTGGGGCTGCCGCCTATTAGAGGGATTGAACACCAAATTGACTTAATTTCAGGAGTGACTTTGCCAAACCATCCGGCATATAGGACCAATCCAGAGGAGACTAAGGAAATTCAGCAACAAGTCCAAGATCTTTTGGACCGAGGGTACGTACGAGAAAGCCTTAATCCTTGTGCTGTTCCTGTTCTTTTGGTTCCTAAGAAAGATGGTAGTTGGCGTATGTGTGTTGATTGTAGAGCCATTAATAATATCACAATACGATATCGTCATCCTATTTCTAGGTTAGACGACATGCTGGATGAGTTGAGTGGTTCTATTCTTTTCACAAAGATAGACTTGCGTAGTGGGTACCACCAGATTAGAATGAAATTGGGCAATGAATGGAAAACATCATTTAAAACTAATTTCAGACTATATGAGTGGTTAGTGATGCCTTTTGGTTTAACTAATGCACCTAGCGATTCCATGCGATTGATGAACGAAGTTTTGCGTGCTTTCATTGGAAAATTTGTAGTGGTTTATTTTGATGATATTTTAATCTATAGCAAGTCATAGGAAGAACACCTGGATCATTTATGTGCTGTTTTTAATGCTTTGAGAGATGCACGTTTGTTTGGTAATCTTGAGAAGTGCACCTTTTGCACGGATCGAGTCTCTTTTCTTGGCTATGTTGTTACTCCATAGGGCATTGAGGTTGATCAAGCCAAGATCATCGCTATCCAAAGTTGGCCGCCTCCTAAAATGGTCACACAAGTGCGGAGTTTTCTCAGGCTTGCTGGTTTCTATCGGCGTTTTGTTCGGGATTTCAGCACCCTCGCTGCACCACTGAATGAGCTTACAAAGAAGGGTGTTCCTTTTACTTGGGCCACCAAACATCAACAAGCTTTCAATACTCTCAAAGATAAGTTAACTCATGCCCCTTTGCTTCAACTTCCTGATTTCAGCAAGACTTTTGAATTAGAATGTGATGTGTTGTAGGGGTGGCCCCCACCTAAACCCAGCAGGCCTGTTAGAAGGTTATAGGGCCCAAAATGGGACATGTGTAATGGCTTAAATACCCCTGACAGGGAGGTATCGATGTAAGGGCACAATTGTAAAAGCACAACCCATATGAATATATATATAAGGGAAGGCTAGGAGAGAGGGGATCACTCTCTCCCAACTCTCCACTACCACATCTCTCTCTGTTTGGTCTGTAACCATAACAGTTGGCGCCGTCCGTGGGGAGGACAGGAGCAAGCCTGAAATCCGAAGAAGGATGGCATCGAAAAAAGCTTCGTCGACGGCGGCGAAGGTAAAGAAGGCGGCTGGGTCGGAGCGTCGCGTGGGTACCAGGGCTTTGGCGTCGGCTGTCGCAGGCGCGAGTGACGGCGCGGGCGCGGTGGTCGCGGACGTTGACGCTCGCACTACGACGACCAACCCCGCCACTGCCGCTACAACGACCAACCCCGCCGCCGCTACAACGACCAACCCCGCCGACGCGACAGCGACCAACCCCGCCACCGCCGCTACAACGACCGACCCCGCCGACGCGACAGCGACCAACCCCGCCACCCTCGCCGCAACGCTCGCCGATAGCGCGGACCGGGCGGTTGGAGATAGCCACAACGGAGCGACCGGCAGCTCGGGAGCTCACGAGGCGATCGTACCCGTGCCGACCCGTCCCGCACCAGCGGTGGAAAGCGCCCTGCTGGCGGCCCTCAACGCGTTCCAGCGGGAGCTAGGGGATCTTCGCGGGGCTTTCCGAGACATGCAAGAGGCTCGGAGCCAGCAAGCCGCGCCAGTGGTCGCGCCAGAGCTTGCACCGGAAAGGCCAGACAGCCGCGACGCCCCCACATCCAACCGCATGCCGCTGCGACGCATCGATCCGGAGTCCCCGCTTTCAGCAGGACTACAGCAGGCGGCGTGGCCCGAAGACTTCAAATTCCCCAGTGTCATCGAGCCTTACAAAGGCGAGACGAACCCCCGCGAGTTCGTGCGCGTGTACGAAACCGCAATCGAGGCCGCGGGGGGACACGACACCACAAAGGCGAAGGGGCTCCCCCTCGCACTGCAAGGAGTGGCGCTTTCCTGGTTTTTTACCATAGAGCCAAACTCCATCTACGCGTGGGAGCAGATCCGCGACCGCCTTCACAACAACTTTCAAGGAAACTATGTTGAGCGGGTCGGCGCGGACCAGCTCTTCGCCGTAAAGCAGAAACGCTCGGAGAAGCTCCGGGACTACTCCAAGCGCTTTGCGAAGGTGCGCTGCCAAGTCAAAGACATTAATGAGACAACCGTCATCAACGCGGCCATACAGGGCCTTCGTCCGGGCCCCATGGCCGAATACAACGCGCGGAAGCCTATCAAGACAGTCGCCAAGCTCTTCGACAGAATGGAGGAGTATGCGCGGGCAGAGGAGGAGGCGCGGAGACGTAGCGCCACCGCCCCCGACCTCGCCCAAGCAGAGCGCTTGCCACACGAGGGGGGGCGAGTGATGGTTCCTCGAAGCAGGGCCGCAGACGAGAACCCCGGAGAGACACTCCCGGCGGTAGCGATACCGAGGGCAGGAAGGCTCTTCAAGGGGCAGGCGCAAGCCCCGACGTCGCCAGCGTAGGCCACAAAAGGTCCGCCATGTCCTCGGCATCGAGAATGCCCCTCGAGGACCTGCCCCCACCTCGCGGGGAGGGGGCCGGGGATGGGAAGGCGGACCAGATCGTGACGGGCAACCCCGCGCGGAACAAGAAGTTCTAGATTACGGCAAGTGGTGTGAGGTGCACGGTTACGACGACCACAACACGAAGACGTGCGTCGAAGTCATGGAGTTGCGACGGATGACGGCCGGAGCTCGGGCCGCATCCGGGGAAGGCACGTGGTACCGCTGCATCAGCGTCATCACCGGAGGGTCCCTATCGTGGGCCCTCTTGGAGCAGCCGCAACCGTGGGTGCCGCCCCGCGACATTACGTTCACCCTGGATGACGCCAGGGGTGTGGAGTTCCCTCACCAAGACCCTTTAGTCATTCAGGCTCACATCGCAGGCCATGACGTCAGGCGCATCCTCGTCGACGGGGGGAGCTCTGCGAACATTCTGTTCGCGGGGGCCCTCGATCGTATGGGAATCCCCCGAAGCCACTTAGAGCAGTCAGGAGCTCCACTTCAAGGCTTCGGAGGCCAACCGCTGGAGGCCATAGGACACGTGTCCCTTCCAGTTACATTCCGCCAGGAGGGTAACACCCGAAGCGCGCACGTATTCTTAGATGTCGTAGACATCCCGCACCCCTACAACCTCATATTGGGATGGCCCGCCATCAACTCCCTCGAGGCGATCCCGCACCACGCCTTCTTTTGTATGAAGCTCTCAGGCCCGGAGGGCATGATCACTGTCTTCGGCGACTAGGACCTCGCCAGACGCGTCGAAGTCAGCAGCCGGGATTTACACCGGCCAGTGCGCGTCCTCCCAGGCATGCTCAGCGATACGCTCTCCGCTCCGGGATGGACACCTAAGCCTCGGCCCGAGGGTGGAGTCAAAAAGGTTCCGCTCCAGGCGGAGGGGCAGTTTGTGTCCATTGGCGAGGGGCTCCCTACGGAGGTCGAGCGAGACCTACTCCAAGTGCTTTAGAACAACGCTGACATTTTTGCTTGGTCACCAGAGGACATTAAGGGCGTAGACTGCGCAGTAATCGAGCATCGCTTGGCGGTCCGCCCTGACGCCAAGCCGGTCAAGCAAAAGCTTCGTCGCATGTCCATGGATCGGCAGCAGGCGGCCAAGGTGGAGGTGGCGAAGCTTCTCCGGGCCAGGGTCATTCGCGAGGTCCACCACCCAGAGTGGCTCGCCAACCCGGTATTGGTCAAAAAGGCCAGCGGGGCCTGGCGTATGTGCATTGACTTCACGGCACTCATCAAGGCGTGCCCAAAGGACAATTACCCCTTGCCACACATCGATCAACTGGTCGACGCTACCGCCGGGTGCGAGCTAATGAGTTTCCTGGACGCCTACTCTGGCTACCACCAGGTATACATGGCCGAAGATGACGAGGACAAGACTAGTTTCATCACACCGATTGGGAGTTTCTGCTTCGTCAGGATGCCCTTCGGCTTGAAGAACGCAGGCGCTACCTTCACCCGCCTCGTCGCACTTGCCCTAGCCGCCCAGCTCGGGAGGAACATGGAAGCCTACGTCGATGACGTGGTAGTCAAAACCCGGCAGCTCGCTTCGCACGACCGGGACCTCCAGGAGACCTTCGACAACCTCAGGAAGGCCGGCATCAAGCTCAACCCCGACAAATGCGTCTTTGGCGTGCAGGCGGGCAAACTACTGGGCTTCCTTGTGTCCGGACGAGGCATCCAGGCGAATCCCGATAAGGTTGAGGCCATCATGGGCATGGAGCCGCCCAAAACGACGAGGGAGGTCCAGAGGCTGACGGGCCGCATGGCAGCCCTAAGCCGCTTCCTATCTAGGGCGGCAGAGCGGGGTCTGTCATTCTTTAAGACACTCTGCGGGTGCGACGGATTTCGTTGGGATAGCGACTGTGCGGAGGCCTTCAACGAGCTCAAGAAGCACCTGGCGAGCCTCCCCACTCTGGTCGCCCCAACACCAGAGGCTCCCCTCTTGCTCTATCTGGCCGCGTCGGTTACAGCGGTCAGTGCCGTCCTCGTCCTAGAGGAAGGCGCCGTGCAGCGGCCCGTATACTTTGTCTCTGAAGCCCTCCAAGGCGCCAAGACGAGATATACGGAGCTTGAAAAGCTCGCTTACGCGTTGGTCATGGCCTCCAGAAAGCTTCGACATTATTTTTTGGCCCACCCAATCACAGTGCCTTCCTCGTTCCCCCTGGCGGAGATGTTACACAATAAGGAATCTACGGGGCGCATCGGCAAGTCGGCTGTCGAGCTCGCCCCGTTCTCCCTGACATACACCTCGCGGACGGCAATCAAATCTCAAGTTCTCGCCGACTTCCTCGCAGAATGGACTCCGCCGGCTCAGCCCGCCCAGAAGCACGACGACCCAGTACGGACGCTCACCATCGACGGCGCCTACGGCGTCGCGGGCACGGGCGCGGGCGTAGGCGCCGTGATTGTTACGCCCGAGGGGCAGCGCCTGTTATACTCGGCGCGCCTTGCGTTTCCGGCCACCAATAACACAGCTGAGTATGAAGCGCTACTCTTTGGCCTGACGAAGCTCAAGGCAATTGGTGCGCGGCGCGTGCTCGTCCGCACGGACTCGCGTTTGGTGGCAGGCCACGTAGACAAGTCATATCAAGCCAAGGACCCCGAGCTGGCCAAATACCTCGCGGCCGTAAGAGCGAGGGAAAGGTATTTCTTGGGCGTACGGTCAAGGCCATCCCTCGCGCGGAAAATGAGCAGGCTGACGCCCTCGCAAAGGCGGCCAGCCAACAACTGCCACCCCCTGACGGGGCGTTTTATGAAGTGTTACCGCAGGCGGCCATCGCGCAGGACAACCGGGACGCGGCCCTCGTTCACCACATCGTCCAGCAGGGCGATTGGCGAGAGCCTATCTTCAATTTCCTGCAGTGTATTGCCGAGCCGGAGGACCCCGCCGAGCTCCGGCGTCTACAACACCGTGCCAGATCCTTCCAGGTGTTTGAAGGGACACTCTACAAAAAGGGAGTCTGCGCACCGCTCCTGCGTTGCCTCTCGCACGAAGAAGGGGAAAAGCTCCTTGCGGAGATCCACGCGGGGGTATGTGGGTCTCACCTCGCGCCAAGGTCTTTGGTCAGCAAGGCATTCAGACAAGGCTTTTACTGGCTGACTGCCATCACTGACGCCCAGGACCTCGTGCGTCGGTGTCAGGGGTGCCAATGGATGGGACGTATCATCCATAGGCCCCCGACGAACCTCAACCCTATTCCCCCGGTGTGGCCGCTGGCATGCTGGGGCGTCGACATAGTGGTAGTTGCGCTGGAATGTTTTTTCCAGGTGGCCGGAGGCGGTAGCTCTGGCCAAAATAACCTCGGTGGCCATGCAGCGCTTCCTCTAGTAGAACATTATATGTCGCTTCGGCGTGCCAGGGAGCTCACCATCGACAACGGCCTGCAATTCGACGCCACCCTATTCAAAGAATTCTGTTACAGTATGGGCATCACGCTTCTGTTCGCCTTGGTCGGGCACCCTCAGTCCAACGGAGCAGTCGAGAGGGCGAATGGCGCCATCTCTATCGTCGTCAAAAAGCGCCTGGTAGGGTTGCCAAAGGGCAAATGGCCGAGCGAGCTTCACAGTGTCCTCTGGTCCCTTCGCACAACGGTAACACGCCCGACGGGGTTCATGCCTTTCAAGCTCCTTTTTGGTGATGAGGTAGTGACGCCTAAGGAAATCAAGGCTGGCTCGCGGAGGGTCCTCGTCCAAGCGCCCGACGAGGAGCGTGCGTGTCCTTGGACCTCCTCGATGGAGCGCGGGCGAGCGCAGCCCAACATGTCGAAAAATACGCGCGGCAGATAGTGCGTACTCAAGACCGGTCACTATATCCGCGAGGGTTCAAGCCTGGGGATCTCGTCCATAGAGTGGCGCTCCATGCGAAGACCGTTGGCAAGCTGGAGTCCAAGTAGGAAGGTCCATACATCGTGGCGGAAGCATTACAGAAGGGAGCATACCGCCTCGCCACACTCGAGGGGCAAACTCTCCGCCACACATGGAACGCGGATAAGTTGCGGCGATATTACGCCTAGAAGCAGGACGAAAAGTATAATGGCATCAGCCCCTCCTTGTACGATGCTCACCCACACAAACGGGAGTTCAATAAAACTGGCTGTTCGCAGAAAGTACCATGTTGTCTGGCCACAATGTGCAGAAGATCACCCCCACGCCAGTCTACGGACTCTAAATGAAGTTGTAGCGTCGAGGTCCGCCTCCGCACGCGCCAGTCTACGGACTCTAAATGAAGTCGTAGCGTCGAGGTCCGCCTCCGCACGCGCCAGTCTACGGACTCTAAATGAAGTCGGAGCGTCGAGGTCCGCCTCCGCACGCGCCAGTCTACGGACTCTAAATGAAGTCGCAGCGTCGAGGTCCGCCTCCGCACGCGCCAGTCTACGGACTCTAAATGAAGTCGCAGCGTCGAGGTCCGCCTCCGCACGCGCCAGTCTACGGACTCTAAATGAAGTCGCAGCGTCGAGGTCCGCCTCCGCACGCGCCAGTCTATGGACTCTAAATGAAGTCGCAGCGTCGAGGTCCGCCTCCGCACGCGCTAGTCTACGGACTCTAAATTAAGTCGCAGCGTCGAGGTCCGCCTCCGCACTCGCCAGTCTACGGACTCTAAATAAGACGCAGCAGGGGGACGCCCTTGCGCGCACTCTCCGGAGCATAAACAAGATGCAGAACGCGTGCTACTTCGGTTTACTGCAAAAAATGTCGGGGTTACATGACCACAAAAACAGGAGCGCGCAGTACACCATTCCCCTAACCAACCGCTCATCCTTCGTGCGGTGCCGAGGGGCCCGCGCCGCCATTGGGGCGCCGAGGAACTCCTTCGAGCCAGCGGAGGAGGTCCCCACCCCCATGCAGCATTTGTTGCACTGCAACCCTGGCCGCGTCCTCCCCGACATAGCCCCAGATCCGTCGGTGAAAGTTTCGGAGGCCAGGCTCGATGAAGCGAATAGCGTCCGACATCGCCTCCGGCCGGGCAGGGAGATCCAGGTGAGGGTTCGCCAGCTCATGGACATGTCTACACCCATGCGTGTGGAGCATGGCGAGGGCGAGGCATGCGCCGAGGAAGCTGCAATGCTCGCTGAAGGTGCTAGTGCTGCGGAGAGCAACGCCGGCCCCTTCCTCGACCAGCCCGAGCGTCTCCACCAAGTCCTTCAGCCCGTGAGTAGCGTCCGGCACGTCGACGCACAGATCCCGCAGGGCCCGGTTCAGAGACTCCATCGCCCTCCACGCCGACATGGACGCATTGTCCAAGGCGCGGTCCTTCTTCGCAAGAGACTCCACCAGCTGGGCCTTCTCCTCCTTTAGAGCGGTGATCTGCTGCAGAAAGGAGGTACGTTCCTCCGCCGCGGCGCGCTGGACTTCCTCGGTCCTGTGTTGCGCGGCCGCCAGGGCGCCCTCCAGCACGTGAAGCTGTTTGTCTTTCGTGGCGTGAGCGTCATCCGCAGCACGAAGACCGACCTCCAGGGCTCTCCGCTCCCGAATACGGGCCTCATCCAGCGCTTGGCTGAGGGCAAGCGTCTGGGAATAGCAATAAGAGTCAGCAGGTGCTCGGTAGTACTCTAGCAACCGCGAGCGCACATACTTACCCTTATCTCCGAGGCCTGCACGCGAGCACCAGGAGGTCTCCCTCGCACGACGACAACATCTGCCGATCCAAGCCGCCGCGGGCGGCTCCGCAGCTACGTTAAAAGCGCGAAGTGTCTCCAGGCGCGGGAGGAAGTCGGAGAGAACAAGCTCCGCCCCCGCCGCGTCAGGGGCTGCGAAGACATCGGCCACTTCAACGGTGGCAGACGCCTGCAGGGCACCCTGCACAGGGCCCGGGACGTCGCGCACACCCCCGTTGCTCGATCCTTCACGTCCGGGAGACTTCGTCTTGCCTGATGTCGACGGAATGAGTGAGCAAATCGGAGAGAGTTTCGCGAAGTCGTGCGAGGAAAGGGAGCTGCGCCTACCTCCTGCGCCCTCCGCCGCGACGGAAGGGGGTACCCGTTCAACCGCCGGCAGGGGGGCGGGTGCCTCGGTGGGCGGTCGAGAAGACCCTTCGGCCGCGTCGAGCACTACAACTCCAAGCACAGGGCTGACGACGACGTACCGCCCCCTCGGAGGCGAGGGAGACTGGACTCGAGGACGTTTCGCCTGTGGCGCTGCAGGCGATTCTTCCGCGTCGCTAGCTGTCACAGCTCCTGTCGCGCCTTCAGTCCCTACCGCCCCGGGCGCGTCCTTTGCAGCCGCCGTGGGTGGCAAAGCACCGCCGGCCGCAGCACTCTTGCCAGGAGCGGCGTCCCCCCCGGGTTAGCAGGTTCCGCCCCAGCGAAGGCCGTGCCTATGGCCTCGACAGCGTCGACGGATGGTGCCGCCAATGGGCTCGAGACGACGCGCCCACCCGAACTGGTCCGGCCAGTCTCAACGCAGGTCGCACGTCCTGTCCCAGCGGCGCCAGCCGCCGAGGTGGCTGGCGGGCTAGGTACGGCAACCTCGGAGCAGGCCCGGCGCCGCGAAGGCAATACCCCCGCTTGGCTACCACCGCCACGATGGTCCGGAATCCCTGCAGGAGCCTCCGCCGGCACCGCGCGCTCGGGCACAGCAATGCCCAGAACCTCGCACGTGCGATTTATCCGCCCCTGGTTCGCCGTTTTGGTCGCGGCTTCATGCAGCTTGTGCTCCTTGAGTGTGTACGGGCCCAGGAATGCCGCAACCGCGCGCTCCGCATCTTCTAGCCGGGCCACTGCACAAAAGACAAGTCTTATCAGGCGGGGACTACGCAGACAAATGGATGCGTACCAACGCACTGCACGACTTACAAGGAGTGGAAGGCGGAAGCAGGCAAGACAGTGGCGGGCGAACCCCGTCCTGTCGGTCGTCGCCCCGTCGTGTGTACTTCCACCGGGAGGAGAGGGGCGCCACCCCGTACATCGTAAACTCTTCGGCCAAGTCGCGCATACTTAGCCGGCACGCAACGCCAGCAAGCCTCATAGCCTCCGTGCGTCGTCAGCCTCCGGCTTCACACTTGGCGAGATATTGAACGAGATTGGCCCACCTCGGCACAGCAGGCCGCTCGCGCTGGTCACGATGTAATAAGACCACCGCCGCGTCCAGCCGGACTCCCACCTCCCCAAGGTGGCCGACGCAGGGAATAGCGTCGTGCAGGACGCTCGCAGCACGAAGTCCACACCGCCAAAGTTGGATACAGCCCCCTCCCCGACTTTCTTGGGTCGGCAGCATGCGTCGTGCAGGGTGACGAACAGGCTCGCGTTGGGACGCCGGCCTTCTGTCCATGCCGCCCACGCAAAGACAGCCAAACGGACTATGGCGTTTGGCGTCAGCTGTGCTAATTCCAACTCGTAGGCCCGCAGGACTTCACCCACAAACATTGTTGAGGGCATTCGAAGGCCGGTGTCGAAAAACGCGACAAAAACGATCGCCTCCATCTCCCGGGGCCTCGGCTCTGTCTCGTCGCGACGGGGTAGGCGAGCCCCATCACGCTCCTCGATCTTCCCTTCCCGTACAAGCCGCTGCAGCGTCTCTTCGGTTACGCGACTCCTCCCCAGCACACGGGAGCAGCGGCCCCCCGAGTGTTCCATGGCGTCCCACCGCCTGTCGGCACGTGAACGCCCCCGCAGCACCAGCTCGTACTCCTCTGAAGGGACAGACAACTCGTCCCGGCTAGGTAAGGAGCCGCCGCCGGGATGGTGGGAGATATCATCTTGGCCGGCCATTGTCCTTTGCGATCAGGGCTCTTCGTACTATCCTTGAGCAGTGGTACGGGTATTTATACCCTCTACCAACCAAAACTAGCCGTTTGGAACAAATTCCAGAAAAATTCAGGGTGAGCGGTACTACCGCCGTTATAGGGCCAGTACTACCGCACCTATTTCTGGCGCGGCAGAACGGCTATGTCAGAGCTCTGCAGTGACCGTTGGAATGTCAGCGCGGTACTACCGCCGTTGAAAACACTGGTACTACCGCTCGCCGGTAGTTCAGTAAAGTCGGCGCGGTACTACTGCTTGAGCCGAACTTCCAAAAGTCCCAAATTTGGCGCTCTCTGGAAAAAAGGCTCCGCTCTGCCTCCGGAGCTTCTGGGCTCCAGAAGTACCCCTCTGAATAGCGGAACTACCGCACCTTACGGTAGTTCTGGCGTTGAAATCACCGGTACTTCCGCTTCGTGAAATCTCATATTTCATCCAGAGGTGCTCTCTAGGAAAAAGGTTCCGCTCATCCTCCAGAGCTTCCGGGCTCCGGAAGTACCGCTCCAAAATGCGGAACTACTACATCCTGCGATAGTTCCGGCGTTGAAAGCACCGGTACTTCCGATCCCACAAAGACTCGGGTACACCCGGAGGGTGCTCTCTGGAAAAAAAGGCTCCGCTCGGCTTTCGAAGCTTCCGGTCGTCGGTAGTTTCGATTTTACCAGCGGAACTATCGCCCTACGGTTGTTTCGACGTTGTAACCTGCGGTACTACCGCTCTTCTAGACATAGCACAATTTTGGTTTTAAATCTAATTTTTGATGAATGCAAGCTTCTAATTTGATCCAAATGGCACATATAATTTGCTACAAAGCTACTTGCCATGATCCCTCTTTATGGTACGATTATTTATCGTATAATCCGGTCTTTCACCTTTTCTCCTTAAGACCGGTAAAAATAAAAGGGATCCTATTCTAAGTTTACCTTTGCCTTGAGCCATTTTTGGGTCTTCACATTTATCCTTTGGCTTGCATCTTGTCACCATCATATGGACTTAGTCTTTAGATACTCATCAAACATGTTAGTCCCATATTCACATAAATTCATTAATTATC
Source organism: Dendrocalamus latiflorus (assembly GCA_017311315.1). NCBI lineage: Eukaryota > Viridiplantae > Streptophyta > Magnoliopsida > Poales > Poaceae > Dendrocalamus > Dendrocalamus latiflorus. The sequence goes on along the minus strand of CM029643.1, from coordinate 21,351,780 downwards.
AAAACCATTTTTAGGGGCCTAGATGCTTTCAATTGATCAATTTGATTACCTTAATACTGAACATGACAAACTGCATGCTTGCTTTGCACTTGGTACAACTGTTCATATTTATGTTCTTAATGATTTGCTAGTTACCAAGAAGAATTTGAAAAAGAATAATTCTTGCAATAAATTTTCATTTTGGCATTTGGGGAATTATTTCCATTTAAAATCCAAGAGAGGGGAAACTCCCCCCTAAACATGTGCATATATATGAAGAGGATAAAAAATTATCACATGTGAGACAAGATGCACATGACAAAGAGATATCATATTATGGAAATAAATGGTCATTAAGCAATAAAAATATGATGAGCATCCATAAAGTTATGACAACCAAGCATCCAAAAGATAAACAAAGCATAATATCATTATGTCATTACATCCAAAAGCATTCAAGGATAAATAGTTCATTACATCACAAAGCAAAACATAAATAGATAGATATGAAGTAAAAGCCTTCCTAAGCCCAACTATCCACTCTTCTCCCCCTTTGGCATCAAGTACCAAAAAGAATCACTCCTGAGGTCTGGGAGGAGAAGGGTCGCGACGGCGGCATCGAGTGTAGCGTTGAGGCGTCATAGGAGGCTGGGACAAAGACTGCTCTAAGGCTGCAACTCTGTCGTCCAGTGAAGTCATCCTGCCGTCCAGAGTGTCCAACCTCCCATCAACAGTATCCATCTTGGAGTTTAGGGTGGAGAAACCCTGACGGATGGGCGAGTAGACCTGAAAGAGGGAAGGCAGGCCTGCCTCCTCGGGCTGCGCTGATGCTCCTACACCTGCAGCTGCTGCTGCGGCTGCTGCTGCTGATGATCCTGCAGCTGCCAGATCTGCCTGTCGTGCTCTAGCAGCGGTAGGAATAGGAGGCTCAGGTCTAGGCTTGTACGGCTTATGCATGCCACCACATCCTCCCCGGAACTCAAACTTGGTCTTGATTAATGCCATTATGTATGGCACATAGTTGATGTGCTTAATCCGATCATTCTTGGAAGAGGCTATCTCCCTAATGATCACATCAACCACATCGAACTTCTGCCCCTTCATGATGTAGTCTATAAGGTTCCAGGCATGTCCTCTAATAGCATCAAAATTCCCACTCTTTGGGAAGATGGTATGGTTAATAATCTTATTAACCAGACTGGGAATGGGGAGCAGACCGACCAGTTTCCCTGGTATGAACCTCTCGGCAGTGTTATAGTAGACCGCCATGTTAGGAATATCAAGGGCAAGTTTGTCATAGACCTTCTCATAAGCACTTAATTCTGCCCTTAAAGCCAGCTCAAAATCATGCTTTGTTGCCTCCAGCTTCGTGCAAACTGTCATCCATGTAAGCTGCTGAAAGTCGGGCGTGATGTATACAGTGGCATAAAACTGACGGATGAGCTCCTCATTATAATCACATGGTAATGCCATAAGCTGATGTAATCCTGCCTGCTGAAATAGTCTATAAGTGCCATTATATTTGTCGATGGAATCCAGGTGATCCCAGTCGACGTACTTGTGGTCAGCAAATAATCTGCTCTTCCCATATAGCTGATCAAATATCTGCTCCTGGAATCTGGTGTGAAACTTCGGGTTGACTAAGTTGCAGGGGAGATCAAACTGATTTCTGTGTCTTAGCCTTGCAAACTCATCGGTAGTGATTTTCTTGAGGTCGATTTCGGGGTTCTCCCTTTCTGTCAAATCCTCCTCAGATGCTTCCATTGGGGAGCTCACTGCTTGTTCAGACTCTGTCTCGGAGTCTGACTCAGATGCTGGGGCCTTCCCCTTGTCTTGAGCAGCCTTTTTGTGCTGCCTCAGGGGATGGGAGAGCTGGGGCGCCAGAAAAATCCCCAGAAACAGAAGAATACATTCTCCTGCCCGCGGCCCTTGTTCTAGGCATCTAAGAACAAGGAGAAACTATATTAGGATCAAGGCAGAAAGGAGCAACTTAGATTGAAAAATAATAGAATGAAGTTGCTGTGCTGTCAGGAAAATCGGAAGTACCGCCATTCTGGGCCGGTAGTACCGCACTGCGGTACTACCGCGCCAGTCGAGCGGTAGTTTCGCTCCCCCTGACTGATTCTAGGTTTTTGAAAATGTGCACAGATTTTTAGTGTTTTCTTGGATTGAATCCATGGAATGGGTGTGCAAACACCATTAAACACCAAATCTACTCATTTGCCCTAGATTCATTGCGCAAAATCATCTACATTTTAATCCAATCTAAAACTTGACCTAGGGTTCAAAAGGAGATCAAAAAGAGAGTTTCGATCCGAGATACCTTGAGGATCGGAGGAGTTGAACCCTTTGAAGATGATATGACTTGAAGATTCGACAAAAATCCCACTAGATTCAAGGATCTAGGGGCGGTTTTTGGAGAGTTTTTGTGAGGGAGAGAGAACAAGAGAGAGGGAAGGTGTACGGGCACAAACGGAAGTGGGGGCGGAATAACCGCAAAAGAGGAGGGGGGACCCTCAAGAGAGCCCTCGGGCGTAGGCGGTTTTCCAACTCAAGTCATATGCGGTAGTACCGCCGATATGGCCGGTAGTTTCGCTCTGCGGAAGTACCGATTCCTTGGCCGATAGTTCCGCCCATCGGAAGTACCGCAGGAAGACAGTGGTAGTTCCGATTTTTCTGGAACTTGAAGGGAATAGATTTGAATGAGAGTAGATGCAAATGATCCCTAGTTTTGGCACTCAACTAAAATCATGAAAGATCATAATGCATTAAATTACCAAAATAATATATTTAAATAATTTTTGCATTTGATCAAAATCAAAACCTTTTTGCATAAAATCTTTTTCACAAAAGCACTCAACCTATTTCAAGTGAGCATGCATTTAAATGTGCCGTAAATTTATGCAATATTAGAATAATCTATGACATTTAATTCATTCCTCAATTTGCAAAAACGACTTTCATCTAAGGGTTTGGTGAAGATATCCGCTAATTGGTCTTCGGTCCAAATGTGGCTAATACAAATATCTCCTCTGCTAACATGGTCCCTTAAGAAATGGTGGCGTATATCTTTATGCTTGGTTCTTGAGTGTTGGACTTGATTATTAGACATTTTGACCGCACTATCATTATCACACAAAAGAGATACTTTATCAAAAACAATTCCATAATCCATCAAAGTTTGCCTCATCCACAATAATTAAGCACAACAACTCCCGGCGGAAACATATTCGGCTTCGGCGATTGAAAGTGCTACGGAATTTTGTTTCTTTGAGGACCAAGACATTAAAGATCTACCTAAAAATTGATAACTTCCCGAGGTGTTTTTTCTATCCACTTTGCAACTCGCATAATCGGAATCCGAATATCCAATTAATTCAAATTTAGCACCTTTAGGATACCAAAGCCCTATGTTATAGAAATATTTAAAATATCTAAAAATTCTTTTTACGGTCTTTAAATGACATTCTTTTGGAGAAGCTTGAAACCGAGCACACATGCATACACTAAACATAATATCGAGCCTAGATGCGGTAAGATAAAGCAAACTACCAATCATGGATCTATAAACCTTTGAATCTACCGACTTACCTCCTTCATCAAGGTCTAGATGCCCATTTGTTGCCATTGGTGTCTTGATGGATTTTGCATCTTCCATGCCAAACTTCTCGAAAAGATCTTTAACATACTTCATTTGGCTTTTGAAGGTCCCATCTTTGAGTTGTTTGATTTGGAGTCCAAGGAAATAGCTCAATTCTTCTATCATGGACATCTCAAATTTTCTAGACATCATTTCACCAAATTCTTCGCAAAAATCTTGGTTAGTAGAACCAAATATAATGTCATCAACATAAATTTGGTATACAAAGAAATCATCACCAATAATTTTTGTGAATAATGTTATATCTACTTTTCCAATTTTAAAGCCCTTAGAAACAAGAAAATTTCTAAGGCGCTCATACCATGCTCTAGGAGCTTGTTTTAAACCATATAGCGCCTTTGAAAGTTTATAAACATGATTAGGATATTTGGAATCTTTGAACCCCAGAGGTTGTTTAACAAATACAAGTTCGGAGATTGTTCCATTTAAAAAGGCAATTTTAACATCCATTTGAAATAATTTAATATCAAAGCCAGATGCAAAAGCAAGCAAGATTCTAATTGACTCAAGTCTAGCAACGGGTACAAATGTCTCATCATAATCTAAACCCTCGACTTAAGTATAACCTTGAGCAACTAACCTTGCTTTGTTTCTTACCACAACTCTGTTTTCATCTTATTTATTCTGGAAGACCCATTTTGTAGCAATTACATTGTGCTCCTTAGGTCTTTCCACCAAAGTCCAGACTTCTTTTTGAACGAAGTTGTTCAACTCTTCATGCATGGCATTAACCCAATCCGGGTCATCTAGAGCTTCATCTACATGCTTAGGTTGAAGTGAAGACACAAAAGAATAATGTTCACAAAATGAAGCTACTCTAGAGCGAGTTTGAACACCCTTACTCACGTCACCCAATATTTGATCTATTAGATGATCCTTGGCGATTGCATTGTGGATCTTGAAAGTATTTGGTTGTTAATTCTTTTCTTCATCTTCTATGACTTGAACATCTCTTGTTGTAGAAGAGGTGGATGGTTCCACTTGTCTTGATGAGATAGGTGATGTTGGATTTTCTTTTGGCTTGATGTCACCAATTTGCATATTTTCCATAGCCCTGCGTAATCCTTCATCTCCTACATCATCCAAATTTTCTTACTCTTCTTGAGAGCCATTAGTATCATCAAATTGAACATCACATGATTCTTCTACTAAGCTCGAATTTTTATTAAAAACTCTATATGCTTTGCTATTTGAAGAATATCCTAATAAAAATCCTTCATAACATTGACTTTGAAATTTAGAGAGCCGAACACCCTTTCTTAAGATATAGCATTTGCAACCAAATACTCTAAAATAGGATATGTTCGGCCTTCTTCCAATGAGAAGCTCATAGGAAGTCTTTCTCAAAAGACGATGCAAATAAAAGCGATTTACGGCATGACAAGTGGTGTTAATAGCTTCCGCCCAAAATTTATTGGAAGTATTATATTCATCAAGCATTGTCCTTGCCATTTCAATTAATGTACGATTTTTCCTTTCTACAACTCTATTTTGCTCCGGAGTGTAAGTTGTGCAAAGTTCATGCTTTATTCCAAGTTCATTACAAAAATCTTCAATTTTAGTGTTTTTGAACTCGGAACCATTGTCACTCCTAATTTTCTTTATTTTAAAATCAAATTCATTTTGGGCCCTTTTTACAAAACTTTTAAAAATCCCGGAGGTTTCGCTTTTGTCATTTAAGAAGAATACCCATGTATATCTAGAGTAACATCTACAATGACTAAACAATAGCTATTTCCCCCGATACTCTTATAGGTTGTTGACCCAAACAAATCCATATGTAAGAGCTCTAATGGCCTAGATGTTGACATGATACTTTTGGAAGGATGAGAATTTGCGACTTGTTTCCCGGCTTGACAAGCACTGCAAGTCTATTTTTCTCAAACTTCACATCTTTCAAGTCAACAACTAAGTCATGTTTGAAAAGTTTTTTAAGTTGTACCATACCCACATGACCTAGTTTCCTATGCCATAACCAACCCAAAGAAGTTTTTGCAATTAGACAAGTTTTTAAGCAAGATTCATTTGAGGAGAAATCTACTAAATAAAGATTTCCAAATCTAAAACTTTTGAAAACAAGTTCATTACCATTTTCTTTTGAAATAATTACATTTTCTTTAGAGAAGGAGCAAGTTAAGCCTAAATCACACAATTGAGCAACAGATAGCGAATTAAAATTTATTGTTTCTACTAAAGATACATTAGAAATGGAAAGGTCATTTGAGATAGCAATTTTACCCAAACCAAGTACCTTTCCTTTGCTATTGTCCCCAAAGGTGATTTTCTCATTGCTCCCGCTCTCAAAGGTGGTGAACATTTTCCGGTCTCCGATCATGTGTTTTGTGCGTCCACTATCTAGCACCCAATGCCTTCCACCGGTTTTGTACTTCATCTACAAAAGAAAATCAAGTTCTTTTAGGTACCCAAATTTGTTTGGGTCCTTGGAGGTTAGTAACCAAGGTTTTGGGCACCCCAATGGATTTCTTTTTAGCACCCAAAATCGAGGTGCCAATGAAATGAGCAATAACACTTTCATTTTTAAATTTTTTTAAGCATGTAACATGAATCATATAAACCAATTGATTGAATTTTACTTTTAGGACAATTATTGTATACATGTCCTACATCCCGGCACTTTGTGCAATACTTACCATTTTCTTTTACAAACCTTGTGGGTTTGTATGCCGGCTTCTTACCTTTCTTGGAAATAAACCCAAGGCCTTCCTTGTTGAATGAACACCTTTGATCACTCAACAATTTATCAAGGGTGGCCTTTCCTTTCTAAACTTTTGTTTAATTTTAGCACTTGTTCCTTTAAATTTTCATTTTCATTAACAAGTACATTATCATGTGCAAAAGTTAAAGCATTTTTAGAATCAACATTTGAAGAGCATGGCATGGCAAGAAGATCATCACAAGATGTAGACATGCTAGATTTTGATTTCTCTATACTAGGCATTTTATCTAAAATATGACATATAATTCCAATGCTAGCACAAGATTTTTGATTTTCTTGGAGAAGTAAATCATTAGCTTCCTTTAGCTCCTCATAACATTCTTGGAGAGATATGTGTTCTCTCTTCAAGACCTTAAATTTTGATTTTTCTTTTCCAAGAAATTCATTTAATTCAATAAGCATGTCCATAAGATCATCATATGAGGGTTCATCATCATCAAGGAATTTTACCTTCTCTTCTTTAGCCATAAGGCATGTAGGAGTGGAGAATAGAGATGGAGCCTCCTTGATAGCGATGCCAACGAGCCCCTTCTTCTTGGGAGACTCGTCCTCGCTTGAGTCGGAGTCGGAATACTCCGCCTCGGAATCCCACTCGCCAATGTGTGCTTCGTTCTTTCCATCTTTGTGAAGCTTCTTGAAAAGCTTCTTCTTCCTGTAATAGCTCTTCTTCTTAGAGAGCTTCTCCTTGTCATCTTTCTTGGTGGGGCATTGTGAAACAATGTGCCCCTTCTCGTCGCATTCATAGCAACAAATGTTTCTATACTTCTTGTTGGAGGAGGAGTGCCCCTTCTTGGGCCTCTCATGATTTGCGCTTCGGTTTGAGTGCCTCCTCATGAATTTGTTCATCCTTCTTACTAGAAGCGCCAACTCCTCTTCGGAATTCTCCTCTCCGTCTTCGGATTCCTCACTCACCACCGCCTTGGCTTTGAAAGCGGTGATCTTCTTTCCTTTAGAGGTGGATTGCTCCAAAAGCTCCTCCTTATCCTTTTTGTACAACTCATTGGTAATGAGATTACCCAAGAGTTGTGTTGGCGTCATTCTTGCCAACTCCGGTAAGTTGAGGAAGAGCGTCACCAACATTTTGTACTTCTCCAGCAAGGCCCTAAGCATCTTTCTTACAATATCAAGATCGGAAAGGTTAGTTCTAAGCCTTTAAGCTCATTCACAATGTTGTTGAGCTGTGTGTACATCTCATTGATGTCCTCATGGGGCAACATTGTGAATGTCTCATATTTGATCCTAAGCCGATGCAATTTTGCTTCTTTAACCATGGACGTCCCTTCATGAATTTCAGAAAGGGTTGTCCAAATAGCGTGAGCCATTTCTAAGTTTCTCACCCTATTGAACTCGTCCGCGTTTAAAGCCCCAAATAAAGCATTCATGGCTTGGGCATCTAAATGAGTGTTACGCCCGTCTTGTTCCGTTAAGTGCAATGGATCAAGAGGCATGACGTAGCCCTCATTTACAATTTTCAAATATGAGGACTCATGGCCTTTAAATAAATTGACATCCTAATTTTCCAATATGCATAATTTGAGCCATCAAAGAAAGGTGCCTTGCCTATCGCAAACCCCTCGCTATCCATCCTTTCTCTCTAAACGGTTAAGTCTAATAACAAGAGACCAAACTCTGATACCACTTGTAGTATCAAGGATACCGACTAGAGGGGGTGAATAGGAGGTTTTAAATTTTTCTTGTCTACTTAATTAATTCTTTACAATTTTAATAACAAGAGTATAAAGTAATTAATCCTACACAATTCTAATCAAGTAAATAACATTGCTAGTTTTAAATCAACCAAATGATCACAATAAAGTAAATAAATAAGAGCTAGAAAGAAGCTAGTGAAAGATGTACATAATCGATGTTTTTACCATGGTGTTCGGAAACTTGCCGGTTTCCCCTAATCCACGTTGAGGTTAGCCCAAATGAATTGGACCGGCTCCACGAATTGAGCCGAAGCACCTCGATCACTAGTGGTAGCTCTTCCCTGCTCCGGGTTGGTGAGCTCCAACCTTCACACGAACGTCGGGTCTTCTCACAAACTCATTTGAGAAGATCACCAATCAATCACCTCCCAATCGTCCAGGTGTCAGCAAACACCAAGAGTAAGAGACTTGGACTTTACTTGATTTGCATACTAGTGCCAAGGATCAACTAATCAATGCAATGCACTAAATTTGCCCAACCACCTCAAATTAAATGCTCAAGTGAGAACAAGGGGTGGAATGAATGCTCTATGCTCAAGAAATATTCAATGGGTCTTTTCTTACTGTCCTTGAGCAGTGGTACGAGTATTTATACTCTCCACTAACCAAAACTAGCTGTTTTTAACAAATTCCAGAAATATTCAGGGTGAGCGGTACTACCGCCGTTATGGGGCCGGTACTACCGCTCCTATTTCTGGCGCGGCAGAACGGCTATGTCAAAGCTCTGCAGTGACCGTTGGAATATCGGTACGGTACTACCGCCGTTGAAAACTATGGTACTATCACTCGCCGGTAGTTCCGCAAAGTCGGCGTGGTACTACTGCTTGAGCCGAACTTCCAAAAGTCCCAAATTTGGCGCTCTCTGGAAAAAAGGCTCCGCTCTGCCTCCGGAGCTTCCGGAAGTACCGCTCTGAATAGCGGAACTACCACGCCTTGCGGTAGTTCTAGCGTTGAAATCGCCGGTACTTCCACTTCGTGAAATCTCATATTTCATCCGGAGGTGCTCTTTGGGAAAAAGATTCCGCTCATCCTCCGGAGCTTCCGGGCTCCAGAAGTACCGCTCCAAAATGCGGAACTACCGCTCCCTACGATAGTTCCGGCATTGAAAGCGCCGGTACTTCCGATCCCGTAAAGACTCGGGTACACCCGGAGGATGCTCTCTGGAAAAAAGGCTCCGCTCGGCTTCCGGAGCTTCCGGTCGCTGGTAGTTCTAATTTTACCAGTAGAACTACCACCCCGCGGTAGTTCTGACGTTTTAAACTGCGGTACTACCGCTCTTCCAGACAGAGCACCGTTTTGGTTTTAAATCTGATTTTTGATGAATGCAAGCTTCTAATTTGATCCAAATGGCACATAAAATTTGCTATCAAGCTACTTGCCATGATTCCTCTTTATGGTACGATTATTTATCCTTTATTCCGGTCTTTCACCTTTTCTCCTTATGACCGGTAAAAATAAAAGGGTTCCTATTCTAAGTTTACCTTTGCCTTGAGCCATTTTTGGGTCTTCACATTTATCCTTTGTCTTGCATCTTGTCACCATCATATGGACTTAGCCTTTACATACTCATTAAACATGTCAGTCCCATATTCACATAAATTCATTAATTACCAAAACCATTTTTAGGGGGCCTAGATGCTTTCAATGGATCAATTTGATTACCTTAATACTAAACATAACAAACTACATGCTTGCTTTGCACTTGGTACAACTATTCAATTCATACTTATATTCTTAATGATTTGCTAGTTACCAAGAAGAATTTGAAAAAGATAAAAGTTGCGCTTGTTGCTAGTTTGCTAGTTCAATATTTCTTTGCTAAGAATCTTAAGTTTAGCAAACCCTCTCCATGTAAAATATGTGAATTGCTTGAAGCTAGACTTAATTCATCTCTGGAATCAATTCAACAAATGCTTTATGATAAGACACTGTGCTATTCTAACTGTCCTAAGCTTAACACAGAAGTAGAAGCCTTGACTAGACAACTTAACGATTTTGCTAAAAAAGAAAAATTGGCTCAGTTCAGTGATTCTAAGAATTTAGTGAATGAACCTTTTAAATGCACAACCTATCCTGTTTTGGCTAAAGAAAATGAGTATCTTAAGAACACTTTGCAAAGGTTTTCTTTTGGCAAGAAAAATCTGAATATGATCCTAGATCAATCAAAAACAAGTGTGAAAAATCATGGTTTAGGATTCAACTTTATTGAGCATGCCAAGAATAATTCTCCTAAGGTAGTTAAGCTTCTGGAACCTAGAAAATTTGAAGTTGAATCTGAATGAAAACAAATTGTCTTTAAATCTACTGCTATAGCAAAGGACCCCTCTCCCAAAGTGAGTACTGTGAAGTCAAGTGATACAACCACTCATCAAGTCAAGTATCAATGCACTCATTATGGTAGAAATGGTCATTTGGTTGAATTCTATTTTTGAAAAGCAAAGAAAGAGAAGAAGGATAAGATGAGGAAGTGTTTTCAACCTACTTCCCGTGGTCAAACAAGCGAAGCTGGACTAGACGTTTGACCAGTTGTCTCTCATAGTCGAATCAGAGTGGTTGAACCTGCTTTTGAGTGCCTGACTGGTCAAAATATGTCAGATGCTAATGCTTCATTTAAATCCTTATCAGTGCATGCTTTTGCTACTCCTAATCAATCGTCTATAGATTGTTGCATTGCTCCCTCTAATCAACCTTCTGCAGGATCGAGAGTTTCTGCAATAGGACTAGTCAGACCAGCTTCTCGCATTGTCAGAACAACGTGGTTGGATCAACATTTCAACCAGTGTTTCATCGACCAGTGTTTCGACCAGTGCGTTCTACTCAATTAGACTAGTCAATCATCAAGCCGGTCAGACCAACTTTTTCCCACGGTCAGAACAGCGTGGTCAGACCCAACTTTGACCAGCATTCCAATGACCAATATTTTGACTAGTGAGTTGTACTCAATCGGACCGGTCATCGATCCGACCAGTTTTACAGAGGCAATTGAACCATCCCGCGGTCAGATCGGCTTTTCAACCAGTTTTACAGAGGTGATTGGACCATCCCGTGGTCAGACCGGCTTTTCAACAATTATCTGGTCGAAAACTTGGAGAGGCTAATTCTTCACTTAAACCTTTGTCATTGTATGTTGCTTCTCCTATTCGTCGTGTGTCACAGTATTAGATTCCTAAATCTTGTTTCACTAACCCTAGTACTGTGAGACCGACACTTTTTGTGATGTAAGACCAGCTAACGTGGGATGGAGAACATGCGCTTAATTGGGTTCTAATCTTTTTGCATCAACTTAACTGGAATATTTGATAGTTCTTTACTCCCTTTGATGGCATCCAAGAGTTTTATCTACTGGTTAGACCGTGTGGAAAAAGTGATGTTATCCTACAAGTGGTCTTCTTCAAGTGATCTTTGAGTTCCTTTCTCAGATTGCTCGTTTTCTTAACTGCTTGTTTCTTCCCAATTTGCTCTTTTGCTGAGTGAGATGACATTATTCTAAGGGGGATCTTGGAGTTTAAGTGTTTAGGAAGTTTTATTTTTTATACTGGTCAAATAATAAACCAAGTCCAAAGCCTTTGAGATAAAATTAGTAGTAGAGCTCTTTTTATCCTGTTTACTCATATGCTGTGTAGCTTTGATCATGACAGGTTTTAATAAATTTACTACATTTGAATTAAAGTTGACATGGCAGAATACTTTAATTAGATTAATTATAGATAGTACTTTGCGATGTTCATCTAAAATAATTAGCCAAATTCTGAGTCTTATTTTAAATCTTGGCTATAAGGCTAGTTTGTTTCATATTACAATCTTTTTATGATTACTCAATTGTCATGTTATTATAAAAAATGCATAAAAGAAAAGAAGTATGCTTCAAATATGCCATGGTTAAACAAAAAAGAAAAAGGCACAAAAAGTGCATGAATGAAAATAAGTATGCTTCAAGTATACCACCATTTAATAAAAAAACAAAATGCTACAAAGAAGGCATTATGAAAAGAAGTATGCTACAAGCATGCCACAAGCTAAAAGGTTTGAGTATGGAACAATAGGTTGCTATATGAGAATGCTGGCTTATCTAGATATAAGGTTTGCTTCACTTTTAGGCTTTGACTTTTCGTTGTGATATATCATTGTGCTCTCTATAATAGATTTGGTCGATGTTGAGATGCCTGTCATTAATCTAATTTGCTTAATCATGTTAAAGACTAGTCTTGACAGTGCAATCTGATTATGAATTTATATGATCTATGGAGCTCTACACAAAAAGATGATTTGCTTAAATTCTTAAATCAATACAAAGTGACTTGGATAATGTGACTTGAATTTATATGAATTTAGCTTCTGGATGTTTACTCTCATTGCTCTTTCTTTTCTCCAGAGTTCTTGATAATTACATTGCCAAATGGGGAGAAATAGGAACACAGGGGGAGAAATTGGAGAAAATGGGAGAAATTTAAAAAATTGGAGGAATTTGTTAAAATTGCTCTCTTGTGCTGAGGGAGAGTTTTTGGGAGTCTTCTAAGCTTTCTGCGTTTCTGCAGCGTCTACAGCATTGAATTTTTCTTTTCACAAATTCTCATTCAAAGAGTTTTTGAGGTGTTGTCAATGCATTCATCAAGGGGGAGATTGTTAGACCATATGTTGGTCGAGCATTTAGTGATGATGAATAATTGATATTTGGGTTTAATTGAAATTTGCATTTCTAAAAGTTTTGGTCGATGCGCTCGTGTTGCTGTAATTTTCAGGGCAGCATTTCGACCATGATAGTCGCTCAAGGGAGATCGACCACGACAGTCGCTCAATGCATTTCGACCACAGTAGACTTTGGCCATGTAGAACTTCGACCACGTCTGGTTTTCGACCACGGCAGACTCCAACCACGTCCGACTTCAACCTTGTCATTCTTCAATCACAACATTTCGACCATGGAACATCGAATATGGCAGAACGACCATACCTGGTTGAAGATGGTAAGTTACAGTAATTTTCGACGGTCGTAGCTATAGTACTTTTTGATAGTCCTAGCTATAGTGCTTTTGTCGATGGTCATAGCTACAATACTTTTTCTATGGTCATAGCTAGCTACATTAACCGGTAGATAGTCGTAGATTTTACTAGTAGATACTCGATAGTCATAGACTTTACTGGTCGATACTCGATAGTTATAGACTCTACTGGTCGGTACTCGATAGTCAAAGACTTTGTGATCGGTAGTCGTAGAATTTACTGGTCGGTAATCTTAGACTTTATTGGTCGGTGGTTTTAGACTTTGTGATCGGTACTCGTGGCTTGCAGTGGCTTTGCGAGGCTTTTTGTGCTAGGTTTTTAGGGGTGCTATAAGGGCGCTTTATAGCCACAGAACAAGATGCAGAAATATTAGATCAGATCTATTCCAAGAAAAGTTCATCGGCGACGTGTTTTCCAAGCATCATTTTTCCTGTGGCTTTTGTGGCGGTGTGCTAGCACATCTTGATCTCGTGTGATACGAGCACAGTGTTGTCTTCGTTGTGTTTTGGTTTGAGCGGTCGAAGAGTTCAAGTGGCTGAAGCTTTTGAACGGTGAGAGATTTCGATTACGAAAAAGGGGTAAAGCAAGCTGTCGAAACCTCTATTGAACACGTGCGAGCGGTCTAGTATCTTATGGTTGAAATCTACATCCGGTAATTTAAATTGCTTTTCTTTTGGTTGATATTTGTTTTCAGGTATTAAGAAACGGAGGCAATCATTTATCCTCTTTGATTGTGCCATACGGTCCTACAGCAACAATGCAGCAGCAAAAATGCACTGCGATGATACGTTGATCCAAGCCTTCTGGAGGGCTGGAAAGGTGGGGAGTAGGGGTGCAAACGGGTCGGATTCGGATGGATATTGTTGTTACCATATCCTAACCTATATTTTTTTCTCCGGATTCGGTGCCGGATCGGTCGGGATTAACCCGACCCGTTTGCACCCCTACTTGTTTGTAAGGAATGCATGCAGTACAACAAATGGAGTAGGAGGACGTACTGTCAAGAACTTGATGTTACTACTTAATAGCTGATGTGGAAGATTTTATTTTACCATTGCAAAAGAAAATGAAACGTCAAATTGTAGCACTAACCTGAAATCAAACTTGAAGACATATTGGATTCAAACGGATATTGCTGTTATCATATCCCAACCCATATTTTTTCTCCAGATTCGGTACCAATCGGATTCGGTGCCGGATCGGTCGGGATTAACCCGACCCGTTTGCACCCCTAGTGGGGAGTGGCATGAGTGTTCGACAATACGACAGTACCTTCCGTAAGAATAGTCCTACTATCACCAGGCAGCCATGGAAGCAGAATAAGCTGACCAGGAACGAGTGTCACGGCTTGATGGGATGCACAGCGGCGTACAGACAATTCATCCAAAACGAATTAAATATAAATTATGGAAGAGAGGCGATGCAAATACCACTAGATAATAGGATGGATCAATTCGACTGTAAACAAGGGAAGAGTTCGCAGGTTCAACTAACAAACTGCACCAATTTCATCGTCATTCTGCGCATAGTGAGATAATAGAAGCAGCAGAAACTTGGATGTCTCTAGTAGTAGGAGGATATAACCTCACCTGACGGCGTCAGTGTTCTGCGGACGCAGCGAGAAGACGGCTGGATAGTTTATTCTCAGACTCTATCATATTTCGGACACAATTTAAACTCTAAATTAAAATTATTTGTAACATTCTTCTCTTAACCTTGATTCGACATACTCCTAATTTAGTCTCAATACATTATCTAAACTATCAGCTATGCCTCTATATGAAACAATCTATATGCAAACTAAACACATCATTTCAAATATGTAGATCTATATGCCTCCTAATTTAGTCTCAACACAACACAACTAGTACAGCTCCATCCACATGCAAAGACTTCACGTGATGAGGCAATTGGTCCCAATTATGATTTACCAAACTTATACTCGACATAGGATAGCGAACACATTCCTTCAATGTCCCAGACCCAACTCCACGGACTTGACTCAGGATGGTGAACAAATTTTCTCAATATCACAGACTCAACATAGCAAAAGAGCAAGTGCCGGTTCATCATCACTGAGAGTTTTAGTAAGAAGCGCTTTCTCCTTCTTCTTTGGCTTACGGCATTTTAAAGTAAAGTGCTCATAATCATTACAATTATAGCACCTCATTTTTACCTTATAAAGCATCAATTCCTGTGATCTCAGCCACCACCACTGGAGGTGTTCTTCATTTACGCTTTAATGATCGGACCTCTTGCTTAGTGAGGGTCAATAGGACCTGTTCATCGTCATTGTCACTATTATCGCACATGCATCCCACACTCATTAAGCTCTCATGTGCACCTTATTCTTGATTGCCTAGTCTACACACTACTACAGAAAGACTAATAGTAGACGGCAAATCACAGACGATTTTGTGAAACCGTTTGTAATGTAAACTATTACAGACGGTTTTAATTTGAAGGCCGTCTGTGGTATTTGTGGCGGGAAAAAGGAGTATCACAGACGGTTCTTACTGCTGAACCGTCTGTGATACTGGAATATCACAGACGGTTTTTATTAAAAACCGTCTGTGTTGTGTCGACTATCACAGCCGGTTGTTGTTAAGAACCGTCTGGGAATGTTCACAGACGGTTTTTCACAAGAACCGGCTGTGATGTCCCTTTGTCTGTCATATTCTAGATCAGAGATTAATATATAAGTACACATTGCTTCTAATAACTTAACTACAGAACTACTGAGACAAGAGGTCACAAATTAAAGGCAAATTTATTAATTTCAATTAGAGGCAAATTTATTACAAAAGTCGCACAGGTAAAGAGTTTCCCAGATTGTATTCTTTTGGGCTTCGTAAGCTTCTTCTTCAACTTGGGGACTTGGAGGATCAGTCGCTAAATTCTCGAACGCCGTTAAGATTGCCCTTGTCCTCAGCACTTCCTCGTGCAGCCTGGGCAAATGATCAGCAGCATCCATAATGTCGTACAGGATAGCATGAAAAGATTCCTCAGAATCTGCCGTTTCTGCTTGATCGGCAAGGCTATCCATCAGTCTCTGCAATGCGTGTAGAGCTTCTTCCGCATTGCGCACATTGTGGAGAAGAACCAGGGTGAGGGCTGTTTCCCTTTCTTGAGCGGCAGCGAGACGCCTTCGTCGACGGCGGAGGATCAGGTCAAGCTGACGGATGCAAGAAAGTCGGGGAAGGAGAGCAGGGTGGGTGCGGAGAAGCTGCTCCAGATGCAAATTGCTGGCCGCCTGTGTAAGGTTCCGGCCGAACAATTCGTGATGAACAGATGAGAGGAAGGAGATGATCACAAGAACAGTAGTAGAAGCCATGTTGTATTAATTGTATATTGTATTGTACGTACGTAGAAGCTAGAGACCTGGATTAGGAGCGCATATTTAACCTTTAGCACAAACAGTTCGTATACCCAAACATGAATGATATAGACGCTTCGTATAACGATCGAGAGACGTTAATTAGACGATCGAAACATGAAGCGTTCTGGCATCGAAACACGCGCGAAGCGTTCTGGTATGAAGCTTATCACAGGCTTATCACAGACGGTTCTAAATTTAGAACCGTCTGTGATAACATATCACAGACGGTTCTAAGTTTAGAACCGTCTGTGATAGTAAACTATCACAGACGGTTTTTAACTCAAAACCGTTTGTGATATGTTATCACAGACGGTTCTAAGTTTAGAACCGTCTGTGATAATCTTCCTACATATACCCTCTCGCTAGGGTTTTCCGTGTGCGCTGCAATTATTCGATTAGATCTAAATCCCGAGCCTGTCGTCGCCGCCGCCTCCCCGAGCCCTCGCCGGCTGCCTCCCCCAGCCCTCGCCGGCCGCCTCCCCGGACGAAGACGTCGCCGCAGCCTCCTCCTCCGTCGCCGCCTCCCCGAGCCCGTCGCCTCCTCCTCCGTCGCCGCCTCCCCGAGCCCGTCGCCTCCTCCTCCTCCGTCGGCGCTTCCTCCTCCTGCGTCGCCGCCTCCTCCTCCTCCGTCGCCTCCCCGAGCCCGTCGCCTCCTCCTCCTCCGTCGTCGTCGCCGCCTCCTCCTCCTCCTCCTCCGTCGCCGCCGCCTCCTCCTCCTGCGTCCCTAAGGTCACCAAAACCGTAAGGAAGAGTATGCTTCATGCTTACTGTTAGTGTTTAGGGTTGATGCTTGATGCTTCATACTGTTATGGTTAGTTGCTTAGTACATATTTAGGGTTGATGCTTCATGCTTACTGTTAGTGTTTAGGGTTGATGCTTGATGCTTGGTACATATTACATTGGTACATTGTTTACTGCAGTAGCTTAATTAGTTTGCTATTTGGTACATATTACATTGGTACATTGTTTACTGCAGTAGCTTAATTAGTTTGCTATTTGGTACATACTACATTGGTACATTGTTTACTGCAGTTGCTTAGTTTACATTGGTACATATTACATTGCTTGTTGTGTTAGTATATAGTATATAGTACATAGTATATAGTTTGAAATCATTTGGGTCCCCCTTCCCTCTACTCCTCTCCTCCCTTCTCCCCCTTCCCTCTACTCCTCTCCTGATCTCTTCCTAACATTGAGCATCATGTATCACTTTTCTTGCTTCCTCATCTTATCATGTGCAACCCTACAATTTGAGAGCACAAATTAACCAATCAAGGAAGAGTATATGATCAAAGGGCAAGAAGCAAGTAACACATTCTAGTGTATCCGGATAAAGAAATCTTGCGATTATTGCAAAAGATACATTGACCATTTGGGTGGAAAGAAATACATTGTGTCGTCAGGCTCATGACTGCCAATTTGAAGCATAGCGTAGCATCCGAGGCACATCCAAGGCCTGCAGCTGTGTCTTGAAGAATGCCAAGAGCTGGTCTTCAGATGTGGCATTCCTCAAACTATAAATTATGAATCTTATTCTCATAACCCATCTGAATACCAGCTCTTGGCATTCCTCAAGACACAGCAGCAGGCCTTGGATGTGCCTCGGATGCTATGTTATGCTTCGAATTGGCAGTCATGCGCCTGACGAAATAGTTGATCTTTCCACCCAAATGCTCCATGTATCTAGACAAAAAACAGCAAATGAAGCAAGTGACATACTATAGTGTTCCCGTTCAATGAACCGGATACACTAGTTTGTGTCATTTGCTTCATAGACCTTTGTTTAGGGACTTTGCTATTTGGTTTATAGTTTTAGCAACTAAAGTAGGTGCTAGGATAGGCACTTTGTTTAGAGATCTTGTAGTAATAGTATTACAAAATTCAAGGAAATTTTAGTACAGAAGTTCAAAAAAAATTCCCAGATTCTTCGGTGAGCAGCCGATATAGCCGACTTCTTCGGTGAGCGACTATCCATCTGCTTCTTCCCACTCCTTCTCTTCATCTCTGATCTCTGGATCACGTACGCCAGTAGCGATGATTCAGTTAGATGAATCATCGCTACTGGCGTACGTGATCCGGAGACCAGAGATGAAGAGAAGGAGTGGGAAGAAGCAGATGCATAGTCGCTCACCGAAGAAGTCGGCTATGTCGGCTGCTCACCGAAGAATCTGGAATGTCTTTTTTTTTGCACTTTTGTAATAAAATTGACTAGAATTTTGCGGGAAAAAGAAGGACTTGATACATTGGTACATTGGTAAGATAGACACATCACCCCCTCTCTATGTCTGTGAAATGAATTGAGATGTGAAATGTATCTGAAATGAAATGAGATGTGTGAATTGTATATGTTTATGTCTGTGATTATCTGCTTGTTTCAGAGGGCATGACTAGCATTTCCTGAGGCTAGCTATAAACAGAAATAGATTCTGCTGGGGGGAGGAGTATCACAGACGGTTTTTCATTAAAAACCGTCTGTGATTATGCGATATCACAGACGGTTTTTTATTAAAAACCGTCTGTGATTATCCGATATCACAGATGGTTTTGTACTAAAAACCGTCTGTGATTATCCGATATCACAGACGGTTTTTTTAATGAAAAACCGTCTGTGATATCGCATAATCACAGACGGTTCAAAAACCGTCTGTGATAACTTGGATTATCACTGACCTATAATTTCAGACGGTTCAGAAAACCGTCTGTGATGACGTTTCTGAACCGTCTGTAATGTGGATTTCTGTAGTAGTGACATATTTGCTCATCGTAAGCATCAAATAATACCGTGAGACGGTGGAACTCTCTTTCGCCACCACACCTGATGTTACCTTGTCACCGGTGACACTACTTCTCAGAGAACTTAACATGATCTTAGATACAAATCAAGAACTCATAAGTAAAAACATAACAAATCTCTCTCTTCTCTGTGTCCTTGGCGCAGGAAAAAGAGAATCTCTTTTCTCTCTCCCGCATCAAGGTTAGGCGCTTGTGCCTGCTGCTGGAACCAACGAAGCAAAAGCTACTGCTGACTGAGCCTGTTTGATGCTTTTTGACTAGGGACCAAAAGCCTGCAGTCGAACAAGATCGCTCGATTTGCGTTACTGCCTCTCACCTAGACCAAGGAAACCCGATGGCTGAAAAAAACATCTGCTGTCGATGATCTTCGTCTCTTCTATCCTGTCACCGCTTGGATCGAGGAAGAAATCGAAAGCCTGCTGAAGCACTGCTGTCGATGCTCTCAGGTTTATCGCTGGACCGCAAACTGCAAGGAGGGGACGAGAACGAGTCCGGCTCGGATTTGAAGCAAAAACACGCCGGACGCAATTTTTTTTCTCGAAACACCCGAACTCTGATATCCTTGTTGGTCTGACTCCGAAGAAAACTCACACATACATGAATTTATAGTGAAAGAGAACAAATAGAAAATAACACAAGAAAATTTTCTTGGCCGCAACTATGTAGCTGAGTTTTCTAAATTTCTCTATTCTCTCCCTCTTCCAAATTAGTTACAAGTCTGGCTAGTACTCTCCAACTAACATATGTATTTAAACTTCAAATTAGTCATAACTTCAACTTAAATAACACACGAACACAGACTCTACTGTGTCTCGGATTCGATCTAAACTCTAAGTCAAGATTATTCCTAATAGCTTGTAATATACTGTAGCTTGGGCAGCAAAAACCGAAATGAAAAAAGAAAAAAAGAAATAGGGCTGGGCAGGCGATGTGCACCGTGGCCGACTCAAACACGGCTGGCCGCCCTATTTAGGTGAGGAGCCAGGGGTGTTGTGCCTACCACAGTCGCACTCAGTCGAGCCGCCCGAAAAACCCTAACCTTGGTGCTACATTGCCGCTGCCTTCGCCCAGGCCGCCGCTACCGCGCTGCTGTTCGTGCTGCTGCTCGTTGCTTAGGTGAGTGCCATCGAGGGTCGCTGCGGTGGGCTTGCTGTGGCAGGCTGGTCGCTGCCGTAGCGATGCCGTGGCAGACGCGCTGCATGCCGTTGCCATGCTGAGTCTGCACGTGCCGGGGGCTGCCGGGCACTACTGCTGTGGCCCCTCACAGGAGGTTGCGCCAGCCAAGGCGACCGTGTGTAGGCCGCAAACCGGCCCTACCTGTGCATCAACTTGTGTTCCCCATTGTTCCGTCTGCCGTTTCCATGTTCTAACCTCCTCATCTCGTGCAAGAGTTGTCGAGGAGCGTGACGGATGTGACACAGGGAGTTCGGGGGATATGTCGGAGTGGAGGTCAAGGGGAGATCGTGAAGAACCGGTGACTTCGTCGATTCCCTCAACTGTTGGGTTTTAGGTAAAATTCCAGACCTTGTTCCCCACTGTTTTTAGCGTATTAGATCGATGCGTGGTCATTCTAGTGCGAGAACGTGCTAGATAAGTTGCGTTAGTGGTGGTTTAATTATTGCTGGGCTTCAGTAAAGTGCATTGTCCTAGATTGTGGGCTAATTTTGGGATATCTACATGCTGTTTTATGAAATTTCCATAACATGAAAGATGTAGAGAATTATTTTCCATAGAGTACTAGATCACTCAGAAGTTGATTGTCCAGAAATTAGTTACCAATGGTAACAATTGTGTTATTCTGCATATTTAGAATAGTTAGTGGCCGAATTAAAATATGGTGATAACCAAAAGATGTGGATAATTTTTTTGTAGTTTCCACAAGTATTATCATTTGCTATGTTTTGAACCGTAGAAAAATAGTTTGAAATTATGAAGCTTGTTGTCTAGTGTTGCAACCGAACGACCTTCGGGGCTGAAAACAAGGGTCTAGATGATTTAATCATGAAATTTGGATAATTAGAGATATGTGTAATTTTTTTTTGTGTAGATTCCATAACATATATGTTTTATTATGTTTGGGTTACAGAATTATAAGTTATAGTTGTTTGATCATCGAGATAGCAGGAGGATTGTCCCGTGAAGGGCATGTACTGTTGTAGTGAGGTTTTGAGGTTGGGTAATAGTTTGTTCAGGAGGTAATGTTACTTCTGGAGTGGTTTTGGCTATACGCATCACCCGGCTTCTTTTGATAAAAAAGGCAAGTGCACTGTAGAATAATAGTTTATGATTGTTGCGTGTTACTTGTTTTTGCATGGCATATTTTACAGCGTTATTGTGAGATGATATCCTTCTACATGTCGACTATATGATGATGAAATATGCTTAACTAGAATTATGTTATTATCAAAAACAATGTTGCATCATTGCATTGCACCCACACACGGAACCTATCTCGGTTATGCATCCCACAGGAGTGGAAAGAGAAAGATTATTGGAGTTCTGTGGGGCATGGTTGGTTTTATATATCTATGGTTGATGGTGAACTGTCGTTATTGTTATTGTGTTTCATTTATTCCTACATATCGTGATTTTCATTTGAGTTTTTATGCTTGTTCCCTTTTGATATTTATTCATGTCATATTGATGTTATTGATGTTGGTTATGTATTTGCAGTGGTTTGATTAGGGGAGATGCTACTAAAATTTAATATTAGTGCTTTTATTTTAGACAGAGGTTGAATAGTGGTGGCATTTTGTCACCGGAGGCGACGCTAGCCCAGGGTCATTGCGCTAGCCATGTGCCACCGCAGGGGGGCGGTAGGCTTGCCGACAACTGCTTGTAGAGGTGCTAGCGACCTCACCAGAGTAGAAGTCAGTGTATCAAGGAAGATGGTGCCAATAAGGGTCGACATTAGCGTTGTCTTGCCGGCGAGCCACGGAGGCACTTCCATGTGGCTATAGTGTTAGATGAGGACCCAGGGTAGGTGCATCAGCATGGTGCTCCCAAGTAGAGCTGGGGCTTGGGCCGTACCGTGCCGACAAGGCCTGGGCCCATCGTGCTTCATGCCGTGCCGGTTTGACCTAGTCATCTCATCGTGCTGTGCCATGCCAGCCCGCGTCGCCTCTGGCTAGGCCCAAGCACGGCCCAAAGCCCACCGTGCCAGCGTTCATGCCGTGCCAGCCCAAAATTACAATACGCGAAGGCGGTGGCGACGGTTGTCATCTTCCTTTCTCTTGTACCCACCTCGTTTAAAACTAGTTGAAATTGAATTAATTGCATAAAAGCATGAGCACACAATGACATAAATATTTCGGGAAAAAGTGGAATTTCCTTGATATTTTAGAAATACAATGTTACTGCCTCGTTAAAAACCTTATGTCCAAGAGTGGGGTTTCCCGAGTAAGGAAAAGAGTACAGTAACAATATATGTATATACTAACTATTACAACATGCGTATATAATATCTACTTGGCAATGTCTACGTCAGCATACGCCTGTACGATTTCGGGATCCTCTAGTTGATGATGTTCCCACTCTTTGGCTAATTCCCAGTCTTTGGCACATGTGATTGCCTCCACCATCCTGGGCATAAGGGGTGATCTTCTCTCTTCTATTATTCTACCTACCGTACTGAACGTCGCTTCTGAAGAGACGGTGGACACTGGCACCAGGAGAACATCCTGTGCGAAATGTGACAGCACAGGAAAGATCCACTCGAGCAAGTCTATCTTGCCTCCATCAGTAAGATCAAGATCAATGTTTGCAAAATCATGCTCCAAATAGTGGTTCAATTCCGAGACAGAATTCCACTTAGAGGCCGCCTGAGACTGAGAGGACGAAGAAGTAGACTTGCCCTTTAGCTTCTTCCACAAGTGTGATGCCATGCTTGTCTTTCCATGTTGTGTCTGCTGTGAGGCCTCCGATCTTCCGCTGCTGCCAAACTTATCATGATACAAACGGAAAACACGAAAAAACGTATCTTTGACATGTGTGAAAGCTTCTGAATAATATAGGCCAAGACATTCACCTATCCCCTTCATACCTATCTGTAAACCTGCTAACTTTTTTGTATGATCAAAAATAATAGCAAAACAATACAAGTGTGAAAAAGAACCAAAATATTTAATAAATTTTTTCCATTGCTACGACGGCATGGCCTAAAAGAGGATCGTCGGTAGATTTAGCAATTTTATTTGCAATTAACCAAATAAACTCTATAACTAAGCAAGAGGTAGGATATAAATAACAGATAAAACTTTTGTTGCTTTATAAAAACGTTTTAAAAACTCTCGAAAACGACTAGCAATCTGCCAATCTGAATTAGTAACTACCAATTCATTATTTTGAGAGTTGGCATTGACAAAAACGGATATAACATGTTCATAACCTTGTATCTTTTTTTAATATAATATATGTTGAGTTTCACCTCACCTTAATGTCAAGACCAAATTTTCTTGGCTCTTTCCCATTAGCTGCACAGTACTCTGCGAACCTGGCTACCACTTGTGAAGAACTTGTGAGGTAACGAATAGCATCACGGATACTGTTCAGATATGGACCAATTACTTGCATACCATCTTGAACAACAAGATTCAAGATGTGGCATACATATCTCTGGTGGAGGACATAACCACCAATATATGTTTGTAATTTTGGGGGTGAGGATGTTCATAGCCGTTGTGTTTGCCGATGCGTTATCAAGAGTTATAGAAGCAATTTTATTATCTATCATAAAATCATCAAGTACATATAGTATACGCTCGGCAATGGCCTCTCCCGTGTGCGATTCATTTATTATTTTAAATCCTATGACTCTCTTGTTTAGTTTATAATTATCATCTAAATAATGAGTTACAACACTATGGTATGCACTTCTTTGGTGGGATGATGTCCAAATATCTGAGGTTATGGCAAAAGAATACTGAACTTGTTGAAACAGTTCTTTTAACTCTACCAGTTCCTTTTGATACATCTGTAAAATATTGGATGTAGTAGTTCTCCTACTAATATGTTGGTACTGTGGGCAAAAACTGCGTTGGATCATTCTTTCGAACGCGCGACTTTCACCCATCCTAATCGGCTGATCTTCTGAAACAATATATCTAACAATTTCCTCACGGGCATTAAGTAGGTTGTATACCTAAGTACGTACAGAGCCATCAGCCTCGAAGTTTAGCTGTGTTTGTACTCCTCCTCCTCTTGCTCGGCCCTATGCCGCCATCTTGCGTAAGCATGCTTTGTAGTGGTGGTTCAAGTGTGCTGTCCCTACAGCTGTACAAGCTCTTAATTTAGCATTGCAATAATTGCAAGTTGCGATATCTACCATTTCACCGTCTCGGATTTCCTGGCTCCAGGTCATATGCTTCCAGCAATTCGCCCTTCGTGCAGACCCGCCAATGTTGGTGTCCGTGGACGGGGGAGAGAATTCTGTTGTCCCCGTTGGCTCTGGACCGCTCTGGTACTCCTCGTAGCCCTCTGTACCGTCCATATGACGGTCATCCATGCTGTAGTCTCCCATGCTTGGTGAGAGCTGACGAGCATCAATGGGGGTCGAAGGAGGACTATGGGAGCGACGGTGAGAGCTTACACTAAGTCATCCCGCTGTCCTTTCCGAGCTTCGATTCCTCTGCATACTGCTTGAGTGCTCCCTGGTACTGCGACTTCTTGGTAACATAGTGATTAGTTAATAAATAAGAAGTACAAATACAATAAATGTGCTTGTGAAATGAGAAGTAACAAATAAATAAATAAAGAGTACAAATGCAAAAAAAAGGAAATAAACTTGTGAAATGAGAAGAAATAAGAAAGCTCTGTGAAGAAATAAGAAGGCTCTATGAAGAAATGAAGCTCTGTGAAGAAATGGTGAAGCGGAGTGAAGAAATGAAACTCTGTGAATCTGTGATTCTGTGAAGAAATGGCAGAGCAGAGGGAGTGGATTTATAAAGATGAAATTCGAACGTTGCCTGCCATACATTATATGACCGTTCTAGCTTTTTAAGTGACCGTTCTTAATCAAATGATCAACCGTCCTCCTCCTGACCTCCTCCTCCTTTTTTTCGTTCAACCACTCCCCCGCCGCCATGTGGCCCCGACCCCACACTCCACCACGCCCGGCCGCACCTCCTCGATTTCTCCTCCGATCGGCCAGGAGACCTCCTCCCACAACCCATAGCGTGCCCGCCCCCTCCCCTCCCAGTCTCCCACGCCCGGGCCAGCTCCTCCTAGGCTTCTAACCCACCGCCACCTCCCTCCTCCTCCCCACACTTCCCCTGCCGCGTCCTCCCCCTCCTCCTCACGCTTCCCCGCTGCCGCGTCCTCCCCCCACCTCCCCGCCCGCCTCCTCCTCCCCCTACCTCCCCCGCCGCCGCCTCCTCTCCCCCCACCTCCCTGGCTGCCGCCTCCTCCTCCCCCACCTCCCCCCCCCCGCCGCCGCCTCCTCCCCACACCTCCCTCGCTGCCGCCGCCTCCTCCCCCACCTCCCCCGTCGTCGCCGCATCTCCCTACGCCTCCCGCACCGCCGCCGCCTCCTCCCCCCACGGCCCCACCTCCCTCGCCGCCGCCGCCTCCTCCTCCCTACACGGCCCCGCCTCCCCGGGCCCCTCCCTCCTCCCCCTACCTCCCCCACCACCGCCGCCTTCTCCCCACACCTCCCCCGTCGCCGCTGCCTCCCCCCATCTCCCCCGTCGCCGCCGCCTCCTCCCCACACCTCCCCCGCCGCTGCCTCCTCCTCCCCCACCTCCCTTGCCGCCGCCTCCTCCCTGGCCGACCGTGCTCACCGGGCTGGGCGTGCCCCCCCGTGCCGACCGTGCTCACCGGGCCGGGCCAGCCCAAGCACGGCACGCCATCCTGGGCTGTGCAGTGCCGCCCATCGTGCCGGATATGCAGGCCCAACACGGCCTACTATTCGTGCCGGGCCGTGCTGGGCCAGCCGTGCTTCAGGCTGGTTCGAAAAAGCACGGCCCAAGTCCCAGCTCTACTCCCAAGTGGGATATGGGGATGGGGAGAGGGAGTCGAGAAAGGTAAGGGAGAGAGATGGTGTGAGGGAGGAGATAGAGATATAAGATAGGGGGAGGAGAGGTGGCGGATTGGACCCTGACTCAGCTCGCCGTTGGCGGTGAGAGGCTGCTGTGATAGACTAGCCGGGACGGCTTGCTAGGAGGTGAGACGGCCAGGCCCAAAGGACGAAAGAAAAGAAATCCTGAATTAAATATAAAAAGGTAAATAAGATGTTTGAGGAATTTGGGGAAATTTTTTATATTGTAATATTGTAATTATAAATATCCTTGTGCTTACGTTACGACTTCAATAATTATTGTTATACGAAATAATATTTTTGAATATTATATGAATGAATGAGATGAGTAGAATTAGAAGCCGGGTCAAGATTGCAGACGGCTCCAGAAGTGGCGGACTTGGGACGCAGGGAGTCAGGGACTCGAGGCAAGTCTGCCTTGACCATCTTGGCAGAATTAGTTTGTTAGAATGTTATTCAACCTAGGTATACTAGTATGCTACATGAAAGTAGCATTTTTGCTATCACCAAATTAGACTTAGCATGTTGACATGGCCATTGTAAAATCCATGGGTTTGGCTGATGTTGCGGCTATCTCGAATCTAACGGATCGATGGTAATAGGATTAGTTCAACCTCGAGAGAATATAATGTCGGAAGCATTTGTAGTATTGATTGTTCGATGGAAAGAGTCTTGCGTGTGAACATGTGACAGGGCGCAGCGGAAAATTTTGGCCGAAGTTAATCACGATCTCAATATGCAATACGTTAACGTTGCTTTCTCTTCTCCACTTTTGACACACATATTTTACTGATGGACATCACATTAAAGTATCAAGGACTACTTTGCAATATCCTAATGCCACAGCCTCCCGTTCCCAAAAATTACAATAATTAGCCCTATAAATACACCATCCTAACCAAACACTCGTCAGTCCTCAGCACTCCAAATTAGGCCGGAAAACCCACACTCAAGACCTACAAATACCTAAACAGTTCCACAAAAACTACGAATTAACACACACAGACATGGCTAAGGCACAGTCAATGGCCGCGCTGCTTGCCGTCGTGATGGTCCTCGCGGCGTCCACTGAGGTCGCGCACGGCATCTGCAACCTGTCGAATGACGGCATCCGGGCGTGCCAGCCGGCGGCCGCCATCCGCAACCCGACGGACGGGCCGTCGGCCCAGTGCTGCGCTACCCTGGCGGGGGCAAACCTGCCGTGCCTGTGCCAGTACAAGAACGCCGCCGGCTTCTGGATTAGGTTCTACAAGATCGATGTGAACCGCGCCATGGCGCTGCCGGGCAAGTGCGGCCTCACCATGCCCGCCAACTGCTGATCACTGGCCATGCATGCATCGATGCATCAAGAAATATAATATACTAGTCCTAAGTACCTACGAGAATAAATGAAGTACGTACGTACAAGACTAGTATGTGCTTCTCTGGGTGTACTGTAAGTTGTGAGCTCTGCGCGGATGTGAATCTCAGTTGTGCAAGAACAAATTAATCAGTGCAGAATGAAGTGTCAGAAGTGTGTTATGTAATGTTGACTTGCCCCGTGAAAAGTCATTACTGAATGCATTCAGTATGTGCTTCTCTGGGTGTACTGAATGCATCTGAACGGCCACATATTTAAAAATGATTTTAGTGTTAAAGAAATTGTATTGATAAGTCCTAATTAGGACAAATTTTTTAAGAGCCATCAGCTTTTTCCGGTTTGAACCATTCAAACTTTAACATGCTTTAATTTAATAATTTCACTTTCTGAACTTGTAAAAATTTGGATATCAATGTCATTGTTTCTACATGTAACATTCAAATAAATACTTTTACACTTTGAATTCAAAATTTGAAATTAAATTTGGTGTTTTCAATTTTTGTACAATTCAGTTTTGTACTTTGGATATTTGATTTCTATTCATTTAATACATAAATTCTACCAAATAACTGAAATTTTCTTTATTTTCTAACTGTGGAAATATATGAGTGAGCAATTAATGGTATGTATAATCATGATCAAAAGTTTGAGTTGTCTATGAAAAAAATAGAAAAGTAGATCAAAAATTTCACTACTTCGTATTAGAATAAGACCACAATTTTCTTAATATCACTGCCACACAAACTCCTTGTAGTGATGTTTTTATAATATAGTAGAAAGTGTTTTTTCTCTCTACATTGTTGTAGAGATTTCTTTAAATAAACACCGTACCTATATGCATGCATTGTCGTTATGAACGTAGAGATCATGACGCATTATTAAAATAGCTCTATATCTTTTGTTTGCATTTTATATAGATGGGTTATTGTGTCTCTAATAGAGTAGATGCATTTTATAGTGGCGTTAAATTGTGCTACTAGATAGTGTTCACTCTTGTAAAGGTTCGTACTCGAACACTGGACCTCATGGGAATAGTATTTTCCTTAAACATGTCACACCAGTCACTTCAACCTAGCCACTTCATGTGTTTAGTTGTGCCTTACAATATTTATATGCAAGTCATTTAACACATATCAACCATTGAAAACCGCCTTCACATAGTTAAAAGCATCTAAAAAAATGTCTTTACACAATAAAAAATTTTAGATGATTAGAGTGAGCCTCAAAATCGTCTCTTGAGTACAAAATTCTAGGAAAATATTTAAAGTATACGAAATTCTAGGGCAATATTTAAAGCATCTCTAAAAACGCCTCTAGAAAAATACGTCTACAAAGGATTCTCTTGTAGTGCATAAAATTAAAAAGGGAGTGTCTATACAACATTCGACTGTTTTTGAGGACAAAAACAGTCAGATTTTGAGCCGTTAGATGGAGATCCAACGCCCTAGATTATTTTTTTGGAGGGGGCTTATATGGGTGGATCCGTTGGATGGAGATCTAACGTCCCAGATCAATCTAACTGTTTTTGTCCATCAACCACCCATTCCATTTCGTAGCCTAAAAAGCAAGGGTAAGAGGTAGAAATTAAATGACAACCAATACAATCTGAAATCTTAATGAAGTATATCGTAAAACATCTTAATATGCATAATGGACCAATTAATACTGTGACACAATGTAATACAATAAGCACGGACAAGTGATGGTCGGCAGCAAATATCTGATAGATATAAACGATACACACTTCTCATAATAATCTGAAGTGCCGGTCGACGTCTGCGCCAAACTTTTGAAGTTTTCAAATGTTATCATGATCAGCAATACCTGAGCTTGCTATCCACCAACAACCGATCATGCATACTGGT
Source organism: Dendrocalamus latiflorus (assembly GCA_017311315.1). Lineage (NCBI taxonomy): Eukaryota > Viridiplantae > Streptophyta > Magnoliopsida > Poales > Poaceae > Dendrocalamus > Dendrocalamus latiflorus. Next base: position 21,322,263 of record CM029643.1, on the reverse strand, counting down.
GCTCCCCCAACTGCACTACTGAAGTCGGCAAAGTACGACCAGCGGCCGAGATCAACCCGATCTTTGTATGGTCTGAAGAATGGACCTCAAGCTAGTGTAGTAGATTGACTAGATTCATCCAATTTTAACCTTTTAACGGAACGTGGTTGTCTAATTAACCCGATCGATGGCCACTATCAGAACCCAGTGATTTCCTACCTCTTCAATTGAATAAATGGTTTCTTCAAGCTAGCGTGAGGCTATTTCCGTCAACCCCATGATTAATATATCAATATCGATGTAGGCACAACAATCTATGATCAGATGCACGAGTTCCAGAACCTCGTATAGAGACGTTTTCATAACACAGTAGAGGCGTTTTTCTCTATCTCTACACTATTGTTGAGACTTTTTTTAAAACGCTATATAAGCGCCTTTGTATGCATTATCGTTATGAACAATGAGACGTCTTATTAGAATGCTATATTCTTTGTGGTATTTTATAGAGACATTTTATTATGTATATAAAGAAATAGAGGGATACATAGAGACATTAAGTTGTGCTACTACTATAGCGTGTGTAGACTCTTGCAAAGGGTAGTCCTCAAACTCTAGACCTGATGTGAACACTCCTTGAAGACTTGTCGCACTAACCACATGAACCTAACAACCTCCCTTGTTTAGTTGTGTCTTGTAATATTTATATATACTATTTTAAACACAAATATCAACCACGTAAAAAATTAACGCCTCTTGTACATAGTTCAAAAGCATCTGAAAAATGTCACAGAAATATCTCTACGACACAAAATTCTGCATATGTCTCGAGAACGTCCTAAGACAAAATTTTGCATGTGTCTCAAGAACATCTTAAAACTGTCTCTTGACTAAAAATTTTTTAGGTGATTTTTAAAGTGTCCCTAAAAAGCCCCTCTGGACAATAGAACTTATGATTTTAGAGAAATCGGAAAGCACCTCTAGAAAAGTGTGAATACAAGGGTTTTTCTTGTACTGCAGACAATCCGCAAACCAATTAACAACCTTGGGACAGAATTTCCCAATCACGGTTCTTGCAGAGAGGATAAAATAACATCCCATTCATGGTTGATTCCCTGGGCTAACTTTCATGGTTGGAAAATGTGTGTATCGATGTATAGTGATAGAACACAAGGTTGTGATGGCTGAGGGTCCTGTGTTTAAAACCATCCTCCATCTTGAAAAATGGGTAAATAGTTCCTTGTACGTGTTCTTGGTTTTTTCTTATCACTTACCATGTTAAGGATATCTCAATCGGTGTGGCACCACATAATCCTGGCTAAAAACAACTTGACCCGCACCAAACATACATGCGCTAGGTGGGTTATTTGCGTGGATTGTTCACTACCATTGACCTGTTGGTCGTGTGTCTTACAATGGTCATGGTATAGAAAAAAGTATGGTTTGCGTCACAGTAAGGGTACACGTATTTTTTGATAATGTAGTAATTTGCACTACCTAAAGATCATAGAATTAACTGCTAGCATGATATAAAAAGATAATAGTCAAAACCATATCACGAAAACAGTAGCTTTTCCAGAATCCTATAGAAATCGAACAATTTATTGTAAAATTAAATTCTTTGCGTCTCTTGAGTAAATGGTTGTTTAAACTTATTAATGAGGATGGTGTTTGGCAAAAAATCTTCTAAGAAGGAAATATTTGACCAATAAAGCCATAACTCAAGTTTATAAACGACCGGGTGACTCTCACTTTTGGTCGGGGCTAATGAAGGTCAAGGATGATTTCTTGGCTCATGGTTATTTTCGAATTCAAAAGGGAATACAAGTTAGATTTTGGGAGGACATTTGGTTAGGAAATAAACCCTTAAGGGATGTCTATCCATCACTCTATAGGATTGTGAGGAAAAAGAATGATACTGTGGCTAAGGTTTTAGCTTCTACGCCACTGGATGTGTCATTTAGAAGAGGTTTGGTGGAAGGTAATTTGATAGCGTGGTACGACTTAGTCTCTAAAGTTGTGACAGTTAACCTTACAAATGAGAAGGATGTGTTTGTTTGGAACCTACATAGGAGTGGGTCTTTCACGGTTCGCTCTATGTATTTGAATTTGATTCAAGAGGGAGTCTTATATACGAAAAATTCAATATGGAAAATAAGAGTGCCTTTGAAAATTAAAATTTTCCTTTGGTATCTCCAAAAAGGGGTCACTCTTACAAAAGATAATTTAGCAAAAAGGAATTGGCAAGGGAGTGTCAAGTGTTGTTTTTGTAACTCTTTGGAGACGATACAACATCTTTTTATTGATTGTCACTTTGCTAGATTTATATGGAACACAGTGCACATCACCTTTGGAATTCATCCACCATCTAGTATATCGGATATGTTTGGCTCTTGGCTTCATGGCATCGGGGCAAAAATCAAAAATCAGATTTTACTAGGTGCTGCGGCTCTCTGTTGGGCAATGTGGTTGAATAGAAATGACGTGGTGTTCAATAATGCTAAAACCAACACCTTTCTGCAAGTCATTTTCAGGGCAACATATTGGATCCGGCTTTGGTCCTTGTAAAGTAAAGAAGAAGAAAAACCAATCTTCAAGAATGGATGCCAGATTTTGGAGATGGTCATCATGGAGGTCTTTGCAAAATTTGGATGGAAGTTCCGGAATAGGATTGAGGCGTAGTGTCTGTTTTTTCGTGTATCTTGTTTCTTTTGCTTTGTGTTAGTTCTTGTGTTTGAATGCTCTTGGTTGTAACCTTTAAGCTGCGTACGATCTTCGGATTGTAGAGGCTGGGACCTTTTTCATTCACTTAATGAAATTTTCCCTTGATCTAAAAAAAAACAGGGCCTTACCGATTGCAAAGTTCATTTATTTTAGATAGTTTTCTTAAAATAAACAGCACGGGCACCATTCCAACTAATTAATCACTTCCTCTGTGGTTCTCTTTTGGCGTAAAATTTGTGTACAGCAGGAAATCACAATGATCAACATATCAAGGGCTACTTTACAAATAGCCTGCTCCTATAAATAGGATCCCACACCAAAACTTTCTTCTCACACATCCCCAAAGCAGAAACTAAAACCAAAACCGCCCTGCAATTCACTAGCTAGAGAAATTAACATACAAAAATCTGCATCCATGGCAAAGCCACAGGCATTGGTTGCACTGCTGCTTGTTCTGGTGGTGTCCCTCACCACAATGGAGGGTGTGCACGCCATCTGCAACATGTCGAACGACGATTTCGAGCTGTGCCAGCCGGCGGCGGCTGTCAACAACCCGACGGACAGCCCGTCGGCGGAGTGCTGCACTGCGCTTGGGAAGGCCGACCTGGCATGCATCTGCCGTTACAGGGGCGTCGCCGGCATATGGATGAGGATCTACCACATCGACCCCAGCCGTGCCATGGCGCTGCCCGGCAAGTGCGGCCTCACCATGCCCAGCAACTGCTCGTGATGAGTGATCGAACGTACTACTATCCATTTGCATTGCAGCCTATATGATCTATGCGTCAAGAAGTACGGCTAAATAAGTGGAGCATGTGAAAGGCCCTTTGCTCCTCGATCTTGTATATTGTGGTGTGATTGTGTACGTCGTATATATATGATTGTGTGCCTGTCTAAACTAGATCAATGGGTGTACTGAAGTGTACTGCATCCTTCCTGTGTGAGAGTTGTAATGTTGTCAAGTGGCCAACACGCTAGGCCCAAGAATTTAGTATAAATCATAGTGACCTTGTTATGCACGGTTTTGGAAATACATGTGTTTGTGACTGTTCAATCCACGTCGGTTTCTAGCTTCACGAATTACATCCGGAGCATGTTTCGTATACATGCATGGCAATATTACCTGTAAGCCGGAACTTTGTTCAAATAGATAGTAAATACTATTTCCCTATCAAATTATATGGTGTATTTGGACGATGTTCAAGAAGTAACGAAGTCATATTGTTGTGGCTACAGACCAAACAGAGAGAGAGATGGTAGTGGAGAGTGATGAAGATGAATGTAATGGCCTCCCCTCTCCCCATGGTCGGTGTTCTATATATATACATGGGGAGTGCTTTTACAATTATGCCCTTACAGCTGATTATCCCCTTCAGGGGTATTTGTGTCATTACATGTGGCCTATTCTGGGCCTTATACTTCCTACCAGGCCTGCTGGGTTTAGGTGGGGGCCACGCCTACGACAGGAGCCTCTCATGGTGAAGGGCTTCACAGGGCCGAAGCCATGTCGCCGAGTCCTTTGGCCCCCTCCGTCCCCGCGGCCTGTGAACTTCTCCAGACTTGATCCGGGGCTGCGCTGTGGCCGAAGCAGATGCGTGCTCTTCCGGCCGTCCACGTGGTGAAGCGTGCTTGGCGCGGTGCGGGCCTTGAGGCGTCGTGACCATCAATGCGACGGCGGACTCCCGGCATGTGGACTTTTGAGGCGCGCGCGCTCCACAGTCGTTGCGACCTTGCCGCCCGGTGGTGTGCTTTTTAATGACGGTTGGCTTGCCGGGGGGCAGGCTGTCGCATCGTGTAGTGCGCCTTCTCGTGAGTGGAGCGTGCGACGGTTCCCGGTGTGCACGCGGTGGGGTGCGGACGGTTGCACTCACGCACCCCTGGTAGCTGAACTGCCCGACGCCCCCCGCTTGTGCTTCCACCGGTTGGCGTGCCGCCGATTGGCATCCCTCCATGCTGGCGGCTCTTCGCCTGGTGAGGGCGAGTATAAATATGTTGGCGCCGGGGGCCGCTCCCTAGACATCCCTTGCTGCACATCCCGTACCTGTTCATGGTTAGCTTCTCATATGTAGGGAAAATTTTGTTCACCTGCGTTTGATGACTGCGTCGACCGGCGTCGATGCCCGCGAGCGCCAGTGAACAAAATACGTCCTATTTGTGGAAATGCTTCACAGCTTGACGCGGAAATGGCAAGGCCTGACTTGCTCTCGTAGACAGATATGAAGTCATCCATACGCTCTGATCGTGCGAACGAGCATATGCTGGTGTGGCGACGCATATCTGTTTACGAGATCATGTCTGCTCTTGCCACAAATTGACCTTTGCATGTTCGAGTTATGGTGGTCGTATGTGCTGTTCTCCGTTCTGCAAGCTCGCTCCATCCCCTCGCCTAGTAGACGCGCGCGCTCCGTCCCCTACCCTTTGAACGGGTGGCAGCGAAGCTGGCGCCTAGTGGAAGTAGACGCGCGCGCTCCGTTCCCTACCCTTCGAACGGGTGGCAGCGAAGCTGGCGCCTAGTCGAAGTAGGCGCGCGCGCTCCGTCCCCTACCCTTCGAACGGGTGGCAGCGAAGCTGGCGCCTAGTCGAAGTAGACGTGCGCGCTCCGTCCCCTACCTTTCGAACGGGTGGCAGCGAAGCTGGCGCCTAGTCGAAGTAGACGCGCGCGCTCCGTCCCCTACCCTTCGAACGGGTGGCAGCGAAGCTGGCGCCTAGTGGAAGTAGACGCGCGCGCTCCGTCCCCTACCCTTCGAACGGGTGGCAGCGAAGCTGGCGCCTAGTGGAAGTAGACGCGCGCGCTCCGTCCTCTACCCATCGCATGGGTGGCAGCGAAGCTGGCGCCTAGTCGAAGGAGATGCGCGCACTTCGTCCGCTACCCATCGCATGGGTGGCAGCGAAGCTGGCGCCAAGTCGAAGTAGACGCGCGCGCTCCGTCCCCTACCCATCGAACGGGTGGCAGCGAAGCTGGCGCCTAGTCGAAGTAGACGCGCGCGCTCCGTCCACTACCCATCGCACGGGTGGTAGCGAAGCTGGCGCCTAGTCGAAGTAGACGCGCGCGCTCCGTCCCCTACCAATCGAACGGGTGGCAGCGAAGCTGGCGCCTAGTCGAAGGAGATGCGCGCGCTCCGTCCTCTACCCATCGCAGGGGTGGCAGCGAAGCTGGCGCCTAGTCGAAGTAGACACGCGCGCTCCGTCCTCTACCCATCGCACGGGTGGCAGCGAAGCTGGCGCCTAGTCGAAGTAGACGCGCGCCCTCCGTCCCCTACCCATCGAACGGGTGACAGCGAAGCTGGCGCCTAGTCGAAGTAGACGCGCGCGCTCCGTCCCCTACCCATCGAACGGGTGGCAGCGAAGCTGGCGCCTAGTGGAAGTAGACGCGCGCGCTCCGTCCTCTACCCATCGCATGGGTGGCAGCGAAGCTGGCGCCTAGTCGAAGGAGATGCGCGCGCTCCGTCCGCTACCCATCGCATGGGTGGCAGCGAAGCTGGCGCCAAGTCGAAGTAGACGCGCGCGCTCCGTCCTCTACCCATCGCACGGGTGGCAGCGAAGCTGGCGCCTAGTCGAAGTAGACGTGCGCGCTCCGTCCCCTACCCATCGAACGGGTGACAGCGAAGCTGGCGCCTAGTCGAAGTAGACGCGCGCGCTCCGTCCGCTACCCATCGCAGGGGTGGCAGCGAAGCTGGCGCCTAGTCGAAGTAGACGCGCGCGCTCCGTCCCCTACCCATCGAACGGGTGGCAGCGAAGCTGGCGCCTAGTCGAAGTAGACGCGCGCGCTCCGTCCTCTACCCATCGCAGGGGTGGCAGCGAAGCTGGCGCCTAGTCAAAGTAGACGCGCGCGCTCCGTCCCCTACCCCTCGAACGGGTGGCAGCGAAGCTGGCGCCTAGTCGAAGTAGACGCGCGCGCTCCGTCCCCTACAAATCGAACGGGTGGCAGCGATGCTGGCACCTAGTCGAAGGAGACGCGTGCGCTCCGTCCCCTACCCATCGAACGGGTTGCAGCGAAGCTGGCGCCTAGTCGAAGTAGACGCTTGCGCTCCGTCCTCTACCCATCGCAGGGGTGGCAGCAAAGCTGGCGCCTAGTCGAAGTAGACGCGCGCGCTCCGTCCCCTACCCATCGAACGGGTGGCAGCGAAGCTGGCGCCTAGTCGAAGTAGACGCGCGCGCTCCGTCCGCTACCCATCGCACGGGTGGCAGCGAAGCTGGCGCCTAGTCGAAGTAGACGCGCGCGCTCCGTCCCCTACCAATCGAACGGGTGGCAGCGAAGCTGGCGCCTAGTCGAAGGAGATGCGCGCGCTCCGTCCTCTACCCATCGCAGGGGTGGCAGCGAAGCTGGCGCCTAGTCGAAGTAGACGCGCGCGCTCCGTCCTCTACCCATCGCACGGGTGGCAGCGAAGCTGGCGCCTAGTCGAAGTAGACGCGCGCACTCCGTCCCCTACCCATCGAACGGGTGACAGCGAAGCTGGCGCCTAGTCGAAGTAGACGCGCGCGCTCCGTCCTCTTCCCATTGCAAGGGTGGCAGGGAAGCTGGCGCCTAGTCGAAGTAGACGCGCGCGCTCCGTCCCCTACCCATCGAACGGGTGGCAGCGAAGCTGGCGCCTAGTTGAAGTAGACGCGCGCGCTCCGTCCCCTACCCATCGAACGGGTGGCAGCGAAGCTGGCGCCTAGTCGAAGTAGACGCGCGCGCTCCGTCCTCTATCCATTGCATGGGTGGCAGCGAAGCTGGCGCCTAGTCGAAGTAGACGCGCGCGCTCCGTCCCCTACCTCTCGAACGGGTGGAACACCGCCACGTGGGCGGTGACTTGGGATCCTGCGAGGCGATCTTGCGCTGCAAAGGTTCCTGGAATCACGCCGGCCCCTGGTCTACCAGGGTTAGGTTCCCGTACCGTGCGACCCGACGCGCCCGGGGCACGCGGCAGCCTACGACTGGTGGGCGGCGGGATGTGGACGGTTGCGTGCTTGCGGCCGCTCGCCTTTTCCCTAGGCGAGGGGGACACGGGGCGGGTAGTGAATGGCGCGGCGCCGGGGCTGTTGTGATCCCCTGGCCCATTGGTGCGCCCATAACTGCGGCTAGGTAACGCCGTGCTGTGGCGGTCCTTGGCGCCTGTGGTCGTGACCTTCCAGCGTTGGGTGTGAGGCGTCGCGCTGGACGGGCGCGTGTACGACTGCGGTCGCGCCTTGTACACGGACCCTCGCGACTCTTCGCTTTCAGTTACGGGGAATCGTGCGGGGCGGGCCTTTACACCGCTGCGGGTGCATCTGGCACACGAATCGTTGCGACGCTTCGACAGCGGCGGTATGGGCGAGGTGGCTTGAAATAGCCCCCCCCGTAACAGCGTCCCCGCACCTTTACGCCCTCTTTCCTGTCTGCTCCGCCTTCTAGACCTTCGCGCTATCTTCACCGCTTCAGTCTCTCCGTGGGAAGCGATGGCCTCCAGTAGCGAGCGCGGCCAGGCGGTTGGTGGCCCTGACATTCGCCGGCGGTCCTCGCTGTTGAAGGTGAAATACGCGCTCCAAGAGCGCGACCCAGCGGCGGCGGACCAGGAGCGGCTGGTGGCGGAGGAGGAAGGCACGTTCTCCGGCGAGCTAAACCCATCGCTCGTGACCGAGAAGACAATCCAAGGGCTCCTGCGCGCGGGGAAGTTGTCCGGGCGCCAGGAGGTACGATTGCTCGCCGCCGACGAGACGGAACCTCATCCCGAGAGGTCGGAGGCGGTCGTGTTCGTTGCCTTTTTCGACGCGGGGCTCCAGATCCCAGCGGCGGCTATGGTGGGCGACGTGCTGCGGACCTTCAGGCTGGAGCTGGCGCAACTGACTCTGAACGCCGTGGCCCGGCTTGCGGTGTACAGTTGGGCCTTGCGTTCGGGGGCGTGTTGGCCCAGCGCGTCGTTGTTCGCCTATCTCCACGAGGCACGATGCCAGCCCAAGGGTCGGAAGGACGGGACGCTGTCGAGCTTCAGTAGCGTCACTTTTATTCTTCGTCCGTCGTGCCAGAAGCTCTTCCCTGCGAACTCAACTCGCGGGAAGTGGGAGTCTTACTGGATGAAGCGGTGGTTCTACCACCGTGTGGAGAGCGGGAGCGGCCTTGAGTGCACAGGCCGACCGATCGCGTTCAAGCCCTCGCTCGGCCGAACGCTCGATGCTGAGGACAGGCGGAGGGTCAAGCGGCTCGTAGGCATGGTCGCCCGCTTCAACATGCGCGACCTCGCCGAAGAGTACGTGATGTACGGCGTGGCACCGCTTGCCTACGACTGGCGTCTTGCCGCCGAGAGGCGTCGAGACGACAATGTTTCGCCATGGGTCTGCTCACTACCGGCGCCGCCCGGTCTTCGTAAGCCTCGATCGCGTCCCGCCTTTGTTCACGCGAAATGCGTTAGATGCTGATGCCATTCTCCTTTGCTTCAGGGATTTCCTTGGAGGAGGCGGAGCAGGCCGCGCGCGTATTCCTGGGGCCGTACACCGCCAGGGAGCATGAGCAGCGCGCGTCTACTATCACCGAGGCGGGGCTGGGGCGAATAAACCGCGTGTGCGAGGCCCTGGGCCTTGCCGTGCCGGACCGTGTCGCTCCAGACGACGGTGCAGCGAAGAAGAAGAAGAAGGCCCCGTCTCGGAAGAGGGGCCGCAGCGGGGCGCCTGCCGCGCTTAGCGCGGCAGCTGCTACTACTGCTGCTAGTGTTTCGGAGGGCGCGGCGGACGCGGAGTCGGACTCGGCGAGGTATGCCGATTCGGGCTTGGGTGGGGCAGACGTCGAAGGCTAGGTATCTTCGGCGAGCGCCCCGGACGGTGGGTTTGCCACAAGCAGCCGGAGGGGGGGAAGCCTCGCCGCCCACCGAAGTCATCGAGGCGGAACCCGTGCGGACCGGCAATGCTGAGGTGGACCCTTTGGCCGTGGCTGTTGTGGTGCCGGAGGCGCCCTCCACGGGGGCGCACGAAGCCATGCTGCCTTTAACGACAACGGCAGGAACCGAGGTGCCCCCTTCGACAATCGTCACCACGGAACCTTCGCCCCCGGGCGGTGCGACCGCAAGGGCTTCCCCAGCCGCGACTGCGGGGGTGGTTTCGCTGCAGGCCGCCCCGGCTAAACGGCCGTGTGTGCGGCCGGAGCTCCACCGGACGCCGCGGGGATTCGTCGTGGCCACGGGCATCAGAAGCTTGTGGGACTCCAGCGCAAGCGCCGGGGGCCCTGCGGCATACGTGCCTTCTGCCCCTCTGGCCACGCCTCCCGCCGCGCAGGGACAGCCGTCACCCTCCCCGAACGCGGAGGCTTCGGCCCGCGACGGGACCATTCCTTCTGCTACCAAAGGTAGGGTGGCGTAGCTTACTCTGGTGTACGCTTTTATGCCTTGCGGTGCTCACCTGTATTCCTATTTACAGCATTGCTCATTCCGGAGGGGAGCGCTTGGCAGAACACGGGACCTCCGCGTGCGTAAGCCCTGCGGACTTCGTGCCGCCCCCGGAGACGCTGAGGGCGTGGCGCGGAATTGTGAGTGACGCGGCCACCAGTGTCGACCCGCAAGTGCTGCAGGCCTACGGGGCGGGGCACCTCCAGGACGCCTTCGAGGTGTCTGGGGTGAGGGTAAGTACTTCATACGACGACGCCTGAGCTGGCTGAGCTTGCTAAGCCTTTCCCTTTTGCAGACACTGGTGCTGGGGCAGGCCTTGCAAACGGCCTATGCTCGCGGCCGCACGACGCTCGAGGATAGGCTGCGGGCCGTCGAGGAGGAGCTACGCGAAGCCTCTGGAGCCCGCTCTGCCCAGGACGCCCGCATCCGCCAGCTGGAAGCGGAATGCGCCGAGGTGAGGGCACACGCCGAGGTACTTGTCGTGTCAGCGCGGGAGTCGGCTGCGGCAGCTGTTGAACAGGAGTTTGCAGCGGAGCGGGCCGGGTTCCTGGAACAGGTCGCCTCGCTAGAGAAGGAAAAAGGCGAGCTTGCCTTGACTCTAGCGGGGCGTAACCAGACGCTTGGCGACGCCTCGGTGGTTGCGTGGGACGCCATGCAAGCGCTGGAGAGCCATCTTCAAGGGCTGGTGACTGAGGTGCCGGAGCACGCCTTCGGCCCGGAGAAGTTGTCCCGGACGCTCCGCTGGATCGGGGATGCCGCCAACGTCGCGCGCGACGTCCTTTGGCACCCACTGCGCGTACACGTTGGCATGCTTCGTGTGCGCGCTCCTGCAGCACCGCGGTTGCACGCACGTCGCCGGGCTGGATGACCCCCAGCTGGAGATGCCCGGCGGGGCCGGAGTAATGTCCGGTGCCGTCCGCTCTGCTCGCCGTGCCCTCGGGCCCTTCCTCGACCGGATCTGGGCTTACGCCGGGCCGGATGCTGCACAGATCGAGCTCCGGAAGTCGCTCTACGGGACGGGGAGCCTCAGCCAATTTCTTGACGGGATCCCTCGACGCGACGAGGGCGGCGCTGGGCCCTCCGAGGGCGCCGGGAACCCGCAGGTCTGACGCCGTGGTGCCTAGGTGTAGGCGTGTGTTGTACTGCTCCCTCTTTTTGCGAATGTACACACTTGCTGTATGCATTCTGACTTTCGCCTATATCCCGGGCAGCTTTCTTGCTGGGACCGGCTTCGTGCGGCCGACCTTTCAACCCGGCGACGCCTTCGACGCTGGCGAAGGGCCGAAGAGTCGCTGGACTTTTGGGCGGGCCGGCCTTCCTCGAGCGAGGCCCCAGTTTTGGCGCGTTTTAAGGACGAACCCGCGGGATAGCGGCTTAGAGCGGCAAGGATGCTGCCGGACCTTTGTACTTGTGATTTCTCCGGTATGCAGATTTCCTGGCATTTTAGGATGTGTTGATGCCACTGTTGGTGAAGTAGCTGCGCAAGGGTTCCTTAGAACAGCGCTTGCGGGGGCAGTCCTTGGCACCTCAACTTTTTACGGCCCGTAGGCTGGCGTGGGCGGAGGCGGACCTCGACGCTTAGCCTTTGTAGTCCGTAGACTGGCTGTGCGGAGGCGGACCTAGACGCTGCGCCTTATTCAAAGCCCGTGGACTAGTGCGTGCGGAGGCGGACCTCGACGCTACGACTTCCTTTATAGTCCGGAGACTCGCGTGTGCGGAGGCGGACCTCGACGCTACGTCTTATTTAAAGTCCGTAGACTGGTGTGTGCGGAGGCGGACCTCGACGCTACGACTTCCTTTATAGTCCGGAGACTCGCGCGTGCGGAGGCGGACCTCAACGCTACGTCTTATTTAAAGTCCGTAGACTGGTGCGCACGGAGGCGGACCTCGACGCTACGACTTCCTATATAGTCCGGAGACTCGCGCGTGCGGAGGCGGACCTCAACGCTATGTCTTATTTAAAGTCCGTAGACTAGTGCGTGCGGAGCTAGGCTCGACGCTACAACTTCCTTTATAGTCTGGAGACTCGCGCGTGCGGAGGCGGACCTCGACGCTACGTCTTATTTAAAGTCCGTAGACTAGTGCGTGCGGAGCTAGGCTCGACGCTACGTCTTATTTATAGTCCGTAGACTGTTGCGTGCGGAGCTAGGCTCGACGCTATGTCTTATTTAAAGTCCGTGGACTGGTGCGTGTGGAAGCTAAGCTCAACGCTACGTCTTATTTATACTCCGTAGAGTGCGCGCGGAGGCGTCCCCCCGCTGCGTCTTTTGTTTATACTCAGGCCCGTCACCTTTGGCTACGGCGAGTGCACACGCGAACGTGCGACTTCGATTTATACTCAGTCCCGTACCCCTGGCTACGGCGAGTGCACACGCGAACGTGCGTCTTTGTTTATACTCAGGCCCGTCACCTTTGGCTACGGCGAGTGCACACGCGAACGTGCGTCTTTGTTTATACTCAGGCCCGTCACCTTTGGCTACGGCGAGTGCACACGCGAACGTGCGACTTCGATTTATACTCAGTCCCGTACCCCTGGCTACGGCGAGTGCACATGCGAACGTGCGTCTTTGTTTATACTCAGGCCCGTCACCTTTGGCTACGGCGAGTGCACACGCGAACGTGCGACTTCGATTTATACTCAGTCCCGTACCCCTGGCTACGGCGAGTGCACACGCGAACGTGCGTCTTTGTTTATACTCAGGCCCGTCACCTTTGGCTACGGCGAGTGCACACGCGAACGTGCGACTTCGATTTATACTGCGGGAGCGCGCGCGCTGGCGAAGCCTGCGCGCGCCTCCGCCACGTGCTTGCGCACGATGAAGAAATATTAGCGACAAACGGCGATCTTCATTACATCCCCGTTTGCGCGGGCAAGCAATTACAAGGGGCGGATGTACTAACCGTTTTTCCTTGGTGCGGCCGAAGCCTCTAGTCGCTAGACCTCTGCAGGGCCCGCCAAGGCGCCTCCGACTGGCCCCGTGGACCACCGCGTTGTGACGCCGGTGCCGGCTCTAGGAGCGCCGTTGGGCTTCGCGACGCGGGCACCTGGTACCTGGCTCGATGCGCTGGGCCATATCCTGGTCGCCTCGGACGGTGATGATGGCCCGGGGACCCGGGATCTTCATGCATAGATAGCCGTGATGTGGTACCGCGCTGAAGGAGTTGAGGATTGGGCACCCTAATATGGCATTGTAGGGGTACGGAAGGTCGACCACGTCGAAGGTGGCATCTTCGGCCCGCACATTGTCATCTCGGGCGGAGGAGACTTGAAGACCTACTTGTCCCAGCGCCCGCAGGGGTTGTCCCCCAAAGCCCTGCAGTGGGACTCCCGAGGGCCCTAGGCGGCTTCGAGGGATCCCCATCTGGTCGAAGGCCGCCGCAAACAATACGTTTGCGGAGCTACCGCCGTCCACCAGGGCACGCCCCACGTCGCATCCCGCGATAGTGACCCGGATGACCAGGGGGTCCTGATGAGGGAAGTCCACGCCTTGGGCGTCGCCGGGTGTGAATGTGACTTCGTGCCGCGCCCAGTTCGGGGGTGCTTGCGCTGGGTATGCCGCCACATGATGTAGTCTTCGCGCATAGGCCTTCTGCTGCCGTGCTGAGGCGAATTCCAGCGCAGAGCCTCCGGATATGACGTTAATGATCCTGCGGTGGGTTGCCTCCGGAGCCTGCAGCGACAGGAGGCCCTCCCGAGGTTGCTGTACGTGAACCTGGATCCGTAAGGTGCCTTCCTGGGGTTGCATCCCTTGCGCCTGTACCTGCACGGGGGCCTCGTACGGTAATTGGACGTGGGCACCGCAGGCGGACGCGTCTCTAGGTTCCTGTCCCTAGCGACGCTATCGCGGAGCGCCGCGATGGAGGTGCAGGTGCGGGTATCATGGTTGCCGCGGCCGTGGACTACACACCACAGTCCCTGGTGCTGGTCGTCGTAATCTCCGCGACCTTTGTCGTCGCGGCCCCGGCCACGGCCACGCCCGCGGCCACGGCGCCCCCGACCGCCTCGGCCCGCAGGAGCGCCCTCGTCGGAACCACCCTCAATGTCGAGGACGTACCAGTTTTGCCTCGACCTCTGCTGGCCACGCTTGGGCTGATCGGACGACTCCTTATGCGAGGCGTCCCTGCGGTCGGGCGTGTCCCTGGATGACTCCTGCTTACGTTTTCCCTTCGAAGAGCCGCTCTTCGGCGGATCTTCGGCTTTTGCCGAGGCTCCGGCCTGGTTGGTGTCGGAGTCGTCCCCTTGCCTTCGCCGCGCGTCTTCTTCCGCCCTGGCATATTCCTCCATTTTGTCGAAGAGCTTCGCCACCGTCTTGATTGGCTTTCGCGCATTGTACTCGGCCATCGGGCCCGGACGAAGGCCCTGTATGGCGCATTAACGATGGTGGTTTCGTTAACATCTTTTACTTGGCATCGAATCTTGGCGAAGCGTTTGAAGTAGTCCCGGAGCTTCTCCGAGGGTTTTTGCTTCACAGCAAAGAGCTGGTCCGCGTCGACTCGGTCGATGTAGTTTCCTTGGAAGTTGTTGCGAAGGCGGACGCGGAGCTGCTCCCACGCGTAGATGGAGCCCGGCTCTATGGTAAAGAACCAAGAGAGCGCCACTCCTTGCAGCGCGAGGGGGAGTCCCTTCGCCTTCGTGGTGTCGTCTCCGCCCGCGGCTTCGATCGCGGTTTCGTACACGTGCACGAACTCGCGGGGGTCCGTGTCGCCTTTGTACGAGTCGATGGCGCTAGGAAACTTGAAGTCTTCGGGCCATGCCGCTTGCTGCAGCCCCGCCGAAAGCGGGGACTCCGGATCTACGCGCCCAGCGGCACGCGGCTAGACGTGGGGGCTTCGCGACTGTCCGCCCTCTCTGGCGTGGGCTCGGGCGCGATTACTGGCGCGGCCTGCTGGCTCCGAGCCTCTTGCATATCTCGGACGGCTCCGCGAAGGTCCCCTAGCTCCCGCTGGAACGCGTTGAGGGCCGCCAGCAGGGCGCTTTCTACCGCCTGTGAAGGCGGGGTCGCCGGTACTCCCAACGGGCGGATCGGCGCGGGCACGACCGCGTCGCGAGGTCCCAAGCTGCCGGTCGCTCCGTCGTGGCTACCTCGAACCGCCTGGTCCGCGCTGCCGGCGAGGGTTGCGGCGGGGGCGGCGGGGGCGGCTGTCGTTGCGTCGGCGGGGTCGGTTGTCGCCGCACCAGCGTCGACGTCTTCGACCGCGGGGTCCGTCCCCGCGACGCCGGTGCCGGGGTGGGTCGACGCGGTGCCGGTGACGGGGTTGGTCGTCGCGGTGCCGGTGACGAGGTTGGTCGTCACCGCGCGGACGTCGACGTCTTCGGCCACCGCGCCTGCGTCGCTACCCGCGCCTGCCGCTGCCGATGCCGAAGCCCTGGTACTCATACAACGCTCCGGCCCGGCCGCCTTCTTTCCCTTCGCCGCCGCTGACGAAGCTTTTTTCGGTGCCATCCTTCTTCTTCGGTCTTCAGGCTTGTCCTCCCCACGGACGGCGCCAACTGTTGTGGCTACAGACCAAACAGAGAGAGAGAGATGGTAGTGGAGAGTGATGAAGATGAATGTAATGGCCTCCCCTCTCCCCATGGTCGGTGTTCTATATATATACATGGGGAGTGCTTTTACAATTATGCCCTTACAGCTGATTATCCCCTTCAGGGGTATTTGTGTCATTACATGTGGCCTATTCTGGGCCTTATACTTCCTACCAGGCCTGCTGGGTTTAGGTGGGGGCCACCCGTACGACACATATGATACCAAAAATAGCAAGCGAAAATTGCAATGCTAGCTATGTTTGTAATAGAAATGAGAGCAAGAGGAACGGTACATTGGATGTACACGCATTGCAGGAGGAGGTGAAAACTAAATGAGAGCAAGACTTTTAAATTGTTACAACACTTCACATGTTGAGATATCTAAAGCTCAATTGTATTCAACTTGGTAATAGATGTAGCATACAACTTAGGCTCAAACTTGCAAAAAAAAAAAGACTAGGCACCATTTGATATTGCGGTGGCTTTTGAATCTAAAAGTTAGTTGAAAGCATCTTTTTTGGAGTTGTAACAACAAAATCTTGCTGGAATTAGAAAAAATTTCACTAACTAGCAAAGCACAGCACAGCACAACACAGCAACCGCAAGCTAACCATAAGTTTGTTGGCGATTAAGAAGCTATACACAAAGTACCATCCATCGACCATCATCATCTATTAAAGGGATGCATGTTTCCTTTACCTAACACAATAGTTGGTGACTGTAACTACAAATTGCGAAAATTCCCATATGTAAGCATGGAGGCCTGTAACATCCCAAATTGTAGAGCATGCAAAAATGGGAAAGTTTTTATACTTTTTCAATGCCTTTTTGTTTCTTTGGCTCTTTATTCGAGTTTCTTTGAAAAGTTTGAATTTCAAAAATAAAAAAAATGCATGTAATGCAAATAAAAAATTTAGACCAAATTATAAAAACTAAAAAGATGATTAAAAAGTTGGCATGAGAAAACTCATGGTGGAAACCATCTTAAAAAGGCCACGAGTATAAACTGTGGTACTGAAAATAAATATCGTAGTAAGTTCTGAAACTATCTAAATTAGATAAGTATAATTAAATTCGATAAGAAGTCTTCTTAGATTTTTCTAGAAAAAATCAAGAGAAGATAACACACTAAAAATTTACATGATCATCTCCACTATACAAGGAGTGTTAGTTTCAGCCACCGCAGCCTCCAACCGCTGCGTGCCCTGGGATCTCCGACCGACTGCTCTTACACTCGGAATCTCTGACTGCTCCTTGCTCTAATCCTTTGCAATAGCTCTCGAATACTGTCCGATTCTCCTCTGCTACTTGAACACTGTATGATATTCTTCGACTTCTCACTCGAAGTCGAACTTTGACCATCCACCCAGCTTCATTATTCGAACTCGAAGCCTTCCGAGTTCTCGATACTTCTCTATTCTTTGAGTATAACGACAACAATCCGACAATAACAGAGCAATAGAATAAAATAAGACCTTTTGGTCGCACTTCAATTGCCACACCTTTTCAGGGGTAAACTCCCCTCTATTTATGCTCAAGATTACAACATAAAGATGGAAAAACATCGCCAATTACAAATTGGACTCGGACTCGATTTCTTACTGAAACTAGACTCTGAAACTGAAAACAACTTAGAATCCTAGTTTGATTCGACAATTGAATTGAACCGGCTCGTGCTCTGCACTCGATGTTTGCGAATTAGGTCTAGATTAATAACTACAAGGAGCATTCACAAAGATTTTCATAATCTTTTGAGCTCATCTAATGTGTCTAGCTTGTGCTCAAACCTCTCAGCTCTCCTCCCCCTTTCTTTCTCTCACTGTCGAGTGTGGTCCACTTGCAGTATCCTTCTTCCACCTCCAGCCTACATGAGCATAGCCACTGGTTTTGGACGGCATGCTCATTGTTTTCAATATCACGCCTGTTGTGTCGATTCTTTGCTGATAGCCCATGCCCTACGCCGCACCTTTCCTCCGTGCATCCTAGCATTGTGCCCACCTTTGCCTCTCGACTGCTAAGTTGGCCCTCAAGAGCTTCGACCAGCTAGCAAGTTCTGCCACGAGTGCTCAGACATGTTAGATCTGACCACCACAGCCTCCGACCGCTGCGTGTCATAGGATCTCCAACCGCTTACTCAGAATATCCGACTACTCCGCTTTGACTGCTTCATACTCAAAGCTCTTCGACCGCACCGCTCGAAAACATTGAATGATACAGCTAGGATACCATCTAATACTCCACTGCTAGTCGAATGTCGTCCGATCTTCATTACTACTAATTGCTAGTCGAACATTGTTCAATCTTCGTAGCTACTCGAACATACTCGTAAACCCTTTTGCAGGTCAAGACAATCCTGTCAGGACATCTCTCTTTGCTCGCTGATGCGTGGGGCGCACTGGCAGCAATTGTCTTCCACCTCGCGCACATGCGCCCACTCCGCCAAGGTCGTGGCCCGAGCTGCCCACGATTTTAGATGCTGCACCTGTGGTTTCCCCTCTACTACTGCCCACTCCTGCCTAGCCCATCACTCTGTCACAATAGTTCTCTTCCCCGTTGTCATCTTCTTCACCTTGCACTCCACGGTGAGAGCCCGAAACTGTGCCTACAAAAACCCACCCCCGACCGTGCCATAGCTCTTCAGCTCGCCACTCGGTCTCTTGTGCACAATCCTTTAGGACTTCGCTCTCTGGAATGGCGAGAAAACCAAAGTCATACATGACTCCGGCGAGCACGCCACCACGTGCTAGTTGCTCTGGTGAGCTTCTCTCCTTCTTGACCCGTCTTATCGCGGCTTACCTCTCCCTTGAGCACCCTACTCATTTATTTGACCTTCCGTGTAGTAGATCACTTGGTGGATCACTCGAATTAGGCCTTCTCCTTCATCTCTGACCAAGACACTGCCATAAGATCTTTTTCTTCGATGAGTAGTACCTCGATTCCTACCACTCGTACTTTCGCATAGATGCATGCAAGCTTATGCGCACCTCTTTTTGTAGCTTATCTGTTGTTGGATATCATTGTAGCCGCAGACCTCTTCACCGCCGATGAGGTCTCCAACACCAGCTCCTCCCACTCCTTCTCGTGAGTCGCCATCGTCATCGGTGAGCTCCTCCTCCCCCGTAGACAATGTGAAATCAAAAAGTGAAACTAAAGTAACCATAGTCGAAAGGAGAACTAAAAGCTATGGTAAAGAAAACTGTAGTAGTAGAATGTGAGAACAGAACTATAGCAATCGATGTCAAAATCTAGCAGCGCTGTCGTAAACTTTGACCACTTGCATGGTCGTGATCTTTGACTGCTTGCGTCATCGTGATCTCCGACCGCTAGCATAGTTAAGATCTTTGACCACTTGCATGGTCATGATCTTCGACCGCTTATGTCGTCGTAATCTTCGACTGATTGTATCATCGTGATTTTTGACAACTAACATTGTCAAGATCTTCGACTGTAGTCATAGTCGAAAACTTTGACCACTGACATTGTCGAGAACTTCAACTACTGATGTTGTCAAAAATCTTCGACTGTAGCCATTGTTGAGATCTTTGATCTCAATCGTAGTCGAAGTCTTCGATCACAATCGTTGTCAAAATCTTTGACCGCTGACGTTGTCGAGATCTTTGATCGCTGACGTTGTTGACATCTTCGACTGCTAGCATAGTCGTGATCTTTGACTGCTTGCGTAGTCGAAACCTCTGACTGCCATAGTCGTAATCTTTGACCTCTAACTGTAGTCGTAACCTCGATTGCTAATGATAGTTGTAATTCGTAAGTTACAACACCGATCTATAGTCGATAGCCGATAGCTGATAGTCAATAGTCATAGGTCGTGGCAGATAGTCGTAAGCCATGGCCGATAGTCATAAACTTTGGTCGATAGTCATAAGCCATGGTCGATAGTCGTAAGTCATGATCGGTAGTCATAAGTTACTATACCTGGTCGATAGTCATACAATACCTGGCTGATGCTCGGAAGACCTGCGTAGATGAAGATCAGTAATACTGGCTTTATATGAACGGTACGACTAGAGTTGCAGTAGGATTGACGCAGTCGAAGACCCGCGTGGTCAAAGTGTCACGATCGGTAGTTGGTAGTCAGGGCGACCGAATACCATAGTGGTCCGAACGTCCAAAGTATTGAAGTAGTACTCATAAGATCAATAGCCACAGTGGTCGGTAGCGATAATGGTCGTAATATAAGAATGTAAGCTGTGATGGTCGTAAGCTGCAGCGATCGTAGGCTTTGGTAGTCCTAGATAGAATTTAGTAGCTAGCAGCAGAAGTGTGTTAGAAGTCGGAAAAACACCGTGGCGACCAAGGAGCTTGGGTAGTCATGAAAAGTGCTAAGATAACTCAAACCTAGCCAAAACTCAAACTCTATTCGACTATGACAAACATCCCTCACCCTCTAAACTTACATCACCAAACTCAATCCTGATAAAACTTAATGAAGTTCTCCTTGGATTTATTTGGATATTTTGTAGTCTTTTGTATTTATTTGGTCTTTCAATCGCATATCACACAATTAGAAGTCAAAGACCCGAAGGAGCATCAGCTGGAGCAGAATCGAGATATAAGATCAATAGCTTCAAGATCATTGACTGATAAGGTTTTGAGTAAGGTCAAGAGCATGGTAATTTAAGCAAGGCCAACACCCTCTTTGACCATATTGATCCTAATGTTTCAATTATTGTACATTGTTTACAAAATCTATTATGCATGCATGTATGTTCCGCAAAACTACTATACTGTAGGTAATGATAGTTACGACTACTTGTATGCATTGAGCCTCCTTGAAAACTTGATACCATCACTGTTGTAACCTCTAGGACATGATTTAGACAATATATACTTTCATATTGGGAATACTACATTGATATATGGTCTAGATGCTTAGACAGGCACTATTCTTTGCTAAGTTTGATCTTTCGAACAAATTTACATGTGGGCTTGATGGTTTCAAAAATGCTGGACCAGAGGGGGAACCTCTGTTATTTTGGTATCAAATAAAATGAAAAACCTAGTTTTGGACATGGGTGAGTTATATGATACATTATCAAGTGTGAGAGGGAATCTCCCACGAGAGGGAATCTCGCATGTATATAGGGGAAGATTCTCGCCCGGTCAATTAAGGACTGAACGCTATTGCTGCACATCTATGTCACACCATAGACCACATGTACTATATGAGCTCTGGCATTTAGCTGATTAAGTTGTCTAGGTCTAGCCTTGCATTGTGGTAGGCACAAATATAGTAATGGCACTCTGGTTATGTTTGCTCGTAGGGACTCCCTTCACCAAGGTGTTGGGGCTAAAGCTTGCTAATACAACGGTGAATGCCTACTTGGGGGACGGACCTAAGTGAGCTTCTTCACTTAGGGGTGTACCTAAGTGAGGATTCAAATGCTCTCTTAGGGGTGTACCTAAGAAAGGTTCGGCGTTCATTTGGGCTGGTACAAGGTTAGGACTAGATGATCTAAAGGCTATAAGATAATCAACTTTCGTCACACGCTGAAGGAAATGTGAAGTTGCCAATAGTAAAAAATTGATTATCTCGTGTGAGTAAAGTTGTACAACCTCTACAAAGTGTTGAAAACTATTTAAATAGCTGTGCTCACAGTCATGAACAAGCTTGGATGTAGCCACAAAGGGTATAGTTTTCCTTTTCAAAAATGTTTCACTGAACATATGGGATGGCATGTACGCAACTGTGTGCCATGCCCACAGGTGTAAATTGTGCGATGTTCATGGCCGAGGAAGGCTATGAATGGATTTGATCTATGGTTATGGATTGTATAAATGTTATTTCACTATGTGTCAAATGCTCTTTACAATTCTGTTGCAAATTACTACTTATGGATATTGCAAATAAAATTTGCTTCATGCTGAAAATAACTTAGTATAGAGTGTCATCCCTTTGATAGCCATGCATATATGTATAATTTTGCGATATACTACAAGTCTTGCTGAGTACGCAATGTACTTAACCTTACTTAAATTATTGTTAATAAGAGAGAATGAAGAAGGATACGTGCTAGACAACGCATACTTTGCCCCCAACATCGGGGAGCTCGACGATAGGTTTTCTAGGCCCTAATCCCCCAGTTGGTTGTCTGTGGATATGGTGGCATACCACTATATACTCCCACTTATTTATTTACCTTCCACTGCAATTTACTCTTAACTCTAGTATTCTCTTAGCCGGTTAGCCATACGATGTAAGATTATACATCGCTTATGTATTCACCCCTTTGGCACAAATAAAAATATATATGATGTATATGGATGTGATCTCAATGTTGTGAATGTGTGTACTAACTACTGATAATGAGACTAGTACAGGAGAACACAAGCGGTGGCCCACACCCTCGGGTCCCCATAAGGCTCCTATTTCGATGATTTAGAGTTTTGGTGATTAATGGCTCCTATTTTATGAAGACTAATGCGGGGACCCCGGGCGTGGGAGACGTCCGTAGTCACCGTATGTGTGTTTTGTATTAGTCCCATGATCAGTATCTAGTACACATATTCATAACATTAAGATTACATCCATACACATCATATGTATATAATTTATGACAAAGGGGTGAATACATGAGCGATGCATAACAAGGTTTATAGCTTATGGCCGACCGACCAAGAGAATACCAGAGTCAAGAGTAAATTGCAACGAAAAACAAATAACTAAGCAGAACCATCAATACTCTAGTGGTATGCCACTAAAGTCCATAGGCAACCGATTAAAGGATTAGGCCCTAGAAAAACCCATTGTCGAACTCCCCAATGCTGGGGGCAAAGTACGCATCATCTGGTATGTATCCTTCTCCATTCTCTAATCAGCAATAATTTAAGCAAGCTTGAGTACATTGCACACTGAGCAAGACTTGTAGTGTATCACAAATCAAAGGATGAGTCTCTATTCTAAGTTATTTTCAGCATAAAGTCGATTTTATTTGAAATATCCATAAGTAGTAATTTGCAAACGGAATTGTAAAGAGCATTTAACATGTAATGAAATAACATTTATATAATTTTCATAATAGTAGATCAAATCCATTCGTAGCATTCCTCGGCTATGAACATCGCACAATTCCCACCTATGGGCATGGCACATGGAAGACGCATACATGCTATCTCATATGTTCAGCGAAATAGTTTTGACAAAGGAAAACTACACCTATTACAACTGCATCCAAGCTTGATCATGACCACAAGCACGGCTATTTAAATAGTTTTTAACACTCTGCAGAGATTGTACAGCTTTACTCACATGAGACAATCAAATACACTATCAGGCAATTCACGCTTCCTTGGGCGTGCGACGAAGTGATTATCATATAGCCTTTAGGTCTAGTCCTAACCTTGCACCAACCTGATGAATGCACAAGCCCCTACTTAGGTGCGCCGAGTGAGCTGCATGACAGACCCTCACCTCAGTGGATTACATCCCTTTGGTGAGGTATTCACCATTGTATTAGCAAGCTTTGGTCCTAACACCTCAGTGAAGGGAGCCCCTACGAGCCAGACCATTACGTGGAATGCCCTTACTACTTTTACACCTACCACAATGCAAGGCTAGACCTAGACAACTTAATCAGCTAAATACAAGAGCCAAGCAAGAATGTCCCCCTATCTACATGCCAAGTTCCGCCTCACATACAACAGTTTACCACATAACTCGCCTGTGTCCAAAAGCTGTGTTTTTCATTTTGTTTTATACCAAACTAGCAGAGGTTCCTCCTCTGGACCAACATTTTGAAATCATCATGCTCACATGTAAACTTGTTTGAGAGTTCAAACTTAGCAGAAATTAGTTCTTGGCTAAGCATCTAGACAATCTATCAATGTAGTATTCCCAATTTGACAATATAAATTGTCTAAGCCACGTCCTAGAGATTACAACAGTTAGGGTATCAAATTTGCAAGAAAGGTTCAATGCATTTGAGTGGTCGTAACTACCATCACTCACATTATAGAAATTTTACTAAAACATAAATGCATGCATAATAGATTTTGCAAACAATATACAATAATTATAATACTGGGATCAATATGGTCAAAGGGGGTGCTTGCCTTGCTTAAATTAATGTGGTCTTGATTTTAGTCAGGACCTTCTAAGTAAATGATCTTGAAGCTATTGGTCTTCGTCTCTGTCTCAATGCTGCTCGAGTTGGTGCACCTTCGGGTCTTCGACTTCTAATTACATGATAAGCGATCGAAAGACCAAATAAATCGAAAGGACTACATAAGATCCAAATACTGAAGATAACTTCATTAAGTTTTATTAGGATTGAGTTTGGTGATGTAAGAGAAGGTTTAGAGGGCGAGGGATGTTGGACGCAGTCAAATGGAGTTTGAGTCAATGAGGGGATGGCGGGGAAGCTTTGTTGGGAAGGAAAACAAGGATAGATCAAAGGTGAAGAAATATTCAGAGGAATACTCTACTTCTTAACTCAAAGAGGGCTAGGAGTAGCCGATCACAGAGTACCTTGGCTTGGTTTGAATTATCTCTTCTCAGTTGGTACAGTACTCTCTACGACTACTAACATTGTTGGGCCGCTATGGAGTTCTACCTACGATTGCTGAAGCCCACGATCGATGCAACTTATGACCACTATAGATTACGATCTTATTATATGACCACTATAGCTACCGACAACTATGGCTTATGACCACTATAGCTACCGACCATTGTGGCTTACGACCACCATAGCTACCGACCACTGTAGCTTACGATCACTATAGCTACCGACCATTGTGGCTTACAACCACTATAGCTACTGACCATTGTGGCTTACGACCACTATGGCAACTGACCACTATGGCTATTGTCCTTACGAGTATGACTAATGACTACTTCGATACTTTGGACATTCTGACCGTTACGGTACTCGGCCACTCTGACTACCAACTACCGATCATGGCACTTCGACAACACAGGCCTTCGACTATGTCGATCCTACCACAACTCTAGCCGTACCGCTCACATAGAGCTAGTGCTACCATTCTTCGACCACGCAAGCCTTCCGAGCATCAACTGGGTACTGTCGCTAACAACTACCGACCGAGTACTATAACTTACATCTATCGACTGCGTACTGTTCTGTACGATTACATGGCCACATTCTGTAGGTTTCGACTATCGACCACATTCTGTAGGTTTTGACTACCAACTTACCTAGTAGGATCTGAAGCTTACGATTGATTTACTATACTTACGAATGATCTACCACACTTACGACTGATCTAATATAGGTTTTGACTACCAACTACTAACCACAGCACTTCAACCACACAAGTCTTTGACCACGTTAGTTCTATCGCAACTCCGATCATACTACTCACATAGAACCGGTATTATGGTTTATGACTACGGCTAGAGGTTGAAGATTATGAGTGCCGCTACAGTCAAAGGTTACGACTATGCTAGTGGTCGAAAATGTCAACTTCATCTATGGTCGAAGATCTCAACTTTGTCTACAGTCGAAGATCTCGACAAAGGCAATGATCGAAGATCTCGACTACTTCTACGGTCGAAGATTTCGACAACAACAGTGGTCAAAGATGTTGACTACATCTGTAGTCAAAGAACTCAACTACGTTTGTGGTCGAAGATTTTGACAACGGCTATGGTCAAAGATTTCAACAATGACAGTGGTCGACGACTTCGACAACGTCAGTGGTCGAGGATTTTGACAACGTCAGTGGTCGAAGACTTTGACAAGGCAGCGGCCAAAGAGTTCGGAATGACAGCGGTCGAAGATTTTGACCATGCAAGCAGTAGATATCATGACAACACCAGTGGTCGAAGATCACGACCATGCAAGCGGTCAAAGATCTCAACACAACATTAACCAAACATTTCGACACAGCTGCGATCGAGGATATTGATGCTCGACTATGATCAATGATCTCAACACAGCGATAGTCAAAGATTTCGACGCCCGGTAGCGGTCGAAGTTCTCAAAAAGTGGCAGTCAACGATCTCGATGCCCAACTATGGTCAGAAATCTCAACAAGGCAGCAGTCAAAGATTTTGACACAATGGCAGTGAAAGATTTCGACAGTGCTATAGGCTTTCGACATTGAATACAATGATTCTCTTTACTTTGACCTGTACAGTTTTCTTTTAGAGTTTGACTACTTTAGTTTTCTTATTCACTTCGATTGCTTATAGTTCTTTTATTCAATTCGAGCACTATGGTACTCCTATCTATCGAGAGAGCTACGGCTCGTCACCAGTGAGGGACTCCTCGGTGGATGGGGCATGAGCTAAAATGGAGCCAGGACCTAGGCATAGGCATAGGCATGGACACGCCAAGTATCTTGTAAGCGCGGTTGCGGTAAGCCCCGTGATCAAGTGGTCCTTACCTATGTCATGCTTTGCCTTCATCTCGCGCCCGAGAAAGACCAACGCTACCTTCTCCGCGTATTGGGGCATCAAGCCTGCATGTCCAAGTAGAAGGAGCCAATGGGCGTAGCCCCCTTTTTGTAGTCATGGCATGGGGGCTGGCTCGGGTGGCCGAATTGTCAAGTTAGTGGCAGACTCGATTTGAGTGACCGAACAGTGCAGTCAAGCAAAAGACATGGTTTGAGCAACTGAACAGCAAAGTTGGGTGGCCGAATGTTCAAGTTGGGCGGCGGACACGGTTCGGCAGCGAAATGACAAAGTCGGTCGACTGAACATTCAAGTCGGCAGCAGCCACACACTACTGCAAAAAATGTCATCACAGACGGTTCAAAAATGTCATCACAGATTGTTTCGTCAGCCGTCTAAGTTTATGGGTTAGTAATGACATGAGATCATCATAGACGGCTTTCAAACCATTTGTGATGCTACTACACAGACGGTTTCAACTACAAACCGTATGTAATAGTTTAATACCACAGATGGTTTGTGGTTGCAACCGTCTATGATATTACAGGAGGTTCTAGTTAAGAACCGCCTGTGATAAGCCTCTCTCGATGTCAAAAATAGGCCTCCTTCAGTTCATCAATATTCTCTGATTACACTAATTATGCATAAAATAGTGCAACCAAAGAGTGCAGATGAATCAAAGCAGGCCTATTTATGATTTCAAGATCATCCTAGCCATCCATCAATCATCACATGCATGCAAGAACTAAGGCATCAACAAGAGGGGAGGGAATCGGTTAGGGGATGAACAATGTGCTAGCGCCAATGAAGGAGAGGAGGTGGCAGCGTCATCGTTGTGTCACGATGGTGACACTGCACAAGATACTCTTACAACAAGAGTGTCTTATGCAGTGCACCATGGTGTCACAACCGGAGGTGGAGTTGCTCTTGGGAGGCGACCAGCGCTTCAATCAGCGGTTTGGGGGGAGCAGCAGGTGGATCGATTTGGAGTGTTTGGGGAAGACATGTGGGGGACACATATATAAGGGCATTTGGGTGGGTAGTGAAACCAACAAGTCATGACGTCGCTTCAGCTTGAATAGAGGGGGCAGCAAAATCGGGTGGAAAAATATCACAGATGGTTTTTAATACAAACCGTCTATGATGAAGTAATATCACAAACGGTTCCTGTTAATAACCATATGTGATACTTCACAGATGGTTTTCAATATGAACCGTCTGTAATATTACATCTTCACATACAGTTTTTAGTGCTGGTAGCAACATAGATGGTCCCTAAACCAAAACCATCTTTGATTATATTTAATACTGACGGTTTTGGTTAACAGTCTGTGATGAAGCATCTAGTATTAGCCTTTTTGAAGTAGTGACAATTCGGGCAGTTGAACAGCAAAGTCAAGCGACCCAAGACTGGGTAGAGGACCATGGGGTCGGACTGGTGCAAAGCCCTCCAGGGGTGGCGGGGGACCCAAGGCCAAGCACCCTAAGGATGTCTCAGGGGCACAAGGCCAAGCACCCTGGGGTGGCTAGGGAACACAAGGCGAAATGCCCTAGGGGTGGCTGAGAGGCACAAGTTGGAGCACCCCAAGACGGCCGAGAGGCCCTAGGCCATGAGCCCCGGAGGTGGCAGTGCAACCCAAGGAAAGGCCCCCCAGGGTCTAGGTGATCCATGGTGTGACCCCAGGGTCAGTTCAAACGATTCTAGGTGAGACCCCTAGGGTAGATTGAGCATGGAGCCAGGACGGTCTAGGAGTCCAAACAGCCAACGGTCAGGATGGAACTTGGAGCCCAAGCATGGGCACGATAAGGGAGACCCCCAGGGCGGATAGAGCATGGAGCTGAGGTGGTCTGAGAGTCTAGAGGATGAGTAGCCGGGGCAATGCTTGGAGCCTGAGTGCAGGGCGGCAAGGGAGACCCTCGGGGTAGATGGAGTGAGAGCTGGGGTGGTCCGGGAGTTCGGGGGACAAACGACTCGTGCGACACTTGGAGCCCAATCATGGACATGGCAAGGGGACCCCCGGGGTGGTTCGATGAGGAGATGAGGAAGGGATGCGGATGCCTGAAGGCTTCTTTGGGGGAGTGATCAGGGGGCTTGGTGGGGGAGTGATCAGGAGGTTGGGGGAGGTGCTAGATGGGCTAATAGGGGCTGGCCAATGGGAGGGTATAGATAGGCTGGATGTGGTCCATCGTGGACCATGTCCATCTGCCCCTTCGGGTCCATGTGGATGATTGGCTCATAGCACGGTGTGCATCAGTCGTGCCCATAAATAGTAACCGGGGTGACTCGTTGGTAGCCTCATTTCTTAGAATAGGTGCTACCGCCAAGCCCTGTTTGTGCCGCATTGATGACACACGGGACTCAAGATATTTTTGTGGAGGAATGTGCACCCTCAGGAAGGGCATGAACTCACCTTGGGGCCTTGGTGTCAATGAGCCTAAGTCCACCCACGATGGCCAACGGAAGGCAGAGTACCACCTGAAGCCTGCTCCAATGCATGGTAAGTTAGCTGTCTTATCAACTCATTGTAGGTGACCAGAGGAAACGTTGGCCTAAGGCCACACGTCGACCACTTCCATAGGTCGATGCGCCGACCCATGTAGGCGGTTGACGACCATCCGAATCGGTGAGGGGCTACTGTTGGGGGAGGGTCCCTGTGCCACCTTAGGCCCATGACCACCTCAAAGCGATGGAACTTGTTGGAGAGTCCCCCCGAAGCTAAGTCTCCAAGTCAACCTTGGCCATGTTTGCGAGGCCTACTTTGGTGAGGTTTCACAAGACCAACCCTGGAGGGGTTTAGGGCCAACCCTAGGCTAAGGCCAACTTTTTGGAATCATGTAAGTCATTTACCGCATATGTTGCTACTAGAGGGAGATCCTTGGGAGGGATCAGCACCCTACGATACAATTTAAATTTTTCGGCATTTGCTAGTACATATTAATCCTATATAAGACTTCATAGTAATACCTCTCGAACTAACCAATTCTATTTTTGTAGTGCCACTAGTAGCCATCGAGCAACACCTGTTCGGTTCTATGCTGACCAATGATCCTCAGGTTTGTCAATCTTGCAATAATTATTTTATACTTATCAATTTATATATACGCATGACTTTAATTTTCCTAGTGACAGGTTGCGACCATCGCTACAACTGCGTTGGAATAGTTCGAGCTCAAATACATTCGAGGACAGTTTGCATACTTATTGTCTAAAGTCATAAACCCAGATGGGGAGTTCCACAATGTAGATTAAACTTGATTAGATAAGATTGAACTTAATGGTACATGTGTGTATTTGTTCATGAATGGTTAATTTTAGTTCATTTGAGTTAATTGATTTGTGAAATGGATGTGCTTGTTTCTGAAATGAATGTGAATTGGATATACACATATACTTGTTGTGTTTCTGGTTGTTTTAAAGGGCATGACTAGCATTTCCTGAGGCTAGCCAATAAACAGAAATAGATTTAGCAATACAAAAGAATATCACAGATGGTTCCTTAGGACAATTTCACAGACAGTTATTCATACGAACCGTCTGTAATAATACAAGGCATCATAAACAGTTCTTACTAATACTCATATGTGATAATTCACAGACAGTTATTCATAAAAATCATCTGTGATAATGGCAAACTTCAAAAACGATTATTTATTTAAACTATTTGTAATATTTTACAGACGGTTTTTATTACAAACAATCTATGATAATGAAATTATTGCAGATGATTTGTACAAAAAAAGTGTCTGTGATATGTTTCCCACCTTACAATCCCCTAAAATTTCATAATCTCCTGCCCACTTCTTCCCGAGATGAATTTGAGTCTAAGTAGGATTCCGTTCTGAGACACCTTTACTAAAATGGGCATAACTTTTGCAGACGGCATCTGTTTTTGATGTTCTTGTACTCGTTGGAAAGCTAACAACGAGCCTGATCTAGAAAAGGACCCACTTACACTAGTCACCCTCTAAGATCCCCAAAATTGTCCATCTTTAGCACCAAGTTGGATCGTAAGTTTTTTGTTTATGTTTTTGCCAAAAAAATTTATCTTTCCTTTGGAATTTGGGGTTTGCCTCAACTGCAAAGCTGAAGATCTCATTGAAACCTTTCAATCGAGCATATATAAGCCATATAAAAACTTACCATTTCATCTTTTGAGACTAGTTGTTTACATTGTATGGATATATATATCGCAATTATGTAACATAGACGGTTTGTGATTCAAACCGTCTATGATAATTATGTATCATAGACGGTTTGTAATTCAAACTCTCTATGATAATTATGTATCACAAATGGTTTGTGGCTCAAACCATCTGTGATAATTATGTGCCTGACCGCTGGGCGCATCGATCCTCCCTAACCCAATCCTAGCCAATAGAAACCCACCAGCCCTTACCCGACAGATCATTGCTCCACCTCTCCGTCCCCACGCCACAAAATTTTGCACTCCCGCCTCTCCCTCCCCTATAAATACTCACCCAAACCCAGCCTCCTCGCCGTCTCGTACAAAGCAGACGACATGTGAGTCTACGGGATGCAAGGTGCCGTGGAAGCAGCTGGCATGGCTACCAAGGTGACGCACAAGTCTATGGGAGGCAAGATGCCGCAGAAGCAGCGGGCTACCATGGGACGCTCAAGTTGGCATCAGCAATGGTGGGCGCCAAGGACATCTTGCTCGTACACTGCATCAGGGGTGAGAGGGCCTAGGCATAGAGGCCTCGTTGGTGTCACTGAGCTTCTACTGTCTACTAGAATCTCTGTTTTTTCTCTGTTCTTGCCATATTTAAGAGTTAGGTTCGTAGAATTAGGAGATGTGTTCTTTTCATGTTCTTGTTGTGCTAGCTAGATGGGTAACCTACTTGTCATCTTATGATGTTGTAATGGTGGATTCTAATCTTAACGGAAATGGAATATGCTGCTGTTTTTGTTGCTATATTTGCTTGTTTTTAGATGACATGGTTATATTTCCTGAGGCTAACCAAAAAATAGAAAAAATTTAAGTATAAAATGAACTATCATAGACGGTTTTGTAGTATAAACTATCTGTGAAGGATTATCATAGACGGCTCGAACCAAAAACCATCTGTGATACTCGCACATCATAGACAGATCTATCTACCAACCATCTGTGATGGGAAAGTATCACAGACGGTTCTATATACCAACCGTCTATGATAGTCACCCATCACAGACAGTTGGTAGCTAAAACCATCTGTGATGTGTGAGTATCATAGACGGTTTTTGGTTCAAGCCGTCTGTGATAATCCTTCACAGACGGTTTTAGTTACAAATTATGTCGTGTTTATCACAAATGGCTAACAAACTGTCTGTGATAACTTCCGATTATCACAGATACATAAATTCAGATGGTTCAGAAAATAGTTTATGATGACAGTTCTGAACCATCTATGATGACCCTCTTTATAATAGTGATTGTCTATGATACATTAGCTATCATAGACGGTTTTATCTATAAACTGTCTGTGATACATAATCTATCACAAACGGTTTTATCCATAAACCATCTGTGATACATCAGCTACGACAGACGGTTTCATCTACAAACCATGTATGATAGTCAACTACCATAGATAGTTCTGAGTTAATAATCGTCTATTGTTGTAGGGGTGGCCCCCACCTAAGCCCAGCAGGCCTGTTAGGAGGTTATAAGAACCAGAGTAACATGAGTAATGACTCAACTGCCCCTAAGGGGGATGTACGGATGTAAGGGCATAACTGTAAAAGCATACTCCATGTGAATATATATATCAGGATGAGGGGGAGGGTGAGGCAGAACACTCCCACCTCTCCACTACCATCTCTCTCTCTATTTGGTCAGTAACCACAATAGTTGGCGCCGTCCGTGGGGAGGACAGGGACAAGCCTGAAGACCGAAGAAGAAGGATGGCACCAAAAAAAGCTTCATCAGCGGCGGCGGCGGGAAAAAAGACGGCTGGGTCGGAGCGGCGTGGAAATACCGGGGCTTTGGCATCGGCCGTCGAAGGAGCTGGCGACGGCGTAGGCGTAATGGTCGCGGGCGTCAACTCCCGCGCTGCAACGACCGACCCCGCCAGCGCCGCTACAACGACATCCAACCCCGTCGCCGGCGCTGCAGCGACAGTCCCTGCCACCGTCGCCGGCAGCGCGGATCAGGCGGCTGGGGGTAGCCGCAATGAAGCATCTGGCGGATCTGGAGATCGTGAGGCGATGGTCCCTGCACCGACCCGTCCGCTGGGTGTTCCGGCGGCCCCGACAGCACCTGCGGTGGAAAGCGCCCTACTAGCAGCCCTCAACGCGTTCCAGCGGGAACTTGGGGACCTTCGCGGAGCCGTCCGAGATATGCAAGAGGCTCGGGGCCAGCAGGCTGCGCCAGTAATCGCGCCCGAGCCCACGCCGGAGAGGGCGGACAGTTGCGAAGCCCCCACGTCTAGCTGCGTGCCGCGGCGGCGCCTAGATCCGGAGTCCCCGCTTTCGGTGGGGCTACAGCAGGCGGCTTGGCCCGAAGACTTCAAGTTTCCTAGCGTCATCGACCCGTACAAAGGCGACACGGACCCCTGCGAGTTCGTGCGCGTGTACGAAACCGCGGTCGAGGCTGCGGGCGGAGACGACACCACGAAGGCAAAGGGACTCCCACTCGCGCTGCAAGGAGTGGCGCTCTCTTGGTTCTTTACCATAGAGCCGGGCTCCATCCACGCGTGGGAGCAGCTCCGTGACCGCCTTCACAACAACTTCCAAGGAAACTATGTCGAGCGAGTCGACGCGGACCAACTCTTCGCTGTGAAGCAAAGACCCTCGGAGAAGCTCCGGGACTACTTCAAGCGCTTCGCCAAGATTCGATGCCAAGTAAAAGACGTTAATGAAACCACCATCGTTAATGCAGCCATACAGGGCCTTCGTCTGGGCCCAATGGCCGAGTACCACGCGCGGAGGCCAATCAAGACAGTCGTCAAGCTCTTCGACAAAATGGACGAGTATGCGCGGGCGGAGGAGGATGCGCGAAGACGCAGCATTACCGCCCTCGACCTCGCCCATGAGGAGCGCCCCCCGCGCGAAGTGGGGGCGGGTGGTCCCTCCTCGAAGCAGGGCCGCAGCCGAGAGCCCCGAGGAGGCCCTCCCCGAGGCAGCGATACCGGGGTACAGGAAGGCTCTTCAGGGAGCAGGCATAAACCTTGGCGCCACTAGCGCAGGTCACAGGCGGCCCATCATGTCCTCGACACCGGGAGCGCTCGCCACGGACCCGACCCCGCCTCATGGAAGGGAGACCAGGGATCGGAAGGCGGACTTGGTTGTGGCGGCCAACCCCACGCAGAACAAGAGCTCCTACATTATGGCAAGTGGTGCGAGGTGCACGGCTACGGTGATCATTACAAAAGGGCATGCACCGCAGTTATGGAGCTGCGGAGGGTGACGGCTGGCTCTCGGGCTCTGCCTCCTCGGCCCCTCGCCGGAGCCCACATGGGGCACCCAAGGGGTAGCCCCCTGCGAGCCACCGCAGTGGAGGGCGCGCAGCATCGCACCATCAGCATCCTCACCGGAGGTTCCTCTTCAAGGGCCCCCGGGGAGCAGCCGTAATCGTGGATGCCGCCCTGCAACATCACCTTCGACTTGAACGACGCCAGGGGTGTGGAGTACCCTCACCAAGACCCTCTGGTCATCCAGGCCCTCATAGAACGCTGTGACGTCAGGCGCGTCCTTGTCGACGGGGGAAGCTCCGCGAATATCCTGTTCGCAGAGGACCTCGACCATATGGGGATCCCCCGCAGCCGGCTACAGCAGCCAGGCGCTCCACTTCAAGGCCTCGGAGGTCAACCGCTGCAGGCCCTGGGGCACGTGTCCCTTCTGGTCACTTTCCGTCAGGAGGGCAACAAGGGTAACATCCGGACCGAGCATGTCATCTTCGACGTCGTGGATATCCCACATCCCTACAACGCCATACTGGGGCGGCCCGCCATCAACTCTTTCGAGGCGGTCCCACACTACGCGTTTTTGTGTGTGAAGCTCCCGGGGCCGGAGGGTGTTATCACCGTCTTCGGCGATCAGGACCTGGCCAGACGTGCTGAGGTCGGCAGCCGAGTTCTGCATCGCCCGGTGCACGCCCTCTCCGACACGCTCGGCAATGGGCCCTTTGTCCCCGGGTGGACGCCCAAACCTCGGCCCGACGGCGGAGTCAAGAAGGTGCCGCTCCAGGCGGAGGGACAGTTTGTGTCCATCGGCGAGGGGCTCCCCCCGGGGGTCGAATGGAATCTGCTCCGAGTGCTTCAGAACAACGTTGACATTTTCGCATGGTCCCTGGAGGACATCAAGGGCGTAGACCGAGAGGTAATCGAGCATCACTTGGCGGTCCGCCCCGACGCCAAGCCGGTCAAGCAAAGACTTTGGCGTATGTCAATGGACCGGCAGCAGGCGGCCAAAACAGAGGTGGCGAAGCTTCTTCGGGCCGGGGTCATTCGCGAGGTCCACCATCCAGAGTGGCTCGCTAACCCGGTACTAGTCAAAAAGGCCAACGGGGCCTGGCGTATGTGCATCGACTTCACGACGCTAAACAAGGCGTGCCCAAAGGACAATTACCCCTTGTCGCGCATCGATCAGCTGGTCGACGCCACCGCTGGGTGCGAACTAATGAGTTTCCTGGACGCCTATTCCGGCTACCACCAGGTATAAATGGCCGAAGATGACGAGGAGAAGACCAGTTTCATCACACCACTTGGGACGTTCTGCTTCGTCAGGATGCCCTTTGGCTTGAAGAACGCAGGCGCTACCTTTACCCGCCTCGTCGCTATTGCCCTGGCCGACCAGCTCGGGAGGAACGTCGAAGCTTACGTCGATGACGTGGTGGTCAAAACCCGGCAGCTTGCTCTGCATGGCCGGGACCTCCAGGAGACCTTCGACAACCTCCGGAAGGCGGGCATCAAGCTCAACCCCGACAAATGTGTCTTCGAGGTGCAGGCGGGCAAACTCCTAGGTTTCCTCGTGTCCGGACGGGGAATCCAGGCGAACCCCGACAAAGTAGACGCCATCCTGGGTATGGAGCCGCCCAAGACAACGAGGGAGGTCCAGAGGCTGGCGGGCCGCATGGCAGCACTAAGCCGCTTCCTATCCAGGGCGGCGGAGCAGGGCCTGCCATTCTTCAAGACACTCCGCGGGTGCGACGGATTTTGTTGGGACGACGATTGCGCGAAGGCCTTCAACGAGCTCAAGGAGCACTTGGCAAGCCTCCGCACTCTGGTCGCCCCAGCACCAGAGGCTCCCCTCCTGCTCTATCTGGCCGCGTCAGCCACCGCGGTCAGCGCCGTCCTCGTCTTAGAGGAAGGCGCCAGGCAGCGGCCCGTATACTTTGTCTCTGAAGCCCTCCAAGGTGCCAAGACAAGATACACGGAGCTTGAGAAGCTCGCCTACGCGCTGGTCATGGCCTCCAGGAAACTTCAGCATTACTTTCTGGCTCACCCGATTACAGTGCCTTCCTCATTCCCCCTGGCAGAGATGTTACACAACAAGGAGTCCACAGGGCGCATCGGCAAATGGGCCGCCGAGATCACTCCCTTCTCCTTGACATATGCCTCACGAACGGCAATCAAATCCCAAGTCCTTCCGGATTTTCTCGCCAAATGGACCCCGCCGGCCCAGCCCGTCCAGACGCACGATGACCCCGTCTGGATGCTCACCATCGACGGAGCCTACGGCGTCGCGGGCGCGGGCGTAGGTGCGGTGATCGTCACGCCCGAAGGACAGCGCTTGCTATACTCGGCGCACCTTGCCTTCCCCGCTACCAACAACACGGCTGAGTACGATGCGCTGCTCTTTGGCCTGACGAAGCTCAAGGCAGTCGGCGCGAGACGGGTGCTAGTCCGCACCGACTCGCGCTTGGTGGCTGGTCATGTGGACAAGTCATATCAAGCCAAGGACCCTGAGTTGGCCAAGTACCTCGCGGCTGTGAGAGCGAGGGAAAGGCACTTTTTGGGCGTCACCGTCAAGGCCATCCCCCGTGCGGAGAACGAGCAGGCCGATGCCCTCGCTAAGGCGGCCAGCCAGCAACTCCCCCCCGATGGGGCGTTTTACGAAATATTATTGCAAGCGGCCATCGTGCAGGACAACCGGGACGCGGCACTTGTCCATCACATCGACCGGCCAGGTGACTGGCGCGAGCCCATCTTCAATTTTTTGCAAGGCATCACCGAGCCGGAGAACCCCGCCGAGCTTCGGCGTTTGCAGCACCGCGCAAGATCCTTCCAGGTGTTCGAAGGGAGACTCTACAAGAGAGGGGTTTGCGCACCGCTCCTGCGCTGCCTCTCGACTGAGGGGGGAAAAGAGCTCCTTGCGGAGATCCACGCGGGCGCGTGCGGGACCCACCTGGCACCGAGGTCGTTAGTCGGCAAGGCGTTCAGGCAAGGCTTCTACTGGCCAACTGCCATCACCGACGCCCAGGACCTCATCCGTCGGTGCCAAGGGTGCCAGTGGATGGCGCGCATCGTCCGCAGGCCCCCGACGAGCCTCAACCCCATTCCTCCGGTGTGGCCACTGGCACGCTGGGGCGTCGACATAGTAGGACCACTGGCCCGAGCTCCGGGGGACCTGCGGTTCGTGGTAGTC
This sequence comes from Dendrocalamus latiflorus, assembly GCA_017311315.1. Lineage (NCBI taxonomy): Eukaryota > Viridiplantae > Streptophyta > Magnoliopsida > Poales > Poaceae > Dendrocalamus > Dendrocalamus latiflorus. The sequence goes on along the minus strand of CM029643.1, from coordinate 21,285,742 downwards.
GCGCTGGAGTATTTCTCCAGATGGCCGGAAGCGGTCGCTCTGGCTAAAGTAACCTCTGCGGCCGTACAGCGCTTCCTCTGGCAAAACATCATATGTCGCTTCAGCGTGCCCCGGGAGCTCACGGTCGACAACGGCCTGCAGTTCGACGCCACCCTTTTCAAAGAATATTGTGGCAGCATGGGCACCACCCTTCGATTCGCCTCGGTAGGGCATCCCCAGTCCAACGGGACGGTTGAACGGGCGAATGGCGCCATCTCCGCCGCCATCAAAAAGCGCCTGGTCGGGTTGCCGAAGGGCAAGTGGCCAAGCGAGCTTCACAATGTTCTTTGGTCGCTTCGCACAACGGTAACGCGTCCAACGGGATTCACGCCATTCAAACTCCTCTTCGGCGACGAAGCAGTGACGCCAGAGGAAATCAAGGCCGGCTCGCGGAGGGTCCTCGTCCAAGCACCCGAAGAGGAGCGCCGTGTGTCCTTGGACCTCCTCGACGGGCTACGGGCAGATGCAGCCCACCATGTCGAGAAGTATGCGCGGCAGACAATGCGTACTCGGGACCGCTCTATATGCCCGCGGGGATTCAAGCCTGGGGATCTCGTTCTCAGAGTGGCGCTCCAGGCGGAGACCGCTGGCAAGCTGGAGTCCAAATGGGAAGGCCCGTACATCGTAACGGAAGCATTGCTGAAGGGGGCGTACCGCCTCGCCACGCTCGAAGGACAAGCCCTCCGGTACACATGGAATACGGACAGGTTGCGGCGATACTACGCCTAGAAGCAGGACGACAAGCGTAGAGCCACCAGCCCCTTGTTGTACAATGCTCGCCCGCGCAAACGGGAGTTCAATAAAGATTGTTGTTCCCAGAGCATTGTCTGTCCGCGCTGCGCAGCACAAAGTCTACGGACTCTAAATGAAGTCGTAGCGTCGAGGTTCCCTCCGCACGCGCCAGTCTGCGGACTCTAAATAAGACGTAGCGTCGAGGTCCGCCTCCACACGCGCGAGTCTCCAGACTATAAAGGAAGTCGTAGCGTCGAGTTTCACCTCCGCACGCGCCAGTCCACGGACTCTAAATAAGACGTAGCGTCGAGGTCCGCCTCCGCACGCGCGAGTCTCCGGACTATAAAGGAAGTCGTAGCGTCGAGGTTCACCTCCGCACGCGCCAGTCCACGGACTCTAAATAAGACGTAGCGTTGAGGTCCGCCTCCGCACGCGCGAGTCTCCGGACTATAAAGGAAGTCGTAGCGTCGAGGTTCGCCTCTGCACGCGCCAGTCCACGGACTCTAAATAAGACGCAATGGGGGGACGCCCTCGCGCGCACCAGTCTACGGACTCTAAATGAAGTCGTAGCGTCGAGGTTCACCTCCGCACGCGCCAGTCCATGGACTCTAAATAAGACGTAGCGTCGAGGTCCGCCTCCGCACGTGCGAGTCTCCGGACTATAAAGAAAGTCATAGCATCGAGGTTCACCTCCGCACGCGCCAGTCCACGGACTCTAAATAAGACGTAGCGTCGAGGTCCGCCTCCGCACGCGCGAGTCTCCGGACTATAAAGGAAGTCGTAGCGTCGAGGTTCACCTCCGCACGCGCCAGTCCACGGACTCTAAATAAGACGTAGCGTCGAGGTCCGCCTCCGCACGCGCGAGTCTCCAGACTATAAAGGGAGTCGCACCGTCGAGGTTCGCCTCCGCACGCGCCAGTCTACGGACTCTAAACACGACACAGTGGGGAACGCCCTCGCGCCCGCTAAAAGGCGGAGGTCTTCCCCTCGCACTCGGTGGCAGGTAACACCAAGAATAAAGTGCTACTTGTTTTCATTGCAAAAGCAAGGGGGTTACATGGTTACAAGCATGAGAACCAATACATTATCCCCTCGCCCTACCCGACCCACAGCTCAGTCTTGGCGCGGTGCGGACAAACCCATGCCGACGTCGTCGTGGTGTTGGACGACTCCTTCGAGCCACCGGAGGAGGTCCCCCTCCCCATGCAGCATCTGCTGCACGGCGACCCTCGCTACATCTTCCCCGAAGCGGCCCCAGATCCGTTGGTGGAAGTTCTGCAGGCTAGGCCCGATGGAGCGAATGGCGTCCGACATAACCTGTGGTCGGCCGGGAAGATCCAGTTGAGGATTCGCCAGCTCATGGGTATGTCTGCACCCACGAGTGTGAAGCATGGCGAGGGCGAAGCACGCACCAAGATAGCCGCAGGCTCGCCAAAGGTTCTGGCGCCATGAAGAGCAACGCCCGCCCCCTCCTCGATCTACCCGAGCATTTCCGACAGGTCCTCCGGCCCGTGCATAGTGCCCGGCACTCTGACGCACAGGTCTCGGAGGGCCTGGTTCAGAGACTCCATGGCCCGCCACGCCGACGTGGACGCATTTTCCAAGACGCGGCTATTCCCTGCAGCAGACTCCGCCAGCTGGGCTTTCTCCCCTTCTAGGACGGCGATCTACTGCAGGAAGGCGGCGCGCTCCTCAGCCGTGGCGCACTTGGCATCCGTAGCCTCGAGTTGCGCGGCCGCCATGGCGCCCTCCAGCGCGTGAAGCTCTTCATCCTTCGCCGCGAGAGCATTGTTTGCTTTGCGAAGGCTGGTTTCCAGAACCCTCCGCTCCCAAACACGGGCCTTGTCAAAGGCCCGGCTGAGGGCAAGCGTCTGGCAAAAAACAACACATTAGCAGGCGCCCAGCAGTACCTTACAAGCTGAAGCGCACATATTTACCCTCATCTTGGAGGCCTGCAGCGCGAGCGCTAGGAGTTCCCCCTCGCACGACGACAACATCTCTCGGTCAAGGCCGTTGTCGGCACGCTCTGCGGCAGCGGTGAGGACGCGAAGTGTCTCCAGGCGAGGGAGGAAGTCCGAGCGAGCGAGCCCCGGCCCCAATGTGCCAGGATTCATCGAGGCCGCGGCCACATCAACAGCAACGGACACCTGCGGGGCACCCTGCACAAGGCTTTGGACTTCGCGCACACCTCCGTTGCTCGATCCTTCGCCACGTCCGGGAGACTTCGTCTCGCCTGATGCTGGCAGAATGAGCGAGCAGATCGGAGAGAGCCTCGCGAAGTCATGTGAAGAGAGGGACTCACGCCTACCTCCTGCGCCTCTCGTCGCGGTAGGAAGTGGCGCCAGTTCGACTGCCAAGTGGGAGGCGGGCGCCTCGGTGGTCGGCGAGGAGGTCTTCTCGGCCGCGCCAGACGCCGTAATCCCGCGACAAGGCCCCGCAACGGCGTATCGACCCCTCGCTGGCGGCGGGGACTGCGTCCGAGGGCGTTTCGCCTATGGCGGCACAAGCGAGTCTTCCGCGGCAACACCAGCTACGATTTCCGTCGCCCCCACGGTTTCCTCCGTAGGGGGCGCGCCCGCGCCGGCTGCTGCGGTTGATAACGCACCATCAACCGTGGTTTTCCCGCCGGGAACGGTGCTCCCCCCCGGGTTGGCGAGTTCCAGCTCGACGATGGCCGCGAGCACGGGTTCGTTGGCGTCGGCAGAGGGTGCCAGGGGACTCGAGGCGACGCGCTCCTCCGAAGCAGGGTGGCCGGGCCCACCGCCAGTCGCACGCTCTGCCTCAGCTGTGCTAGCCGCCGAGGGGCCTGCGGGGTCGCATACGGCAGCCGGGGAGCGGGCCCAGCGTTGCGAAGATAACACCCCCGCAGGGCTCTCACCGTCCTGAGCGCCCGAAGTCCCGGCGGGAAGCTCCCCCGGCACCGCGCGCTCGGGCACAGTAATGCCCAGAGCCTCGCATGTGCGGTTTACCCGCCCTTGCTTAGCCGCCTTGACTGCGGCCTCGCGAGCCTGGTGCTCCTTAAGCGTGTACGGGCCGAGAAGCGCCGCAACCGCGCACTCCGCGTCTTCTAGCCGAGCCACTGCGCAGAGGATCGCGTCAGTCAGGCGGAGACCAAACAGATGCAATGGCGCACGTACAACATGCTGGGCGACTTACAAGGAGTGGAAGGTGGAAGCAGGCAAGATACGGATGGGCTGAACCCGTCCTCGCGGCGGCCGTCCTGTCCAACATACTTCCCCCGGGAGGAGAGTGGCGCCACCCCATACATTGTGAACTCCTCGGCTAGGTCGCGCAGGCTCATTCGACGGGCGACACCGACAAGACTCTGTAGCCTTTGCGTATCGTCAATCTCCGCCTTCAGACTCGGCGTACTGTTAAGCGAGATCGGCCCACCTCGGCAGTGCATTCCGCTCTTGTCGGTCACGGTGTAGTAGAACCACTGCCGAGTCCAGCCGGACTCCCATTGCCTCGGCGAGGCTGGCGCGGGGAACAACATCACTCACGACACCCGGAGCAGGAAGTCCACACTGCCGAAGTTGGACACCGCCCCGTCAACTTTTCTGGGTCGACAGCATGCGTCTTGCAGTGTGGCAAATAAGCTTGCGCTGGGACGCCGCCCCTCTGTCCGCATCGCCCACGTGAAGACAGCTAGGCGGAGTATTGCGTGGGGCGTCAGTTGGGCTAGCTCCAACTTGTAGGCCCGCAGGACTTCACCGACGAACAACGTGGACGGCATTCGAAGGCCGGCGTCGAAGAACGCGACAAAAACAATCGCCTCCATGGCCCGGGGCTTCGGCTCCGCCTCGTCCCGACGGTGTAGGCGAGCCCCATCGCGATCCGCGATCTTCCCCTCCTCCACGAGTCGCTGCAGCGTCCCTTCGGTCACGCGGCTCCTCCCCAACACACGGGAACAGCAGCCTCCCGAGTGCTCCATGGCGTCCCACCACTTGTTGGCGCGCGAACTCCCCCGTGGCACCAGCTCGTACTCCCAGGAAGGATGGGACATCTCGCCCTGGCTAGGCAAGCAACCGCTGTGGGGACGGGGGGTGGCGTCGTCATGGCTAGCCATCGCTCTTCGCGACCAGGGAGAAAGAAGCAGGGAAAGGAGCAACTGGCGTTACAGTTAGCACGGGCGGAAGCAAAGCGGCAGATCACAAAAAAAACAAGGGTGCTTCCGCCTCAACGCTGGCACCTTATAAAGGCCGCTCGCCTCTCATGTGGCTCGAAGCGCAGATAGATCAAACTTGCAGCGATTCGGCTGCCCACGATTTGGAAAGAAGAACCGCCGGGGCTTAGAGGGCCGTGCCCGGTAGGTGACCAAACAACGCACAATGCCTCCACGCCCTCAACATGCGTCCAACTTCCCTGGGGAAGAGGCGAACGGCCGCGGTCACGCAACCGCTCACATCCCACGACGCACTTGTCGCGAGTCGCCGCGTGTCCCACACACAGGATGGCAGACTGCACGATGCGACAGCCTGGCCTCTGCCAGGCCAGGTGTCGGCGTGATTCCAGCCGCCATTAAAAGCGCACTACCAGACTGCAAGGCCACAACAGCCTCCAATCTTAGCGCGAGGGCGGAGCGCGCGCGCGTCTACTCCGACTAGGCGCCAGCCTCCGCTGCCACCCGTTCGAAGGGTAGGGGACGGAGCGCGTGCGCCTCGGCTTCGACTCAGGTGCCAGCCTCCGCACCCACCCGTTCAAAGGATAGGGGATGGAGCGCGCGCGCCTCAGCTTCGACTCAGGCGCCAGCCTCCGCGGCTACCCCGACTAGGCGCCAGCCTCCGCTGCCACCCGTTCGAATCGTAGGAGACGGAGCGCGCGCGCCTCGGCTTCGACTCAGGCGCCAGCCTCCGCTCCCACCTGTTCAAAGGATAGTGGACGGAGCGCGCGCGCCTCGGCTTTGACTCAGGCGCCAGCCTCCACTCCCACCCGTTCAAAGGATAGGGGACAGAGCGCGCGCGCCTCGGCTTCGACTCAGGCGCCAGCCTCCGCTGCCACCCGTTCAAAGGGTAGGGGACGGAGCGCGCGCGCCTCGGCTTCGACTCAGGCGCCAGCCTCCGCTCCCACCCGTTCAAAGGATAGGGGACGGCGCGCGCGCGCCTCGGCTTCGACTCAGGCGCCAGGCTCCGCGGCCACCCGTTCGAAGGGTAGGGGGCGGAGCGCGCGCGCGTCTACTTCGACTAGGTGCCAGCCTCCGCTGCCACCCGTTCGATGCGTAGGGGACGGAGCGCGCGCGCCTCGGCTGCGACTTAGGCGCCAGCCTCCGCTGCCACCCATTCGAAGGGTAGGGGATGGAGCGCGCGCGCCTCAGCTCTGACTCAGGCGCCAGCCTCCGCTGCCACCCGTTAGAAGGGTAGGGGACGGAGCGCGCGCGCCTCTACTCCGACTCAGGCGCCAGCCTCCGCTGCCACCCGTTCGAAGGGTAGGGGACGGAGCGCGCGCGCCTCGGCTTCGACTCAGGCGCCAGCCTCCGCTACCACCCGTTCAAAGGATAGGGGACGGAGCGCGCGCGCCTCGGCTTCGACTCAGGCGCCAGCCTCTGCGGCCACCCGTTCGAAGGGTAGGGGGCGGAGCGCGCGCGCGTCTACTTCGACTAGGCGCCAGCCTCCGCTGCCACCCGTTTGAAGCGTAGGGGACGGAGCGCGCGCGCGTCGCGCCTCCGCTGTACTTCGACATCACCTTCCATCCCACACCTCGAGCTCTCCAACCGCAAGTTTGGAGGAATTCACAGGCCGCAAGGGACGGAGGGGGCCAAAGGACTCGGCGACATAGCTTCGGCCCTGTAAAGCCCTTCACCATGAGAGGCTCCTGTTGTAGGTGTGGCCCCCCACCTAAGCCCAGCAGGCCTGTTAGGAGGTTATAAGAACCAGAGTAACATGAGTAATGACTCAACTGCCCCTAAGGGGGATGTACGGATGTAAGGGCATAACTGTAAAAGCATACTCCATGTGAATATATATATCAGGATGAGGGGGAGGGTGAGGCAGAACACTCCCACCTCTCCACTACCATCTCTCTCTCTGTTTGGTCAGTAACCACAACATCTATGATAGTCTGTATCATAGACAGTTCAAAAATCATATGTGCTGACCTTTTCTGCAGTAGTGAACCCTCGAGGGGTCCGGAGCCAACCTCAGGCGAAGTACACAAAACGAACCCCGAAGGGGTCCGGGTCCGACCCCGGGGGACGAAGGAAGTACGCAAGACCAATCCTAAAGGGGTTCGGAGCCAACCCCAAGCGAAGTACCCAAGACCAACCTTGGAGGGGTTCGAGGCCGACCCCGGGTGAAGTACGCAAGACCAATCATAAAAGTGTCGAAGGCCAAACCTTGGCAAAGTTCGAGACTGACCACAAGGGAGGTCCGAGGCTATCCCCGGATAGTGTCCCAAGCCAGCTACAAACCGACTCCGGAGTCCTGGACGTGTGATAAATGATGTAGATACCCCTAAGAGTAAGCTAGACCATAAGGGTAAACTTGTAACTTCACACGCCTCTCTCTCCCCCTATAAATAGGATCTCTTGTAATGGAAGAAGGGAGGCTATTTATAACCTTAGACATTTACATTGAATACACTTAGTTATTCTTGTGCTTCTCCTTAAGTTACTCCGCATCTCACCAGAGTGCTTATAAGTTTACTGTGCAGTCTCGTATCGACAATAGTATTCTTTTAATGGTTGGACTTTGTTCTTGAAATGACCTTAATTTCATGGTGTCGCTGGGCCAAATCATGATTTATTATGTGGTATGTTTCAAGAAATGTCATCCACAGGAAGTATTTCCGCGGCGGTGGCGTTCGCTCATGGAAACCATCGAGATTAAAGCACAAACTCAAACCATTTTGGAACAATCGTGTTTTAGTCAAAACCCAAACAAGCAGAACAACACGGATACACATATTTTGGAGATTCATCGTAAATTCTGTTGGGTTTTGGGCTTTTGGCAAGGACCAGAGTTCTACTACCATCAACCACAAGCACTCGACCGGGTTGGACTCGGAACATAAGCTGGATACGCTGGGAAGAGACCGGGCTGGTGTTGTGTACGACTTCAGTTGTGTTAAGTTGGCCAATAGGGCCTGCACTTTGGTGTAGGCTTCTAGTGCAATAGAATTCGGGCCAGCTGGAACGTACCGAAACTGGTTGGGCTGAAGGCAAGCGACAAGCCCAGGAGGCCAGGCCTTCCGGTTGTCTTTTTCTTTTTCGAGGAAAAACAGGAACTTTATCAATATGCACAGATTAGCTGTTCAATAAACTCAGGGCATTGCCTCCAGGCAAACCGCACAATCTGCTGCTCTCCTAGGACTTTCACTTTTATGCTAACCACGCTGCTGGTTATTTACATGTTATTAATACTCCCTCCCTAAAACGATGTAGGTCATCGTAGAGTATATACGGTTAAGGGTTTGAAACTCTAACCATTAATATAGGTTAAAAGTATATAGATCGATTATACGCAAATAATATTATTGGATTTATTTTACAAAATAATTTTATAATATATATTTCTTATTAATTTTGCTAGCATATTATGATATAAAACCATAGTTAAAGTGTTGCATTGGACCTCAAAAAGCCTAAAACAACTTGCATTTTGAGACAGTATAAATTAGTATTCTCCCAGTTTCAAAATATAAAGCCTATAGTTTTTGCAACATTGTTTCAAAATGTAAGATGCTCATGCAAATTTAATGGCTTTTCACTTTTTTGTCCTTGTTTATCTCTCCTCTATCTACAATATTTATTAATAAACACTAGCGCTAACTATTCTCTCTCTTATTCCGAACATATTAATACCAGGAATAACATGATCATTTCCTCTGAGCAGTGGCGAACCTAGGATTTTAAGATGGGTGTTCGAATTTCAGAACTAAGTTGCTCGAATATGTCAATACCATAACGCACTATTCCCCCCCCCCCCCAAAACACCGATACAACGGTACATATATATAGATATAATAATAATACATAAATTATAGAAATTAATAATTTTTATAAGGAAATGGACGAGATAAGGCGAGCATGATGACATGAATTAAACAACAAATTATAGAGATTAATGATAGTTATATATCTTATTGATCCTGCATTTTTTGCCCTTTTTCCTGTCAGCAAGAACTATCCACCTAAGAGGAAATTATATATTCTTTTCATGGAGTAAAATATAACAAAAAATAGCATGTAAACAAATGTAATAAGGGTCCAACTAATTGCTCATGGCATAAAGCAAAGACTGTATTTTTATACAGCATCTATTAGAAAAAACGAAGAAAGCAAATGCTAAGCTCCAGAAAGAATTGGAGCCAGAGCAGAGTAGAGTAAAGCGGAGAAAGAAAGAAAATAAGTGGAGTAGGGTGGAGTACACCTAGATCTGGAGAGAAGACGATAATAATAAGTTGGATGTGTTGCCTAATTCCCGATGTCGCACTCCCTCCGGCTGCCGTGCTGCTCCCTTTCCGCCACCCGCTTGCTACCTTCGACTTCACTGTGCCATCGCCCGATTGTCTGCAACACCTCTCTGCTCGTTCGTGCAGGCTCACCTGCACCTCGTGCCGCCTCACGCATGATTGCCGTCACATCTTGGTGCCATGTCCATTGACCGTCACTTGCCTACGCAGTCCGTGTCCATCAGTCGTTACTCGCCTTCGCAGCCTGCACCTTTGCCCGCTCGCCACTCGAAGGTCGGACCTGCCTCCCACACAAACAACCACAAGATGAGAAAGTGAACAAAGGTTAGAGTTTTGTTTGCATCTTTACTTCTTTGGGCCTGTATGAGGAGGGCTAAGGTGGAAAAACTAGGCCAATGTGTTACATGGGTTGTGTGTGAGATACAGGAAGTGCGGATTGAATTATTTGCAGATATAAAAATATAGTTTTAACCTAACTAGCAGTATATATATCTAATATATCTATTATATACTTAGTATTTTGTAAAAAAATTTGGATGTTCAGCTGAACATTCATGACCTCTTTTGTATCCGCCCATGGCAGGCAGAAGCTAAGAGGATTTCGTAAGAGCAGCGGCGGTGACGCTGGGGTAAGGAATCGCGGGCGGAGGCGAAAGTAGCACAATAACTATTTTTTAACTCATTGATGGCCCCACCCGAGAGGCTAAGCATTGGATTGATTTTTCGCTTTGTTCACATGGACTAATGTTTCTTATTTTTTTTTCACGGAGGAGCTAATATAGATATCCGATTTTTAAAAGTGGTTCTTCTTTTTTTTTCATTTTTTTCTCGTTTCGGGGATAAGACGGGAGTCATAGACATATCACACACTTCACTTCTCTACTCCCGTCTCATTCACATATCTTTCTAACTTCCCCATCGCTCACCACTTCTTCTAAAAAATCACTTATTTCATCAACTACTATTTATTTTCAGCCAAAAACTATCAGCCGCAGTCAATATGAATATACCCTTTAGCTAGCTCGATCCTGCTGTTAAAAATAGGCCTACATGAGTAATGCTTATTTTCTATAGTTCCAAAGTATGCATGGTTTAGTACAATATTGCTAAGCCGTGGTAGAGGAGACCAATTTATATGGTGGAGTTCTCACTTCTCGAATCATATAATACATGGATGGGGATGGCACGAGGAGGGTTTTGGTTAAACACGTATGCACGTGCATATTCGCATATTTTCATGTAGAAACTCATGTGACTTGTAATTTGCGACGTGCGACCGTAACGTGGCACACCACTTAACAGAGCAAGTACACCTTACTTTTGCTGAACCATACATCATGTCTCTCCTTTCGATTGGTCATAAGACAACTTAATTATCATTATTTGGTTTGAATATTATCAGTTACCAGTGAATAATTTGGTAGTTACTAGTGGATTATTTCAGTTTAATAGCGTCAGTTATTAGAGATAAATTCGCATGTCTATAAAAGACATAGAGACGTCCAGACTCGGTAGACTGAACTCTTCCATTTCCTTCTCACATTCGCTTCTTCCTCTCTGGTGAATTCGTACTAAGTGTTAAGCAACCGAACCTCATCGTTCTTTCTTCTCGGCGTGCACTGGGAAAGAGGGAGAGTAGCTATCTCCGAGCTATTGCTACAGAGAGTACCTGCACGGGGCGGCAATAAGGTTTCTAGGTAACGCATTTGCGCGACTGCTCCTGCTCTACTACTTCTATGTTCCTACATTGTATTGAGTATGCGTTGTTTTTGTTCTTTAGCAAACTCAACAGTTAGTTATTCGTATATCGATTTGTTTAAATTTTGTTACTATTTATATTTCTGAAGTACAATAAGTAACTTGATGTTAGATTCGTTTGTTGCATCACTAGTCTTTTACTGTATTTGTTTTCTAGTAAAATTTGGAATTAAAATATTACCAACATTTCTAACGCCTGCTTGATTGGCATTCTTAGCTCTTCACTTTGCTAATGCCCTAACTATTCTCTTGGTTTTATAATTTGTTTAATCCCTGTGCTTGATTAAAATACGTCTTATAAAAAGAAATGGATGAAATAATAACCATTAGAAATATTGAAAATTTACATCAACACCGGACACTTACAAATGCGTATCATACGTGTTACGAAAATACATCTACACTTGTGAGCATATATATTAGAACCTCATAGGATAGTCAGCCTCGTAATCTCACACCCTAGTGACCACAAGTTCGCCCTGAGACACAATGGGGAAACCTCCTCTCACCCAAGTGGCCACACTGTTCGCGCTAAAACCCAATTGGGAAAGCCTCCTTGCTCTGCTTCAACAGAGGTCGGACCAGTTGAGAGAGAGACAGAGAGATCAGTAGCACAGAAGGAGCACCATATGCCATGGTGATGAGACCACTCACGGCCACAATGAGGCAAAGGGGACAGCGACCATTAACTGCCCGACCATTAACTGCCACAATGCGGCAGCAAAACTGCACTGCGATGATACGTTGATTCAAGCCTTTTGGAGGGCTGGAAAGGTGGGGAGTGGCACGAGTGTTTGACAATACGACAGTACCTTCCTAAGAATATTCTTAGAGATTTAGGAATGAAATGAATTGAATAGTCTCAAATACAAGTAAGAATATATATTTTTAAAATAAATGCGAATTTAAATTCGAATATTCTCGAATATGAATACGAATCGAACATCGTAACAGATACGAATTCAAATCGAATATGTACTTAATTCGGTCAAATATGAATATCCTCCTACAATTTCTGTAACAAATCTTGGTAGAACAAATTACTAACAGTTTTATCGGTTTTTCACTGGTTTTTGACTGGTTACTGGAACGGTTACCGGTTTCAAACCTACCAAATTCAAATTTTGAATCACAAAATTTTTCTGGATTTTTTCCGGGTTCTGGAAATGGATCGAATATGAACGAATATTCTCAAATACGAATGCGAATACGAATATTCTCAAATACGGATACGAATATTCTCAAACACATATACGAACATTTTCAAATAAAGATTTTGCTTATGACATTTACATTTTCACAAATACGAATATCGAATAAAAAGAATTATCCGTTATTATTTCCCACCCATTTCTAAGAATAGTCCTATTATCACCAGGCAGCGGCAGCCATTGAAGCAGAAGAAGCTGACCAGGAACGAGGGTCACGCCTCGATGGGATGCACAACGGCGTACAAACAATTCATCCAAACGAATTAAATAGAAATTATGGAAGAGAGGTGATGCAAATACCACTAGATAGTAGGATGGATCGATTCGACTGTAAACAAGGGAAGAATTCGCAGCTTCAACTAACAAACTGCACCAATCTCATCGTCATTCTGCACATAGTGAGATCATAGAAGCAGCAGAAACGTGGATGTTAGAAACTCTAGTAGTAGGAGGATATAACCTCACCTGACGGCGTCAGTGTTAGGGCATCTGTAGTGTATATAACCCAAATGGTCTTAAGGTGGGTCCCATCTAAACCTTAAGACCAACTCCATAGTGTATATAACCCAAGGGGCCTTAAGACGGTCCCACTTGGCAGATAAAGAAAAATTGTATTTTAATGCTTATGGCTAGGTCTTTAGCTTGAGGACCAACCTTAAGCTTTTTTTGCTTAGGGTCTGCTTAAGGTCACCCCTGCAATGTATAAGGTTGACCTTAAGGTGGCTTAAGACCTGCTCTTTTCATACACTACAGATGCCCTTATGCGGACGCAGCGACAAGACGGCCAGAGAGTTCGCCAGCGGGTTGGCTTGTTTGGTCCAGCTCCGGAGAAAATTCACAAATGCACGAATTCACAGTGGAACTGAATAGATAGAGAAGAACATAGGAGAATTGCTCTGACCATAATTGCATAACCAAGTTTTCTAAATTTCTCTATTCTTTTGCTCTTCAGCTTTCAAACTTGGTTACAAGCCTTCTCATTATATAGACTAATACTCTCTGACTAATATACGTACTCGAAAGTTAAGTTGGTCACGACTTTAACTTGAATAATATATGGAGACAGATTCTACTACGTCTCGAATTCGATTTAAACTCTAAGTTAAGATTATTTGTAACATTCTCTCCTAATCTTGACTCGACATACTCCTAGTTTAGTCTCAATGCATCATCTGAACTACCAGTTATGCCTCTACATGAAGCGATCTACATGCAAACTAAACACATATATAGTCACATGTAGGAATATAACTCAACTGGTACAGCTCCATCTACATGCACTCTAATTTGATGAGGCAATCACAATTACGACTTACCCAACTCATAATTGACACAGGACGGCGAACACATCTTTTCAACGCCTATACTCAACTCTACAAACTTGACTCACGATGGCAAACACATTTCCTCAACATCCCAAACTCATCTTAGCAAAAGAGCATTGCTAGTTCATCATCACTGAGAGTTTTAGTAATAAGCGCTTTCTCCTTCTTCGGCTTGTAGCATTCTGAAGCGAAGTGTCTATAATTGTTATAATTATAGCACCTCACGTTTGCCTTATAAAGCTTTCAATTCTTGTAGCCTCGCCCATCACTGCTGGAGGTGTTCTTGCCTTTGCGATTTAATGATTGGACCTCCCGCTTGGCATGAGTCAGCAGGACCTATTTCATCGCCATTGTTATATTGTTGCACATATGTTCCACACTCCTTGATCCCTCATGTGCACCTTAATCTTGATTGCCTAGGCTGCATATTTGCTCATTATAAGCATTGGATAATGCAGCGAGACGACGAAACTCTAATTTACTATCACACCTGAAGTTATCTTGTCACCCGTGATACTATTTCTTAAAGAGCATGGCATAATCTTAGACAAAGATTAAGAACAAAAGATAGCTAGAAACGAATCTCGCACTGCTCTTTGTCCTTGGCGCAAGAAAAAGAGAATGTCTTCTCTCTCTTGCATCAATGTCAGGAGCTGCTGCCTGCTGCTGGAACCGAGGAAGCAAAAGCTACTGCTGACCGAGTGTATGTGATGCACAGCCGAACGAGATCGCTCGATTTGCGTTGCTGCCTCTCACCTAGACCGAGGAAACCCGAAGGCCAGAAAAAGCATCTGCCGTCGATGATCTTCGTCTCTTCTATCCTGTCGTCGCTTAGAACGAGGAAGAAACCAAAAGCATGCTGAAGAGCTGCTGTCAATGCTCTCAGGTTTTATGGCTGGACCGCAAATTGCAATTAGGAGATCAGAACGAGTCTGGCCCAGATTCAAAACATAAACTCATCTGAGCTCTGGTACCCTGTTGGCTCGGCCCAGCAGAAAACTCACATATGCATGAATTCAGGATGAAAGAGAACAAATAGACAATAACACAAGAGAATTAACCCGGCCACAACTGTATAGCTGAGTTTACCAAATTTCTCTATTCTCTTGCTCTTAGATGCCGCTCGGTTGGACTGAAATAAGTTGGCTTATGGTTGAAATTGCACTGTAGCTGGCTGAAATTACACTGTATCTGATGGTAGCTTATTTGGTGCAACTAAATTTAAAAAAAATAAAATAGAAAAAACAGATTAACCCATCACAGACAATGCAAACTAATACGGGGAAAAAGAACCAGCAAAAAAGCTCAAAAAAAGCAAAATAGTCAGAAAAAGACGGATTTTTTGAATAGTGAAAAATAAGCCAGAAGCTCAAGCCGAAAGAGGCCTAATCTTCCAAAATTAGTTACAAGTCTTCTCATTATATAGGCTGTAATACTCTCTGACTAACATATATATTCGAACTTTAAGTTAGTCACGACTTCAACTTAAGTAACACAAGGATATAGTTTCTACTGTGTCTCGGACACGGTTCAAACTCTAAGTTAGGATTATTTTCAACAGGTTGTAATACCCTGTAGCTTGGGCAGAAAGAACTGAAAAGGAAAAAAGAAAAAAGAAATCAGGCTGGACCAGGCGATGTGCACCTGTGGCTGAGTTGAACACGGCTGGCCACCCTATATAGGTGAGGAGCCAAAGGTGCTGTGCCTATCGTAGTCGCACTCAGCCGAGTCGCTAGAAAACCCAACCTTGGTGCTGCCGTGCCGCTACCTTCACCCAAGCTGCCGCTGCCGTGCTGCTGTTCGTGTTGCTGCTCACTGCTCAGGTGAGTGCCATCGAGGGTCACTGCTGTGGGCTTGGTGTGGCAGGCCGGTTACTGCCGTAGTTGTGCCTGTTGGATTTACCCCTAGGATTAAACACTCATGAGCACGTGTACATAACTTACACACACAAACAAGAACAAACACAGAGACACGGAGAGAAATTTTGCCAACGTGAACTCAACTTGCGTCGCTTTTCTCTTATCTCTTTTACGACTGCTCTTACTTGCTCAACATATTATATGGCTTAAATAGATACAACCGGACCGCATATGTAGGCCACTCACCCCACTATAGCCACACGACTCGGACATGATCGTGCAAAAAATAGCACACCCGCAAATGTACGGGTTGCCACTGAAATAGCGACGAGTGTCGTGTTCTCCACAGGGACTAGACTGAGACTACCAATGCTCAGCTAAAACTAGGTCAAACAAAACGGGGGAGAAAACTAAACCTAAAGCACCTACCAAAATGACCGAACGAACTAACTATCGAATGACGATGGAATGAACAACCGTACGAATGGACATCGTACGACCGAACGAACTACACGACAACTGATTACACGAATGACGCACGAACGACACTGATGACTACATGAACGAACACGACTACCGACCAATGACCTAACTAACTACCGACCGCAAGACAGAAGGAGGAAGTTGAGAAGCATCGGGGGAGTCTAGAAGCACAGAAGGAGTCGAGAGAGAACGAGGGAGAAGACGATCGACGGCTAACTAGACATCGGTGGCAGGACAACACAAAGCACAGAACTATGAACACACGCACGACTTAACTATCGACAGAACGCAGAAAGAAGAAAAGAGGGAGTTTAGAAGCAAGGGGGAGTCGAGGCAGCACGAGGAGAGGAAACGGTCGCCGGCTAGCTAATTCGACAACACTCTCAAACATACACAGGATTGACAACTACACAAGCACACGACATGAACACTGACCATAGACAAAAACACTAACCCACACGTACTAACAGATGAATAACATAGCAAAAATGACATGAGCTGAACAATTCGCTTAGACATACAACTGACAAATTAACAGAGAGCACTATTGCTGCACAAAGCTAACAATTACTGAGCAGATACCACAAATTGTAGGCATTGATTATACACTACTCAGGAACTTAGAGCAATTCTGGAACAAATTAACCAAGCACAATACATCATCTCAGTGAACACATGCACAATCACAGTTCTCAGAAAATATTCCACAATTCATCAACATAGTGCAAATGGTAATTGTCAGTTAACAGAGTAATAATAAACAATTATTGTGAACAATAATTAAGAACTGAAGAAATAAAGGGGAGGAAATTAGACAACCGAGGAGGAAGAAGGTGAAGCAGACGGGAGGCTGAGGAGGTGGTGATGTCGATGAAGTGGTGGCGGCCGGCAGCGTCGCTAAAGGGGAAGCAGTGGAGAGGTTGCCGTCGGTGGAGAGGTGATGAAGAAGTAGGCGGCGGGCTCGGTGAAGGTGTTGGCCGTAGAGGAAAAAGGGGCTTCCATGCCTTCGTCGAGGTTGTCGGTGGTGGCCAGTTGATGGAGAGATGATGCAGCCGGTGAAGGGGTGGCGATGCATAGGAGGGAGTTTGCGCTGCAGTTGAGGTCACCGGCCGATGGTGGAAGAAATGGGGCAGGAGAGCAAAAGGGGGCAAAGGAAGAAGTGAGGCGACGGCGAGTGGTGGAAAAGGCGGTGGCACACCGGTGATGGTGTGAAGAGGAGGCGCGGAGGAGCAGTAGAGGGGGCGTGACAGAGGAGATGGGCGAGTAGGAGAAGGAAGAAGCAAGGGGAGGCCAGGGAAAGAAGAAGAGAGGATGCGACAGCTGGTAGAGCTGGAGGGGCGGTGCTCGCCAGTGGTAGCCGAAGAGCGGTGGCACCGAGAGGAGAAGCGGCGGTGCGGTGGATGGCGGTGAGAGGCGGCAAAGAAAGGTGTTGTGGAGGAAGAGTAGGAGGAGAAGGTGGCGGTGCTTGGTGGCGCGCCGGCGGCCGGAGATGGAAAAGAATGGGGGGAGAAGAGAGGAGCAAAGGGGGACCAAGGAAAGAAAGAAAGCCAGGCTTGGCCAAAATCAGATTGCGGCTAGGGTTTTGATGCCGAGATGGGGAATTTAGCGATTTAGCCCTCAAAAAATCTAGGGTTTACAATTAGGTCCTTCCCCCATTTGATTTCTTTTGTTTTGGCCCTCTGGAAGCCGATTTCATCGCGGTTTGATCCTACGCATCCGTGACGATGCACACATCTGTACGAAAGCAGTCTTGAAAGTCCAGATTTGTCGTTTATGCTCCTCGATAGCGTCAGCCTATGGAAAATTGCAAAAAATGTAAAATGGTCCAATTCGAGCAATTAATTTTAGAAAAGCGTGTAAATGATGATAAATGATCTCAAAATGCGAAAAATACGAGGGTAAAATGACAGGTAAAAATATGTAAAAATGACGCATGTCAGGACTCTAACAATTGACTTCATGTGATCCGGTTTTAGCGGCCTCACCTTCCACGAGCTACGCACACTGCGTAACTGAAGAACTAGTAGCTCCAACAACCTCGACTCCTTCTACGACCTCCGACCGCATCCTTGCTATAGTACTCACGACTGCTACAGTACCCCCAACTAATATAGTACTTTAAGATTGCTACACTGCTTTAAGACTGACAAAGTATGATGTAGATACACTCATGTCTTGCACTTCTCAGTTAAATATATTATTTAACTGGAAAGAATTATGAAGCCACATTAAATATTATTAGGTGAAACTCTAATTTAATTGGGTCTTTAATTATTATACTTGAAGATACAGAGCTACTAATATATTATGCAATTACATGCAGACCCATACTCAATCTGTATAAGGCTAAAATAACGATGTGTTTAGAAGATCTCGTCGATACTAGTGCATTGTACATCTCTTCAAGTGTTCTAGAGGATGAAAACATTTTGATTGGACCGATTAGATGAGCACGAGCTAAAAAGATTAATCAACAGGTGAATTCGCTCCTAGTTGAATTTGGTTTTAATTTACGTGAGAACTGGATACTACCTTATACAAATATTTTGTGCATTCTCAGGTTTGAACGTTGCGAATCTTTTGAATTGAAACAATGGAGGAGAAGCTCATGGAGGCCAAGCAAGGAGAGATAAGTCCAAACAATCAAGACTAAGTCCGATCATCCGCAAGTTCAACCAAAGTCACGAATCAGGCCAAATGACTTCAGATATAGTCGGCATCATTTGATTGTCTTCGGACCGTCAGATCACTTCAGTGACATTCGGACAACTACTACCTTCGACCACGATGCCTAGAACAATGGTGCCTTCGACCATGGTGCTTTCGACTATGGTGCCTTCAACCACAATGCCTACAACCATGGTGCTTTGACCATGGCACCTTTGACTACAGTGTCTTCGACCGCTTCACTGACCATGGCTTGTCGACCATATCTTAGACCATGGCTTCATCGACCGCTTCACCGCCTATGACTTATGACCACTACGCAGCTACGACTATAACTTCTATGACTTACGACCACTACACAGCTACGACTACGACTTCTACGACCGCAAATTCATTCGGGACTGTTCGATTGATTTCAGACCGTTCTATCTCATCGGAACATTCGGACCAGTCCAAACGGCTTTGGTGTTCTAGGCCGTTCGATCGTCTGTGAGCCGCCCGATCTCCTCAGTGATGTTCGGACCACTCCGAACGCTCACACCGTTCGATTGGGTGTGGACCACCCAATCTCCTCGGTGATGTTTGAACCACTCCAAATGCTCACATCGTCCGATTGGGCGTGGACCATTCGATTGGTTTGATGATGATCAGACTAGTCCGATGAGATCTTTGACTATGTTTGGAGTATTCCAAAGGTATACCTTCCATATAAAGGCCATAACTGTCATATACGGAGTCCGATTGAGGTAATTTTAGACTCGTTGGAAAGCTTATTTCAAGGACTACGTAATGAAAGAAGATTTATCTTTAGAAGCATCATGGATTTTTATTTATTTTTAATTTCCTTTTATGTGAATTGAGTCTAAAACCAAATAGGGTTGAGTTGAATATGTCTTGGGTCTATGGACTTCTTAGGGTTATATAAGTCTTGTAATCATAGCCTTTTTGGGCAGACCACCATGAATCAATCTATTATTTTGAGAGAGCTATACACTTGTTCTTTCTAGGGTTTGACACACATATGCAACCTAGAGGGGAATTGGGTGTTCTCAACCTCGTTGTTCTTGTAATTCCTTGGGTTTTGCAGGAAGAACACCACGTCTACTTTTGTGTGGTCAAGTATATAAGGATTGAAGCGTATGGTTGGGCGAATTCTTTCATCACAGGTTGCTGTATTGAAACAGTGGTTAGCGTCATCAGTTCATCAGGTTGCACGAATTCAATGTTACCCTTGATCATACGTCATGAAGATCGAGCTCCCCATATCACAGTACTTTAAGACTACTATAGTAACATACGAGTACAGTACAACTTTGACCATGGCACTTTGACTTGATGCTTCGACTATGTCACCATGACAATGACACTTCGACCATGGTGCCACGACCACAACACTTCGACCACTTATACACGATGGAGTACATTTTTTACTTCCCTGCTAATAAGCATCAAGATTAACTCTAACATTCTCCCCCTTAATCTTGATGCACTGACTCACAATCCGAAAGTCTGATTTCCTGATGTGTCTCCAAGGAGTTTTGTCTTCTTCTTGTTGACCATGCCGCCGATGACATAACTTGTCGGCATCTTTCACATCTTCACCACCGGTGACACACCTCGCCGATGACTTCAACCACTTCCTCAACTCCAATTGTCTTTTACTGGTGACACATCTTAATGGCGATGGAGACTCTCATCAAAGCTTACATACATGAGAACTTAGACACAACTACAAGAACTCACACACACTCACATGCAGCATGCATTGACTTACCTACATGCATGACCATGATACAAATATGGGCACATATGGAACACACCTTCTACGTGCTCATAAAGATAAATGACACATGCAACACTCCTATTATGCCAAACGACCCAACATGCAATCGTGCACTCATACTCTTACACAGACTCAACTACATGTAGGATGGAAAAGAAAAATGATGAAGACTCCTTGTTAGCTTTAAAACAACGTTGGCTCATCATTCACATTCACTGTAGCAAGAAGAGCCACTACCTTCTTTGGCTAACGACACTCCATAGCAAAATGCCCGTACTCTTGGCAGTTGTAGCAGCACACCTCCTTGTCAAAGATGCTCTTCTTCTTACCAAAGCCGTTGCACTTCTTGGATTGGGCCTCCCACTCAGCCCTTGTTAGTAGTAGGTGCTGATTCTCAGTGCCTACACCGTAAGATACCCACCATTCTTTGTGCGCCTTCAAATGACTGATCAACTCTGCAATTGTCATTGCCTTGAGGTCACCAAATTCTCAATTGGGGAGACTACCAGTAGAAACTTGGTGTGAACTGCACAAAGAAATATTTGTATTGCGTATCTCTCCTCCATCTTGTCATCGAGCCCTTAGATTTTGTTGATGATTGTTGTCAACTCGATGGCAAAGTCATCGGTTGACTTTGATTCTATCATGCGTAGTACCTCGAACTTTGACTTGAGGGTCTGTACCTTGGCTTCCCTCACGCGCTCGGCTTCCACGTGCATGGTCTTTAATGCCTCCCATGCGGCTTTGGCCGTCTCTTTTTTAGAGAGCAGGAAGAGCATGTCTTCTGTGACACCTTGGTAGATGGCTGGCAATGCCATTTGGTCCTTATGCGTGTCGATGTCGCCGG
Organism: Dendrocalamus latiflorus; assembly: GCA_017311315.1. Classification (NCBI taxonomy): domain Eukaryota; kingdom Viridiplantae; phylum Streptophyta; class Magnoliopsida; order Poales; family Poaceae; genus Dendrocalamus; species Dendrocalamus latiflorus. The sequence goes on along the minus strand of CM029643.1, from coordinate 21,264,629 downwards.
GCTCGATGGCATCCCATACGCCTTGGGCTTTCATGTACCCTTCATTTTCATCGCCCACATTGCATAGTTGCTACTCGTGAGCACGAGGTAGTGAAGCGACACCACAGAGCACTCCTTCGTCGGTGCACTTGCCGATGCTGATGCGGCATCGATGATCTCCATACTTCTTGGCATGATTTTTGGCACACACACACCAAGCTCTGATACAAATTGTTGTATTTGCCCCTAGGATCAAACACACGCCAGCACGTGGACGCAACTTACACATGCAAGTGAGAACAAACACAGAGACATGGAAAGAAATTTTACCAATGTTAACTCAACTCGTGTCATTTTTCTCTTATCTCTCTTATACGACTGCTCATACTTACTCAACAGATTACATGGCTTACATAGATACAATCGAGCCGCACATGTAGGCCACTCACCCATTACAGCCACATGACTTGGACTCTAACAATTGACTTCCTGTGATCTGGTTTTACCGGCCTCACCTTCCACGACCTGTGCACACTACGCTAACTGAAGACTACTCACTCCTACGACCTCGACTCCTACGACTTTTGACCATATCCCTGCTATAGTACTTATGAATATTACAATACCCACAACTACTATAGTACTTTAAAGTTGCTAGAGTGCTTTAAGACTACTACAGTACTTTAAGACTACTACAGTACTTACGTGTACATTGCTGCTTCGACCACGACACTTCAACAATGGCGCCACGACCACAACACTTTAACTGCTTATTCGTAGCAGACTACATTTTCAACATCCCTACTAACAAGCATGAAGATTAACTCTAACATTCGCCCCCTTAATCTTGATGCTTTGACTCACAAGCCGAAGTCCAATTTCCTGACGAGTCTCCAAGGAGTTTTGCCTTCTTCTTGTTGACCATGCCACCGGTGACAAACTTGCTAGCGTTTTTCACATTTTCACCGCCAGTGACACACCTTGCTGACAACTTTGACTACTTCCTCAGCTCCAATGTTCTTTTGCTGGTGACATATCTTGTTGGCGATGGAGACTCTCATCAAAGCTTACACACATGAGAACTTGGACACAACTACAAGAACTCACACACACTCACATGCATTATGCCCTAACTTATCTACATGTACGACCATGACAAAAATATGCACACGTATGTAACACACTATCAAACCCTAAAGCAACAACTCCTACATCCTGTGTAAATCGCACTAGTCTAGGATCAGCTAGTACACATAGTGGTAACAAGGATACATATCAAACACAATGACATCTTTATTAATTAAAAGAGTATGACCTTATGGTGAAAGTTTACATCCATGACCCATAGGTCAAATTTAAATATAAGCAGTGAAGGAAAAACACCAAAGCGGAAGTAGCCCACTGAGCCTGTCCATAGGCTAATGATAGTAAGACGTGGTCTACTCATCTAGGTCTTTACCGTAGTTGAAGCTGTCCTCCTCTGAGATGGGATAGCAAGGGTGAGTACAAACTTGTTCTCCACAAGTCACACAAAAAAATATAATATAATGATAACGGCAACAAAGAAAGGCATATAGGGTTATTTGAGCGTAAAGTAGCATTCAAAGAAATACAATCAATCAATTGGTAAATTACTGAATTTAATACAGTAAGTAAAGATTGTAATTTTAGGCAAAATAATACCATTGGAGCAGGCACCGACCAGATGCCAACCTAACCACAGGCATCCTACCTGGACTATCTTTTCCAAAAGATCTCATATGGATTCCATCCATCCATAAGCCTTTCATAAACCATTTTGAAAAACAAAATCTAATCCATGAAAACTTCCCATCTTTCCTATAATCGTGGGCACGGCTATCCAGGATAGGTTATACACTCTACAGAGTTGGTACAACTTTACCCATAAGATATGATTTAACTCATGTTGTCGGCCATTACACGCTTCCTTAGTCGTGTAATTGAGTAATCATAACAAGGCATTTAAAAAGCTAAGCTATCAACTTGGCCATGTCTCCACTAAGATTTCATCACAGTAAGGAATCTACCAAACCGGGACCCCCTCCTGAGCCACGTGAGACATCACATGGCCTACGCCACGCTCACTTTCAACCTACAGTGAAACTTAGGTTGGGACCCGCAAATTAGTCAGCCAAGACTGTCCCATACCAGCCTTGTGGTAGTACGATATGGCTTGGTCTTTAATTGACTTAGGCACTTCCCACATACCCCTTGTGTCTAGCAATCAACATTGTGTCACCGAACAACGCATGCCAGGAAGCACCCACCACCTAACTATTTCCCTAGTTCTAAACCAAGTTTTCACTTTTATTTTGAAACATTTCATAGTCCTTCTTGACTCACCAAAATCAAGAATATATATAAACTTTATCATTTTATGTGAAAAGGTATCCCAAGCGTAAAGTTATTCTAAGCATGTCTAAGCATTGATACAAGAATTCTCTAACTAATACTAGTATACTAACCAGAGTTTAATTCTAGGGTGACAAGGTGCAAGCATTTGCAATGTCAAAGGTGTCATAACAAGTAGGTATTAACTAAGCTTAAAACCAGAATTGAAATACTTTTAATAAACAAATGCATATAGGATAATTTAAAACAACATAATTTTCTTTACGATCTAGGTTCAACATGGTCAAGTGTTTAACTTGCCTTGCTCCATGGATTGATGCGAATCATTGTAGGATCAAGGGTAACTGACTAGAGGGGGTGAATAGGAGGTTTAAAAATATCTTGCCTTCTAATAACAATTAACTCAATTTTAGTATGGCAGGATTTTAAAGCAATTGAAACCAACACAATTCTAGTGTGTCTAAGGCACTACAAGTGTAAGTTTTTCCAAGAAGCTCTAGCACAAGTAAATATGATATACACAATATACTAGAAATACAAGAGCTGAAAAAGAGACAGAGATAAACCAATGTATACACGATGTTTTACCGTGGTGATTGGAAACTTGTCGGTTTCCACTAATCCATGTTGAGAAAAGCCCAAGCGACTTGGACTAGCTCCACGAATTAATGCTCAGCTCCTTAATCCACTCATGGTTGTCCTTCCTCCACTCCGAAGATGGTGGACATCAAACCACTCACAAATCAATGCCAGGCTTCTTCATAACCTTCTTGAAGAAGTCACCGCACAAACTCCCACCAAGCCGTCTAGGTGCTGGCAAGCACCAAAAGTAAAGAATCACAACTTCGCTTGATGACAATCAAGTGCGAAAGGATCAATCTAGAGACGAAATGCACTTGTTTTGGCTCAACCACCTCAAATGAATGCACAATGAGAAAATGAGGTGTGGAGCGAATGCTCAAAGCTCAAGGATGTTCAATAAAGTCTCTTCTTGTTGTCCTTGGGCAGGTGCAGGGGTATTATACCCTCACCAACCAAAACTAGCCGTTATAGGGGATTTCTTGAAAAATTCAAGGCGAAAGGAAGTACCACTGTTTAATGGCTAGTACTTCCGCACCTGTTCTAACACAACAGTAATGGCTATTTCAAAGCTTCTGAACTAGCCATTGGAAGTCGACACGGAACTACCGCCGCTGTAAACCTGGTGGTTCCAATGTTCGGAAGTTCCAAAATTTCAGCATGGTACTTCCGTTTGCTTTGAGACTAAGAGTTTGCACTCTCCAGAAAAAAATGTTCCGCCTAGGTTATTTGGAGCTTCTGTGCTCTGGAAGTATCGATCTATGGTAGTTCCATCGTTGAATCTCTGGTACTTCCATTTGCCGCAGACACAAAATGTTCCCAAGGGTGCTCTCTAGAGAAAACGTTCTGCTCAATTTAGACGGAGCTTCCAGAAAGCGAAAGTATTGTGGTTTGCACACCGGTACTTCCAATTATCCAGGCAGAGGACTGATTGATTTTGAGGGTACTCTCCGGAAAATAATGTTTTGCTCGATTTTTTGGAGCTTCCATGCTCCAGAAGTACTATTCAAGGTTGCGGTACTACCCTCTACGGTAGTTCTGCCATTGAAACTCCGGTACTTCTGTTTTTCAAGAAAGAGCACAGATTGGCTATCAATATTGGTTTTAAATGAATGCATGATCCTAAATCGATCTAAATGGCAAAAGAATATGCTATCAAATTACTAACCATAATCCCTCTTAATGGTACGATATTTATCTTATAATCTGGTCTTTCACTCTTTCTCCTAAGACTGGTAAAAATGAAAAAGGATCCTAGTCTACATATACCTTTGCCTTGAGCCATTTTGATCTTCATGTTGACCCTTAGCATGCGTCTCATCATCATTTTAGGGACTAAGCTTTTAAACACTTAATAAACATGTCAGTCCCATATTCACATAAATTCATTAATTACCAAAACCATTTTTAGGGGCCTAGATGCTTTCAATCTCCCCTTTTTGATAAATGATGAGAATAAAAATATTATGTGAGGTGAATAAAGTTTTGAATATACCACTTGTTTGAAAACAAGTTGTATATTCTTTTATGACTTTGAAAATAAGTAATTCTTGCAATGATCTCACATGAGTTTTAGAGAATTAGTTGCTTTTCAAGTCAATACAAGGAAAGCTACCCCTAAACATGTGCCTATAAATGAGAGAGTATTGCAAGCACATGTAATTATTTTTAAGAACACTTGATGGAGTTTCACTTGTTTGTTGACCTTGAGAGAGAATCAATGTAACAAATGAGCACAAGATGCATACACTTTCAAATTTAACATAAACAAGGCATTGAGATAGAGTGCATAAGTTCATTACATGCATAAGGTCATTACATAAAAAAATCATTACATAATCGAATATATAGATAGATAGACTTGGCTTCTTCTCTTCCTTGTGCTTTCCCTTTTATGTCTTCCCCTTTTATGTCTTCTCCCCTTTGGTATCAAATGACCAAAAAGGCTACTCTTGTGGTCCTTGAGGGGAAGGGTCACATTGACGAGGGTGACCATACTGGATTGGAGATCGAGGATGAGCCAAAGCATGCTCGATAGAGGTGACTCTCTCATCAATAGTGTCCATCCTAGAGGAAAGGGAAGCAAATGCTTCGGCCTGAGAGTCATGAATCTAGATATGGCAGAGTATATCTGAGATAGAGAGACTTGCTCTTCTTCTTCTCATTGTGCCGTTGTAGGCTCTTGTTGCTGTTGAGCTCAAGGACGAGAAGCTAGAGGAATTGGAGGATCTGCTCATGGCTTGCAAGCCTTGTGGATGCCCCCCAAACCACCACGGAATTCGATCTTCTGAAGGATCAAGGCCATAATGTATGGAGCGTAATTTATCCTTTTGATCTTGTCATTTTTAGAAGATGCTATTTCCCGGATAATGAGATCAACCACATCAAATTTGTGACCTTGCATAACATACTCAATGAGATTCCACTCATGGCCTTTGACGGCATCATAATTCCCACTCTTGGGAAGAATGGTGTGGTTAATAATCCAGTTTACCAGGCTGGGTATGGGAAGAAGACCAACCAGCTTGCCTGGTATAAATCTTGAGTTCTAATCATAGTATTCAGATAAGGCGGGGAGCTCAAGTGCAGGTCTATCATAAACCTTCTCATATGCACTTGACTCTGTCCTCAAAGGCAGCTCAAACTCATGCTTGTTTGAATCCAAAGGTTGTTAGCCAGTCATCCAGAAAATACGTTGGAAATTAGGAAAAATATATAGTGTAGCATAGAACTACCTGATTATGTCTTCATTCTAGTCTGATTTGAGAGCCACAAGATTCTGTATTCTAGCTCTCTGAAATAGCCTATAAGTTCCATCATATTTATCAATGGAGTCCAGATGGTTCCAATCAACATATTTGTGATCAGCAAAGAGTCTGTTTGGACCATACAATTGCTCATTCACTTGTTCTTGAAACTTTGTGTGAAACCTTGGATTGATATAGTTACTTGGAAGCAGAAATTGGTTTCTATGACACAGTCGAACATATTCTTCAGTAGAGATCTTTTTGAGATCTATTTGAGGCTCTTGTTGATCAGGCATGTCCTCATCTGATTGCTCAAGAGGTGAGCTCTCCTGCTGTTTTGACTCTATCTCAGACTTAGAAGCTACTGCCTTGCCTTTGTCCTCTCTAGTTTTTCTAGCTGATTCTGAGGTGGCTGGAAGTGCAAGAGGAAGCACATGGGCTACAAGAGGTTCTGAAGATTGACCCGAAGCCACAGAAGAGGAGTACACTTCGCGACCAGCATTCCTTGTCCTCGGCATCTTAAAAACAAGAAGGGGCATTAGAGATATGGAAAGATCAAACAAAAAATTTGAAAAGAAATGGAATGAGATAGATATTTTATCAGGGTAATCGGAACTACCGCCGTTCAAGCTGCGGTAGTACTGGGCAATGGTAGTACCGCGCTCATCGAGCGATAGTTCTGATTTCGCTGACCGTTTCTAGGGCAAGCAATGTATGAAATTTTTTGGTGTTTTTCTTGGATTGAATCCATGGAATAGATGCGCTAACATTATTAGACACCAAATCTACCAATTTGGCCAAAACAAAACAATTCTAAATCATTTGCATTTGAGATCAACATCTAGACCTAAACCTAGGGTTCTAGAACAAGGTGAAATTAAGGATTTAATCCCGTTTACCGTTTGGATTGGAGGAGTTGAACCCTTAGGATGCAAGGAATCACCAAAAAATGAAGAAATCCCCACTGGATTTGGAGATCGAACAAGAGGTTTTTGGGGTTTTCGTTGGTGAGAGAGAGAGAGGAGAGTGCATGGTCATGGGCGGTTCTAAGGGTTGGACCTTCTAGAGGAGAGCAAAGGTTCACGGGTTAAAACCCCTTGGTTTTTGATGGTTATGGTTCACTGCCTATGAATGCATGTGGAAGTATCGTGATTATACTGCCGGTAGTTCCGGAATGCGGAAGTACCGCAAAAACAACAGTGGTAGCTCCGATACTTCTGGAGCTTAAGGGAACATGACTTAGATCATAATAATATGCAAATGATCCCTAGTTTTGCACTCAAATAAAATCATTCAGGATCATTATGCATAAATATAACCTTGGAATATAGTAATATAGACATAGAGATTTTAGCAAAAATAGGAGAAAAACACTTTTCACAAAAGCCTCAACAACTCCAGATGAGCATGTTAAACATGAGCCATGAGTTCAAATAATGTTTGAGTAGTCTATGCCATTTAATTTATTCCTCAACTTGCAAAAGTGGCTTTCAACTAGAGGTTTGGTGAAAATACCTTCTAATTGGTTTTTGGTCTGGATGTGGCTAATTATGATATCTGTTTTGCTTACATGATCTCTCAAGAAATGGTGGCGTATATTTATATGTTTGGTTCTTGAGTGTTGGACTGTGTTATTTGATATTTTTACTGCAATATCATTATCACACAAAAGAGACATTTTATCAAATTTAATTCCATAATCAATCAAAGTTTGCCTCATCCATAACAATTGAGTACAAGAACTACCTACGGAAACATATTTGGTCTCGGCGATGGAAAGTGCTACGAAATTTTGTTTCTTGAAAGACCAAGATACTAATGACCTTCCTAGCAATTGACAACACCTGAGATGTTTTTTCTATCAAATTTGCAACCAGCGTAATCGGAGTCTAAATATCCAATTAACTCAAATTTAGCACCTTTAGGATACCAAAGCCCTATGCTAGAGGAATGCTTTAAATATCTTAGAATTCTCTTACGGCCACCAAATGACACTCTTTTGGAGAAGCTTGAAAGCATGCACACATGCAAACACTAAACATGATATTGGGCCTAGATGTGATAAGATAAAGTAAACTACCAATCATTGACCTATAAAGCTTTGATCTACCAGCTTACCTCCTTCGTTAAGGTCAAGATGCCCGTTTGTTACCATAGGAATCTTGATGGGTTTTGCATCTTCCATACCAAACTTCTTGAATAGATCTTTTACATATTTTGTTTGGCTCATAAAAGTCCCATCCTTGTGTTGCTTGATTTGAAGTCTAAGGAAATAGCTCAATTCTCCGATCATGGACATATCAAATTCTCTAGACATCATTTCACCAAATTGTTTACAAAATTATTGGTTAGTAGAACCAAATATGATGTCATCAACACAAAATTGACATACAAAGGAATCATCATCTATAATTTTTGTAAATAAGGTTGTATCAACTATCCCAATTTTAAATCCTTTAGAAAGAAGAAAGTCTCGAAGGCCTTCATACCATGCTCTAGGAGCTTGTTCTAAGCCATACAGTGCCTTTGAGAGTTTATACACATGGTTAGGATACTTAGAATCTTAAAAATCTAGAGATTGCTCAACATAAAAATGTTCGAAGATTGTTCCATTTAAGGATGCACTTTTGATATCCATTTGAAATAGTTTGATATCAAAGCTGGATGAAAAGGCAAGTAGTATGTGAATTGACTCAAGTCTACCTACAGGTGCAAAAGTTGCATCATAATCCAAACCCTCAACTTGAGTATAACCTTGAGTAACTAACCTTGCCTTGTTTGTTACCACAACTCTATTTTCAACCACAACTCTATTTTCATCTTGCTTGTTACGGAAAACCTATTTTGTGCCAATCACATTGTGCTCCTTAGGCATTTCCACTAATGTATAAATATTGTTTTGGGCAAAGTTGTTTAATTATTCATGCATTGCATTTACCCAATCCGGATCATCTAGTACTTCATCTACAAATTTTGGCTCAAGAGAAGATACAAAACATTTAGGCATTTAGGAATTTTTATTCAAGAGGCTTTGAAAACATTTGAAATACATAGTTAAGTACTTTTATATAGCTTTTCACAAATTTAGGCATTTTTAAACAATATTTTGACTTTTGATTGAAATGGCTCTTTGAAATGCTAGAGTTGCATAGATTTAATTGTTTCTCTCCATAAACACCAAAGTAGACAAATAAGACACTCTTCAAAATGAAATAGCATGTATGAATTTGGAAATACCACTTTTGAACCAAGATATAGCAAAAGATCCAGTCCAAGAGGCATAACTCACATGTGCTAGAATATGACCAATATAGGTCAAGGCTGAGTTTCAAAATCAAATAACATTTGATAGGTTGATTTTTTGAGAAATTTTTAAATACAAGAATTGTTAAGAAACACCAACTCTAGGATTTTCATTTTGAAGCTATTGCTAAAATCCCTTTATAATTTCTTTTATGCAAAGTACATATTTAAAAGAAAAACAAGATAGTAGTAACTATCTTTTGGGCTTAAAAGCTAGTTTTCTTTTGAAATTAGTTTTTACAATGCCAAAATCTTTGAGAAACTTTAGTAAAGATTTTATATACATTTGGCAATTAGATTTTCACAAAATTACTAATAGTTACAAAGAATTTTTCTTTTGGCTAAAAGGTTCAATTTTCAAAAAAAATTAGTAATAGCACTTAATTAGTTTGGGCATATTTAGGAATGTGACATACATAATTATGATTTAGCACTCCCCCTTAATGTGTGACACCCAACTTGCTTAAGATTGCAATTAAGGAAATTCCGAATAAGAGCAATAACACCTTTTGAATAAGAATTTCATGTAATGCAATCTATACATGGCAAGGGCTAGATACTTTAATTTAAATGCTTGTTACCGAGATGGCATTAGCTCAAGATGTGAGATGTTGATCTTCAAGCTTGGCTCCATATTTGCTTATGGTGAAGACTACTTTTTATGAGAGGTCCAAGCTTCTAATGCATCTCCAAGCACCTATTAAACAATCAAGCACATTTTGGTACCTAATCTTGGTTGGGTCCTCGGATATTAGTCATAATGGATTTTGGAACCCAAATGGCCCTAGTAGTGGATTTGGGTGAACTAACACATCTAGCAATCACAATGCCATTTTTATCCTTCCTAAGCAAATAATTATTATTGGAGAGGGTTGACATAGGAATGTCTCCTTTGAGACAATCTTTACTAAAGTGTACCTTTTTTCAGCAATTGTAGCAAATTTGACTTTTTCTTCCATACTTTCTCTTGTTGTTTTGCTTATTGCCAGTTTGCCTTTTGAAGAAGTTTGCTTGTCATTCATCTTCTTTGGACACATGGACGTAAGGTGTCCTTTCTTGTGGCAACTAAAGCAAGTTATAATAATAAATCAAGATAAGCAATCCTAGGAAGGCAAGTATTTTAATTAATTTAACAAATATAAATGCTTGAATATGAATTGCTAGAAAGTAAATTGAGCACAAGATGACAAACCACAATGACACTTGATGTTTTTACTGTGGTGTTCGAAAACTTGCCGATTTTCCCTAATTTACATTGAGGTAAGCCCAACCAAGTTGGATCGGCTCCACAAATTAAGCCAAACCGCCTCAAACCACTAAGGTTGCTCTTCCTCCACTCCAGAGATGGCGAGCACCACACCACTCACAACGCGTCGGGCCTTTTCACAAGCTTCATGAGAAGATCATTGGACCATCACGTCTTCGATGCCGTCTAGGGGTCGGTAAACTACAAGAGTAACAAGTCAGACACCCTCGCTTGAACGAATATAGAATCATAGCTCAACTTATATAAAGTCCACCACCAAATGCAACACATGCCCTAGGTTATGCTCTCCTCACTCTCTAAGTGCAACACATGCACATATGAGGAGAATACTTTCTCTTAGCTCAAGAAATAGAAGAATAACAATAGCAACCTCCTCTCAATAGCCCTTGAGGAGGTATTTATATGCATCCCTCATAAACTAGCCATTGGAGTGAGGGAAGGGCAAGAATCAGCCTGAGGGCTGGTACTACCGCCAACATATGGCCAGTACTACCACGGTCCTCTCAGCGGTTGCAAAACTAGCCGTTAGAATGAAAAACCAGTCAAACTGCCCACATAGGGATCGGTATGACCACTAGGTCTGGTCATACTGCTATCAGAAAAGACACTCTTTGGAAAAATGTATCGTGAGAAGAAACGATAATCCGCAGGCCGGTCAGACCGCTACCCGTATGTTGGTCTAACCACCGGGTGGTCTGACCACCACATGCATGCCAGTCAGATCGACTTGGCCAGTCAGACCACCGTGTATACTATGGTCTGATTGCTCCACGGTCCGACTACCCTTTGGCCCGGGTGAAATTAATTAGGTTGATCTGACTACATATACAAGCCGGTCAAACTGCCACCTTGAGGACATCCAATTGAAGCTTGACAACATATATCTCAACTGCATGTTTGGGTCATGACTTATCAACACATGTGAATTATTTACATTGCTTGAGAATGATCAACCACATGAGTCCATCTTAAGTCATCCATCACCATGAGACATATCCTATTCATTCATCTCAATGAAACTATTAGTCCCACAATTTGATTGTCATTAATTACCAAAATATCTCATTAACTCATAATGATTGGTCTAGATTCTTCAGGCAGGACGTGCAAAAGAGTGTGGAGGGCACAGAGATTACCTGGGTTGGCTCAGGTTTTACCAAAAGAGACCAGAGGGTGGTCAACAAGTAGGAGGCTGCAGCAGGGTGGTGCTCTGACAGGGGCACAGTTCCGATGATGCTTGAGACCGACGGAGGAGGGTGTGGGGTTGTCCTTGGCACGACAAATCCGTTGGTGGTGTCAGTGGTCCTTAGCATCGTTCTGGTGAGCCAGAATTGCTCGTCGGAGTGGTATAGTCAGTCGAGGTGATGAGTGCACGGTGAGGCTTGGGGGCTCGACGATATAACATGGAAGAGGGAAGAGGTGGTGCGGGGCTGAGAGGTGCTCGACGGACACCTTTTAAGGGCCTCGAGGAGGTTGGGCATGGCAATCTCTCGCGGAAGATTGAGGGTGGCAATTGTGATTATGGAGGGATGATGACAAAGAAGGTGTGAGAAGATGGGAGATTCTAGTGCGAAAATGGGGGGGGTTCAGCGTGGGTGTGAGGAGGAAGGAATGGGGCAAGAAGGTCGGCCATGCGGGAAGAGGGGTGAAGGCCAAAAATGGTGGTGGTGGTTGCGGGGAGCTGGCATGGGGAGGAAGATGGTGGGTGGGATGAAGAAGCTGGTGAGCGGGCCCTAGTGGCAGAGAGAGAGAGAGGGAAGGGTGAGAGAGGCAAGGCAGGGACTAGACCGATGGGCGATGTGTGGAGATGGGGGGAATCCGGCCGTATGGGAGGAAGGGTAGGCACGGGCGGTGGGGATTATGCCAAGTGGCTGTGAAAAGTGATTCAGGCTGGCCAGGTGTCGGCCCGAGAGAGGGAGGAGAGTTTAAATTCCTTTTAATTTCCAGTAAACGCCACTAAACTCAAAAAGGCTTAGAAATATAGTAAATAAATTCCAAAGCAATCCATAGAAATTCTTGAAACCATTGTAGACTTCGGAAAATTATTTCAACTTAATTTGGGCTTAAATTTTTTCTACTACTAGTACTTTTTAATTTTTAATTTAGATTTTAAACTCTAGAAACTCAAAAAAATCTAGAAAAAAATGCCAAATTAGTCCAAATAATTAGTTTTAATTAGAATATTTACAAAAATTGAAAATATCCTTAATTTAATAGTATTTTATGTTTTTACTTAAATTATTTTCAAAAGAAGGCTTTTAAAAAGCAGAAAAATAGGGCAAAGAAAACTTCAAAACTCAAGCGAACAAATAATATTGATTTTTATTTTAAATCAAATTTTTTCACTGATAATTTTGAAATAAATACTTGAGATATTACACACACCTCCTACATGCTCCAACAGATAAATGACACATGCAACACTCCTATTGTGCCAAACGACTCAAAATGCAATAGTGCACTCATACTCGTACATGGGCTCAATTAACTACATGCAGGAAGGAAAAGAAAAATGATGAAGATTCCTTGTTAGCTATAAAGCAACATTGGCCTGTCATCCGCATCCACTACAGCAAGAAGAGCTACTGCCTTCTTTGGCTCTTGACACTCCTTAGGAAAATACCCATACTCTTGGCAATTGTTGCAGCACACCTTCACCTTGACAAAGGTGATCTTCTTCTTGCCATATCCATTGTACTTCTTGGATTGGGCCTCCTACTCGGCCCTTGTCAGTAGTAGGTGTTGATTCTTAATGCTTACACCATAATATACCCACCGTTCTTCGTACGCCCTCAAATGGCTAATCAACACTTCAATCGTCATTGCCTTGAGTTCACCAAATTGCTCGATTAGAAAGGCTACAGTAGAAACTAGGTAGGGACTACACAAAGAAATTTCCTTACCACATAACTCTCCTCCATCTTGTCACCGAGCCCTCAGATTTTGTTGACAATTGTTGTCAACCGGATGGCAAAGCCATCGATCGACTTCAATTCTGTCATGCGTAGTACCTCAAACTCTGACTTGAGGGTCTGCACCTTGGCTTCCCTCACGTACTCGACTCCTGCGTGCATGGTCTTTAGCGCCTCCCACGTGGCTTTGGTTGTCTCTTTTTTAGCCAACAGGAAGAGTGTGTCTTCTAGGACACCTTGGTGATGGCCGTTAATGACATTTGGTCCTTGCATGTGTTGGCGACACCGGACTCAATGGTGTCCCATTCGCTTTGGGCTTTCATATACACCTTCATCTTCCATTGTCCACATTTCGTAGTTACTCCTTGTGATCATGGGGTAGTGGAGCGACACCGCGGAGCTCTCCTTCATTGGTGTGCCTGCGGTGCTGATGCTACCGCATCGATGATCTCTATACTTCTCGGCATGATTTTTGGCATATACCAAGCTCAGATAGCAATAGTTGGATTTGCCCCTAGGGTCAAATACATGCGAGCATGTGGATGCAACTGACACATGCAAGCGAGAACAAATACAGAGATACAGAGAGAAATTTTGCCAACGTGAACTCAAATTGTGTCGCTTTCCCCTATCACTTTTATACGACTACTCTTACTTACTCAACAGATTACATGGCTTAAATAGATACAACAGGGCTGTACATGTAGGCCACTAACCCACTACAGCCGCACGACTCAAACTCTAACATATAACATCTTGTGATCCGGTTTTACTGGCCTCACCTTCCACAACTTGCACACACTACGCTAACTGAAGACTACTTGCATCTACGACCTTGATTCCTTCTACGACTTCCAACCACATCCCTACTATAGTACTGTAATAGCCTAGATATTTATTTCAAATTATTAGCAAAAAAAATTTGAATTTAGTTTAAAATAAAATAAGTGTTGTAGGATCAAAAATGGCAATAGAGGGGGGTGAATGGTGCCATCAAAATCGCCCCGAAGTATCCACAAAATCTTCTTCTCCGATAGCTATAGCAGCTATGAAGATAGAAGAGATTCGTTCACTGAAAGCCACAAATCATACTGACAATCGTGTAAAATCACTTGATAAACCGGAGCGGCAGATTGACAAAAATCTTCCCGGAAGGAACAAACACAGAATGGAAGCAACACAGATTGAAATGGCGAGGAACTGAATATTTCAGCTATTGCAAAATAGAGAAAACTAAAAATGGATTGCTGCCAAGACCAACGACCATGTTTCTGTAGTAGCAGAACTGACTGCAAGCTCGCTGTCTTTGACTCTCAGGGAGGAATGCAGAAAACAGCGAAAGAAAGTAGTTAAAAAGCAGTTCTGCACTAAGATGCCAAAATCTGCACACTGAGAGATCAAAACAAAATCAAAGACTGAAGCCAACCGAAAGACAAGCCTAAATTTTACTGCCTGTCGAGAACTAGTCTTTTTAGGACATAGGAACTGAAACTCAAAACAAAATAGCCACTTGACCTCAGAAAATAAAAATACAAGAAAGAACAGATCGGCAGGAAACAAGAGATTGACAAAGCTCTGACCCGAGAAACTGAGAAGCGGGAACTAGACTGAACCACTGACTACTGCAAAGAAGTGCCCGAAAACTGAACCTACAGTAAATACTGAGAAGAGAAGCAAAACCAGAGAAATGAACTGCAACAAAAAACCCTAGAACACAAGAAGATCAAGAAAATGAGATTCCTCTGCTCACTGAAGCACAAAACCCTAGAAAAGATGAAAACTTGAGAATCTTGAGTCCTTTCTCCATGAAACTTGAAATCAGCAAAGCAATGATCTTAGGACTATAAAACACAAACTGAAGGCATCCTTGAAGAAGGAAAACAGAAATATCAAAGCCTCCAAACCCTAGGAGCTTGAGAACAGAGGAAATGCAATGAACCAAATTTGGAGAGGAGTCGCCTGATAAATTGATCGCTCTCAGGGATATGCTAGCCAAGAGGCCTTGAGATATTATTCCTAGTTCAGAGATGATCAATTTGCACTTTCTTGAACCAAGGATCAAATCCAAGAACAGAAGGAGCAGTAAAGAACCGAGATCAGAAAAGAAAGAATTGAAACTCAAACCCTGAAAAGATAGACTGGGAAGCACATCATCTCAAACACAGAATTTTTCATATTGAATCTAAGAGATGAATGATTACATAGGATTTCTTACAGCCATCTCACACATCAAGAACACATACTCAAAACAAGAACTCATGAACTCAACAGACAAGGAGACAGAAAGCAAAACCCTCTGCCCTCCTCACCAACTCCTTAACAGCCCATTAGAAAAGCAAAACTAACCCCTCAAAAGCCTTATAGCCACCAGGAGACACACCTCCTATATATAGCTTCTGGTTACCAGGTTTTCTACTCAATTTACCCGCTAAACTCAAAACTGAATCCGCTTCCTCTTTTGCAGCTCTGTGTATTTACCAAAACGCCACTGCTGCACCTTCTGGGAAGCTTCCTCATTTCTTGTCGTCCAAGCCTTGCAACCACCTCGAGTCCTCGTCGCCTTCGGCATCTCCCGACCGCTTTGACCAAGTTCGACTAGGTCCGACCGAAGCCAACTGCACCACGCAACGACATGGCACGAACCACACAAACCAAACTCAAACTTTCCTGAACACGCGTCAATTACTCATCACACAAACGGGGTCACCTCCACATGGTCTCTCAATCTCCCCCTTGATGAGTATATTGACAAACACAGAAAAAGCGCATAAAGTTGAGTTTGTTTGAATAAAAATGAAAGAAAGTCACACATGGTCTAAAAGAAATCAAAGAAGCTTATGACCATGTCGACAAACAGAGCAAAAAACAGAAAGAGCAAGTTTTCCTCAAAAGCTCCAAACTTCATTGAAATGGTTTTTTCTCCATTATTCTCCCCCTTTTGGCAATAAATTCATCAAGATGCAAGGAGGAAAATAAAGCACGACTCGATTGAAATGAATGTAGTTTATTCATTTTGAGCATGATGAGCCGTGAAGATTATCCAAAATGACCTTTAAGTATTACACCAAGCCATAATATATAAGAATGCTATCAAGATCATGACAATGCATGTATAGACAAACTAAACCAAATAAGTCATAATCTAAAAATTAGTCGAATTTCTTAGCATGTCAAGTCATCCATGATTATAGTCTAGCTATAGGTATCCAAAGATGATGCAGGCCATGCCAATATTCTAAGTGGAACCAAGAAGATAGTATTGGGTCACTTTAGAGTGCTACAAGTTCAAGAATGAATCATTTGTTCAAGTACTTGGTCTTTTTGTGTATTTAAGCAAATTTAGCACAATTGACATGTTTTTCCTTATAAATCTCATGGTTGTTTCTAACCAAAAATTTTTGTTTAGTCATGTGCTAGATCTCAAGCCTTATGCGACCACTCCAAGCTAGAAGCTTAAAAAAATGATCTTGGTCAACCAAAACTCCCCCTGAGTTCATGCCTAGTGCAATGGCAAGTAGTCTCATGAGAAAGAATTGGTGAGATCAGTTTTTTCGCACAAAAGAGATCTTTTTGCATTTTCACGAACAGAAGACTTGTACTAACTCATACTTCATCAAGGAACTAGCATAGCTCAATCTAAAGCTCAATAAAGATTCAAGACTTAACTCAGCCTATTTAACATGGCATGAATCATAAACGGATGACTAAAGACAGACTAGTCTCAAGAGGTAACATGGCCTGATTTAATTCAAGTTGTGCATTTTTAATCAACTTATCATGGCAAAGACTGGACTACACATATAAAGTCAGGATAAATCTAGTAAGTAAGCACAGATCATGGTAAGGTGTAATGCATTGTAAACATGTCATAAACGGATAAAATCAAGGCTCCATGTAGGTATATTACAATGCAAAAATGCTGAAATGAAATGCAAGAAAATCCAGCTCCCCCTCAACAATAGATGTACTTTTTAGTTCAAGTTGAGTTATGACAACATTAAATTCTAGCAAACCCAAATGAACTCCCCCTGAACCAAAGCAATAAAATGAGAAGCTGGCAAAGAAATCAGAAAAGGCAGTCTTTAAAGCATGGATAAGATATAGAGGATACTATGGCTTAGACTGACTCTCATCTACCCCATATGACACTAGGACAATCAGTTGATCTTGTAACACTCTAGGGAGTAAACACGTTCCTTGTCTACCTAAGGGTGGCCCAGCCCTCGCTAGACCTATAAGAAGTGAGTGAACTCAACCTAGTGAGAAGCGAGACAGCTAATAAGCAGCATCCTAGAATCACCAGATGAGAGGAAGAAATCCAAGCAACTAGACGAGAAAACCACTCTAATCTATGCTGGAAGGACTAACCCCAATGCACCCACATGCAATGCAATAGAAAGGAGTAAGAGCATAATAAATAGGATAAAACATGAAGCACAAAACTCCTCCTCACAACAGTCCATAAGGACAAACCACCCTAAGTTGTCCCCGCAATGCTGAAAACCTAGAGCTATCCAAAGGCTTGGTAAAGATGTCAGCCAACTGGTGGTCACTCTCTACAAACTGAAGCACTATGTCACCCTTCTCCACATGGTCTCGAAGGGAGTGATATCTGATATCAATGTGCTTGGTCCGTGAGTGCTGCACTGGGTTCTTGGCAATGTTGATAGCAGAAGTGTTATCACAAAAGAGTGTAACATTGTCTAGGGCTAACCCAAAGTCCCGCAAGGTCAAGCCATCCAAAGTACCTGGCTGCAGCAACTAGCAGCAGCAACGTACTCGGCCTCTGCGGTGAACTATGCAACACCGGACTGCTTCCTAGAAGACCAAGAAACAAGAGAAGTGCCAATGAATTGACAGGTACCAGAAGTGCTCTTCCGATCTATCCTACAGCCAGCAAAGCCTGCATCCGAGTAGGCTCTGAGGGAAAGACAGGATGAGAAAGAGTACCAGATACCATAGTCTATGGTAGCTCGAAGGTACTGAAGGATGCGCTTCACCGCCTGGCAGTGAGATACGCGAGGAGAAGTCTGAAATCGAGCACATAGACACACAGAGAAGTGTATGTCCGGTCTCGAGGCAGTGAGGCACAAGAGGGAGCCAATCATGCTGCGATACTCCTTCTGATCAACTGGCTCGCCGTCCTCATCTGGGTCGAGTGAAGCTGATGAAGCCATAGGAGTAGACACCGGCTTACCATCACTCATATCAAAGCATCTCAGGAGGTCTCGAGTGTACTTACCCTGATGCAAGAAGGTACCCTCCCGAGTCTACTTGATCTGAAAGCCAAGAAAGAAGCTCAACTCGCCCATCATGCTCATCTCAAACTCCGAGCTCATGACATCAGAGAACTGAGAAACAAGAGCATGAGAGGAGCCGCCAAAGATGATGTCATCCACATAGATCTGGACACGTAGAAGGTCATTGCCATGCCTACGAATGAACAAGGTCTTGTCTACCTTACCCATCTCAAACCTATGACTCAACAGATAGGACTTAAGCCTCTCAAACCAAGCTCCAGGGGCTTGCTTAAGTCCATAGAGGGCTTTGGAAAGCTTGTAGACATGGTTTGGGTATTTGGGATTCTCGAAACCTAGAGGCTGCCTAATATAGACCTCTTCCTCAGTATACCCATTGAGGAAGGCACTCTTGACATCCATCTGGTAAAGCTTGAAGCCCTTAGACGCTGCGAATGCAAGCAAGATCCTAATGGCCTCTAGCCTAGCTACAGGGGCAAAGATCTCCTCAAAATCTAGACCCTCAACCTGGGAGAAACCCTGAGCTACCAATCTAGCCTTGTTTCGAATGACTACCCTATCCTCACTCTGCTTATTTTTGAACACCCACTTTGTACCTATGACATTATGACATCTTGGGGGCTCAACAAGTGACCAGACCTTGTTTCTCTCAAAGTTCTCTAACTCCTCGACCCAAGACTCAGCAGAAAGAGCATGACTAACATCTTTGGGCTCAAAAGAGGCAACAAAAGCAGAGTGGAGACAGAAGTGATACATGCCGAATTTTGAGCGTGTG
The DNA here is from genome assembly GCA_017311315.1 of Dendrocalamus latiflorus. Taxonomy (NCBI): domain Eukaryota; kingdom Viridiplantae; phylum Streptophyta; class Magnoliopsida; order Poales; family Poaceae; genus Dendrocalamus; species Dendrocalamus latiflorus. The sequence continues at coordinate 21,245,436 of CM029643.1, read as the reverse complement.
ATGCGCTCAAAGAGATCTCCTACAATCTGCTCTGAAGGATGGTCTTTTTGGATATGACGAGGAGGTCCTGGATGAGAAGAAGAAGTGGCCTCTACCTCATGAGCTGGCGAGGTAGGAGTAGAGCCACTAGCTCCTGAAGATGTGGAAGGAATGGGCTGATCTCCTCGAGATGTGGTCATAGAAGCAGGCACCTCAAAGGGAGGAGCAACTGGATCAGGTAAGCCACCTTTATCTCCATCCTTCTCATCATCCATAAAGATGGGCTTGGACTGCTCTACAGAACCTGAGATATCGGGCCTAGTCCCCGGAATGGCCTCATCGAAAGTCACCTCATAGGTTTCTACCATTTTGCTAGACTCGCAGTTCCAGACCCTATACGCCCGCGAAGAAGTCGAGTAGCCCAGAAAGATCCCATCACAAGATCGTGACTCGAACTTATCTAGGTTCCCAAACTTCAGAATAAAACACTTGCAACCAAACATGCGAAAATGAGAGACATTGGACTTTCGCCCGTATCTCAACTCATAAGAAGTGCAATGCAAGTGTGCCCTTAGAAAAACTCTGTTTGAAACATGGCACGCGATGGTAATCGCCTCAGCCCAAAACTTCCTAGGTGTAGAGTATTCATCAAGCATCGTCTTGGCCATCTCGACCAAGGTACGGTTCTTCCTCTCCACGACGCCATTTTGCTGTGGGACGTGCGGAGAAGAGAACTGGTGCTCTACACCTGTCTCATCGCAAAACCTCTCAAAGTAGGAATGCTTGAACTCCGTGCCATTATCACTGCGGATCGCTCGTAAGGCACCTGGAAGCTCAACAGAAAGCCTACTAAACAGACCCCAAAAATGGGTAAATGTCTCATCCTTCGAGGCTAAGAAAAATACCCAAGAGTACCTCGAGAAGTCATCGACCACAACAAGAATGTACCACTTCCCTACTGCCGAGTGCACTCTAGCTGGACCAACTGTGCCCATGTGGAGCAGCTGTCCTTGTGCATCGGTCATAGTCACCGCGACCGGAGGATGAGAAGCGGCAACCATCTTGCCGTGTCAGCAGGGGGCGCAAACTAAGTCTTTGACCATCTTGAGTTTAGGCAGACCACGAATGAGATCGTGGCCACTAACTCGAGTCAAATGGTCAAATCTAATATGGCCAAGTCTCCTATGCTATAAGGTAAGGTCATGGGACTCAGAAGCAACTAAACACCTGAGAGGATCACCGGAAGACTCAACAAAATCAGCACGAAAGATCCTCTCATATCTAGAAATGTCGCAAACCAGACTCCCTGAAGAATCAAGAATTTTGCAAGCATTTTTCTTAAATCTCACCTCGAAACCGTCATCAGTAAGCTGAGAAACAGAAAGCAAATTGTATTGTAGCTTACTCACTAAGGCAACATCTTTTAAAATGAAATACTCATTAACGCGCACTGTACCTTTGGCGATAACGCGCCTAGAAGAGGCATCTCCGAAGGTGATCATCTCATCACCTGGAGCTTGGGCTAGGGAAGAGAACCAACAAGAATCTGTGGTCATGTGTCGAGAACACCCGGAGTCAACGAGCCAAACCTCTCCCTTCCCCGCCCGGCGAACCTGAGTCAACGAGAGAGAAACGACTCAGTACTGGGATAAATCAAAAGAGATTTTGGAACCCAATACTGAGTCACACGAGCAGAAGAAGTAGTCACACACGACTAACCTCTAACTACCCTACGCTCTCCGTCGCTTAGAAAGCCAGAGAATCTATGAGCAGACCTGAAGCTGTTGCTGAGTTCGACTGCTATGGAAGGGTGAGTCGGTGTGCCAGCAACATGTTGATCTCGCCGTGGGTAGCTGTCTCAATGGGGGAAACGAGATCTACCCTCAGGACGGCGGATATCACTACCGGAGGAAAATCGAGGACGAAAATCAGAAACACCGGAAAAGCCAAGTCCTCGATGCTGCCTAAACATCTCAGAGTGATCAACCCTAAACCTCGTGTTGGTCTTAGGTGCACTCAAGGTCTGGGGCTGACCCTGAATACACCTAATATTGCGAACACGATCTCTCCACGCGATCTTGGCGCGCCTGAAGCATCTCTCAATCATATGTCCATCCTTCTGATATAAGGTACAGTGAAACTTCGCCTTCTGAGAGGTCAAAACACCAGATGTTACCACCTTACTGTCAGAGATCCCTTGGACAAAGCCCGCAGATTTGAACTCAACCTTTTGTTTTTCGGCTTGACCTCGATCACACCTGCTACTATGGGTCTGAGAATAGCAGGTGGATGCTTCCTAACATCCTCAAGAAAATAGTATCCTAGATCTTGATTGAACATGCAAATCTTGGACTGGTCTAGAATAATTTCCAGCTTCTTCTTGCCTCCTACAAATCTTGGACTAACACTCCCAAAAGAGAGAGGTGCAACAAGAGTAGGGGGAAGAGGAGACAGTAGCAGGAGAAGAAGAAGAACCAATAGCAGAAGAAGGAATGGCATGTGCATGCACAGCCGCCTCAACTTTGAGGGCTTCGTTAGAAGCGAGAGGGACAGTCCTACTTCTAGCCATTTGGTTCTCATCGCTAAGCATTTCTACCACTTCCTTGGGCTTCTCCCCAACCGAAGCAATCACATCACAATCAGTTGGAGGCTTCACTAGAAGGTCCTTAGTTAGCTTCACATATTTTTCATCAAAAGCAATCAAATCAGATTTTAGTTTTTCACAATTATTGCATGGTGAGCCAATAGGGTCCTTAGAAGCATATTGAGCCATTTTCTTGTTATGATCAACCATTTCTTGAAATTGCTTAGAAACCGATTCAAGCTCAAGGGTTAATTTAGGACAGTTGGTACAAGAAACAATGGGCTCTAGCAAGGAAGCATGCAATTCAGCATTTCTGTGATCTGCCTTCTTTAAGTCCATTTTCAGATTATTGCAATTTTCACATGTCTCAGGCAGATCAAGAAGCATAGTGTAAAGACCTCTAAAAGCACTGTCCTTATCCTCACATGAGGTGCAAGAAGTAGTCTCAACAGTAGATGAAAGAGCAGCTGTCCTAGTCATCTCTAGCTCAGCAAGAAGACTAACATTCTCCACTTTAATCATGTCAAGCTCAGAAATCATACTATCATGCTAGGTCCTTAGCTTCTTCATATCTTCAAGCAAAGAAGTACACATATGACATTCGTCACGGGAGGGAGCAGGTATAAGTGAAGTAAACTCCCGTGACAATCTTTCTACTTCCTTCTTAAGATCAACAACCCTAGCTCTAGATCTAGCATAAAATTTTCCTAGCTTCAGAAATGCATCATTGAGCTGGTCATAAGAGGGGCATACCTCATCAGAGTCGCTGTAGAGCTCGCTGTCGCTGACATCGCCCTCATGGGCCATGAAGCACATGCCAATGAAGTCATCACGGTCCTTGGGATCTTGATCATCCTTGCCGTCGTCGTCACTCCACCCCTCCACATCGCTGAAGTCGATGTCGTCGAAGGCGGTGAGGATGCAGTGGAAGAGCTTCTTGGCTTTGCCAAGGTTGCGGAACTTCTTCTCTTTGCCTTGGGCGTGAGCTGGGGGCTTCTTGTTGCGGTTCTTGTTGGTGTAGTCATTCTTGCTCACATCGCCATAGTCGCCCTTGCCCTTCTCCAGCTTGGGGCAATTCGCCCGAATGTGGTTGGGGCCACCACACTCGAAGCGGATTATTGGCCCACCCCTCTTTCTGTCCCTCACTCTCTTGTATGCATGGGAGAACTTTCTGGCTAGAAGGGCTAACTAGTCTTCTGGTAGCTGCTCTAATTGATCATCGGTAACTTCACAGAGAGCAGCTAGGGAAAAACTAGTAGCATTATCAGAGAAAACACCAGAAGCGGGACTGGGATCGGTGATCAATGCCATCGACTGCGATTTCGACCTACGAGAGACAATGTCAATCTCGTGAGTCTTGAGGCGTGAATACAACGTGTCAAGAGTCAGGGTCGAAAGATTGGTCGTGTCCTTGATGGTGGTCACCTTCATCTCCCAAACACGCAAATCAAGAGCAGAAAGCATCTATCAAGCGTTGTTCGAGTCGGGGTACGTGAGATCGACCGCTCGAAGATTGCTTAGAATCTTGTGAAAACTCGCAAAGCACTCATCCAAGGACTCACTGGCGAGCATTTCAAACTTGTTGTAATCTCGCTTGAACTGGTCCTGTCGTAGGTGGTGCCTTCGTGGTATGTGTCCCCAGATGTCGTAGGCCGACGAGAGATGAGAAATGCGATCGAACTCGCTTCTGCTACGACCTTGAATTATGATGTTCCTCGCCTTAGCATACGCCTCAACATCGGGCATGTTCGCCACACTGATGTTCTCATCGGCAGGAACAACTTAGCGTGTTTTCACTTTTCTCCAGATGGCATAGCCCTGAGCCTGTATGTAGGTCTCCATCCGACTCTTCCAGAAGGGATAGTCGATCCCATCGAAGATCGGGGGCTTGGTGGATACTTATCCATTGCCATGGCTCATAGACCGGTTAAGATCTATAGAAGAGAGCTAACCGGCTCTGATACCAATTGTAGAATCTGAAATGGCAACAGAGGGGGGTGAATGGTGCCTTCAAAATCGCCCCGAAGTATACACAAAATCTTCTTCTCTGATAGCTATAGCAGCTATGAAGATAGAAGAGATTCGCTCACTAGAAGCCACAAATCAGACCGACAATCGTGTAAAATCACTTCAAAACCGGAGCGGCAGATTGACAAAAATCTTCTTGAAAGGAATAAACACAGAACGGAAGCAACACAGATTGAAATGGCCGAGAAACTGAATATTTCAGCTACTACAAAATAGAGAAAACTGAAAATGGACTGCTGCCAAGACCAACGACCATGTTTCTGTAGCAACAGAACTGACTGCAAGCTTGCTGTCTTTGACTCTCAGGGAGGAATGCAGAAAACAGCAAAAGAAAGTAGTTAAAAAGCAGTTCTGTACTAAGATGCCAAAATCTGCACACTGAGAGATCAAAACGAAATCAAAGACTGAAGCCAACCGAAAGACAAGCCTAAATTTTACTGTCGGCCGAGAACTATTCTTTCCAGGACAGAGGAACTGAAACTCAAAACAAAATAGTCACCTGACCTCAGAAAATAAAAATACAAGAAAGAACAAATCGGCAGGAAACAAGAGATTGACAAAGCTCTGACCCGAGAAATTGAGAAGCGGGAACTAGACTGAACCACTGACTGCTGCAAAGAAGTGCCCGAAAACTGAACCTATAGTAAATACTGAGAAGAGAAGAAAAACCAGAGAAATGAGCCGCATCACAAAAACCAGCACACAGACTGTAATTTTTGTCGGCACAATAAGTACACAACCCGAGATGAAAAACTGATGCTCGGCAGGAAGCAGTGACTGCAAGAAGCAGCGGCAAGATGCAGTCCAGAGCACAGTGATTACTATAAATAGCCGAGTAACAGAGAAAGTGCCAAATGGTTGATTGTTCCTATCAGGTCAATCTATCTGGACCTCAATCTAAATAGCTGCTTGATCTTAGAATCAAGAAATCACAAACAAAAAGGCAATAACTTGAAATCTGAGCTACAAACTGAAGAAACACACAAAGAACATGACTGAGAGCCTAACAACTTGTGATTTCTTGAATCCTTTGATCCTGGGGCTTTGATATTAGCATAGTAAGGCCCTCACAATTAGTAATCACAAGCCAAGCCACTTCTCAACAAGAAAATCAAGAAAATGAGATTCCTCTGCTCACTGAAGCAGAAAACCCTAAAAAAGATGAAAACTTGATAATCTTGAGTCCTTTCTCCATGAAACTTGAAATCAGCAAAGCAATGATCTTAGGACTATAAAACACAAACTGAAGGCATCCTTAAAGAAGGAAAACAGAAATATCAAAGGTCCCCTGCCTCCAAACCCTAGGAGCTTGAGAACAGAGGAAATGCAATGAACCAAATTTGGAGAGGAGTCGCCTGATAAATTGATCGCTCTCAGGGATATGCTAGCCAAGAGGCCTTGAGATATTATTCCCAGTTCAGAGATGATCAATTTGCACTTTCTTGAACGAAGGATCAAATCCAAGAACAGAAGGAGTAGTAAAGAACCGAGATCAGAAAAGAAAGAACTGAAACTCAAACCCTGAAAAGAAAGACTGGGAAGCACATCATCTCAAACACAGAATTTTTCATATTGAATCTAAGAGATGAATGATTACATAGGATTTCTTACAGCCATCTCACACATCAAGAACACATACTCAAAACAAGAACTCACGAACTCAACAGACAAGGAGACAGAAAGCAAAACCCTCTGCCCTCCTCACCAACTCCTTAACAGCCCATTAGAAAAGCAAAACTAACCCCTCAAAAGCCTTATAGCCACCAGGAGACACACCTCCTATATATAGCTTCTGGTTATCGGGTTTTCTACTCAATTTACCCGCTAAACTCAAAACTGAATCCGCTTCCACTTTTGCAGCTCTGTGTATTTACCAAAACGCCACTGCTGCACCTTCCGGGAAGCTTCCTCATTTCTTGTCGTCCAAGCCTTGCAACCACCTCGAGTCCTCGTCGCCTTCGGCATCTCCCGACCGCTTTGACCTTAGCACCGCCTGTGCCTAGTCCGGTCATCCATGCCTCGCCACGACCTTGCCTCAAAGTCCTGTAGCCATCACAGACAAGAAAACATCACATAACACCGCTCAAAATAGTATAATCAACAATTGCATTAGCGAGTGTTCTTAAGCACAAAATAGCCCAAACCGGTCGAAAAGAATAAGCGTCCAAGCACTACTAGGTCCGACCGAAGCCAACTGCACCACGCAACGACATGGCATGAATCACACAAACCAAACTTTTCTAGAACACGCGTCAATTACTCATCACACACACGGGGTCACCTCCACGTGGTCTCTCAGATTTGTCCTAATTTTCTATTTTAAAAAGGCCTTTCTTCTGAAAAGTAATTTAAGTAAAAACATGAAAGTATTATTAAATAAAGGATATTTTCAATTTCTATAAAAAATCCTAACTAAAATTATTTATTTGGACTTATTTAGCTTTTATCTGGATTTTCTCTTTTTTCTGGAGTTCGAAATCTAATTATAAAATTAAAAGTATTTTTAGTATAAAATCAAAGACCAAAATATGTTGTTAATAGTTATGTCAATTTTTCTAAAATTTTTTGGACTTTATTTCCTATTTTCTTTACCTTTATATGTTTTCTTGGGTTTTCTATAAATGAAAAATAAAACTTTAATTTTAAACTTCTTGGCCCGACAAGTCACTGGCCTAGATCTACCCACCCTGCACCAACCCTATCTCCGTGGTCCCCTCCCTTCCCCTCCTTTTCTCTCTTCGCTTGGGACCCACCCGTTGGCATTTCACCCCCTCTCCCACTTACGTGTGGGCCCTGCTTGCCATCCCTACTACACAGCTCACCCCCTTTCCTTTCTTCCTCTCCCTCTTTCCTTTCTCTCGCCGGCTACACCAAATCTAGCGAGACCTCGGCATTTCTTCCCCGCCTCCTCTTCTGTTGGAAACTGGAGTAAATCTGCCCCAAATCCTGAGCTTCACCTTCCTTCCGCGCCCCTCCTTTCCTTCTCTCCCCTCACCTTCCATCCGCCGACCACCATCAACATTGAGGAATCCTAGCCGATGCTTCCCCCTCCACCCTATAAAAGGGGCCCCCTGAGCACCGCTTAGCCCCACACTCCACTCTTCCCTTCCTATCCTGCTCTCAAACCTGACCGGGAGCTCTCACACCTCATGCCTCCAGCCTCACCGTGGTGAGGATGACCTCGCCCACCCCTTCGTTAGCCCCAAACACCATCGGAGCCACATCCCTATCAGAGCACCACACCGCTGCTGCCTTCCGCCATCGCCGACCCTTTTTCGGCCACCTCGGTAACTCCCGTGCGCACTCATGCATCCACTATATGCTCCTCTCCCTAACGCGCACCCCGCCACGCACAGCCAGTCACCAGGACGCCGGTGACCACTGCCCGCAATCTATCACCGCCGCACGCTGGGCCACATCAACACTCGAAGCCTAGTCAGCCATCCCCATGCCACCTTACCCAAAACCCCACCTGTGGACTCTGTCCATAGACCATGGTCCCCGTGTTAACTCCTGAGCCAATCATGACGTCATAAATCCAAATTTTCTTTTAGAAAATTAATTTGGCCAAGCATTAATGATGTCATAAATTCTTTTCCTTTAGAAAAATAATGTCAGACATTCCTTTTATTATTTTCTCTCTCATTTGGTTAAGATTTAGAATTTCAGGAACTCGTTCTCCATCATCCTAGCTCCGATTGAACCCGTTCAAATTTCTAAATTCATAAAAAATTATAATCTATGCATTTATACCATCCTTTTTAATATTTGAAGTTTATTTAAATTTATTTATATTTTATTTGAGTTAGATGGATTATTTTCACGTGTGGACTACGACGATTCGAAAGAATTTTTTGATGATTCGCATCAATCCGTGGAGCAAGGCAAGTCACACACCTTGATCATATTGATCCCAGTTTGCAAATAAAATTATGGTGTTTTAAACTATTCTCTATGCATATTTTTATACAACGTATTTCAATTCAATTTTAAAGTTAGTTATTGCCCACTAGTTAATTCCTTCATTGATATTGATTACTAGATACCTTGTCACCCTAGAATAAAACTCTGGTTAGTACACTAGTATAGATTAGAGAATTTTGTATCAAATGCCGAGATCTGCTTAGACATAATTTTTATTTTAGGATAACTTTTTCATATAAAATGATAAGCTTTTGAAATGTACTCTTGACTTCGGTGAGTCAAGAAAGGCTATGAAATATTTTAAAACAAAAAATAAAAGTTGGTTTAGACTTAGGCCAATGGTTAGGTGGTGGGTGCTGGCATGCATTGTTGTTCGGTGACACAATGTTGATTGTCAGGTACAATGGGTATGTGGTTTGATCCTAAGTCAAATTAAGCACCAGTCTGTGAGCTACTGCTACAAATCCCTATTCGTACTACCGCAAGGATGGTATGTGGTAGTCCTGGCTAACTAATTTGCAGGTCCCAACCTGATTCTTGTTGTAGGTTAAAAGTGCTACAGTACCCACAACTACTACAGTACTTTAAGACTGCTATAGTACTTACAAGTACACTTCTTCCTTGACCATGGCATCTCGACTCGATGATTCAATCACTGCACCTTGACCATGGCACCTTGACCACAACGCCATGACCATGACACTTCCATTGCTTATTCACATCAGACTACATTGTCGACTTCTCCACAAACAAGCATTAAGATTAACTCTAACATTCTCCCCCTTAATCTTGATTCTTTGACTCACAAGCCGAAGTCTGATCTCCTACTATGTCTCCAAGGAGTTTTGCCTTCTTCTTATTGATACACCTCGCCGACGACTTCGACCACTTCCTCTGCTCCAATTGTCTTTCACCGGTGACACATTTTGATGGTGAAGGAGACTCTCATTAGAGCTTACACACATGAAAACTTGGACACAAGTACAAGAACTCACACACACTCACATTCATCATGCACTAGCTTACCAACATACATGACCATGACACAAATATGCGCACGTATGTAACACACCTCCTATGTGCTCAAACAGATAAATGGCACATGCAACACTTGTACTCTGCCAAACGACTCAAAATGCAATCCTGCACTCATACACCTATACAGACTCAACTACATGTAGGAAGGAAGAGAAAATGATGAAGACTCCTTGTTGACTTTAAAGCAATGTTTGCTCATCATCTACATCCTATGCAGCAAGAAGAGCCACTGCCTTCTTCGGCTCACGACACTCCTTAGCAAAATGTCCATACTCTTGGCAATTGTAGCAACGCACCTTTACCTTTGTCAAAGGTGCTCTTCATCTTGCCAAAGCCATTGCATATCTTGGATTGGGCCTTCCACTCAGCCCTTGCCAGTAGCAGGTGCTGATTCTCAACACCTACACCATAAGATACACACCGTTCTTCGTTCACCTTCAATTTGCTAATCAACTCTTCAATCATCATTGCCTTGAGGTCACCAAATTGCTCGATTGGTGAGACTACTGATAGAAACTTGGCAGGGATTGCACAAAGAAATTTCCTTACCGCATAGCTCTCCTCCATCTTGTCATCGAGCCCACAGATTTTGTTAATGATTGTTGTCAATCGGATGGCAAAGTCATCGATCAACTTCAATTCCATCATGCATAGTACCTCAAACTCTGACTTGAGGGTCTACACCTTGGCTTCCCTCACACGCTCGGCTTCCACGTGCAATGTCTTCAATGCCTCCCAAACAGCTTTGGCCATCTCTTTTTCAGCTAGCGGGAAGAGTGTGTCTTTTGGGACACCTTGGTAGATGGCTGCCATTGCCATTTGGTCCTTGCGCCTATCAGCATCGTCGAGCTCGATGGCGTCCCATATGCCTTGGGTTTTTCATGTACACCTTCATCTTCATCACCCACGTCGCGTAGTTGCTCCTCGTGACTATAGGGTAGTGAAGCTACACTGCGAGCTCTCCTTCATTGGTGTGCGTGCGTTGCTTTTCTCTTATCTCTTTTATACAACTGCTCTTACTTACTCAATAGATTACATGATCTAAATAGATACAACCGGGCCGTACATGCAGGCCCCTTACCCACTATAGACACATGACTCGGACTCTAACAATTGACTTCCTGTGATCCAGTTTTACTGGCCTTACCTTCCACAACTTGTGCATACTGTGCTAATTAAAGACTACTCGCTCTTACGACCTCGACTCCTTGTACGACTTCTGGCTGCATTCTTGCTACAGCACTCACGACTATTAAGTATCCACAACTGCAATGGTCCTTTAAGACTGCTACAGTGCTTTAAGGCTGCTACTGTACTTACGAGTACATTGCTGCTTCGACCACGATACTTCAACTTGATGCTTCGACCACGGCACCTTGACCACGGCACGTCGATCACTTATTCACGGCGGACTACATTTTTGACTTCCCTACTAGCAAACATTAAGATTAACTCTAACAGTGCCGTGGCAGATGCGCCGCATGCCATGGCATGCTGAGCCTAAATGTGCTGGAGGCTGCAGGGCATTACTGCCATGGGCATGCACAGGTGGCTGCACTAGCCGTGGCGACAGTGTCTAGCCCGTGAACCGTCCCTGCCTGTTGCATCAAGTTGCATTCCCCTTTGTTCCATCCACCGTTTCCATGTTCTAACCGCCTCATCTCATGCAAGAGTTGCCGAGGAGCGTGATGGATGTGACACGGGGAGTTTGGGGGGCATGCCAGAGTGGAGGTCAAGGGGAGATCATGAAGAACTGGGTGACTTCGTCAATTCCCTCTGACTGTTGGGCTTTATGTAAAATTCTAGACCTTGTTCCCCACTACTTTTGGCATATTAAATTGATGCACGGTCATGCTAGTGCAAGAGCGTGGTAGATGAGTAGCGTTGGTGGTGTTGGAGCCGAACTCATCAGCTCTAATCGCTACTCTTCAAGAAAAAAGCACACATGCTTTCTTCTTTGGAACAACACATGTACACGAGTAGGGAGAAGGAATAAACACAAGAGAGACTTCTTTTGTGGCAACGCACACCATTCCTTCTTTCTCTATTATTCACCCACTTCTTAATTACTTAACAGGAGGTACATGGCTTAAATAAGCCTCACACACATGGTCACACGACCACACACGTGGTCACACGACCACACACGCACTAACTCCACTAGCTAACAACTAGGACCTATTCTCATACCATTGTCCTGGATCTTCTCCACAATTCGCACGACTCGACCAACTCAAGTTACAGCCGTTACTCAGATGCCCAACCACGACTTACTACCACGGCACTTCGACCATGGCTACTACTCGACTTATGAGTACACCGACAATGGCTGCTACTCGACTTATGAGTACATTGCTACTATAGCTTTTGACTACTGATCGGTTACTGTAGCTTATGACTAGACATGCATTGCCACAAAAGAAGTCTCTCCTGTGTTTACTTGTTCTCCCTACTCGTATGTGTGTGTGTCATTCCAAGGAAGAAAGCAAGCGTGTGTTTTCTCCTGGAGAGTAGCGACCGGAGCTGATGAGTTTAGCTCCAACATTTGGTATCAGAGCCTCAAAGTCCGAGGGGCCAAGGCGAGAGGCTACCGCACCTGACCGTGCATGGGTCGGATAGTGACATGCGTTTGGGTCGGCATGATGGCACACATAGCAGCGTGCATTGGGTAGAGGTGCACAGGGTGCTAGCGATGAGCAGGCTGTAGCACCTAAGAACACGATGACGGGGGTCTTTGCAGCCACGGCGAGACCTGTTGTGTGCCGGCATCACACGCAACATGCGCAGTGGTGATGTCAGCATGATTGCCGCTGTGAAGGGCAATGAACGGCGGTGTAGACATGCCATGAGTAGAGTCGGCACAAGACTAATGATGGTGGTGCGTAGCCATCATCACAAGAGAGTCAGCACGTGACATCGACAACCAGTAAGGCAAGATGCTACTATGTATGGCAAGGTAATGCTGGTATCAGGTGTGTTGATGGGAGACCGACAATGGCGCGTGAGTCATGCAAGATGCTACTGGGTGTGGCAAGAGGAGGCTGCTGCGTGCGGCAAGATGATGTGGGTGATTAGTGTCATGAGTCGACATGTCAAATAATGACAATAAGATTAGGGGGTTGATTGTTGGAACTAATCTTGTTGTTAATAGTAGTCGTGTGTTCGAGTACTGTGTAGTCGTTTGTCGAGCACTCATATATTCGAGTACTGTGTAGTTGTGTGTCGAGTACTGTGTAGCGGTGGATTGGATCCTGACTTAGCTTGACCTAGGATGGAGAGAGGCTGCTATGATAGGTTAGCCGGGATGGCTTGCTAGGAGGTGAGGTGGCCTAGGGAGGATGGACGAAAGAAAAGAAATCCTGAATTAAATATAAAAATGTAAATAAAATGTTCAAGGAATTTGGAGAAATGTTTTATATTGTAATTATAAATATCCTTGTGCTTACGTTACAACATCAATAATTATTGTTATACGAATTAATATTGTTGAACATTATATGAATTAATGCGAAGAGTAGAATTAGAAGCCGGGACAAGATTGCAGACGGCTCCAGAAGAGGCGGAGTTGGACGCAGGGACTCGAGGCAAGTCTGCCTTGACCATCTCGGCAGAAATTAGTTTGTTAGAAAGTTATTCAACCTAGGTATACTAGTATGCTACATGAAAGTTGCATTTTTGCTATCACCAAATTAGACTTAGCATGTTGACATAACCATCGTAAAATCCGTGGGTATGGCTGATGTTGCGGCTATCTCGAATCTAACGGATCGATGGTAATAGGATTAGTTCAACCTCGACAGAATATCATGTCCGAAGCATTTGTAGTATTGATTGTTTGATGGAAGTCTCTTGGGTGTGAACATGTGACAGGGCGCAGCGGAAAATTTAGGCTGAAGTTAATCAAGATCTCAGTATGCAATACGTTGCTTTCTCTTCTCCACTTTTGACACACATATTTTACTGATGGACATCACATTAAAGTATCAAGGACTACTTTGCAATATCCTAATGCCACAGCCTCCCATTCCCAAAACTTACAATAATTAGCCCTATAAATATACCATCCTAACCAAACACTCGTCAGTCCTCACCAGTCACCACTCCAAATTTGGCCGGAAAACCCACTCTCAAGACCTACAAATACCTAAACAGTTCCACAAAAACTACGAATTAACACACACACTCACATGGCTAAGGAACAGTCAATGGCCGCGCTGCTTGCCGTCGTGATGGTCCTCGCGGCGTCCACTGAGGTCGCGCACGGCATCTGCAACCTTTCGAGTGACGGCATCCGGGCGTGCCAGCCGGCGGCCGCCATCCGCAACCCGACGGACGGGCCGTCGGCCGAGTGCTGCGCTGCCCTGGCGGGGGCAAACCTCCTTGCCTGTGCCAGTACAAGAACGCCGCCGGCATCTGGGTTAGGTTCTACAAGATTGATGTGAACCGCGCCATGGCGCTGCCGGGCAAGTGCGGCCTCACCATGCCCGCCAACTGCTGATCACTGGCCATGCATGCATCGATGCATCAAGAAATGTAATATACTACTCCTAAGGACCTACGAGAATAAATGAAGTACGTACAAGACTTGTATGTGCTTCTCATGGTGTACTGTAATTTGTGAGCTCTGCGCGGATGTGAATCTCAGTTGTGCATGAACAAATTAATCAGTGCAGAATGAAGTGTTAGAACTGTACTATATAATGTTGGCTTGCCCGTGCAAAGTTGGCCGATTAATAGGAACTATTTGCCAAAATTATTATGAACATATTTTATGCGCGAGCTTTGCATGCATTTGTTCACTCTTCTTTGCTAGCAATGCTTATAACTAATTTATCAGGGAATTTAGGTGTGTTTTGATCGTGTGACCTTAGCCAATTCTGTATCTTCAATCTCCTACATTAAGTCTTTAATAATTTGACATTCTAAATCTTCACCGTGTCACCTTCCTATACAAGTTAATGAGGTAGTTCTACTTCTGCGTGTTAATCTCTAGATCTAGGATCTCCTAGGGTAGATCTTGTGGAGTGCTTCTTTTCTCTAGGGTTCTTGATGATCTACCGAGAGGGAGAGAGTTGGGGTTACCGACCTTCGGATGTAGAGGAAGCAGCAGCGGCCATCGCTGTTCGTCGGTGAAGAGGAGACCGGCGACGACGGCGTAGGTCCGGTGACGGCGAGGATCTCCTTGGCGGCAGATGGCGGAGGGTCTTCCCGTCGCTGGAGCGCCCCCTCTTAGATCGGGTCTTAGGGTTTGTCGGTGGGGTGACGGCGGCGCGGTCAACCTCGTGATGCGTGCCGCCCGGCCCCCACCTCTGTATTTATAGCGCTGGCGACAGGGGCCCACCAGCCAAACGGGCTGGGCGCCCCCGATCAGGGCGCGGTCAAGGGCTGGGCTTTGGCCGTTGGGCCAAAGCCCTGAGATCACTCTAACATTCTCCCCCTTGATCTCAGTCTATACTTTATCTTTTAATTACTTTTGACTTTACACATTCCATCACAGATTAGTGCATAGAACATGTCTCATCGTCACGGTCAATCGCCGATAGATTCAACAGTTACAATACACCTCTCTGTTCTGAAACAGTTACTTTAATCTTTGGGCCATCTTTTAGTCCAGAAATCATAGGCTTTCCCTTAAACCCATGCCGGCTACATGTTCTCTGAACACGTTGGGTGGTAAGCCTTTTGTAAGCGGATCCGCTAACATCTTTGCGGTACTTATATGCTCTAGACTTATAATTTGATCCCGAACTTTATCTTTCACAACATAGTACTTTATGTCAATGTGTTTGGCAGCACCACTTGACTTATTGTTGTGGGCATACGTTACTGCGGGTTCATTATCGCAGTACAACTTAAGTGGTCTATTGATGTCGTCAACCACTTTTAAACCGGGTATGAACTTCTTTAGCCAGTTCACCTGCCCCGTAGCCTCATAACATGCTACAAACTCGGCATACATTGTGGACGATGTAGTGACGGTTTGTTTTGAGCTTTTCCACGATATAGCTCCTTTAGCGAGAGTGAACACATATCCGGATGTAGACTTTCTATCATCTCCCGCAAAATCAGAATCTGTATACCCCACTATATGGAGTGAATCTGATCTTCTGTATGTCATCATGAGGCCTTTTGTTCCTTGCAAATAACGCAAGACTTTCTTTATCAATTTCCAATGTTCTATTCCAGGATTGCTCTGGAATCTGCCAAGTAACCCGGTAACAAATGCTAAGTCAGGGCGTGTGCACACTTGAGCATACTGTAAGCTTCCGACAGCTGAAGCATATGGAACCGCTTTCATTTGATCGATCTCATACTGGTTCCTGGGGCATTGAAAATCCCCATATCTGTCGCCCTTGACTATAGGTGCAGGTGATGGACTACATTTATGCATACCAAATTTCTTTAAGACTTTCTCTATGTATGCCTTTTGTGACAGTCCCAATACCCCTTTGTTTCTATCTCGGTGAATTTCGATCCCTAGAACGAACGAGGCTTCACCAAGATCTTTCATATCGAAGTTTGAGGACAAAAACTTCTTTGTTTCCAGTAGCAGATTAACATCACTACTAGCTAGTAGGATATCATCCACATACAGGATTAGGAAGATAAACTTCCCATCTTTAAACTTTGCATAAACACAGTTGTCCTCTACATTCTCTTTAAACCCAAATTTTCTTATTGTACTGTCAAACTTCAAGTACCACTGTCTTGAAGCTTGCTTTAACCCATAAATCGATTTCTTTAGGCGGCATCCCATTCTTTCATTTCCTTCCACGACAAAACCTTTCGGTTGTGCCATGTAAACATTTTCCTCCAAATCCCCATTAAGAAATGCCGTCTTTACATCCATCTGATGTAACTCTAAATCATAATGTGCTACTAATGCCATTATGATTCTGAAGGAATCTTTACATGAGACTGGAGAAAATGTCTCATTGTAATCAATCCCTTCTCTTTGCGTAAATCCTTTTGCCACAAGTCGCGCTTTGTATCTTTCTATATTCCCTTGGGAGTCAAGCTTAGTCTTGTAGACCCATTTACAGCCTACTGTTTTGGCTCCTTTAGGAATAATTTCCAAGTCCCAGACTTTATTAGTCTTCATGGACCTCATCTCCTCTTCCATGGCCTCAAGCCATTTTGAGGAATTTTCGCTTCTCATGGCTTCTTCAAATGAGGTGGGATCATCCTCCATTTGAAATTCCTCTGTATGATAAATCTGATAATCATCAGAAATGGCTGATCTTCTTACTCTTTGAGACCTCCTCGGAGCCTCCTCATTTGGTACATCTACTGTTTGAGGCTGCTGTTGCTCCCCCTCATCTGTGGCAATAGGTTCTATATGATCCTGAAGAACAGGTTCTTCATTCTCATTCATTGTTGCCACGGGAGGAACAATAACAGTTGCTGGCACCACAGTGTCTTGCACCGTCGGTGCAGCGAGAGCAGGTAGTGTGAAGAATGGCTCTTGAATCATCGGAGTGGGCGCAAACACCCGCTTCTCTTCAAGGTCAATCTCTCGAGCTACCATGCTCCCCCTCATCATTTCATCCTCTAAGAAGACAGCGTGTCTCGTTTCTACAAACTTTGTATATCTGTCTGGACAGTAGAAACGATAACCTTTTGACTTTTCAGGGTAGCCAATGAAATGACAACTTACTGTTTTGGGATCAAGTTTCCCAAGGTTTGGGTTAAATACTTTAGCCTCAGCAGGACTCCCCCACACACGTAAGTGGTTTAGTGAGGGAACTCTTCCTGTCCACAACTCGTACGGTGTTTTGGGCACCGACTTACTAGGCACTCTGTTGAGAATATGAATGGCGGTTTTCAACGCCTCCATCCATAAACTCAATGGGAGTGTGGAGTAGCTCATCATACTTCGCACCATATCCATCAGGGTACGGTTGCGTCTTTCAGCTACTCCATTTTGCTGAGGTTCGCCCGGCATAGAATACTGGGCCACTATTCCATTTTCCTGTAAAAACCTCGCAAAAGGTCCAGGAACTTGTCCATATGGGGTATGTCGACCGTAGTACTCCCCCCCACGATCTGATCGGACTATCTTAATCTTTAAATCGTGTTGGTTTTCAATTTCAGCCTTAAATATCTTGAATTTATCCAAGGCTTCATTTCTTTCTTTAATTGGATAAATATATCCATAACGGGAGTAATCATCTGTGAATGTTATGAACGAGTCATATCCATCCACACTTTTCACAGGAAAAGGACCACAAATATCTGTGTGAATAATTTGTAGAACTCCTGTGCTTCTTTTAGCGTCTTTTTTAATTTTCTTTACATATTTTCCTTTAATGCATTCTCTGCATTGTTCTAAATCTGAGAACTCTAATGCAGGAAGAATATCATTCTTTACTAGTCTTTCTATTCTCCCCCTCGAAATATGGCCTAAACGACAGTGCCATAATTTCGACGACTCATCTAGAGTTCTCTTTCGTTTTCTGTTTACATTCGTAGACGAGGATTCAATTTCTTTCTCGCACGCAACGTTCTCATTATCGCATACGACATTCACATCATCACATAATGATAACAAATAAAGCTCATTCTGTAATATGGCAATACCAACACATTCTTTATTAAACATTATTTCGCACTTGCCATTTCCAAAATTGCAATCATAACCATCTTTGTCCAAATTTGACACACTAATCAAATTCCTCTGTAAAGAGGGTACAAAAAGGACATCTCTAAGTAAAAGAGTGGAGCCATTAGCTAATTCTAATGAAAGATCGCCAACGGCTTCAACTTCAGCTTCGACTCCATTTGCGACTTTAACGCATCTTTCTTTTCTTTGCGTAGTCCTCGTCGAACGGAATCCCTGTAATGAATTAGCAACATGAACAGTTGCTCCTGAGTCAATCCACCAAGTGGATTTCGAATATTTCACATACAGGCATTCATTAATAAAGGTAATAATGTTCTCACCTTTCTTAGCCATTATCATCTTTAAGTAGTCAGGACAATCCTTCTTGTAGTGTCCCGTCTTCTTGCAGTGAAGGCACTGGTCTTTGTCTACAGCAAATTTGTTCTGTTGAGGCTGATGTACATGGGTTTTGCCCTTGTTCTTTGAGAAGGGGTTACTGTTGTAATTCTTTTTCTTGTTTTCCCTCACAAAGTTGATAGCACCACCATGTGAGGATTTGATTCTTTCCTCCTCTTGCACGCACATAGCTATGCACTTTTCCATGTCCCATTTCTCGGGCTGCATATTATAGTTGACAACAAAAGTGTCAAACTCTTTTGGCAAAGAAGCAAAAACCAAATGAATAAGGAACTCATCCTTGAGAGCCAAATCCATCGGTTTCAGTTTAGATGCCAAGTTGCTCATTCTTAGAATGTGCTCTCTTATGCCATTGCCACCGCCAGAATACCTCTCTGTTACCAGCTGCTTAATCAGCTGTGTAGCATAAGTCTTTGAAGAGCCAGTGAACTGACTCTTTATTTTATCAAGGTATTCAGTGACAGTGTCACACTCTGCAATTGAGCCCAGAATAGCAGGCTCAATTGTGTTCTTTATCACAGCCATACATTTCTTGTTGGCTGTGGTCCATTTCTTATGATCAAGGTCATAAGACATCTGTAAGGGAGCATGATCCCTCTGTCTTTTCTGCCATGCAGTGTCATCCTCATTCTGTTCCCTCACTGGCGCCAAAGGCTCAGTGGGACGTGCTGTAGTGAGGACCCAGTCCACCTCAGCCAAGATAAAAGCTAAGTCTAGCTTTTTCTTCCACTCTCCATAATTATCACCTTTGAGAGTGGGGATTTCTCTAATACAACTCATCAAGTTGTATCCTCCTGAAAAATATTTCAAATACAGTGAGAACGTAACATCAAAATCATATGCCTTATTTCCAACGTTGGTCAAAAATACGACATACAATTTAAATCAATTTTCACATGGAGGCGGCGGGGCTAGCGGCGCTGCGGCTGCCCGAGACGGCGCGCGACGGCAAGCAAACGGCGGCGGCGCGGCGGCCCCGAGCGGCGCAGCGGCACCTCGGCGGCGCCCGTACGCCCTCCCCTCCCTTCCTTTTTTTTTTTTTGATTCTTTCTTTCCGATCCGGGGAAACTAGGGATTGGGATTCTCTTTCTTTTGCTTTTTCCCGTCTAGATCTACCACTAGAAAAGGCTCTGATACCATTGTTAATCTCTAGATCTAGGATCTCCTAGGGTAGATCTTGTGGAGTGCTTCTTTTCTCTAGGGTTCTTGATGATCTACCGAGAGGGAGAGAGTTGGGGTTACCGACCTTCGGATGTAGAGGAAGCAGCAGCGGCCATCGCTGTTCGTCGGTGAAGAGGAGACCGGCGACGACGGCGTAGGTCCGGTGACGGCGAGGATCTCCTTGGCGGCAGATGGCGGAGGGTCTTCCCGTCGCTGGAGCGCCCCCTCTTAGATCGGGTCTTAGGGTTTGTCGGTGGGGTGACGGCGGCGCGGTCAACCTCGTGATGCGTGCCGCCCGGCCCCCACCTCTGTATTTATAGCGCTGGCGACAGGGGCCCACCAGCCAAACGGGCTGGGCGCCCCCGATCAGGGCGCGGTCAAGGGCTGGGCTTTGGCCGTTGGGCCAAAGCCCTGAGATCACTCTAACACTGCGGGGACGATATTGTACTCTTGCAAATAGCTAGCAATGCTGCAACGCACATGTAATTTTAGTGCCAACACATTTATTTGAGTTCATTTTTATGTTCATTACTGACAGACTAGTTTATGAATTAGTAATAGATAGTGCTTTGGACCATGAAATTAGAGAAAACTATTCATTAATGAATGCATCTGAACGGCCACATGTTTTAATAAAGATTTTAATGTTAAAGAAATTGTATTGATAAGTACTAATTAGGACAACGTTTTTAAGAGCCATCAGCTTTTTCCGGTTTCAACCATTCAAACGTTAACATTCTTTAATTTAATAATATCTCTTTCTGAACTTGTGAAAATTTGGATATCAATGTCATTGTTTCTACATTTAACATTCAAATAAATACTTTTACACTTTGAATTCAAAATTTGAAATTGGAATTGGTGTTTTCAATTCTTGTACAATTCAGTTTTATACTTTGGATATTTGATTTCTATTCATTTAATACATAAATTCTGCCAAATAACTGAAATTTCCTTTATTTGGTCAGTGTGGAAATATATGACTGAGCAATTAATGGTATGTAAAATCGTGATCAAAAGTTTGAGTTTTCTGTGAAAAAATATAGAAAAGTAGATCGAAAATTTCACTACTTCGTATTTGAATAAGACCACAATTTTCCTAATATCACTGCAACACAAACTGCTTGTAGTGACGTTTTTATAATAGAGTAGAAAGCGTTTTTCTCTCTCTCTACATTGCTGTAGAGACTGTTGAAAAACGCCGCATAAGCGCCCATATGCATTGTCATTATGAACATTGTTGTGGTTACAGACCAAACAGAGAGAGATGTGGTAGTGGAGAGTTGGGAGAAAGTGATGACCTCTGGTCCCCCTCCTAGCTTTCCCTTGGTATATATATTCATATGGGATGTGATTTTACAACTGTGCCCTTACATCGGTACCTCCCTGTCAGGGGTATTTAAGTCATTACATATATCCCATTTTGGGCCCTATAACCTTCTAACAGGCCTGCTGGGTTTAGGTGGGGGCCACCCCTACAACAGGAGCCTCTCATGGTGAAGGGCTTCACAGGGCCGAAGCCATGTTGCTGAGTCCTTTGGCCCCCTCCGTCCCTGCGGCCTGTGAACTTCTCCGAACTTGCGGAGCCTTGGTGTGCAACGGGTCCCGGGGTCTGAGGCCGTAGCCGAAGCCGATGCCTGGATTGACAGCTGAGGTAGACGCGCAAACGCTCCGTCCCGAGCTGGCGCCTAGTCGAAGTAGGCGCGCGCGCTCCGTCCCCTACCCTTCGAACGGGTGGCAGCGGAGCTGGCGCGTGGTTGAAGTAGGCGCGCGCTCCGTCCCCTAGCCTTCGAACGGGTGGCAGCGGAGCTGGCGCCTGGTCGAAGTAGGCGCGCGTACCCCGTCGCGACGAGACAGAGCCGAGGCCCTGGGAAATGGAGGCGATCGTTTTCGTCACGTTCTTCGACGCCGGCCTTCGAATGCCCTCAACGATGTTTGTGGGCGAAGTCCTGCGGGCCTACGAGTTGGAGTTAGCACAGCTGACGCCAAAGCTATAGTCCGCCTGGCTGTCTTTTCGTGGGCGGCACGGACGGAAGGTCGGCGTCCCAGCGCGAGCCTGTTCGTCACCCTGCACAACGCATGCTGCCGACCCAAGAAAGTCGGGGAGGGGGCTGTATCCAACTTTGGCGGTGTGGATTTCGTGCTACGAGCGTCCTGCACGACGCTATTCCCTGCGTCGGCCACCCTGGGGAGGTCGGAGTCTGGCTGGACGCGGCGGTGGTTTTATTACATCGTGACCAGCACGAGTGGCCTGCTATGCTGAGGTGGGCCAATCTCGTTCAATAGCTCGCCAAGTGTGAAGCCAGAGGCTAATGACGCACAGAGGCTATGGAGGCTTGCTGGCGTTGCGCGCCGGCTAAGTATGCGCGACTTGGCCGAAGAGTTTACGATGTACGGGGTGTCACCACTCTCCGCCCGGTGGAAGTACGCGCGACGGGGCGACGACTGAGAGGACGGGGTTCGCCCGCCATTGTCTTGCCTGCTTCCGCCCTCCGCTCCTTGTAAGTCGTGCAGTGCGTTGGTACGCATCCCTTTGTGTCTGCGTAGTCCCCGCCTGATAAGACTCGTCTTTTGTGCAATGGCCCAGCTAGAAGATGTGGAACGCGCGGTTGTAGCGTTCCTGGGTCCGTACACGCTCAAGGAGCAAAAGAGGTTCTGGGCATTGTTGTGCCCGAGCGCGCGGTGCCGGCGGAGGCTCCCGCTGGGACTCCGGGCCATTGTGGCGGTGGTAGCCAAGCGAGGGTATTGCCTTCACGGCGCCGGGCCTGCTCCGAGGTTGCCGTACCCAGCCCGCCAGCCACCTCGGCGGCTGGCACCGCTTGGGACAGGACGTGCGACCAGCGATGAGTCCGGCCGGACCAGTTCGGGTGGGCACGTCGCCTCGAGCCCATTGGCGGCACCATCCGCCGGCGCTGTCGAGCCCATGCGTACGGCCTTCGTTGGGCCGGAACCTGCCAGCCCGGGGGGGACGTCGCTCCTGGCGAGAGTGCTGTGGCCGGCGGTGCTTTGCCACCCACGGCGGCTGCCAAGGACGCGCCCGGGGCGGTAGGGACCGAAGGCGCGATAGGAGCTACGGTTGCTAGCGCCGCGGAAGAATCGCCTGCGGTGCCACAGGCGAAACGTCCTCGAGTCCAGTCTCCCTCGCCTCCGAGGGGTCGGTACGGCGTCGCCGGCCCTGTGCTTGGAGTTGTGGTGCCCGACGCGGCCGGAGGGTCTTCTCGACCGCCCCCCGAGGCACTCGCCCCCCAACCGGCGGTTGAACGGGCACCCCCTTCCGTCGCGGCGAAGGGTGCAGGAGGTAGGCGCAGTTCCCTTTCCTCGCACGACTTCGCGAAACTCTCTCCGATTTGCTCGCTCATTCCATCAACATCAGGCGAGACGAAGTCTCCTGGACGTGGTGAAGGATCGAGCAACGGGGGTGTGCGCGACGTCCCGGACCCAGTGCAGGGTGCCCTGCAGGCATCTGCCGCCGTTGAAGTGGCCGAAGCCTCCGCAGCCCCTGACGCGGCGAGGGCGGAGCTTGTCCTCTCCGACTTCCTCCCGCGCTTGGAGACACTTCGTGCTTTTAATGAAGCCGCGGAGCGCGCCCGCGGCGGCATGGATTGACAGATGTTGTCGTCGTGCGAGGGAGACCTCCTGGTGCTCGCGCTGCAGGCCTCGGAGATAAGGGTAAGTATGTGCGCTCGCGGTTGCTAGAGTACTACCAGGCACCTGCTGACTCTTATTGCTACTCCCAGACGCTTGTCATCAGCCAAGCACTAGATGAGGCCCGTATCCGGGAGCGGAGAGCCTTGGAGGTCAGTCTTCGTGCTGCGGATGACGCCCACGACACAAAGGACGAACAGCTTCACGCGCTGGAGGGCGCCCTGGCGGTCGCGCGACACGAGACCGAGGAAGTCCAGCGCGCCGCGGCGGAGGGACGTACCTCCTTTTTGCAGCAGATCGCCGCTCTAGGGGAGGAGAAGGCCCAGCTGGTGGAGTCTCTTGCGGAGAAGGACCTTGCCTTGGACAATGCGTCCATGTCGGCGTGGAGGGCAATGGAGTCTCTGAACCAGGCCCTCCGGGATCTATGTGTCGACGTGTCGGACGCTACTCACGGGCCGGAGGACTTGGCGGAGACGCTCGAGCTGGTCGAGGAGGGGGCCGGCGTTGCTCTCTGCAGCGCTACAACCTTCGGCGAGCATTGCGGCTTCCTCGGCGCATGCCTCACCCTCGCCATGCTTCACACTCATGGGTGTAGACATGTCTATGCGCTTCATCGAGCCTGGCCTCCAAACTTCCACCGACGGATCTGGGGCTATGTCGGGGAGGACGCGGCCAGGGTTGCAGTGCAGCAAACGCTGCATGGGGATGGGGACCTCCTCCGCTGGCTTGAAGGGGTTCCCCGGTGCCACACTGGCGGCGCGGGCCCATCGGCACCGCGCGAGGGATGAGCGGTTGGTTAGGGGAGTGGTGTACTGTGCTCTACTGCTTGTGGTCATGTAACCCCGACATTTTGTGCAGTGAACCGAAGTAGCACCCGTTCTCAATGTTGTATGCTGCTTTTATACTCCGAGGAGTACGCATAGGAGCAACGCCTGTGCGTGCGCGAGATTCGCGTGTTGTTTATACTCAGGAGAGTGCACGCAAGGACGTCCCCCCGCTGCGTCTTATTTAGAGTCCGCAGACTGGCACGTGCGGAGGCGGACCTCGACGCTACGACTTAATTTAGAGTCCGTAGACTGGCGCGTGTGGAGGCAGACCTCGACACTACGACTTCATTTAGAGTCCGTGGACTGGCGCATGCGGAGGCGGACCTCGACGCTACGACTTCATTTAGAGTCCGTCGACTGGCGCGTGCGGAGGCGGACCTCGACGCTACGACTTCATTTAGAGTCGGTCGACTGGCGCGTGCGGAGGCGGACCTCGACGCTACGACTTCATTTAGAGTCCGTAGACTGGCGCGTGCGGAGGCGGACCTCGACGCTACGACTTCATTTAGAGTCCGTAGACTGGCGCGTGCGGAGGCGGACCTCGACGCTACGACTTCATTTAGAGTCCGTAGACTGGCGCGTGCGGAGGCGGACCTCGACGCTACGACTTCATTTAGAGTCCGTAGACTGGCGCGTGCGGAGGCAGACCTCGACGCTACGACTTCATTTAGAGTCCGTAGACTGGTGCGTGCGGAGGCAGACCTCGACGCTACAACTTCATTTAGAGTCCATAGACTGGCGTGTGCGGAGGTGGACCTCGACGCTACGACTTCATTTAGAGTCCGTAGACTGGCGCGTGCGGAGGCGGACCTCGACGCTACGATGTGGTGAACGAGGGCCGCGTCCCGGTTGTCCTGCGCGATGACCGCCTGCGGTAGCACTTCATAAAACGCCCCGTCAGGGGGTGGCAGTTGTTGGCTGGCCGCCTTTGCAAGGGCGTCGGCCTGCTCATTTTCCGCGCGAGGGATGGCCTTGACCGTGACGCCCAAAAAATGCCTTTCCCTCGCTCTTACGACTGTGAGGTATTTGGCCAGCTCAGGGTCCTTGGCTTGATATGACTTGTCTACGTGGCCTGCCACCAAACGCGAGTCCGTGCGGATGAGCACTCGCCGCGCACCGATTGCCTTGAGCTTTGTAAGGCCGAAGAGCAGCGCTTCATACTCAGCTGTGTTATTGGTGGCCGGAAATGCGAGGCGCGCCGAGTATAGCAGGTGGTGCCCCTCGGGCGTCACAACCACTGCGCCTACGTCCGCGCCCGCGACACCGTAGGCTCCGTCGATGGTGAGCGTCCATACCGGGTCGTCGTGCTTCTGGGCGGGCTGAGCCAGCACAGTCCATTCTGCGAGAAAGTCGGTGAGAACTTGAGACTTGATTGCCGTCCGCGAGGCGTATGTTCGGGAGAACGGGGCGAGCTCGGCAGCCCACTTGCAGATGCGCCCCGTGGATTCCTTATTGTGTAACATCTCGGCTAGGGGGAACGAGGAAGGCACTGTGATTGGGTGGGCCAAAAAATAATGTCGAAGCTTTCTGGAGGCCATGACCAATGCGTAAGCGAGCTTTTCAAGCTCCATATATCTCGTCTTGGCGCCTTGGAGGGCTTCGGAGACGAAGTATACGGGCCGTTGTACGGTGCCTTCCTCTAGGACGAGGATGGCACTGACCGCTGTAACCGACGCGGCCAGATAGAGCAAGATGGGAGCCTCTGGTGTCGGGGCGACCAGAGTGGGGAGGCTCGCCAGGTGTTTCTTGAGCTCGTTGAAGTCCTCCGCACAGTCGCTATCCCAACGAAATCCGTCGCACCCGCGGAGTGTCTTAAAGAATGGCAGACCCCGCTCTGCCGCCCTAGATAGGAAGCGGCTTAGGGCTGCCATGCGGCCCGCCAGCCTCTGGACCTCCCTCGTCGTCTTGGGCGGCTCCATACCCAGGATGGCCTCAACCTTGTCGGGATTCGCCTGGATGCCCCGTCCGGATACGAGGAAGCCCAGTAGCTTGCCCGCCTGCACGCCGAAGACGCATTTGCCAGGGTTGAGCTTGATGCCGGCCTTCCTGAGGTTGTCGAAGGTCTCCTGGAGGTCCCGGCCGTGCGAAGCGAGCCGCCGGGTTTTGACTACCACGTCGTCGACGTAGGCTTCCACATTCCTCCCGAGCTGGGCGGCGAGGGCAAATGCGATGAGGCGGGTAAAGGTAGCGCCTGCGTTCTTCAAGCCGAAGGGCATCCCGACGAAGCAGAAATCCCAATCGGTGTGATGAAACTGGTCTTGTCCTCGTCGTCTTCAGCCATGTATACCTGGTGGTAGCCAGAGTAGGCATCCAGGAAACTCATTAGCTCGCACCCGGCGGTAGCGTCGACCAGTTGATTGATGCGTGGCAAGGGGTAATTGTCGTTTGGGCACGCCTTGTTAAGTGCCGTGAAATAGATGCACATACGCCAGGCCCCACTGGCCTTTTTGACCAATACCGGGTTGGCGAGCCACTCTGGGTGGTGGACCTCGTGAATGACCCCGGCCCGGAGAAGCTTCACCACCTCCACATTGGCCGCTTGCTGCCGATCCATGGACATGCGATGAAGCTTTTGCTTGACCGGCTTGGCGTCAGGGCGGACCGCCAAGCGATGCTCGATTACTGCACGGTCTACGCCCTTAATGTCCTCCGGTGACCATGCAAAAATGTCGGCGTTGTTTTGAAGCACTTGGAGTAGGTCTCGCTCGACCTCCGTAGGGAGCCCCTCGCCAATGGACACTAACTGCCCCTCCGCTTGGAGTGGCACCTTTTTTACTCCACCTTCGGGCCGAGGCTTAGGCGTCCATCCCGGAGCGGAGGGCGTATCGCCGAGCATGCCTGAGAGGACGTGCACCGGGCGGTCCTAGCGAGGTCCTAGTCACTGAAGACAGTGATCACGCCTTCTGGGCCTAGGAGCTTCATACATAAGAAGGCGTGGTGCGGGATCGCCTCGAGGGAGTTGATGGCGGGCCGTCCCAATACGACGTTGTAGGGGTGCGGGATGTCTACGACATCGAAGATGACGTGCGCGCTTCGGGTGTTACCCTCCCGGCGGAATGTAACTGGAAGGGACACGTGTCCTATGGCCTCCAGCGGTTGGCCTCCGAAGCCTTGAAGTGGAGCTCCTGACTGCTTTAAGCGGCCACTACAAGAAATCCTTCTTTCTATGACAAAAATCCTCATGACGGGGCAAATTTTTGTCATATAATATATCATAATATGACGGAAAAGTCTGTAGCGTCATAAAATCAGGACAGCCAGAACTATTTATGACGAAGCTATTTTGTTTGTCACATAAAGGTACCAAGTGTCGTCACAAAATGCAAGTCGCCAGGAGCCGGTTGACGGTGGCGTTTTTATGACGATATGTGTTGTTTTATGTGACAGCTGTGGAGCGTCACTGTTTGTTATTTCAAACATGATGGCCCCCAACGTCAATATACCCCCAATAGGAGGTGGACCCTTGACCCCTCTCTGTTGACCAGTTTCATTCCCCATTTCCCCAACTGAAGACGGCGGCGAGCGGCGGGCGGCCTCTGGGCGGAGCCAGCTCCCCATCTCCCCAACTGACGGCACGTCGGCCTCTGGGCGGAGCCAGCGCGCAGATCCGCTGCAAGCCCGCCCGGCGGAGCGCGGATATCCGATGACCGGCGGTGACTCCATCTCATTGGTCGGCGGTGTGCTCCTAGTCCCCAGGTGCGCCATTGTGGCAGTGCCGCCCTCATCCCCCTCCCCGTTCCTGCTCCGTTGCCTTTCCCCGTCGCTCACCTTCCCCCTTTCCAGTTGATGTGTGAGGCCTAATCAATCCCCGCTCTCTCAACTTCTCATGTCGCAGGCGTCGTCATCTACCGCTCGCACTCGGCGGTCAAGCGTAGCTAGGGTTTCCTGGCAACCCGCACCCCTTGCTGTTGTTGCTGCGGCGCCTCCGCCCACTGCTGTCGAGTTGCAGGCGCCGATTGATGATGTGACTGGGTTGCCGTTGATAATGTGCCCGGATTGCAAGGACGTGAGGGTGTTTGCTGCCACTACCACGCAGTCTGAGTATAACGTTGGAAGGAGATTTTTCAAGTGCCCTAGGAAGAACTATCAAAATGTCAGTGTTATAATCATTTTGCATTGCCCAAATTTTATTCTTGTTTGAATGGGCATGCCTGAGAATGGTAGTGTTTTTAGCATTCAGTGGCTGCACTATTGATGTTAATTTGCCTGTTGTTTTAATTTGGATGCAGGGGACATGTACTAGGTATTGGTTGGAGGAAGAATATGTGGTGTTCCTTCATGATAATGCTTATCTACTGTCAGCTTCCTCGACCATTGCAGCAGCTTCGACAACAGAAGTTCTTGAGCTGGTGGAAAAAATTGATAGCTTAGAGCAGAATCTGAACTAGGTGAAGGAATGGTTGGCAAGAATAGGGTAGGCATGGGAAGCTGCATTTGTCTTGTGTGTGGCTGTCTGAATGTAACATTCCTGGTGTTGGCCATCCTTTTGGTTGTAACTGTAGTGTTGAAGTAGGCAATGATGATGAAGTAGGACATGTTGTGAAGTAGGTTGGATATGTTGGCCACATTTGATATGCTTTTGGCTATGATGATGAAGTAGGCTAGGACATGTTGTATTGAACCTGTTATCCAGGATGTATTTGCAGTTGGTATGAAATATGTGCCTTTGTGCTGTTGGACATCTCTTGTGTGCATGGATATGTAACCTGTCTGTGTGATGAAATATGCGCCTTTCTGATGTATGTTGGAATTAAACATCCCTTTTGCTTTGATGTGTAACCTGTGTGTGATGAAATTTTGGCAGCATGTATGTAACTTCCAGCATATATATATCATGACAGATCCTGTAATTTCCATGACACTGTCAGGTTGTCATAAAAACCCAGAATTTTTGTAGTATATATCATCTCAATGAATTCTGGGCAGCATATAACATATCTATGATATTTTGGCAGCATATAGCCTGTATGTAACTTCCAATAGGTTACATGTGTTTAGAATAGAATTCATAAATCAAGTTTAAGATTGAAATAGAATCATTGCATACAAGGTCTTACAATTTCATAATTCAGATACAAATTTCAATAGCATAATTCAGATACAACAGAATCGCTAATAGAAGTTCATGGTTCACAAATAGCTCCAGAAATGCAAAGGTTAGTCATCATCACTGTCTTCTTCTGATATACTCGCTTCGTCTTGACTATGGTACTCAAGGAAGGTTTCATCTTCATCTTCGTCGTCTGTTTCATCACCTTGAGGTGTTTGTTGATGTCGACGGATGCTCTCGACAAGGTCTGCACTAATAGGGCTGCCTGGTTGATTATCCATGTGCAACAAATCCATATTAGGATAAATGTCTCCCACTGTACAATCTCCTGACGAAGTATTGTCCTCTTGGTATGCCTCCTGACATCTCATCTGTACTTGTTCATGGATTGGTTGTTTTCCGTCGGACTCTTCAACATCAAATATATGTCGGTGGCCAAATTCTTGTACCACTCGCCAACATGGACCTAACTTTGTATCTTCCAAGAAAAATACTTGTGAAGCTTCTGTGGCTAGAATGAAAGGACCATTCTTATACCATCGGCCTTCGATGTTAATGCTCTTGAAGTAACTGGGGTCTGCGAGGATGCAGGTGCCTAGGCCGGCGAGGCTGCTGGTGGGGGGCGGCGAGGGAGCAGCTGGGGTCGCCGGCAAGACTGCTGGTGGGGGGAGGGGGGACGAGGCAGCAGGTGGGGGGCCGGCGAGGCAGCAGCTGGGGTGGCCGGCGAGGCACCAGCTGGTCTGGCCAGCGCGGCTCCAGCAGGGGTGGTGGACATCGAGGATGCAGGTGCCTAGGCCGGCGAGGCTGCTGGTGGGGGGGCGGCGAGGGAGCAGCTGGGGTCGCCGGCGAGGCTGCTGGTGGGGGGGAGGGGGGCGAGGCAGCAGGTGGGGGGGCCGGCGAGGTAGCAGCTGGGGTGGCCGGCGAGGCAGCAGCTGGGGTCGTCGGCGAGGCAGCAGCTGGGGTCGCCGGCCACCCCTGCTAGCAGGTGGGGTCGCCGTCGCGGCTCTTGCAGGTGGGGTGGCCGGCCAGAGCGCGCGTGGCCGACCTGTGCCTTCTGCTTCTTAGCCACAGCATGGTAAGTACCCCCCTCTAATGACATGTGGGCCCTGCATGCTAATTAGCCTTGACTGCCATGTGGGTCCAACGTTTGAATGACATGTGGGCCCTGCATGCTAATTAGCCTCTCTTGTAATGAATTCATTGTGCAAACATCATTTCTCTTTTTAATCTATGGCAAAAACTTGTAACTAGTATTTCTCCCACAAACTAACTCCAAATGTGATGCTTTTTTTCTAAAATTTTCTAAAATCATGATTTATCAATTTATTGCGTTGATTTTGGTCATCTTTTCATGTGACAAAGTTTGAACAATTCAAAATTTGAATTTCAAAAAAATGACAACTTTAAACCAGATTTTCAAACTCCAAATGATTTCAACTAAAAAAGTCATGAAAATAAAAGTTGTAGAACTCATCAAGATTTACAACTTTTATTTTGGTCATTTGTTTATCCGACAAAGTTATAGTAACCTTATTCACAAATTTTACGTATCTCTCTTATAGTTTATGAAACTATAAGAGAGATATGTAAAATTTGTGAACTATATTACTATCAGTTTGTCGGATGAACAAATGACCAAAATAAAAGTTGTAGATATTGATGAGTTGTGCAACTTTTATGTTCATGACTTTTTCATTTGAAATTACTTAGTACCCCAAAATTTTGTTCGAAGTTCTAATATTTTGAAATTCAAAATTCAAACAGTCCAAACAAAGTCATATGAAAAAATGACCAAAATCAAAGTGGTAGATCTCGATGCGTTATACAACTTTGTTTCTGACATTTTTTCCAGTTGAAATCATTTATTACCACAAAAATCTATTTGAATTCCTAATACTACTAATACGGTCACTGACATAGCGGACCCACCGCGCCAGGACCAAAAATTGGCCATCGCATGCTCTGCCACCGACATAGCAGACCCACCGCACCAGACCAAAATTTAGCAGCTACACCTTGCAGCTCTCCCGCGCTGATTCGCTCACCGACACATGGGACCCACCACGCCTCCCGCTCAAGAAGGCCAAAATTCCCCTCGCGGCCGCAGCTTGCCTTATCCTCAAACAAAGGGGAAAAATCTCCACTCCCCACAGACCTAGTGCCGCCACTCGCCCATCCCGCCGCCACACCTCCGCCGGTGCCCGGATCCTCCCATCCCGCTGCCACACCAACGCCGGAGGCCGGAGCGGCCCATCCCGCCGCCTATAGCTGCTACGTCCCCGGCCAACCGTGTCACGCGTGATCTCCTATCCACAGGTTAATGACTTTGAATGCATAGATTAGAACATGATGAATTTTGCTGAGATTACAGTTCTTTTCTTTCTAGTTTCTGATTTTGCCTTGTAGCTATGGCAATTAGCAATTTGTAAATAGTATGTTCCATATGAATCTGCTGAAACAAAATGAATGCATTGCAATGTTCTGTTGTCTCACTTATGAGGAGCTGGTAGTTCTTGATCAAGAGTGTAGTGAGCATAAGTATTGTATTGTTCAGTATTTTCTTTTCAGGTGTGGAGTGTAGAGATATTGCCTTTATGAATAATACTTATGTATTGACTCTTCTTCTTGTTGTAGAAGAGTACTGATGTTAGCTTTGTCTCTAGCATGTTGGTTTGCTTCTAGCATTTAGTAGAATAAGTTGCATTATCAAGTTCATCATTTGAAAGTGCTTTTTGACTGACTGTTAGTTCTTTCTTCAACTTTTTTATAGAAACTGAATCCAGTTTCTGCTCTTTCTGCGTTTCATCGTAATAAGTATTAGAAGAAATGCCAAAAAACAAGTATGCGCAGGAGAGGGACGAGAACGTTAAGAAGGTTCAGGATGTTTTTAAGTCTTTGGGTATTCCAGTGTTAGCACAGACTGTTAGGGATGTTTTTTCAAAAAGGAAAGAGGGCAAAGGGAAGAGACTAGTGTCTGACAAACCAGAATCTGACATTGAATATGATCCATCCTCTGACATTGATAACCAATCTGACAGTGATGAGGTCAATACTGAGGTGAGATGGATTACTAGGCCAATTTACAAGTTTACATATCCGTCTATTTGAAACATATACTTCATTGTAGTTATTTAATCTATTGTTGTCTTCTTAATTTATAAGATGCATGTTTCTCTTGCCAGGTGAGGTCAATACTGAGGTGAGATGGATTACTAGGCCAATTTACAAGTTTACATATCCGTCTATTTGAAACATATACTTCACTGTAGTTATTTAATCTATTGCTGTCTTCTTAATTTATAAGATGCATGTTTCTCTTGCTAGGTAAGACCGATGGTTCCAGGAACTCGCCCTCAATAGAAGAAGCAAAAGGCGGCTACAATGGCGGCTGCCAAGCAGCAGCCACCGCGCACGCCAACCAGATTCACCAGGTGTAACATCCTGATTTTCAGAGCCTTTTTGAAGCTTTTAAAATAAAATTCACCATTTGGATTTTTCTGAAATTAATTAAAGCTTAATTGGAATTTTTATTAATTAAAAAGATTTAATATGATTAAATTAAATATTAATATTTGCCAAAAATATTTTATTTGTGTTCCTTGTGTCACAAGGAATTTTTCTGTATTTTCTGAGATTTTTCGGAGTTTGTTTGAGCTCAATTTGAAATTTCCAAAAAAAAAGAATCAGGAGAGAGAATGAACAGTACCCGCGGGGTACTGTTCATCATCGTCTCTAGCGCGCTGAGAGTCCCGATCATGTCTGCTCTGTATGTCTGCTCTCTGTACAGTTCTTTCCTTTTTCCTCTCTATTCATAACTTCCAAACCGGACCTTATCTCAATGTCCTCCCAAAAGGAAAGTTGTGCTAAATCATGCAAGGAATCTATCCCAACTGGTCTCTTTCCGTTTCGTTCATCCGTTTGCCTTTTATCTCCAATTTTCTGAAATGGACTCTAAACCGAAATCCGCGGATTGGAGTCGGTTTCTACCTCTTCCAAGCCTATAAATAGGACCCCTTGGCTCCCCTAAACCCATCCCAAGCCGTGCCAAGTCCTCCCAAAGCCCAGGACGCCGTCGGCACCGAGCCCCTCCGGTCCTGAATTTGCTCGTCGTGTCCCGAGCTATTCGGTGAGTTTCTCCGTGATCCTTTTGCGTCACATTGTGTCTTCATGTCCAATCTACCTTCTACCCAAGTTAATTTGGTTTTGGTGCAGCCAATCTCCCGGAATCGAGTTTTCCCCAATTTAGGTCAAGAGCGCTTCCCGACGTCGATTCGTCGCCTCCGGTAAGCTTTAGCCCTTGCCGTAATTTTATCTAGCCTTGCCTCGCCACGTTCTACGCCGTGCTCACTTCCGTTTCCCCGAAAAGCCTCCACAAATTTTCGCCTCCGAACCTCGCCATGGCCGCCAATGGCATCTCGTGTCCCCCATCTACCCGGTGATATTTTCACCAATCCGTTCGCGTCACTTTGTGCAAAATCATCCCAGGTAGCTACCTTCCAAGTGGTTTTAGATTTCGTTCACCGAGCACCAAGATATTAAGTTTCTCTTTTTCCTTCCCGACATCGTTCAATCGTCGATTGTGCCATCTCCGGTGGGTTTCTGGCCGAGCCGACAATTTTCCTAGCTTCGCCAAGCCGCGTTCTAGCCCGTGCTCACCCTACTTCTCCACGTTCCATGCCCGGGTTTTATTCATCTCTCCTACCCATGTCGTTGTAGCCGTCCATGCCGCCATCGTTCTCCGTTTGGCGTGCCGTCGCTTCCTTTATGTGCCTTAAGTTCCTAGCAACCCATTTTGCTAGTTAGATTCATCTCCCATGACTCCTCTCGCCAGCACTAGCCTTCTTTCCAAAAATTCCTCTCGGATGAACAGTAACATCTGTGAATTTCCAGCATTTTCTCACCCGGCAAACTTTAGATCGTTCGTTCTCCTTCGTCCGAACTCCGATTGACCCGATTCTTCTTCCTAAATTCATCTAAAATTGAGCTCCATCTTTTGGTTCTGGTTTTGCAGTTTTTGCAGTTTATTTGAGTTTTATTTGAATTTGTTTTTGTGTTTCGTTTCGCTTTCTCTCTCGTTAGATCACGCGTTCGAAGGAGCTGAAGCCGGATTCGAAGATCAAGAATTCCTAACTGAGCAAGGACAAGGCAAGTTGTGTCCTTTGATCATGTTGAACCCAGTTTGCAATCTATTATTTAATTATTTTGCTTTAAATTACCTTGCATCGCTATTTTTTATTCAAACCCTTGTATTGGTAGTTATCGTCCCAACTGGTTACTTCCCTCCTTGATATTTTGGAATACCTTGATGCCATTGTCACCTTAGGTTGGGAATTTAATTAGTGATGCTATGTTATTTGTCACATTGGGTTGGTACGAATAGAATGCTTAGCCTTGCTTATTTTGCGAAAGGGTTCATCATCACATGTGATTAATTAATTTGACTTAATGAGATATTGAATCGTGGTTGGTACCACTGTTATAAAATTTGTGCCGTGACGTTGGTGCGTCACTGGCGGTGGTTATACAAAAATTGGTTTTCACTTGGGCGATTGATCGTGCAGTAAAGGGGGTGCGAGAGGCACATGGGATGTGGATGTTTCGCCTGGGTAATTCTTAAGGACTTAACTTTGTGCGCCATTGATCTGAGCTTTATCGTGCAAACCACATGTCTAGTATGGGATAGACCTGGCATAATAATTTGTGAAGTCTCCACTTTGGTTTTACTACTGATGTTGTTGTGGCGCAAGAGGGGGCAATTATCGACTAGGGGGTTGCCCTACTCGACGGCGAAACCTTAGCGAGTGGGATCAGGTGGGGATGGATCATTGTAAAAGCCTTGTTGTGATTTTCTTTAACGTGAGGATTATCACATCGTGTGGGTACAGTTGTGCAACCTCTGCAGAGTGTAAAACTATTCGAATAGCCGTGTCCTCGGTCATAGACAATGCTCGGTGATTTCACACGAGGGGTAGAGTTTTTATGAAACCTGGTTGGGTTGAGCTGGGAAGTGAATGGTCAGTTCACTTGTGGTTATATTCAATTCCTTTGATTATTTATTTAACGTCCTTTGTTAAAGTTGCTTTTCAATCTATTTATTGTATTTACTTCAAATTGTAGCTTTCTGCAAAGTTGACCTTTCAGCCATCCATTGTTAAGCCTTGCATATTATATTGCATTCATTTGTTACAAACGGCTTGCTGAGTACCCATGTACTCACGGCTTTATGCCCCTGTTGCTCAGTTGAGGAGGAGGAGCATCATCAGTAGGAGGTTCCAGAAGGAGAGTACTTCGACGTCTTTGCGGATTAGGCTTCGTTCTCCACTCGATAGCCTGTAGGCGTGTCGATTGGCTGCTGCACTTTCTTTTGGATTTCCGCTGCTAGTTTTTGTTAAGCCCTTCCGGCTGATAATTGTAAGCTTGGCCATAAGGTCGCACTCTGATAATTATTAATAATATTTGAGTCTTTTCTTAGTGAATCGTGATATGTTCGATATTTCATCTTTGGTTTATACTGTGTGCACTAGCGTGATCCTGGACTAGTGCAGAATACACAGGAGAGTCCGGATTTGTATATTCGGGTCTCTACACCAGGGCCAGTGCAGCCATGTCTTCGCCTGGTGCAAACACTAGGACCACTGCAGGTCGTCCGCCACCTAGGCCAAGAGAGAACTTGCCTACTAGGAACAATTTGAAAGCCAACCCTAATACAAATGCCATTTGCAGTAGCAGCCATTTGCAAGGCCACCTAACTACAAGCGCCAGGCAGACCACAGAAACTACAAACACAGTGCCTAGTTCTCCTAGATTCACCAGGACCAGTGCAGCCATGTCTTCACCTAGTGCAAACACAATGCCTAGTCCTCCTAGATTCACCAGGGCCAGTGCAGCCATGTCTTCGCCTAGTGCAAACACAATGCCTATTCCTACCAGACCCACTTCTAACCTGTCTCAGCAACCTACTCCCATAAACATTGTGAACCCAACAGTTTCTGCGGACAACTCGCCAGGTGGACAAAGCTCTAGGCAAAGCAATGACATCGATGAGTCGGCTGAGCAATTTGATGCTACTAATTCAGAGGGTGATACAACTGAAGGAGAACCAGTCCATGACTCAGTTCTAGGTAAACAATATGTGTTTCCAAGCATTAGTTTCTCCATTCAATATCTACAATTGGTACTGCTATAATAAAATATTTCTATTATTATTTGCCAATGTAGTGCCCCCAAAGAATGTCCGCAAGAAAACTATGGGTCATGGCTTAGAGAAGATGATTAATAAAGGAAAGAAGCTGGCTATCGAGGTGGCTGAAGGGAAGAAAAGACCTGAGGTCCCACTTCAAGCCGCGAAGCTGGCATCAGAATGTGGTGTTGCCCTTAGAGACAACCTGCCTATCTACACATCTTGGAAAGAATATGATAATGAGCAGGGGCAGGTAGAAGTATCAAAAGTGCTTAGGAAAGTGGCGGTGAGACAACTATTTCATTCTTCCAAATATTTTCATGCATTACAATACTCCCATGTGAAAATTGTGTCTAATAATTCATTTGTGTGGCTTCAGTCAAGGTTGGATGTGGATGTTAGGAATGAGGGACCAAGCAAGGCTGCATGCACTGATATCATTAAGAGGGGAGTAAGGCAGCAGAGGTATCACCTTAAAAGGAAGTACTTCGACGACTCACTGACAAGAGAACAGTTGTTGGCCAAAGAACCTCCACCTAAAATGAAGAAAGAGGAATGGGTCCAGCTGGTTGAGTACTGGTGTGAGCCAAAGAATCAGGTCCATGCCTGCATTATTTGCATTTGTTAATATGCAATGCAAACTGTGCATGTGAATGAAACCTCTGTATTGCATTTGTGGTGCAGGAGAAATGTGCTAAGAATAAGGTAAACCGAGGCCAAGTGCAGCTTCACCAAAGGACTGGATCTAGGTCCTATATTGCCCATCGATACAGCCTGGTACGGATACTATTACTTTCTGTGTATTCCAATTATAAGGAACTGTGTGCCATTAATTAGTTCTTGCACTGAAATGTGAAATGTTATGGAGACAAACCTGATTGCCTGATGTTTGTTTGGATCCAATATGTGTGCCAACTGGGAATCTGTCCACTGATTATCAAAGCACTGAAATCTGTCCAGGTTGCATTGATGCACAATTTTTTTTATGTCGATGGCCAACTGGGAATCAAATACATGTGAATGTTGATTGGCAAATCATAGTAGTAATTAGTTGACTATGCCAGTGATTGCATTTGTTGTTGGCATAAAAAATCTGGAGGCAGATACTTGTATGATCTGTAGTGCATACATATTTTGGCATCTTGCTGTTGACATGTAAAAATAATTTATGGCTAATCTTATATCCCATGTTTGTCTAGCCCTCTCTTTACCTTCACGGATATCATTGTAATCCAAATTTTTTGCATGCTACAGAGGCCTAAGTACAACAACATGGATCCAGATCCTGTTGATTTCTTTGGGGAATGTATGAATAGTCCGCAAAATGGTCGTACTCCTCTTGCAAATGAGATATATGTAAGTTACATAATTATTGGATACATGTACTGTACTCAAGTAAATGCCTGGTTGAACACTGTTGTATGGCCTTGTTAAGTGGATTCATTCTATGTAGGAACATATGGTTGCAGAGAAGGAAAGAGAACCAGAAGAAGGAGAAGCACAAAATTCTCCCTCCAAGATTGTTGCTGACAGTCTGAGCCAGATCAGCCGTTCATCCACCTTCCTTCCAAACATTGGTGTCGCTCGAGTGTCGAAGACTGCCCGGTCTACATCGACAGCCGCAGAAGCACGCCTGCAAGCTCAGTTTGAGGCAACACTCCAAGCAGAAAGAGAGGAAGCTGCTAGGAAGCAGGAACAGTTGGAAGCACAGCTTCTTGCTCAGCAGTCCTCACTTGAAGCCAACCAAGCAGCACTTGAAGAAAACCAAAATTTGCTGCGCCAGACCCAAGAAGAAGTGAAGGGGATGCATACCAAGTTTGAAGAGACTAATGCACTGCTGCGAGCTGTGCTGAAACTTCAGAAAGATTGAGGTAGGTCTGAATGCAGTTTCGGTTGATGATGCCTTTGCCTAAGCTTTTGCTGCTGTAACAGCCCAGCTGTTTATTTCAAAAATTTCAGTAAAAAAAATTAATTAATAAAATAAAGTGTTCTTTGGTTGCCTAAATTTTGAAGATTTTATTTGGCTTTTATTTTGATTTTCTGGAGTTTATTTGGATTTATCTGGATTTTATTTCAAAGTCTAAAGCAAGAAAATGAATTTAAAATATTTTATTAAAATTAAAAAGAGTTTATTTTATTTTTCCTAGCCTTCCCAAAAACTTTAATTAATTTTTGAGAATTTTCTGGAATTAAAAATCAATTTTAAAGGTTAAAAAGTATTTTATAAAATTATTAAATGCAAATCTGAAATTAAA
Organism: Dendrocalamus latiflorus; assembly: GCA_017311315.1. Lineage (NCBI taxonomy): Eukaryota > Viridiplantae > Streptophyta > Magnoliopsida > Poales > Poaceae > Dendrocalamus > Dendrocalamus latiflorus. Next base: position 21,206,746 of record CM029643.1, on the reverse strand, counting down.
AATATTTTTCCTAAGTCTAAAAGAGCTCCAGGAATATTATTTTTCCAAGTGTTTTTAAAGTTTCTAGTATTTTCTGAAATTTTATTCCGAAAATAAAAATCAAATTATTCCAAGCCCGCCACGTGTCGCTCTCAGATTGAATCACTCTCTCTCCACGATTTAATCCTAGCCATACATGATCACTTACCCCTTCATAAAATCCAAGAGCCATGAAACACTCACTTGCCACGTGTCAACAATCCGACGGCCCGTACCCCTTCATTCTCCTCTCTCTCTATGACACATGGGACCCATAAGTCATATCCTTCTTCAACCTCACCTTCTTCCTCCTCCCATCCTCTCTCTCTTCCACCATGAATGGCAAATCAAAGCTTTTAATCCCGGCCGTTACTACCACTTTAATTCCCGTTTAAGCGTGCATTTAAGCCCCCTCATCACTTCCACCCCCCCCCACGGCTGGCCGTTTTGCCCATTAATCCCCTCTAAAGCCGCGGCCGTTTCTTCTCTCTCCACCTATAAAAACCTCTCCCCATGCCCGGTTCCTTCACCATTTCGGCCCCCCCTCTCACCGCCGCCCTCCCCTCCCTTAGGCCGCTCTCCCGCCGCCGTGCGCCGCCGTCCCGGCCACCTCCCGCCGCCGCCCGCGCTTCACCACCGCCGCCTCCTCCTTGCGCCGCCACCGGCTGCCCCGGGCCTCCCCGCCGCCGCCGGTGAGTGCGCCGCCGCCCCTCCTCTCCCCGCCGCCGCTCGCCACCCCCGCCTCCGGCCGCCGGCAAGGCCGCCGGCCGTGCGCCTCCCGAGCCCCGTGCGCGCCGCCCGCGTGGCCTCCACGTCACGCCCGCATGGCGCCATGTGGCCGGTGTGCCACGTCGGCGAACCCCGTGGTCCGCGGACTTGGTCCACGGTAGACCGGGCCCACCGGTCATTCAAATCATTTTTCCCGCTCGGAAAATTTGAAATTTGCTGATGTCATAAATAGCATTTTTCAGTACAAAAATAATTCCCGAAACCAGCCTTTTCCTTTTTCCGTCCTGTTAATCTTCCGAAGGCCATAACTTCTTCATCTTAACTCCGATTTAACCCGTTCAAATTTCTAAATTCTTCTAAAATAATAAAATACCCAAATTTAGACTTTTTTTTGAATTTTTGAATTTTATTTGAATTTTGTTTGAATTTGCTTTTGGTTCTTCGCGCGTAGATTTCGACGAATTCGGAGAGAACGACGCCGACGATTCACACCAAGTCTTCGAGCAAGGCAAGTTACACCTTTGATCATGTTGAACCTAATATTTTAAATTAATTATGTTATTTTTAAACTATTATTACATGCGTAATTTTATTCAAGTTAGTTTAAATTCAGCTTTGAACTCTAGTTACACCCAAATTCTTTGGACAGCCAAATTTGATATTGCTTATGATTATACCTTGTCAACCCTAGATAAAACCTAGTTAGTACAATAGCACTAACTAGAAATTTTGTAGAAAGGCTTAGCCATGCTTATAAAACTTATGGTTTGGGATGATCTTTCACATAAAATGATAACCTTTTTACATGAAATGATAAACTTTTCAACTGTATTCTTGACTTTGGTGAGTCAAGAAGGTTTATGAAATATTTTTGAAATAAAATATAAAACTGGTTTAGACTTAGGCAATTGGTCAGAGTGGTGGGTGTAGGCATGCTCTGTTGGTTGGAGCCGCAGTGGTTGATTGTCGTGCACGGGGGTATGTGGTTAGGCCTAAGTCAGATTAAGGACCGGTCTGTGAGCTACTATTGCAAAGCCCTATTGTACTACCACAAGTCTGGTATGGGATAGACCTGGCCGAATAATTTGTGAAGTTCCAACTTAATCTCGCTATAGGCTGAATGTGAGCGCGGCGTAGGCCGTGAGAAGTCTCACATGGCACAAGAGGGGGCTCCAGCATGTGGATTCATGTTGTGGTGAAACCTTAGTGGCGGCGTGATTATGTTGACAACGGATCATTGTAAAGGCCTTGTCATGATCTCCTCACCGCACACCTAAGGAAGTGTGTAACTCGCGTGGCAAACCGGGATGATCATGTCTTGTGGGTAAAGCTGTACAACCTCTGCAGAGTGTATAACCTATCCTGGATAGCCGTGCCCACGGTCATGGGCAAGCTGAGTGAAGTTTTTCATGGATTAGACTTTGGTTTTCAAAATGGTTTGCGAAAACCTTGTGGATGGATGGAATCCACGAGAGATGAAAACCTTGCGGATGAATGGAATCCGTGAGAGATTGAAATCTGGTGAATGGATGGAATTCATCAGAGTTGCGCAGTGAAAGCGTGTGGATGGATGGAATCCATACGTGAGCTTTTGGAAAAGATGGTCCGGGTGGGATGCCCGTGGATAGGTTAGTGTTTGGTTGGAGCCTGCACTAACGATATTATTTTGTTAAAATCTTGTTTCTATTTATCTTATCAGTTACAGCTTTTGCACTTACTTATGATATTTACTTCAAAGTTGCCTTCTATGCAAATTAACCATATTATGCATTCCTTTGATATTCCATATGCATGCATCTATTCTGTTAAACCTCCTGGTGTAACTTGTGGAGTACTTTTTGTACTCATGTTGCTTAATCTAACTCTTTCAGAGGAAGCCTTCGACGACTTCGGTGAGGATTGCGACTAGGCCACGTCTTACAGTCATTCGCCTTGTGGGAAGGCTGGATGGGCTGCTACTTTATGTATTTCTTCTGCTGTCTTCTTTTGCTATTATTGTAAACTTTGGCCATCAGGCTCATATTATCTAAATAAAGTTTGTCATTACGCATGATAATTGTCTTTGTGATACTGTGTGCACTAGCTTTTCCTGGGATAGTGCGATTAACACAGAGGGTTCTGGAGTTGTTGCTCCGGGCCCCGACAGCTGCCTTGCTAGAACACCAAACTTTCTCTGTTGTTGGAACTTTGTGCACTGTGTTGTCAGATGATGTGTTTGATGTGTTTGAACCTGCAAGCACTGTGTCTTATGCTCTGGAATGTATGTGGATGATGGCTTGGTTGAAATGTGTATGCTTTATGAGCTCTGATGAGAATGCTGGAAAGATCTGTCTGACATTGGTCATTGAATTGATACATATATTTGAGCCACGTTCGTCATCGAATGAAAGGAAAATTTATGACGACCTAGAGTCATCTCAAGATTTCTCTAACTACCTTACATAACAAGACAAAATGAAAATGTCACAAAATCTGCATAATTATATATGACGCTACCATATCGTCACAATAAGTTGTCTAAATCAGGGTTCCCAGGACACAATTTATGACGGTTGGCGTATTAGGTGACGAGTTCACCAACCAATATGTGACAGTCACAGTCGTCATTAAATGACAACAATATATGATGACACAACAAAACCGTCACAAAAGGTCATCACATTTTGTGACGGTTTTCCATATTTTCGTCACAACGTACATTTTGTGACGGTCGTTATATGACGACCTTCATGACGGTGGTTTTTTGTCATACCATTCATTTTGTGACAAATTCTGTACTTTCCATGACACTTTCATTTTGTTATAAAAGCCCAGATTTTTTGTAGTGGGCTTCGGGGGATTCCCATACGATCGGGGGCCCCCGCGAACGGGATGTTCGCAGAGCTCCCCCCGTCGACGAGGATGCGCCTGACGTCATGGCCTGCGATGTGAGCCTGAATGACCAAAGGGTCTTGGTGAGGGAACTCCACACCCTTGGTGTCATTCAGGGGGAAGGTGATGTCGCGGGGCGGCACCCACGGTTGCGGCTGCTCCAAGGGGGCCCCCGATAGGGACCCTCCGGTGATGACGCTGATGGAGCGGCACCAGGTGCCTTCCCCGGATGAGGCCCGAGCTCCGGCCGTCATCCGTCGCAACTCCATGACCTCGATGCACGTCTTCGTGTGGTGATCGCCGTAACCGTGCACCTCACACCACTTGCCGTACTCTATAATTTCTTGTTCCGCGCGGGGTCGCCCGTCGCGATCTGGTCCGCCTTCCCATCCCCGGCCCCCTCCCCGCGAGGTGGGGGCAGGTCCTCGAGGAGTGTTCTCGATGCCGAGGACATGGCGGACCTTTTGTGGCCTGCGCTGGCGACGTCAGGGCTTGCGCCTGCCCCTTGAAGAGCCTTCCTGCTCCCCGGTATCGCTACCGTCGGGAGTGTCTCCCCGGGGTTCTCGTCTGCGGCCCTGCTTTGGGGAATCATCACCCGTCCCCCCCCTCGTGTGGCAAGCGCTTCGCTTGGGCGAGGTTGGGGGCGGCGGCGCCGCGTCTCCGCGCCTTTTCCTCGGCCCTCGCATACTCCTCCATTTTGTCGAAGAGCTTGGCGACTGTCTTGATAGGCTTCCGCGCGTTGTATTCGGCCATGGGGCCCGGACGAAGGCCCTGTATGGCCGCGTTGATGACGGTTGTCTCATTAATGTCCTTGACTTGGCAGCGCACCTTCGCGAAGCGCTTGGAGTAGTCCCGGAGCTTCTCCGAAGGCTTCTGCTTCACTGCGAAGAGCTGGTCTGCGTCGACCCGCTCGACGTAGTTCCCTTGAAAGTTGTTGTAAAGGAGGTCGCGGATCTGCTCCCACGCGTAGATAGAGTTTGGCTTTATGGTAAAAAACCAGGAAAGCGCCACTCCTTACAACGCGAGGGGGAGTCCCTTCGCCTTTGTGGTGTCGTCTCCACACGCGGCCTCGATTGCGGTTTCGTACACGTGCACGAACTCGCGGGGGTCTGTATCGCCTTTGTATGGCTCGATGACACTGGGGAATTTGAAGTCTTCGGGCCACGCCGCCTGCTGTAGTCCTGCCGAAAGCGGGGACTCTGGATCGACGCGTTGCAGCGGCACGCGGCTGGATGTGGGGGCGTCGCGGCTGTCTGCCCTTTCCGGCGTAGGCTCTGGCGCGACCACTGGCGCGGTCTGCTAGCTCCGAGTCTCTTGCATGTCTCGGACAGTCCCGCGAAGATCCCCTAGCTCCCGCTGGAACGCGTTGAGGGCCGCCAGCAGGGCGCTTTCCACCGCTCGTGCGGGCGGGGCCGCCGGCGCGCCCAACGTACTGGTCGGCACGGGTCCGCGCTAACGGCGAGCGTTGCGGCGAGGGTGGCGGGGTTGGTCGCTGTCGCGTCGGCGGGGTTGGTCGTCGCAGCGCCAGTGGTGGGCTCGGTCGTCGCAGCGCCAGTGGCAGGGTCGGTTGTCGCAGCGTCATTGGTGGGGTCGGTCGTCGCAGCGCGAGCGTCGACGTCCGCGACCACCGGGCCCGCGCCGTCACCCGCGCCCGCGACAGCCGATGCCGAAGCCCTGGTATCCACGCGACGCTCCGACCCAGCCGCCTTCTTTCCCTTCGCCGCTGTCGACGAAGCTTTTTTCGGTGCCATCCTTCTTCGGATTTCAGGCTTGCTCCTGTCCTCCCCACGGACGGCGCCAACTGTTGTGGTTACAGACCAAACAGAGAGAGATGTGGTAGTGGAGAGTTGGGAGAAAGTGATGACCTCTGGTCCCCCTCCTAGCTTTCCCTTGGTATATATATTCATATGGGCTGTGCTTTTACAACTGTGCCCTTACATCGGTACCTCCCTGTCAGGGGTATTTAAGTCATTACATATATCCCATTTTGGACCCTATAACCTTCTAACAGGCCTGCTAGGTTTAGGTGGGGCCACCCCTACAACAAACATAGAGAAGTATTATTAAAACGTCTCTATATCATTTGTGGCATTTTTAGAGATGGGTTATTGTGTCTCTAATAGAATAGATGGATTTTATACTGGCATTAAATTGTGCTACTAGTATAGTGTAGACTCTTGCAAAAGTTGGTACTTGAACTCTAGACCTCATGGGAATAGTATTTTCCTTAAACCTGTCACACTAGTCAGCTCAACTTCGCTACTTCATGTGTTTAGTTGTGCCTTACAATATTTATATGTAGATCATTTAACACATATCAACTACTGAAAAACGCCTTTAGACAGTTAAAAGCTTCTAAAATAGTCTTTACATGAAAAACACCTTCAGATAGTTAAAAGCATCTAAAAAATGTCTTTACACAATAAAAAAAATTTAGAATTGGAGTGAGTCTCAAAATCGCCTCTCGAGTACAAAATTATGGAGCAATATTTCAAGTATATCTTGGAAAAACGCCCCTAGAAAAATGCGTCTACAAAGGATTCTCTTGTACTGCATAAAATTAATACATCAACCACCCATACCATTTCGTAGCCTTAAAAGCAAGGGTAAGAGGTAGAAATTAAATGACAACCAATACAATCTTAAATCTTAGTGATGTATATCGTAAAACATCTTAATGAGTATAATGGACTAATTAATACTGTGACACAATGTAATACAATATGCACGGACGTACAAGTGATGGTCGGCAGCAAATATCTGATAGATATAAACGATACACGCTTTTCATACTAATCTGAAGTGCTGGTCGACGTCTGCGCCAAACTTTTGAAGTTTTCAAATGTTATCATGATCAGCAATACCTGAGCTTGCTATCCACCAACAACCGATCATGCATACTGGTGCTCCCCCAACTGCACTACTGAAGTCGGAAAAGTACGACCAGCGGCCGAGATCAACCCGATCTTTGTATGATCTGAAGAATGGCCCTCAAGCTAGAGTAGTAGATTGACTAGATTCATCCAATTTTAACCTTTTAACGGAACGTGCTTGTCTAATTAATCCGATCGATGGTCGCTGTCAGAACCCAATGATTTCCTACCTTCTTCGATTGAATAAATGATTTCTTCATGCTAGCGATAGGCTATTTCCATCAACCCCATGATTAATATATCACCATATCGATGTAGGCACAACAATCTAGGATCAGATGTACGAGCTCCAGAGCGTCGTTAGAGATGATTTCATAACACGGTAGAGGCGTTTTTCTCTATCTCTACCAACTCAGACCTAAACAGGTTCTAAGACGTGAGATAGAAGTAGGTTGTAATTATTTTTCTTTAATTGAGTCAACCGGATTTTGAACTTAAAACCTCTTAGTTCTGATATCGTATTGAGTTGTATGCTTCAACCAATTCGTCCAAAAGTTCAAACTGATAAGGTTGTAATTATTTTTCTTTAATTGAGTCAACCGGATTTTGAACTTAAAACATCTTAGCTCTGATATCGTATTGCGTTGTATGCTTCAACCAATTCGTCCAAAAGTTCAAACTGATAAGGAAAAACAGACAATTAACTTATACTTCAACATCTGCACTATTGTTAAAACGTTTTTCTGAACACTATATAAGTGCCTTTGTATGCATATTGTCGTTATGAACGAAGAGCCAACTTAATAAAACACTATATTGTTTGTGATATTTTTTAGAGACACTTTATTATATATTTAAGAAAATAGAGTGATACATAGAAACGTTAAATTGTGCTACTGCTATAACGTGTGTGGACTCTTGCAAAGGATAGTTCTCGAACTCTCGACCTCATTTGAATACTCCTTTTAGACTTGTCGCACTAACCACATGAACCTAACAACACCACTTGTTTAGTTGTGTCTTGTAATATTTATATGTAGTATTTTTAACACAAATATCAACCACCTAAAAACGCCTCTTGTACTGAGCAGGAAAGCGCGTGAAAAAATGTCTTAAAAATATCTCTACAAGACAAAATTCTGCGTGTCTGGAGCACGTACGTCTTAGAACTGTCTCTAGACTACAATTTTTTGAATGATTTTTAAAGTGTCTTTAAAAAGCGCCTCTGCACAAAAGAACGTATTATTTTAGAGAAATGGGAAAGCACCTCTAGAAAAGTGTGAATAGAAGGGTTTTTCTTGTACTCCAGGCAATCCGCAAACTAATTAACAACCTCGGGACAGAATTTCCCAATCACGGTTCTTGCAGCAAGCATAAAATAGCATCCCATTCATGGTTGATTCCTTGGGCTAACTTTCATGGTTGGAAAAAGTTTGTATCGATGTATAGTGTTAGAACACAAGGCTGAGATGGCTTAGGGTCATGCGTTTAAAACCATCCTACATCTTGAAAAAAGTGTAAATAGTTCCTTGTACGTGTTCTTGGTTTTTTTCTTATCACTTACCATTTTAAGGATATCTTAATCTGTGTGGCGCCTCATAATCTCGGCTAAAAATAATTTGATCCCCACCAAACATACATGCGCTAGGTGGGTTATTTGCGTGGATTGTTCACTACCATTGACCTGTTGGTCGTGTGTCTTACAATGGTCATGGTATAGAAAAAAGTATGGTTTGCGTCACAGTAAGGGTACAAGTATTTTTTGATAATGTAGTAATTTGCACTACCTAAAGATCATAGAATTAACTGCTAGAATGATATAAAAAGATAATAGTCAAAACCATATCACGAAAACAGTAGCTTTTCCAGAATCCTATAGAAATCGAACAATTTATTGCAAAATTAAATTCTTTGCACTCCAAACAGGGCCTTACCGATTGCAAAGTTCATTTATTTTTGATGGTTCTCTTAAAATAAACAGCACGGGCACCATTCCAACTAATTAATCACTTCCTCTGTGGTTCTCTTTTGGCGTAAAATTTGTGTACAGCAGGAAATCACAATGATCAACTTATCAAGGGCTACTTTACAAATAGCCTGCTCCTATAAATAGGATCCCACACCTAAACTTTCTTCTCACACATCCCCAAAGCAGAAACTAAAACCAAAACCGCCCTGCAATTCACTAGCTAGAGAAATTAACATACAAAAATCTGCATCCATGGCAAAGCCACAGGCATTGGTTGCACTGCTGCTTGTTCTGGTGGTGTCCCTCACCACAATGGAAGGTTTGCACGCCATCTGCAACATGTCGAACGACGATTTCGAGCTGTGCCAGCCGGCGGCGGCTGTCAACAACCCGACGGACAGCCCGTCGGCGGAGTGCTGCACTGCGCTTGGGAAGGCCGACCTGGCATGCATCTGCCGTTACAGGGGCGTCGCCGGCATATGGATGAGGATCTACCACATCGACCCCAGCCGTGCCATGGCGCTGCCCGGCAAGTGCGGCCTCACCATGCCCAGCAACTGCTCGTGATGAGTGATCGAACGTACTACTATATATGCGTCAAGAAGTACGGCTAAATAAGTGGAGCATGTGAAAGGCCCTTTGCTCCTCGATCTTATATATTGTTGTGTGATTGTGTACGTGATATGATTGTGTGCCTGTCTAAACTCGATCAATGCGTGTACTGCATCCTTCTTGTGTGTGTTGTAATGTTGTCAAGTGGCCAACGTACATGCTATGCCCAAGAATTTAGTATAAATCATAATGACTTTGTTATGCACGGTTTTGGATCTACATGTGTTTGTGACTGTTCAATCCACGCCGGGTTGTAGCTTCACGAATTACATCCGGACAGGCATCTTTCGCATACAAGCATGGTATTGCCTGTAAGCCGGAACTTTGCTTACGTAGATAGTAAATTTCTGTCTCCCTTTCAAGTCATGAAACCAAGAATATAGAAAGCGGAAATTACAATGCTATGTTTCTAATAGAAATGAGAGCAAGAGGAACGGTACATTTGGATGTACTCGCGTTGCAGGTGGAGGAGGTGAAAACTAAACGAGAGCAAGACTTTTAAAATGCTACAACACTGCACTTGCAGAGATTCCTAAAGCTCAATTGTACTCAACTTGATAATAGATGTAGCAATCAACTTAGGCTTTAACTGGCAAAAAAAAAAAAGGCTCCATTTGATATTGCGGTGGCTTCGAAAAGCCCTTCTCTTTTGAATTTCATAGTTAGTTGAAAACATCATTTTTGGAGCTGTAACAACAAAATCATACTGCAATTAGTAAAAATTTCACTAACGAGCAAAGCGCAGCACAGCACAGCAACTGCAAGCTAAATTTAAGTTTCTTGACGATTAAAGAAGCTACACAATGTACCATCCATCGATCATCATCATCTACTAAAGGGATCCATGCTTCCTCACTGCTACAGATAGTGTTATCACAGACGGTTCGGAACCGTCATCACAGATAGTTCCTGAACCGTCTTTGTTTATGTGTCAGTGATAATAGGTGGTTATCACAGACGGCTCCCACGCCGTCTGTGATAACTTACAGTACAGACGGTTTTAAAAAAACCGTCTATGATAGTCGACTATCACAGACGGTTCTTATACAAAACCATCTGTAATATGATTCATATCACAGATGGTTCGGAACATCACAAACGGTTAATAACAAAAACCGTCTGTGATATCGCTCATATCACAGATGGTTTAGTGTTTGAAACCATCTGGGATATTTATCACAGACGGTTTGGAATACCGAACCGTCTGTGATAGCTATTTCAACAACGATTTTATTTGCCCTTTTCGGCTAGCCTCAGGATATGCAAGCCATGCCCTTTGAAAACAAACAAGATCACGTATATAGCACAGGACAATCATTACATAAATCACTTAGATGAATGAAACAACACCAGCATATCTCATATATATATATATATATATATAGCATGACAATTGTTACACAGATCTCACAAATGAATTAAATTGAATAAATCGTTTGATTAAGCACAATTGAGTGATTTGTACAATTGAATCCAATGTTTCAGCATCTAGTTATCATCATTGTCGGGGTGGAACTCTCCAGACTTGTTTATGACCTCTACTAGCAAGAATTGGGAGAGGCTTCCACAAATTTCGACGAGTTTGTCAAGATCATATGCACTTTCGTTGAAGTCCACATGTTGTCACTAGGAGCAATATTAAGTCATTAATTAGCATGTGTGTGTGTATATGTACATATATATAATCAGATAATAATAATTATTGGAAGGTTGACAAACCTCTGAATCATTCATCTTAGTGTCCGTAATTTCCTTCATATGGCAGCAAACGTAGATTCCACATACACTGACCTGTAGCTTCTCGTGGCACTGCAAAATATATAGAATTACATACATAGGTATTGTCAATTCTAGATGCCTTATAACAAAGTGTGATATAGGATTGTTGTGTTGTAGCGGGTACCGGAAATCGCGTCTTGTGTCGCAGCGTGTCACTGGACTCGTTATGCCTCCCTCCTAGGGCAACATAAGTGGTAAATGACCTACGTGATTCCAAAAAAGTTAGCCTTAGCCATTGCAAACGAAGGAAAGGTTATAATAGAGTTATGTATGGAGGAAATGAGTTTACCTGTTAATTACTTCTTGTACATGACTGGAGTCATGGTTGCTCCTAAGTATGGAATCAAGGTATATTACCTTGCTCCACTTTGGTACAATCACAATCAAAATCCAGTGAGACCTAGTCATGTGTGTTGCCATAGTGATTAATCCTAAGTTTATATTGCATATAAAGTACAAATGAAACTTGTGTGGCAACTAGTGAAGCACTTACCCTTGGTTGAAGGATACTGTTGTGGTTACAGACCAAATAGAGAGAGAGAGTATGGTAGTAGAGAGTTAGGTGAGCAAGTGCTTAGGGTTTCCCCCGTGGCCTGTATCGTATATATATATATCCACACGGGGAGTGTTTTTACAATAGTACCCTTACACTTGAGTATCCTTCTCGGGGGTACTTATGTCATTGTACATATCCCATTTTGGGCCTTACAGCCTTCTAACAGGCCGGCTGGGCTTAGGTGGGGCCACCCCTACAACAGGTACCATGATGTAGTCCTTGTCGCTATGAGCAATCAATCCCCTCGTTATGTAATCTTGCATGAAGGATGCATTTCCGTTGATAAATTGCTCCGAGACCAAGTGTGAGTCGAGGAAACCCACCAGTTGTTACCATCGCCGGACTTGTTGGGTCATGTATCTATACATAAGGAAAGAGTAATGATATTCATCGGTATGATATGAATGTAAAACTTCATTGTATAGTACACTTACAGTGTCCAGCATCATAGAAGTGAGATGTCGAGTTTATCGAGATTGAATAGTAAGAATAAGTCTTAGAATGTCACAACGATGTAGCCCGAGTCGTGGAGGAAATGCATCTCCATATATCTCACAATGAATCCACTGTGCTGGTTTGGCTTCATGTTGGACCTCTGCATGTACCAAGTATGCAATGTATTGCAAACCAGACCATTCCGGGGTAATTGTGACTCGGGGACCAACGACACTCCAACAATGAACTTCCATGGCTCGGGATGCACCTTAATTTTCTTCGCTTGAGTCTTAGAGCCTCGCTTATGATACATTTTCGGCGGCGTCTGCACAGGAGCCGATGCAACAGGCTTCAGAATCGGAGCTGTAGGTGGAGCCACCTGTAATACCCTTAACGTCGTTTCGGCATCGGTTTTAAAGTAATCATGGAGTCACCCGGATTTTCGGTAAAATCGTAGGAAGGGAAAATAAAATTATGGAATAGCATAAAAAAACTCTAAGTGGGCTGCCTGGAGGGTGGGTCTACCACCTTGGGCCATCCGGCCCAAGGGGTGGCCGCACCCCCTATTTAATCTAGTGGTCGTCACCCCCCTTTTTCTACCCCCTGGCCACCACCCTCCCCTCCCAATTGTGCCTCCAACTCCTCTCCCCTGCTGCTGTCCATTGGTGCAAAGGAGGAAGCGAGAAGACAGGAAGAAGAAGAGAGGGAAGAGAAGAAGAGGAGGAAAGAAGAGGGGTGATCCCAAGGGATCCCCTAGGTAACTTTTCCCAATCCCAAATCCTTCTATTTTTAGAATAATTAGGGTTCTTGGCACGAGATTAGAAGGGGATTAGCAAATTGATTATCTGATTAGTGATTTTCTGTTGTTTGTGCATAGTCAGATTTGTGCAGCGCGATTGTTTGCGCAGATTAGGGCATCGAAACGTTTTTTCTGCGGGTCTGACAAAAAAAATTGTAGAGGACGATGAGGTCTATTTTCTATAATTTTCCAGAATTTTAGGCCACGGCATTTGGGCACAGCAGAGTCGGGAACTTTGCTGTTTGGCAGAGGTGCAGACTGAGACAGATTGACGTTCGGGTGTAGTTTCAGAGTAGTAGATGATTTTTATGATTTTTGCTACAGTAATGAAAATTGTAGGGAATTCAGTAATATAACTACTGTATAAAAATAATAAATTTTAGAGTTTTGTAAAGAACGTATTGTGCACTAGAAGTTGACTGGCCTGATTGCAGAAACAGGGCATGTTCTCTGTTTTGCATGTTAAATTACACCATGTTAGCAGTAAAATAAAATTTAGTGGTCTACTTGAAAGTTGAAGATATTTCAGTTTAGTTTCCAGAAATATATCATTTGTTGTAAATGGTTTAATTGTGTTTAAGATACAAAAAATATTAAGCAGAGCTGCTACAGCGGGCCGAGTGTAAGACTGTTAAGCGGAGAGGGTTATGTGTGGGTATGGGGTTTAGCGACATCTTTATTTCTTAAGACACGATTTCCTTGCTGTAGTATTGTGCAGAGAGGTACTTTTGGACAGGTGGCTACGCTCCCGATCACGCGTGATTGCTTCGCTTCGCCGGTAAAGGCAAGTAAATGTAACGGATGTGCTACCGTTTAACTCGTTATTCTTACTACTTGCAATGTATATGATTTTCGTAATTTGAAATGTTATGCCATGGTTGCATGTTTTCTAAATGAGGTTGTGGTAGAAAAATAATAATCAATTGATATGCTTTTGATAAGTTGCTTGTAGTCATGTGGTAATTTGTTCAATGTGCCAAATGCGGAATATGAAAATAAATACATGGTCGATATGTTGATGTTTCCTTGAGGTTAAATCCATGATGATCATGTTGATGCCCCTTTGAGGTCAGAATTCTTGTGGTTTATGGTTATGATATCGTTCATAACATGTCATGACATTTGCATTGTGGATGTCGCCGCTTATAGCCGCGACCGTACCGGTACAGCATTGTACATTGCCGTAGTACGATGCACACTCTTACCTTGTTGGGTAAGGGTGTAGTGGATCATAGCATGCATATGCATTTAATTGTGGATGGAATATCTGCATTTATATGCCAACTGATTAAAACTTATGAGGTATGACTCGTGGGAGTCTGTGGTGGTTAAATGAATCTGGACGTGAATTGTGGTTGTGGTTGTGGTTGTGTGTTAACGTAAATGTTGTTGTATAATTGTTTGCAGTTTGAATAGCCTGTTAAACAGTTTGTTTGCTGAGATTTTATCTCACGCTTGTTTCCCCCTATAGGTGATCCTTGAGCATGTATGGGAAGGGTAGAGCGGCACCACATTAATGCACTTGGTTCATTGATTTATGCTGTAATAAAGTCGAAGGGATTCTAGCCTTTTGCCAAGCTATCTCGTCAATGTTTACTTTAACTTAATAATGTTAAATTTGTGACTATTATTTTGGTTAAAATGTTGGCGGTTGATTTTAATTATTGAATTGTTATCATTATCCTGTTCCCTTAGTTGATTATGCTTCCTCTTAGCTTATCATGTTTTAGGAATTGTTGCCAGTTTATTTTATCTTTTATTTTGGCTAGTTGTGGAGTGGTTTTAGTGGCATCCCAGGGTAATGTGGGTCCTGGGGTGTTACACCACCGGAGCCGATATGACAGGTCCAAGGTGATGTCCCTCTTGGGCCACTGGATGTGGAGATCATGGCACGGATGAGTCGAGGGCAATGTCCCTCTTGGGCCATTGGATGAATGTGTGGACGGCATCCCATAATGTCGTAATCTCTTCATTTGGGGGCTTCTCAAGAGGGACGGTCTTAAAAACATCATTAATCATGTCTACCTAAACCTTTATGAAATTGGTCTCTACTTGTACATCGTGCACCAACGTCCCTGACAGCCATGGATACGCCATCCCCTACCCAGCGTCAATGGGATAGAGCCAACAAGCCTGACTCTGAGGATGCAAGGCATGGGCTCCTACATAACGATACAAGATAAGCTAAGACGTTCACCAGAGAGATCTATGTAGCATTGTAAAGAGGTACATTACCAGGATGTCATCGACAGGTAAGTGGGCATCACTATGTTTAGTAATTGGTGTGGACGTGCAGCTACTGTGACGTTGAGGGGGACTGGGTACCGCAGTAATAGGGGTGAGTTGCGATTGGTTGCAGACTTGCCGTAGTTCTTCCCTCAATGAATCTATCTCTCCTCGAAGTGAGGCAGTCTGCTCTTGAAGTGAGGCAGATAGTTGTTCCTCAAGTTGAGCACAAAGCTCCTGCTTTATTTGTTCGTTGCGGTAGGCCTTGGATCTCTTCCTACTCCTATATGTCTCGAAGTCATCTAGAAATTTGTGCCTCCAGGACACGTAAACCCTCAAGCCTCGTGTGCGACTTGGGTGCTCCTTGTTTCCTAAGGCATATGATAGTACATCTCTCTCCCTCTATTCTTGACAGGATACTCGAGAAGATTCGGTAGTCAATGATTGCTGCAAGAGGCAATCATGTTATTGTTGAACCCATGAAGTTCAAGAGGTATTAACAACTATGTAGTTTAACATAGCTTACCAGGCGTTGGGACACTTCCTCATCTATGGGATTTTTGAAAGAGACACCCGAAGACGTGGTTGATGACCTCGCTCGTAACCAGTTTCGAGCGCGCTCGTTTGCGATCCCAGCAAATGGCGGGGAGACCTCCGATCGGATTGTGACCTCGTCTTGCATCCTCCATTATGGGATTTTACCCACGTACTCAGCGGTGCCGAGTCTGTTAGGGTGAGTGTTTTGTGACTAGAGAGCCTTGTGCACCGCACTTTGTTGTTCAAATTTGGTCATTGTCTTCATTTGCACAAAGGCCTCCCATGTTTCCGGCGACACGAAAGGATACCTCATGAAGGGCGTGAGATTCTTGGCCACGTGCTGCGTGACAAGAGTGCCCTTAATATTCTTCCATGCTTTTTCCATTGCGAGGAGCGCCTACCGTTGCACGAGTCCCTATACTTCTGCTGGGATATCGAACGAATTTGTAATTTCCTCCCATAGCTGATCTTTTTGATCCTTTGCCAAATCTTTCCAGCTTGCTATGGTGATGGGGACTCGTTGCCTTCCAATTATCCTGCAGGTAGTCCAAAATGATGCTGCTACTTTCTTCAGTTTGAGAGGGACCCCATCCAGAGATATCACCGTGATGGTCATTCGGCACTTTGGCCTTTTCAATACTCCTCGACCACGCTTAGTTATCCCAATCTTGGGAGCATGAGACCCAGATGAAGACGACAACGACTGTGTGGATGCCATCTCTCTTTTAAGAAAAACTAACTACAATGAACTATGGGCCTAAACAAAGTTCTATGAAGCAAGTGACATACACTAGTGTATCCAGTTCATTGAACCGAATACATTTGAATGTGTCACTTGCTTTATGCCATTTGAAGGTCTATGTGGCATATATTATTACTACAAGGTCCCTTTGGAATAGTAACATGCCATTCGAAATAGATCTTGTAGCTAACAAGTGCAGCATATATCATGAAGTTGTAAAGGTCATAAAACAATTTAGCCAACTATTGAGACAGAGCATATGATTGACAAATGACAGTAATAGTAAAAGTTTTTGGACGACAACTATGTGGACGCCATCTCTCTTCTAAGAAAAAACTAACTACAGTGAGCTATGGGCCTAAACAAAGTTCTATGAAGCAAGTGACACACACCATTGTATCCAGTTCATTGAACCAGATACATTGGAGTGTGTCACTTGCTTCCTGCCCTTTTAAGGTGTATGTGGAATATATTATTACTACAAGGTCCCTTTGGAACAGTAACATGCCATTCCAAATAGATCTTGTAGCTAACAAGTGTAGCATATATCATGAAGTTGTAAAGGTCATAAAAAATTTAACCAACTATTAACACAGAGCACAAGATTGACAAATGACAGTA
Organism: Dendrocalamus latiflorus; assembly: GCA_017311315.1. NCBI lineage: Eukaryota > Viridiplantae > Streptophyta > Magnoliopsida > Poales > Poaceae > Dendrocalamus > Dendrocalamus latiflorus. Next base: position 21,189,979 of record CM029643.1, on the reverse strand, counting down.
ATAGTAAAAAATTTTACAAACTGCAGTGACACACACCAGTGTGTCCAGTTCAGATAGAGCACAAGACATAGCACAAGATTGACAAATGACAGTAATAACAAAAATTTAGAGCTCAAGCTTGAATATTCAATTTTAGTATTAAATCTTGTAGCTGACAAGTGAAGCATATATCATAAAATACTAAAGGTCATAAAACAATTTAGCCATCTACTAAAGATAACAAAACAAATTAGCTAACTACTAAGACAGAGGCGAACGGTGTTGGGAAGGAGCGGCAGTGGCGTGAGGTCATAAAACAGAAGGAGGAAAATTTTCTCCAAAGCTCTAGAAAGTTCCCTAAAACTGGCTCACTGGCTTTCTTTCCAATATTCTCACCCTTTTGGCAATAAAATCATCAAGATGCAAGGAGGAAAATAGAGCATGACTTGAATGAAATAGCTGCTTTTTATTCAATCTAAGCAATTAGAGGCATGAAAATTATCCAAAATGACCTTGTGAGTATTACACCAAACCATAACACTCAAGAATGCTATCAAGATCATGACAATTCATGTATAATCAAGCTAAACCAGAAGGTCATAATCTGAAAGTTAGATGAATTGCTTAGCTTGTCATGTCATTCAAGATTATAGTCTAGCTAGAGGTATTCAAGGATGATGCAGACCATGTCAATATTCTAAGTGGAATCAAGAAGCTAGAATTAAGTCAATTTAGAGTGCTACAAGTTCAAGAATGAATCGTTTGTTCGAGTACTTGGTCTTTTTGTAATTAAACAAATTTAGCACAATTAACATGTTTTTCCTTTTACAAACTCATGGTTGTGTTCAACCAAAATTTTGTTTAGTCATGTGCTAGATCTCAAGACTTATGCGACCACTCCGAGCTAGAAGCTTAAGAAGATGATCTTGGTCAACCAAAACTCCCCCTGAGTTCGTGCCTAATGCAATGACAAGCAGTCTAATGAGAAACAATTGGTGAGATCAGTTTTTTCGCACAAAAGAGATCTTTTTACTTTTGCTAAATTTAGTTCAAGAACAAGGAGTTAATAATAAATCATGCTTCATAAAAGAACTAGCATAGCTCAATTTAAAACTCAATAAAGATTCAAGACTCAACTCAGCCTATTGGACATGGCATGAATCATAAAAGGATAACTAATGACAGACTAGTCTCAAGGGCTAACATGACATGAATTAATTCAAGTTGTGCATTTTTAATCAATCTATCATGGTAAAAACTAGACTACACATATAAAGTCATGATAAATCTAGCAATTTAGCACAGATTATGGCAAGATGTAAAGCAGTTGTTTTATGTCATCAAGGATAATAATCAAGCCTCCATGTAGTTATATTACAATGCAGAATGACAGGAAATGCAAGAAGATCCAGCTCCCCCTCAACAAGAGATGCACTTTTAGTTCAAGTCGAGTTATGTCAAAATTAAGTTCTAGCAAATCTCAAAAGAACTCCCCCTGAACCAAAGCAATAAGAATGAGAAGCTGGCAAGAAAATCAGAAAAGGCAATCCTTAAAGCATAGATAAGATATAGAGAATACTATGGCTTCGACTGACTCTCATCTACCCCATATGACGCTAGGACTATCAGCTGGTCTTCTAACACACTAGGGAGTAAACACGTTACCTATCTACCAAAGGGTGGCCTAACCCTTGCTAGACCTATAAGAAGTGAGTGAACTCAACCTAGTAAGAAGAGAGACAGCTAATAAACAACCACCTAGAATCACAAGATGAGAAGAAGAAGTCTAAGCAACTAGGCGAGTGAACCACTCTAATCTATGCTAGAAGGACTAACCCAAAGGCACCAACATGTAATGAAGCAGAATGAGAACAGGAGAAAATAAGCAATGAGATGCATAACAACAAGTAGCTCCCTCTCATAATAAACCATAAGGACATACCACCCCAAACTCTCCCCGCAAGGCTGAAAACCTAGAACTATCCAAGGGCTTGGTAAAGATATCGGCCAACTGGTGGTCACTCTCCACAAACTGGAGCACTATATCACCCTTCTCCACATGGTTTCTATGAAAATGATATCTGATATCAATGTGCTTGGTCCGAGAGTGCTACACTGGGTTCTTGACAATGTTGATGGCAGAAGTGTTATCACAAAAGAGTGGGACACTATCTACAACTAACCCAAAGTCCCGCAAGGTCGATACCATCCAAAGTACCTGGCTGCAGCAACTGGCGACAGCAACATACTCGGCCTCTGCGGTGGACTGTGCAACACTAAACTGCTTCCTAGAAGATAAGGAGACAAGAGATGTGCCAATGAATTGGCAAGTACCAGAGGTGCTCTTCCTATCTATCCTACAGCCAGCAAAGTCTGCGTTAGAGTAGGCTCTGAGAGAAAGACAGGAGGATGAAGAGTACCAGATACCATAGTCTATGGTAGCTCGAAGGTACCGAAAGATGCGCTTCACCGCCTGGCGGTGAGATACGCAAGGGGAGGCCTGAAATCGAGCACACAGACACATAGAGAAGTGTTTGTCCGGTCTTGAGGCAGTGAGGTACAAGAGAGAACCAATCATGCTGCGGTACTCCTTATAATCAACTGGCTCGCCATCCTCATATGGATCAAGTGAAGCTGATGATGCCATCGGAGTTGGCACCACCTTACCATCACTCATATCAAAGCATCTCAGGAGGTCTCGTGTGTACTTGCCCTGATGCAAGAAAGTACCCTCCCGAGTCTGCTTGATATGGAATCCAAGGAAGAAGCTCAACTCACTTGTGAATGAACAAGGTCTTATCTACCTTACCCATCTCAAACCTATGGCTCAACAGATAGGACTTAAGCCTCTCATACCAAGCTCTAGGGGCTTGCTTAAGTCCATACAGGGCTTTGGAAAGCTTGTAGATATGGTTTGGGTATTTGGGGTTCTCAAAACCTGGAGGCTGCCTAACATAGACCTTTTCCTCAATATATCCATTGAGGAAGGCACTGTTGACATCCATCTGGTAAAGCTTGAAGCCCTTAGACGCTGCGAATGCAAGTAAGATCCTAATGGCCTCTAGCCTAGCTACAGGGGCAAAGGTCTCCTCAAAATCTAAACCCTCAACCTGGGAGAAACCTGAGCACCAACCTAGCCTTATTTTGAATGACTACCCCATCTTCACTCTGCTTGTTCTTGAACACCCACTTGGTACCTATGACATTGTGACCTCTAGGGGCTCAACAAGTGACCAGACCTTATATCTCTCAAAATTCTCTAATTCCTCATGCATGGCATTGACCCAAGACTCATCAGAAAGAGCATGACTAACATCCTTGGGCTTGAAAGAAGCAACGAAGGTAGAGTGGAGACAGAAGTGGGACATGCCAGATTTTGAGTGTGTGACGCGCTCGAAGAGATCTCCAATCATCTTCTTTAAAGGATGATGATTTAGGACATGACAGGAAGGTCCTGGATGAGAAGAAAACATGGCCTCTACCTCATGAGCCGACGAGGTAGGAACAGAGCCACTAGATCCAGAAGATGTGGTAGGAATGGGCTGATCTCCTTGAGGTACGGTGGAAGAAGCAGGCACCTTAAAGGGAGGAGGAACTGGATCAGGTAAGCAACCTTCATCTTCATCCTCCTCATCATCCACAAAGATGATCTCGGACTACTCTACAGAACTTGAGATATCTAGCCTAGTCCCCGGACTGGCCTCATTGAATGTCAACTCACAGGTCTCTAATATTTTGCTAGACTCGCAGTTCCAGACCCTATACGCCCGCGAAGAAGTCGAGTAACCTAGAAAAATCCCATCACAAGATCGTGACTCGAACTTATCTAGGTTCCCAGACTTCAAAATAAAACACTTGCAACCAAACACATGAAAATGAGAGACACTGGGCTTTCGCCCATATCTCAACTCGTAAGAAGTGTGATGCAAGTGTGCCCTCAGAAAAACTCTGTTTGAAACATGGCACGCGGTGGCTATTGCCTCAGCCCAAAACTTTCTAGGTGTAGAGTACTCATCAAGCATCATCCTGGCCATCTCGACCAAGGTACGGTTCTTCCTCTCCACGACGCCATTTTGCTGGGAGACGTGCGGAGAAGAGAATTGATGCTCTACACATGTCTCATCGCAAAACCTCTCAAAATAGGAATTCTTGAACTCCGTGCCATTGTCACTGCGGATCGCTCGTAGGGCACCCAGAAGCTCAACAGAAAGCCTACTAAAAAGACCCCGAAAATGGGTAAATGTCTCATCCTTCGAGGCTAAGAAAAACACCCAAGAGAACCTCGAGAAGTCATTGACTACAGCAAGAACGTACCACTTCCCTCCCGCCGACTGCACTCTAGTTGGACCAATTGTGTCCATGTGGACCACTGTCCTGGTGCATCAGTATAGTCACTGTGACTGAAGGATGAGAAGCGGCAACCATCTTGCCATGCCAGCAAGGAGCACAAACTATATCTTTGACCATCTTGAGTTTAGGCAGACCATGAATGAGAGCGTGGCCGCTAACTCGGGTCAAATGGTCAAATCCAATATGACCAAGTCTCCTATGCCAGAAGGTAAGATCACGGGACTCTGAAGCAACTAAACACCTGAGAGGATCGCCAGAAGACTCAACAAAATCAGCACAAAAGATCCTCCCAAATCTAGAGATCCCGCAAACCAGACTCCCCAAAGAATAAAGAATTTTGCAAGCACTTTTCTTGAAACTTATCTCAAAATTGTCATCGGTAAGCTGAGAAACAGAAAGAAAATTGTATTACAGCTTACTCACTAAGGCAACATCTTTTAAAATAAAAAAATCATTAACGCGCACAATTCCTTTAGCGATGACACGCCCAGACGAAGCGTCTCTAAGGTGATAGTCTCATCACCTGGAGCTCGAACAAGGGAAGAGAACCAACGAGGGTCTCCAGTCATGTGTCGAGAACAGCCGGAGTCTACAAGCCAACCTCTCCCTTTCCTGCCCGGTGAACCTGAGTCAACAAGAAAGGGAAGGCTCAGTACTGGGATAAATCAAAAGAGATTTTGGAACCCAATACTGAATCACACGATGAGCAGAAGAAGTAGTCACACACAACTGACCTCTAACTACCCTACACTCTCCGTCGCTCAGAAAGCCAGAAGGTCTATCAGCAGACCTTAAGCTGTTGCTGGGCTTGACTACTATGGAAGAGCCAGTCGGAGCACCAACAACATGCTGATCTTGCCGCAGATAGCTATCTCGATGGGAAAATGAGATCTACCCTCAGGACGGAGGATATCACGATCAGAGGCAAATCGAGGATGAAAATCAGAGAAACCAGAAAAGCCAAGTCCTCGACTCTGCCTAAACACCTCAAACTGATCAACCCTAGGCCTCGTGTTGGTCTTAGACGCACTCAAAGTCTGGGGCTGACCCTGAATGCGCCTAAGAGTGCGAACACGTCTCTCCGCATGATCTTGGCGTGCTTGAAGCATCTCTCGGTCATGTGTCCATCCTTCTGACAGAAGATACAATGAAACTTAGCCTTCTAGGAGGTCGAAGCAACAAGTGTTACCACCATACCATCAGAGATCCCTTGGACAAAGCCTGCAGATTTGAACTCAACCTTTTTGGTTCTGGGCCTGACCTCGATCACACCTGCTGCTATGGGTCTGAGAACAGCAGGTGGATGATTCCTAACATCCTTAAGAAAATCATATTTTAAACCTTGATTGAACTTGCAAATTTTGAACTTGTCTAGAATCAGATTCAGTTTCTTATTGCCTCCTACAAATCTCTCAAGAGTGTTCATAAGATACTGACACTCCTAAAAGAAAGAGATGCAAGAAGAGTAAGGGGAAGAGGAGACAGCAAAAGGAGAAGAGGAAGAACCAATGGCAGAAGATCAAATAGCACGTGCAGATTTCTCCTGATGCATGACTGCCTCAACATTGAGGGCTTCGCAAGACGCACTGGGAACAGTCCTACTTCTAGCCATTTGGTTCTCGTCGCTAAGCGCCTCTACCATTTCCTTAGGCTTCTCCCCCACAACAGCACATACATCACAATCAATTTGTGACTTCTCTAGTAGGTCCTTAGTTAGCTTCACACATTCATCATTCAAAGCAATGAGTTCAAATTTTAGTTTTTCACAATTATTGCATTGTGAGCTAACGGGGTGCTTAGACGCATAATGAGCCATTTTGTTGTTGTGGTCAATCATTTCTTGAAACTGCTTTGAGACAGATTCAAGTTCAGCAGTCAATTTGGGAAATTGGTACAAGACACAATGGGCTCTAGCAAGGAAGCATGCAATTCAGCAATTTTATGATCTGCCTTCTTTAAGATCATTTTCAAGTTATTGCAGCTTTCACATGTTTCAGGTAGATCAAGAAGCATAGTGTAAAGACCTCTAAAAGCACTGTCCTTATCCTCACATGAGGTGCAAGAAATAGTCTCAACAGTAGATGAAAGAGAAGCTACCCTAATCATCTCCAGTTCAGCAAGCAGACTGACATTCTCCACCTTAAACATGTCAAACTCGATAAGCACACTATCATGAGAGATCCTAAGCTTCTCCATGTCATCAAGCAAGGAAGAACATACATCACAATCTTCACGGAGGGGAGCAGATCTAAGTGAAGTAAGCCCCCGTGACAAGCTCTCTACTTCCTTCTCCAACTCACTACACCTAGCTCTAGATCTAGCATGAAATTTTCCTAGCTTGAGAAAAGCATCACTGAGCTGGTCGTAGGAGGGGCCTACCTCATCGGAGTCGCTGTAGAGTTCGCTGTCACTGACGTCGGTCTCGTTGGCTATGAAGCACATGCCGATGAAGTCGTTGCCATCCTTTGGGTCTTGATCATCCTTGTCGTCGTCATCACTCCATCCTTCCATCGCTGAAGTTGATGTTGTTAAAGGCGGTGAGGACACGATGGAAGAGCTTCTTGGCTTTCCCAAGGTTGCGGAACTTCTTCTCTTTGCCTTGGGCATGAGCTAGAGGTTTCTTGTTGCGGTTCTTGTTGATGTAGTCATTTTTGCTCACACCACCGTAGTCATTCTTGCCCTTCTCTAGCTTGGGGCAATTTGCCCGAATGTGGTTGGGGCCACCACACTCAAATCAAATCACTGTCCCTCCTCTCTTCTTGTCCCTCACTCTCTTGTATGAATGGGAGAACTTTTTGGCTAGAAGGGCTAATTAGTTTTCTGGGAGTTGCTCTAGTTGATCATCATTTAACTCACAAAGAGCAGCAAGTGAGAATCCAGAAACCATATCAGAAGAAGATCCAGAAGCTGGACTGGGATCGGTGACTAAGGCCATCGACTGCGACTTCGACCTACGAGAGACTATGTCAATCTCGTGAGTCTTGAGGCATGAGTACAACACATCAAGAGTCAAAGTCGAAAGATCGGTCGTGTCCTTGATGGTGGTCACCTTCATCTACCAGACTCGCAAATCAAGAGCAGAAAGCATTTGTCGAGCATTGTCCGAGTCAGGGTATGTGAGACCGACTGCTCGGAGGTTGCTCAAGATTTTGTGAAACCTCGCAAAACACTCATCCAGGGACTCACCAGCGAGCATTTCAAACTTGTTGTAATCTCGCTTGTACTGGTCCTGTCGTATGGTCTTGATTTGGGTGGTGCCCTCATGGTATGCATTGAGGGTCACCCAAATATCGTAGGCCGACGAGAGATGAGAGATGTGATCGAATTAGCTTTTGCTAAGACCCTGAATTACGATGTTCTGAGAGACCATGTGGTTGTGACTCCATGTGTATGATGAGTAATTGACAAAGGTTTAGGAAAGTCGAGTTTGGATTATGTGGTTCGGACCATATCGTTGCGTGGTGTAATTGGTGTTGGTCGGACTTGGTCAAACCTGGTCAAAGTAATTAGGATGCATATTCTCTTGATTCGCCAGGTTTGGGCTCTTTCGTGCGTAAGTATGATTTGTTGTTGCTAATTATGCTTTCATGTATCGAGCGGTGCTATTTGATGTGTTTCTTGTCTGTGATGGCTACAGGACGTCGAGGCGGAGTCGTGGCGAGACACGAGGTGACCGGACTAGGCGCAGGTGGCGCTGAGGTCAGAACGGTCGGGATGTTTCGAAGACGGCGGAGACTCGAGGTGGTTGCGAGGCTTGGACGACAAGAGACGTGGAAGCTTCCCGGAAGGTGCAGGAGAGGCGAATTGGTAATTTCGCGAGGCTGCACAAGCGGGAGCGGGTTCTGTTGAATTTAGTTGGTGTAACGGGTTGGAGACCCATTAGCCAAGGGCTATAAATAGGAGAGAGTGGCTGCATGTATTCACATGGCTTTGGGAGAGAGTTAGGGTTGTGCTTGAGTCAAAAGAGCCTTTGGAGAGGTTGTTTTGCCTTTGAGCTTTAGTTGTTGGAGAGTAGTTGGGGGCAGCAGTGTGTGTCTCCCGTAGCTCTCTGTGTCTCCTTCGTGTCTCCTCCAAGGATGTAGAGTTCTTGGTTGTCTTGAGTTGAAGAGAGGTGGAAGATGAGTTGAGAAACCTTGTAATCATTCCTCTGTTTGTAATCGCGTATGGGGACTCCTCTATGATCCTCTTGTTACCAGGAATGAAATCTCAGAAGTTCTTTCTCTCGTGCTCCTGTGTTTTTCTTCGTAGCTGTTCTCTGTGTGATTTCCTCTTTTTGTGATTTCGTGTTGGTTCTTGCTGAGGAGGTTCAAAATGGGTTGCTCTATGTTGGGATGATGCCTCAAGATCATTTGATCAGTTAAAATCCCAAGAACCCATTCTTGATTCCAGATTTTGTATTTTGGTCTCCTTAGTTCTTCTTTTTCACTTCTAGGGTTTTGGTGTAAATCTTGATTCCCTTCTTGAGATGGCTTGAAACTTGGTTTCCAGAGTCCTGTGGTTATTGCTAATGTTCTTGCAAAATCTCAGGTTCAAAAGATTTGGGATTATTGAGGAATTTGATATTTTATCTCTCCACTGATCTATTTTCAAATTTTTGCAAAAATCCTTGTTTCTTGCTCTAGGGATGAATTCACTGGTTGAATTAGGTCCCATTGCTATTTAGTTCAAGGTATTGCAGTCCTGGTCTGAAAAGAACAAGAGAATTCCTCTATTTTTTCCCCAAATTTCATCAATCTGCAAGTTTCTCGGGTTTCAGATTTTCAGTCGGTGCTTCTGGATTCAGGGAACCGGTCAGACCGGTTTTATACGGCGGTCTGACCGGACCCAGGCCAGTTGTCTGACCGGAGCACCATGAGCGGTCTGACCGACTTGCAAGTGCGGTCTGACCGCTTGATGCATTGCGGTCAGACCACCCCCTTGCAGATTCTCTCCGTTTTGATCCTTACTTGGCTCTTTTGTTTGCCCCTCTTCTCTTTCGGTTTGTTTGAGGTTCCAGTGAGTCTTTGATGCTTTCTCTTCGTAGTTTCACATAACTATTGGAGAGAAGCCTCGCTTTTGGGATCATGTTTTAAAAAGAGTCGACATTCACCCCCCTCTGTCGCCATTTCGGTCCAACATGTTCCTTGCCTTAGCATTTGCCTCAACATCAAGCATATTTGCCACATTGATGTTCTCATCGGCAGGAACAACATAGCGCGTTTTGACCTTTCTTCAGATAGCATAGCCCTGAGTCTGTATGTAAGACTCCATCCTGCTCTTCCAGAAGGGATAGTCGATCCCGTCGAGGATAGGGGGCTTGGTGAAATACTTGTCTGTCGCCATGGCTCACAGACCGGTTAAGATCTATAGAGAAGAGCTAACCGGCTCTGATACCACTTGTAGGACCGAAATGGCAACAGAGGGGGGTGAATGGTGCCTTCAAACCGCCCCAAGTAAACACACAATCTCCTTCTTCGATAGCTATGGAAGTTATGAAGCAAGAGCGTAAGTGTTTACTGACACTGAAGAAAAGACCAGAAAGTAGAGAAGAAGACAACAGACAGGGAAAACACTGCAGTTCAGGAGGTAAGAAATGAGGCTGGTCTGACCGCAATAGTGATAGCGGTCTGACCGCTGACCCACTATAGGTCTGACTGCAAGAGCACAGTCGGACTAACCACCGAAACCCTAGCAGTCTGACCGCAATTGCATAACTGGTCTGACTGCCCAATTGCTGCCGGTTTGACCGCTGTAGTGGAGCCGGTCTGACCGCAGGGGAGGATTCAGTCTGACCGGGAACAGAAAGGTTCGACAGATACAGAATAGAGTCAGAAGCGGGGAAACTGAACTGAAAACAGAAATGAAACCAGCCAAAGAACAGACCCAAGCTAACAAACTGAGAAGACTAAATCAACCTGAAACAGAGAAACTAAACTAGGTGTAACATACCAAAATTTGGCTTTATGGAAAAATTTAAATTCAAATTAATTATTTTAAAGTAATTGGATTTTATTTGGCTTTTATCTAATTTTCTGGATTTTCTAGAGTTTAAAACCTATTTTTTTAAATTTAAAAAGTATTTTAAAGTATGAAAATTAAATACCAACATTAGTTGGAAATAATTTTATTAAGTCCAAAATATCTCCAGGAGCTTCTGTGAATTTTTCTGGAATTTTTGGAGGTATTTTCATATTTTTCTGAGGCCTAAATAATTTTCTAGCCTTTTCTGAAATTAAAAATCAAATTCCAAAAATAAAAATCAAACCTTTCTCCCTCCGGCCGACGCGTGGACGGCCTAGATCTGCCCACGTCGCCGCCCGGCCCAATCCAAGCCGCTCTCCCCTCTCTCTCTGCCGAGCGGGCCCGGCCCGTCAACCAGCCCCGCCTTCCCATCCTCCTCGCTCGACGCGTGGACAGCCCGGATGAGCCGCGTCCCCGCGCCCGGCCCATCTGACCGCTCCCTTCCACTTAACCGCGTCCACCGCCGATCTTTTTCCCCTGCCACGCGTCTCCATCCTAGGCGCCCGTGAATCGCTCTCTCTCTCTCCCTTCTCTCCCTGCCCTGCGGGCCCCGCCCGTCAACCGCGCCCCCGCTCCCGCTGCTGCCCGGTCCCGCCTGTCAGGCCCTTCTTCCCCGCGGAGCGCCCGCCTTCTTTCTTCCCCCTCTTTCCTTTCTTGTGCCGGCGACCAATCCGAGCCAATCCCGGCCTTCCCTTACCCGGCTCCTCCCGGTTTCGGAAACCCCAAGCCCCGCCGCGACCGAATCCCTCCAACCCCGCGCCTCCTTTCCTTCCCCGGACCCTGTTTTCTTCTTTCCCCTCTCCCTTCCTTTTTCCGGCCGCCAGCACCGGCGAGCGATTGCCGCTCCCCTGCTCCCCCTTCACCCCTATAAATAGCCCCCTCGGCCTCCCCTCTCGCCGCACCACCTTCCACCGCTCTCCACCTCTCTCCCCGAGCCCCGAGTGCCGCCGCATCGAGAGCTCCCCGTGCGCGCCCGGTAAGAACTCCGGCGAGCAATCGCCGTTGCCTCAGTCTTCCCCAGAGCCCACCGCCGCCACCCCGAGCCTCCTCACGTCCGTGCGATCCTCCCCAGCACCTTGGCCAAACCTCCCCGCCTCCGGAGCACCGTCGCACCGGAGCTCGCTCCGCCACCTCTTCGCCGCCGGCCACCTCCGCTCGTCACTGGATCCCGCTGACCCCTCCACCAGCATCCCCTTCGCACCGGGATCGCATTTTGGGCGTCACCAGAACCTCTCCGGCCACCCCTCGCCGCCGGCGCCCCTGCCTCCGGCCACCTTCCCCGGCTCCCACCAGCAGGTACCTCAAAAGGATAGCTTGCCCTATAGGGGTAGGCAAAGCCTCCCCGTCCGTCTGGCTAGCAGCGCGCTCTGTTCTCCCCCTCGGTGCGCGTTCGAGCCCCCGGCTCCGCACGCTAAGGTTGAGCCTTTCTATTATTTTTCCCGAGACTGACAGCTGGGCCCCACACGTCAGCGACCGCCGTCTGCGCTGGCCACTACCGTCTGGGCCCCACCCGTCTGCGCTGGTCACTGACATATGGGCCCGGAGTCCAGTGGGTCCCACATGTCAGAGGCTGAGCCAGTGAGCTCACTGTCCAGTGGGTCCCACATGTCAGAGGCTGATCCCGTGGGCTCACTGACCAGTGGGTCCCACCAGTCATAATCTCAGAATAAAAATAAAAGATTAAAATCTAAATACTTCCAGTGGGCCCCACCTGTCAGAAATTTGGGAATTTCTGGATTTATTCGATCTGAAAACTTCAAACAAGCATAACTTTCTCATTTTAACTCCAAATTCAGCCATTCAAATTTCTAAATTCTTATAAAATCATAATCTATCCAAATATGGCCTCTAGCTGAATTTTTGAGTTTATTTGAATTTTTGTTTGTATTTATTTGTTTTGTTGCTTCGTCTTTTCTCGCGTAGATTCCAACGTTGTCGAAGACCTCTCCACTCCTCAGCAGGAAGACCCAGAAAGCGTGCAAGAAGGCAAGTCTCCTTTGATCATCTTGAACCTATGATTTTGAAATGTTTTAATTATTTTAAATTATGTGCATTGCTATTTACATACAAGATTAGTTCAAATCCTAAGGTATTAGTTACCCCAACTTTGTTATGCCCTCAGTTGAAATTGAATGCCATGTACCCTTGTCTCCTTAGGATTTCCTTTGTCTCTTTAATGAGATTATTATATTCAGTTGTGAATAATAGAATGGTAGTATAATGCTTAGTCATGCTATGTAATACCTTTGAAATCTTGAAAATGGGAAATTATGAATTGTTGTAATAACAATTGTTGTAATAACTTGTGTTTCTAAAGTCTAGTGGTGATTGGAGTTGCCCCTAATCCTTTAAAATAAAATAAAATTTGGAAATTGGTTTAGATTAGGGTGGATGGTTGGTGTGGATTGGTGCAGGAAGCACGAGATCTTGTAAAGTGTATGTTCCACCCTAGTCAATTAAGGACCGATGCTTGTGTTTGTCCAGACTGAGCACTACCGTACAACCCTAAGTCTATATGGGTACGACCTAGCTGAGTAACTCATGATAGTCTAGTTTAGGTGCCACCGGTGGAAAGTGGATGCCAGGGATTTACTGGTTATTCACAGTGAGGGACAGGGATTTACTGTACTCATATGGCGCAAGAGGGGGCTTCGGATTGGGCAGATTTAACCCTTCTGCAGTGAAACCTCAGCGGGTGGTGTCTAGCTAGTCTAGAGTGAGGTAAAGGCTTTGTGATAATTTATCTGTGTCTCATGCCAAAGGAAGCATGTTGACTGTTAAGATAATTTATCTCTTGGGGGTAAAGTTGTACAACCTCTGCAGAGTGTCAAACTATTCGAATAGCCGTGCCCACGGTCAAGGGCGGGCAAGGAATGCATTCACATGGTAGATTTCTGGTTTTGGTTTTAAAATCAAAGTTTTTGTATTCCGAGAGTGGAGGGAACTCTTGGAAGGGAATCCTGGCTGTTGGAGCCAGAGAGGGTGGATGGAACCCGCAGTTTTAAACTTGATCAATTGTAATTGGTTAGCTAGTGTTGGTAGATGGAACCTTCACTATAAAGTTAATGATAGTTCTGTTAAAACAATTACTTTGTTAAAATGATGCCTTCGAAAGTAATTAGTAATACTTGAAATGAAATATTGCTTTGTGCAAAAGAACCATATAGCCTTCGTTGGTCAAGCCTTGCATCTATTGCATTTTTCCCAAGACTTGCGGAGTACTTTATGTACTCAGATGCTGCACTCAAACACAATAAGCAGAGGAATACGAAGCCCAAGAGGGAGACTTCGACTACTTCGCTGGTGGCTTCGACGAAGGATTCCAGGAGTTTTAGGTCGCGCTTCCCCAGTCAATTGCCTGTGGCGTATTGATGGGTCTTCATCGAGTTTATCTTTTGCTTCCGCTTTATTTCATGTGTGCGAGGTCTTGAAACCTCAATTGTAATAATGAGACCTGATGGTCAGTACTCTTTATTATTGTAATAAATCGTGGTTGGTTATGAATCATTTCTGTTTAACTGTGTGCACTAGCTTTGATCTGGGACTAGTGCTGTAATACATAGAGGGTCCGGGTTTGGAAATCCGGGGTCCCGACGGAGGTGGTATCAGAGCCAATTTGACTGTAGGACGTGACCTCGAGTAGGAATGGCAAAACCTTAAGGACTTATATTTATAAAAAGAGTATATTAAAAATATATAAGCCCCTTTGCTTCTACTCTCTTCTTACTTAGAATCTCGTTCTTGTCTCTAAATTCCTTTGTTAAAATCTTTTTACTAATCTTCACCTTTATTTCAAACTTTGTAGACGGCCGGTTCAACCTCCGCTGCCCCTTGGGACTACTACTCACATGGAGAAGATGCTGGAGCATTCGCTAGCCTTCTTCGGCAGCTTATGCAATGCCTGGAGTACCGTCAGCCGCCCATTTTCAGGGGGCGGAAGACACGGATCCTGGATCGAGACTCTTGGTCGATGGAGGTATTCCTGTATGCACGGGGTGGGGAATTCAATTCCCACACATACCCCATCAAACATCCCAGGACCCGCTGTTTCGATGCTGTCCAGGATGCAGCACGCCTTGCCATTGATGACTTGTGCCATATGCACAAGGATGCTGTGCACCAGTCCCCCTTTTGCTTCTTCATCAACCCTCGAGCCGGACAGAGGTATCCAGGTCCCTTTGATATTTCAGCTGACGATCCTCGACTGTCGCACCAGGTGCAGCTCACGCAGGCGATGGCAGTCACTTATGCTAGAGCTTTGGAGGAGATTGGACAGCTTCGGATGCTTCTCACTTCCAGCTATCAACACTCTGACACTCTTCGCGCACAACTTCTCCATAGCCAGGCAGCAGAGTTCGAGCTGGGATGTCTCAAAGCTGCAGCTGACTACACGCCGTCCTCACCTGTACCAGCTGTCGTCCCCAACAACCAGGCACCGGCTCGACTTTCGGGACTCCGCACCAGGCTCACCGCACGCAAGAAGGTGCGACGCCCGAGTCCTCTACCCGACATCAACATCGGCGAACCCAGCAAGAGGCGCAAGCTTTTCCGCTCTCGCTCTCGTTCTCGGTCGACTGCCTCCAGTCGTAACCGTGCCTCGGCCGAGTGTGATTGTTCGCGACACCATGTGAATGAGCGCCAGGAGGACCCAGAGGAGGATCCGGAAGAGGACCCCGTGGAGGATCCGGAGGAGCGCATCATCGTGGAGGATGAGTAGTTAGTTGAGTCAGTAGTACCCAAATAAATGTCCATGTTCTTAGAACGCTTTAATATGTTTTGGTATGCTAGATGGACTGTGCCAAGCCTATGTGCACTTGTGGTACACCCATTCATAAAACTATCTTGATTTCAATATAAGTTTTCCCTAAGTGGTTGCTTGTTCTCTTCTGTGTGTTGGGTTGGGATGTTATTAGTTTCCCCCTAATCTCTTACCTATGCTAGTTCCCTCTTACCTTTTGCTAACCCTGGAAACCGCTTCAGATGGTGAACACAAGGAGCAACCCTGGCAACAGCCGTGACGCCAACAATCAGCCAGATAACATTCCACCACCTCCTGCTCAAGCGCCTAACTTGGAGCAGATGATGGCCATGCAACTGCAGCTTCTGCAAGCCCTTGCTCAGATTCAGGTGCAGCAAGCCCCGCAGGCACCAAATCAAGCACCCCAGTCTAAATTGGGGGAATTTATGAGGACAAGGCCTCCTACTTTTGCTGGTTCTGTAGACCCCTTGGAGGCAGATGATTGGATCAAGGATGTGGAGAGGAAGTTGAACTTAGCCCAGTGCAACGACCACGAAAAGGTGTTGTATGCTGCCCACCAACTCAAAGGAATTGCTGCTAATTGGTGGGAAAACTACTACGCCGCCCATCAAAATGTACAAACCATCACTTGGGATGAGTTTGTTGAGGCTTTCCGCACTGCGCATATTCCTACGGGAATAATGGAAATGAAGAAGAGGGAATTCTACCAATTGCAGCAGGGAAACCTCAGTGTCTCTGAGTATCTAAACAAGTTCACCCAACTGTCCAGATATGCATCAGAAGATGTCAACTCAGATGTAACAAAGATCAGGAGGTTCATGCAGGGACTCGATCCCAATCTCAAGGTGCAGCTGGTGTCTAACGACTACCCAACTTTCCAGCACATGGTGAACAAGGCTCTCATACAAGAAGATGCTCAACGTCAACTGTATGAGACAAGAAAGAGGAAGTTTCAAGCTCAGCAGGGGGCAAGTAGTTCACGATTTCATCCTAATCCACCCTAGTTCCATAGACCCTCAGAATCAAGTGTGCCGAGGACTCCATTTGCTGGACCTCGTCCAAATCCACAAGCTCCCCGAACAGGCAATGGTGGCCAACCACAACAGAACAGGACATCAGCGGCAGGAGTGCAGTGCTTCAACTGCAAGAACACGGGGCATTATGCCAGCAACTGTCCCAGAAGCGTCCAGCTGTGACCCCATTTCGTTTCAACTTAGGGACTACACCAGCAAGAGCTCCAACTGTAGGTCAAGGCCGTGGGGCACCACAAACTCCAAGGACTCCGCAGACCCTGAGCAGAGGACATCTTAACCATGTCACTGCGGAGGCAGCCCAGGATGCACCTGACGTAGTTCTGGGTAAGTTTCTTGTCAACTCAGTACCTGCATCAGCATTATTTGATTCTGGAGCTTCGCATTATTTTGTGTCAAAAGATTTTGTTGAAAGATATAATTGGGATGTGCGGTTGCTTAAGAACCCTATGCTAGTCCAATCCCCTGGAAAGGAAATGAGTACTAACACAGTTTGCCCTAGCGCAACTGTGGATATAAATGGAGTAAAATTCCTAGCGAATCTTATTATAATAGATTCCAAGAGCCTAGATGTCATACTTGGTATGGATTGGTTAACCAAGTATAAAGGGCAGATAGATTGTACCGATCGTTCTGTCACTATTACCAACTCGGATGGAATCCAAGTAAGGTATAAGTCAAACACATCTTCTCGGAATAGGTGTGGGCTGAACAGTTTGAAGGAAGTAACTTTGGAAAAGATGCCTATAGTAAGTGAATACCCAGATGTGTTTCCTGAAGATTTACCCGGAATGCCACCAAACAGGGAAATTGAGTTTGTCATCAACCTGGTACCTGGTACAGCTCCGATCTCCAAGAGACCTTATCGTATGCCCGCAAATGACTTGGCAGAAGTTAAGAAGCAAATTGAAGAGTTGCAAGATAAAGGTTTTGTAAGACCAAGCTCGTCACCCTGGGGAGCACCAGTACTGCTAGTAAAGAAGAAAGATGGTAGTCTTCGCTTGTGTGGATTATCGATCCTTGAATGATGTGACCATTAAGAAAAAGTACCCTTTGCCCAGAATAGATGATCTGTTTGATCAGTTGAAAGGATCATGTGTCTTCTCTAAGATTGATCTTCGATCAGGTTATCACCAATTGAAGATAAGACCAGAGGACATACCCAAGACATCATTTGCTACCTGTTATGGATTGTATGTGTATACCGTGATGTCTTTTGGTTTAACCAATGCCCCAGCATATTTTATGAATCTGATGAATAAGGTGTTCATGGAATATTTGGATAAGTTTGTGGTTGTATTCATCGATGATATTTTGATATACTCCAAGAATGAGGAAGAACATGCAGAACATTTGAGGATAGTTTTGGAAAAGCTCAGAGAAAACCAGTTGTATGCCAAGTTTAGCAAGTGTGAGTTTTGGTTGAAGAAAGTAGCCTTCCTATGTCATGTGATTTCTGCAGGAGGAGTGTCCATAGACCCCGATAAAGTAAATGATGTGCTCAATTGGACACAACCTAAGTCAGTATCTGAGATCAGAAGCTTTTTGGGATTGGCAGGTTACTATCGTCGCTTTATTGAAGGATTCTCCAAGCTTGCAAGACCTCTCACACAGTTGCTAAAGAAGGAAAAGAAGTTTGAATGGAGTAAATCTTGTGAGGATAGTTTTCAAGAGCTAAAGAAGAGGTTAACTTCTGCTCCAGTGTTGACACTTCCGGATATTAGAAAGGATTTTGAAGTCTTTTGTGATGCATCAAGGCAAGGACTAGGCTGTGTTCTGATGCAAGAGGGAAAGGTAGTAGCCTATGCTTCAAGGCAGTTGCGACCCCATGAAGGAAACTATCCAACCCATGATTTAGAACTCGCTGCCGTTGTGCATACTCTAAAAATATGGAGGCATTATTTGATCGGTAACCGTTGTGAAATTTACACAGATCACAAAAGTTTAAAGTACATATTTACCCAGCCCGATCTCAATATGAGGCAAAGGAGATGGCTCGAGTTAATAAAGGATTATGATGTTGGGATACATTATCATCCAGGAAAGGCCAATGTAGTAGCTGATGCCTTGAGCAGAAAGAGTTATTGTAATAAGCTTTGGATAAAGGATAGTATGCCTGCACTTCAAGCAGAATTTCAGCGACTCAACTTGGAAGTAGTAGACACTACTACAGAAAAGGCCATCACAGACGGTTCAGAAACGTCATCACAGACGGTTTTGTGAACCGTCTGAATTTATGGGTTAGTGATAATACGAGGTCATCACAGACGGTTTTCGAACCGTCTGTGATTTTAATATCACAGACGGTTTTTAACTAAAAACCGTCTGTGATATTAAATATCACAGACGGTTCTTAACTAAAAACCGTCTGTGATATTTATAAATCACAGACGGTTTTTAATTAAAAACCGTCTGTGATATTTATAAATCACAGACGGTTTTTATTATAAAACCGTCTGTGATATTCTCTTCTACTCCTAAACCTATTTCTGTTTATTGGCTAGCCTCAGGAAATGCTAGCCATGCCCTCTGAAACAAGCAGATCAACATGTATATGTATACATCCAATTCACATCTCAATTCATTTCACAAACATAAAACATCCATTTTTATTAAGATTAGAGCCTACCATTACAATATCCCAAAACAACGAGAAGGTTACACAACAAGAACAGCAGGTTACACAACAAGAATAGAGAAAAAGATTACAATATCCCAAAACAACAAGCAGGTTACACAACAAGAACAGAGAAAAAGCAAAGATCTTCTATGTCTTCTCGCCCCTGATGCAACGCATGAGCTGGATGCCTTCTCGCCCCTGCACGGTTGGCACGAGCTAGTTGCTTCTGCGGTGTCTTGTCTCCCGTAGACTTGTGCGTCGTCTGCAAGGAGGAGGAGAATAGCAAGGAGGAGGAGAATAGCAAGCAGGAGGACAGCAAGGAGGAGGATAGCAAGGAAGAGGATAGCAAGGAAGAGGAGACAGGCTGGGTTTGGTTATATTTATAGGGGAGGGAGAGGGAGGGAGAGGCGGGAGTTCGAAATTTTTGGCGCGGGAACGGAGATTGGGTTGAGGAGGATCGACGGGCCCAGCGGTCAGATTATCACAGACGGTTCTATTGGCTAGAACCGTCTGTGATGAATGCATATCACAGACGGTTCTATATATAGAACCGTCTGTGAATTAGAGCACATAATTTTATATACCGATGCAATATAAACAACTAGTCTGAAAAGATAAAATAGCAAAGTTTTATATAGCTTATATATATTCATTTAAAAGGTTTCGACGAGATCTACAACTTTGTAGTTGAAGCAAAATCCAAATTCCGAAAGGAAGACCAAGAAAAAGGGCAAAAATAGACACCAAAAACTTGCGATGCAGGTTTAGGTCCAAAGATGGCTGATTTTCGGGTTCTTGGAGGGCGATGGGCACAAGCGGGTCAGTTTTTGGATCGGGCTTGTCGTTAGCTTTCCAACGAGTACAAGAACGTTGAAAACGGACACCGTATGCAAAAGTTATGCCCGTTTTACTGAAGGTGTCTCAAAACTGAATCATACTCGGACTTAAGCGGGAAAATTTGAAATTTTGAGGGATTGCAAGGCGGGAAACGTATCACAGACGGTTTTTATTATAAAACCGTCTGTGATAATCTGGTTTCACAGACGGTTTTTAATAAAAAATCGTCCGTCTGTGATATTCCAGATTATCACAGACGGTTTTTTATTAAAAATCGTCTGTGATATTCCAATATCACAGACGGTTTTATAATAAAAACCGTCTGTGATATTTCAGATTATCACAGACGGTTTTTATTATAAAACCGTCTGTGATATTGGAATATCACAGACGTTTCAGCGGTAAGAACCGTCTGTGATACTCCTTTTTCCCGCCACAAATACCACAGACGGCCTCCAAATTAAAACCGTCTGTAATAGTGTACATCACAGACGGTTTCACAAAATCGTCTGTGATTTAGTGTCTACTATTAGGCTTTCTGTAGTAGTGAGAGGAAGGATTCCTGACTACTTTGGAGGTTCAGCCAACTTTAGAGGACCAGATAAAGACAGCTCAAAAGGAGGATAAGTATGTCAAGGAAATTAAGGAAAACATGAAGAAAGGGAAAGCACCAGGATTTTCAGAAGACGAAGAAGGTATTATTTGGCTTGGAAAAAGAATCATGGTACCTGAAAAGAAAGAAATCAAAGAGTTAATTCTGAAGGAAGCCCATGAATCTGGATACTCAATTCACCCTGGAAGTACAAAGATGTACCAAGATCTCAAAGAAAGGTATTGGTGGTCAAGTATGAAAAGAGAAATTGCAGAGTATGTAGCTTTGTGTGATGTGTGCCAACGAATTAAAGCTGAACATCAGAGGCCTGTCGGACTTTTGCAACCCTTGCAGATACCTAAGTGGAAATGGGAAGAGATTGGTATGAATTTCATAACTGGATTACCGAGAACAAAACTAGGGCGCGATTCGATTTGGGTTATTGTGGATCGCCTGACAAAAGTCGCCCATTTCATTCCAGTAAAGACCACATACTCTGGAGATAGACTCGCAGAGTTGTATATGTCCAGAATCGTGTGTTTGCATGGAGTTCCAAAGAAGATTGTGTCAGATAGGGGAACCCAGTTCACCTCAAGGTTTTGGCATATGTTCCATGGACTTTTGGGAACAAATTTAAACTTCAGCACAGCATATCATCCGCAGACAGATGGTCAAACAAAAAGGGTAAATCAAATTTTGGAGGACATGTTGAGAGCTTGTGTCCTAACAGACAAGACTAATTGGGATCGAAGTTTGCCCTATGCAGAGTTTTCCTACAACAATAGTTATCAATCCAGCTTACAAATGTCTCCGTTCGAAGCCTTATACGGCAGAAAATGCAAGACACCATTGTATTGGAAGGAGACAGGAGAAGTACAAGTGTTTGGACCCGATGTATTGAAGCAGGCAGAAGAACAAGTTCGCCTAATTCAGGAAAGATTAAAAACAGCACAAACCAAACAGAAAAGCTATGCAGACAATCGTCGAAGAACATTGGAGTTTGTACCTAGGGATCATGTTTATTTGAAGGTGTCACCTCTCAAGGGAATGAGACGTTTTGGAGTCAGTGGAAAACTTGCTCCTAGATTCATTGGACCCTTTCTTGTTGTAGCGAAAAAGGGAGAAGTTGCTTACCAGTTGGAGCTTCCGCCTCAGCTGTCAAAGGTGCATGATGTCTTTCATGTATCCCAGCTAAGAAAGTGTCTCAGAGTGCTAGAAGAACAGATGTCTCTAGAAGAAGTGAACTTAAAGGAGGACTTAACATACCCAGAGTATCCAGTCAAGATATTGGAGGAAGCAGAGCGTCGTACGCGAAGCAAGGTCATCAAGTTCTGTAAAGTGCAGTGGAGCAATCATTCTGAGTCCGAAGCAACTTGGGAGCATGAAGAGGATCTAAGAGCAGAGTTCCCTAATCTTTTTCCTAGTAAGTCCGAATCTCGGGGTCGAGATTCTCTCTAAGGGGGTAGGTTTGTAACATCCCAAAATTTGGCTTTCTGAAAAAAATTTAAATTCAAATTAATTATTTTAAAGTAATTGGATTTTATTTGGCTTTTATCTGATTTTCTGGATTTTCCAGAGTTTAAAACCTATTTTTTTAAAATTTAAAAAGTATTTTAAAGTATGAAAATTAAATACCAACATTAGTTGGAAATAATTTTATTAAGTCCCAAATATCTCCAGGAGCTTCTGTGAATTTTTCTGGAATTTTTGGAGGTATTTTCATGTTTTTCGGAGGCCTAAATAATTTTCTAGCCTTTTCTAAAATTAAAAATCAAATTCCAAAAATAAAAATCAACCCTTTCTCCCTCCGGCCGACGCGTGGATGGCCTAGATCCGCCCACGTCACCGCCCGGCCCAATCCAAGCCGCTCCCCCCTCTCTCTCTGCCGAGCGGGCCCGGCCCGTCAGCCAGCCCCGCCTTCCCCTCCTCTTGGCTCGACGCGTGGACGGCCCGGATGAGCTGCGTCCCCGCGCCCGGCTCATCTGACCGCTCCCTTCCACTTAACCGCGTCCACCGCCCGATCTTTTTCCCTTGCCACGCGTCTCCATCCTAGCCGCCCGTGAATCGCTCTCTCTCTCCCTGCCCTGCGGGCCTCGCCTGTCAGCCGCGCCCCCGCTCCCGCTGCCGCTCGGTCCCACCTGTCAGGCCCTTCTTCCCCGAGGAGCGCCCGCCTTCTTTCTTCCCCCTCTTTCCTTTCTTGTGCCGGCGACCAATCCGAGCCGATCCCGGCCTTCCCTTACCCGGCTCCTCCCGGTTTCGGAAACCCCAAGCCCCGCCGCGACCAAATCCCTCCAACCCGGCGCCTCCTTTCCTTCCCCGGCCCCTGTTTTCTTCTTTCCCCTCTCCCTTCCTTTTTCCGGCCGCCAGCACCGGCGAGCGATTGCCGCTCCCCTGCTCCCCCTTCACCCCTATAAATAGCCCCCTCGGCCTCCCCTCTCGCCGCACCACCTTCCACCGCTCTCCCCGAGCCCCGAGCGCTGCCGCACCTAGAGCTCCCCGTGCGCGCCCAGTAAGAACTCCGGCGAGCAATCGCCGTCACCTCGGTCTTCCCCAGAGCCCACCGCCGCCACCCCGAGCTTGCTCACGTCCATGCGATCCTCCCCAGCACCTCAGCCGAACCTCCCCGCCTCCGGAGCGCCGTCGCACCGGAGCACCCGAGCTCGCTCCGCCACCTCTTCGCCGCTGGCCACCTCCGCTCGTCACTGGATCCCGCTGACCCCTCCACCAGCACCGCCTCCGCACCGGGATCGCATTTTGGGCATCACCAGAACCTCTCCGGCCACCCCTCGCCGCCGGCGCCCTTGCCTCCGGCCACCTTCCCCGGCTCCCACCGGCAGGTACCTCGAAAGGATAGCTTGCCCTATAGGGGTAGGCAAAGCCTCCCCGTCCGTCTGTCTAGCAGTGCGCTCTCTTCTCCCCCTCGGTTCCCTCGTCGCGCGTTCGAGCCCCCGGCTCCGCACGCTAAGGTTGAGCCTTTCTATTATTTTTCCCGAGACTGACAGCTGGACCCCACACGTCAGCGACCGCCGTCTGCGCTGGCCACTACCGTCTGGGCCCCACCCGTCTGCGCTGGTCACTGACATATGGGCCCGGAGTCCAGTGGGTCCCACATGTTAGAGGCTGAGCCAGTGGGCTCACTGTCCAGTGGGTCCCACATGTCAGAGGCTGATCCCGTGGGCTCACTGCCCAGTGGGTCCCACCAGTCATAATCTCAGAATAAAAATAAAAGATTAAAATCTAAATACTTCCAGTGGGCCCCACCTGTCAGAAATTTGGGAATTTCTGGATTTATTCGATCTGAAAACTTCAAACAAGCATAACTTTCTCATTTTAACTCCAAATTCAGCCATTCAAATTTCTAAATTCTTATAAAATCATAATCTATCCAAATATGGCCTCTAGCTGAATTTTTGTTTGTATTTATTTGTTTTGTTGCTTCGTCTTTTCTCGCGTAGATTCCAACGTTGTCGAAGACCTCTCCACTCCTCAGCAGGAAGACCCAGAAAGCGTGCTAGAAGGCAAGTCTCCTTTGATCATCTTGAACCTATGATTTTGAAATGTTTTAATTATTTTAAATTATGTGCATTGCTATTTACATACAAGATTAGTTCAAATCCTAAGGTATTAGTTACCCCAACTTTGTTATGCCCTCAGTTGAAATTGAATGCCATGTACCCTTGTCTCCTTAGGATTTCCTTTGTCTCTTTAATGAGATTATTATATTCAGTTGTGAATAATAGAATGGTAGTATAATGCTTAGTCATGCTATGTAATACCCTTGAAATCTTGAAAATGGGAAATTATGAATTGTTGTAATAACTTGTGTTTCTAAAGTCTAGTGGTGATTGGAGTTGCCACTAATCCTTTAAAAGAAAATAAAATAAAATTTGGAAATTGGTTTAGATTAGGGTGGATGGTTGGTGTGGATTGGTGCAGGAAGCACGAGATCTTGTAAAGTGTATGTTCCACCCTAGTCAATTAAGGACCGACGCTTGTGTTTGTCCAGACTGAGCACTACCGTACAACCCTAAGTCTATATGGGTACGACCTAGCTGAGTAACTCATGATAGTCTAGTTTAGGTGCCACCGGTGGAAAGTGGATGCCAGGGATTTACTGGTTATTCACAGTGAGGGACAGGGATTTACTGTACTCATATGGCGCAAGAGGGGGCTTCGGATTGGGCAGATTTAACCCTTCTGCAGTGAAACCTCAGCGGGTGGTGTCTAGCTAGTCTAGAGTGAGGTAAAGGCTTTGTGATAATTTATCTCTGTCTCATGCCAAAGGAAGCGTGTTGACTGTTAAGATAATTTATCTCTTGGGGGTAAAGTTGTACAACCTCTGCAGAGTGTCAAACTATTCGAATAGCCGTGCCCACGGTCAAGGGCGGGCAAGGAATGCATTCACATGGTAGATTTCTGATTTTGGTTTTAAAATCAAAGTTTTTGTATTCCGAGAGTGGAGGGAACTCTTGGAAGGGAATCCTGGCTGTTGGAGCCAGAGAGGGTGGATGGAACCCACAGTTTTAAACTTGATCAATTGTAATTGGTTAGCTAGTGTTGGTAGATGGAACCTTCACTATAAAGTTAATGATAGTTCTGTTAAAACAATTACTTTGTTAAAATGATGCCTTCGAAAGTAATTAGTAATACTTGAAATGAAATATTGCTTTGTGCAAAAGAACCATATAGCCTTCGTTGGTCAAGCCTTGCATCTATTGCATTTTTCCCAAGACTTGCGGAGTACTTTATGTACTCACATGCTGCACTCAAACACAATAAGCAGAGGAATACGAAGCCCAAGAGGGAGACTACGACTACTTCGTTGGTGGCTTCGACGAAGGATTCCAGGAGTTTTAGGTCGCGCTTCCCCAGTCAATTGCCTGTGGCGTATTGATGGGTCTTCATCGAGTTTATCTTTTGCTTCCGCTTTATTTCATGTGTGCGAGGTCTTGAAACCTCAATTGTAATAATGAGACCTGATGGTTAGTACTCTTTATTTTTGTAATAAATCGTGGTTGGTTATGAATCATTTCTGTTTAACTGTGTGCACTAGCTTTGATCTGGGACTAGTGTTGTAATACACAGAGGGTCCGGGTTTGGAAATTCGGGGTCCCGACACTAGGTATAGAATGACTAGAACTAAAAGATCGAAGAAGATCAAGTCACTAAGTTAAGTACCGACTGCGGTGAAGAACAACTGAGCAACTGAAAACGGTTGGAACAGTGAATACTGCATTGCCGAGAAGAAAACAGAAGGGGGACAAAATCCACATAGCTCATGATTCTCAAATCCTTTGATCATGAGATCTTGATCATAAAAGGAAATAACCTCAAGAGGAGAAAATACAAAGCTAAATCAACTTTTCGCCGAGAACTCAAGAAATCACAAATCCTCTGCCCACAGAAACAGTAAACCCTAGACAAAGAGGGAAACAGAGGGAGTTGAAGCACTCGACTGAGAGAAGAGAATACCCTTTGATTCTAGCTTTTGCTCTTGGGATTGGACTGGCCAAATGACCATGAGGCTGATTCCCCACACAGAGCAGAACAAGAACATAGGCTACTCTAAGAAGAGCACTAGAGTTCTTGACTCTTTTTATAGCCTCTAATTACCGGGTTTACAACAAGCTTTACCCAATAGCTCCAACAAACTCAGCGCTTTACCCAATAACTCCAACAAGATCCACTTCCACTTTGCAGCCTTGCGCATTTTACCAAAACACCACTCCTGCACCTTCCTAGAAGCTTCCTCTTTCTTGCTATCCAAGCCTTGCAACCACTTCGAAACCTCGCCGTCTTTGGCATCTCCCAACCGCTTCGACCTCAGCACCGCCTGTGCCTAGTCCGGCCATCCCATGCCTCGCCACAACTTAGCTTCAAAGTCCTGCAACCAACACGGGCAAGAAAACATCACATAGTACCGCTCGAAACGATATGAACAAAAATCTGTAATAAAAGAAGTTTACTTGCAAAGCTCATAGACTACGACTTGACACAATCAAACTCAAACTTTACAGAACCCATGTCAATTATTCATCACAAACATGGGGTCACCTCCGCATGGTCTTTCAATCTCCCCCTTGATGAGTATATTGACAAACATAGAAAAAGCATAAAGTTGAGTTCGTTTGAGAGTTACACAGGGTTTAAAAGAGAAACAAAGAGGCTTAAGACCATGTTGACAGAAGAGAACACTGGAGCAGAAACAAAAACAACAAATTTTTCTCCAAAGCTCCAGAAAGTTCCCTAAAACTGGCTCACTGGCTTTTTCTTCCAATATTCTCCCCCTTTTGGTAATAAAATTATGAAGATGCAAGGAGGAAAATAGAGCATGACTTGAATGAAATAGCTGCTTTTTATTCAATCTAAGCAATTAGAGCCATGAAGATTATCCAAAATGACCTTGTGAGTATTACACCAAACCATAACACTCAAGAATGCTATCAAAATCATGACAATTCATATATAATCAAGCTAAACCAGAAGGTCATTATCTGAAAGTTAGATGAATTGCTTAGCATGTCAAGTCATTCAAGATTATAGTCTAGCTAGAGGTATCCAAGGATGATGCAGGCCATATCAATATTCTAAGTGGAATCAAGAAGCTATAATTGAGTCAATTTAGAGTGCTACAAGTTTAAGAATGAATCATTTGTTCGAGTACTTGGTATTTTTGTAATTAAGCAAATTTAGCACAATTAACATGTTTTTCCTTTTAGAAACTCATGGTTGTGTTCAACCAAAATTTTGTTTAATCATGTGCTAGATCTCAAACGTTATGCGACCACTCCAAGCTAGAAGCTTAAGAAGATGATCTTGGTCAACCAAAACTCCCCCTGAGTTCGTGCCTAATGCAATGACAAGTAGTCTCATAAGAAAGAATTGGTGAGATCAGTTTTTTCGCACAAAAGAGATATTTTTACTTTTGCTGAATTTAGTTCATCTTTGTATCCTACACATTCGAGGTCCACGGTAGTGACACCGTACTTGTCAACCTTTACACCCCATGGGTGTTGGACCCAACGGCACCGAAATAGAGGAATCTTGAAAATTACGTAATCAATCTCCCAAATCTCCTCTACAAGGCCTTAGTACAAGCTTGGGCCAGCGGTACTAACGTGCGCATTATCGGCATTTATGCGGACACCAGAGTTCTGCACTGTGCTCTTTCTATCCTGATCTATTGGATAAAATGTGTAGGCATTAATGTCGTATCCTTACTGTAACAACCCAGGTTTTTATAAAAATAATAATAATAGTAAAAATAATTTAAAATAAAAATAAGTGTTTTGGATGCCTAAATTTTATTTTTGATTTACTGTGATTTTTCTAATTTTAAAAACACCGGATTTGAAAAGTAATTTAGGTAAAAACATACAAATATTATCAAACAAAATAATATTTTGATTTTGTATAAAAATCCTATTTCAAGTTAATTATTTGGAAGCATTTGGCATTTATCTGGATTTTCTGTGTTTTCCGGAATTTTTTGGAGCTAAAAAAATATTTTCAAAATTAAAAAATATTTTAAAGGACTAAAAGAAAGAAAATTGTAAAGACCAAATAAAGTAGAAAAATAGTTTTCTATGTCCAAAATTAATCCAGAGATTTCTGTAAATTTATTATAGATTTTAAAAATCAATTTTAAATCTTAAACTAAATCTTTATTAGTTAAAAGATTTAATTTGACTAAATTAAACTTTAATATTTTCTAAAAGTATTTTATTTGAGTTCCCTGTGTCACATGGAATTTTTGTATATTTTCTTGTATTTTTGGAGTTTGTTTGAGCTCAATTTTAAATTTCAAAAAAAAAAAGAAAGAGGAGAGAGAATAAACAGTGCTCGCAGCACTGTTCATCTTCCCGACGCGCGCAGGGAGGTCAATCGATCCTGTGCACGTTTTCTTCCATTTTTCTCTCTCTTCATAACTTTCAAACCGGACCTTATCTCCACGTCCTCCCAAAGGAAAAGTCGTGCCAAATCACGTCAGGAATCCATCCCAACTGGCCTCATCTCGTTTCGTTCAACCGTTTGCATTTTATCTCCTATTTTCCGGAACGAACTCTAAACTGAGATCCGCGAATTTGGGTCGATTTCTATCCCTTTCAAGCCTATAAATAGGACCCCTTAACCCCTCTAAACTCATCCCAAGCCGTGGCAAGTCCTCTCAAAGCTTAGAACGTCGTCGGCACCGAGGCCCTCTGATCTCAAATTTGCTCGTCGCGTCCCGAGCTATCTAGTGAGTTTTGCCATCATTCTTTCACGTCACATTGTGTTCCCACATGACATCTACCTTCTTGCCAAGTTAATTTGGTTTTGGTGCAGCCAATCTCTCGGAATCAAGTTTTCCCCAATCTAGGTCAAGAGCACTTCCCGACGTTGATTCATCGCCTCCGGTAAGCTTTAGCCCATGCCATAATTTTTATTAGATTTTCCTCGCCGCGTTCTATGCCATGCTCCCTTCCGTTTCCCCGAAAAGCCTCCACAAATTTCCGCCTCCGATACCTCGCCATGGCCGCCAATGGCATCTCGTGTCCCCATCTATCCGGTTGTGCTTTCCCCAAACCGCTCACGTCAAAACGTGCCAAACCATCCCAGGTAGCTATCCACCAAGTAGTTTTAGATTTCGTTCACCGAGCACCCAGATATCAAGTTTTTCCTTTTACCTTACCGACGTCGTTCAAATGTCGATTGCGTCGCCTTCGGTGGATTTCCGGCTGAGCTGAAAATTTTCCTAGCTTCACCATGCCACGTTCTAGCCTGTGCTCACCCTACTTCTTCATGTTCTATGCCCGGATTTTATTCCTCCCACTTACCCATGTCGTACTAACCGCCTGTGCCGTCACCGTGCTCCGTTTGGCGTGCTGTCATTTCCTATGTGTGCCTTGGGTCGCTAGCAATCCATTTTGCTAGTTAGTTTCACCGCCCATGCCTCCTCTCGCCGGCGCTTGCCTCCTTTATAAAAAAATCAGCAGTAGCTTTTGTGATTTTTCCAGCATTTTCTCTCCGGGCAAACTTTAGATCGCTTGTTCTCCTCCGTCCGAACACTGATTGACCCGATTCTTTTCCCTAAATTAATATAAAATTGAGATCTATCTTTTGGTTCTAGTTTTGTAATTTTTGGATTTTATTTGGATTTTATTTGATTTTCGTTTGGGTATTCGCATGTGTAGACTACGATGATTCAGGAGTTTTGTACTCGACAAAGATTTGCAACCATTGAAGAGCAAGGCAAGTTACACTCCTTGATCATGTTGATCCCAGATTTCAAAATAAAATTATGTTGTTTTAAATTATTCTGCATGCATATTTCTATTCAACGTATTTCAATTCAGTTTTAAATTTAGTTATTGCCTACTTGTTAATTCCTCCATTGATATTGAATTCCTTGATACCTTGTCACCCTAGAATCATACTCTAGTTTATAAAATAGTGTTGGCTAGAGAGTTTAAATCAAATGCTTAGACCTGCTTAGATATAATCTTGGTTTGCGGTACCTTTTTCACATAAAATGATGACCTTTTTACATAAAATGATAAGCTTTTCAAAGCTACTCTTGACTTTGGTGAGTCAAGGAGGTTTATGAAATATTTTAAAAATAAAATATAAAAACTGGTTTAGACTTAGGCAATTGGTTAGTTAGTGGGTGCAGGCATGCGCTGTTGGTCGGAGCCACGGGGTTGACTGTCGTGCACAGGGGTATGTGGTTGGGCCTAAGTCAATTAAGGACCAGTCTGTGAGCTACTGTTGCAAAGCCCCATCGTACTACCACATGGCTGGTATGGGACAGCCCTGTTTGAATAATTTGCGAAGTCCCAACCTGAGTCAAGTTGTAGGTTGAAAGTGAGTGTGGTTGGTGCCATGAGAAGTCTCACTTGGGCGAGCGTAGTTAAGTCATGTGAAGTCTCGCTCAGGCTCAAGAGGGGGTCCCGGTCTGGTGGATTCCTTACTGGGGTGAAACCTTACAGTTGGCTTGGCCAGGTTGAAGGCTTTGCATTGTAAATACCTTGTCACGACTCCTCGCCGCACACCTAAAGAAGTGTGTAATCCGGTGGCAATATGGGATCATCATGTCTTGTGGGTAAAGTTGTACAACCTCTGCAGAGTGTATAGTCTATTCTGGATAGCCGTACCCACGGTCATGGGCATGCTGAGTAAAAGTTTTTCATGGATTAGACTTTGTTTTCAAAAGTGTTTTTGAAAACCTTGTGGATGGATGGAATCCACGAGAGATGAAAACCTTACGGATGGATGGAATCCGTGAGAGATTGAAACCTGTTGGATGGATGGAATCCATCAGAGTTGCGCGGTGAAAGCGTGTGGATGGATGGAATCCATACGTGAGCTTTTGGAAAAGATGGTCCGGTTGGGATACCTGTAGATAGGTTGGTGTTTGGTCGGAGCCGGCACTGACGGTATTATTTTCAATTTCAAGTATTGTTTTTACTTACTGTATTAATATTCATCATTTTCAATCTATTTACTATATTTCTTTAAATGATGTTTTATGCAAACTAACCCTATAAGCCTTCCATTGAAGCCTTTACCATTATGTTGCATTTTTCCGTGTGATTTGCGGAGTACAAGTTTGTACTCACCTTGAAATATCCATACAGAGGAAGATGTCGTCGACTATGGTGAAGACTTGCACGAGTAGGCCGCGTCTTACTGTCGTTTGCCTATGGGCAGGCTTGGGCTTCGCTTCTTTTCAGTTTGCTTCCGCAGTTCTTTGCTTTATTTATTTTGCCATAAGGCCATACCCTTTTATTTAATATAATTGGTCAATTGTGCTTGGTATTTATCTTTGTTGTACTATGTGCACTAGCTGATCCTGGACTAGTGCGATTTAAACAGAGGATCCAGGAGTCGTTACTCCGGGTTCCGACACTTACCATGTCACAATTGTAAATTTTGGCCCTTTTGCCAACCATTGTAGTGTTTCACTTGATGACCTCTGAGTCAATCGCACCTTCAACCATTTGTTGAACAAATGGTTGTATTGTCTCGTGATCCAAACTTCTGACTGGCCTACATTCTCTTGGCGTAGCATGTCCTTGTGCTCTTCAATATATGGGGTCACTTTAGTCATGTGTTGTAAAACTATGAAATGGGCTTGAGCATATGTATTCTGATCTGGAGTTATTGCTTTCCTTTCGATAGTCCCGATACCCTCTAGCCTCCCCTCGTGACGAGATAGAGGTACACCTATCAGCTCGACCTAAGCCATGTAGCCGATGCAGAATTCAATGACCTCTTCTATTGTATAACCTTCGATGATGCTACCCTCCGATCGAGATCGATTGTGTACATAAGACTTGAGATTTCCCATGTACCTCTCGAATGGGTACATATGTTGTAGAAACATGGGGCCGCATATCTTTATCTCTTTCACAAGGTGGACAATGAGATGGACCATGATATCAAAAAATGATGGAGGGAAATACATCTCTAGATGACATACAGTTGTCGCCACCTCGGTCTGCAGAGCATCTAGTCCATCGGGATCAATGACCTTCTGAGCAATTGCGTTAAAGAAATAACATAGCCTTATGATTTTCACTCGAACCTTGTTCGGCAAAATACTTCTAATTGCAACAGGTAGCATTTGTGTCATTAGCATATGATAGTCATGAGACTTCATGCCAATTAATTTCAAATGTTCCATGGAAACAAATTTGCTCATATTGGTGGAGTGACCGGACAGAACTTTCACACCATGTAAGGACTGGCACAGTTGAGTTCTCTCGGACTTAGACAGTGTAGCAAGCTGGAGGAAGGTACGTCTGGCCTTTATCAGTCTCTATCAGTGTAAACTCGGTCCTGATGTTCATAGCCACCAAGTCACGCCTTGCGTTGACACAATCCTTTGTTTTATCAGGAATGTTTAGTAAGAGACCAATCAAACTGTCACATACATTCTTCTCTACGTGCATGACATCGATGCAATTGTGAGCTTCTATGTGCTCCCAAATAAGGCAAGTCCCAAAATAATGACCTCTTCTTCCACATGTTCTTCCGACAGGTCCTCAATTTACGTCCCTTTCCAAGCACAACGTCGATATCCTTGACCATATCATACACCTCTTTCCCGCTAAACAGCCTTGGTACCGAGTCATCCTCTTTTTTCTGTCAAATTGTTTCTTCATCTTGCGGTATGGGTGACACTTTGGAAGGAACCTACGGTGACGCATGTACACAGTTTTGCGCGAGTTGTTCAACCACACATTCTCGGTATAATCTAAGCAATGCGGACAGGCCTTGGCTCCTTTTGTACTCAACCCTGATAGGTTACCAAGGGCAGGAAAATCATTAATGGTGCAGAGCAACATGGCGCGTAGAGTGAAGTTCTCTCGTTTGTCTGTATTCCATACAGGTACCCCTTCATTCCACAGTATTACAAGATCTTCCACCAACGGTGCTAGGTACACATCAATATAGTTCCCAGGTTGCTTCGACCCTTGGATAAGTAGTGACATCAAAATATACTTCCACTTCATACACAGCCAAGGAGGAAGGTTATACATGCATAGAGTCACGGGCCAGGTGCTATGTCGGTTGCTCATGTTACCAAAAGGATTCATTCCATCTGTACTCAACCCAAACCTTATATTCCTTGGTTCCACACCGAAATCTACAAACATCCTACCGATGTTCCTCCAATGGGCAGAATCAGCAACGTGTCTTATCATTTTGTCTTTCTTACACTGCTCCCAGTGCCAACGCATCAATCTTGCATCCTTGCTGTTTGCAAATAAACGCTTCAAATGGGGAATTACAAGAAGATACCACAACACCTTAGCAGGAGGTCCTTGCTTCACCTCAATGCCCTTCCCATCATCGGAGTCATTTTTACGCTTGTATCAGGATGCTTTGCATACCGGACAAACATGTAAGCAAGCATACTCTTTACGGTACAGGATACAATCATTTGGACATGCATGTATTCTTTATACTTCCATTCCCAATGGGCAAAAAATCTTTTTGGATTGGTAGATGGCTCTCGGCAACACATTTCCCTTTGGAAGCATGTCTGCTAAGAGACCTAACAATGCCAAGAAACTCTTGTATTGTGGCTTGTAGCCCGGGAACAAAGGTTTCTCTAAGTCCTCTATCAAGCCCTTGAATTTTTCAAACTCTCTCTCACTATAGTTCCCTTCTGCATCACATAGCATCTGATCCAGATTGTCATCCTGTGACCTATCCTCATGATTGAAAGCACAATCCACATCCAGCATATCGTTGTCTCCCTCGACGATGTCATAACTATCTTTTTGTGTACTCTTCTCTTCACCGTGACTGGTCCAACATTTGTACCCCTTTCTGAAACCACAACGAATCAAGTGAGCTTCGATTTGCACTGAGTTGCTAAACATCTTTAGATTATCACAATCAATGCATGGACAGTACATATATTCCATCCCCTTCTTCAACATATCCAGCTCGGCCGCTCTTCTAAAAGCAGATACACCATTAATGTACTCTCCACTCACACGGTTCTCAATATACATCCAGCTTCGGTCCATCTACGCTACACATGTAACAAATGAGTGTCAAAAATGATTATTAGCGCTACTATATAACAAATCAGACTAGGTAGCTATACTTATACATGACATCTATATATATTATGTAGTTAGCTAGCTAGCCACGTATTCATGACATAATAATGTTAAGTAAGAATATATTGAAGTGAAGTACGAGTACTTATCCATTCTGAAATTGAGCAAACTAACATTATCTTTCTAAATCTAGCTAGCTAGCTAGATCTAAACAAAAACTTGTCTATCATCTCTTTCAATTACAAAAGCATGCATATAGGTTATTAAAAACAATTGAGTACTAACCTCTGATCACTAAGAAGATGGCGATATGTTTTCACCAAACTCCCTAAAGCCGTCCACCTCGCTGCACCGATGCAGCGCTGTCCAATGAAGACAGATCTGTGTCGAGATCGACCACATACACCCAGTATTTAATAGCGTAGATTATCAAAGACAGTTCCAACCACAAACGGTCTGTGATACCAATATATCATAAACGGTTCGTATTAATAACCGTCTGTGATAATTCACAGACGGTTATTATTACGAATCATCTGTGATGTCCGCAATATCACAGAAGGTTTGTTATAAGAACCGTCTGTCATATCCAGAATATCAGAGATGGTTTTTTTATATAAACTGTCTGTGATGTTCACAACTTTCACAGAAGGTTCTTAACACGAACCATATGTGATGTCTCACTTATACAGATGGTTCGTGATAAGAACCGTCTGCGAAAGTTCACAAACGGTTATTATCACAAATCGTCTGTGATGTCTCAATTATCACAGACAGTTCGTGTTAATAACCGTCTGTAAAAATATCATAGATGTTTGATATTATAAACCGTACGTGATGTAGCTGTCCAGTATAGCCTCTTTTGTAGTAGTGCCTTTACCTAACACAATAGTTGGTGATTGGAACTACTGTAATATCGTGAACGTCGATTCGGCGTAGGTTTCTAAAATAATCGCGGAGTTTCCTGATTTTTTTGGTAAATCGCGGGAGATGAAAATTAAATTGCAGAATTGTCTAAAATAAAAAAAATAAATGAAAACAATTAATTTGGATATTTTGGGCTGTCCGAAGGGGTGGGCTAGCCGCTTGGGGCCAGCCAGCCCAAAGGGGGGCCGTACCCCCTCCCAAATCCTAGCACCCCCTTTATAAACCCCCCCTTGGCCCCTCTCTCCTTTTCTCCACCCCTGGCCACCACCCCTCCCTGGTGCAAAGGAGGAAGCGAGAAGAAAGGAAGAAGAAGAGAAGGAAGAAGAGGAGAGGGAAGGGAAGAAGAGGAGAGGGAAGGGAAGAAGAGGAGGAAAGAAGAGGGGTGATCTCAAGGGATCACCTAGGTAACTTTTCCCAATGTTAAATCCTTCTGTTTTCAGAGTAATTAGGGTTTTGGCACTGGATTAGAAGGGGATTAGCAAATTGATTATCCGATCAGTGATTTTTTCTGCTCTCTGTGCGTAGTCAGATTTGTGCAGCACGGCTGTTTGCGCAGATTAGGGCATCGAAACGATTTTTCCTGCGGGTCGAACCAAAGGAAAATTGTAGAGAATGACGAGCTCTATTTTCTGTGATTTTTCCAGAAGTTTAGGCCGCGGGTTTTGGGCGCAGCAATGTCGGGAACTTTGCTGTTTGGCAGAGGTGCAGGCTGAGATAGATTGACGTTGGGGTGTAGTTTCAGAGTAGTAGATGATTTTTATGATTTTACCTGCAGTTATAAAAATTGTAGGGAATTCAGTAATCTAACTACTGTATAAAAATCATAAATTTTAGAGCTTTGTACAGAAGGTATTGTGCGTTAGAAGTTGACTGGCCTGATTGCAGAAACAGGGCATGTCCTCTATTTTGCGCATTAAATTACACCATGTTAGCAGTAAAATAAAATTTTGTGGTCAACTTGGAAATTGAAGATATTTCAGTGTAGTTTCCAGAGATATATCATTTGCTGTAAATGGTTTAATAGTGTTAAAGATACAAAAATATTAAGCAGAGTTGGTACAGCGGGCAGAGTGTAGGACCGTTAAGCGGAGCGGGTTATGTGTGTGTTTGGGTTTTAGCGACGTCTTTATTTCTTAAGATGTGATTTCCTTGCTGTAGTATTGTGCTGAGAGGTACTTTTGGACAGGTGGTTTTGCTTCTGAACGCACGTGATTGCTTCACTTCAACGGTAGAGGCAAGTAAACGTAGCGGTTGTGCTACTGTTTTACTCGTTAGTTATTTTACATTCACATTAATTAATTCTCTTAATTTGAGGTGTGTTGTGGCTACAGACCAAACAAAGAGATATCGTAGTGGAGAGAGTGATAGTAATGACCTGGGTCCCCCCATGGCCTGTATTCTATATATATATATACATGGGGAGTGCTTTTACAATTATACCCTTACATCTGAGTATCCCTTCAGGGGCACTTATGTCATTACACATGGCCTATTCTGGGCCTTATAACCTTCTACCAGGCCTGCTGGGATTAGGTGGGGGCCACCCCTACAACAGGAGCCTCTCATGGTAAAGGGCTTCATAGGGCCGAAGCCATGTTGCCGAGTCCTTTGGCCCCCTCCGTCCCTGTGGCCTGTGAACTTCCTCGAACTTGCAGAGCTTCGATCTGCAGTGGGTCCGGGGCTGAGGCCGTAGCCGAAGGCGATGCCCGGATTGCGTCCGAGGTAGACGCACGCGCTCCATCCCCTACCCTTCGAACGGGTGGCAGTGAAGCTGGCACCTAGCCGAAGTAGACGCGCGCGCGCTCCGTCCGCTACCCTTCGAACGGGTGGCAGCGGAGCTGGCGCTTAGCCGAAGTAGACGCGCGCGCGCTTCGTCCGCTACCCTTCGAATGGGTGGCAGCGGAGCTGGCGCCTAGCCGAAGTAGACGCGCGCGCGCTCCGTCCCCT
This sequence comes from Dendrocalamus latiflorus, assembly GCA_017311315.1. NCBI lineage: Eukaryota > Viridiplantae > Streptophyta > Magnoliopsida > Poales > Poaceae > Dendrocalamus > Dendrocalamus latiflorus. The sequence continues at coordinate 21,153,378 of CM029643.1, read as the reverse complement.
ACCCCTGAGTCGTCGCACATGCATTAAGTGATAGCGGATGCGCTGCGACGGTCCTTCTTCTGGTCGTCCACGTGGCGAAGTGTGCTTGGCGCGGTGTAGGCCTTGAGGCGTCGTGGCCATCTTAATGTGGCGACGGACTTGCGCTGGTTAGACTTCCGCCAGTTGGATTTCCGCCGGTTGGCTCCCCTGCCGATTGGACTTCCGCCGGTTAGACTTCCGCCGGTTGGCTCCCCCGGTGATGGGGTATATATATACGGCGCTGGTGCGGCGTTGTTCCTGCATCGTGTCCGTGGATAGAGGCTGCTCCCCTAAAATGGGCCCCTTCCGTGCATCGACATTCCCTAGCGACGCTAAGCGGCTTGGGGGATGTTGATGTACAGATGGAGGTCCATTTTTCTTGGGAGCTTGGTTAGGGTCGGTTATCGGTAGCCAGCCGTGCTTCCTGCCCTCACGCCGTGTTTCTGTATACGACGGCGAGGTTTGCCCTGTTCTCCTAAACAGACCTACCTTCAGTCGGGGTTCCTGATGGAGCCCATCCGCATTACTTTGAAAAAATGCACTGAAGGTGGCCTGTTAAGGAGAACAAGCCAAACTTTGCACGACATGACCTTTGCTTCTGCCATGCGTGGGAGGTGCCAACGGGCGAGTTCGTGCTCCCGTATGAAGATGGCAAGGTTTGACCTGTTCTCGTAGAGAAATATGCTTGAGTTCACCTGCATCCACTGATTGTGCCAACTGGCGCTATTATCAAGGAACGTTGATGTACTGAAGCTTATCTGTCTATGAGAACCCGTCAAAACCTGCCGCACATCCTCCCTTGCATTCCCAAAATACGGAAGGTCCAGGCGTCTGAATCCCTGCCGGTTTAGGTCACGAGGTTGCCACGCGGGCCTTGGCGCCGAAGTGGCCGCGCTCCGTCCCCTACCCTTCGAACGGGTGGCAGCGGAGCTGGCGCCTAGCCGAAGTAGACGCGCGCGCGCTCCGTCCCCTACCCTTCGAACGGGTGGTAGCGGAGCTGGCGCCTAGCCGAAGTAGACGCGCGCGCTGCGTCCCCTACCCTTCGAACGGGTGGCAGCGGAGCTGGCGCCTAGCCGAAGTAGACGCACGCGCGCTGCGTCCCCTACCCTTCGAACGGGTGGCAGCGGAGCTGGCGCCTAGCCGAAGTAGACGCGCGCGCGCGCTCCATCCCCTACCCTTCGAATGGGTGGCAGCGGAGCTGGCGCCTAGCCGAAGTAGACGCACGATTCTTGAAGCCGAGGCCGGGACTGGAGCCTGTCGCAGCAGAGGCTCAGCGGTGATTCTAAGTTGCGACTTCGCATCGCGAACACCGCCTCGCGTGCGGTGATTGCGATCTCACGATGCGGCAACGCGCTGTAAAGGTTCCTGGAATCGCGTCGGCCCCCGGTTTTGCCAGAGCTAGGTTGTCGTACCGTGCGACTTGCCTTGGAGCATACGGGGCATGCGGCGGCTTGTAAGTGGTGCGCGGCGGGATGTGATCGGTTGCGTGATCGCAGCTGCTCACCCCTTCCCTAGGGAAGGGGGACACGGGGCGGGCGGTGAACGGCACAGCGTCGAAGCTGTTGCGCTCCTGTGGCCCATTAATGCGCTTTTAATGGCGGCTGAAGTCGTGTCGACGTCTGGCCTCGCATGCTCCAGCCATCTCCTGCGGGGTTTGCCACGCGGCGGGAGGCCATTGGAGCGTCGTGCTCTGACGGTCCTTCCCGCCGCGGTCGCGCCTCTCCGCCTTTGGTTATGGGGGATTGTGCGGGACGGACCTTTGCGCGACTGCGGCTGCGTCCCGCACGCGGACCGTCACGACATTTCAGCATCGGGGCGAGGCGGCTTGAAATAGCCCTCGTAACCACTCCCCCGCAGTTCTACACCCCCTTCTCGCTTGCATCGCCTTCTATCTTCCCGTAGTATTCTCGCCGCTATACTCCTTTTGAGAGATGATGGCGTCTGGCGGCAGGTGTAGCCAAGCGGCTGGTGCCTGCGGCATCCGCCGGCGGTCTTCGCCGCTAGAGGTGAGATACATGCTCAGCGAACGCGACCCGGCGGTGGCTGGCGGCGAAGGAAAGCTCATTTTCCGGCGAGTTGGGCCCCTCGCTCGTGACCGAGAAGACGATCAAGGGGCTCCTGCACGCGGGGAGGCTGTCCGAGCGCCAGGCGGTGCGATTACCCGCCGTCGACGAGACGAACCACGTCCCGAGGAGTCGGAGGCGGTTGTATTTGTCGCTTCTTCGACGCAGGGCTCCGCATCCCAGAGGCGGTGATTGTGGGCGACGTGCTGCGGACCTTTGGGCTGGAGCTGGCGTAACTGACTCCGAACGCCATGGCCCGGCTGGCGGTGTACAGTTGGGCCTTGCGCTCGGGAGCGTGCTGGCCCAGCGCTTCGTTATTTTCCTACCTGCACGAGGCACGATGCCAGCCCAAGGGGCGGAAGGACGGGACGCTGTCGAGTTTTGGCAGCATCACCTTTATTCTCTGGTCGACCTGCGGTAAGCTCTTCCCTGCGAACTCCACTCACGGGAAGTGGGAGTCGCACTGGATGAAACGGTGGTTCTTTCACCGTGTCGCGAGCGGAAGCGGCCTCGAGTGTATGGGCCGGCCGATCGCATTTAAGACCTTGCTCGGCCGGACACTCGATGACGAGGACAGGCGGAGGGACCGGCGGCTCGTAGGCGTGGCCGCCCGCTTTAACATGCGCGACCTCGCCGAAGAGTACACGATGTACGACGTGGCGCCGCTCGCCTGCGACTGGCGCCTCGCCGCCGAGAAGCGCCGAGACGGCAACGTTCTGCCATGGGTTTGTGTGCTGCCGGTGCCCCCCCGTCCTCGTAAGCCTCGACCGTCCCTCCCCTTTGCTCGTGTAGAGTGCATTACATTTTGATGCTATCTCGTGCGTTGCTTTAGGGATTCGCCTGGAGGATGCGGAGCAGGCCGCGTGCGTATTCCTTGGGCCGTATACCAGCAGGGAGCATGAGCAGCGCGCGTCCGCTACTGCCGAGCCAGGGCTGGGGCGGATAAACCGTGTGTGCGAGGCCCTGGGTCTTGCCGTGCCGGACCGCGCTGAACCGGCCCCGCAAGATCAAGACGACGGCGCGCCGACGAGGAAGGCGCAGTCTCGCAAGAGGGGCCGAGGCGGAGCTTCTGGCGCGCTTGATGTAATGGCTGCCACTGCTGCTGCCAGTGCTCCCGAGGGCGCGGCAGACGTGGATTTGGATTCGGTGAGGTACGCCAACTCGGGCTTGGATGGCGCGGACGCCGGGGGTGAGGGATCTTCGACGGATGCCCTAGACGGCGGGCTCGCCACAAGCAGCCGGAGAGGAAAAGTCTCGTCGCTCGCGGCGGTCGTTGAGACAGGATCCGAGAGGACCGGCGGTGCTGAGGTGGAGCCTTCGGCCGTGGCCGCCATAACGCCGGAGACGTCCTCCGTGGGGGCGCACGGAGCTGGGTCTTCACCAGCAGCGGCGGCCGAAACTGAGTTGCCCCCCGCAGAGGTTGGCACGGAGGGGGCTTCGCCTCCGGGTGCTGCAGCCGCGGGGGCCTCTCCGGTAGTGGTTGCTGGGGCGGCGTCGTCGCCCCTAGCTTCGGCTAAGTGGCCGTGTCTGCGGCCGGAGCTCCACCGGACATCGAGGGGATTCGTCGTGGCGACGGGCATCGGGAGCTTGTGGGACTCCGATTTATATGCCGAAGTTCCTGTGGCGCACGCTCCCACTGCCCTCCAGGCCGCGCCGTCCGCCGCGTAGGGACGGTCGGCGCCAGCCTCGAACGCGGAGGCTTCTGTTCTCGGCGGGACCGCGCCTGACGTTGGGACTTGCGCTACCGTTACTCCGCCCGGTACTAGGGGGCGGGCCCCCAGAGCCCTCCTTCCCCTACCGAAGGTAAGGTGGTTTGGCTTCCGTGGTGTTTTGTTCATTGCGCCTTGCTGTGCTCACCTGCGTCCCTTTCTGCAGCATCGCTTATTCCGGAGGAGCCTTTGACGGAACATGGGGGCCCTGGTGCCGGCGGCGCGAACACCGTGCGCCTTGGTCCGACAGACTTCGTTCCCCCGCCTGAGACGCTGAGGGCGTGGCATGGGATCGTGGATGATGCGGCCGCCAGCGTCAGCCAGCAGGCGCTTCATGCCTACGGGGTGGAGCGTCTCGGGGATGCCTTCGCGGTGTCGGGGGTGAGGGTAAGTGCTTACTTATGCGACAATGCTTGGCTATGCTGAACTTGCTAAGTCGTTTTGCCCTACAGACACTGGTGCTGGGGCAAGCCCTGCAAATGGCGTATGTTCATGCGCAAAGGGTGCTCGAAGATAGACTGCGGGTCGCCGAGGAGGAGCTGCGCGAAGCCGCGGGAGCCCGTTCTGCCCAGGATGCCCGCATCCGCCAGCTGGAAGTGGAGTGCGCTGAGGTGAAGGCGCACACCGAGGGACTCGCCGCTTCGGCGCGGGAGTCGGCCGTGGAGATGATGCGGCGGGAGTTCGTGGCTGAGCGGGACGGCCTTCTGCAACAAGTCGCCTCGCTAGAAAAGGAAAAAGGCGAACTCGCCTTAACTCTAGCAGAGCGTGACCGGACGCTTGGCGAGGCTTCGGTAGTTGCATGGGATGTCATTAAGACACTGGAGAGCCATCTCCAGGGGCTTGTGGCCAAAGTGCCGGACCACGCCTTCGGCCCCGAGGAGCTGTCGCGGACCCTTCGATGGATCAAAGATGCCGCCGACGCTGCGCGTGGTGCCGCGACGTCCTTCGGCAATCACTGTGCCTACGTGGCGTCGTGTATGCTGTGCGTGCTCCTACGGCACCGTGGTTGCACGCACATCGCCGGGCTAGAGGACCCCCAACTGGAGATGCCCGGCGGGGCTGGAGTAATGTCCGGCGCCGTCCGCGCCGTTCGCCGCTCCATAAAGTACTTCTACGAACGGATCTGGGACTACGCCGGAGTGGCCACCACACAGGTCGAGCTCTGGAAGTCCCTTTACGGGGGGAGCCTCGGCCAATTTCTGGACGGGGTCCCCTGACGCAACGAGGACGGCGCTAGGACCTCCGAAGGCGCCGAGAACTCGCAGGTGCGACGCCGAGGTGGCTAGGTGTAGGCGTACGTTGTAATGTCCACCCTTTTTTGTTAATAAAAGGCGCGCTTGTTCTACGAACTGACTATTTGACCTGTGCCCCGAGAAGCTTCCTTGCTGGGGACGACTGCTTGCGTCCATCCTTGCAACCCAGTGGCGCCTTCGACGCTGGCAAAGGGCCGAGGAGTCGCTGAACTTTTTGGCGGGCCGATCTTTTTCGGGCGAAGTCCCGACCTTAGCGCGCGTTAAGGACGAGCCCGCCGAATAATGGCTTAGAGAGGCAGATTGCTGGCAAGCCTCTGTACTTGTAAAATTTTCCCGATGTATACATGTGCTGGCAATTAGGATATGCGCTGCGCGTTGTGCTTCGGGTGGTCTGACAGTAGTTGTGCGGGGCCCCGCCTGCCTAGCCGAAGTGGGCACGCGAGCACTCCCGGGGCCTTTCTCGGCGGAGGCGAACCTCGACGCGACGACTTGTTTAGAGTCCGTAGACTGGCGTGTGCGGAGGCGGACCTCGACGCTACGACTTGTTTAGAGTCCGTAGACTGGCGCGTGCGGAGGCGGACCTCGACGCTACGACTTGTTTAGAGTCCGTAGACTGGCGCGTGCGCAGGCGGACCTCGACACTACGACTTGTTTAGAGTCTGTAGACTGGCGTGTGCGGAGGCGGACCTCGACGCTACGACTTGTTTAGAGTCCGTAGACTGGCGCGTGCGGAGGCGGACCTCGACATTACGACTTGTTTAGAGTCCGTAGACTGGCGCGTGCGGAGGCGGACCTCGACACTACGACTTGTTTAGAGTCCGTAGACTGGCACGTGCGGAGGCGAACCTCGACACTACGACTTGTTTCTCTACCCTCCAGGGCGGGGGTAGCCTCTGGTGTACCTCGCGCTCCGCGTGCGCCCATCCTGAGGGCAGCCTGACTCGCTATGTCGCCCCCTTTTGGGATTGGACTTCGGTGGTGCACCTCGCGCTCACCTCCCGTGGTGCGCGAAGTCGAGCCCCGACGCGCTGTCGTGATGCGCGATTGATGTCCCTGCCCTCCTTGCGTTCCGCGGAGTGCACCGCGAGCACCCGCGCTTTATCTACGCTCCGTAGATTGCGTGGGGTCGACATCCACGTCATATTTATACTCCGTAGAGTACGCACAGGGACGAAGTCCCTGGCGTGCGCGGGGTTCGCGTCTTGTTCACACTCAGTAGAGTGCGCAGGGAGAACATCCGCGCCTTATTTATACTCCGTAGAGTGCGTGGGGTCGACATCCATGTCATATTTATACTCCGTAGAGTACGCACAGGGACGAAGTCCCTGGCGTGCGCGGGGTTCGCGTCTTCTTTATACTCAGTAGAGTGCTCAGGGAGAACATCCGCGTCTTATTTATACTCCGTAGAGTGCGTGGGGTCGACATCCACGTCATATTTATACTCCGTAGAGTACGCACAGGGACGAAGTCCCTGGCGTGCGCGGGGTTCGCGCCTTGTTTATACTCAGTAGAGTGCGCAAGGAGAACATCCGCGTCTTATTTATACTCCGTAGAGTGCGTGCAGAGGCGTCCCCCCACACGTCTTTGTTTATACTCATGCCCGTATCTTTGACAGAGAGTGCACACGCGAACGTGCGTCTTTGGTTTATACTCATACCCGTACCCCTGGCTACGGAGAGTGCACACGCGAACGTGCGTCTTTGGTTTATACTCATACCCGTACCCCTGGCTACGCAGAGTGCACACGCGAACGTGCGTCTTTGGTTTATACTCATACCCGTACCCCTGGCTACAGAGAGTGCACACGCGAACGTGCGTCTTTGGTTATAGTCATACCCGTACCCCCGGCTACGGAGAGTGCACATGCGAACGTGCGTCTTTGGTTTATACTCATACTCGTACCCCCGGCTACGGAGAGTGCACACGCGAACGTGCGTCTTTGGTTTATACTCCAGGAGTGCGCGCGTAGGCGAAGCCTCCGCGCGCTCTCGCCGCGTATTTTTGCACAATGATAACAGGTGGCGACAAACGGAACTTTATTGCATTCCTGTTTGCGCGGGTAAGCGATTACATGTGGCGGAGGTACTAACCACTTGTCTCTAGCGCGGCTGGAGCCTCTAGTAGTAGCGCCAGCTGTAGGGCTTGCCGAGCCGTCCCCGGATGACGCCGCGGGTCCCCGAGCCGTGGTGCCGATTCTAAGTGTGCCGTTGGTCGCCGCGGTGGGGATATCTGGTGCCGTGCTCAATGCGCCGGGCCATGTCCTGGTCGCCACGAACGGTAATGATGGCCCGCGGTCCCGGGAGCTTCATGCATAAATAGCCGTGATGCGGTACCGCCCCGAAGGAGTTGAGGTCCGGACGCCCTAGTATGGCATTGTAAGGGTATGGGAGATCAACGACGTCGAATATGGAATCTTCAACCCTTGCATTGTCACCCTGACCGAAGGAGACCCGAAGACATATTTGGCCGAGCGCCCGTAGAGGTTGTCCTCCGAAGACTTGCAACGGGACTCCTGATGGGTTGAGGCGGCTTCGGGGGATTCCCATCTGGTCGAAGGCTGCCGCAAACAAAATGTTCACGGAGCTGCCGCCGTCGACTAGTGCACGTCCCACGTCGCATCCCGCTATTACGACCCGGACGACCAGGGGGTCCTGGTGAGGAAGCTCCACGCCTTGGGCATCAGCGGGGGTGAACGTGACCTCATGCTGTGCCCAGTCCGGCGGTGTCTGTGCTGGATATGCCGCCACGTGGTGTAGCCTCCGCACGTAGGCCTTCCGCTGCCGTGCCGAGGCAAACTCTAACGAGGAGCCTCCGGAGATGACGTTGATAACCCTGCGGTGGGTGGCCTCCGGAGCCTCCAACTGCAGAAAGTCCTCCTGAGGCTGCTGCACATGGGCCTGGATCCGCAGAGGACCCTCGTGGGGCTGCGTCCCTTGTGCCTGGATGTGCACGGGGGCTTCGTATGGGTGCTGTACGTGGGCCACGACGGGCGGGCGTGCTTCCAGGTTCCTGCCCCTGGTGACGCTCTCGCGGAGCGCCGCGATAGAGGTGCATGTGCGCGTGTCGTGGTTGCCACGACCGTGTACTGCGCACCACAGCCCCTGGTGTTGATCGTCGTAATCTCCATGGCCTCTATCGTCGTGGCCCCGGCCACGGCCGCGCCCCCGGCATCGGCGCCCCCGACCGCCCCGACCTGCGGGAGCGCTTTCTTCGGAAACGCCTTCGATGTCGAGGACGTATCGGCCCCGCCTCGACTTCTGCTGGCCGCGCTTGGGCCTATCGGACGGCTCGCGCGGGGCATCCTTGTGCTCAGGCGCGTCCTTGGATGACTCTGGCTTACGTTTTCCCTTCGAAGGATCGTCCTTCGGTGGATCTTCGGTTTTCGCCGAGGCGCCAGCCTGGTTGGTGTCGGAGTCGTCGCCTTGTCGTCGCCGCGCGTCCTCTTCCGCCCTGGCGTATTCCTCCATTTTGTCAAAAAGCTTCGTCACTGTCTTGATTGGCTTCCGCGCGTTATACTCGGCCATCGGGCCCTGGCAAAGGCCCTGTATGGCTGCATTAACGACGGTGGTTTCGTTGACGTCCTTGACCTGGCAACGTATCTTCACGAAGCACTTGAAATAGTCACGGAGTTTCTCGGAAGGTTTCTGCTTTACGGCGAAGAGCTGATCCGCGTCGACCCGCTCGACATAATTTCCTTGAAAGTTGTTGCGAAGGCGGTCGCGGATCTGCTCCCACGCGTAGATGGAGTTTGGCTCTATAGTAAAAAACCAGGAAAGCGCCACTCCCTGCAACGCGAGGGGGAGTCCCTTCACCTTTGTGGTGTCATCTCCGCCCGTGGCCTCGATTGCGGTTTCGTATACGTGCACGAACTCGCGAGGGTCCGTGTCGCCTTTATAGGGCTTGATGACACTGGGGAATTTGAAGTCTTCGGGCCACGGCGCCTGCTGTAGCCCTGTCGAAAGTGGGGACTCCGAATCGACGCGTTGCAACGGCCCGCGGTTGGATGTGGGGGCGTCGCGGCTGTCCGTCCTTTCTGGCGTGGGCTCTGGCGCGACCACTGGCGCGGCCTACTGGCTTCGAGCCTCTTGTATGTCTCGGACAGCCCCACGAAAGTCCCCTAGCTCCTGCTGGAATGCTTTGAGGGCCACCACCAGGGCGCTTTCCACCGCCTGCGCGGGTAGGGCCGCCGGCGTGCCTAGCGGGCGGGTCGGCACGGGTACGATCGCCTCGCGAGCTCTCGAGCTACCGGTCGCGCCGTTGTGGCTACCTCCAACCGCCTGGTCCGCGCTACCGGAGAGCGTTGCGGCGAGGGCGGCGAGGCCGGTTGCTGTCGCGCCGGCGGGGTCGGTCGTCGCAGCAGCGCCATTGACGAGGTTGGCCGTCGCAGCGCCGGTGGCGGGGTCGGTCGTCGCAGCGCCGGAGGCGGGGTTAGATGTCGTAGCGCGAGCGTCGACGTCTTCGACCACCGCGCCTGTGTCGTCACCCGCGCCCGCAACAGCCGATGCCGAAGCCCTGGTGCCCATGCGACGCTCCGACCCAGCCGCCTTCTTTCCCCTCGCCGCCGCCGACGAGACTTTTTTCGGTGCCATCCTTCTTCGGACTTCAGGCTTGCTCCTGTCCTCCCCACGGACGGCGCCAACTGTTGTGGCTACAGACCAAACAGAGAGAGAGATCGTAGTGGAGAGTTGGGAGAGAGTGATAGGAATGACCTGGGTCCCCCCATGGCCTGTATTCCATATATATATACATGGGGAGTGCTTTTACAATTATACCCTTATATCTGAGTATCCTCTTCAGGGGCACTTATGTCATTACACATGGCCTATTCTGGGCCTTATAACCTTCTACCAGGCCTGCTGGGATTAGGTGGGGGCCACCCCTACAACAAGGTGCTATGTCATTGTTACATGCTTCCTTAATGTGGTCCATGTGCTAGTATTTTAAGGATTCAATTGTTTATGATCTTGATGGTTTAATTGTGGATATGTGGAATTGTTCTTGATGAACCAATATAGTTGTGGGGTAGAATACTTTACAAGCATATTGTGGTCTAGGTGGTAGTATTGTTAGTGAATATTTGTGGTTGTGGTGGTAGCATTCTTGACGATTATGTTGTGGTCTATGTGGTAGAATTCCTTATAGATCAATGGATTATGATCTGGGTGAACCGAATGTGGGTTATGTGGTAATGATCTTATGAAACATTGGTATTGTGCTTAATGAGACACAGGTGGGTTATGAGGAAGCATTCATGATGATTAGGCTGTTGACCTTCATGGTTAAATTCTTTAGGTTTATGATTATCATATCATTCATAACATGTCATGATATTTGCATTGTGGATGTCACCACTTATAGCCGCGACTATACCGGTACAGCATCGTACATTGCCGTAGTACGATGCACAATCTTAACTTGTTGGGTAAGGGTGCAGTGGATCATACTGAGAGACCATGTGGTCGTGACTCCATGAGAGTGATGAGTAATTGACAAGGGTTTAGGTCAGTCGAGTTTGGTTTGACTGGTTCGGAGTCGAGTCATTGCGTGGCGCAATCGGGCTCGGTCGGACTTTGGTCAAACTTGGTCGTATGGGATTATGATGCATATTCAGATGATTCGACAGGTTTGGACTTCGTCTGTGGTAAGTGTGATGGTATTTACGCTTTCATGTGTCGAGCGGTGCTATCTGACGTGTTTTCTTGTCTGTGTGACTGCAGGACGTCGAGTTGGAGTCGTGGCGAGACACGGTGGACCGGACTAGGCGCAGGTGGCGCTGAGGTCAGAACGGTCGGGATGTGTCGAAGACGACGTGGACTCGAGGTGGTTGCGAGGCGTGCGAGGCAAGGAGCGCGGAAGCTTCTCGGAAGGTGCAGGAGGGGCGAATCGGGAAATTCGCAAGGCTGCACGAGCGGGAGCGGGCTCCGTTGGACGTAGCGGGCGTAACGGGGCGGAGACCCGTTAGCCAAGTGCTATAAAAGGAGAGGAGGGGCTGCATGCCCACTTGAGCACTTCATGGGTTTTTAGGGTTTCCTTTAGTCAAAATAGGCTTTAGTGGTTGTTTTGGCTTTAGGCTTTAGTTGTTGAGAGTGGGTGGAGGAGGCAGAGGTGTGCTCCCTGCTTGTCCCTTCGATGTGTTCTGTGTAGGAGGTGTGTTCATCCCCTCCCAACCATGTAGAGTGGGTTTCTTGAGATGGAGAGGGAGAGGGAGAGGTGATCCAACTTGTAATCATTCCTCATGTCCTAATGTCCATGCGTATGGGGACGTAGTTCCTTGTATCTCCTGTTGATTGGAATGAAATCTGAAGTTTCTCCCGTGCTCCTATTTCTGTTTTTGCTTCGATGCTTTTCTTGCCTGATTCTTGAGATTTTTGTTTTTGTGTTCTTTCTTGGTGGGAAGGCCCAAAATGGGTTGCTCTATGATGGGTTAGTGCCACAAGATCATTTGATCGATTTCCCGAAGAGCAAACTTGGTTTAAATCTCAGATTTCAGTTTTTGCCTTCCTCTGTTCATGTTTTGCATTTCTAGGGTTTGGTGCTGTTCTTGATTCCCTTGTTGAGATGGCTTGAAATTTGGTATGAAGAGTCCAGAGGCTATTAATTAGCTACCCTCAAAATTTCATAGCCAAAGGATCAACGGTTGGGGAGTAATTTGATTTTTGGCTCGGGTTGTGCAAAAATTCAGATTTTTACCCATAATCTGAAATTCTTGCTTCTTGGTTTGATTCTCTTGTTTCCCAAGGTCCCCTTACTATTTAGTATGTTGTAGTAAGGCCTTGGATCAAAAAGATTGAGAGCAAACCTTCTTTTTAGCCAAAAATCCGAAGTCTCAAAGTTTCAGGCTGAAAATCCTGTTTGCTGTTTTTCTCGGGAGGTACTACCGCTCCTGGAGAGGAACTACCGCTCAGAGGTACTACCGCTCCTGGAGAGGTACTACCGCTCTTGTTCGGACCAGTCCGAACATCTCCGGCGAGAGGTACTACCGCTCGTCACAGCGGTACTACCGCTTGCAGCCAGACTTGCGCTGAATTTGTTTTTCTTGATTGCTTCTTTCTGTCTTTTGGTTTTTCCTTGCCTCTGTGATTTCCAGCGAGGGCTTATTTTCTATCTTCATAGCTTCCATAGCTATTGGAGAAGAAGCTTAAGTGAGGATACTTGTTGGGGGCGATTTTTAAAGATCGACATTCACCCCCCCCCCCCCCTCTGTCACCATTTCGGTCCAACAATTGGTATCAGAGCCGGTTAGCTCTTTTCAATAGATCTTAACCGGTCTCAAGAGCCATGGCGACAGACAAGTACTCGACCAAGCCTCCCGTCTTTGATGGCCTGGATTACCCCTTCTAGAAGAGCCGAATGGAAACATACATCCAGGCTCAGGGGTATGCCATTTGGCGGAAGGTGAAGGTCAGATTTGTTGTTCCTGCCGATGAGAACATTAATGCTGGAAATATGCATGATGTTGAGGCAAACGCTAAGGCAAGGAACATCATAATCCAGGGCTTGAGTCGTAGCGAGTTTGACCGCATATCTCATCTTTCGTCCGCCTTCGATATTTGGGAGACCCTCGATGCTTACCATGAGGGCACCACCCAAATAAAGACGGTGCGACAGGACCAGTTCAAGCGAGATTACAACAAGTTTGAAATGCTCGCTGGCGAGTCCCTTGATGAGTGTTTTGCGCGTTTTCACAAGATTCTGAGCAACCTCCGAGCCGTCGGTCTCACATACTCCGACTCGGATAATGCTCGACAGATGCTCGCTGCACTCGACCTTCGTGTTTGGGAGATGAAGGTGACTACCATCAAGGACACTACGGACCTCTCGACTTTGACTCTTGATGCGCTGTACTCGCGTCTCAAGACTCACGAGATTGACATTGCCTCTCGCAAGTCGAAGTCACAGTCGATGGCTCTAGTCACCGATCCCAGTTCGGCTTCTGGTCCTTCTTCTGAGTCTTCTTGCGGTTTCTCCCTTGCTGCTCTCTGTGACATAACTGATGATCAGTTAGAGCAGCTTGCGGATGAGCAGCTGGCCCTCCTTGCTCGAAGATTCTCCCATGCTTACAAGGGAAGGAGGGACAGAAAGAGAGGAGGACCCGTGATTTGCTTCGAGTGTGGTGGCCCCAACCACATTCGGGCAAACTGCCCCAAGCTGGAGAAGAGCAAGAACGACTACGGCGGTTCGGGCAAGAACGACTACACTGACAAGAACCGCAACAAGAAGACTTCAGCTCAGACGCCGGGCAAGAAGAAGTTCCGCGACTTCGGGAAGGCCAAGAAGCTGTTTCACCGCGTCCTCACCGCCTTCGACGACCTCGACCTCAGCGAGGTGGAGGGATGGAGCGACGACGACGGGACGGGTGACCAAGATCCCAAGAGCGGCGACGACTTCTCCGGCATGTGCTTCATGGCCCTAGAGGGCGAACTCAGCGACAGCGAGCTGTACTCCGACTCGGACGAGGTATGTCCCACCTACGACCAGCTCAATCATGCTTTTCTTAAGCTAGGAGGTTTTCATGCTAGAGCTAGGGCTAGGTGTACCGAGTTAGAGAAGGAAGTAGATAGATTATCACGGGAGCTTACTTCACTTATATCTGCTCCCTCCCGTGATGATTGTGATACATGCTCTGCTTTGCTGGGTGATATGGAGAAATTAAGGACCTCGCATGATAGTTTGTCCTCTGAGCTTGATATTATTAAGGTGGAGAATGTTAGTCTGCTTGCCGAATTAGAGTTGAATAGGATGGCTGTTACTCTTCTTACTACTGATGAGACTACTCCTCCCACCTCATGTGAGGATAAGGACATTGCTGCTAGAGGACCTTATACCATGCTCCTTGATCTGCCCGAATCTTGTGAAAATTGCAATAAATTGAAGATGAACCTAAAAAGGGCAGATCACAAGATTGCTGAGTTGAGTGCTTCTTTACTTGAGCCTATTGATTCATGTTTGAACTGTCCAAAGTTAACTGCTGAACTTGAATCTGTCTCAAAACAGTTTCAAGAAATGATTGACAACAATAAGAAAATGGCTCAATATGCGACTAAGGATCCTGTTAGCTCACCATGCATTAGTTGTGATAAACTAAAACCTGAACTCGTTGCATTGAATGACAAATGTGTGAAGCTAACTAAGGACTTACTAGAGAAGCCACAATCTGGTTGTGATGTGATTGATGGTGTGGGGGAGAAGCCCCAGGGTAAGGGTGAGACGTCTAGAGACGCGAACCAACCTGCTAGTAGTAGGACTATCCCCTCAGAGTCGGCTGTGCATGCACAAGCCATTCTTTCCTCTACTGTTGGTTCTTCATCTGCTCTCTTACCTCCTGTTGTTCCCTCTTCTCCCTGCTCTTCTTGCACCTCTCTCTTTCGGGAGTGTCAGTACCTTATGAACACTCTCGAGAGATTTGTAGGCGGCAAGAAGAAGCTTAATCTTATTCTAGACCAATCCAAGATTTGCAAGTTCAATCAGGGTCTAGGATATGATTACTATGAGGACATTAGGAAGCATCCTCCTGCTATTCTCAGACCCATAGTAGGAGGTGCGATCGAGGTTGAGCCCAGGTCTGATGAGGTCAAATTCAAATCAGCGGGCTTTGTCCAAGGGATTTCTGACAGCAAGGTGAGTCCACCTGCAGCTTCAGCCTCTCAGAAGGCGAAGTATCATTGCACCTTCTGTCAGAAGGATGGACATACGATCGATCGATGCTTCAGGCGCGCTAGGATTGCGTGTAGAGACCGTGCGGAGGCACTTAGGCGTATTCAGGGTCAGCCCCAGATCCTGAGTGCACCTAAGACTAGCACGAGGTCCAGGTTTGCTTCTGACGGGTTTGGGCAGCATCGAGGACTTGGTTTTTCTGAGTCTTCTGGTTTTCGTCCTCGTGTTGCTCCGGGTCGTGACTTCCGCCGTCCTGAGGGTACATCTCGTTTCCCCCGTCGAGACAGTTACCCACGGCATGATCAGCAGGTTGCCGGTGTTTCGACTCGCTTTCCCATAGCAGTCGGACCTAGCAACAGCTTCAGGTTTGCTCACAGACCTTCTGCTTTGAGTGACAGAGAGCGTAGGGTAGCTAGAGGTCAGTCGTGTGTGGCTACTTCTGCTACTCGACGTGTCGTTTAGTATTGGGTGCCAAAATCACTGTTGATTTACCCCAGTACTGAGACTTTACTCTCTTGTTGACTCAGGTTCGCCGGGCAGGGAAGGGAAAGGTTTGGCTCGTCGACTCCGGGTGTTCACGACACATGACCGGAGATTCCTGTTGGTTTTCTTCCCTTGCCCGTGCTCCAGGTGATGAGACGATCACCTTCGGAGATGCTTCATCTGGGCGCGTCATCGCCAAAGGTACTGTGCGCATTAATGATTCTTTCATCTTGAAAGATGTAGCCTTGGTTAGTAAGCTGCAGTATAATTTGCTCTCAGTCTCTCAGCTTACCGATGACGGTTTTGAGGTGAGCTTTAAGAAAAACAATTGCAAAATTCTTGATTCTTCGGGTAGTCTGGTTTGCGGGATTTCTCGTTTTGGGAGGATCTTTCGTGCTGATTTTTCTGAGTGTTCTGGTGATCCTCTCAGGTGTTTAGTTGCTTCTGAGTCCCGCGACCTTTCCTTCTGGCATAGGAGACTTGGTCATATAGGCTTTGACCATTTGACTCGAGTTAGCGGTCACGATCTCATTCGTGGTCTGCCGAAACTCAAGATGGTCAAAGATCTTGTTTGCGCTCCATGCCGGCACGGCAAGATGGTTGCCGCTTCTCACCCTCCGGTCACAGTTACTATGACCGATGCACCAGGACAGCTGCTCCATATGGACACCGTTGGACCAGCCCGAGTGCAGTCAGCAGGAGGGAAGTGGTATGTTCTTGTTGTGGTCGATGACTTCTCGAGGTATTCTTGGGTGTTTTTCTTAGCCTCGAAGGATGAGACGTTTTCACTTTTCCGAGGTCTTTTCAGTAGGCTTTCTGTTGAGCTCCCGGGTGCCTTACGAGCGATCCGCAGTGACAATGGCACGGAGTTCAAGAATTCCTACTTCGAGAGTTTCTGTGGTGAGACAGGTGTAGAGCACCAGTTCTCTTCTCCGCACGTCCCTCAACAAAATGGCGTTGTGGAGAGGAAGAACCGTACCTTGGTCGAGATGGCCAGGACGATGCTTGATGAATACTCTACACCGCGGAAGTTTTGGGCTGAGGTTATAGCCACCGCGTGCCATGTCTCAAATCGAGTCTTTCTTAGGGCACACTTGCATCGCACTTCTTATGAGCTGAGATATGGGCGAAAGCCTAGCGTCTCTCATTTTCGTGTGTTTGGTTGCAAGTGCTTTATTTTGATGTCCAGGAACCTAGACAAGTTCGAGTCACGTTCTTGTGATGGTATCTTTCTAGGTTACTCGCCTTCTTCGCGGGCTTATCGGGTTTGGAACTGCGAATCTAGTAAAATGGTAGAAACCTGTGAGGTGACCTTCGACGAGGCCAGTCCGGGGACTAGGCCCGATATCTCAGGTTCGTTAGAGCAGTCCGAGACCATCTTCGTGGATGACGAGGACGATGGAGACGACGGTTGTCTACCTGATCCTATCCCTCATCCACCCCTTGAGGTGCCTTCTTCCACCACACCTCGAGGCGATCAGCCCTTGCCTTCTGCTTCCTCTGGAGCTAGTGGCTCTGTCCCTACCTCGTCAGCTCATGAGGTAGAGGCCACTTCTTCATCTCATCCTGGACCTCCTAGACATATCCAGAAAGCTCATCCTTCAGAGCAAATCATTGGAGACCTTTTCGAGCGTGTTACTCGCTCAAAATCTGGCTTATCTCAATTCTGTCTCCATTCTGCTTTCATTGCCTCCTTTGAGCCCAAAGATGTCTCTCATGCTTTATTTGATGAGTCTTGGGTCAATGCCATGCATGAGGAGCTAGAAAATTTCGAGAGGAACAAGGTCTGGTCGCTTGTCGAGCCCCCGCGAGGTCACAATATTATTGGGACTAAGTGGGTGTTCAAGAACAAGCAGAGCGAGGATGGAGTGGTTATTCGGAACAAGGCTAGACTGGTAGCTCAGGGGTTCTCCCAGGTTGAGGGTCTAGATTTCGAGGAGACCTTTGCCCCTGTAGCTCGACTTGAGGCCATTAGAATCCTGCTTGCCTTTGCAGCCTCTAAGGGTTTCAAGCTTTACCAGATGGACGTCAAGAGTGCCTTCCTTAATGGAGTCATTGAGGAAGAAGTCTACGTCAGACAGCCTCCAGGTTTCGAAAACCCCAAATACCCAAACCATGTCTTCAAGATTTCCAAAGCGTTGTATGGACTTAAGCAGGCCCCCAGGGCTTGGTATGAGAGGCTTAAGTCCTACTTGTTGAGTCATGGGTTTGAAATGGGTAAAGTAGATAAGACCTTGTTTATCCGTAGGCCTGGCAATGACCTTCTGCTCGTCCAGATCTATGTCGATGACATTATCTTTGGCGGCTCTTCCCATGCTCTGGTTTCACAGTTCTCGGATGTCATGAGCACCGAGTTTGAGATGAGTATGATGGGGGAGTTGACCTTCTTCCTTGGCTTCCAAATCAAGCAGACTCGGGAGGGTACATTTCTTCATCAAGGAAAGTACACTCGTGACCTTCTGAGACGCTTCGACATGAGTGGTGGTAAGCCTGTGTCCACTCCCATGGCTTCCACAGCCTATCTTGACCCAGATGAGGATGAAGAGCCAGTTGATCAGAAAGAGTACAGAAGTATGATCGGCTCCCTTCTTTACCTCACTGCCTCGAGACCGGACATACACTTCTCCGTGTGTCTTTGTGCCCGGTTTCAGGCTTCTCCTCACGTATCTCACCGCCAGGCGGTGAAGCACATCTTTCGGTACCTTCGAGCTACCATTGACTATGGTATCTGGTACTCTTCCTCATCCTGTCTTTCCTTGAGAGCCTTTTCGGATGCAGACTTTGCTGGCTGTAGGATAGATAGGAAGAGCACTTCCGGCACCTGCCAGTTCATTGGCACTTCTCTCGTTTCCTGGTCTTCGAGGAAGCAGTCCGGTGTTGCACAGTCCACTGCAGAGGCCGAGTACGTTGCTGCTGCCAGTTGCTGCAGCCAGGTACTTTGGATGGTTTCGACCCTGCGGGACTTTGGGTTAGCCTTAGACAGTGTTCCACTCTTTTGTGATAACTCGTCTGCTATCAACATTGCTAAGAACCCAGTGCAGCACTCTCGGACCAAGCATATTGATATTCGCTTCCACTTCCTTAGAGACCATGTAGAGAAGGGTGACATAGTGCTCCAGTTTGTGGAGAGTGACCACCAGTTGGCTGATATCTTCACCAAGCCTTTGGACAGTTCGAGGTTTTCAGCTCTACGGGGAGAGCTTGGGGTGGTTTGTCCTTACGGACTGTAGTGAGGGGGAGCTTGGGCTTTACTGCTTTATTATATTAATTATGCTTCTGTCTCATTTCTGTTGCATTGCATTTGTGGGTGCATTGGGTTAAGTCCTTCTAGCATAGGTTAGAGTGTTTCTTGTGTTGAGTTGCTTAGACTTCTTACTCTTATCTTGTGCTTCCAGGATTAGCTATTTCTTATCTCACTAGGTTGAGCTCACTCACTTCCTGTAGGTTCTAGCGAGGGTTGGGCCACCCTCGGGTAGACAGGGTACGTGTTTGCTCTCTAGTGTGTGTTCGACGATCAGCTGTTAGTCCTGGAGTCATTTGGGGTAGATGAGAGTCAGTCTGAGCCATAGTTGTCTCTATATCTTATCTATGCTTCATGGACTGCCTGTTTGCTCTTTTCTTTCCCAGCTTCTCGATTTTATTGCTTTGGTTCAGGGTGAGTTCATTTGGGAGCTTCTGGAGCTTAATATTGACTTAACTCAACTTGAACTAAAAGTTGCATCTATTGTTGAGGGGGAGCTGGACTTTCTTGCATTTTCAGCATTCTAGCATTGTAATCAATCTGCATTGAGCCTTGATTATTATCCTGTTATGACATGCTTCAATGCTTTACACCTTGCCATGACTTGTGCTTAGCTTGCTAGATTTATCATGACTTCATATGTATAGACTAGCTCTTTGCCATGATAAGTTAATTAAAATTGCTCAACTTGAATTAAAACTTGTCATGCTAGCATTTGAGTCTAGTCTCTCTTGAGCTATCCTTTATGATTCATGCCATGTCAAGTAGGCTAAGTTGAGCGTTGAATCTCTATTGAGCCATAGTTTGAGTTGTTTTAGTCTCTTGATGATACATGAGTTAGTACAAAATGTTAAAAGCAAAAAGATATCTTTTGTGCGAAAAAACTGATTTCACCAATTCTTTCTCATGAGACGGCTTGCCATTGCACGAGGCATGAACTCAGGGGGAGTTTTGGATGACCTAGACTATCTTCTTAAGCTTATTGCTTGGAGTAGTCGCATAAGGCTTGAGATCTAGCACATAAACAAAAATTGGGTTGGAAACGACCACGTGCTTTCAAAAGACAATGTTTTATGTGCTCAATTTGCTTAAGCTACAAAAAGAACCAAGTACTTGCGCAAATGTTTCACTCTTGAGCATAGCACTCTAGTTGGTCTCAATACTAGCTTCTTGGTTCCACTTAGCTTAATTGACATGGCCGGCATCATCCTTGGGTATCTCTAGTTAGACTTTACCTCTTGATGACTTGACATTCTCACTTAATGCACTACATTTCAGATTGTCATCTATGTGCTCTAGCTGGCTTATATATATGTTGTCATGATCTAGATAGCGTTTTATTGAGTTATGGCTTGGTGTATTACTTTATAGTCATTATGGATAATTCTCATGGCTCTAAATGCTTAAATAAACAAACTTCAGCCATTTTCATCCATTGACATGTCATATTTTCTCCTTTGCATTCTTGATGTGTTTATTGCCAAAAGGGGGAGAATAGAGAAGAAAAAGTCTGTTGGGAACAGTTTAGAGCTTTGGAGATCAATTTGCTCTTTCTTGTTGCTCTAGTATTCCTTCTGTCGACATGGTCATTAGCTTCATTCCCTTCTTTGGACCATGTTGGATTCTTCAAAATCAAACTCAACTTAATGCTTTTTCTGAGTTTGTCAATATACTCATCAAGGGGGAGATTGAGAGACCATGTGGTCGTGACTCCATGAGAGTGATGAGTAATTGACAAGGGTTTAGGTCAGTCGAGTTTGGTTTGAGTGGTTCGGAGTCGAGTCGTTGCGTGGCGCAATCGGGCTCGGTCGGACTTTGGTCAAACTTGGTCGTATGGGATTAGGATGCATATTCAGATGATTCGACAGGTTTGGACTTCGTCTGTGGTAAGTGTGATGGTATTTACGCTTTCATGTGTCGAGCGGTGCTATTTGACGTGTTTTCTTGTCTGTGTGACTGCAGGACGTCGAGTTGGAGTCGTGGCGAGACACGGTGGACCGGACTAGGCGCAGGTGGCGCTGAGGTCAGAACGGTCGGGATGTGTCGAAGACGACGTGGACTCGAGGTGGTTGCGAGGCGTGCGAGGCAAGGAGCGCGGAAGCTTCTCGGAAGGTGCAGGAGGGGCGAATCGGGAAATTCGCAAGGCTGCACGAGCGGGAGCGGGCTCCGTTGGACGTAGCGGGCGTAACGGGGCGGAGACCCGTTAGCCAAGTGCAATAAAAGGAGAGGAGGGGCTGCATGCCCACTTGAGCACTTCATGGGTTTTTAGGGTTTCCTTTAGTCAAAATAGGCTTTAGTGGTTGTTTTGGCTTTAGGCTTTAGTTGTTGAGAGTGGGTGGAGGAGGCAGAGGTGTGCTCCCTGCTTGTCCCCTTTGATGTGTTCTGTGTAGGAGGCGTGTTCATCCCCTCCCAACCATGTAGAGTGGGTTTCTTGAGATGGAGAGGGAGAGGGAGAGGTGATCCAACTTGTAATCATTCCTCATGTCCTAATGTCCATGCGTATGGGGACGTAGTTCCTTGTATCTCCTGTTGATTGGAATGAAATCTGAAGTTTCTCCCGTGCTCCTATTTCTGTTTTTGCTTCGATGCTTTTCTTGCCTGATTCTTGAGATTTTTGTTTTTGTGTTCTTTCTTGGTGGGAAGGCCCAAAATGGGTTGCTCTATGATGGGTTAGTGCCACAAGATCATTTGATCGATTTCCCGAAGAGCAAACTTGGTTTAAATCTCAGATTTCAGTTTTTGCCTTCCTCTGTTCATGTTTTGCATTTCTAGGGTTTGGTGCTGTTCTTGATTCCCTTGTTGAGATGGCTTGAAATTTGGTATGAAGAGTCCAGAGGCTATTAATTAGCTACCCTCAAAATTTCATAGCCAAAGGATCAACGGTTGGGGAGTAATTTGATTTTTGGCTCGGGTTGTGCAAAAATTCAGATTTTTACCCATAATCTGAAATTCTTGCTTCTTGGTTTGATTCTCTTGTTTCCCAAGGTCCCCTTACTATTTAGTATGTTGTAGTAAGGCCTTGGATCAAAAAGATTGAGAGCAAACCTTCTTTTTAGCCAAAAATCCGAAGTCTCAAAGTTTCAGGCTGAAAATCTTGTTTGCTGTTTTTCTCGAGAGGTACTGCCGCTCCTGGAGAGGAACTACCGCTCAGAGGTACTACCGCTCCTGGAGAGGTACTACCGCTCTTGTTCGGACCAGTCCGAACGTCTCCGGCGAGAGGTACTACCGCTCGTCACAGCGGTACTACCGCTTGCAGCCAGACTTGCGCTGAATTTGATTTTCTTGATTGCTTCTTTCTGTCTTCTGGTTTTTTCCTTGTCTCTGTGATTTCCAGTGAGGGCTTATTTTCTATCTTCATAGCTTCCATAGCTATTGGAGAAGAAGCTTAAGTGAGGATACTTGTTGGGGGCGATTTTTAAAGATCGACATTCACCCCCCCCCCCTCTGTCGCCATTTCGGTCCAACACATACACATTCATATGCATTGTATTGTGGAAAGATCATTTGCATACCTATGCAATGTATTAGGGTGAAGTTATTTTGCAGCCAAATATAACTTCATAGTTGTAATGTGGAATTGGCTCATGTGAGTTATTTGTGGTATGAGGAATGTGGCTGTGGTCGTGGAATGGGGTTCGTCCCTTGTGGTATGGTAGGGGTTGTGATTGTGGCATGAGATTCTTTTCTCTTGTAGTAACTGTCAATAGCAGTTGTGGATGTGAGAAATAATAAAGTAGTGAGGTAAACATGATAATGCTTTATTGGCTTTGGTAGTGGTAGTGATTGATGTTTTAAAGTAGTCAAACAAGATTTATTTGCTAATGGTTTACCGTCATTAGTGGTGATTTGAGGTTGAGGATATAAACGTGGTCATTGTGGAAAATAAATATTGATGATTAAACTATTATAGTTTAATTAGCCTGTTAAACAGTTTACTTGTTGAGATTTTCATCTCACTCTTGTTTTCCCCCCTTCCAGGTGAATCTCAAGCATGCATGGGACATGTAGAGTTGCACATCACTAACACACACCATATCATGTTTCATACTGTATTAAATAAGTGCAGTATCCAGTTATTCATTTTTATCTCTTATTGCCGATCACTTTTAATTAAAAGTTAGGTTGTGGTTTGCTTTAATTGGTTAAAGTTATTAGTGATTGTTCTTTAATTAGTAGTGTTCCTTTACCTTTGTTTTAGTATGATTCCGCTTAGCTTAACGTGATTTAGAAATTGTTGCCAGTTTATGTTACCTTGTAAAGTAAATTGGCTAGCTTGTAGAGTGGTTTAGTGGCATCCCAGGGTAATGCGGGTCTTGGGGTGTTACAACTACAAATTGCAAAGTCCCATTTATAAGAATGGAGGACCCTATTTCATGTTTAGTGACTCCTATTTCATCAAGAGTAACTTGTGTTTAAGTGATGTTAAGGTTAGTTAGGTCTTGGTGAAGTCAATGGGGGTGTTCTTGCCTTTCATGGATCCCCGAGTATGTTAATGGCGGCAAAGCTTGAAGTATATCGAAGATTAAACATCTTACGGCTAGAATTGATTCAAGGAGTTGAGTTGGATCAATTTAGCGATAGGTTTTGTTTTTTTTCTTTAGCCAAATTATTTGGGGGGGGGGGGGGGGGGGGCGGTCAAGTCTAATAGTTTGAGCTTGATTAGTTTAGGTAGCTAGTTGTTTGGCATGGGGCATACCATAGTGTAACATCCCAAAGTTTAAAATTCTAACTTGAGTTATGTTTACATTATTATTTCTGCATTTTGGGAATTTACAAAAAAAAATCAACATTTATTAAAGGTCTTCCTAATTTTTAGCAACTATAAATGAATTTTTGAAAATAAAAAAACTTGATAAAACCTAAAAATATTTTATTTGAGTTCTACATAATCTAAAGTGCTTCTCAAAAAAATGTTTAGAATTTTTGAAGTAAATTTACTAATTTTCCAAGCATAAAGTTGATTTTTGGAATTAAATCATTTTGGCCCAGCCCATCCCTGTCTGGCACGGCTGCGGCCCACGTGCTATCCCCTGACAGAGCCATCTCTCCCTCTCCTTCCTTTCTTTCTTCTTCACATGAAGGCGCCTTTCACCTAGTGGGCTTTCTCTCCATCTGCTTTGCCGCTGCCACTAATGTGCGGGGCCCACCTGTTAGGTATCGTCATGCACCTTGCAACCATGCAATTGGACCAAGTTTCCATCCATTTTTCATCTATAGTGCTGCTCACACACACCTGCAAAAGCTGGCCCATTTGCCCTACCTCGAGCTCCCTTCTCGAAGCCCCACCTTGTCGCCTCCAACACCTGTAGCTGTTAGCGCGCAGGAGGCACCGAAGGCCACCTTCTTGCAAGATCTCCCGTTCAGCCACGAGAATTTGACAAGCACAGCACCCTCGTCTCACGTTTTAAAGCTAAGTCGAGCATGTCTCCTTCATCTCCAGTCCACACCTTTTTCCATTTTGCCCTATTGAAGCAAGCTTCCTCCTTTGGTTCACCCAGAACACCATTTTGCTATCTTTGGAACATCACTGTGGTTGCCATTGTTTCTAGTAAGCTATCTCCTCACCACTCACATATTTATGCGCCACTTTGCTTCATCATCCAAACCCCTCACTTAATTTGTTCTCCACTCTAGTGAATCATTGGATCCGTGTCATCTTCCCCAACTCCAGTGATTGCCGTCGCTATCTCCATTCACCTCTAGTGTGCATCAACCTTGGCCATGGTCTTTTTCACTATCACCTTGCTCCCCTAAACCTCATCGTGCCCTCCGTTTCAGCTAGATCAAACCAAGGAGTGTTGCCACCGTGAAGTCATCGCCACCACCCCTATTCACCACTATCAACCGACAATAGCATCTTCTCTAGTGAATATTATCCACTATTGTAGTTCAATTTGTGGAATTTTAGGGTGGTATATGAGTCACATGCTTAGTTTAATAATTGTAAAAATGTTGGAAATTGGTATAACTCAATTTTGGACACTTTGAAAAATGTTTAAGCATGTTTTGGACAGCAGAGTTACCTCTAATATTTTGGTTAAAATGTGAAAATAAAAATGGTTTATACTTGGGCAAGTGGTTTGTTGAGACTGGTGCAGGTTGCATGAGATCATGGTTTGTGGTAATCTAGTTTGGGTCAATAAGAACTGAACTTTAGTGTTGCTATCCAAGTACCTCCGAACAACCACATGTTCTATAGTGAGACGAACGTTGTGGAATAATTTATTGAGTTTTAGCTTCAAACCACAAAAAGTAGATGGCAGGTTTAAATGTTGATCTTGCAGGCTTGGTAATGGATGTCCATGCTCAATGAGGCTCTTGCATTGTGTTGCAAGTCTTACCTACACAACTATGATCTCTCTTGACGATGGAAAATGAACATCCATGTCATGATGTGTTAGCTCATAGGGCATTTTATTGTTAGGACAATATACTATAAAGGCCTTGTTATAGTCACTCAATTGCACACTGTCATATGGCAAATCATGGAAGACCATGGCGAGCTGACTATATCATGGGAGCAAAATTGTACAACCTTTATAGAGTGTAAAATGTATTTGAATAGTTGTCTAACTGGTCATAGCCATTGCTTGGTAATAACACATTTGGTTAGATTTTCTGGTTTTCTAAAAATTGGTTTTAGAAATAAATGGTTTCAGGAATGGTATGGATGGTGGAAATCCATGCTAAAAAAGTTTTGGCAAAGGATTGTCGATATGAAAATATTGTGACAAAGGAAAGTCATTTGATTTATGTACTTATGTATCATTATTTATTACTCTTTTTTTCTTATTAATGTCACTAAGCTTGCTTTATGCAAAAGAGCATATTTAGGACAACCACTCCTTTGTTATGGCTCCCATATATTAATAACCTTGCTTAAAGTTTTGTGGAGTATAATTTTATAACTACAATTGCTTGTTGAACACTATCAGAGCAAGTAATTTATATTATTTAAAACTCAAATAAAATATTTCCAAGTTTTTACCAAGCTTTAATTATTTTCAAAAATTCATTTTTCTGTAGCTGAAAAATAGGGAAACACTTTATTAAATGCTTTGTTTCAAAAGTCACAAAATGCATAAATTGTGATTTAAATATGAGATAAATTAGAATTTGAAATTTTAAGATGTTACAGATCTACCCCCGTAAACAAAATCTCGTCATCGAGATTCGGATGACTCGAGAAAGATATGGAAACTTGGCTCTCAAGTGGTCTTCGCATTCCCACGTAGCTTCCTCCTTAGTTTGGTTGCTCCACTAAATCTTCCAAAATTTGATGGTACAACTTCTAGATTGATGCTCCGCTTCCTCTAGGATGAGAATCAGGTGCTCCCAGTATGTGAGGTCTTATTGTAAGTCAATACTTTCCAATTGGGTTTGCTCAGTTGAAACTTGAAGACATTTCTTCAATTGTGAAACATGGAATACATCATGGACATCCGATAGCTCTGCTAGCATCTCTAGTTGATATGCTACTTCTCTTTTTGCTAGTATCTTAAAGGGTCCAATGTATTGGAGTGCTAACTTCACTTTGACTTGAAATCGGAGGTACCCTTGAGCGCAGTGACCTTTAGATAGACAGTGATATATTCAAACTTCAGCTCATGGCATTGATGATTGCTGTAGCTTTTTTATCTTGATTGGGCTGCCTTCAACCAATCTCGAATTAATTTTACTTCTTTTTTGGCTTCCTTGATAGTAACTGATCCAAACAATTGCCTTTCTCCAGTCTCTGACTAGTTGAGTGGTTTCATACACTTTCTTCCATACAAGGCTTCAAATGGAGACATTTGAAGGCTCATTTGATGACTATTGTTGTCTGCAAACTTGACATATGGCAGACATTTGTCCCAGCTTGAACCATAGGATAGACACAAGCTCTTAACATATCCTCAAATATTTGATTCACGCTCTCAGTTTGACCTCTAGTTTGCAGATGATAGGTGATGCTAAAAGATAATCTTGTTCCCATGACTTCATGCAAACTTTTTCAAAACCTCTTGGTAAATTGGGTACCCCGAGATGTACCTTTTTGGTACACCATGGAGACATACTATTCTTGAGATAAGTCCACCAACTTATTTCCTTGGTAAGTGGTCCTGATGTGTGTAAAATGTGCAACTTTGGTCAAACAATCAACCACTAGAAATGTGGATTCAAAT
The DNA here is from genome assembly GCA_017311315.1 of Dendrocalamus latiflorus. Classification (NCBI taxonomy): domain Eukaryota; kingdom Viridiplantae; phylum Streptophyta; class Magnoliopsida; order Poales; family Poaceae; genus Dendrocalamus; species Dendrocalamus latiflorus. The sequence continues at coordinate 21,126,792 of CM029643.1, read as the reverse complement.
CCTCTCTCTGTGTTCTTGGTAGTTCAGTAAAAAAAGTCCATTCCCACTTCATCCCATTTTCACTCGGGCATGGATAAGGGCTAAAGTAATCCTGCTAGTCCACGATGTTCGGCTTTGAGTTTTTGACATACATCACAAGTGGCAATGAACCTTGCTATCTCTCTTTACAAGCAAGGCCACCAATATCTTTGCCTTAAGTTTTAATACATCTTGGTGCTTCCTGGGTGAATGGAATATGCAGACTCATGGGCCTCTCTCTGAGAATTAATTCTTTAAGCTCCTTGTAATTTGGTATGACTAAGAGCAACTCCAGCAGGGCCCCTACTTGAGCCCTCAAACCTCAAATTTGAGGGCTTGAGACAAAAATAGAGGTCCAGCAGAGCCCCTACTAGAGCCCTCAAATTTGAGGAGCTCCTCAAATCCTCCCTTCAACCCTCATTTCCAGGGACCCTCCTCCGAGCCCTCATCCTACCGTTTGTTGGTTTTTTTCGGCGTCGCTGAAGCTTCACCCGCGCGCCGCTGGTGCGCTCGGCCAAAATCCCCCGCCGCCGCCCGTGAAATTCCCCCGCCTCCGCCCGTGAAACTTCGCCCGCCTCCGCCGCTTCAACTCCCAGCTCCCAGATCAGCCAGGCCCCCGCCCGCCGCGACCCCTACGACGACCTCCTCCACCGCCACGAAAACCCAACCCCACCGGCGCCTCCCTCCTCCTCGTCCTGAACCAAATCCGGTACGTACTCGCTCTTGCCACCACCTGCTGCTCTGCTCTTGCCAGATCTCGCACTGGTTGCTGTACTCGCTCTAGCTAGGGTTTGTTTAACTTGCGCATATCCAACTCTTTTCAGGGGCTGCCGTGGATACTACCCGACTCCCGAGCGCTTCGCCAACTCTCAGATTGCACCAGAAGCAGGTGATGTGGATGATGATCCTTCAGTAGGAGTAACATCTAGTTCCACTTCACAAATTGTTTATCTCAATCTTATATCACCACTTGATATGTTTGCTGTCTCATGATGTTTGGTTCTTTTGCAAATCGTCATGTGGGAATACCTGAATAAATGATCTGGTTTGACGATGTGAGATTTGTATGTATAATCTAATCTGAATCAAATAAGCGTCAAATGTATGATGTATGTCCATATCAGAGAGTTTGATCATTGGTTTCCTGGCATTTGACAAATCGCCATGTTCTTCTCTACAATAATATGTGATATGTAGTTTTATGTGATCATGTGATTATTGTTGCGGTCACCTACAATATCAGACTGCAATTTTTTCCTGATACATGTCCTATTCATTTATCCTTTTTCCTATAGATCTTATGGGTGCTTAGGATGATCGCTATTGTGTTAATAGCCCCATAGGTAGTGAATGTTCCCTTGTGAATGTTCAAAGAGGATAAACCTGAAAACTAATATGAAAGTATGTAGGGTGCTCATTTTTGCTCAATGGATATGAATATAGTATATGAACTCCCAAACTTCAGGAGGTTTCAATCTGGTGATATGTGTTTATACACTCCAAACTTTAGTAAAATTTGGATCATTCAACGTTCCAATAAGACTTGGACCTGCTTCAAAGTGTAGTTGGTGCTTGGTTAAACAAGTCAATTTTCATTAAAGGGAAGTTAACTGTGAAATCCTGCTGTTACGATTCCAGAATTAGAATGATATTTTATTATTACTTATTGTCAACACTAGTTTGGTCTATCGTAGCATTGTACTAGCATTTTTGTTTTGCTTATAGTCACCATATTTCTTATATACTCTTTGCTATTTCCTTCATTGATTCCATTACAGTCTCTGCATGTGAGATGTTTACATACGTGATACGTGTAGAAATGTTTACATACTAAAGCTCTTTATACTTGTCTCCTCCTTTTGAAGGGAAGGCAGCTGGCTCTTTATATAACCCTGCATCACTTCATCTGCCCAACTGGTGTCCTTTGGAGCTGAGCTAGAGCTGTTGTTGCAGTGTAAGTGAAACGAAGGCTGTTGTTCCAGTGCTTCATGGCTTGTTTAGTCACCAAATTGTAATTGAAATTGTCATTGTTTAGTCTTGGAAACTTGGAACTTCCTGGTGGGAGATAAGTAAAGCAACGCTATTTGCCATATTCTCTGTGTATTCCTCCATGGGTTTTCCTCCCTTTGTCCATGCGAACCAATTGTTGTTTTTCTGGGCCGTCATATACCACCCAATTCGATTAAGAATTCCTTATTTTTGTCATGGCCAGCGGGCCCATAATAATTTGTGGGCGATACATAGTGCTAGCTAGTTGTTTAATAATTTTCGTAGACTTCATTTTACATGTTATGATGGATTATATCAGTTTATTTGATGTTATGTGATGAACTTTGTGCTTTCAATTTAAATTCGGAACAAATTTGAATTTAAATTTCAATATTTGTATTTGAATTCATAAATTTAAATATTGTCCCTCATTGTGAAATCATAAATATTTTATTGTGTATTGTGCTTTTGTCCCATACATATGCATATAGTGTGTGAGGAAATAGAGGGAATTGAGAAGTAGGGGCCCTGTTTTGAGGGCTCCTGCTGGAGTGCAGCTCAGAAAACAGGGCCCTCAAAAGTAGGGAGAGCCCTCAAATGAAAAGTAGGGGCCCTGTTTTGAGGGCTACTGCTGGAGTTGCTCTAACCCCTTCCCATACCAAATTGTACCTTATTCATCTTCGAAAAATTCCTTGGTTGCACCTTCCTTCATATTATCCCTGATTTTCCTGAGATTTTTGCCTTTCCTTTGGTCTATCTTGATTTGATGTTCCAATGTTGGTTTTATTTCCAAACAATCCACAAAACCTTCCTCAACTAGATCTAGGTTGAGCCACTAAAATTCTTCATGGAGAGTCAATTGATTGGCCTTGATTATGACATTGTTGCAATATGTCTTCTGGCTCAAAGCCTCGTCTACCGCATTAGCCTTGCCGGGGTAATAATGTATACCAAGATTATAATTTTTTATTAACTCTAATCACCTTCTTTGTCTTAGATTGAGGTTGGCTAGAGTGAATATATCATTTTTATGGTATGCATATATCTCGTAGCAATTACCAATGAGGTAGTGTCACCTAATCTTGAGAGCATGCACTATAGCTGCTAGCTCTAAGTCATGAGTTGGATAATTTACTCATATGGCCTCAATTGTCTTGATGTATATGCAACAATCTTGCTTTCCTACATTAACACACATACAAGTTCATGATGGAATGCATCACAATATATGTTGAAGCTCTCGTGAATGTCCGACAAAATTAGCACAGGTGCAGTAGACAATCTGGCTTTCAACTTTTGAAAACTTTCTTCACATTTTGTTGTCCAGTCAAACTTTTGTTCTTTTTATAGTAGTGGAGTCAACGGTCTTGCAATCTTAGAAAATTTTCAATGAACCGTGATAGTATCCTACCAAACAGAGAAATCTTCGGACCTCAGTGATGGTCTTGGGCTAATTCTAATTGAGTACATATTGAACTAAGAATTCCATTTTGGATAGCACATGTCCTAAGAATGCAACATGGCTCTACCAAAATTCACACTTGTTGAATTTTGCATGCAACTTATGCTCTCAGAGCTTCTTCAATACTAGCATGAAGTGTTGCTTGTGCTCTTCTTTAGACTTGGAGTATATAAGGATATCATCAATGAATACAACCACAAATTTCTCTAAATACTCCATAAATACTTTATTCATGAGGTTTATAATGTATACAGGATCATTATTCAACAAGTTATGGATTGTATGAATAAGCTATCTTTGGAATATTTTTAGATCTGATTTATAGTTGGTGGTATCCTAATCTCAAGTCAATCTTGGATAAAACTCAAGTTCCATTCATCTGGTCAATCAAATTATCAATTCGTGGAAGTGGGTACTTGTTTTTTATGGTAACTTCATTCCATGATTGGTAGTCAACACACATTCTCAAACTGCTATCTCTCTTCTTCACATATAGCATTGGAGATCCCCATGGTGATGAACTTGGTCTAATAAATCTCTTTTCTTATAGCTTCTTAAGTTGCGTTTTCAACTTAGCTAGCTCATTTGAAGGCATTCGGTATGGTCTCTTTGATATAGGAACTGTCCCAGGCAATTCTTCAGGAAACATATCATGATAACAACACACTACTAGTACTTAAGTCCAAATTGGTGAAGCAGGTGATGGTAAGGTGATGAGATTTAGCTATACTTGACATAAATTCCACTCGGATACCAGGAGCACTAGTGAGAGTGATGGTTGTATTTGCAATACCTATTTGACATTTATGTTGGGACAACAAATCCATCCCAATAATGACATCTAGTCCTTGAGAATTTCACACTATCAAATTTACTAAGAACTCTACCCTGTTAATCCTTATCTTGACCCCTGGGCAAACAAACTTAGTTATTAACTCCAACCTTGGGGATAGAATTGTCATGGGTGTACCTAGCAAGGATACTGATATCTTTTTTATTGAGCAATGAAACCTTTTGAAACAAAAAAATGCGATGCTCTGGAGTTGAATAATACTGTAGCAGGGCTGAGTTGATAAGAAGCATACCCAACACAACATCTGGTGCCTCCTGAGCATCCTCGGTAGTGACTTCATTCACACACCCATGGCTGTAGTTTTGAAATGGGTTGGTGGCTTGGTTCTGAAATTGAGGGGCCGCACAGCCTTGAGCTTGCACTTAATTATTACTAGATCCATGGGGAAGGTTGGCTTAGGCTGCACCTTGATTCTTCTTTGTGCGCTGGTTGGCAAAGTGACCCTCAAGCCAAACCTGAAACAAGTAACTCTGGCTTCCTTGTTGCTACCACCAGGCTGTTGAGTACTACAGTTAGTGGGTTGAAAACCTCAATTCACCAGATGAGGTGCTTGTGCTTGGAACCTTGGAGGTGGTTGCACCTGAAAATGAGGGGTGGATGGCTAAATGAGGCACCAGGCTACCCACTTGCTTCCCATGAGGCCAGTTGGGATATGTTCCTTGTGGAAAGCTTCCTTGAACGCGGTCCATGTAATGACATGACTCTCTAGTTGCATGGTGCAAAAGTTATCCCACCATGCACTTGCTACCCCTTGTAGTTGATAAGATGCATAAAGAACGTTCTCATGGGCCCCACACCGTGCTATCTCCAACTTTCTTTTAATTGCACATAGCCAGTCATCAGCATCAAGTGGCTCTTTGGACCTAGAGTAAACGGGTGGTTGAGTTCTCAGAAATTCAGCAAGCTTTAGTTGCGGTTGAATTGTGGCTCACATTGATCGTCCCACTGCCATAGGTGTAGCGTGCATGTTGGCGGTGTTTTGAGCAATTTGCTAAAGGATAACAGTTTGTGCTCGATGATTCCACTCAATTTTAGCATGCACTTGTGCCATGGAAGGTTGTGGAGGCATCTCGATTCCATGCTAATGCTCATGCTGATTCTATTGCTGCTCTTGCTCAACTTGACGACTAGAGTGCAGCAGGTTAGGTTGCAACGGGTTTGGTGGTTGAGCACCCATCAACTGCGGTTTGGAAGCTACTGGGCTTCCCAAAAGGTTGGACATTGTATGGGTCCTTGGTCCAGTCATCCTGCTAACAAGCCAAACGTTAACCTCACTCTCAAGATAAGAGGGAAAAAGCAAAAGTTTAGGGAGGAAAACAGCGAGGGCATAGTACTTAATTGTAGCTTTTGCAAACATAAAAACCAAACCAAATAACCACATAAAGACCAAAAGGACATCATAAGATACAGTTAAACATAAGAGGTTTTTGTGTGATGGCAAAATACAATGCCCGTAGGCAAAATGGCAATTCACATGGAACAAAATATCAAATACAAACCACATTGTAGCATCTACAACTTGGGATAGATAAAAATAGGGGATACATAGCATACTAAACGAAAATCAAACTGAAGTGAGTTGTAGTAGTCTAGTCCTCAACACGTGTGGGCTCCCCAATGGAGGTAGGTGCTCCAAGTGCAGCAGGCACCATGGGCTGCTCAGCCTCCTCAAACTCTTCAGGCTAGGACTCCTCTTGGTCACTCGAGGGTTGCACACGGTGGCATCGTGCACTACAAGAGATGTGCCATCTTTTGACGTTGTATTTCCGTCATAATTTCTGGGATTTATGTCACTGAACAACGTTTATGACGCGCGCGTGACGAAAACACCTGCGTCACCAATCAAACGTCTCTAACCACTATCGGTGACGTTTGTGGAATTTGCGTCACAAGCTAATGACATTACGATAAAGCGTCATTAAGTTTAGTGACGTCTACCATGCCACGTAGGACACTGCCACGTAGGATCCAAAACGTCATAAGAGGCTGACGTGGCGCATGAAAAAACGTCATTAACCTGATTTTGGTCTGCTAAAGCCCATGTTGTAGGCCAGAGTAAAATGGGCCAAGCCCATGAAAAAACGTCATAAAACGAGGTGCTTTTTAGCCCATCTCGGTCCAAATGTTGTTTCGACCCAACTCTTAATTCCCATTTTGAGCCCACTGTATAATTCATCCCACGAATTTTTTTTACCAGCCTGTCCAGTTCATGCTGGGCCAGCCTGGTTACTTTTTCAGCGCACTTCCTTTTTTTTGGGCCAGGCAGCACTGTTTCAAATTGCTGTGCCAGCCCAGATTTCTTTTTTCATACATGCACAACCATTGTACAGCAGATTTATAATCAGCACATTCATAATCACAACTCAACATACATAAACCCATACATAACTGAACAACTTTCAAACTCATATATTCACACATCAAGTCTGAATATTATTACATCCATTGTCCATCACAGATGTAGCAGTCTCAAATTTAAAACTTGCACAGACCAAGCATTCACAGATTGAAAGCACGACGACAACTAAGCTCAAAACAGGGTTCAATTTGAATGAAAACATCACTGCAAATTTGCAATTAGAGCATACAGATAGGCAAAATGCAATACTGGTCACAGCACAAGCCAGTTGCTACTCAAAAAACTGTTTCTGCCATGCACACGTGCCATGCACACGAGCGTCCAGAGGTTCACGTCCGCATCAAAATGACAAGCGCTATCTCATTTAGTTTCTGTACTTACTGTTCACCATTAGTTGCAGAATTGCCACCAAGCAGACGACGAAGTAAGCCGTGGATCTCGTCTCCTTGCTTCCTCAACTTTTCTGTCTCTTCTTCCTGCTTCTTCATTGCCTCCCTATCCTCCGCTGCTTGTTTCTTCATTTCACCCAACTCAGATTGAAGTTCCGATGATTCTTGCCTCTCTGCAGTTAGTTGACTCTCAAGCTCCTCCACATGCCTTGCAGCTTTGGTGCTTCTCGCTGGTGCTGTAGACTCGATGCCAACATTTCGAAGGAACTTTGATTTTGGCAAAACTTCAAGAACTGCCTGGGTAGGATTCTTTCCAACATGGTCTTCTCCTGGTGGTGCAGAAATGATGGCCTCCATTTCATCCAATCAAAACCCATAAAATCGATTCATGAATGTTTGTATCGCAGCTAATGTTAATAGAGTACAGAGGAACAGAGGAACAAAGTAAGAAGTTGGTGGTGCATCCTTATATTTAGTTTGCTTCTGAAATTTAATGCAAACAATCAATTAATCAATTAATAACAGATAAAGATGGTAGTACAACTGTAAAAAGCAAGTGTATTAGTAGTATATTTGATATAGCACGGCATGAAATCATTTCTTAAATCTGATATACGCAAATTGTTTCTCATCCTCAGATCTGAGGTGAAACCTTGAGTACGTTGATGGCTTTGCATTGTGCTCACAAGAGAACAGAGAGCCTGCTCAAACTAGTATGCTAGCAGTAGTAGCAAACGTCAAGTGATTTGTAGGGACCCAGATATTAACATCCGGATTCCTCTGTGATTACTGCACTATTCCCTGGATCAGTAGATAGTGCTCACAGTTACAGTAATGAATATCAAAATACATATCATGCGAAAGCGTATAATTTAATAGTAGACTTACTCATGGGCCGATTAGGCCGAAATCATTAAATTGCAGCAGCGGAAGAACGAAGCACACAGGTGGGACCTTCAGGACATGCCCACAGGCAGCCAACTGGAGGTTCGCGACCTAGCTCTTGACATCTTCATCTTCTCTGCCAGCTTGTCCAATCTTGTTGCTGCGGTGCAGTGACTTGATTCCTGATTCTGAATTTTGTCGCAAAGCGAGCGTGAGCACTCCGACCCCGTGCTCCGCGAGCCAATACACAGAATGCAAATAAATAGTATGCACAGCTTAACAAAGGAGAGGCTCGGGCTATTTTATTTTGCGTGGAGTGCTTTTGAATACAATTAATTAAAAAGCCCTATGACTTAGCAATTTTGGAACAAATCATAATGTACAAGGAAATGCATTATTAATATCGATTCAGATTCCATCCACCGTTACATGGCATCTGCACCATATAGCAATTTCTTCAGCGTTATAGCCGCTTAACTTACCACTGGGACGACACCCAGGACAACTCCAAACTAGGCCCTTTCACTGCCCTCCACTTTTCCATCCCACCCACAAAACATTTTGAAATAGAACTATATCTGGTTAAGTTCCCATGTCCGCCCTTGACCGTGGGCACGGCTATTCGAATAGTTTTGACTCTGCAGAGTTTGTACACTTTCACCACAAGAGACAATCGACTCGTTGCCCCACACGATTCCTTAGACGTGTGGTTGAGCAGACCATCACAGTGACTTTTCAAAGTATCTAGTCCCTTTTCTCATCTCACTTTATGGGCTTCTCCCACTTGCGGTGGGTCCCATCTATGCGCGGGATGTTCCCCACGGCTACTAGCGTACGGGCTCCCCTCCCCTCTGCGCTAGTACGACTGGGAAACTTCACCCTCCACTCGGTGTCCCTTTAGGCCTTCTCTTGCCCTTGCGTAGCCACTTCCCAACCACTACCAGTGAGATGAGTCCGGGGTTTCGATAAGTCTACTTAGCCAAGTCATACTTTACGAACTTGTGGTTGTACTGTTTTACCCGGGAGGTCATGACAAGATTCGGTCCTTAGTGGTATCTGGGCGGTCTACCACTAACCCATTTTATGCATCCACTGCACCACACTCACACCTTCAAACCAATCCGCCCAGATATTTAAGCAAGTTTGGGGATTGTGGAAGTGTAAAATAATCATATCAAATATACCAGTCATTATCACCATGACTGCCCAAACAGTTTTCTCATTATTGAAATTGATAATGATACTTGGGGCATTTCAGCGCCCCCTGAGTGTATATGCAGTACTAAGCATAGCATATAATTAGGGACTTATTTTCGATATGTTATTATTATATTTTTGCTAGGGCTACAAGGTTCACACATTCAAATATTCCAAAGGAGGGGTAATATTATTCAAGGTAAACAATGGGCACATATCTAGCATATTAAATTAAGCATGTATTTGCATATAAATTAACAGCATGCAATTTGATAATTTAAAACAAAGTAATTTGCAGAAAACATAGGATCAACATGATCAAAGTATTGACTCGCCTCGCATGGTTTACTGTGGTCTTGAGCTCACTTAACGCTTCCTCATTCAAAGGTCCTGAGCTTCTGCTCTTTATCTTCACCTCAATCTTGGCCTCGCTTGATCCACTGATTCTTCACGACTTCCAATTTCTAGTTACGCGGCAAACGACTGAATCCAAATAAAAGCAAATAACTCAAAAAGATCCAAATAAATCCGAATAAACTCAATTTAGTTTTATTATGAGTTAATGGGTGATTCAGATGATTTGTGGCAGGGCTGGTTGTAGAATACGATAACTTGATCTTTTTACTAATAATCTCTTTTATTACTTTTATATTTATCAAGCAAGTTCTACGAGTTAGGTTAGACCTATGCACAGATGTATGAATCAAGCCAGTGTTTAATGTATTGGTTGAGTGTTGACATTCATGAGTAGGGATTTCATAGGTGATGCATATGACTTTTAGGTTATCAACTTAATTTATACTGCTAATAATTTGAGACGTATCATTCTATGTGGTTCTAAGAGCACTGCGTTCTCTATAATGCAATTTGGCAAGGTTACTATAATGACTGATGACCCAAAAGGTTCTAATAGATGGGCCAACAAAATTTTCAGTTAAAGGTCCCCTTTGACTTGACCCTCAACATTAGCCTATGTATTTTTAGTTATTATTCAGGGTGATTTAATTCTAGAAATAAATCCATTTATGTAAAGTCTGACTGGTTGTATCAATCATAATATTTTACTAATCGTCTACTAAGATTTTATTTATCAATAGTATACCAAGGTTGTCTTCAATTAAAATTTGAGTCTAGGGAAATATTGACAACTGGTGAACTATATATATACACACATGTCACATCCCAAAATTTGGCTTTGTGAAAAATTTAAATTCAAATTAATTATTTTAAGGTAATTGGATTTTACTTGGCTTTTATTTGCCTTTCTGGATTTTTTCTGGAATTTAAAAACTATTTTTAGAGCTTAAAAAGTAATTCAAAATATGAAAATTAAATATCAACAGTAGTTGGAAATAATTTTATTTAGTCCAAAATATGTCCAGGAGCTTCTGTGAATTTTTCTGGAATTTTTGGAGGTATTTTCATATTTTTCTGAGGCCTAAATAAATTTCTAGCATTTTCTGAAATTAAAAATCATTAAAAATCTCTCTCTTTTCCTCCAGCCGACGCGTGGACGGCCCAGATCCGCCCACGTCGCCGCTCGGCCGATCCGGCCCGCTTTTTCCCCTTCTCCCTCCGCCAAGCGGGCCCGGCCTGCCAGCCTCCCGCGTCTTCCCCCTCATTCTCTCTCTGCCCCTGGGCCCCGGCTGTCAGCCACCCGCGTTCGCATCCCGCCATCCCCTCCTCTTTGGGCGACGCGTGTACAGCCCGCCTCATCTCGGCCGTCCCCGCTTCGCCCGCTCTCGGACGCCCGATCCGCCTCTGGGTCGCGTGGCAGCCATCCGCGCCGCCCGCCCGCTCCCTTCTCTCTCTCACTGCACGCGGGGCCCGCCTGTCGGATTCGTCGTCCCCGCGGAGCCGCCCCTTTCCTTTCTTTCCCCCCCTCTTTCCTTTCTCGCCGGCCGACCGTACCCGAGCCGAATCCGGCCCTTTCCCTCTATCTTCTCTCCGTTTTTGGAAGCCCCGGACGCCGCCGCGACCGAATCCCCGATCTTCCGGGCTCCCCTTCCATCGGCGCCCCCTCTTTCCCGTTTCTCCCCTTTCCTTCCTTTTCCCGGCCGACACACCGGCGAGCGATTGCGCGCCCGTGTCCCCTCCTCCGCCCCTATAAAAGCCCCCCTTGGCTCCGCCTTCTCCCGCACCACCTCCTAGCGCCCTCCACTTCTCCCTTTGAGCCCCGAGCGCCGTCGCACCAGAAGCTCCCCGTGCGCGTCCGGTAAGTGCTCCGGTGAGTAATCGCCGTCGCCTCGGTCTTCCCCGAAGCTCGCCGCCGCTACCTCGAGCACCCCCGTGGCCGTGCGGTCCTCCCCGACGCCTCAGCCGCCCCTCCCCGCCGCCGGAGCGCCGTCGCACCGAAGGACCCGAGCCAGCTCCGCCTCCCTCTCGTCGCCGGCCACCTCCGCCCGTCCCCGAGCCCTGCCAACCCCTCCGTTGGATTCGTCTCCACTCCGGGTTTGCATTTCACGCGTCACCCGAACCCCTCCGCCACTCCCTCGCCGCCGACGACCCTGCCTCCGGCCACTTTCCCCGGCCTCCCCTCCGGCAGGTAACTCAAAAGGCTTGATTGCCCTATATGGGTAGGCAAAGCCTCCCCCTCCCCTCTGGTTAGCAGCGCACTCCCTCGACTCCCCGGTGCGCGTTCGAGCCCTCGGCTCCGCGCGCTGGGTTGAGTTTTTCGTTATTATTCCGCGCTGACAAGTGGGTCCCACCCGTCAGCGGCAGCCGACTGTGCGGGCCACTGTCGTCTGGGCCCCACCCGCCTGTGTCAGCATCTGACAAGTGGGTCCCGATCCCAGTGGGTCCCACATGTCAGTGACCGCCAGTGGTTACTGGTCAGTGGGTCCCACCTGTCAGGCTCTCAGAATTAAAATAAAAGATTAAAATTTGATATTCCAGTGGGCCCCACCTGTCAGAAATTTGGGAATTTCTAGATTTATTCAAATCTGAGATTTTCAAATGAGCATAACTTTCTCATTTTAACTCCAATTCCAGCCATTCAAATTTCTAAATTCATCTAAAATCATAATCTATCCAACTATGGCCTCTGTTGAATTTTGGATCTTATTTGAATTTTCGTTTGTATTTATTTGCTTTGTTGCCTCGTCTTTTCTCGCGTAGATTCCAACGTTGTCAACGAACCCTCTCCACAGCAGCAAGAAGACCGAGAAACCCTGCAAGAAGGCAAGTCTCCTTTGATCATTTTGAGCCTATGCTTTTGAAATGTTTTTAAAATATTTTAAATTATATGCATTGCTATTTACATAAAGTCACTAGTTCAAGTCTTTAGGAATTAGTTATTCCAACTTTGTTATGCCCTCATTTGACATTGATTGCCATGTACCTTGTCACCCTAGAACTTCTTTTGTCTCAATAATGAGATTAATATTAATCTTTGTGAATATTAGAATGGTAGTATAATGCTTAGTCATGCTATCTAATATCCTTTGAAAAATCCTGAAAATGGGAAATTATGGTTTATTATTAAATCCTTGTGTTTGAAAGTGAAGTGGCAATTGGAGTTGTCACTGTGATTTTAAAAATAAAATAAAAATGTGAAAGTTGGTTTAGATTAGGGTGGATGGTTGTTTGGGTTGGTGCAGTAAGCACGAGAACTTGTTAAGTGTATGTTCCACCCTAGTCAATTAAGGACCGACGCTTGTGTTTGTCCAAACTGAGCATTAACCGTACAACCACAAGTCTATATGGGTACGACCTAGCTAACTAACCTATAAAGGTGTAGTTTAGATATCACCAGTGGTGTATTGAGTGCCAGGGTGTACTGGTTACTCATAGTGAGGGACAGGGTTTACTGTACTCATATGGCGCAAGAGGGGGCTTCAGATTGGGCGGATTTAACCCTTCTGCGGTGAAACCTCAGCGGGTGGTCTCTAGCTATACTGGAGTAGGTGAAAGGCTTTGTGATATTTTATCTGGGTCTCATGCCAAAGGAAGCATGTTGACTATTAAGATAATTTATCTCTTGTGGGTAAAGTTGTACAACCTCTGCAGAGTGTAAAACTATTCGAATAGCCGTGCCCACGGTCAAGGGCGGGCAAGGAATGCATTCACATGGTAGATTTCTGGTTTCGGATTTAAAATCAAAAGTTTTGTATTCCGAGGGTGGAGGGAACTCTCGGAAGGGAATCCTGGCGGATGTAGCCAGAGAGGGTGGATGGAACCCGCAGTTTAAAACTTGACCAATGGTAATTGGTTAGCTAGTGTTGGTAGTTGGAACCTTCACTAGAAAGTTAATTCTGTTAAAACATTTACTTCATTAAATTAAAGCCTTCGAAAATAATTAGTAGTAATTGAGATTTCAAATATTGCTTTGTGCAAAAGAACCATATGGCCTTCTTTGTTAAGCCTTGCATCTATGCATTTTTCCCAAGACTTGCGGAGTACTTTATGTACTCACATGCTACACTTAAAAATAACATCTCAGAGGAAGTTGAAGCTCAAGAAGGTGACTACGACTACTGCTTCGCTTGTGGCTGTGATGGATTCTTCCCGGAGGACTAGGTCGCGCTTCCCCAGTCAATTGCCTGTGGCGAATTGATGGGTCATCCTCGAGTTTTATTTGCTTCCGCTCTATTTCTTGTGTGCGAGGTCTTAAACCTCCTTTGTAATAATGAGACCCGGTGGTCAGTACTCTTAATTATTGTAATAAATCGTTGATGGTGATGTTTTCCATTCTGTTTGACTGTGTGCACTAGCTTTGATCTGGGACTAGTGCTGTAATACACAGAGGGTCCGGGTTTGATAATCCGGGGTCCCGACAGAGATGGTATCAGAGCCAATTTGACTGTAGGACGTGACCTAGATTAGGAATGGCCAACCATAAGGACTTATGTTTATAAAAAGAGTATATTAAAAATGTGTAAGCTTCTTTGCTTCTACTCTCTTCCTACTTAGAATCTCGTTCTTGTCTCCAACTCCATTTGTTAAAACTTTTACTAATCTTTTCTTTCACTCAACTTTGTAGATGGCTGGTTCATCCTCCGCTGCCCCGTGGGACTACTACTCACATGGAGAGGATGCTGGAGCATTCGCTAGCCTTCTCCGGCAGCTGATGCAGTGTTTGGAGTACCGTCAGCCGCCCATCTTCAGGGGTCGGAAGACGCGAATCCTGGATCGAGACTCTTGGACGATGGAGGTATTCCTGTATGCACGGGAAGAGGAATTCAAGTCCCACACCTACCCCATCAAGCACCCTCGGTCCCGCTGTTTCGACGCTGTCCAGGACGCAGCACGCCTCGCCATTGACGAGTTGTGCCACCTGCACAAAGATGCTGTACATCAGTCCCCCTTTTGCTTCTTCATCAACCCTCGCCCAGGACAGAGGTATCCAGATCCCTTTGATATTCCAGCTGACGATCCTCGACTGTCACATCAGGTGCAACTCACCCAGGCGATGGCCGTCACTTATGCTAGAGCTCAGGAGGAGATTGGACAACTTCGGATGCTTCTCACTTCCAGCTACCAGCATTCCGACACGCTTCGCACACAGCTTCTCCAGAGCCAGGCAGCTGAGTTTGAGTTGGGACGTCTCAAGGCCGCAGCCGACTACGCGCCATCTTCACCCGTAGTTGACTACACGCCGTCTTCCCCAGTACCAGCCGTCATCCCCAACAACCCGGCCCCAGCTCGACTTTCAGGACTCCACATCAGACTTACAGCACGCAAGAAGGTGCGACGCCCCAGTCCGCCACCTGTCATTACTCTCAAAGTGCAATTAATATTGCATCTGGTTTTATGTGTTACTAGATTATTTTCCATTAGCCACTTGATTATTTACATATCACTCTATACCTGGACGTATATTCAAATTCTATTTGTGCATACCTCATTATTTTGGGCTTTCCTAGATTACCTTCCTTAACTTTACTTTGGGTGGGTGTGTGTGTATAAAAATTAGGATCCTCATTAAATTTGGACACTAGGTAGGACCATCTTTAACTCACACTTCTTAATTAAAATTAGATTTAAAACAATTAATTAAGGCACATTAGCTGATGATCAGTCTAAGATTAAGTGTTTAATAATCTTGTTTATGCCCTAATCCTTCCATTGATTTTTCTTAATTTTCCTTGACTCAATTCCTACTTAGATTCGGGCTAGCAAAAAAAAGAGATAAACGTGCAGCGCTGGGATTCGAATGTGGGGCAGCAAGTTGGCACTCGGCTGCATTAACCAACTGGGCTACAGCCCGTTTGCGACAACAGGGGAAGTTTAGTTTATACGAGGTGGTGCAGGACTGAGCTCCCAAGACAGAGCCTCCACTCTGACTGAAACAGGGGAGGTGACGGCGCCCGACCAGCGGCGGGGCTCCGGCAAGGGAAGGTCAGAGGTGCGAGGTGAGCTAGCAAAATGGTGTCCAGGAAGTTGCGCAAGCCGGTGGAGAAGCGGCGCGGCCCGGGATGGCGCGGGTCGGCGGGGGCAGCTGCTCGGGCGGCGGCCGGTGAGGTGGAAAAGAGGCGCCGGCGGCCGGGAAGGATAGTGGAGAGGACAGCACGCGCATAAGTAGGAGGGAGGGTAGGGGAGGCTTACCGTGCGGTTGGTTAGGCCGGGGAGATACCGAGGCGCGCCGGCGGCATGAGGCGGTGTCGGGCGGTGGTGGCGCACGGTGTCGGCGGTGTGCAGGCAGCGAGGTCCTCGGCCGGCGACCGACGGAGCTCCGGGACGTCGCGGTAAAGCTCTCACAAGGAGGAATTGGACCGGCATCGACTGTGGGGGAGGCGGCGGTGAGACTGGCGGAGGCGGCTGCTTTCGGGGAGGAAGGGGAAAAGATGGGGGAGGAGGAGGAAATGGCGCGGGGCAAGGGGAAAGAAGCCGGAGGCTTTTATAGCGCGGCGGTGAGGACCGGTTGGGACCGAGCGGCGGAGAAGGACCAGGCGAAGCGGAGCAAGGACCACCGGGCAAGATGCCGCGCAGGCTCGGTGCCCAGAGGCGCGGGGCTCGGCGCATAGCAGGCGGCGACAAGACGAGGCGAAGCAGAGCATAGAGAACCGGCGAAGGGGCAGGCGCGGCGCTGCGCAGAGGAGAGAGGGGGAGGGAGGGAGACGTGGAGGACTCGCATCCATGGAAGAAGGGAGGAAGGAATGAGTAAAGAAAATAAGAAATGGAGGGAGGAGGGAGAGCCACCGTGCGGCTGTGAAGGAAGGAAGGAAATGAGGCGCAGTCGGCCGGGCCCGTGCGCAGAGGAAGAGAGAAAAAGGAAAGATAGGGAGGGAGAGAAAAATAGGAGTGGGCTCACATGGCATAGAGAAGGAAAGGAAAATACCAGTATTCCAAATTTTTAAGTACTTGAGCTTGGTGTCCAAAATCCCCTTTTGTTAATTTGTAGCTCTAATGTTAATATTGAATTTTCTATATATGTGTACATATATATATTTATATTTATTTGAGTTGTATTTTTTTTATTATTATTATTACTTTATGATTGCTATTTTGTGCTCGAGATTTATTTCCAGTTATTACTTGCTCAGGGCAAAACTCTGGAAAACCCAAATAAGATTTTGGCCAAAAATCTCAAATGCTAGTAAGATGTGGAGAAAATTTTTAAATTCTTCCAATTTTTCAAACATTCAAAATTTAGGATGTTACATGATTTGACTAATCTGATAGAGCTATAAATTTGGGTGTGCTTAACGTGCATAAGCATGCAGTGCACCTGGAGCAAAAGACACTGGTCTGGGCACGCACTGTTGGCAGATAGCTAGAGCAGCCTAGCTACCTGCAATGCACTGACCCTGAAGAAAATGACAGTATACATTATTTTCTAGCCACAAGTTGCGTTTGGACATTAGGATAATCCTATAACTAGAAGATGGCAGTCATTATATTCTCACAATTTTGGGAGGTAGTGAAATTCAGGTTTCTCTTCAGTGGGAAAAAAGGGAAGAAAACACTGCCTTTGGGTAGAAGTTCAGTGTAAAATCAGCACTTAAACAGCGTTACAGACTTGGGAATGCAGTACAGGCAAGCAAGCTCATCACTACTTAAAACAATTGCTCCCAACAGAAAAAAGATAACCTTGCAGTCGTACTACACAAAGATCATCCGTACAGAAATTAAATATCATAATTATAGTAACAAACCACAGAACACTAGAGCACAATGTTGTTGAACAAGACTTTAAAGAAAAAAGGTACACAGTTTAAGAAGGGAAAAAGAAGATTCACAGGCTTTGCAACACCGCCATCAACCAAGCAAAAACACATAAAGAAGCTATCTAAATAAGAATTACCTCTCAGACCAACAAACATTCAAGTAACAGAAAGGATAAAAAGTCAATCATAAAGGATGCAATGTTGACATAACTAACATGTAAATCCACCAGCACAGCCACAGCAAGCACAACAAATCTCATAAATTTATACTATCGGATTTCTTAAAAAAGATCAAATAACATGTAAATTAACTTTTCAGTTGGCAAAGATGGTGAGCAATTAATACGCAGGCATAGACAGCACATCCACATCGAGCACATCAAATGACAAAAAATATATAATCTGATTTGCTGTTAAGAGAGATCAAATGGCATGTAATGTAACTGTTTTAGTGGGCAACTACGAGGAGAAATTGACCAGATCAAGTTTATTATGTCTTACCGCGACATAGCACTGAGCGATGAAGCACCGCGATCCTGTCCTTTGCTGGTACCGAACTTGCTCACGACTGTCCTTATTTTTCAAACACTTTTCCTACAGAAAGGCATACATTAGTGGGACAGGCGTATCATTTTCTTAAAGGCAAATTTTGTGAGAAATATACATGTAGGATACCTTGTGCTTTGGGTTAGACCACATGTCCACAAGTTGTTTCCACTACATGTCACTCATAGTGGACAATGGTGAAGTTGTTCTGACTTGGTTTGCAGGTATGCCATTAAAGAATTTCTTCTTTAACTTATACCTCATTTGGCGTTGTCCACCTCTGAGCAAATCAGTGCATGCAGCTTTGACCGGCTTACTGGTTGGGTCCATGGTGAATTGACTCTGTAGAAGATAAGGTAGCAGTGATATGATTGAGTCCCAAATAGCTAAGGTAGCAGTGATAGATGGAAATAGCTAAGGTAGCAGTGATAGATGGAAATAGCTATGGTCCCAAATTGCATGTCACATTTGGAAAATAAAATTGCTAAGGTAGCAGTGATAGATGGAAATAGCTACAAATTAATTAACTGATGATATGATTAAGCTGGTCTGTGTGTGACTCTGAGTCCCAAATTACTAAGCTGGTCCCAAATTACTAAGGTAGCAGTGACTAAGCTGGTCTGTGTGTGTGACTCTGTGGATCGATGATACACTACCGCTGAATCTAGAGAGCTACAATTAAGCTGGTGCTGTAGCCGAGATGATCGAGCCGGTAATGTAATAATGATACTAGGTTCTACAAGTACAACAACCACTTGTGATTTCTGATGAACTGGTAGTAGTGAGTGTTGTGGAGAGACTGAAAACCACGTACGAGCTAGCAAATCAATAAATAGATATTAAGAATTAAGGTGCGTGTATTGCTAAACTAATAAACCAAAAGCCTAGTTCCTGTGTGATTGAACATAAACATGCATATATGGTGATTAAGGTAACATTAACAATTCAAATCAGCCTACTCATTTTACTTAATAAGGCAGTAGCATGTATTTAGAAAGGATGCTGCTGTCCCATTGGGAAAGGCCGGAGGTACTTACCGCAATTTTGCCCATGTAGTTTGTCACTAGAGCCTCATCCTTCTTATACTCCTTCCAGTGTGGGAGTATTGGGATATGGTCCCGTAGGACAATTCCAGCCTCAGCCGCTAGTTTAGCAGCTTGCATAGGTGCTTCTGGTCGCCGGTTCCCTTCAGCAATTTGCACTGGAATCTTAGCGCACAACCCTCTTGAAATTCTGTCCAAATCTCTGCCTACGTTCCTTCCTCTCAACCATCCATCTAACATGAATCGTGGTTCACACAATTAGTGGAAATCATATGATTAGAACAGCAAATATTTAATAGAGGAGAGGAGGTACAGTAGCTTGCCTTCATCAGCTACGCTGTTCTGGTTGTTGGGTTGCATGTTCTGGTTGTTGGGTTGGCTGGTCTGGTTATTGGCAGGGATCAATGCATCTTCTGAGGAACCATCTTGTGGGTCAGTTGTTGGAGCATGACTATCTTCAAGTGCTGAAGATATTTCCCTGGTTCGCTGCCATGTAATTCTTGTGGGTTGGTCTTCCTCCTGGACAGCCATAACTCTCTTCGACTGTCTTGATCCTCCAATGCGCGTGGTCTCATCCCTTAACAAATTGGTAGTAGGTTCAAGCTCCAAATCCAGCATGGCTTCCTGCATTATACAAGAATCTTAAAAAATTAATAAATCTGAACATTGAACTAAGACAAAATAGGTTTAGTTTATTGAACAAAAACAAAATCAAAGGTAGTCGCTGCCTTGCAAGGACAAAAAGAAAGGAGCGCTCTCAACAGACAGTACCTACAAAAGCTTCTCTAACCTTAAAACTAGCATTCATATTACTACCAAGTGAAGTTTGATTAACCAAGGAAGTTAGTGGATAAGCAAGGATTAAGTCTATCAAACGTAACATTCCATATACCTTCTCAACAACACCTTCATTGTCATCCTCAGGTTCAGGTTCATACAATGAGCCCGAGTCTGCACGAGCAGCAACCTTGGGCTTTGCACTGTTCACCATTTGAGCTAAAGCTCCTACTCCGAGCCGCTGGAACATCTGATTGTTACATAACATGTTCTGCACTCTCTTCCTCTCATAGTCCGTCATTTGCGGCTCTGTATTTGCACAACATAGATGATGTGAATGTATGAAACATAAAGATGGAAGTAATGTCTACCAGGAACAACAAGGACTGTAATCACAATTTAAACAGGCATATATGTCCTATGTGCAACTGAACACAGCCCCTGAATTATGTGTGTATGTGCTCATACAAAGTGGTAGCCTTATTGTATTTCCAACATCCTAGCAGATCAAAACCAAAACATTCTAACAGCCTTATGATCTAGTTGAGCTAGAACAGAACAAAAAATACCCTAACAGATGAAAACCAAAACATGCTGACAGAGTGTAACATCCCAAAAATTTAAATCTGAAAATATAAAGCCTGTGAATTATGTTTGCAATATATTTTATTTAAATTTGGAGTTTATGGTAGTTTCTCTGAAAATATGGTTGAGGTATTGGAAAGAAATTAATAATAGTGAAGAAAAAAAAAGAGAGGAGAAATTTGATTTAGAATATAAAATGTCATCTTTGGAAAATAATGGCATGAATAGTAATAGTAGCAAGCAAATGAAAAACCAACATATATGGACATATATATATATATATATACTTACTAAACGTTTTGCACCTACACAATTAGTGACAAGAATATAAAAATGTCGAATTAGGGTGTAAGGAGGAAAATATAAGTATATATGAACATATACAAGAATTGAAACAAATAATTTTGAATGTGAAATAA
This sequence comes from Dendrocalamus latiflorus, assembly GCA_017311315.1. Lineage (NCBI taxonomy): Eukaryota > Viridiplantae > Streptophyta > Magnoliopsida > Poales > Poaceae > Dendrocalamus > Dendrocalamus latiflorus. Next base: position 21,106,162 of record CM029643.1, on the reverse strand, counting down.
AAAAACCTCAATTTCCTAGTTGTCATCCATTTTCCCCCTATTTTCCAAAAATCATGACTGCAGCCTTCTTCTACTCTTCCTCTTACCTCTCTTCCTCTTACGTGTGGGCCCTTTTTCCCTGCCGACAGCAGCCCGGACCGGATTCCCCTTTCTTTCTTCCCCTCTGCCATCTGCGTGCGGGCCCCTCCTCCTTTCTTTCCCGAGCGACCGCGCCCCGCCCCCTCTCTTTCTTCTCCTTCCTCCTCCATTCTGTGGCCGTAAACCGTCCGCGTCTCCCTCTTCCTTCTCTCCTCTGCGCCGAATCACGCTGGAATCTCTTGCCGCAGCTGCTTGCCCTGCCAACCTGTGCTCTGCCTTCTGCGCAGCGCCGCTCGTCCCGTCCCCTCCGCGCGCCTGCCGTCTCTCTGCTCTGCAGCGCTGCCCCGTCGAGCCCCGCGAGGCGCCTTGTCCTGTGGTCTTTCCCCGCCGCCTGGTCCTCTGCGCCTCCCTCGCCCCGCTGCGGCCATAAGAAGCCCAAGCTCCCCAGGGATTCCCTACGCCCCCTTCTTCTTCCCCGTTTCCCCCATCTTCTTTTCCCACAGACCGAGCCCCCCTGCCCGTGCGACAGTCGCCGCGCCTACACGCCGTCCCGGCCACCCCGGCAAGACTTCCCTAAAGTAAGCGCGTCACATCGTGCCTCTACCTCCCTTCTGCCTCCTCCCCGAGCTAATTGGATTTTTGTTCATCCAAGCGCTCGAGCCGGCCATCTTCCTCACCTCCGGCCGAAACCGTCGCTTTCGCCGTCGTCTCCTACTCGGTCCGCGCCAACTCGATTCCTCACGTTGGGAGCAAGCCCTCGACGCCCTCAAACTTCCCCAACCGACGCCCGGCCTCATCGACGCCCGAGCTGCCCCCTCCACGGTGACCACCCGCCGTCACCCGTGGCTACCGTCGCCGGCCTCCTTCGATGCCTCTCCCGACAAGCCAACACCATGGGTGAGTTCCTCTTGGTCCCCTCTCGCTCATGCCCGCATCAATTTCCACCCCCTCCATGCCGGCGCCACCGCCCACTGCCGGCGACGATGCCGCCTGCGCTACGCCGGCATGCTTTGTTTCGGGCCTGATGTCCCGACTCACGTCTTCTACATTGAGTCGCCATTCCAGTCAGCACGGGCCAGCAGCCCAGCTGGTCATCCGAGCTATGCATCACGCCACAGATCCCGTGTTCGAGTTCCCTCGGTGAACATTTTTGATTCATTGTTTTTAGCACATTTTAGTTAGAAAATAATTAGGAAATAAAACAGGGGAGCTGAGCTAATTGACTTGGGTTTAAATAAAATCTATACATACGCCAGGACACAGGGTTACATGCATATGGATAGTTAAGTAGTTAGGAGAGTTAAAAATTTAATTCATGAGAGCTAATAAAAATTCCTTAGGATGTAAATAAGATTATTTAAAATTTAGCATTGGAATAATTACTATATAAGAATAATAGTGCCTTATTATTTAGTCTAATTCTACTTATTAGTTAAGGGTATTAATAAAGAAGATTTCGGTTAAGTGTTCGAATTTAATAGGAGTCTCAATTGAAAATACATCCAAGTTAAACCTAAGGGAAATAACAATTGATAACTATAAAAAAATGAGGTTTTAAATTCAAAAGATTACCCTCAATTGTAATTAAAAGATATGCCCTAACATTTAACCTGCCGACATTAGATGGATCTCAATAGTAAATTTAATTAGATAATAAAGGCCGCTTCATAAAATTTAATAACCGATAGGACGTGATCATAAACATTTAAATTAGAAGGCCTTAATAAAATCCTCGCCATTAGCACATCATCAATAAAAAAAAATCTTAACGATGAATTTAGTGGAACGAAAATTGGGTATAGCAAGCTCGGTCCTAAGTAACTAGAAGTTTAACTAAAACAGGCAAGATACTAATGCAAAGGATAAAGTAACAATGATAGTCGGTCCTCAAAGTATAACCAAATGAAAAGTAATGTCAGTATATAGATGCTAAGGTATATTAGACCTAGGTCATCGGACATTGAGATAATCCCACAAACAAACCATCGGAAGAAACCCATAATATTATGACCAATAGCAGTAGATGAGTAGCAAATAAGAATATACTAAGGGTTCCTATTAAACATCAATGAGTTAGGTAAATATGCACGTGCGACATTGAATCGTTAAAATTTACTATTAGGGTACACCTTGAATAATTAGTAAGTAGAATCCCGTAAAATACCACAGCCTAGACTGCTAGGAATATAGGCTCTAAAGATTGATCTAATAAACCAAACACATATATCTGCCCGTAAGTCTAACCAAGTTCATGGAACTTCCTTGATAAATATAAAAATAATAAAAGAAACTGCTAATAAAAGACCGAGTCATCGTTTTCTACCACTGGCCTTGCCTCAAATCACCCATTAACTTATAATAAAACTAAATTGATTTTATTCGGATTTATTTGGATCTTTTAAGTTATTTGTCTTTATTTGGATTCAGTCGTTTGTCGCGTAATTAGAAATCGGGAGTCGTGAAGATTCAGTGGATTCAGCGAGGTTAAGCTCGAAATGAAGATAGAGACCGGAAGCTCAAAAGAAAGCAATGTGTGAGCTCAAGACCGCGGTAAACCGCGCCAGGCGAGTCAATACTTTGATCATGTTGATCCTATGTTTTCTGCAAATTACTTTGTTTTAAATTATCAAATTGCATGCTGTTAATTTATATGCAAATGCATGCTTAATTTAATATTCTAGTTATGTGCCCATCGTTTACCTTGATTAATATTACACCTCCTTTGGAATATTTGAATATGTGAACCTTGTCGCCGTAGCAAAATTATAATAGTAACCTTTCGAAAATAAGTCCCTAAATATATGCCATGCTTAGTATTGCTTAAATAATCATGGGCGCGAGAGCGTCCAAGCATCACTTTTTAATACTGAGAAAAATTGATTGGGCAGTCATGGTGGGAATGACTGGTATATTTTGGTATGATTATTTTAGACTCCCAAAAATCCCAACTTGCTTAAATATCTGGGCGGATTGATTCGAGGGTGTGAGTGTGGTGCAGTGGATGCACAAAGTGGGTTAGTGGTAGACCGCCCAGATACCACTAAGGACTGAATCTTGTCATGACCTCCTGTGTAAAACAGTACAACCACAAGTCTGTAAAATACAACTTGGCTAAGTAAACTTATCGAAATCCCCGGACTCATCTCACCGGTAGTGGTTGGGAAGTGGCTACGCAAGGGCAAGAGAAGGCCTAAAGGGACACCGAGTGGAGGGTGAAGTTTCCCAGTCGTACTAGCGCAGAGGGGAGGGGAGCCCGTACGCTAGTAGCCGTGGGGAACATCCCGTGCAACGTATGGGACCCACCGCAAGTGGGAGAAGCCCATAAAGTGAGATGAGAAAAGGGACTAGATACTTTGAAAAGTCACTGTGATGGTCTGCTCAACCACACGTCTAAGGAATCGTGTGGGGCAACGAGTTGATTGTCTCTTGTGGTGAAAGTGTACAAACTCTGCAGAGTCAAAACTATTCGAATAGCCGTGCCCACGGTCAAGGGCGGACATGGGAACTTAACCAGATATAGTTCTATTTAAAAATGTTTTGTGGGTGGGAATGGAAAAGTGAAGGGCGAAGGACTGCCCTGGTTTGGAATTGTCCTGGGTGTCGTCCCAGTGGTAAGTTAAGCGGCTATAACGCTGAAGAAATTGCTATATGGTGCAGATGCCATGTAACGGTGGATGGAATCTGAATCGATATTAATAATACATTTCCTTGTACATTATGATTTGTTCCAAAATTGCTAAGTCATAGGGCTTTTTAATTAATTGTATTCAAAAGCACTCTATGCAAAATAAAATAGCCCGAGCCTCTCCTTTGTTAAGCTATGCATACTATTTATTTGCATTCTGTGTATTGGCTCGCGGAGCACGGGGTCGGAGTGCTCATGCTCGCTTTTGCGACAAAATTCAGAATCAGAAGTCAAATCACCTCGCTTCAGCAACAAGATTGGACAAGCTGGCCGAGAAGATGAAGATGTCAAGGGCTAGGTCGCGAACCTCCAGTTGGCTGCCTGTGGGCATGTCCGGAAGGTCCCACCTGTGTGCTTCGTTCTTCCGCTGCTGCAATTTATCGATTTCGGCCTAATCGGCCCATGTGTAAGTCTACTATTATATTTACGCTTCCGCATGATATGTATTTTGATATTCATTACTGTAACTATGAGCACTATCTACTGATCCAGGGAATAGTGCAGTAATCACAGAGGAATCCGGATGTTAATATCTGGGTCCCTACAGCGATGGTATCAGAGCATATCGACTGCAGGTCGTGACCTAGTTAGCCTGGCCGTTAGTCCGTGACTAGAATTATTTCCTCAGTATCTATTTTCACAAATATAAATTATATTGCTCATTCTCATCTCTCTTAGAAGATTCCCTCTCATCTATATATTAACCTAGCCATTTTACTTCTGAAGCTTTCTCATCCCAAATTCGAACTGAAAAAAAAAATCCAATACTCCTCTTGTAAATTGTCTATGAAAACACGCTTGGGCCAAGAATCATGATGCTTACCCTTGAAACTTAATTGTTTTATCCTTGGAGGAAACAATCGTCTGAATTTTGGGTAAATGAATTGGAGGAGCTTAAATTAATAGATTAACCAGACAGATGAATTAAGTTATTCTTGGAGAAATAGGAAATATGGAAATAGTTGCGGGAGTATAACATTGATAAGTAATATAATTCCTAACAGATGATTACGATAATGGAATAATAAGATATGATCGATTGCTAGATGAATTAATAGAGTTTTAAGAAATTGGAGATATGATAACAGCTATCGGAGTACAGGCTTGATTAATAACATTATTCCTGGAAGATGTTCATGATAATGAATTAATTCGGAGGTTGTCACGGAAGATTTAGGCGGTTACTAGAGGAGCAACTATGATTTTGAATACAATCTTGGATTATTAGGAAGTCCTGATACACATGACACTGGTGAATATAAAAGTAATAATGTTGGATAATCATTAGAAATCAGAAATGAAGAGTAGATAGGTAGTAAAGATTTAGCTTGACCATTGGAGAAGCAAACTATGGATTTGAATCAATGACACCAGACTAGATTATTAGGACGTCACAATATGAAAGTTATCGGTGGATCTAAATAATGAATACTAGATCTTCGTTGGATTGGAAAGCTGATTAAATTGGCAATTGACGAACCTGAGATTGGATTTATAAAGATGTGGTGGACATTCAGATTCATATAAGAATTTGGTGATCCCGATTGGACAAAAATTTGGGAGATGCAATAAAAATTATTTGATTGGTGGGTTTAGAGTAAGGGTATTGGATTTTCAATAGACTGTAAAGATGAGAAGTTTACCAATAATGAATCCAAGATTGGGATTATACATACATAGTGAAATACGAGATTTAATTCACAAATTTATGTTGGAAGTACAGAGTTAGGCGAGAATTAGATAACCATGGATGGATTGATGAAATGGTGAATGACACAAGGTAAAAGAGTATGGTCGGTGGAACAAATAAATGATGACACTTGCTGACTGGAGTTTTAGAGTGCAATAATACCGTGACTAAATAATAATAATAAAAAGGAGGATAGTCTAGGTGCACTTTGTGAAAGTGGAGGTTAAACTATTAAGGCCGTTGGATTCTAAGCCTTATGTATAAAGTCGTATGGGAGTGAGTTAATTCATTGATGGATATTTGAACATTGGAAGAGATTAGCATACTTTGACAAAAAAGGGTATTATAAGGTTTTATATTACAGAACAAAAAAATATAAATATAAATATAATACAAGAACGAGTACTGATATAAATCAAATTACCTCTGAGTACTTTTCTATCTTTCCATCGATTTCAAAAAGGAAAAATTTTGGTTTCCCTTCTCTTACCATTGCTCCAAAAATCCAAGATTAGGATTGTCGAAGATGTTCCGGAAGATAAAGTGGTTTCGTTTTAAACGAACTATGCAGATGAACCCCGTTCCCCTTATGTGTGTCCCCCGCATAGACGTTGTATTGTTGCAAGATTTTTGTTGGTCCCTGTGCACTGTCTTCTTGCCCTCGGGTGCCCTATTTTGCAGTCACAGGAAAAGCTTGCTTTTTAAATTTTTTTTTTGTTTTGTGTGGCTCAGTGTCACTCCAGTTTCCTGGATGTGCTCTTTTAAAAATCAAGATGGGTTAGGTTACCTTATCCCCACGATTCTGTCCTTACCTCATGCTATTCCCTCTCACCCTGTTTGCTGCAACCCAAGTCAGATCTACCCAAGCAAAGTAAGAGATAGTCAAAGCCAAGGCAATCAAGGACAAGTGGAGCCTTCACCGCTTTTCGATTAAAAGCCTCAACTGGCACAAAGACCAATACTCGAGACTCTGCCCTGCTAACACTCTATCCTTACCCACCCAAAGGACCCATAGATCAAATCACCACCAACTAAACACAATGACGAGGAGCGCCTAGACGACGTGAAGAGAAAAGACATTGCACATATCAATGCTCCGTGAACCACTCCAACAACGAGGAAGACCACCAGCTTGGTGAGTGCCCTGTGAGTAATGTCACATGTACTCTTTGCGAAGGACAAGGCCACTACCCCCTAAGATTGCCCTTGAACCTAATGCTGGCTAAGCAGCCGAAGTACAATGGATGAGTCTCCACCTCGCCACAAGACCCATCATGACTGGAGCAAGCAGAGACGAATAATAACTAGTGACATTTATTTTAAGGGGGGTAGCCCTATGAGACAGAACTGTCGCAGAACTACTATGATGTATATGTTGGAGGTGCGACAACCTGGACTCAGAACTAATCAAACCAGTACAAGAAGACTTACAAGACCAGGAACCTTACCGTAATAAGGACAAAAGACCACCATGTAGATATGTTCATCGTCACCTCTGCATTCTCGAGGCCCTCTACCCCTAGGACACAAACCATTGCTACCCACCCATCAATATGAAATTCTACAACCGTATGTCTAGCAGATGATGCAGCTACTCTGTTCTACAATAACGTGAAGACAACAATATCAAAGAGCAAGTAATTGGAAGTTTACGACCTGTCCAGGAAAACAAGGTATCTCTCTTTCCTTTTGACTTCTCCAAGTGCTAACCCCTGTTGTGCAGATCTTCATTTTTAAGCGGAACTAAAGAACTATACGTTGAGCAATACCCCGAAACCCATTGCTAGCCAATATAACCTCACTTGCTTCTTTCTACTCTACCGGAATCTCGGGGTCGAGATTCATTTAAGGGGGGTAGGTTTGTAACATCCCAAAAATTTAAATCTGAAAATATAAAGCCTGTGAATTATGTTTGCAATATATTTTATTTAAATTTGGAGTTTATGGTAGTTTCTCTGAAAATATGGTTGAGGTATTGGAAAGAAATTAATAATAGTGAAGAAAAAAAAGACAGGAGAAATTTGATTTAGAATATAAAATGTCATCTTTGGAAAATAATGGCATGAATAGTAATAGTAGCAAGCAAATGAAAAACCAACATATATGGACATATATATATATATATATATATATATATATATATATATATATATATATATATATATATATATATATATATATATATATATATATATATATATATATATATATATATATACATACTAAACGTTTTGCACCTACACAATTAGTGACAAGAATATAAAAATGTCGAATTAGGGTGTAAGGAGGAAAATATAAGTATATATGAACATATACAAGAATTGAAACAAATAATTTTGAATGTGAAATAAAAAAAACTCAATTTCCTAGTTGTCATCCATTTTCCCCCTATTTTCCAAAAATCATGACTGCAGCCTTCTTCTACTCTTCCTCTTACCTCTCTTCCTCTTACGTGTGGGCCCTTTTTCCCTGCCGACAGCAGCCCGGACCGGATTCCCCCTTTCTTTCTTCCCCTCTGCCATCTGCGCGCGGGCCCCTCCTCCTTTCTTTCCCGAGCGACCGCGCCCCGCCCCCTCTCTTTCTTCTCCTTCCTCCTCCATTCTGTGGCCGTAAACCATCCGCGTCTTCCTCTTCCTTCTCTCCTCTGCGCCGAATCACGCTGGAATCTCTTGCCGCAGCTGCTTGCCCTGCCAACCTGTGCTCTGCCTTCTGCGCAGCGCCGCTCGTCCCGTCCCCTCCGCGCGCCTGCCGTCTCTCTGCTCTGCAGCGCTGCCCCGTCGAGCCCCGCGAGGCGCCTTGTCCTGTGGTCTTTCCCCGCCGCCTGGTCCTCTGCGCCTCCCTCGCCCCGCTGCGGCCATAAGAAGCCCAAGCTCCCCAGGGATTCCCTACGCCCCCTTCTTCTTCCCCGTTTCCCCCATCTTCTTTTCCCACAGACCGAGCCCCCCTGCCCGTGCGACAGTCGCCGCGCCTATACGCCGTCCCGGCCACCCCGGCAAGACTTCCCTAAAGTAAGCGCGTCACATCGTGCCTCTACCTCCCTTCTGCCTCCTCCCCGAGCTAATTGGATTTTCGTTCATCCAAGCGCTCGAGCCGGCCATCTTCCTCACCTTCGGCCGAAACCGTCGCTTTCGCCGTCGTCTCCTACTCGGTCCGCGCCAACTCGATTCCTCACGTTGGGAGCAAGCCCTCGACGCCCTCAAACTTCCCCAACCGACGCCCGGCCTCATCGACGCCCGAGCTGCCCCCTCCACGGTGACCACCCGCCGTCACCCGTGGCTACCGTCGCCGGCCTCCTTCGATGCCTCTCCCGACAAGCCAACACCATGGGTGAGTTCCTCTTGGTCCCCTCTCGCTCATGCCCGCATCAATTTCCACCCCCTCCATGCCGGCGCCACCGCCCACTGCCGGCGACGATGCCGCCTGCGCTACGCCGGCATGCTTTGTTTCGGGCCTGATGTCCCGACTCACGTCTTCTACATTGAGTCGCCATTCCAGTCAGCACGGGCCAGCAGCCCAGCTGGTCATCCGAGCTATGCATCACGCCACAGATCCCGTGTTCGAGTTCCCTCGGTGAACATTTTTGATTCATTGTTTTTAGCACATTTTAGTTAGAAAATAATTAGGAAATAAAACAGGGGAGCTGAGCTAATTGACTTGGGTTTAAATAAAATCTATACATACGCCAGGACACAGGGTTACATGCATATGGATAGTTAAGTAGTTAGGAGAGTTAAAAATTTAATTCATGAGAGCTAATAAAAATTCCTTAGGATGTAAATAAGATTATTTAAAATTTAGCATTGGAATAATTACTATATAAGAATAATAGTGCCTTATTATTTAGTCTAATTCTACTTATTAGTTAAGGGTATTAATAAAGAAGATTTCGGTTAAGTGTTCGAATTTAATAGGAGTCTCAATTGAAAATACATCCAAGTTAAACCTAAGGGAAATAACAATTGATAACTATAAAAAAATGAGGTTTTAAATTCAAAAGATTACCCTCAATTGTAATTAAAAGATATGCCCTAACATTTAACCTGCCGACATTAGATGGATCTCAATAGTAAATTTAATTAGATAATAAAGGCCGCTTCATAAAATTTAATAACCGATAGGACGTGATCATAAACATTTAAATTAGAAGGCCTTAATAAAATCCTCGCCATTAGCACATCATCAATAAAAAAAATCTTAACGATGAATTTAGTGGAACGAAAATTGGGTATAGCAAGCTCGGTCCTAAGTAACTAGAAGTTTAACTAAAACAGGCAAGATACTAATGCAAAGGATAAAGTAACAATGATAGTCGGTCCTCAAAGTATAACCAAATGAAAAGTAATGTCAGTATATAGATGCTAAGGTATATTAGACCTAGGTCATCGGACATTGAGATAATCCCACAAACAAACCATCGGAAGAAACCCATAATATTATGACCAATAGCAGTAGATGAGTAGCAAATAAGAATATACTAAGGGTTCCTATTAAACATCAATGAGTTAGGTAAATATGCACGTGCGACATTGAATCGTTAAAATTTACTATTAGGGTACACCTTGAATAATTAGTAAGTAGAATCCCGTAAAATACCACAGCCTAGACTGCTAGGAATATAGGCTCTAAAGATTGATCTAATAAACCAAACACATATATCTGCCCGTAAGTCTAACCAAGTTCATGGAACTTCCTTGATAAATATAAAAATAATAAAAGAAACTGCTAATAAAAGACCGAGTCATCGTTTTCTACCACTGGCCTTGCCTCAAATCACCCATTAACTTATAATAAAACTAAATTGATTTTATTCGGATTTATTTGGATCTTTTAAGTTATTTGTCTTTATTTGGATTCAGTCGTTTGTCGCGTAATTAGAAATCGGGAGTCGTGAAGATTCAGTGGATTCAGCGAGGTTAAGCTCGAAATGAAGATAGAGACCGGAAGCTCAAAAGAAAGCAATGTGTGAGCTCAAGACCGCGGTAAACCGCGCCAGGCGAGTCAATACTTTGATCATGTTGATCCTATGTTTTCTGCAAATTACTTTGTTTTAAATTATCAAATTGCATGCTGTTAATTTATATGCAAATGCATGCTTAATTTAATATTCTAGTTATGTGCCCATCGTTTACCTTGATTAATATTACACCTCCTTTGGAATATTTGAATATGTGAACCTTGTCGCCGTAGCAAAATTATAATAGTAACCTTTCGAAAATAAGTCCCTAAATATATGCCATGCTTAGTATTGCTTAGATAATCATGGGCGCGAGAGCGTCCAAGCATCACTTTTTAATACTGAGAAAAATTGATTGGGCAGTCATGGTGGGAATGACTGGTATATTTTGGTATGATTATTTTAGACTCCCAAAAATCCCAACTTGCTTAAATATCTGGGCGGATTGATTCGAGGGTGTGAGTGTGGTGCAGTGGATGCACAAAGTGGGTTAGTGGTAGACCGCCCAGATACCACTAAGGACTGAATCTTGTCATGACCTCCTGTGTAAAACAGTACAACCACAAGTCTGTAAAATACAACTTGGCTAAGTAAACTTATCGAAATCCCCGGACTCATCTCACCGGTAGTGGTTGGGAAGTGGCTACGCAAGGGCAAGAGAAGGCCTAAAGGGACACCGAGTGGAGGGTGAAGTTTCCCAGTCGTACTAGCGCAGAGGGGAGGGGAGCCCGTACGCTAGTAGCCGTGGGGAACATCCCGTGCAACGTATGGGACCCACCGCAAGTGGGAGAAGCCCATAAAGTGAGATGAGAAAAGGGACTAGATACTTTGAAAAGTCACTGTGATGGTCTGCTCAACCACACGTCTAAGGAATCGTGTGGGGCAACGAGTTGATTGTCTCTTGTGGTGAAAGTGTACAAACTCTGCAGAGTCAAAACTATTCGAATAGCCGTGCCCACGGTCAAGGGCGGACATGGGAACTTAACCAGATATAGTTCTATTTAAAAATGTTTTGTGGGTGGGAATGGAAAAGTGAAGGGCGAAGGACTGCCCTGGTTTGGAATTGTCCTGGGTGTCGTCCCAGTGGTAAGTTAAGCGGCTATAACGCTGAAGAAATTGCTATATGGTGCAGATGCCATGTAACGGTGGATGGAATCTGAATCGATATTAATAATGCATTTCCTTGTACATTATGATTTGTTCCAAAATTGCTAAGTCATAGGGCTTTTTAATTAATTGTATTCAAAAGCACTCTATGCAAAATAAAATAGCCCGAGCCTCTCCTTTGTTAAGCTATGCATACTATTTATTTGCATTCTGTGTATTGGCTCACGGAGCACGGGGTCGGAGTGCTCATGCTCGCTTTTGCGACAAAATTCAGAATCAGGAGTCAAATCACCTCGCTTCAGCAACAAGATTGGACAAGCTGGCCGAGAAGATGAAGATGTCAAGGGCTAGGTCGCGAACCTCCAGTTGGCTGCCTGTGGGCAAATCCGGAAGGTCCCACATGTGTGCTTCGTTCTTCCACTGCTGCAATTTATCGATTTCGGCCTAATCGGCCCATGTGTAAGTCTACTATTATATTTACGCTTCCGCATGATATGTATTTTGATATTCATTACTGTAACTGTGAGCACTATCTACTGATCCAGGGAATAGTGCAGTAATCACAGAGGAATCCGGATGTTAATATCTGGGTCCCTACACAGAGGTATCTTGCATCTCGAACATCCTTAAATAAAACAAATCCAAATTATATACCCGAAATGACCTAGATCAGAACATCAATACCCTAAACCCTAAACCATGGCCTAAATCACATCCTAACATATTCCCGACCACATGGAAGGCAAAGTGACAGATATGGGTGGTAGTTCTTTACCTACTGGTTGCCTCCTGGAAGTGTTGCGCTCCCCTCCCTTCTTACCAGGTGCCATCTCGAAGCGGAGTCGAGGGGCTCGTCGGGGCGACGGGTGCTGTCCGGGCGACGGATCGCGTCGGGGGCGGAAACCCTCGTGAGGGGCTGTGGGGCTTGGTCCGGGCGGCGCAAGGTGTCGGCGACGGGCGGCCTCGTCGGACGTGGTGGTGGAGGCGGACTGCGTCGGGGCGGAGCTGAAACGAAGCAGGTGGACTGGCTCCGCGACGGAGCCAAAGGGATGGGCGGTGGAGGCGGGGGCGGCGGTGGACGCGGACGGGGGCGGGGCGGCGGTGGAGGCGGTGGAGGCGGACGCGGACTGAGATGTTTCGATTTAGGGTTGGGGGTACAGTTATGTGAATATACGGCAAAAGTAATGTAGTGGACATCACACTCACATGCTCCTTAAACCAGGACGAAAATTGCTTCTCAAGAGTTTTTTCAACATTAGAACATCTTGCAGCCTCCAACTCCTTCTTATGCATCCTGAAATTGGTAGTAAATTCAAACATTATGCATATGCATTAGTTTATTTGAATAACTTGAAGGGGTAAAAGGGATGACATACTCAATATACGGCTCAACCTCCGGGCAATTGTTTAGCACAAACCAAACCATTTTTTTGTAGTCATGTTGAAGATACGTAATCTTTGGTGCTCCAAGAACATGAACTCCGTGCTGGAAAACAGAGAGGTCACCTTTTGACAAATCAACACGCTCTCTGTTCCTGCCCTCCCGATTGTGTCGTGTCTCCACATCATCATCAAAGTATCTTGAACAAATATTCAAGCACTCTGCTGCAACATATGCTTCAGCAATGGATCCCTCAGGTCTTGCCATGTTTCTCACAAACCGTTTCAATGTTAACAACCTTCTTTCAACTGGGTACATCCACCCATACTGTACTGGACCTCTAAGAATTGCTTCTTCAGGTAAATGAACAGCCAAGTGCAGCATCACATCAAAGAAAGAAGGAGGAAATGTTTTCTCAAGTTTGCATAGAATGATTGGGATTTCATCTCTCATCCTTTTCAACACATCTAACTTCAAGGTTCTTGCACAAAGTTGCTGGAAAAAGTTACCTAATTCAGCAAGTGCTTCATATATGTCCTTGTGCATGATTCCACGAACAGCTGCAGGTAAGATCCTTTGAAGTAGAATATGGCAATCATGCGTTTTCAGTCCTTGAAGGTTGCATCCATCAGCGGTAACACATGTTGCTAAGTTGGAAGCATAGCCATCTGGAAATCTTACACTTCTCAAAAATTCACAAAACTCAAGCTTTTGGGCTTTAGTCATTGTGTAGGGGGCATGAGGAACACTATATGAATTTCCATCACGGATCAAGTGCAAATGTTTCCGTATGCCCATGTCTTCCAAATCAAGCCTAGAGTTTATAGTGTCCTTTGTCTTCCCAGACATGCCTAGAAATGTACCAAGGATGTACTCACATATATATTTTTTCAATGTGCATCACATCTAGATTATGACGCAGCTTCAAACTTGACCAATATGGCAAGTCCCACAAACATGACCTTCGCTTCCAACATTGGCCTTCTTCATTCCGCTTTCTCTTCTTTCCTTTAGGATGCTTTCCTGGTCTAACATCCTTGACCCTCTCTAGTTGCACCATCAGCTCATCCATAGTAAATTGCTCTGGCTTCTCACGGTTTTCTATTTTACCATCAAATCCCTTGTTTCTCCTCCATGGATGGTCCCTTCGAAGGAACCGCCGATGCCCAATGTAACATAACTTATTCCTTATCTTTTTGGAGCAAGGATTTTTATCACAATGCACACAAGCATAATATCCTCTCGTGACTCTACCCGACAAAGTGCTCAAAGCTGGATAGTCATGAATGCACCATATGACTGCAGCATGTAGATCAAACTTCTCTCCACTGATTGCATCCACAATAGGGACTCCTTTCCATAGCTCTAGCAACTCCTCAACAAGTGGTTCCAAGAATACATCGATATCTTTTCCTGGGCACTCTCGACCAGGAATAAGTAGGCCCATGATGAAATTGGATTGCTCCATGCATTCCCACGGAGCAAAATTGTAAGGGATGAGAAACACTGGCCACATGCTGTGCGATGAGCTCATTTTGCCAAATGGGTTGAAACCATCCGTAGCAAGGCCAAGTCTGATGTTCCTTGCATCTTCTGCAAACCACCCATACTTTGTGTCAAAGTCTTTCCAAGCCTCGCCATCAGCTGGATGGCTGAGCTCATTCTCCTCTGCTCTCCTCTTCAACTTGTGCCATTGCACATCCTCCGCCATCTTTTTTGAAGAAAACATTCTCTTCAGCCTAGGAATCAACGGAAAATGCCGCAATACCTTCTGAGGAATTTTCTTTCTTGCATCGTTATCTTTCCATCTTGATGCACCACAAACTGGACAAACATCATTTCCTTCTAAATTCTTCCAAAACAAAACACAATTATTCAGGCACACATGGATTGAATTGTATCCGAACCCCAATGCACGAATAAGTCTCTTTGCTTCTTGGTATGATGCAGGAATAGAGCAATCTGGGAATGCCGATGATAACAACTTCAGAAGTGCTGTGAATGCAACATTAGATATTCGGTAAAATGACTTGATATGAAGCAACTTGACCACAAAAGAAAATCTTGTATAATGTGCACCAGGATACAGTTCTTGCTTCATCTCTTCCAAAAGAACTGCAAACATAGACCGTTTCCCTGTACCTTCATCTTCAGCTGCGTACAATTCTTCTACCATAACACGAATTCCTTCATCACGGTCATCTTCTTCATCCACATTCATACCAATATCTTCATTGAGACTAGTATTTTCATCAACATTGGCTTCATTTTGCTGCAATACAATCTCCAACGGTTCTCCATGATGTATCCATGTCGTATAAGTGCTAGCCATCCCATGAATATATAAGTGATCTTCCAGTTGTCCTTTAGGTTTGCGAGCACGATTCAAAGATCAACGACATGGACATAGCATCTCTTCATTATCATTAAATCTCCGAGAAACAAAGCTCATGAACTCATTCACCCCTTCCACATGTTCCTTGCTAAAGAGCCTACTATTGATCCAAGATCTGTCCATCTGCATCAATTCATGGAAAACACTTGCTCAACAAATCTTACATAATATACTTGACCAAATTTATGAAACATGTGACACGTAATCACTTAAATGCAATCTATACACACACTGTAAGTAACTCCTAAGCACTTAGTTGTAACAATATGCTTCATAAAAAAATGGCACACCACAGCAAACCCATACCTTTCTTGCAGGGAAGCACCTCAAGAGGAACGAATCAACAGCCCACTGCTGGTAGATCAGGCCTCGCTTGAAGCTAAAACGCCGGCCTCCTCGCCACGGTGGCAAGCTTTGCCAGCCGCGCGGGCTTGCTGCACCGGCCGGCCCTGCTCGCTGCGCCGCTCGCCGCGCCGAGCGGGACTGCTGGCCGCGCGCCGCTCGCCGCGCCGGGCGAGTCTGCTGGCCGCGCGCCCCTCGCCGCGCCGGGCGCCCTGCTGCCCGGGCGCTCTGCTGGCCGCGCGCCCCTCGCCGCGCGGGCGCCCTGCAGGCCACGCGCCCCTGCTGCCCGGGCGGCCCTACTGGCCGCGCGCCCCTCGCCGCGCCGGGCGGCCTGCTGGACACGCGCCCCTGCTGCCCGGGTGGCCCCGCTCGCCGAGAACCCCTCTCCGCGCCGGGCGGCCCAGCTCGCCTCTCGCCAGTCGCCGGCCGTCCCCGCCGCCCCTCCCCTCGCCGCGCGCCGCCAAGACCCGACCTGTGCAGGACTGCAGGGTCCTCACGAGTCACGGGACAGGGACTCGAGCGTACAGGGTTTGGTCAAATGCATACGAAAGTTAATATAATATCTACTATGAAGGTCTCCAACTTTCACAAGCAGTCTCATAGCTCGGTGGTATGGAACTAGACTCTGTGACACCTGGTTATGAGTTCGAATCCTGCCGACTGCAACTTTTTTTGCTACATTTCCCAACAGCACGCAACTTGTTCCAGCGGCCCAGCATGCCTAGTTAGTGGCCCATGTGCGCTACCAGCCCATTTCGGAGTAAAAAAAGCCCAGCGGCCAACAAGCCTAGTTAGTGGCCCTAAAAAAAAGGCCCAACATGCCTAGTTAGCGGCCCATGTGCGCAACCAGCCAATTTCGGAGTAAAAAAAAGGGTTGAGGTAATGGGCCCACATGTACACGTGGCAGTGGGTCCTGCCAACGTGGCTAATTATCCTTGAAAAAATTCAATTAAAATTTTGTGACGCAAAAATCCATGTCATAGATCTATGACATTTCGACATTGGACATAATGACATACCAAATATCGTCATTACCTCATTCCAGGCTAGCTTTATGACATTTTTAATGATATTTTTTTTGTGTCACTAAGCCGAGATGTCACTTTAAATACGTCATAAACCAGATGGTTTAGTGACATTTTCAGCCTTTGTCATGCAAAATACGTCACAGATTGGCACATTTCTTGTAGTGGCTCTTGTCATAGGACCTTTGTCATGCACAATTAGAGTGGAAGATGAATGTGTAGTAAAGATGCCCTTATCAAGTCTATCCCTATGGCATCCTATGCTCTGAATGTTATGTCCGTGCGAGCCTAGTCTAGAGGCATCTACATCAGGTATAATGCAACATGATGGATGCGACGAGCGTAGGCCCTTCCAGAGATGATCCGCCTGAGATGGCATTAATCACTCGGCACAGGGTGGTCTTCAGCCCTTGAATCCATAGTAGGGTGGAAGGAGTTTGAATCTGGGGTACGTCTAGGTGCTGCTGTATGTGTGCTATTACTGGTGCACTGGTGTCATGAGTTCGCTCTTTGGCTACGCTTTCCCAGAGGGTTGTGATGGAGAAGTAGTTGTGGTTGAGGTGGCCTCCGTGGCCATGTACCTCGCACCAAAGCCTTTGCTGATGCCCACCTTCACGATCTCGCCCGCTTCCACACCTTGGCTCCTCCGACCATGGCCACAACCCCCAGTGGTGCTACCTTCGTCAGCTCCTTTGATGTCGAAGACATATTTGGAACGAGCCCCCTGTGCTGCTTGCGATCTAATTCTTCCTTGGGACCCTAGGGCGGCCTTCACCTTGCGGACCGCCGGCTTTGTCTCGGCCTCCCGTCGTGTTGCATCTTCCTTTGCCCTGGCGTATTCTTCCATCTTATCAAAGAGCTTGGCCACTAGCTCTATGGGCTTTCACAAATTATACTTGGTGAGTGGACCCTTTTGGAGGCCTCAGATTGTGGTGGTGTAGTTGATGTCTCTGACCTGGCAGCGGACCTTCGCAAAGTGCTTGAAGTAGGCCTATAGCTTCTCTCTGGGCTCTTGCCTCACTACAAAGAGCTGGTCAGCATCAACATGCTCCATGTAATTGCCCTGAAAGTTATTGCGCACAAGGCTCTGAATCTGCTCCCATGCGTACATGGAACCAGGATGATAGTGAAAAACCAAGAGAGTGCCACCCCTTGGAGGGCGAGGGGTAGCCTCTTGGCCTTTGTCATGCTGTTGCCTCTTGTTGCTTTGATCATAATCTCGTACACACGCAAAAATTCACATGGTCCATCTCGCCCTTATATAGCTCCACGGTAGGCATTTGAAGTCCTTCGGCTAGGTGCTCTGCTACAACCCTACGGAGAGAGGCGATTTCGAATCCATGCTGCGAGAAGTTCTTGCACAGGTTGGTCGATCCACTACTTTGGCCATGATTACCTCCTCTGCTGCCAAGGCGGGGCTGCCTAGGTTTAGTTCTCTCATATCTCACGCATGGTTGGCCATAAGTCTGCCAACTATTGCTGTAGTGTCCCGCAAGTTGCTTCAAAGGCATATCTGCTTTTTCCTACGATGGGGGGAGGACCCTCTTTGCCCTTTACATGGTGACGGTGATGGTGCCGACACCAGTGCCGACTCCAGGGTGTGCACCGACCATCGCTTCCGTTCGCCGCTCTTCTGACCCCACTGTCAGGTAGTTGTTGAAGGGCCTACCCTATCTATCGTTGTCGCCTCTGTTGCAGCTGCACTGGTGTGCTGCTACTCTGAGGGTCCTTCATGGGCTACCTCTATCGTCCGCACCACATTGGGCTCAAAGGTTGCGCTTCTCATTCTCTTGGTGGCCAATGCCGCCGCCTTCTTTGGGGTCGACGCCTTCTTTGGTGTCAATGGCTCAGCTTTTTTCGGTGCCATCGTTTCCAACCACTCTTAACTTAGCTCGTAGCTTCTATACCATCCCTATGGTTGGTGCCAACTATTGTGGTTAGACACCAAACAATAAAGAGAGGGAGCTACGAGGAGACCGTGAGAGGCTGCCCGTAGCCTTGCACATCCTAGAGATAACAATAGAAGTCTGTGCTAGTATGGTGGAAGTTGTGATGACATGCCCTTTGCTAAAAAAAAGAGAGCTCTGTCCTTCTCTATGGCGCACTTAGGAAAGTATTTATAGCCATGGGGGCTTAGTTACACAGATACCCCTATCTATTCTTATCTTTATAGGGCATGCATGTCCTTTCTCCTACTTAGAATTATATAAACACCCCTATCCAAGCCTATTCTTGTAGGGGTACACATGCCATTTCCCTGGCCCTGTAAGCTTCCATGAAGTTGTCAGCTATCTTGCTGGTGTCATGGGCTATTTGGGCTAAGGTGGGGGCCACTCCCCCAATACAAAGTTTCTCCAACGCCCTATGATGCAAGCATTAAGCTTCAAAAGAACTAGGGTCTAGGAAAAGATCAATTGAGATATTCGCAAATTATTGGGTCACTTATGTATTTAGCTGGTGCCACAAGATCTAACATTTTATTTGCTATGAGCAAATTAAGTTGGTTTATTTCTAATCCAAGAGATGATCACTTGAAGGCACCTGAAAAAGTGTTGTGCTACTTGAGAGGCACAATATCTTTTGGAATTCATTATACTGGATACCGCTCTGTATTAGAAGGATATAGTGATTCCAATTGGATCTCTGATGCGGATGAGATCAATATCTTTGATATCTTTTTGCTTTTTGCTTTGGAATTGGTGGGGAATTGTTAGAAATAGGCCTATATGAGTGAGACCCACTTTCTATAATTCTAAAACATGCATGGTTCAGTATCATATTACTAAGGTAAGGTGGAGGAGACCAATTTATATGGTAGAGTCTTTGCTACTCCTTGAATCATGTGACACATGGATGGGGATGGCATGAGGAGAGCTTTGGCTAATCATATACGTGCACACACATTCATGTGTATTCGTGTATTTTTGTGTCAAAATCATGTGACTTATGACTTGTGATGCGCGACTGTGCCGTGACGTGGTGCGCCACTTGACAAACCAAGTTCACCATATTTTTGCTGAACCGTGCGTCATCTCTATCATTTTAACTGGTCATGAAACTACTTAAATATCATAATGTAGTTTGATGAGGTAGTTACCAGTGAGTTAACTTTGCTTAATCTGTGGTTTGATGAGGCAGTTACTAGTGAGTTAACTATGTTTAATCGCAGTAGTTACTAGTAAGTAATCGTAGCACCCTGAAAACGGCTTGGAGACGTCCAGGAAAAGACAGAGTATTCCACCTCTATTTTTCCTCTACTTTCTTCTCTGCTGATCTGTGCTAGTGTGCTGTGCGACTGAACCTCACTGGCCTTTCTTCTCGGCATGTAATTGCAAGGAGGGAGAGCGGCTATCTCCGAGCCATTGCCCAGAGAGTACATGTACTGCATCATCTACATTCTACACTGCATCGAGCCTGCACTACGTACTGTTCCTCATCAAGCCTAATAGTAAATCGTTTGTGCATTCGATCGACTTTGATACTGTATTTTCCTTGTATATTTTCTGAAGTACAATGAGTAGCTTGTTATTAGTTATGAGTTTTACATCACTAGTCTTTTATTATATTTGTCTCCTAGTAAAACTTGGAATTAAAATATTTCCCACATTTCCAACACTTAGCAAGTGCGTTATTGTGCTGGTAACATGTTGTAGGGTTGGGGTCGTATTGCCGATGAATGATCACACAGGAATGAGAAAATAAAGGAGCAGACGATGTAACACCAACAGCCTCTCCCAACTTTAGGGAAGTGTCTACATACCAAAATATCAAACCATCTTACACTTTTTGGCCAAATTGCAGTACGAGTTATAGAAGGAAGGAATACAAATGTTATCTCGTCCATGTTATATATAAATAAGCTAAACGACCTGATAGGCACTTTAATACCAGCTCATTCACACAGGGGAAGCTCCTTTCAATTCCCACAATGTACAAAGCTAGAAAGAAATACGACTTACGAGATCATACCCGTTAGCTACACAGCGTGACGTACTCTTTATCTAGTGCGCTCCTGGAGCAATCTAGTTGTCCAAATCTTTTCGGCACCAAGCAAGCACTAAGACGCAGCTATCTTGGAAAAATAAGTCCATAGATAGAAGCACTACATAGTCACGCACATCATGGCATACTCTTCACTTGAACTCGATGGCTAAGCAGCCGGTAGATCGTGGTGTGACGAACAGACGGTAATGCTGAACGATAGGGACTGCCATAAGTAGCAAAAAATATCTCCAACACAAAAGAGAAATAAAAGGTATCAAAAAAAATATATGCCGACTTCTCCATAGTGCTGGCTCAACGAGTGACATTGGCGTGCAGCAGTAGCATGCGAGATTGCGACTACGCCGCAAAGCCCAGTTCATGCGTGCGATAACCTTTTTCCTTTCCTGTCGGCCTCAAACTTTTTGTATTGAAAAGGAGGAAGCTCATGACAGCTATTTGATGATTGGATGAATTAACTGACAAATTAGCGGCAGGCACTGAAATCTCCGTGCGGCATATTTTACCACAAGGTTTGAACAATTAAACGGGAATAGATATGCACAGTGGGATCATCTGTGATGTGATTATGTTTGTCATGCCTGTCAGCCGTGGCTAAGCTAGGAGGAAAATAAAGGGTGGGTTTAAAGGACTAAGCTAAATAAATTATAAAAAAATAGTTTTGTACTCTTGTGCAATCTAAACTCATACGTAAATAGAAGAGAACCAAGTAAAAAAGAGAAATACATTGAAGGTACTAGGCTAATGGAAAGTGCATCCTCAAAACATATAAATACATTCTAGGGAGTAGCAATATGTATATCAAAATTAGAAAAATTATTTATACAATAGTAAATTGTAATTTGTAAATAATCATAAACATTCATTAGGATTAAATTCTAGTTGAAGCTTCTTTGGTCGAGTTGTACTGTCATCGATTAGGGGGTACTACTAAAATTGCTTATAAAATAGTTATGCAAAATTTGTTTCTCCATTATTACAAATCTACAAACAAATTTTAAATTTCATCACTTCATCGAAAGGTACTGTTCCATGAAGCATATATACCTCCATGTTGCATACCAACATGCACTGCTGTCACGCGCGGCTGCACACCAGCGCCTCCATGCATTAGGGTTTCATTCCCTTTTCTCCCACGTCGATCAGAGCTGCCCCGGTGTCCATGCACCGCACTAACACGCCCCAAATTGCGCAGCTGACATGTAATATTTATTTCTCCCCTACAGCCGACCTCCCTCTCCTCCCTCTTGGCTTGTTTCTCTCTTTCTCCAAGCACTAAAAACAACACCGCCAAGCGAAGTAACTTTGGATTGTGCTGCCGTATCACCTTAGGAATCATAGGAATTCTAACCTATACTGTCATATCTAGTGCTATTCACTTTTCCTAAAAACTAACAAATTTGGTGGCTAATCTACTTCAACACACAGGTATAAGAGAACAGTTCAACCTGTGATCCTTACCTTTTAGCCCTGTTTGGAATGTAGGAATTTCACATGAATTTTGCAGAGTGAAACATCGAGCCCACTTCATCTTCCTCTATTCGGGCCAAACCCTATCACCGCCACCCTTCTAGCTTTCCAGTGAGTCTCGACCTTAGTCCTGGTCCTTTTTACCATCCCCTTAAGCCCCTAACTCTATCCCTTCATTTTAGTCGAGTTTCGCCGTAGCAAGCTACCACATCAACCTCATCACCGTCCAGGCACCAGGGGCGGACCCACAGGGTATGCCGGGTGGGCCACGGCATACCCTGGGGCCCAGCCGCAGCCTGTAGTAACCGGCGCCAGGCGAGTGACTCGAGTCAGGAGCATCCCCGATTCCCCGAATCTCGCTTGCTGAATGCTGTGCTGACGGTTCGGCTAGGCCTGCCGCACGCGATCGCGTCTTCCGGTCTTCGCGCCGCGAATCGCGTCACGCCGTCACCCGCAAGGCGCAAGCGATCGGGACTTCTCAAGGCGCGTCTTCGCGTCGCCGTGACACCGTCACCCGCAAGCGCAAGGCGCAAGCGATCGCCGATCGGGACTTCTCAAGGCGCGTCTTCGCGTCGCCGTGACGCCGTCACCCGCAAGCACAAGACGCAAGCGATCTCGGTTCGAGACTTCGAGTCTTCACGTCAGGCTTCACCCGACTCACCCGCAATCCTGCGGTCCTGCCGCCTGCGTGCAGCCGTGCAGCGTGCCGGCTGTCTCTGCGGCGATGCGGCCGGCTCTGCCGAACTGGCGAACTGCCGAAGGAAAGTCGGAGGAAAAAAGGTGTGATCTTCGTGTTTGTTGTAGGTAATAATCAGGCTTCTCCTTCTGTGTTGCTTTTATTTTTATTTAATTAGATATTAAAAATTGATTTTAGAGAGAGATAACAAGTGCTCATCAGAAAAAAATTGATAAGTAGATCGGTTTGAACAGGCTCGAATCCTCGATCGTACGTAGAGCCATTGTTTTTTTGGAATTGTTCAATTATGAAGAGAAGCGGAGACATTGCATCTCTTTTTCAGAAACATGCATCCAAGAAGGCGGCGGCTGCTGCTTCAAATCCTGCCCCATCTCCAGTTGAAACTGTGGCGGAAAAGCAAACTCAAGAGCAAGAGAGAGTAATTGATGAAATTGTGAATCCTATGCCTCCGCCCCCGCCATCGCCGCCGATTTATGACATCAGTCGCCTTCCGCATGATCCAGGTGAAGACAGCCCATTGAAAGTTATTTTGTTAATGATCAAGATGCAATTTGAAGAGCATATATTATTAAAGGTCCATTCCAACCTTATACACATGATTTTCCAAAAAGAAAGATTGGAGATAGAGATCGTCAATTCAATTTTGTATGGTTCCATAAACATGAGGAGTGGCTTGAATATAGTATCAAGAAATATTCTGTGTTTTGCTTTATATGCTACTTGTTTAAGAAGGGTACCGGGTCAGATAAATTTACTATTGGTGGCTGGAGAAATTGGAATATAGGAGAGAAAGCACTTCTCAAACATCTGGGTTCTAAGGCACATAATGCAGCTCAAGAGAGATACATTGGCTTTAAGAATCCCAAGGTAGCAATTGATTATCACATTGAGGAGTGGACCGATGAGGATCTTCGTCTTTACAAGAAAAGGTTGACTTATTCACTTAGATGTATCAAGTTTCTTTTGCATCAAGGATTGGCATTTCGTGGACATGATGAAAGTGAAGAGTCTAGCAACAGAGGGAACTTCCTTGAACTTTTGAAGTTTCTTGCAGAAAACAGTGAAGAAGTGAGCAAGTATGTTTTGAACAATGCTCCAAGCAATTGCACCTTAACCAGCCCAAAGATACAAAAGCAAATTATTTACTGTTGTGCCATAGAAACTAGAAAGAAAATAATTGAAGAACTTGGTGATGAGCCCTATGCAATTTTAGCTGATGAGTCTAGTGACATATCACATAAAGAACATCTAGCTCTTTGCTTGCGTTATGTTGATAAATTGGGAAGGCCATGTGAGCACTTTATTGGAGTTGTTCATGTAGATGATACTACCTCTTTATCACTTAAGAATGCAATTGGATCTTTACTTGTTAGTCATGGCTTGACTATGGCTCAAATCTGTGGTCAAGGTTATGATGGGGCTAGCAACATGAAATGAGATATTAAAGGGCTGAAAACATTGATCATGCAAGAGTCACCTTCTGCTTATTATATCCATTGTTTTGCACATCAATTTCAACTAGTTCTTGTTGCTGTTGCTAAGGGCAATACTGATTGTGTGAGTTTTTTTTGATCAAGTATCTCTCCTGTTGAATATTATTGGAGTTTCTTGTAAGCGTCATGGCATGCTTTGAAATACTAGGCTTGAGAATATCAAGAAAGCACTTGATTGTGGTGAACTTGAATCTGGGAGTGGATTAAATCAAGAGATGGGTTTGCCTAGGCCTGGTGAGACTCGGTGGGGCTCTCATTACAAAACTGTATGCAACATCATTATTATGTATTCCACAATCTATGATGTACTCATAGATCTTGGTGATGATACTGCACATAAGGCCGATTGGACAAAAATACATTTTGTGCTTGTAGCATTTGAGACCTTTGAGTTTGTTTTCTTTGCACACTTAATGTTTGTTATTCTTGGATACACAAATGAATTATCCGAGTGTTTGCAAAGAAGGGAGCAAGATATTCTTAATGCAATCTCACTTGTTAATGTGGCAAAGAATAGAATGCAACAATTGAGGTCTGATGGTTGGGATAAGTTCCTTGAGAGGGTCACTTCGTTTTGTGATAAACATAGTGTTGAAGTTCCTGCTATGGACTGTGATTATGTGCCTTATGGGAAATCAGCAAGGTACGCTCGTGTTCGAAACCAAACAAATGATGATCACTTCAGAAGTTTGATCAAATTAGCCAAGAGCTTGATAATCGGTTTGATGAGGTTAATATGGAGTTGCTCTCTTGTATGTCGGCCTTCAATCCTTCCAACTCATTTGCTCTCTTGTACGTAGACTAGCTGAGTTCTACCCTAAAGAGTTCTCGAGCAATTATTTGCTAAAACTTGAATTGCAACTTGGTAATTATATTGGTGACATGAGACAAGCTGATAGCTTCAAAGATCTAGACAATCTTGTTGATCTCTCAGTTAAGCTTGTTGAAACAAAGAGGCATAAAGTGTATGATATGGTTTACATGCTTCTCAAATTGGTTTTACTTCTACCAGTGGCAACAGCAAGTGTTGAAAGGGTATTTTCTGCAATGGTTTTAGTGAAAACAAAGTTAAGAAATAAGATGGGTGATAGTTTTTTTTGGATGATTGTCTAGTCACATTCATTGAACGGGATATTTTCTTTGAAGTGGATGAAGATGATATAATCGAGACTTTCATGTCCTTTAGAAAGCGTAGGCCAAAAAAGTTAGACAAATAGTATTGTAAGTCTCTTTTATGTATATTTAAGACTATTGGTATAGTGTTTGAACTATTTATATTGTAATTTGTGCAAGTTTTCAATTTAAGACTTCTCATATTATTTAGTGCCTGTATACCGGATTACTTTGCAAATTTTACAATTATTTACCGAATTGGCAAATGGTTTTACCGAATTGCATATACAAATTTTGGTCCGGCATACCCTTTGGTAAAATCCTGGGTCCGCCACTGCCAGGCACCTCAATCCTACTCTGACTTAGACCAACTAAGTAAGCTCCTTAGAGACCTAGGAAGCTCACACGCTAGCTAGATCTGTAGCTCGTCGTCCTTTGCTGAGACCCAACCGTAGCCACTCATGGCGCCACCGCAATTGCATTTTGCTGGCGCTGCTCTGATGACCCTTAGTCCCCAAGCCTATACTAGTAGCATCGCCGTGACCCCCTCTCTGCAATTTGCTTCTGCTACCCTCTACTTTAGCTGAAAGTGTCGCACAGCCAAGCCCAACCACTGGCCACCGCTACCATTCCGTCGCCTCCAACCCCTTCTCTGGTCACCGCCGTCACCTCTGAACTTGCCTTGGACTCCTCTTCCCATTTTCGATCTCGCCCATGCTCCATCGCCCCTTTGTCGCTGCTGGCGAGCTCACTTGAGAGCCCAGCCATAGCCACTGTGGCCCTACTCTGTTCTGCGTGGTTAACCATGTGATTAAGGTTAGTTAATGCTAATGAGTCGCTAACGTGTGGACTGGCCGATTAATTAATCAAGATTTTAACTTATAATGGTTTTACAACTTGACTCGCTGATATGTGGACCCACGCACTAGTTAGCCTGTTCATGGCCCGGTGTACCGTGAACCCGGTTCTACCTGCAATAATTTTTCCAGAAAGAAGACAAAAATTAAATTGGAAATCTGAAACCCTAGCACACAATATTTTCTCTCTTCTTTTTTCTGGATTTTCTCCCTTTGCAAAACTTTGAAAAGGCTACTCTCCCTCACATGTATTCCGATTGGAGCGATTTTTGTTGATAAATTTTTTAAAAAATCATAAATTTTATTTATACATAAAAATCATGAATTTTGGTGTTTTTTAAATTATTTGAAATTTATTTGTGTTTCTTGGCTTTTCCCGTTTAGATACTGACATTCTAGAGAACTTCGAAGTAGATGCAGAGCAAGAGCAAGTGTTCAACGAGCAAGACAAGAACCCTTTAATGATCATGTTGATCCCATATTTCAATATTATGTATATTGTTTTGTTCAACTATCATGCATGCTTATTTTGGCTAAAATGTTATGTTAGATTCTAGTTTATGCCCACTTTTTGCATTACCCTTTTATTGAAAAGTGAACATCCTTACTATTTTCACCTTAGAAATATTACCATTTGTTATCATGAATAGTTGTGGAATTTTTGTGGGTGGTATAGGTGTCATATATTTAGCCAAGCTTAGTTTAATAATGGTAAAAATGTTGGAAATTGGTATAACTCAATTTTTTGATACTTTGGGAAAAGTTTTAGCTCAGTTTGGATAGACGGTGGAATCTTTGGCAACCAAGTCCTAGTTTTTGGAGCTCTTCCTGGACTACCATCGGCTGAGCTAGCACGAATTTGCGGGCCAATGGCATGGACGGGAAATCGTCATCATCCTTCGTCTTTGATTTGCCCTGGCCACTGCCTCGATTGTGGGTCGACTTTATGCTAGTCGACTGTAATGGTATAGACGGTGCAAGTTGCTCTGGCGAGAATAGCACCCGTGGAGATAGCACCGGTGTAGGTAGCTGTGGTTCGCACTGCCCGTGTGGAGATGGCACCAGTGCAAGTTGCTCTGGCGAGAATAGCACCCGTGGAGATAGCACCGGTGCAGGTAGCTGTGGTTCGCACTGCCCGTGTGGAGATGGCACCAGTGCAAGTTGCTCTGGCGAGAATAGCACCCGTGGAGATAGCACCGGTGCAGGTAGCTATGGTTCGCACTGCCTGTGTGGAGATGGCACCAGTGCAAGTTGCTGTGGTTCGCACTGCACTTCTGGTCCTGCCACCGGTGAAGAAGCCTCCAGGGAGATGTCGGTTTTGGGCCACTGGATGAATGTTCCAATGGCCTGTCCTAGATTCACGATCTCGTCGTTTGGGGGCTTCGGTAGCGGGACCACCTCAAAATTGGCATACACACCATCCACATTAACTTTTGCGAAGCCTGGCGCTAAAGCTTGACCGTGCACCATGGCCCCGATACCAGACGAATATGCCTGGCCCCAAGCAGCGTACAAGGGAATGGAGCCATATCTCACTTGGAGCCTGCATGTCGTAGGCTCCTACATAACGATACAAAATTAGCTACTCGAATAGGCCTACCAATGGAGCAAGCATTCGAGAGGTAATAATTATTACCAGGATGTCGTCCACAGGAAATTTGGACTGGGTTTGTGTCGGATTGGACGCGCAGCTACTCGGATGGTTGTGCGGGCTAGCTAGCACAGGAGCGGCGGTGGCGGCCTGCAGACTTTCTGTCTATTTTCGCACCTCATCTCTGATTATATCAGCCATCGAACCCAGTAGCTCCTCTTTAAGAGATGCCTTGAGCTCTTCTCGTAGCTGTGCGTCACGCTCGGCTTTGTTTCTCTTCCTACGCCGATACATGTCGGAGTCATCTTGGAAACCATGTTTCCAAGGAACGTAAAGCCCAAGGCCTCTCGTACGGCCCGGGTGCTCCTTGTTTCCCAGGGCCACGGAGAGCATATCATTCTCCCTTGTTCCCTGGAATGATCCCAGGGTAGATTGAAAACTCAGCTCTTCCTGCAAGAGCACGACATGTCATTTCAATTCGTACGAAGTTGTGGAGTAATTACAAACTACGTAGTTCGATCGATATCTTACCAGGCGCTCGGTTACTTGCTGGTCTGAAGGGTTTCGAAAGGTGATGTCCCCTGATGTCGTTGTAGATGACCTTGCTCTAATCCAATTTCGAGCGCGGTCGTCCGGGATATTGGAAAACGGCGGGGCGATGTCCTGTGCAGCTGCCAGCTCATCCTCCTTCATCCACTGCACGATTTTACCCGCATACCCAGCTGTGCCAAGTCTGTGAGGGTGTGTATTTTTTGCCTGGAGGGCCTTGTGCGCCACACTTGTACTTTTGAAATCTTCGGTCGTTTTCATCGCCTTGAACTCTTCCCATTGTGGTTCCAGGAATGGGTATTTATGAACAGTCGTTTCGTCCGTCTCCACGTATTTCTTGACAAGCGTGCTCTTGAAGTTCTTCCATGCTTTGCATGCCGCTTTGTAGGTTTGTTGTTGCACAGCGTCCAGGTGTTCTTCTGGGAACTCGAACGATGCCAAAATTTCGGTCCACAGCTCACGTTTCCGAGTGTCAGGCACGTTCTTCCACGAATTGTATGTGATCTCAATTCGTTCTCGTGCAACTACTCCGACCATGGTTCGGAATGCGTTTACTGCTTTTTGAGGAAGGATAGGGACCCCAGATGCATTCACCGCTGTGATGATCTGTCGGCCCTCAGGCTTCTTTGATAGCCCTCTTCCTTGGCGTCTTGATGTTGGAGCGGACGCCTCCGGCGATGATGTTGAAGAATGCGCGGGTGACATGTTGCTCATTTTGTGGGTCTATTAAGATAAGATGAGAAAGTAATCATATTGAATTGCAAGACAAGAGAGGAGTAGAGGGGAGGGGGAGAAGGGAGGGGGTCATATGGACATAGAGAGGGGGTGATGTGCCTATCTTACCAATGTACCAATGTATCAAGTCCTTCTTTTTCCCGCAAAATTCAAGTCAATTTTAATACAAAAGTGCAAAAAAAAGACATTCCAGATTCTTCGGTGAGCAGCCGACATAGCCGACTTCTTCGGTGAGCGACTATGCATCTGCTTCTTCCCACTCCTTCTCTTCATCTCTGGTCTCCAGATCACGTACGCCAGTAGCGATGATTCATCTAACTGAATCATCGCTACTGGCGTACGTGATCCAGAGATCAGAGATGAAGAGAAGGAGTGGGAAGAAGCAGATGGATAGTCGCTCACCGAAGAAGTCGGCTATATCGGCTGCTCACCGAAGAATCTGGGAATTTGTTTTTTTTGAACTTCTGTACTAAAATTTCCTTGAATTTTGTAATACTATTACTACAAGGTCTCTAAACAAAGTGTCTATCCTAGCACCTACTTTAGTTGCTAAAACTATAAACCAAATAGCAAAGTCCCTAAACAAAGGTCTATGAAGCAAATGACACAAACTAGTGTATCCGGTTCATTGAACGGGAACACTATAGTATGTCACTTGCTTCATTTGCTGTTTTTTGTCTAGATACATGGAGCATTTGGGTGGAAAGATCAACTGTTTCGTCAAGCGCATGACTGCCAATTCGAAGCATAGCATAGCATCCGAGGCACATCCGAGGCCTGCTGCTGTGTCTTGAGGAATGCCAAGAGCTGGTATTCAGATGGGTTATGAGAATAAGATTCATAATTTATAGTTTGAGGAATGCCACATCTGAAGACCAGCTCTTGGCATTCTTCAAGACACAGCTGCAGGCCTTGGATGTGCCTCGGATGCTACGCTATGCTTCAAATTGGCAGTCATGAGCCTGACGACACAATGTATTTCTTTCCACCCAAATGGTCAATGTATCTTTTGCAATAATCGCAAGATTTCTTTATCTGGATACACTAGAATGTGTTACTTGCTTCATGCCCTTTGATCATATACTCTTCCTTGATTGGTTAATTTGTGCTCTCAAATTGTAGGGTTGCCCATGATAAGATGAGGAAGCAAGAAAAGTGATACATGATGCTCAATGTTAGGAAGAGATCAGGAGAGGAGTAGAGGGAAGGGGGAGAAGGGAGGAGAGGAGTAGAGGGAAGGGGGACCCAAATGATTTCAAACTATATACTACGTACTATATACTATATACTATATACTAACACAACAAGCAATGTAATATGTACCAATGTAAACTAAGCAACTGCAGTAAACAATGTACCAATGTAGTATGTACCAATGTAAACTAAGCAACTGCAGTAAACAATGTACCAATGTAGTATGTACCAAATAGCAAACTAATTAAGCTACTGCAGTAAACAATGTAACAATGTAATATGTACCAAATAGCAAACTAATTAAGCTACTGCAGTAAACAATGTACCAATGTAATATGTACCAAGCATCAAGCATCAACCCTAAACACTAACAGTAAGCATGAAGCATCAACCCTAAATATGTACTAAGCAACTAACCATAACAGTATGAAGCATCAAGCATCAACCCTAAACACTAACAGTAAGCATGAAGCATCAACCCTAAATATGTACTAAGCAACTAACCATAACAGTATGAAGCATCAAGCATCAACCCTAAACACTAACAGTAAGCATGAAGCTCGGGGAGGGATTTGATGACCTTACGGTTTTGGTGACCTTAGGGACGCAGGAGGAGGAGGCGGCGGCGACGGAGGAGGAGGAGGAGGCGGCGACGACGACGGAGGAGGAGGAGGCGACGGGCTCGGGGAGGCGACGGAGGAGGAGGAGGCGGCGACGCAGGAGGAGGCGGCGGCGACAGAGGAGGAGGAGGCGACGGGCTCGGGGAGGTGGCGACGGAGGAGGAGGCGACGGGCTCGGGGAAGCGGCGACGGAGGAGGAGGAGGCTGCGGCGACGTCTTCGTCCGGGGAGGCGGCCGGCGAGGGCTGGGGGAGGCAGCCGGCGAGGGCTCGGGGAGGCGGCGGCGACGACGGGCTCGGGATTTAGATCTAATCGAATAACTGCAGCGCACACGGAAAACCCTAGCGAGAGGGTATATGTAGGAAGATTATCACAGACGGTTCTAAACTTAGAACCGTCTGTGATAACATATCACAGACGGTTTTGAGTTAAAAACCGTCTGTGATAGTTTACTATCACAGACGGTTCTAAACTTAGAACCGTCTGTGATATGTTATCACAGACGGTTCTAAATTTAGAACCGTCTGTGATAAGCCTTTGCCGGCTGTTGCAATTAAGACAACACCAATAACTACACAGCTGCATTCATATCAACTACCAAACAGCTGCATTCATATACAACACCAACCAGCTGCATTCACACAGTGTATTTCTTGATACATTTTGTCATTCTCAAATACATCACACATATACATTTTCACATATACATCTCAAAATTGACTACATCACACATTTTCACATATACATCTCAAAATTGACTACATCACACATTTTCACATATACATCTCAAAATTGACTACATCACACATTTTCACATATACATCTCAAAATTGACTACATCACACATTTTCACATATACATCTCAAAATTGACTACATCACACATTTCCACATATACATATCAAAATTGACTACATCACACATTTTCACATATACATCTCAAAATTGTCACACATTTTCACATATACATTCTTATTGTACTTACTTATTTCCTTTAAAAATTAGCCCTTCATCATGATCAATGCGTACGTAACTAGTTTCGTCACGTTGTTCATCGTCGACCCTTATGCCATTTCCAAAAGGAGGTAACTCGTCAAATTGATTGTATTCCTCCTCGTCCACTACATTCTCCACTCCGACAATTCTCCTTTTTCCATGAAGAACTACATGGCGTTTCTTATTTGCCGGGTCGGTTACATAGAAAACTTGAACAACTTGATTGGCGAGTACGAATGGTTCATCTTTGTACCCGACACGTTGGAGGTTCACGGTCGTGACACCGTACTTGTCAACCTTCACCTGTGGGAGATGCACCCAACGGTAGCGAAATAAGGGGATCTTGAAAACCACATAGTCGAGCTCCCAAATCTCTACTATGAAGCCATAGTACGAGTTTCTCGACCCATCGGTACTGAATGCATCTATGCGGACACCGCTGTTCTGGTTAGTGCTCTTGACATCCTGAGACTGCGTATAGAATGTGTACCCATTTATGTCATATCCTTGCCATGTCACAACTGTAAATGTCGGCCCTTTTGCCAACCATGTCAGCGTCTCACTCGGCGAGCTCCTAGCGATTTGCTCCTTCAACCATTGGTTGAACCGACGGTTGTGTTGCCTCATGATCCAAACATCCGGCCGCTCCGGATTCTGTTGCCGAAGCACACCCTTGTGCTGGTCCACATAAGGCGCCACTTCAGTCATGTGTTGCAACACCGTGAAATGGGCTTGAGTATACATGTCCATATCTGGAGTGATTGCTTTCCTTCCGATAGTTCCGAGACCCTTCAGCCTCCCCTCGTGACGAGATTGAGGGACACCTATCGGCTGAATCTGAGCCATATAATCGACACAAAACTCAATGACCTCTTCGCTTGCATAACCTTCGACGATGCTGCCCTCCGGCCGAGAACGATTCCGTACGTAGGACTTGAGAATTCCCATGAACCTCTCAAATGGGTACATGCTACGTAGGAATACGGGCCCGCACATTTTTATCTCCCACACAACGTGAACAATGAGATGGACCATGATATCGAAAAACGAAGGAGGGAAATACATTTCAAGGTGACACAGAGTCATCACCACCTCGTCCTGCAGAGCATCTAGTCCTTAGGGATCGATGACCTTCTGAGCAATTGTGTTAAAGAAATAACATAGCCTCATGATTGTCTCTCGGACTTTGATCGGCAAAATATTTCTAATTGCAATAGGGAGCATATGTGTCATCAGCACATGACAATCATGAGACTTCATGCCATTTAACTTAAAATCTTGCATCGAAACAAGTTTCTTCACGTTGCCGGAGTAACCAGACGGAACTTTGACACCATGCAAGCACTGGCACAGTTCTGTTTTCTCAGCCTTGGACAGAGCGTAACACGCAGGGGGAAGGTACGTTCGTGCATTATCAGTGTATGTCGGTGCTAACTCAGGCCTGATGTGCATATCAGCCAAGTCAAGCCGTGCGTTGACGCCGTCCTTTGTTTTATCACGGATGTTCAGTAAGAGACCAATCAAGCTGTCGCACACATTCTTTTCTACGTGCATGACGTCGATGCAGTGCCGAACATCTAGGTACTCCCAATAAGGTAAGTCCCAAAATATTGATCTCTTCTTCCAGGTGTTCTTCTTATGAGCCCTCAATTTACGTCCCTTTCCGAGGACAACATCTAAATCCTTAACCATATCATAAACCTCGCGTCCCCTTAAATGCCTTGGAGCTGAACCGTCTTCCTTCTCTCCGTCAAATTGTTTCTTCATCTTGCGGTATGGGTGAGCCCTCCGAAGGAACCGGCGGTGACGCATGTAGACAGTTTTGCGTGAGTGTCTCAGCCACACACTCTCGGTACCATCTAAACAGTGAGTACAAGCTTTGGCACCTTTTATACTATGGCCCGATAGGTTACCAAGGGCAGGATAATCATTTATGGTGCAGAACAATAAGGAGCGCAGAGTGAAGTTCTCTCGTTTGTATGCATC
Source organism: Dendrocalamus latiflorus (assembly GCA_017311315.1). NCBI lineage: Eukaryota > Viridiplantae > Streptophyta > Magnoliopsida > Poales > Poaceae > Dendrocalamus > Dendrocalamus latiflorus. Next base: position 21,072,204 of record CM029643.1, on the reverse strand, counting down.
CCATACCTGTACCCCTTCGTTCCACAGTACTTTTAGATCTTCCACCAACGGTGCTTGGAACACATCGATATCATTCCCAGGTTGTTTTGGCCCTTGGATAAGTATCGACAGCAAAATGTACTTTCGCTTCATACACAACCAAGGAGGAAGGTTATAGATGCAGAGAGTCACGGGCCATGTGCTATGTCGGCTGCTCATGCTACTGAATGGATTCATTCCATCTGTACTCAGTCCAAACCTTATATTCCTTGGTTCTGCACCGAACTCTGCAAAACTCCTATCGATGTTTCTCCACTGCGCGGAATCAGCAAGGTGTCTTAGCATTCCATCCTTCTTGCGCTCCTCCGAGTGCCAACGCAGCAGTTTTGCCTCCTTTGGATTTGCATAAAACCTTTTCAAATGGGGAATTATAGGAAAATACCATGCCACCTTAGCAGGAGGTCCTTTCTTCGCCTCTGTTCCCTCGCCATCATCTGATTGATTGTTACGTTTGTATCGGGATGTGTTGCACACCGGACATACATGCATGTTTGCATACTCTTTATGGTAGAGGATACAGTCGTTCGGGCATGCATGTATTCTTTCTACTTCCATTCCCAACGGACAAAGAACCTTCTTGGCTTTATACGTGGTTTTAGGCAACTCATTTCCCTCCGGAAGCATGTCCGCTAAAAGACCTAGCAGCGCCGTGAAACTCTTGTCGGACCAACCGTTGCTTGCCTTCAATTTCAACAGTTCAAGCACACTCGACAACCTCGTGTACTTGCAGCCCGTGTACAAAGGTTTCTCTGAGTCCTCCATCAAGCCACGGAATTTAACATACTCTCTCTCATCATAGTTCTCTTCTACATCGCGAAGCATCTGATCCAGATTATCATCGTGCAACCTATCCGAATCCGAGCCACAATCGACATCAGCCGGCAGCATGTCATTCACTTCACCGGCGATGTCATCCGGGGGCATATCATTCACTTCACCGGCGATGTCATCCGGCGGCATATGATCATTCACTTCGCCATGACTGGTCCAACACGTATAATCCTTTTTGAAACCCCTCCGAATCAAGTGCGCTTCAATTTGCCCTCGGTTCTTAAACATCTTCAAATTCTCGCAGTCAGTGCATGGACAGCACATATATTCCACCCCCTTATTCAACATAGCCTCCTCGGCGGCTCTTATAAAAGCAAAAACGCCATTAATGTACTCTTCACTCACACGGCTCGCGGCATACATCCAACTTCGGTCCTACGTTACGTACATATATAACAACTTAGTATTAAAATCTAGAATAACTAATTATAACTACATATATACCGGCCACATTTATTATATTGAGACTTAATTTCCTAGCTCAATTCATATTACAAACACAAAGCTATTATATAACCAACAATTTTGCAAATTAATTAACCATCTTCAATAACCACTCATGGATTACTTACACCTAAATTGTAATGCAATTAAAAATAAATAAATTTCATTACTAACCATATCTACAGCAACCAGGAAAGTCTGAATCTTAATTCAAAGCTCAATCTCTGCCTCTTCCCGCCAAATTAACTGGCCTGAAATCGCTCTAGCTTCCTCCCGAGTGAAAAAGTGCGCAGCAGTGGCTAGATCTGGATCGAAATGAAGACGATGCGGTCTGAGCAGCGCAATAAATGCCTTTGTCATTATCACAGATGGTTTTTAACTAAAAACCGTCTGTGATAATAAATTATCACAGACGGTTTTTTATAAAAAACCGTCTGTGATAAGCTTCATACCAGAACGCTTCGCGCGTGTTTCGATGCCAGAACGCTTCGTGTTTTGATCGTCTAATTAACGTCTCTCGATCATTATACGAAGCGTCTATATCATTCATGTTTGGGTATATGAACCGTTTGTGCTAAAGGTTAAATATGCGCTCCTAATCCAGGTCTCTAGCTAGCTTCTACGTACGTACAATACAATATACAATTAATACAACATGGCTTCTACTACTGTTCTTGTGATCATCTCCTTCCTCTCATCTGTTCATCACGAATTGTTCGGCCGGAACCTTACACAGGCGGCCAGCAATTTGCATCTGGAGCAGCTTCTCCGCACCCGCCCTGCTCTCCTTCCCCGACTTTCTTGCATCCGTCAGCTTGACCTGATCCTCCGCCGTCGACGGAGGCGTCTCGCTGCCGCTCAAGAAAGGGAAACAGCCCTCACCCTGGTTCTTCTCCACAATGTGCGCAATGCGGAAGAAGCTCTACACGCATTGCAGAGACTGATGGATAGCCTTGCCAATCAAGCAAAAACGGCAGATTCTGAGGAATCTTTTCATGCTATCCTGTACGACATTATGGATGCTGCTGATCATTTGCCCAGGCTGCACGAGGAAGTGCTGAGGACAAGGGCAATCTTAACGGCGTTCGAGAATTTAGCGGCTGATCCTCCAAGTCCCCAAGTGGAAGAAGAAGCTTACGAAGCCCAAAAGAATACAATCTGGGAAACTATTTACCTGTGCGACTTTTGTAATAAATTTGCCTCTAATTGAAATTAATAAATTTGCCTTTAATTTGTGACCTCTTGTCTCAGTAGTTCTGTAGTTAAGTTATTAGAAGCAATGTGTACTTATATATTAACCTCTGATCTAGAATATGACAGACAAAGGGACATCACAGCTGGTTCTTGTGAAAAACCGTCTGTCAACATTCCCAGATGGTTCTTAACAACAACCGGCTGTGATAGTCGACACAACACAGACGGTTTTTAATAAAAACCGTCTGTGATATTCCAGTATCACAGACGGTTCAGAAGTAAGAACCGTCTGTGATACTCCTTTTTCCCGCCACAAATACCACAGACGGCCTTCAAATTAAAACCGTCTGTAATAGTTTACATTACAGACGGTTTCACAAAACCGTCTGTGATTTGCCGTCTACTATTAGCCTTTCTGTAGTAGTGGGTTACCTCTGATAGTTTAGTTAAAAATGTAAAAATAAAAATAGTTTAGACTTGGGTGAGTGGTTTGTGCAGGCGGTGCAAGTTACACGAGATCTCGGTTTATGGTAGTCTTGCCTAGGTCATTAAGGACCGAACTTTAGTGTCGTTAATCCAAGCACCTCCATACAACCACATGTTCTGTAATGGAACAAAATTGGCAGAATAATTTATCAAGTTCTAGCACTAAACCAAAGGCTGTAGTTGTAGGTTTACTTGTTGGCTGTGTGGGCTTGGTAACGGATCTCTATGCTGCTTTGCAAGGATTACCTACACAGCTATGAGCTCTCTAGACAATGGTAAATGGACATCCATGTCTTGATGTGTTAGCTCATAGGGTGCTTTATTGTTTGCGCAAGATATTGTAAAGTCCTCGTTATAGTCACTCAATTGCATACTGTCATATGGTGAGTCATGGCAAACCATGGTAGGTTGGCTGTATCATGTGGATAAAGTTGTACAACCTTTATAGAGCATAAATCTATTCAAATAACCTTGTCCCTATTCATGGACATCACTTAGAAATACCACACTTGGTTAGATTTTATGGTTTTCTACACTTGGTTAGATTTTATAGTTTTCTAAAATTGGTCTAGAAATAAATGGTTTTGGGAATGGTGTGGATGGTGGGAATCCATGCTAGTGAAGTTTTGGCAAATCACTAATATGAAAATGTTGTGATGAAGGAATATCATTTGCTTCATGTGCTTACATATTTTTTACTCGTTATTTCGTATTATATCAATTATTCTTAAAAACTTCTCCTTACAAATTACTATGTCTATTGCAAATGAAAGCTCGCTTTCTACAAAATAACTTAGTTAGGATATACATTCCTTTGACATAGCTTGTATATATTAATATCATTCTTTAAAATCTTATGGAGTGCAATTCTATACTCATTGTTGCTTGTTCAACGCTATCAGATCAAGAAGATGGTTACTTTTATGTCGCAGGATTTGGTGATGATGATGCTGACTTCTAGGGCATTAACCGAGACAGTTGCCTGTGGGTTGTGGCATACCACAAGGGCCCTTTTGTCATATGTATCATTATTTTTTGTTAGCTCTTTGTGTAAAACTCGGTCATGTAGACCTATGTCAAAGCACATACTATATTTGCTACTTTGTCTTATTTACTCGTGTATGGATATGATGCAATGGTCACTACAACACAACAGGCCTTCTATGACAATTAAATATTGTCACAAACAGTGGTTTTTTGTCACTGTACCCAATTTGTGACGACTCAGTGACGAAAAGGCTACTGTCACAGAAGGTGCGTCTCTAAACACCTTCCATGACGAAACAACAAAAAACGTCATAGTTTTAGTGACGGTACATTTTCATCACAATCAACTATGACGCTCCAGATTGTCATGAAAAACGTCACGGATCGTTGCCTAGGGAGCTGCCACATGGACGCTAACGTGGCGAAGTTGACATGGCAGATGACGTGGCAAGTGACGTGTAAAGAATATCGTGACAAATTTCGTCGTCATAGATTATTGGGCTTGGCCCATTTAAATTTAGTTTAGACTAAAATTTAGCCTGTTCTTAAATAGGCTTTAGGCCTGATTTTTGCCCATTTAAAACCCATTTAGCTTTTTGATTCGTGGATAAATTCATAGGCCTTATTATTTGGGCTTTAGCAGCCAGAACTGTTTCACCGTACCTATTTGAAAATTGCTGCAATAAACAACAATACATTTTATCAATTCATTGCATACATACAAAGATGAGAGTTCATACATCAACCATAAATTTGGAAACAGCAACATAGTTTGACCAAACTAGACCCATCAGACCATAGTATAAGTTCACCAAATAGCACAAGTAAGAAACAGTACAAGTTCAACCAAAACTCCAATTACAAAAATAAAACAGTAAAGTCACCTAACTTTAAAGCAACTAACCAAAACAGCTCTAACATCATAAGAAAAGTGATGGATACAGCATAAACTTGTATGTGCTCATGCTCACAAGCAGGCCCTGAAATTTCAAGGAGGAGTCACCTGACTCTGATTAAAGTTAAGTAGTTGATGAACCAGCTGTTGAGTATCATATTGTGCCTTCTTTACACTATCAATCTCTTGTGCATATTCTTTTTGCCTGCGCCTTCAAGACACCAACCTCTTCCCGAAGTCCTGCAGATTCTTGCTTCTCCGTCTCTAGTTGAGCCTGGAGATCTTGCACCTGCGCACTAACAGCACCTCTTTCACTTGTCTTGGTGGCAGACTGCAGACCCATATTTCGAAGGAAACTTGACTTTGGCAAAACTTTGGTAACCACTTCAGTAGAAGACTTTGGCTGCTGTCCTTCTTCAACTGGTTCAGCCACAATAGCTTCCATAGCAGCCTAGCATCATATACAATTAAATTAGTCTTTCATATTGTACTATGGGGGCAGTTTCCAATATATTCATGTCAAAGAGGCAAAAAAGAGAGAAATCAAATACTTACGATAGCATTCTTCACAGGTTCACTAAAACCAATTTTCTTGCTGCAATGTGTGTCCTTGAAGAGATCAATTGCAGTGGGTTCTGTATCCTTATATTTTTCTTTCTTCTGAAACATGTGAAATCAGTTTGAAAGTGTTAGCTTGAAACATATATGATGAGTAATCATGTTAGATGTCAGTTACTGTGCATATAGACTCGAATGATTAAAATAAGATCATGGAGCTACCAGTAATGCAATGTAGTCTGTAATGGAAAACATAAGCATGGGCAATGAAGTAGTATCAAATAACAGAACAACCTCGACATATATATGCAAGCACATTTAATAGTTTTAAACATGTATTGTTCATTGGCACATGATCAATGGGTTATAGCAAGTACATAAATTCCATTATATGCTGAACAAAGATCGAGCAGAGCAACTTATTATTGTGATTCGGAGGAGACAACAACAAACATTATATGTAATTTATGATAGATCAGTGTAGCACTACTGGACAAAAATTATTAGGTTGCTACAAGGCTGAGTAGCAACCAATATGCATACGTCAAGACTAAGCAATTTTGTTGCATTGCTGGTGTTCTTACCACGACATAAGCATGTGCAAGGTAACAACGAGAACTCGTTCGCTGCTGGAACTGGACTTTCTCACAGTTCAGTTGGTTTTTGATGCATTTGTCCTGAAGATCGCATAATTGTATAAGAGAAGAGTAATACAAATAGTATACTAAAAAAAGAATACAAAATGATGAGATTGATTTTTGACAGGTGCTTCCAAAGAAATCTGGAACAATTAATGAGAGACATAAAAGACAGACTATGCTATACCAAAAATAGCTTTTTTTTTGTAATCTACATCATCTTCAACTTACACTTGCAGTTTATGGTCATGCAGGGTACACAATTTATGGACTTAAAGAATACAAGTATAATCCCATTTGCACTCTAGCTCAGAGATAGCTGAATGGCATCAAGACATGCTGCACTATAACAGGAGTGGACAGCAGAATTATAAATGTGTAGCTAGATAAAATATAACTCTAGCTGTGATGAATTCAGTTTAGGTTAATAAGTAAACTTGTAGCTTGGAAGCATTCAAAAAGAAATTGAACCATCTTTATGTCTAGAAACAGAGAAATCCGCCTCATTTGCAGAGCACATGGATTTGAAACTTAAATTACTAGGAACAGCTTGGAAGAGCCAAAAAGCATACTCAGATAATTTTTTTTTCACCTTCTTCTGATTAGAATCCAACATCACAGTACTTGCAAAAAAGTTTTTGTACCCAATCAACATCACAGAGGTTCTATTAGCTGTGACGTATACAATTTTAAAATAGCTCAAACATTATTTCCTTTGATTTCAAAAGTGACCAAAAAGGTTTTCTTATACACTCATTTTTCTTCTCCCGTAGCAACGCAAGGGCACTCAACTAGTTGATATCAAGAATCTGCTGCCTTAACTCTAAATATTTGTTTGTTTAATATTTCAGCAGCTGTATTCCTCCATCTTAAAATTCTAGCCCTACCAAGTTCTCATCATGTGTTATTTTTTATAGACTTAAAATAGCAGTACAACGTGGCTATATTTATAGATACATGCATACAGTTTATCAACCTAAAGTTACCAGGATTCAGATGAGACACTTTTGTTTACAACGTGGCTACTAGATAGGGAGACACAAACAGCAATCAATACAGAGGTTGGCCAGGTGAAACACTTTTGATATGCAACTTCCAAACTACTACCGTGTCTGAAAATCTATCTAAGAGCTAGCAGAGCTTAACTGTGAATATCAAGCTAGTACATATGTGACGTACCTTGTGCTTTGAGCTTGACCACATGTCCACCAATGCTCTCCATTGATCATTAGTCATACACTTCAAAGGCGACGTTGTCCTCACTTGATTGCCGGCACCCCATCAAAGTACTTCTTTTTCAGCCTATACCTCATCTGTCGTTGTCCACCCTTCATCATATCAAGACATGCATCTTTTACAGCATTACTATCGGTGTCCATGGTGAAATGTCCCTAGTAAAGAGCATAAACATCAGATTTGAACATGCAAAAGACACCATAACCTTTGATTGGACAAGTCAAATAGATAGACTTACACCAAGTTTGCCAATGTAGTTTGTAATTTGATGATCATGCTTCTTGTACTCCTTCCAATGTGGAAAGATAGGTATATGTTGCCTGAGTATGATCCCACCCTCTGAAGCAAGCTTTGCGGCTTGTATTGGTGCCTGTGGCCTTCTATTGCCTTCAGTAATGTTGATTTCAATCTTAGTGCCTAATCCTCTGTTTAACGAATCCAATTCTTTGCTCATACTGATTCCTCTAGGCACTTCTTGTGTATTTGCTGTTAATGGACCTATTAAAATTTCATTTGCAGATTTAGTGTCAAATATTAAATTTTGTGTACTATCTAAGTACCAATACTACCCTATGTAATACAATTCAAGTACTCTAATTCTAAAAGGAAAGCAATCCAACCATAGTAGTATATCTGAATGATTCAGTAAAGCAATGTAATCATAGTAGTATATCTGAATGACCTACGCTTTGTTCGACCAGATGCTGTGTTCAATGTGAGTCATTATGGTTCCGAGGATTCAGCTGTTCAGTCCTATGTGTCACCAACAATATCTGCTAATTCAGTGGGTTACCAGCAATATGATATTTGCTACTTTAGTGGATCATCACTAGTATGATCCTTGTTGATTTTTTTTGCTCCCGTTGCAATACACGGGCATAGATCTAGTTAATATAATAAGCAACATTTGATATGGAGACCAAATATGATAATCACTTGCCTTCATCATTAACGTTGATCTGCTCCTCATTCTGGCTAGTAGTAGTAGATACCAATGCATCGTGTGCGACAGCAGTTCTTTGCCTAGTAACTCTAGTAGTTTCCGCCTGTTGCTGAGGTGCCACCACTCTCTTTGATATGCTTGATCCTCTAGCAGAGAAGTTCCTTTTATCATGGGAACTCTTGTTACATACGTCCTCAGCAGCCTGAGAAGCCTCGTTTGGCAGCAAAGAAGGAAAATTAGCTACAAATTAATGAAAGTGCAGAACCATAGGTAATTAGCAAGAACAGTGCTTGGTACCTTGCTGACTTCATCTTGGTCAGATCCCTCATCACCCTGAGGATTATACAGGGATCCTGATTGTTCATGACTATCATCCTTACTCCTTGCTCTTGTATTGTTAACCACTGAAGCTAGTGCATTGACCCCAAGTCTTTGCAACAATTGATTGTTCCTCATCATATTTTCAGCCCTTATCTTCTCATATTCACATAATGGTGCTTCTGTACATTCATTTAAACAGTTGCTAGGATAAATGTTCCTGATTAACAAGAAATATGTGCTACTCTCATTGCACAACAAAACAAGGAAGTTGACACCGTTAGCTACTGACATTGCTTAAAAAACAAGGAAGCCAACGGCATGAGCTACTACCATTACACGTAATGTAACCTAACAGGATAATATACAAAATAACCATAACTTAGGCTGACAAGGCTGCACGAATGAGCAAGCACTATGCATAGTTCGCTGCATATGGAAACATGTCGTTTCTGTTCAAAGATGTCGGTGCTGCAACCAATCACTCGTGGACTATAGAGAGGTGACCAAATCAAGAGCACGCGTATGAACGTAGGCTCCAACCAGACATCCATAGGCACGTGTATGCCCTAATACTCCCATATATTTTTTTCGATGTGCATAACATCAACATTATGTCGAAGCTTCAAACTTGACCAATACGGCAAATCCCACAAACACGACCTTCGCTTCCAACATTGACCTTCTGCTTCCCACTTTCTCTTTTTGCTCTCAGGATGCTTTCCTGGTCTAACATCCTTGACCCTCTCCAGTTTCTCTATCAGCTCATCTACACTAAATTCCTCTGGCTTGTCACGATTTTCAGCCTTACCATCAAAATTTCTCTTTTTCCTCCAGGGATGGTCCTTTGCAAGGTATCATCGATGGCCAATATAACATATCTTATTCCTTATTCTTCTGGAACAAGGATTTTTGTCACATCGCACACAAGCATAATAACCTCTTGTGACTCTACCTGACAATGTGCTCAAAGCTAGATAATCATGAATGCACCATATAATCGCAGCATGTAGATTAAACTTCTTTCCACTGAGTGCATCAAAAGTAGGGACACCTTTCCAAAGCTCTAGAAACTCCTCAATAAGTGGCTCCAAGAAGACATCAAAATCCTTTCCTGGGCATTCCAGACCAAGGATAAGTAGGCCCATCATGAAGTTGGATTGCTCCATACAGTCCCATGGAGGAAAATTATAAGGGACAAGAAAAACAGGCCACATGCTGTATGAAGAGCTCATTTTGCCAAACGGATTGAAACCATCCGTAGCAAGGCCAAGTCTAATATTCCTTGCATCTTTTGCAAACCACTCATACTTTCTATGGAATTCTTTCCATGCCTCACCATCAGCTGGATGACTGAGCTCGTTCTCCACTGGTTTCCTCTTCAGCTGGTGCCATTGTGCCTCCTCTGCTATTTTTTTGGAAGTAAACATCCTCTTCAACCTTGGAATCAATGGAAAATGCCGCAACACTTTTTGAGGAATCTTCTTCCTTCTGTCTGTATTTTTCCATCTTGATGCACCACAAACTGGACATACATCCTCTTTTACTAATTTTTTTCGAAACAAAACACAATTATTTGGGCACACATGAATTGAATCATACCCAAGTAGAGATGGCAATGGGTACCCGATACTCGAATACCCGACGAGTTTTACCCGATAAAGAGACGGGTATGGAAAATTTTATGTACCCATGGGTACGTTATTGGGCGAAATCCTCTACCCGCCGGGTAGGCGGGTGCGGGTGTGGGTATATACTACCCATACCCGCCTACCCGCGGGTAATGAATACCCGCATTAGACAACTAGACAACCCACTCAAATGTTAATTTTATTATCTACTTGTTGTTGATTGTTTATTTGTTTGTCATATGTTGATATGGTCATGTCAAGTATGTTTATGTGATGTACTAATTTTGATCATTAGACGCTTTTATGCTTGGCATGTATGATTAATGAATGTCTAAATTGATGATATTCTTATGTGTTGAACCGGGTATGCTTGCAGGTACGGGTTACCCGTCGGGTAGTAATACCCACGCGGGTACGGGTATGGGTAAATTTTCCTACCCGCGTGCGGATACGGGTAACCCCGCGGGTAAATTTACACCTAGCGGGTACGGGTATGGAATGGCAATACCCGATGGGTATTTACCCGTTGCCATCTCTATATCCAAGTCCCAATGCACGAATAATATGCTTTGCTTCCTGGTAAGATGTAGGAATAGAGGAATATGGGAATGCGAATGATAACAACTTCAATAATGCAGTGAATGCAACATTGCTGATTCGATAAAATGACTTGATATGAAGTAACTTCACCACAAAAGAAAATCTTGTATGAGCTGCACCAGGGTAAAGTTCCTTCTTCATCTCTTCTAATAGATCTCCAAATAAAGATTTTTTCGCTATACCTTCCTCTTCAGCCACATACAACTCCTCTACCATGTCAGGAATTCTATCATCGGTGCCATCTTCTTCGTCCTCATCCATACCAACATCCTCATTGAAACCAATATGTTCATCTAGATGGTCTGCATTTTCCTTAGTTCCAATCTCCATTGCTTCTCCATGATTTATCCATCTAGTATATGTGCTAGCCATGCCATGAATATATAAGTGATCCTCCACCTTTCCTTGATGACCATAAATCTGATTCAAACACTTACGACATGGGCAAAGTATCTCTTCATCCTTATCAAATCTCTTTGAAACAAAATCCATGAACTCGCTGACCCCTTCTAGATGCGACTTGCTAAATAGTCTACAGTTGATCCAACTCCTGTCCATCTGTCGCATATGGAAATAGGACAACAAGTAGCAAATTATTATAGTGCTATAAAAACATCAACTTAATGGATTTATGAAAACATTCTTTTCCAATACAAGTCAATGATTAATAATTGAACATATGGAGAAGTACCAAGTTTTTTTAACACAATTGTAATAAGGTTCTGTAACATATGAGTTTTATGAAAAATCTCAGTAAGCAAACTGCTTTCACAAAAATTCATAACTGGAGATATATTGATCCAAATAAAATTTACATCTACCAATCTGGAAAGATGAAGAAAAACACTACAACTTTTGTTCAGATATAAAGCTGCAATCATTCCATTAAGATGGCCAAAAAAATGTTTGATCTAAAACTGTCCAGATTCTCAACCTACAAAAACAGTCATTTTGTAACGATCATATCTCTCAAAATACAGGGTCTATGAAGGTGATCTTAGTGTAAAAAAAATAATTTAAGGTTCTACAACTTTGTCCACAGCGGAAAATTTTATTACGGGTATTAAGAGGTGGCTGCAGCTAAAGGGTTCTAGGGGAGTTCGGTCAGATAGAAAAGGAAAGGAAAAAACACAGCGCAAGGCAAAGGGACTCGATCATGCACAAAAGCCCAACTCGGCAACTGTAGCGCTGTCGGGTACTGTAGCTGCAGCAGGTAATGTAGTTTTTTTTCCGTGTTGAAACGGGAGAGTTACAAAATTCCATGACCCAAAGTCCGATTATTGCATATGAGTAGTCAAACGGAAAGCATTCGACAAGTTATACGCATGTGTAGCCTCTGTTCTTCCATCCGGGCAATGGATCAAAAAGATCAACTTTTGGTCTTTCCTAAAAGCGCCCGATCAAATTTTATATAAGAAAAAACTTAATCCATATTAAAACATGTATTTATTCATTATGTATTTTTGGGTGTTACAACTTCTCTACTTATAAGCAAAAAATAATACATTCCAAATATGCAAGTGCTTGCATTTGCTTACCTGATCTACACCGCGGCAATCCAAACACAAGCAGCAGCCGTCCGCGGTAGTAGCGTCCCTCTCTGAACCTATGTGTGCCGCAGCGTGCCGACCTCAGTCAAGGTGGACAGGAAAGCCCGGCTGCAGCGTGTGTCAATGCGGATGTCGAACCCAAATTAATGACAATAGGTGATGCTTCTTGGAAGGGAAGCCCACGCAGACGGCCTCGTAGGCGGAGGTAGCTTGCCCAGGGGCCGTCCTCCGGATCGCTATCACCGTGGCGGAGCTGAGCAGATGCTAGATGTAGGGGCTCGATCTGTGCCCGCGGCGTCGGCCTGGTGCCCAAGGCGGCGGCGCAGCAGCTATGGCCTACAGGTTCTTGCGGCCTCGTCCTACTGGCATCGAGCACTGGCGATCCAGCCCTATACGTGCCCAGCGATGCCAGACCTTGGATGCGCCGTGTGGTTATATTAACATTCAATTATTAATACAAATAAGTTTATATGTGTGTCGGCGCCTTGTGGATCTGGAGCGGCAGCCGGAGGTGGTGAGTGGTGGCGCCGGTGAGTCGGTTGTGGAGGAGGAGGGAGGAGAAGGACGGCGGAGAAGGGCACAAGGCCACTAGTGGAGGAGGAGGCGGCACACGGGAGGAGCGGCTGGGGTTTGGCGGCGCTGGTGGAGGATGGGAGGTGGAAGGTGGGGAGGGCCGACGTTGCAAGGGGAAGGCGGCGCTTGGAAAGAAGTATGGTGGCGCCGATGGAGGATGCGGCAGAGGGGAAGATGCAGGGTGGCGGCGCATGGGTGGCACGCCAGCGAGTCAGCCCGGCCTCGCCGGCGGCCGGATGTGGAGGAGAACTGAGGGGGGAGGCAAGCAGGCGAAGGGGGGAGGCAAGAAATGCTGGGCTCAGGGAAATCACAGGCGGCGGCGGCGGGTTTTAGGCCGGTTGGAGATTCTGGCATTTTGCGTTTTAGCCCTCCAAATTTCTAGGGTTTGCAATAAGGTCCTTCTCCAATGTAATTTCTTCTGATTTAGACATCTGGAGCTCCGATTTCTTTGCGGATAGATCCTACGCGCTCGTGACGACGCATACATCTGTATGGAGCAGTCCCGGAATGCCGAATTTGTCGTTTATGCGCCTCGATTGCGCCGGCCTGCCGAAAAATATGGAAAAATGTAAAATAGTCCATTTTGAGCAATTAAATATAGAACAACGTGTAAATGGTGATAAATGGTCCCAAAATGCGAAAAATAATGGGGCAAAATGACGGGTAAATGTATGTAAAAATGACGCATGTCAATGGTCCGGTGGTATGTGCTCCCCTTCCTCAAGCTGATTAGTAGCTATTCTATTCCTAGCTGAGTGCTATTAATTATCTTTTTGTCCGTATTTTTCACGATGCAGCTAGTATGTTTTTTTTTGCGTATTTTCAACTCTTGGTGACACGATGTAATACTAGGCAAGTGTGCTAATTTTGTTTTTCTTTTTCATATTTTCAACTCTTGATGACACGTGGGCCCTGCACTGCCATGTTAGACGATGTAGCCGGTATGTTTTTTTTTGCGTATTTTCAACTCCTGGTGACACGATGTAATACTTGGCAAGTGGGCTAATTTGGTTTTTTTTCATATTTTCAACTCTTGATGACACGTGGGCCCCACACTGCCACGTTTGACGATGTAGCTGGTACGGTTTATTGGGCAAGTGGGCCCGTGGATGCTATCGTGGAATATATAAGATTTGTTTTTTTATTCACTAAATAACTATGACAAAGCAATATATTGTCATATAAATTTGTCACAAACATTATGGATTGGACTTTATGACGAATAATATATTTCTGTCATTAAGTAGGACCGGCTAATGAAAAACGTCATAAACGGAAGCATTTAATGACGGATTGTTCCATTGTCATCACATATTCGTCATAGAAGGCCATGTTTCTTGTAGTGAGCAATAGCTAAGCTACTCCAACAATAGGTGCTTTTGTTTCTTAGAGAGTTTCCTATTACTTTTGATGAGAATGGTATTCTACCTTATGCAAATAAGTTGTGTGTTCTCAGATTTGAAGCAATGGAAAAGCAAGGAGAGAAGGACCAACCAATCAAGGCCAAGGGGAAAGAGGGCCATGTGGGCACAAGGAAGGAGATCCATGTGGCCAAAGTCTAGGAGAAGAAGGCCCATTCGGCTGGCACAAACCCACACAAGCCAAGTACACCCAAAGGAGAAACAAGCCCAAGTTTGGTGTGGCCAGCCCGTTGCTAATATGAGAGAAATGCAAATGTTTATACTTTTGTGAACTCATGTTTTCCATTTCATGAATTCAGCCTAACTTGTAAACGATTGGGCCAAATAAGCTGAATAAGGCCTTAGGCCTAGTGTGTGCGTGTGGGAATCCTAAAGCCCATGTGTGGGGGCATGGACCAAGTGTGTTGCATAAGGGGGTGTGCACCCCTTTAAAAAGGTAGCCGCCACCCCTTGGAAGGGAGACCACCTTTTGATAAAATCAATATACTATTGTTCATGCTTGAGCTCTTCCTTTGCTGTAGAATTTCCATGTGGAATTAGGGAGTTTCTTCAATCAAGATTGTTCAGCCTTTTCGCTGGAAATTGGGTGCACGATAGATCTTTGCTTGGTGGTTAATGAAATCAATGCGAGTGTGTTTTTGCAGATTAAAGAGTCTTCATCCCTTGCATTTGCATTGGAGGATCACTACAATTTATCAAGACTCCCGTAAGTATCCAATCCTACATCAAGAAGATCGATTGACCTTGTATCAAGACTTCCCCTACTAGAACCCCCTGGTAATCATGCCCAACATTGTAGGCTATGAGGTGAGGTGAGTTCTGGTTGACCCTAAGTCCGAAGGGTAGGGACAGAACGCATGAACCTATCGACGTCCTAAGGCCCGCCTTCATCGACCCTAAGCCCGAAGGGGGGACAGAGCGCACGAAGCTCTCCTCGTCCTAATGCCCACCTTTGTCAACCCTAAGTCCAAAGGAGGGATGGAACACACAAACCCATCGATGTCTTAAGGCTCGCCTTCACTGACCATAAGTCCGAAGGGTGGGGATGGAGCGCGCGAACCTATCGTCGTCCTAAGGCCTACCTTCGTCGACCCTTAGTCTAAAGGATGGGGATGGAGCATATGAACCAATCAACATCCTAAGGCCTGCCTTCGTCGACCCTAAGTTTGAAGGGGGACGAAGCGTGTGAGCTCTCCTCATCCAAGGCCCACCTTCATCAACCCTAAGTCTGAAGGGGGGACGGAGCGCGTGAAGCTCTCCTCGTCCTAAGGCCTACCTTCATTGACCCTAAATTCGAAGGGTAGGGACAGAGCATGTGAACCTATCGACATCCTAAGGCCTACCGTCATTGACCCTAAGTCTGAAGGGGGGGGATGGAGCGCATGAAGCTCTCCTCGTCCTAAGGCTTGCCTTCATCGACCCTATGTTCGAAGGATGGGGACGGAACGAACAAACCTATCATCGTCCTAAGGCCCACTTTCATTGACCCGAAGTCTGAAAGGGGGATGGAGCACGCGAAGCTCTCCTCGTCCTAAGGCCCGCCTTCATTGACCCTAAGTCCACAAGGTGGGAATAGAGCGCATGAACCTATCGATGTCCTAAGGCCCACTTTCATCTACCCTAAATCCAAAGGATGGGGATAGAACGCGCGAACTTATCAACATCCTAAGGCCCACCTTCATTGACCCTAAGTCCAAAGGGGGCAAGGAGCACACGATGCTGTCCTCGTCCTAAGGCCCACCTTCATCTACCCTAAATCCGAAGGGTGGGGACAGAGTGGGTAAACCTATCGACGTCCTAAGGCCCGCCTTCATCAACCCTAAGTCCGAAGGGTGGGGATGGAGTATCTGAACTTATTGTCATCCTAAGGCCCATCTTCGTTGACCCTAAGTCCGAATGGTGGGCATGAAGCATGTGAACCTATCGACACCTAAGGCCCACCTTCATCGACCCTAAACCCGAAGGATGGGGATAGAGCGCGTGAACATATCATCCTCCTAAGGCCCACATTTGTCAACCCTAAGTTCGAAGGGTGGGCACGAAGCACGTGAACCTATCGACACCTAAGGCCCACCTTCACCGACCATAAGCACGAAGGGTAGGGATGGAGCGCGTGAACATATCATCATCCTAAGGCCCACCTTTGTCGACCCTAAGTCCGAAGGGTAGGGATAGAGCATGCAAACATCGTATCATCTTAAGGGACACCTTCATTGACCCTAATTCTGAATGTAGAGCGCAAGTACGTGGACACATCAGTTCGAAGGGAACAAGCTTTCTTCATGACAACAAACAACAAAAAACTGAGCAAAAGCAGATACACGCCATCAACCTAGACAGCTTCATCTCCCTTACCTCCCTAGAGGACATGCTATCATTCAGTCTCATCACTTTCAATCTTTACATAGGCATTTGGGCGGATATTAAGTCGAGGCTTGAGGCCTGCCCAGAATTCACTACTATAGAAAGCCTAATACTAGACAGCCAATCACAGACGGTTTGACAAAACCATCTGTGACCGACACTAACACAGACGGTTTTAATTTGGACACCGTCTGAGTTGGTGGCGTCGGAGAAAATGAGTATCACAGACGGTCTGTATTAAAAACCGTATGTGATAATCCCAGATATTCACAGACAGTTTTTAATAAAAAACCGTCTGTGATAATTTACAGACGGTTTTTAATTAAAAACCGTCTGTGATAATGGCAGTAGGCATTTATTGCGCTACTCAGACCGCAGCTGTCTTCATTTCGATCTAGATCTAGCCGCTACTGCGCACTCTTTCGCTCAGGAGGAAAGCTAGGCGATTTCAGGCCAGTTAATTTGGTGGGAGGAGGCAGAGATTTAGCTTTGAAGATTCATACTTTCCTGGTTGCTCTAGATATGGTTATTAATGAAATTTATTTTTTCTTTGCATGCATTACAATTTAGATCTAAGTAATTGGTGAGTGTTATTAATTGAAGATGGTTTGCAAAATTGTTGGTTATATAATAGTTGTTGTGTTTATAATATGAATTGAGCTAGCAAATTAAGCCTCAATATAATACATGTGGCCAGTATATATGTAGTAATAATTAGTTAATTTAATTTTTAATACTAAGTTGTTATATATGTACGTAACGTAGGACCGAAGCTGGATGTATGCCGCGAGCCGTGTGAGTGAAGAGTACATTAATGGCGTGTCTGCTTTTACAAGAGCTGCTGAGGAGGATATGTTGAATAAGGGGGTGGAATATATGTACTGTCCATGCACTGACTGCGAGAATTTAAAGATGTTTAAGAACCGAGGGCAAATTGAAGCGCACTTGATTCGGAGGGGTTTCAAAAAGGGTTATATGTGTTGGACTAGTCATGGCGAAGTGAATGACAACAGGCCGCCGGATGACATCGCCGGTGAAGTGAATGTCGACATGCCGCCGGATGATGTCGATTGTGGTTGGGATTCGGATGGGTTGCACGATGATAGTATGGATCAGATGATTCGCGATGTAGAAGAGAACTATGATGAGAGAGAGTATGTTAAATTCCGGGGCTTGATGGAGGACTCAAAGAAACCTTTGTTCACGTGCTGCAAGTACACGAGGTTGTCAGCCGTGCTTGAACTGTTGAAATTGAAGGCAAGCAATGGTTAGTCCGATAAGAGTTTCACGGCGCTGCTAGGTCTTTTAGCGGACATGCTTCCGGAGGGAAATGAGTTGCCTAAAACCACGTATAAAGCCAAGAAGGTTCTTTGTCCGTTGGGAATGAAAGTAGATAGAATACATGCATGTCCGAACGACTGTATCCTCTAACGTAAAGAGTATGCAAACATGCATGTATGTCCGGTGTGCAACGCATCCCGATACAAACGTAACAATCAATCAGATGATGGCGAGGGAACAGAGCCGAAGAAAGGACCTCCTGCTAAGTTGGCATGGTATTTTCCTATAATTCCCTATTTGAAAAGGGTTTTTGCAAATCCAAAGGAAGCAAAACTGCTGCGTTGGCACTCGGAGGAGCGCAAGAAGGATGGAATGCTAAGACACCTTGCTGATTCCGTGTAGTGGAGAAACATCGATAGGAGTTTTGTAGACTTCGGTGCAGAACTAAGAAATATAAGGTTTGGATTGAGTACAGATGGAATGAATCCTTTCAGTAGCATGAGCAACCGACATAGCACATGGCCCGTGACTCTCTGCATCTATAACCTTCCTCCTTGGTTGTGTATGAAGCGAAAGACTAGATGCTCTGCAGGACGAGGTGGTGATGACTCTATGTCACCTTGAAATGTATTTCCCTCCTTCGTTTTTTGATATCATGATCCATCTCATTGTTCACGTTGTGTCGGAGATAAAAAAATGTACGGCCCATATTCCTACGTAGCATGTACCTATTTGAGAGGTTCATGGGAATTCTCAAGTCCTACGTACGGAATCGTTCTCGGACAGAGGGCAGCATCGTCGAAGGTTATGCAAGCGAAGAGATCATTGAGTTTTGTGTCGATTATATGGCTCAGATTCAACCGATAGGTGTGCCTCAATCTCGTCATGAGGGGAGGCTGAAGGGTCTCGGAACTATCGGAAGGAAAGCAATCACTCCAGATATGGACACATATACTCAGGCCTATTTCACGGTGTTGCAACACATGACTGAAGTGACGCCTTATGTCGACCAGCACAAGGATGTGCTTCGACAACAGAATCCAAAGTGGCCGGATGTTTGGATCATGAGGCAACACAACAGTCGGTTCAACTAATGGTTGAAGGAGCAAATCGCTAGGAGCTCGCCAAGTGAGACGCTGACATGGTTGGCAAAAGGGCCGACATTTAAAGTTGTGACATGGCAAGGATATGACATAAATGGGTACACATTCTATACGCAGTCTCAGGATGTACAGAGCACTAACCAGAACAGCGGTGTCCGCATAGATGTGTTCAGTACTGATGGGTCGAGAAACTCGTACTATAGCTTCATAGAAGAGATTTGGGAGCTCGACTATGTGGTTTTCAAGATCCCCTTATTTTGCTGCCGTTGGGTGCATCTCCCACAGGTGAAGGTTGACAAGTACGGTGTCACGACCGTGGACCTCCAACGTGTCGGGTACAAA
Organism: Dendrocalamus latiflorus; assembly: GCA_017311315.1. Lineage (NCBI taxonomy): Eukaryota > Viridiplantae > Streptophyta > Magnoliopsida > Poales > Poaceae > Dendrocalamus > Dendrocalamus latiflorus. The sequence goes on along the minus strand of CM029643.1, from coordinate 21,052,770 downwards.
GACGAACCATTCGTACTCGCCAACCAAGTTGTTCAAGTTTTCTATGTAACCGACCCGGCAAATAAGAAACACCATGTAGTTCTGCATGGAAAAAGAGGAATTGTCGGAGTAGAGAATGTAGTGGACGAGGAAGAATACAATCAATTTGACGAGTTATCTCCTTTTGGAAATGGCATAAAGGTCGACGACGAACAACGTGACGAAACTAGTTACGTACGCATTGATCATGATGAAGGGCTAATTTTTAAAGGAAATAAGCAAGTACAATGAGAATGTATATATATGTGAATTGGCATTTATGTATAGAACAATGCTGCAGTGTGATGTATTTGTGAATTGGCATTTATGTATATGTGATGTATATGTGTGATGTATATGTGAATTGGCATTTATGTATAGAACAATGCTGCAGTGTGATGTATTTGTGAATTTGCATTTATGTATATGTGAAAATGTGTGATGTAGTCAATTTTCAGAATGAGAAAATGTGTAAAGAAATACACTGTGTGAATGCAGCTGGTTGGTGTTGTATATGAATGCAGCTGTTTGGTAGTTGATCATGATGAATGCAGCTGGTTGGTGTTTGTCTTAATAACTACAGTCGGATAAAGACTTATCACAGACGGTTCTAAACTTAAAACCGTCTGTGATATTTATTATCACAGACGGTTCTAAGTTTAGAACCGTCTGTGATAGTATAACTATCACAGACTTATACTATCACAGACGGTTATAAACTTAGAACTGTCTGTGATAAGCCTCCCTATATATACCCTCTGGCTAGGGTTTTCCGTGTGCGCTGCAGTTATTCGATCTAGATCTAAATCCCGAGCCCATCGTCGCCGCCGCCTCCCCGAGCCCTCGCCGGCCGCCTCCCCGAGCCCGTCGCCGCCTCCCCGAGTTTCTTCATAAGCTCTGTTCATTTCCCCACTGTAGTGATGTAGTCTAAAACATTATTTCCTATATGAATAATGGAAATGTTGCACTGCACATGCTCCACTGCACAAGATGAAACATTAGTTCTCTCACTATGGATAAGAAAATGAAACTGAGGACATGTTGCACTGCACACTATGTAGCTATTTTCATGATGTAGCTATTTTCATGTTCTCTCACTATGTAGCTATTTTCATGATGTGTTTGTAGATTTATGCCTTTGTTTTAATGTGTGCATCCATGCTCACCACATACGGTATTTTTCAAAGGAACACGATGGAATATGTATTGATGGAATATATATCGACATAAGAGAGGTGTATTAATATAAAATGGGCTTTTATTGAGTATAATGGCATTGCTAGAGTATTTCACGATTGGAATGGTATTTTTCAAAGGAACACGATTGCAGTGGCATATAATCAATTCCTTCTAATGCATAGTATTTAGCAACCACCTAACTCAATTAATTTGTTTCCTCTTACCTCACCTCATCTATCTCATTTCTACCAATCTCTAGACTAGCTTTTCTGGTTCTTTTAAATAGGCAATATCTTCCATAAGATACTATTATCATCTCTTCCTTAACTACTCTTTTACATTAGCTTGGATGTCATCCCCTCTCTGTCCACATCACCCCCTCCCCTCTACTCCTCTCCTCTCTTCCTAACATTGAGCATCATGTTTCACTTTCTTATCTTATGGTATGGCACTTTCTTATCTTATCCTAATAGACCCACAAATTGAGCAACATGTCATCCGCACATTCTTCAACACCATCGCCGGAGGCGTCTGCTCCAACATCAGGACGCCAAGGAAGAGGGCTATCGAAGAAGCCTGAGTGCCGATTTACCATCACAGCGGTCGATGGATCTGGGGTCCCTCTCCTTCCTCACAAAGCAGTAAGCGCATTCTGAAGATTGATCGGAATAGTTGCACGAGAACGAATTGAGATCACATTCAATTCGTGGAAGAACGTGGCTGAGACTCGGAAACGTGAGCTGTGGACCAAAATTTTGGCATCGTTCGAGATCCCAGAAGAACACCAAGACGCCGTGCAATGACAAACCTTGCTAGCGGCGTGCAAAGCATGGAAGAACTTCAAGAGCACGCTTGTCAAGAAATACGTGGAGACGGACAAAACGCCTTTTCATAAATACCCATTCCTGGAGCCACAATGGGAAGAGTTCAAGGCGATGAAGACGTCCGAAGATTTCAAAAGTACAAGTACGGCGCACAAGGCCCTCCAGGCAAAAAACACACACCCCCATAGACTTGGCATAGCTGGGTATGCGGGTAAAATCCCGCAGTGGAGGATGGAGGATGAACTGGCAGCCCTGCAGGACACGCCCCGCCATTTAGCAATATCCCGGATGATCGCGCTCAAAATTGGATTAGAGCAAGGTCATCTACAACGACATCGGGGGACGTCTCCTTTCAAAACCCTGCAAACCAGCAAGTGTCCCAGCGTCTGGTAAGATATCGATCGAACTACGTAGCTTGTAATTACTCCACAACTTCGTACGAATTGAAATGACATGTCGTGCTCTTGCAGGAAGAGCTGAGTTTTGAATCTACCCTGGGATCATTCCAGCGAACAAGGGAGAATGATATGCTCTCCGTGGCCTTGGGAAACAAGGAGCACCCGGGCCGTACGAGAGGCTTTGGGCTTTACGTTTCTTGGAAACATGGTTTCCAAGATGACTCCTAAATGTATCGATGTAGGAAGAGAACCAAAGCTGAGCGTGAGGAGCGGCTACGAGAAGAGATCAAGGCATCTCTTAGAGAGGAGCTAATGGGTGAGCTGCTGATGTAGTCAGAGATGAGGTGCGGAAGCATATAACCGTCTGAGTAGTTGCGCGTCCAATCCGACGGAAAGCGAGGCCAGATTTCCTATGGACAACATCCAGGTAATAATTATTATCTCTCGAATGCTTGCTCCATTGATAGGCCTATTGGAGTAGCTAATTTTGTATCGTTATGTAGGAGACTACGAAGTGCAGACTCCAAGTGAGATGTGCCTCCGTTCCCTTGTACGCTGCTTGGGGCCAGGCATATCAGTCTGGTATCGGGGCCATGGTGCACGGTCAACCTTTAGCGCCAGGCTATGCAAAAGTTAATGTGGATGGTGTGCATGCCAATTTTAAGGTCATCCCGCTACTGATGGCCCCCAACGACGAGATCGTGACTCTAGGGCAGGCCATTGGAACATTCCTCCAGTGGCCCAAAAGCGACATCTCCCTGGAAGCTTCTTCACCGGTGGCCGGACCAGAAGGGCAGCGCGAACCAGAGCTAAATGCACTGGTGCTATCTCCACAAGGGCAGTGCGAAGCAGAGCTACCTGGACCGGTGCTATCTCCACGGGTGCTATTCTCGCCAAAGCAACTTGCACCGTTTGTACCATTACAGTCGACTACCATAAAGTCGACCTATAGTCGAGGCAGTGGCCAGGGCAAATCAAAGACGAAGGATGATGACGATATCCCGTACCTGCCATTGGCCTGCAAATTCGTGCTAGGCGAGCCGATGATATTCCCGGAAGAGCACCTCTTAACCCTAGGACTTGGTTGCCAAACATTACACGCTTGGTATATGGAGCAGTCCAATAGGCCAGAGGCAGAACGGCGCTCAGGTATCACTGTCAAATTCAAGCGGGAACATTTCCAGCACGAAATTCAGGAATGTGTCTTCGCGGTGACCTTTGACGATATATTTGGTCTTTTCACGCTCAACGCTCTCGACATCTCACTCGTTCGATGCTGGATGCTGTAAGTCTGTACAATCACAGTCTCTATTCATGTAATACCGATATATGTCACAATTTGTTGCTTTTCTGTGTATATATATAGATTAATGCTGACCGAAGCTAGATCATCGAAATCACCAATTGGTTTCCTGGACCCACGCTTTGTCGCCATTGATACCATTAACAAGGATCCATCCTTCGTCGAGAACTATATTACATCAACGCTGCTAGCTCACCGCGATAAGAATTTGTTCTTATGCCATACAATGAGAACTTTCATTGGATTTTAATTGTAATTATACCAAAATGGAACAAGGCTATATACTTTGATTCTCTAAGTAAGAACAAAACCAAGTACACAGCTATCGCCCAAATACTCGATAGGTAAGTACATTGTACATTGTACTCTTTCTTTCCTTCCGAATGACTAATCTAAATTTTTCGAATAACGAAGGTCGTTCACCACATACGTACAAACATGTGACACGACGACAGGGGCCAAGCCCTTGAAACATGTTCGCAATTTTTGGGTACTCGCTAGCTACACATTAATTAATCCTATACAACACTTAGCAGTAATGCCTTTTGATTTAACACATTCTATTTTTTGCAGTGCCACCAGCAGCAGCCGGGCAACATGTGTGGATTCTATGTGTGCCACCATATGAGACTACTCCTTGATTCCTCGAAGATCACCAATTCTAAGGTTTGTCAATCTTCCCACATTTATTTCATATTTGTCAGGTTATATATGTACGCGCGTTGATATTCCTATCGACAGGTTGCGCCAATCTCTACATCTGCATTGAAATAGCCGGACTTTGCACAAATTCGAGGAGAGTTCGCTTGGTTTTTGTGGACTAAAGTCATAAGATTAGATGGAGAGTTCCACTGCGTACAATGATTTTTTATTGCTCTTATCACTCCAGAATCGAGGTCTCGCGAAAGGAACGGATCCATAATCAACGAACTTGTCGGCTACATAAGCAATACTTGAATGGCAATTATGCACCATCCAAGTATAGCTTATGTAGTCTGACAAGTTCGTTGATTATGGATTTGTTCCTTTCGCGAGACCTCGATTCCGGAGTGATAGAGCAATAAAAAATGCAATGTTACCATCTAAGTGCAAATGCAATGTAGATCTTTTGTAATTGTGTATTTGTTAATGGATATTTTATTTCATTTCAATTAATTGATTTGCGAAATGGATGCTTTATGTTTCTAAAATGAACTGCGATGTGAATTGGATGTTTTATGTTTGTGAATTGAATTGAGATGTGAATTGGATATTTTATGTTTCTGAAATGAATTGAGATGTGAATTGTATGCATACATGTACATCTTTATCTGTTTGTTTCAGAGGGCATGGCTAGCATTTCCTGAGGCTAGCCAATAAACAAAAATAGATTTAGGGGTAGAAAAGAATATCACAGACGGTTCGTAAGTAAAAACCGTCTGTGATATATCAATATCACAGACGGTTTGTAGTTAAAAACCGTCTGTGATATTGATATATCACAGATGGTTCGACAACCGTCTGTGATAACCTTCGATTATCACCGACCCATAAATTCAGACAGTTCAGAAAACCGTCTGTGATAACCTTCGATTATAACTGACCCATAAATTCAGATGGTTCAGAAAACCGTCTGTGATGACCTTTTCTGTAGTAGTGATTGCAGTGAGTCCTCTACCCGATGCTAGCGGTAGAGCCCTCTTCGAAGCTGGTGCTATGTAATGGAACAAAAATCTTCATTGAGCCCTTGCCCAAGAAGGAAGACATGGATCGAAATCACCAAGTCCAATAGGACTCAAAAGGTACAAGGCATTTGCCATAAAAAGCACGGCAAACTAGTGCCAACATGTTCCTACAAAAAGCAAAAATTGCAAACCAAAGGTCCTATGCGAAGGGCCTACCACGGCAAAAGACTATGGACTAACACACACAAGCGGGGTGGCATCACACCTACCAGGTGGTCTCCATGGGTTCCATACTGGATGGACGTCAAAGGAACACTTCGCCAAGTCATGTCCCCAGCTCGGTAGCAGCCCCAAGCGCATGCTGAAGGAACACCTTCACCATCGCCTCGCCCAAGTAGTCCCATAGGTTTTGCTAGAAGGAGCGAGCGGAGGACTGGGTTGCATGGATCACGTGCAGCATTGTGGTATTCCTCGGGGAAGGTCCAGAGCCAGGTCCGCCAGCTCGGCCATGTGCTCACACCCTTAGATGTGTAGGAGACTGAGGAGTATCTGCACAGTGACAAACGAGAAATGGTCCCCATATGCACGGGCCGCCCGTAGGGAAAGTGGCGAGTCATATGCCCCCCCACAGATCTTTCGGGCCATGGGAATGTAGAGGGACATCGACCACGAGGTCTGTGATGGTCGCCTCCAGGCTTTGCATGGCCTACCATGCCACATACTGAACACTAATCGCGAAGCCTGCAACCCTCCACAACCTCGAACTGCAGCCAGTCCTTTCCCCCTCCAGCACGGCCACCTGCTGAAAAAAGTTCTCCCTCTCCTCGGCCGCACGAGCATTGGCTTCGGCCGTAGTAGCCTTCGTGGCCACCAACACTTTTGCCTCTTTGGCCTCAAGGAAGTGGAGACAACTCTCACGCTCCTCCAAAGACTAGCGAAGTGCGTCAGCCTCAGCTTAGGATAAGCTCAGCTACTTCCGCAAAATCGATGCCTCCTCGAGCGTTGCTGTCCGTGCCACCCGTGCAAGAGCGATAGCCTGCAACATGCAATGCGCTATGATAATATATGTATATCACAAAATAAAAAGCAGCAATAGCGAATCAAATGTACCTTCGCCTCTGTCACCTCCAGTGCCCCAAAAAGTAGCTCGGGGCCACAGGTTAATAGCTCGCTCTGGTTGATGCTGGAGTCTAGGCAGTACATGATGAAACAGAGTGATCAGAGGTTGTCCACTTAAGGGACGAAGTCGTTGAGTGAGAACCTCCTGGGCTCCGCCTCAGTACCCACAACCAGACCTTTGCGAGATGCCACCTCCACGCCGATCACCTCAATGGTCTTCATGCGTGAGCCACATTCTATGCCTGGGCCCTCCCCGAGTCCACGAGCCTTCTCCTTACCAGGAAGATGATGCTCCGCCACCAGAGTAGGTTGAGGTGCTGATGAACGGGATGTTGGTTTCAGCCCAGGTTCAGAAAAATCACGCGCAAGATGGATGTTTCAGATAATGAACAGTAAATTTCAGAGAACGCAATGGAAGTGCAGAGCTCTTCCGAGAGAGACAGCAATGGGGCAATTTTCTCTGAGATTTCTCTTAGAATGAAAAATGCTAATACATGCCGTATAAGAGCTAACAAACTTGGAACGTGCTAACCCACAATCCACAATTACAGGGACTTACTAACCGTGCACAAATCACACGCTAAACATCTGGAAAGAAAATATTCAGAGAAAGGAAATGCTGAACACTTAAAATAGACTGCAGACCGTTGCTTCCCGCCTAACTCGGTCTCTCTTCAGATACTCCAAGCCAGGGTTATTAGCTCACCTTCTCCCCCTTAATCCTGGCTTGGATTCAGATCTTGCACTCCTATCAGCTGACGCATAGCTCCCAACTTCACTCCTGACAAAGGCTTTGTCAAGCAATCAGCACGTTGGTCTCCTGAGCTGACAAACTCCACCAGAATCTGCTTCCTCTCTACGCATTCTCTTATGAAATGGTATTTTGCATCTATGTGCTTGCTGCGGCCGTGGAAAACTGGATTCTTCATAAGAGCTATCGCCGATCTATTGTCAACAAATAGAATTACTGGCTTCATTTCTGCTCCTGTCAACTCGCTGACAATACTTCTTAACCAAAGCGCCTGACATGCTGCAGCCGTGGCAGCCATAAACTCAGCCTCACAGCTAGACAATGCTACTGTTTTCTGCTTATGGGAGCTCCAGGTGATCAGATTTTCATTCAGATAGAACACCATCCCGCTAGTGCTTCGTCTTCCGTCAAGATCACCAGACAAGTCACTGTCTGAATAGCCGTATATTCTCTCCTCTGTGTTCCCCTTCACATAGGAAAGTCCAAATTGGATTGTCCCCTTGAGATATCTAAGTATCTGCTTCACAGCCTTGTGATGAAGAGTAGTAGGCCTCTCCATGTACCTACTTGCCATCCCCACTGCATACGCGAGATCCGGCCGAGTATGCAATAGATACCTGAGACATCCAATTACCCTTCTGTACTCTGTGGCATCTACTGGAGTCCCCTCAATATCCTTGTGTAGCCTGGTCTTAGGTTCCATTGGAAACTTGGTTGCATTGCAGCTCTCCATTCCGAATTGGCTCAGGATTTTCTTGGCATAAGCAGTCTGTTTGAGTAGAAACCTACTTCCTTGCTGCTCCACTTCTATTCCCAAGTAATAAGAGAGTAAACCTAAGTCACTCATCTCAAATTCTGCCATCATCTGCTTCTTGAACTTCAGAATTTCTGCAGTGCTGCCTCCAGTTACAACCAAGTCGTCCACATATACCCTAATGATGACTTTGGTTTCTCCTGCCCCTTTGGTGTATACAGCCTGTTCTTGCACACATCTTTTGAAACCCAACCCCTTCAGGCTTCTGTCCAGGCGTGTGTACCAAGCTCGAGGTGCCTGCCGTAAGCCATACAAGGCTTTTGTCAGCTTGTATACCTTGTGTGGTTGATCTTTCACCTCGAATCCTTCTGGCTGAGAAACATAGACCTCCTCTTCCAATTCTCCATTGAGAAACGCAGACTTTACATCTAAGTGATGCACTTCCCAGGCCTGGTTTGCAGCAAGAGCTAGGATTAACCGAATTGTGTCCAGTCTAGCCACCGGAGCAAAAACCTCCTCAAAATCGATTCCATGTTTTTGCACATACCCCTTAGCAACCAACCTTGCTTTGTGCTTGACAATTTGTCCACTGGAATCCTTTTACAACTTGTACACCCACTTTAGACCTATCGGTCTGTGTCCTGCAGGAAGTTCAGTTAAGATCCATGTCTCATTCTTCTCAATTGAGTCTAATTCACTTTTCATTGCTTCAAACCTGCAGCTCTCTGTAAATGCCTCTTGGAAGTTTGTAGGTTCCTCAGGCAATGCAAACATCAACTCCTCCTCTTCATCTTCATTGACAGCAGCTACTTCCACTGAATCTGCATATATGTCAGCTAATGACCGAAAACGCACTGGTCCGTCAGAGGACTCAGGTGATGACAACCCTTGAGTTGAGTTGATAGAGGTACCACTCATCTGTGGTGTGGAGGGGCTTGGCATCTCTGCAGTAGGTGACAATTCTCCTGAACCAACTCCAGCTTCAATGGGTGAAGTGCTTTCCTGGTTTTCTCCAACGACAGGAGTTTCTTCGGCTGCCTCATCTGCATTTCCGGTTGCAGTCTGAAAATTGTCCGAGAATAAGGTGTCGAGAATGACTAGCTGCTCTTCTCCTCTACCACTGTCTGCAGTCCACCTCCACTGAAGGTCCTCCTAAAAGACAACATCCCTGCTGACACTCAGTTTTCCACTCTGAGGATTGTACAGCCTGTGAGCTTTGCAGCTCTCTTCTACTCCCAGATAGACCATGGGTGTACTCCTATCCTCTAACTTCTTGAGGTGTGGAGTAGTGTTCTTCATGTAAGCAGTACACCCAAACACCTTCAAGTGGCCTAGATGCGGCTTTCTTCCTTCCGATGCCTCAAATGGTGTACGCTCACTGAGTGCTTTTGTCGGTAAGCGGTTTAACAGGTAAACTGCATGTCTAACTGCCTCCCCCAGAACTTTGCCGGCACCTTCATGCTTTTCAGCATTGATCTGGCCATGGCCATCACAGTACGATTGCGGCGTTCGGCAACCCCGTTCTGCTGAGGAGTATAAGGAGCAGTCAGATGTCTCTCGATTCCTGCTTCTTCACAGTACCGTGCAAAATCTGTGGACAAGAACTCGCCTCCCCGATCTGTCCGCAGTGTCTTGACACTGTAGCCAGTCTTATTTTCAGTTAGTCTTCTGAACTTCTTGAAGGCTTGAAGGGCTTCTCCTTTTGCTGCAAGAGCATATACCCACATCCACCGAGTGTGGTCATCAATGATCAACAAGAAATACTTATTTCCAGCAAGGGTACAGGGAGTGATTGGACCACAAATATCTGCATGAAGCAACTCAAGTGGTCTGTCAGCTCTGAAGCTTGTTTGCTTGGGAAATGGCAATCTGGCCTGTTTAGCAATCACACAGGCCTCACAAAGCTTGTTTGGCTGGAAAATTGGTGGGACTCCAACTACCATTTGCTTCTCCCCCATAAGCTTTAAATCATGGAAATTCACATGGCCAAGCCTTGCATGCCACAACCATGAGGGTTCCTCAAGATTTGTCAGCAAACAAATAGGCTTTTCTGTTTTCAGGCAGATCTTGTACAACCTGTTCTTGGTCCTCTTCACCTGCATCAGTAATTTGCTATTTCTACCATACACTTTCATGACATCTCCTGCCATGTGTACTTCATGACCTTCTTCTGTCAATTGCCCCACACTAATGATGTTACTGCATAACCTTGGAATGTAGTAAACATCTTGGAGCAGTTTTTGGTCTCCATTTTTGCAGATAAAACCAATTGTCCCCTTCCCCATGATTTGGACTGTGGAGCCATCACCAAATCTCACTCTCCCTGTGACCTTCTCATCTAGCTCCTGGAATTTCTCTCGGCAACCAGTCATATGGTTACTTGCGCCATTATCTAGGTACCAAGTGTCTTCACTTCTTTCACATTTGTCACCATGATACATCTCTGGCTTCACTTTTTCTTCGTTGAGCAGAACAGCCACCTGCTTGTCTTGCTCACTGCGTGCCTCCTCCTGAGACACGGCCAGCATGAGTGCTGGCTCCTCTTCGACAGCACAAAGGTTGGATTCATCTGTTTGCTTCTTACTTCTACACTCAGATGCATAGTGACCCATATTGCTACAGCTGTAACACTTAATTTGGCTCTTGTCTCGGGTTCCCCGGCCTCCACCGCCGGTGTTGCCAGTATTCTCTTGGCCTCCTCGGCCGCGTCTCCCTCGGCCGCGCATCGGAATTTGTGGTACTACTCTGCAATCTGGCTGCCCTCTCTTCATATGCTTTCAATCTTCCAATCGCCTCCTCAAAAGGCATTGTGGCCAGATCATAGAATTGCTCAATTCCGGCCACAACGTTGATGAATTTTTCAGGCACAGAATCAAGCAACTTTTTGACTAATGCTGCATCTTCAAGTGCAGTACCAAGAAGGGTATATTTGCTAGCAATTGCACTGAGCTTACCAGCGAATTTGTCGATGGTCTCGGTCTCCTTCATCCGAAGCACATCGAGTTCACTTTTCAGGGTTTGAAGTCGGGCTTGCTTCACTCTTTCTGCTCCCAAATACCTCAGCTTGAGGGCATCCCAGATTTCCTTGGACGTCTTCTTCTTGGCGATCTGCAGCAAGACATCCTCCGGGACACTTTGCAGAATGTAAGCCCGTGCCATCTTGTCCTTCCTTGCGTTAAGTTGTGCTCCCTCTGCCGGTTCCACTGCCTCCCACACTCCATGTGCGTCGAGGATCGCCTCCATCCGGATCGCCCAGACTGGATAATTTGAGGGGGAAAGCATCGACGGCTGGAACGACATCGCGCCGCCCTCTCTCGCCGCTTGCTGTGCCGCCATTTCTTGACGTGGAGCAGTGATCTCAACCCTGATGCTCTGATACCAAATGTTGGTTTCAGCCCAGGTTCAGAAAAATCACGCGCAAGATGGATGTTTCAGATAATGAACAGTAAATTTCAGAGAACGCAATGGAAGTGCAGAGCTCTTCCGAGAGAGACAACAATGGGGCAATTTTCTCTGAGATTTCTCTTAGAATGAAAAATGCTAATACATGCCGTATAAGAGCTAACAAACTTGGAACGTGCTAACCCACGATCCACAATTACAGGGACTTACTAACCGTGCACAAATCACACGCTAAACATCTGGAAAGAAAATATTCAGAGAAAGGAAATGCTGAACACTTAAAATAGACTGCAGACCGTTGCTTCCCGCCTAACTCGGTCTCTCTTCAGATACTCCAAGCCAGGGTTATTAGCTCACACGGGATAGGGTAAGGGAGCATAGCTGGGACACCTACGTGAAGTCCTATGAACAAAAAGGGCTTTTACCTGCGGTGTGCCAGTTGACACTCGCATTCACCACCTCACCTCCAGCATGACCAGCGCTCCTTCCAGCAGGCATCGCAACTTGGGCACAGGGGGCCAGCGTGAGGGGTAGTGACGTACCATCCTCTAAGCTAGAAGCTTTGTCCGACACCAACAAGGCAAAATGAAACCCTTTTGGCCCTGCCAGAGGAGAGCTCATGTGTGCACACTTCGTCGGGTGGCCTGGCAAAGCCAACGGAGCATGTAGTACTGGAGGCAATAAGGCCATCACTAGGTTTGGTGATAGGCCTCCCCTAAGTCTACAGGACGCCCTGCTTCGGGGGATGCCCCATGGCCCTCTGCGTGGCGGAACTGAGCACGTGAGGATGCATATATCATCACTGTCATTTTCATCATGACCATCATTGCTACCCTTCTTCGCATCGGAATCAACTCCTCTGACGTAACTTCCCTCTGACGTGGGTCACTGCGCGTGGACCCCCTCGCCGCGTGGCCCCATGCGTTAGTGACGGGACGTTACGTCAGAGGATCTCATTTGCTTCGCATCAGAGTTGTTGGACTCACCGAGCTTGCATAGGCAGGCTTTCAACCTAGCGAGATCAGGGGAGCCGAGGAGAGAGGTACGACCACGATAGCCAAGGAAGAGACCCCTGGTTCACCCATATTCGCACAGTCGATGGCTTCTTCACCCTCCTGGCCGCCTGCACCGTGCGCATGACAACCGCTCGAGGTTGGCACAGGGCATTCGGGCACGGTGATGCCCAGGGCATCGCACACATGGTTGATGCGGGGACCCCCGCGTGGTCACCGTAGCCCAAAGGCCATCCTCCTTAGGATGTACAACCATAGGAACACGCACAAGGTGTGCTCCTCCTCTGCCAGCAGTATAACTACAAGCACATCAAATTTGCGAGTGCAAAGATAAAGCTCATCTATGAGGCATTGCCCGGTGGCATGAAAACTCATTTAGACCCACAGGCCTCTCCAGCGCCGTCAGCGAGGGGCGGAGACTATCCGACTGGGGAGAGCCTGTCTGCACCTCGGTGAGCCAAGGGGGACAGGCAGAGCATTCAGAACTTCTCGACACAGTCATGCATATTTAATCATAGAGCCACTATGCAGATCCTCCAAAGACGGGGTTCATCATCTCGATCTAGTACAACAGGAGGTGTCTGGACAAAGTCCATCAGGCACCCGGTGAAGTGAAGACTACTATCGTGCACAATTTTCTGGTAGAAGCAACGCTAAATCTAGTAGGACTCCCACTTTGTATGGGTCAAGTTGGCAAGAAAGTTCTGTGAGGAGGGGTTGCGGAGCTGTAGGCTGATGCGGCCCAGGCTGAAAACTTGGCCATGACTAATGCGCTTCAGTTGGTATCGGGCATCATGAAAGGACACAAAAATTGCCATGTGAGGCTGGTTGCCCTCTAAGTGGGCTGCCTAAGAGTACATAGCCAGCCGAGTGATGGCATTTGGAGTCACCTATTGGAGCTCCAACTCGTACAACTGCAGTATGTCATCGACGAACTGCACGGCTAGAATGCGGATTTTGGCGTCAAAGTACACCACAACACGATGGTCTCGCCCTCTCATGGACGTGGCTCAACCCCCTCACTGCTGAGAAGGTGCACAGCATCGTGGGACATGATCTTCACTACTACAGAAAGGCAAATAGTAGACGGCAAATCACAGACGGTTTTGTGAAACCGTCTGTAATGTAAACTATTACAGACGGTTTTAATTTGAAGGCCGTCTGTGGTATTTGTGGCGGGAAAAAGGAGTATCACAGACGGTTCTTACTTCTGAACCGTCTGTGATACTGGAATATCACAGACGGTTTTTATTAAAAACCGTCTGTGTTGTGTCGACTATCACAGCCGGTTGTTGTTAAGAACCGTCTGGGAATGTTCACAGACGGTTTTTCACAAGAACCGGCTGTGATGTCCCTTTGTCTGTCATATTCTAGATCAGAGGTTAATATATAAGTACACATTGCTTCTAATAACTTAACTACAGAACTATTGAGACAAGTGGTCACAAATTAAAGGCAAATTTATTAATTTCAATTAGAGGCAAATTTATTACAAAAGTCGCACAGGTAAAGAGTTTCCCAGATTGTATTCTTTTGGGCTTCGTAAGCTTCTTCTTCCACTTGGGGACTTGGAGGATCAGCCGCTAAATTCTCGAACGCCGTTAAGATTGCCCTTATCCTCAGCACTTCCTCGTGCAGCCTGGGCAAATGATCAGCAGCATCCATAATGTTGTACAGGATAGCATGAAAAGATTCCTCAGAATCTGCCGTTTCTGCTTGATTGGCAAGGCTATCCATCAGTCTCTGCAATGCGTGTAGAGCTTCTTCCGCATTGCGCACATTGTGGAGAAAAACCAGGGTGAGGGCTGTTTCTCTTTCTTGAGCGGCAGCGAGACACCTCTGTCGACGGCGGAGGATCAGGTCAAGCTGACGGATGCAAGAAAGTCGGGGAAGGAGAGCAGGGCGGGTGCGGAGAAGCTGCTCCAGATGCAAATTGCTGGCCGCCTGTGTAAGGTTCCGGCCGAACAATTCGTGATGAACAGATGAGAGGAAGGAGATGATCACAAGAACAGTAGTAGAAGCCATGTTGTATTAATTGTATATTGTATTGTACGTACGTAGAAGCTAGCTCGAGACCTGGATTAGGAGCGCATATTTAACCTTTAGCACAAACGGTTTGTATACCCAAACATGAATGATATAGACGCTTCGTATAATGATCGAGAGACGTTAATTAGACGATCGAAACACGAAGCGTTCTGGCATCGAAACACGCGCGAAGCGTTCTGGTATGAAGCTTATCACAGACGGTTTTTATCTGTGATAATTTATTATCACAGACGGTTTTTAGTTAAAAACCATCTGTGATAATGACAAAGGCATTTATTGCGCTGCTCAGACCGCATCGTCTTCATTTCGATCCAGATCTAGCCACTGCTGCGCACTTTTTCACTCGGGAGGAAGCTAGAGCGATTTCAGGCCAGTTAATTTGGTGGGAAGAGGCAGAGATTGAGCTTTGAATTAAGATTCAGACTTTCCTGTGGTTGCTGTAGATATGGTTAGTAATGAAATTTATTTATTTTTAATTGCATTACAATTTAGGTGTAAGTAATCCATGAGTGGTTATTGAAGATGGTTAATTAATTTGCAAAATTGTTGGTTATATAATAGCTATTGTGTTTGTAATATGAATTGAGCTAGGAAATTAAGTCTCAATATAATAAATGTGGCCGGTATATATGTAGTTATAATTAGTTATTCTAGATTTTAATACTAAGTTGTTATATATGTACGTAACGTAGGACCGAAGTTGGATGTATGCCGCGAGCCGTGTGAGTGAAGAGTACATTAATGGTGTTTCTGCTTTTATAAGAGCCGCCGAGGAGGATATGTCAGATAATCACAGACGGTTTTTAGTACAAAACCGTCTGTGATATCGGATAATCACAAACGGTTTTTAATGAAAAACCGTCTGTGATATCGCATAATCACGGACGGTTCAAAAACCGTCTGTGATAACTTGGATTATCACTGACCCATAATTTCAGACGGTTCAGAAAACCGTCTGTGATGACGTTTCTGAACCGTCTGTAATGTGGATTTCTGTAGTAGTGCTTGCTATTGCACACCAGAGAGTCCACCAACTCCTCTGATGCAATCGACGGCCCCAACTTGTTCATGTACATGTAGCCAGCCTTCCCCACCACCTTCCATCGCTTCCCAATAGTTCTCCGCACGGTCGTCCCGATCAACTTGGCTGGTGGAGGGGGCCAACATCAAACTACATCTACGGTGGTCACTGGCATGTACCATTGTGATGGTGGAATAGGCAGCGATTGAGGGAAGAGAAGAGAGACCGGCAATAAGAGAGCAACAATAATGAAACAACGCGATGAAGGGCACAAGAACAAGGGAGAAATCGAGAGGCAAATGGCCAAAATTAGGTGTCGTGTGTGTGCTTAAAAAGGAAGAGGTGAGAGCGGTAGTTAATGCCTGATAGGGCATGGGAACCAAGGGGATGTGCACCTGGCCAAGGCAAGTGCGATGCCTCATTGTGCACAACCCGAGAAAAACCAACCATCGCCACACATGCACTCGCACCCACCACCATGACCATATGACCCTCGGGGGTCTTACGCGCCAATCTAGTCGGACCAAAAAGGCAGCGTGGGAGCCGAGGAGGCATACATCGTCTCAAACTAACACAACGCCCTACCTCCCAAAAGCCAAAAAACCAACCACCGTCATACGTGCCTAGTAGCCATTGCCATGGTCGTTCGTGCCTTGTGCTTTGAGCGCGATGGTTGCATCGGGGCACAACTTGGCGAAAACTCACACCAGCACTTTTCCATGGGCCGAAGGGACGAAGGGGGCTAAGAGGCACCAGACATGGTCTCAACCAACAAAAAATTGGGCCCCTCAACTATGAGAGGCTACTATTAGGGGAGTAGCCCCCACCTTGGCCCAAATGGCCCATGGTACTAGCAAGACAGCCGGCAGCTTCATGGAAGCTTACAGGGCCAGGGAAATGGCATATGTATCCCTACAAGAATAGGCTTGGATAGGGGTGCTTATGTAACTCTAAGTAGGATAAAGGACATGTATGCCCCTATAAAGATAACGATAGATAGGGATATTTGTGTAACTAAGCCCCATGGCTATAAATACATGCCTGAGTGTGCCATGGGGAAGGGCAGTGCCCTCTTTTTAAGCAAAGGGCCTATCATCACAAACTTCCACCATACTAGCACATACTTCTATTGCCATCCCTAGGGTGTGCAAGGCTATGGGTAGCCTCTCCGAGGTCTGCCCGCAAACCCCTCCCTTTACTGTTTGGTGTGTAACCACAACACTTTGCAATTTTCAAAGCCAAACCAGCTCAATATTTTCTCTGGATAGTGGGATTGGTTCAAAATGATCCAATACTCATTCTTGATCAATTTAATATTCAAAATGATATCTGCCTCTCCCAATCTTTCATATCAAAGCATCGAGATAAGAAAGATTTGACCTCGTTAATTATGGCAGTGTTTGTTCCAAATATAAGTATGTCATCCACATACAAACACAGGATCAAAGGTAATATACACATTTATTAGCTTCATTCACAATAAATCCAGCGGATGTCAAAGTTTTATCAAACTTCTCGTGCTATTGTTTAGGTGCTTGCTTTAGGCCATTAAGGATTTCAATAATCTTCATACCTTAGTTTCCTATCTAGAAATCACAAAATCATCTGGTTGATCCATATAGATTTCTTCCTCTAACTCTCCATTAAGGAAAGTTATCTTCACGTCCATTTGGTGGATATGTAGACCATAGGAAGATGCTAATACAAGGATCCCTCTGATGGTGGTTAGTCTGGCAATAGGAGAATAGGTGTCAAAGAAATCTTCTCCCTCTTTTTGGGTGTAACCCTTGTCTACAAGTCTTATCTTGTACTTCTCAATTATATCATCAGGCCTTAGTTTCTTTTAAAGACCCACTTACATCCTACAGGTTTGCACCTGATAGGATTAGTGATTTCCTAAGTCCCATTACCCATAATAGAGTCCATCTCGCTATGGACAGCCTCTTTCCAATACTTAGCATCAGAAGATGTATAAGCCTCTGAAAGAGTCTTTGGCACATCATCCACAAGGTATACAATAATGTCATCACCAAATGTTTTCTCAACCCTTTGTCTTTTGCTCCTGCGAGGAGCCTCTGCGACTAGTTTGTTATCCTCCTTGAGATATCACATATTAGTTCAGAAACAGTGGAAAGTTCAAAAGTTTGATTATTCTCACTTTCAATATTTTCAGTTTGAACATTCTCAGTTCTTGAAGTAATGCCTGTAGTTCTCATAGGAAGAATATTCTCAGTCTAGACTCCATTATTATGTTAGCAATAATCTCAGGAGTTTCTAATTTAAATACTAAAAATCTATAGGCTGTGCTATTTTGAGCATATCTTAGAAAAAATATAGTTGACTGTTTTTGTTTGAAACTTTCTCTTTTTCTGCAACAGTATATTGACTTGTGCCAAACACCCCCAAGTTCGTAGAAAAATTAACATTAGGTTTTCTCCACTTCCATCCCTTATATGGAGTAATCTCACTTGTTGTGGGGGTGGTCCAACCCCCCGTGACTGGGCCTTGCAACTGGCCTAATATGTAATAGGCCCAATAGTGTAGAGGAATATACTCGTGTAAATATACCAATGTACCCTCATCCCTTGTAAATATTAAGGGGTAGAATGGGGATATCCTATTCTACCCACTCATGTATATAAACCCCCAGGAGGGGCAGGAGGAGGGACATCCTCTCATTCTTACCAACTCTCCCACAGATCTGGCTCTCCTCTTCCTCTTCTACGAGTCCCCTTCTTTACTGTTTGGCCTGTAGCCACAACAAATGGCGCCATCCGTGGGGAGGACAAGAAGGTGTGTATGGAAGAGATTTCTCCAGCGTTCAACAAAAGGGTAAGAAAAGGTAACAGATTGCTAAACATTTGGATCTTTCCTGCCGATTTGCTCAAAGCATTATCTTGCTTTATCCCATCGTGCATACTGTAGCATGTGCCCTCAAAGTCTGCGCCGAGCGCCGGCGGCGTCTGCCCGGGTGGTGGCCTCCGCGTCGTCGGCGAGGTCCGTCCGGGTGGCCTTGCGGAGCCTCTGCGCCATCACGCATTTGTCTGTGCATGTGCTCCCATCCGTCCGAGTTCATGCATGTGCCCAGCGAAGTTTATCCTTCCGAAGTTTCCATACATCCACGTTGCAGGAACTTCTTTCTCTCTTTCTCCATGTTCCAGGCATGCGTCCACTGCAGCTCGGCGACGGCATCTTCGCCTAGGGAAATGATGTCTCGGCGTCCGCGCGGATTAGCCTGCCCTCCTTTGGCTCGTCTGTGCTGGACTCCGCGTGGGGGACACCTCGCCCAGCACGCCTTCAGGTCGCATCGACTCGTCTCTGCTACGAGCCCGTCTCCACGCAGACGAGGACCTCCCCGACCGTGGACTCTGCACAGACGAAGCGGACTCCGCACAGGCGGGGTCGTGACTCTCTGGCGTCGAAGTTTCCCGCAGTTGCGGCCTCGGCGTAGCACAGGAAAACACATCAAGTACTCAAACCAAATGAAGTCTGCACCCAGGTAGCCATGTAGCCAGGAAGCATCCATCTATCCATGCGCGGCGGCTCCGCACGACTCCTCACAGCCTGGAGCTGGTTCATGCTGCGTCTCATCTCCGCCTGCAGGCACGCGGCGTGAGCAGGCGATTCTTCTCCGAAGCGGGCCACGTCTTCGCGTCGGCGAAGTGGGCCTCTCCGCCTTAGCGACGAAGCGGAGCTGGCGCATGCTGCGTCTCATCTCCGCCTGCAAGCGCATGGCGTGAGCAGGCGATTCTTCTCCGAAGCAAGCCAGTGACTCATTGACCTTACATCGACCAACGTGTATGCATCCATGCACTGTGCTGGCCTCCGCGTTATGGTCTTCGCGCCTTCGAAGACTCCGCATCGATGAAGTGTCCACTCCGCGTCGTTGAGCGCTTCGTCTCCGAAGTCTCCGCTCGACGTCGAGCCCCCGCGATGAGTCTCCGAGCGACATACAGCCTCCACGCCGCTAAAGATGAGCTCTGACCTCCGCCCATCTCCGTGCTGCTGAAGACTGGCTTCGGTCTCCGCTCGTCTCCGCGTTACCGAAGGCATCTGCCCGCTCTCAGAGAAGAATGCCATGTACCTGGTCCGGACGACGTACTGCTACAGCGGGTTCGACGACGCAAGGCGCTGCTAGTGTTCATCACAGGCAGGGAGGTCAGCACGTGCCTCACCAGGAACCGCGCCACCACATCCAGCCCCTTCATCTCCGCGCTCGAGGTCATGCTGGAGAGTCTTCGACATCGCCGTCAACAGCGAAACGTTCTTCGCCGAGCTGAACGTCTCGATGGCGGCTCGATGCTATATGGCGCGAAAGCCAGCACCGTTTCAAGACTCCGCGCGTCCTCGCTCGGCCCTGCGAAGTCCTCCGCGGGCCGACTCCGCGCAGCCCCTCGACTCGGCGCCGGTGGGCTCCATCTACACGACTTCGCTCGGCCTCACGACGAGACCTCCGCTAGCGTCATGCAGCCGTCCCACTCGGTACGTACTGCATGGGATTACCTGCGAGGCTTTAATAATCGCCGCTGTGTTTCTTGCGTGCATGGTAGTAAAGAAGCGGTTGTTCATGTCATTTATTGTGGCTGTAATACCATTCTATGAGCATTTGATTTGGCCATGTTTGCTTCTCCGGTTTTGGCCTGTTCTGGGCTACCGTAGTGTCAAATGCTTTTCCGGTGCTGCATTCTGGAGCGTTTTGTTGTCGCAATTCTTCGGCCATTTCTTTCATGCCTCTGTTTTGGTCCTCTTTTTGACTTAAATCGCACGACAGCCTTGCGCCTCGGCGTACTCCACAGAGTATAAACAAAGACACGCGTTCACGCGTGCACTATCTGTGAACAAAAACACGGATATGAGTATAAACAAAGACACACGTTCGCGCGCGCACTCTTTGTGAACAAAAACATGGGTATGAGTATAAACAAAGACACGCGTTCACGTGCGCACTCTCCGTGAACAAAAACACGGGTATGAGTATAAACGAAAACACGCGCTCGCGCGCGCACTCTCTGTGAACAAAAATACAGGTATGAGTATAAACAAAGACTCTACAGAGCATAAATAATACGTAGCGTCGAGGTCCACCTCTGCACGCACTCTATGGAGTATAAATAAGATGTAGCGTCGAGGTCCGCCTCCGCACGCACTCTACGGAGTATAAATAAGACGTAGCGTCGAGCTCCACCTCCGCACGCACTCTACGGAGTATAAATAAGACACAGCGGGGGCACGCCTCCGTACGCACTCTACGGAGTATAAATAAGACGTAGCGTCGAGGTCCGCCTCCGCACGCACTCTACGGAGTATAAATAAGACGCAGATGTTATCCCTACGCACTCTACAGAGTATAAACAAGACGCAAATTCCGCGCACGCATGGATGTTGTCCCTATGCATACTCTCCGGAGCATAAATAAGACGTGGATGTTGATCCCACGCACTCTACAGAGTATAAATAAGATGCGGATGTTGTCCCTGCGCACCCTATGGAGTATAAACAAGATGCGGATCCCACACACGCATGGATGTTGCCCCTATGCGTACTCTCCGGAGTATAAATAAGACATGGACGTCGATCCCACGCACTCTACGGAGTATAAAAATTGCGCAATGGCCGAGACACCAGGGAGTGCCTCGCTTTAGCGGCGCAGCACTTGGACATCGCGCCTTCGCGTGCGTTGCGCCAGGGAGTGCATCGCTTTGGCGCCCTCGGCCTACGCTCCAAGCGCCCGCTCTCTGCGGGCATGCTTTCTGAAGGTAGGGGAACGGCAGGTTCGCCTCCCTACCTCTGCGTGCATAGCGCCCTCGGCCTACGCTCCAAGCACCTGCTCTCCACGGGCACTGATTTTGAAGGTAGGGGAACGGCAGTGTTGCCTCCCTACCTCTGCGTGTGTAGCGCCCTCGGCCTACGCTGCAAGCGCCTGCTCTCTGTGGGCACTGTTTTTTAAGGTAGGGGAACGGCAGTGTCGCCTCCCTGCCTCTACGTGCGTAGCGCCCTCGGCCTACGCCGCAAGCGCCCGCTATCCCCTGGCACTGTTTTTGAAGGTAGGAGAACGGCAGTGTCGCCTCCCTGCCTCTACATGCGTAGCGCCCTCGGCTTACGTCGCAAGCGCTCGCTCTCCGCGGGCACTGTTTTTTGAAGGTAGAGGAATGGCAGTGTCGCCTCCCTGCCTCTACGTGCGTAGCATCTTCGGCGTACGCCGCAAGTGCCCACTCTCCGGCGCGGCTCCGGCGCGGGACTTTGTCGTCCGCCTTGTAGGCACTGCCTCGGCGAGACGACCCGGCTTCAAAGTAACACCTCGCCGCCTGCCTTGTAGGCATCGCCTCCGCGGAGCGGCGTGACTTCGCCATCCGCCTCTTAGGCAATGCCTCGGCGGGACGGCTCGTCTTCGTAGCAGCGCCTCGTCGCCCGCCTTGTAGGCATCGCCTCGGTGGAGCGGTGCAACTTTGCCGTCCGCCTAGTAGGCTATGCCTCGGCGGGACGGCTCAGCACCGGCGTGGGACTTTGTCGTCCGCCTAGTAGGCACTACCCCGGCGAGATGACCTGGCTTCAAAGCAGCGCCTCGCCGCCCGCCTTGCAGGCATCGCCTCGGTGGAGCGGCCCGACTTCGCTGTCCGCCTCGTAGGCAATGCCACGGCGGGATGGCTCAGCTTCGGAGCAACGCCTCACCGCCCGCCTTGTAGGCATCGCCTCGGCGAAGCGGCACGACTTCGCCATACGCCTAGTAGGCCATGCCTCGGCGATATGGCTCAGCTCCAGCGCAGGACTTCGTCGTCCGCCTGGTAGGCACTGCCTCGGCAAGACGACCCGGCTTCGGAGGAGTGTCTCGCCGTCCGCCTTGTAGGCATCGCCTTGGCGGAGCGGCGCGACTTCGCCGTCCGCCTTGTAGGCACAGCCTCGGCGAGACGACCCGGCTTCGGAGCAGCGCCTCGCCGCCCGCCTTGCAGGCATCGCCTCGGCGGAGCGGCGCGACTTCGCCGTTTGCCTCGTAGGCAATGCCTCGGTGGGACGGCTCGGCTTCAGAGCAGCGCCTCGCCGCTCGCCTAGTAGGCATCGCCTCGGCGGAGCGGTGCGACTTCGCCGTCCGCCTAGTAGGCCATGGCTCAGCGGTATGGCCCGGCTCCGGCGCACGACTTCGTTGTCCGCCTAGTAGGCACTGCCTCGGCGAGACGACCCATCTTCGGAGCAGCGTCTCGCCGCCCGCCTTGTAGGCATCGCCTCGGTGGAGCGACGCGACTTCGCCGTCTGCCTCGTAGGCAATGCCTCGGAGGGACGACTCGGCTTCGGAGTAGCGCCTCGCCGCACGCCTTGTAGGTATCGCCTCGGCGGAGCAGCGTGACTTCTCCGTCCGCCTAGTAGGCCATGCCTCGGCGGGACGACCCGACTTCGGAGCAGCGCCTCGCCGCCCGCCTTGCAGGCATCGCCTCGGCGGAGCGGCGCGACTTCGCCGTCCGCCTCATAGGCAATGCCTCGGTGGGACGGCTCGGCTTTGGAGCAGCGCCTCGCCGCCCACCTTGTAGGCATCGCCTCAGCGGAGCGGCATGACTTCACCGTCTGCCTAGTAGGCCATGCCTCGGCGGGACGGCTCGGCTCCGGCGCAGGACTTTGTCGTCCGCCTGGTAGACACTGCCTCAGCGAGACGACCCTGCTTCGGAGCAGCGCCTCGGCGGAGCGGCGTGACTTCGCCGTCCTCCTAGTAGGCGTTGCCTCGGCTGGACGACTCGGCTTCGGAGTGGGATTCCACGGACCTCTTTGTAGGCATTGCCTCGGAGGGCTGCAAGCTACTAGTTGCTTCGGTTCGCCAATCGATACCCTCGCGCTTGCTGTCGGGGAACGAGGGGCTGAGATAGTTTGGCACGTCAGCTCGCCCATTTGGACCGCTGCGCTTGCTGTCGAGGGAGTATTGTTGTGGGGGTGGCCCAACCCCCCGTGACTGGGCCTTGCAACTGGCCTAATATGTAATATGCCCAATAGTGTAGAGGAATATACTCATGTAAATATACCAATGTACCCTCATCCCTTGTAAATACTAAGGGGTAGAATGGGGATTTCCCATTCTACCCCACTCATGTATATGAACCCCCAGGAGGGGCAGGAGGAGGGACATCCTCTCATTCTTACCAACTCTCCCACAGATCTGGCTCTCCTCTTCCTCTTCTACGAGTTCCCTTCTTTACTGTTTGGCCTGTAGCCACGACATCACTCTTTTTAGTGATTACTCTATTTAGAATGAAAATTGCTGCCAATATAGCTTCCTTCCATCATGTGTTAGGCATACCAACACTCTCTAACATGGCATTAACCAAGTCTATTAGTGTGGTTTTTCCTCTCAGATACCCCCATTTGATTGGGGTAAATATGGTAGTGTAAATTTATGGACTATTCCATGCTTAGAACAGAATTGGGAGAATTCATAAGAGATGCACTCTCCTCCATGATTAGACCTCAATATTTTTATTTTCTTCTCTAGTTGGTTTTCATCCTCGGTCTTATAAGTCTTAAGGTAATTTAAAGCTTCATCC
The DNA here is from genome assembly GCA_017311315.1 of Dendrocalamus latiflorus. NCBI lineage: Eukaryota > Viridiplantae > Streptophyta > Magnoliopsida > Poales > Poaceae > Dendrocalamus > Dendrocalamus latiflorus. The sequence goes on along the minus strand of CM029643.1, from coordinate 21,028,753 downwards.
TTAGTTTTTAGCAAATACACACAGCAGTAGCATGTTGTATCATAAATAAAAGTTAGAAAATATATTTTGCCTCCTTTTGTCAATAATCCATTTATTCACACAAATCTGAATGAACAAGATCTAATGGTACCAAGTCCTATTCATCCTCTAATCCCCTAAAGGGCATTGAAGGTAGCTTTGCTTGCGCACGTGACTGGCACTTTGGTCCTTTGACAATTTCATATTTTGGAATCAAATCTAATCTAGACATTCTAGCAATACTATCGAAACCAATATGACATAAACGATAATGCCAAATATTTGCCTCACATTTATTTAAACTAGTTGCAACATTCAGATTATAACAAGACTCTAAAGTACTTAGACAGAACAAACCTCCACACTCATAACCTTTACCAACTGTAGGATCGAAACGGCAACAATATGGGGGTGAATGGTGCCTTCAAAATCGCCCCAAGTATTCACACACAACTTCTTCTCCGATAGCTGTAGAAGCTATGAAGCAAGAAGATAAATGCAAACTGGAAACCGAGAACTAGACCGAAAACTGAAAGCAACCAGAGAGAAAAACAGTCTCGGCCGACAACAGAGGAAGTGGAGGACTCATGACCGCGACACCCGATTTCCAGATAACCGATGATTCATGATTTCCAGATAACCGATGATTCATGGTTCTTCCGGTCATGAGAATTTAACCACATCAAGAAGACTCCCTCTGACTGAGAAAATACAAAGAAAACAAGCCTTCACAGCTGAGATTAAACCAGACAACGAGGTCGAACTCAAAACAGAGCAAAGCCGAGGCGCAAGGCTGCAGGACAAAGACTTTGGATAACTTTTGGCTCAAAGATCCAAAACTTGAAACCTAGTATGAGAACAACCTCTGCTAGAGAAAATACCAAGAGGACAAGTCTTCTTTGCCGAGCTCAAGACAGACAATGAAGTCGAACAGAAAACAGAGGAACTTTGAAGGCGCACGACCGCTCGGCCAAAAAGGGTTGTCGATATGACTTTGCTCTCAGGAAGGACTGGCCAAATGGCCTTGAGATGATCTCCAGTTCAGAGCAAAAGAAATCAAGGCTACTCAGGCAAAGAACGTTGCTCAAAAGATAAAGTGCAAATCAACCAAGTCACCCGAGAACACAAGACAAAAAGTAGAACAAATACAGGAATCAAAACATCTCAAATGAAATGAGGCTCAGATAGATACAGAGAGATGAATGATGACATAAGGAGGTTTCTACAGCCACTCCATACACGCACTCATTCCCAGAGCAACTCACACAAAATAGAGAGAAAAACCCAAGCGACTTGCTGAAAACCTCAAACTTGCTCTTGAGTTCTACTTCTCTATTTATAGTCACCAGATACCAGGGGAGAACCCGTTAACCCCACCTAACACCGGGTTTTACCATTGCTTTACCCACTAGCAAAATGGACTCCAGTGCTTTATCCGCAAACACCAACGGCTTCACTGCTTTGCCCATTAACGCCAACCACTCTTGTGCTTTTGCAGAGACACAGCTTCCCTTTGCAGCTTTCCGCATTTTTCCAAAATGCCACTCCGCCACCTTCCCGGAAGCTTCCTCCTCTTCTTGCTGTCCAAGACTTGCAACCACCTTGAACGCCTCATCATCTTCGGCATCTCCTGACCGCTCACCGACCTCAGCACCGCCTGTGCTTAGTCCGGTCATCCATGCCTCACCACGACTAGCCTCAAGATACTGCAACCATCACAGACAACAAAATACCACATAGCGCCGCACTAGACAAGGGTAACATTCATTTGCATTAGAAAAAGGACTCAAAGCACATTCACAAAGTCGTAAATGCATTACGATCAGTCGGAATGTTAAACCATTAAAGCACAAGGTCTACGACCGTAACACAAGACCATACAACTGATTCCATGCTGAAACGACCGCTCCTAGAGGTCATATGACTGATTACAAGTGACCTATGACCACATTCAAGACTCTCGGGAGCTTCCGACCACTTACGCGCACAAAACAACCACTTCCGACCGCAACCGAGGCTTGTTCGATCACGTCCGACCAGCTACGACCACAACCAACCGAGCTCGAGTCAATCTGACCACGTTCGACTGCCTCTCAATGTGGTCGAAGACTTCGAGCGCTGACTTCCAACCACAGCGGTCGTGCCTTCAACTTACGACTTCCGACCATGACCAACGTGGTCGTAAGTACGCTCGACCATGGCCAACGTGGTCGTAGAGACCCTCGACTACTGCCATCATGGTCGTAACTGCGGTCGACCATGGCCAACGTGGTCGTAGCTGCCTTCGACCACGGCCAACGTGGTCGTAGCTTCCCGAATGGCCTTAACGTGGTCGTAAACCTATCTGAGGGCCTTTGACCACGATCAAAGTGGTGTAAACCTTTCCAACCACGGTCTGAATGCACTACAATGGTCGTAATTCCTGCGAGTGACTTCCGACCATGGCAAAACCGGTCGTAATAGCTCCTAGAGTCTTCTGACCACTCCTAAGGGCTACGACTTTGCAGGAACCACCCAAACCAAACTCAATCTTTCTAAAACAAAAGTCAATTACTCATCACAAACATGTGGTCACCTCCACATGGTGTCTCACCAACAAAGTTTCTAGCTTATAACCATCCCCGCATAGGAGAGAACCACTAATAAGGTTCTTGTTTATTGTAGGAGCATGCTGCATATTTTGCAAGTGGCCAATCTTCCCTAAAGTAAGCTTCAAATCTACCATACCAACACCAAGAACACAAGCATACGACCCATTTCCCATTAGGATGGTGGAAGCCCCTGCTTCTTGGTAATAAAAAAATAAGGAAATATCAGAACATACATAAACATTAGCACAAGTATCAACCACCCAATTAGTGGATTGACATGCTAAAAAGACAACAGGTGAATTACCATACCCTCCTAACATCGAGGCCTCACCTATGATCACATTAACAACCTTATTCTCTGATTGTTCACCATCTTTGTTCTTGCAGAAGCAATAGTCCTTCGTCATATGACTGTCTTTTCTGCACACAATGTAGGTGATGTCCCTCAAATCCTTTTTCTTAGTTTTCTTTTTCTTAAAGTTAGTTCTATTGTTCAGTTTGCTAGATTTGTACTTCTTTATAACAGTCTTTTTCTCTATAAAATTTGCATTGTTCTGACCAGAGATGATGAATGCATCTTTTGCTCTGGTCTTTTCTTCCACATCGAGGGTAGCAATGAGATCCACAACAGAAATCTCTTCCCTCTTGTGTTTCAAGCTAATGGCAAATCCCTCCGAGAAGCAGGGAGTTTGGCAACAATTCCCGCAACCCACTTCTATTCCATGTCTTAGGGCAGAATGAGGCTCTACTGTTGAAAAATCTCCGTAAATTTTACAACAAGCATGATCTACCTTGGGTTCAGCTTATTTGGTATCCTTATTATAATATTGTAGTCCCTCATGCGTCTAGAGAAAGAGGATCTTTTTGCTGGAAAGATATGATATGCCTAAATACTTACTACAGAGGAATTGCTCAATGTCAAGTTAGAGATGATAGATCAGTGCTCTTCTGGGAAGACCAATGGACAGAATTTATAATCTATCAGAAATTCCCAAGACTATTTTCATTTGCTCATCATAAAGATTGCTCTATTCAATGTTCTTTCAACACTTGGAAGTGGATGTACAATTTCACCTTCCATTGTTTGCTCCAGCCTTTGCTGATTTACAACCCCTTCTACTTGATCTTCAGAACATCTCCCATACTTCACTCGCTAATGACAGCTAGAGTTATATTTGGGGTAATAACACCTTCTCTTCAAGAAAGTATTATCGTTTGCTCTTTCAAGGACTACATCCCCCACCTTCTTTTAAGCTGATCTGGAAAGTAAATGTGTCATGAAACAAAAGGTCTTTGCATGGCTGTTGCTTATGGATCGGCTCGACACAAAGCATATGCTTCGAAGACGAAATTGTTTGCTGGGACTGGATCTTTCCTATCTCCTAAGCTTGCAGGGTGTAGAAGAGACTCTTCAACATTTATTCTTCTACTTCCCATTCAGCCAGAGTTGTTGGCACAAACTAGGCTTGCAATGGGACCTTGCTTTGGATATACATCAAAGAATTCATGCAACGAGGAGCCTTTTGGGTCTGTTCTTTATGGAAGTTTTCGTAATTGGTGCTTAGCACATTTGGAAGCAACGGAATGGATGGATTTTTAATCAACAAGCACCCACTATCACCAATTGCTTTTTGCTTTTCAAGCAAGATGTCACTCTCCATATGTGTAGAGTGAAGGATGAACTCAAAATTGCTATCCGTAGATAGCTAGATTCTCTTAGCTAAATTTTGCTTCCGGTGGGGATTGTACATTTTTTTCCTTTTCCTTTTCTTTTTCCTTTGACTGTAACTATTTCTTCTTATTAATTTAATTCTTTATAACATATGGGTTTCCCCTCTGGTCTTATTCTCAAAAAGATAATGCCCGCATCCACAAACTTAGGAGGTAGCCAAGAGTAGTGTTGTTCGCATTTTCAAACTGCATGAACTGCTCAATCGTAAATGGATACTGCGGGTGGATAATCCACCATCGCCCCAAAGGCATGAGCCAAAACTTGGCTCTAGTCTACCATCTATAGAAGTTCTAACCAGAAAACCTCTCAGGTTTCATAGATTGAAAGCATCATCCATTGCTGTATTGCAACAAAGTTCCCAATATGGTTTCTGGAATATTGGAAATGTGAGCAATATTTTAATTCCATGTTCTAGTAGGAGACAAATAAAATAATAGTGATGCAAAACTCATAAATAACAGTAGACTATTCATTGTCCTTCAAAAAGTATATAAGAAAAATACGGTATCAAAGTCGATTGAGTGAGCAAACAACTTACTATTGGGCTTGACGAAGAACAGTAAGCAATGCAGGCTCGATGCAGTGCAGAACATAGATGAAATAGAGCAGGAGTGGTCATGTAAATACGCTACCCAGAAACCTTATTGCCGCACCATGTAGATACTCTCTATGGTAATGGCTTGGAGATAGCTGCTCTCCCTCCTTTCAGATGCATGTCGAGAAGAAAGGCCAGTGAGGTTCGCTCGCACAACACACCAGCATAGATCTACAGAGAAGAAAGTAGATGAAGAATAGATGTGGAATACTCTGTCTTTTCCTAGACATCTCTAGGACCATTTAAGGGCGCTGCAGTTACCACAGATTAAGCAAAGTTAACTCACTATTTATTGCCTCATCAAACCACATTATGGTATTTAAGTAGTTTCATGACTAGTTAAAATGAGAGAGATGATACAAGGTTTAGCAAAAATAAGGTGAACTTGGTCTGCCAAGTGGCACATCAAGTCATAGCATGGTTGCTTGTCATAAGTCACATGATTTTCATACGAAAATACGCAAATACACACGCGTGTGGATGCGCGCGTGTGTGATTAACCAAATCCATTCTCATGCCATCCCTATCCATGTGTTATATGATTCAAGGAGTGGCAAGGACTCTGCCTTATAAATTTGTCTCCTCCACCTTGTCTTAGCAATATGATACCAAACCATGCATGCTTTGGATTTATAGGAAATGGGCCTCACTCATATGGACATATTACTAACACTAAGGCCTTCCGGTACGTTCACTATTATAGATCTATTTCAATTCAATTCATGTTGTTTATATGGCACTCATTTTTCTATCTCACTCCCCGACACACCGTATGTGTGATCACAACCTTGCCATCCACGAGTACCCCACAGGAGTGCCATCCATGTTACCAAAATTTTGCAATTGCAAAACTAGTCTGCGTACCACAAGGCTACAGACATAGCCGGTGGGTTCACCACTTATGGCGGTAGGCTGGCCTCGCCAACGGTGCTACCCACGCCTACATATGCTACCTCCCATGGCCGTGTGGATCGGACCATGTTGTCCGTTGCCTTCCATGCCGCTACTGTCACCCTAGCCCTAGACATCACTAGGATGTTGTCCGCATCACCACTATTGTCGGATCATGTGCCGTCGCCCTAGATCCAATCCAACCCATGATTCCTCACCGTGTCGCCATCACCGTGAGATGCATTCCTTGTCTTCATTGATGACACTTACTATTAAAGTTGATCCGAATTTATATTGTGACCATGTAGGACACTTTATCGCCTTATGTCAGATGTGGTATGGCAGGTGCATGCACAAGTTATATCAGATGTGGTATCAATCTGTAGCAACCGACTCTGATTCGGTTTTCTCTCTGTGTGTGACACTTTTCTCTTACACTAATATATGTACCTCAGTAGCCCATAGGAAGAGTAAACGCTCCATTGTAAACTCTCCTCATTATAGTGATTTGCCTTCGAGCATCTGTAGTTTTTTCCTGCAAGAGTTTTCCATGTAAAAATTTATGTCTCTTGTCTCTATTTTTTCTGTGCATTTTTGCAACATGTGGTATTAGAGTACAGGAAATTGGAGATTCAAGAGAGAGAGAAAATTTGTTGCAGCCGTTTGTCGAATCCGAGGCACGTTCGTTTTCATCTCTGAGTCGCATGCAAGGCAACGTGAAATAAAAGTGAATTGAGGAGAAGCAAGCACCGTAGTTTTCGCTCCCTCGGTCCACGCACAACAAGCCAAAGTGAGATAACCAATCAAAAGCACAGCGCATCATGTCTTCGTCCATCAGTCATCACCTCCTTGCATCACGCGATCACGCTTCCTCGGTCTGCACAAGGCTACTGCGTGCTTACATGAAGGCACCAACCAACGTACGGCAAAGAGAAGCAAAAGCACTGGGGAGGAAAAGCAATTCAAGAAGCCTAAGAGAAAAGATGTCAGTCCATTGTATCAATAGAGCAAGAAAACCAAGAGAAAAAGCTAGCGCAAGAGATCAATAAAACAAAAAAGGCATGGAGGCTAAGAAATAAAAGGCTCTATCGGGAGGAAAGACTTTGTGTGATTTTATTTCGATGAAATTGCTACATGCACCCAACAAGTGTACCAGGGATTCTATATTGTGAGAATTTTGCTAGGTACATACAGATTCGTAACAGCAAAATTTGGTTTTTTTTTTGCATGGCAACTCTGAAGTATGATCTTCCACTGTTGGAGCGCGACACAAGGCTTTCTTTATGGCAAGTCAAGATGCAAGCTGTTTTATCATAGCTTGATTTGGATGATGCACTTTGGGAGATCGACAAGATGCCAGCCACATTGTCCATTGATGAGAAGTAACGTAAAGATCATAAGGCCTTATCTCAAATTCATCTTCATCTATCAAATAATATTTAAAGGAGGTTATGAAGGAGACATCCGCCACCACATTATGGCTGAAACTGGAGCAAATTTGCATGACCAAGGATCTGACCAGCAAAATGCATATGAAGTAGAAGCTTTATTCCCGCAAGATGGTAGAGGGTGCCTCACTGTTGAACCACCTGACAGCTTTCAAGAAAGTTGTTGCAGACATCAAGGCTATGAAGGTAAATATGATGACAAAGATTTGGGTCTTATTTTGCTATGCTCTCTGCCCAGTTCATACTCTACTTCTAGAGATATTATTCTATATAGCCGAGAAACTCTTACTCTTAGTAAAGTTTATGAAGCTTTGTATGCTAAAGAAAAGATAAAATTTATGGTTCTGGGTGAAAGTTCAAGTACGCACGCAGAAGGTTTATCTGTCCATGATAGGCAATACGAGAAGGGTTCAAATGACAATTCAAAAGGCAGAAGCAAAAGCAGATACAAAGGTAGATGTAAATCTAGGAACATGAAGTCATGCAGATATTGCAAGAAGGATGGTCATGACATATCCGAGTGTTCGAAGTTGTAGAACAAGGAGAAGAGGAATAACAATTTCAAGAAGGATCAACAAGATGATGAACCTAGAGCCACTGTTGTCACTAAAGAAGGTTCTGATAGAGATGTTCTTATTGCCTTTGCTAGTGATTCCAAAACCCGTGATGAATGGATTCTTAATTCAACTTGAACTTTCCACATGAGCCCGAACCACGAGTGGTTCGTTACCTATGAAGCTACACCAAGTGGATCAGTGTTGATGGGTGATAATACACCATGCAAGGTTGCAGGCATTGGTTCTATCCAGTTCAAGATGTTTGATGGCATCATCAAAACTTTGTTGGATGTTTGTCATATTCCAAATTTGAAGAGAAATCTTATCTCGTTGAGTACTGTTGATGTTAATGGGTACAAGTATTCAGGTGGAGGTGGAGTTCTGAAAGTCACCAAAGGTTCTCTTGTTATGATGAAGGGTGATATGAAGGCTGCCAACTTTTATCATCTGTAAGGCACTACAATTTCAGGTAATGCTACCGTTGTCTCAAATAAATCATTTGATTTTGATGCTACCAATCTTTGGCATATGCATCTGGGGGCATATGAGTGAAGCTAGAATGATGGAATTATGCAAAAGAGGATTTCTTGATGGTCAAAGCATCGACAAGTTGAAGTTTTGTGAATATTGTGTTTTCGGCAAGCAAAAGAGGGTGAAATTCAGTACTGTGACTCACTCTACAAAAGGCATATTGGATTATGTTCACATTGATTTGTCGGGAGAATCCCGTATTTCGTCACTTGGAGGTGCAAGCTACATGTTGGCCATCATTGATGATTACTCAAGAAAAGTTTGGACATATTTCGTCAAACACAAATCAGATGTATTCAAAACATTCAAGGAGTGGAAGATTATGATTGAAAGACAAACTAGTAAGCATGTCAAGAAGCTGCGTACCGACAATGACTTTGAGTTCTATTCTGGAGAATTTGAAGCTTTATGCAAGTCAGAGGGTATTCTGAGACATTATAACATCCTACGCTCTCCTCAACAAAACGGTGTGGCCGAACGCATGAATAGAACCATCATGGAGAAGGTACGTTACATGTTATCAAACTATAGATTATCTAAGAGTTATTGGGTTGAAGCCACTTCCACTACTTGTTATTTGATTAATCGGTCACCAAATTTGGCTATTGATAAGAAGACTCCAATTGAGGTATGGTCTGACTCTCTAGCAGATTATTCAACTTAAGAATATTTGGTTGTCCTGTTTATTATCATGTTAACAATGGTAAATTAGAGCCTAAAGCAGTTAAGTGCATTTTCCTTGGTTATAAAACTAGTGTGAAAGGATATAAATTGTGGAATCCTGAAACTAGAAAGGTGGTTATTAGCAGAAGTGTTACTTTTGATGAGTTTTCTATGTTGCATGATAAACCATCTATTGATGTTCCCATTGAGAAGCAATTTGAGAAACCATGTGGAGGTATCCCCATGTTTGTGATGAGTAATTGACGGTTGGGTTAGTGAGTTTGAGTTTGTTTTGGGTATTCTAGGGTTGAGTACCTTTTACTTGTGCTATTGTTGATATGTTGTTTCGTACGGTGCTATGTGACGGTTTGCTTGTCTGTGTGACTGCAGGACTTCGGAGCTAGGTCATGGTGAGGCGAGGAGGACCGGGACTAGGCACAGGAGGTGTTGAGGTCCAGACGGTCGGTGATGCCGAAGATGATCGAGGTTGGTGAGGTGGTTGCGAGTCGGAAGACGAGGAACTGGAGCTGGAGCTACTGGTGATGGACACGATGGGCGACGACGAGAGAACCGGGACTAGGCTCAAGGAGGAGTCAGAGGTCCAAACGGTTGGAGGTCGGTTGCAGTTGTGTGCGATGGAACAGACCAGGATTAGACTCAGGTGGAGTTAGAGGTCTCGATCGGTGTCGGGTGGACACGACGGGCAGCGGCGAGTGGATCAGGACTAGACTCAAGGAGGAGTTGAGGTCCAGACGGTCAGGATGCTGGGTGCGGTCGTGTGCAGCGGAATGGACCTGGACTAGACTCAAGGAGGAGTCGAGGTCCAGACGGACAGGATACCGGTTGCGGGAAGCTTCTGGGAAGGTGCTTGAGGGCAATTTGGACAATTCCCTCCATCTGGTTTGACTCCTTGACTTTTGCCTCATGGGGTTGTGAGGTGATGGAGTGGAGGTAGTATGACACTTCTTGTATTTCTCCTTTGAGGGTGAGCCCTGGTTGTTAAAAAGGAGAAGGAATGCATTCTGAAGGCTCAAGCATTGAAAGTGAGCTCTGGATAGTAGCAGTAGAGTGTCTCGTGTGAGTTCTTCTTAGAGTGAGAAGCATGTAGTGTGATTTCTCCTCATGTGAAGCATGTAGTGAGTGTGTTGTAACCTTGTGTAATCATTCCTCTGTAAGCAAGCATTCATGGGGATGAATCCATTTACGAATTTCACTCTTGCTTGTCACTCTCTGTTGGATTTCAGTGTCAGCCATCTTTCTGCATTCCTTTGATTTGAGATGAACTCTTGAGAGGATAGTTCTTGATTCCTAGCTCAGTGAGGGAAATATGCCTCAAGACCATTTGGTCAGATAGATTCCCTAGAGCCCAATGGAAGAATCAAAAATCACTCCTTGCTTTCAGGCATTTCAGTTTTACTCTGTTTTTCCCTGTAGCTAGGGTTTCTTGTCAGGGGATGATAGACAAAGTTTCACAAGCAAAGGAGCAAAGATTCTTGAGAAATCTGAAGATTAGCCTCACTCTAAATGCAATTTTTAGATTTCTGCTCAAATCTCTATCTCTAGCTCTTTTGATGGATCTTCTTGTTTCCTGAGGTCTCTTTGGTGTTTAATTTATGTTCTTGATCTTTTGGCCTGAGAAGAATAGAAGAATTTCTCAAGTTTCTCTTAAATCAGCAAGTTCCTGTAACCTCTGTTCTATTTTCGAGCTGTGAAATATTTTCGGGTTCCTGCTATCTCGCTGGGGGTTGCAACCGATCAGACCAGAGAGAGCAAGGTGGTCATAGTACTCCCCTCATGGCGGTCAGACCGCTAGGGTTAGCGGTCCGACCGCTCGGGCATTGCAAGTCAGACCGGTGCATCATAAGCGGTTAGACCGGACCCCAGGCGGTTAGATCGGCCACATAAGGACAGTCAGACCGGCCCTTAAGGAGCGGTCAGACCGGCCCATAAATGGCGGTTTGACCGGCCTCCCCTTCCCAGCTTGAGCTGCCTTCTGTCTTTTCTGTTGATTTTTGTCTCGCTTCTTCTCCTGTGTGTTTGAGGTTCCAGAGAGCATGATTTCTCCTTCATAGCTTCCATAGCTATAGGAGAAGAGATTTTAGTGAATACTTGGGGGCAAAATTTTAAAGAGGCACCATTCACCCCCCCTTTGTTGCCATATCTGATCCTACACAATCAAGTGTGCAGGTGGAGCATGTTATTGATTCAAGATCTACACTAGAAGTCGACAAGGAAAATATTTCAAAAACCCCTATTGTTGAGCTGTCAACACATCATTCCATTGCAGTTGATAAACAGAGGAGGAACATTCAGTCTCCTAAGAGATTGATTGAAGAAGCTAATCTTGTGGTTATTGCTTAAATATGGCAAAAGAAATTAAAGGTATTGCAGAACCTTCATCTTATTCAAAGGCTATCTCTTCTAGTGATTCAGAAAGATGGATGACTATCATGTATGATGAGATGGAATCTCTTGATAAGAATAGCACTTGGGAGCTGGTCAAGTTGCCAATTGCAAAGAATCCTGTTCGCTACAAATGGATCTTCAAGAAGTATGACATGGTATGTTCTCACCCCGATTTATCTCAATCATTAAGTTCGGTTAATAGATACATGGCTAATCCTGGAAAAGAGCATTGGAAAGCAGTTCAATGGATTTTCAGATATTTGCGGGGCACATATAATACTTGTTTATAGTTTGGGAAGACTAGAGATGGACTCGTTGGTTATGTGGATTCTGATTTTGTTAGAGATTTGCATAAAAGAAGATTTCTCACTGGTTATGTGTCCACTATTGAAGGGTGTGCCGTTAGCTGAAAAGCAAGTTTGCAAGCTACCGTTGTCTTGTCTACTATAGAAGCTGAGTATATGGCTATCTCTGAAGCTTGTAAAGAAGCCATTTGGTTAAGAGGTTTATTTACAGAGCTTTATGGAAGTACATCTTGCACTACAATATTTTGTGATAGTCAAAGTGTTATTTGCCTTACAAAAGATCAAATGTTCCATGAGAGAATAAAGCACATTGATATTAGGTATCACTACATTCGAGGTGTCTTTACTCAAGGTGATATTAAAGTCTGCAAGATAAGTACTCATGATAATCCAGCTGATATGTTGACAAAGCCAGTTCTTGCATCTAAGTTTGAGCTATGCTCAGACTTAGTATTACTCACTAGTCCTTTGGACTTTCAGCGCTCAAGGTGTATATGATAATTTTATTGGATGAGTCTATCATATTCTTCGACTACTAGAGGGAATTCGGCTCAAGGTGGATATTGTTAAAGTTGATCCAAATTTGTACCATGTTTGTGTAGGACACTTTATCACCTCATGCCAGATATGGCATGGCAGGTGTATACACAGGTTGTATCAGACGTTGTGTCAATCTGTAGCAACTAACTATGATTTGGTTTCCTCTCTGTGTGGGGCTTTTTTCTCTCACACTATATATATGTACCCCAATAGCCTATAGGAAGAGCAAGCGCTACATTGTCAACTCTCCTCATTATAGTAATTTGCCTTCGAGTGTCTGTGGTTTTTTCCCACAAAGGTTGTCCATGTAAAAATTTGTGTCTCTTGTCTCTATTTTTTCTATGCATTATTTGCAACATGTACTACCAAATTGTGTCAACCTAGCTGCATCCACAGCCATGGAGGAGCCTGTGCCATCACCGTCCATGATGTGCTGGGCACGAACCATAGTCACATCACCTTCAGAAACATTTTTGTAGACAACATGCTTAAAATCTCCCTTAACGAGGTTCTGTCACCCTTTTTTGATAACCAGAATGATTTTTGTCCTATCGTAGCCTAATAAGAGAACATTTCATAGCTATATCAGTTCTTGCAACTTGTTAACTTTAGTGAGTTCAATCAAGTTTAGCATCCTTTTGGGCATGTAGTTCTTGAAAGCTGGTCATTTCTTTCAATGTCCTTTGGTTTGCTAGCCTTTTGTACTAGGCAATTCTGTTTCCACATCGATTTCAAGCATACTCCACTAAGTACTCATCCCTTTAAAACCATTTCACCCCTTCATTATCCCTTTGAATACAAGACATCGGTCTTCGTCATCCACCGAGCAATTTTGAGGATCATATTTGTGCTCGTCATCACAAGGTTTTCATGACTTCATACATCCTAGGGAAATCAAACTGCAATCAAGAAAAAAATAAAGATTTCAAAAAATGATGAGTAGTAGAAATAGGATGTTGGAACCCCCACTTTGAATTCAAAATAACGTTAGCACATCTCCTCACTCATATTTTGTGGCTATGCTTTGGCCTAGACCCTGTCCTTCCACCTAGCGTATATCTGATAACGAGGACTTCGATTGTACTCTGAGATGCTTTCCAAATGCACAAGTTTTCATTCCTTTGGCATGAGTCCATTATCTCCCCCTTCATCAACATTAAGTTTCCAACAACCATAATGATAGGTGCTATGACTTCTGATTGGATTATGTATTGACCTTAGAACAATCTAGGTTCCAAGTGTGCCAAATTTCCCTCTACCATGCTATACATACGGCCTTCCACTTATAAAATAAGTAGGGCAAACACGATCTTTTGCGTTGAGATTTGTCAAGATATAGATGATATGAATGATGCCAAATTTGTGAAGAAATTATGGTCAATCAAGAGTGCTAAATGTGTATCTTGTTAGGCTCTATGCTAGGGTGTGCCTAGGAATTGTTTTAGGCCTAGCTTTGTGAGAGGTCGTAGAGGAGGCTACGAGGGTAGGCATATAGCATGGGTAGCTCCTAGACAAGATGTACGTAGGTTCTTTGGTAGTGGACCTAGATGAGGTTATGAGAGAGATATGGTGTTACTCATGTGCATCACTATGTTTTTCATGCTAACTCATATTCTGGATAGATTATTCACTGCTACTCCTCGACTGTCTCTAAGAGACCATGTGGGTATAGGTCAATATGTGATGAACAATTAGTAGCTGGGTTGAGTTGAATCTAAGGTTTTACAAAGGGTTTGCAATTTCCTAAAATTCAAGTTGTTGTTTGGACCAGGCGGTAGTACCAGCCAGATGCTGACGATAGAACCGGTCTATTTTTCAATACTATCAGTGCAAGATAGCAGTACTACCACAGGAACGATATGGTCGGGCTTTGGTTGGCGGTACTACTAGGACAGTAGCATTGGCCTTGGCGAGTGATCATACGGCTTCCTTACTACCGGGAAATTGGTGAGGAGTGTAGTACTAGCCTATGATTGGCGGTACTACCAGCGCAGTATTACCAGCATGGAGAGTACGGTCATACCGACTGTGGGAGTTATGTTCTAGAAATTGGGAATTATGGGAGATCTGATCAAGGGGTGATTTTGGAACTCTTGTCATGGTTATGGAGTTTAAATATAGACATACCTCTAGTATGTTACCATTATAATTTCTAGGGTGACAAGGATTGATTATTCAATTGTTCTAAGGAATGGGATATAATATTAATACAATTAATAATGGGCATGTATCTAAAATCTTGAGACAAACATAGATTTTTATAATAAAAAATAGCATGCAATTTGATAATTTAAACATAAATAACTTGCATAAAATATTGGTTCAATATGATCAAAGTATTAACTCACCTTGCTCAATTTACCGCAGTTTTGATCTCACTCAAATCCCTCTCAGTCCATGGTGTTGAACTCTTGGTCTTCATCTTTATATAGATCTTGATCTCGCTCGATCTGTTGATTCTTTGAGACTCCAAATTGTAATTAGACACTAAATAACTAAATTCAAATAACTGAAAAGTCTAAATGAATCCATATAAACACAATTAAGTTTTCGTTATGATTAAGTGGGTGATCTGAGGCAAGGTTTATTAGGCATAGAATATTAATAGAGTCAAATGGGATTTGAGCAAAGTGGGGGATGATAGAGGGAAATATGACAAGAATGATATCATGGGAGGTTCAATGATAAAGGAATACTCATGGGAATATTCCACTTTAGGCACGAAGATGGCTTAGTATAGCCAACTGTAGAATGCCATGACTTGATCTTTAGTTCAGTAACATCTTTTATAATTTTATATTTATTAAGGAAGTTCTATGAGTTAGGTTAGTCATATGGACAGATGTCAGAGTTTAACTGGGGTACTGAGTATTATTTATTGAGTGTTAACATTCCAGAATTTGGACATGAGTTCCACACGCGATGCGTATAACTTTAGTTTATCGAATTAATCTTAGAGTTCATATTTCTGGAAATTCAAGATATAGTATTTTACGATGTTCTAATCCCAATTAATCAAACAATTAACTAAATGATTTATTGAATAATTTATTAAAGCAAGGGATTATTTATTTAATCACTGCTATTTAACCGTCAATTTTACATAGACTACTATTAACTAATATTTGTGGTTGATAAACAATTCTAAAGTTTAAATCCATTTCAAACAAATGCAACTCTTAACTAGGTCTGGGTATTACTAGACTTTAGATTACCACCTAGTGGTGTATTAGCGAGTTATCTTAATTAAGGCATAATTAATTGGTCCTTGCATCACATTGTTCATTAAAGTGTAGAGTAGTGAGATTATTTTTAACGACCAATGATCTAGAGGTCATTATATTTTAATAGACACACAAAGTTATATTTTAACATGATCTTTTATTTAAATATGTTCTTTTGATTAATCGCCGTTAATATTTTATGTATTGTTAGTTAGGATCAGGCACGGTATAATTTTAAATAAAATCTATTTATGTGGGACCTAACTTATTATGTACAACTATATTTCAGCATTAATCCACAATTAAAATTTAAGTGCAAGCGGTATGCTAAGGGCTTTAATATCATTTCTATGAAAATTACATTTTTATAGGACTTTCAATTGATATGTGGATTTCTAATTTAATATTTGACTGCATCATGAATATCCTCCATTTCTATCTGCTTATCTTTAGAGAAAGATCGCCAATTTATATGGATACTTCAATTTTAATCCTACATTTTAGCATCCATTTCTTTAATCATGTATTTTAATTTAAGGGATAGGGACATACAAGTGGGCCTGTTCTTTTCAGCTTCTAAACTCTGTTTTTCGGCTTTTCTACTGTAACTAGCTTTTAAACGGAATATCTTTTCAAGATAGGGTCTACTAGTTAATTGTAGCACATACTGTACCGACTCCATTTATATTGGCAAAAACTGCACGTGAGTTTCTATTACTCTATAATCTCTCGCATGAACAGCCCAAAAACCATAAGTCGCAGCCAAAAGTTATAAGCTTCAGCCAAAAAGAATAGGCCCACTGGCTAGTTACTTTAATCTTGACTTGATTGCCATTTTAAACATGTTTCTTATGAGGCTTGGGCATTTATACAAATTTATATGTTAGTAGTGTCATTTATTAGTATTTGAGACCTATTTAATCTTATACGAGGTAATCTTCATATTAATGACCTAGTATTAAATTATTTCCCTTAATTATTTAATCACTATTTGAAAAAGAGGTCTGATGATAATTAAACATAACTAATTTGTATTTCTCCTAACTTAATCCTGCCCTGTTCATTTCTAACCAATAATTAATCTACTAACCCTTTTGTTAAACAACTAATCATGCTTATTTTTAACTTCCATAAATCCATATTCTACATCTATAATTAAAACATATCTGTATTTCTATTTGCAACTAACACTACAAAAAAAATGGTCTGATAGAAGCGTTTTTGTTTAGACGCTTTTCTGAGTATCTTTACGTTAAGAACTATGTAGCATATAATGACATTTCTTGAGACGTTTTTGAGTGTCTTTCACTATCGACGCCTCTCTACGGTCTTTAACATGTTCTATGGGGAGACGCTCCTATGACGCTTTATACAACGACTCAACAATCCTCTGTTGAGTCATTTTGTAAAGCATTCTAGGAGTGTCTGCCCATGGACCGTGTCAAAGATCGTAGAGACACATTAGTAGTGAAAGACATCTTAACATAAAGACACTTAAAAAAACATCTAAAGAAAATTGTCTCTATGAGACTATTTTGTTGTAGTGTTGATTATTTTTCATCATATTTTTATTTTGAATTTTTCCCACACATTGAATTTCAAGGATTGAACACATACTAAGTAGTTATCACCCAAGTAGTTTTTAGCTATATGGAGGCCCACCTAATAGAGGAAGCGCTCGATAGACAAGGGAAGCACAGCAAGACAGAATAGGGTGTGGCGGCACCATGGTGGGCAGGCTTGCCAGCGGTGGGGAAATAGTGGAAAGGCCATGGCAAACCCAAAAATGGGTCACTGGAGCGGGATGGCAGCCAAGGGAAGCAGTAAGGATGGTTAACGATATCTTGGAGCGGCCGGTAGTGGGGCCAAAACAGGAAGCGGCGGCGCCGGAGCGAGAGGGGATGAAAGAAGAGGGGCATGAGCTAGAGATCACCATAGAGAACTTACCAGAGCATTCAGTTAAGGTGGGGAGGGACCGAGGTGTTCGGCGACGGGAACCCATGGCGGCGCGATGAGGGCACAGTGGAGGCGATGCTCAGGCAATGTAGTCTCTCAGCCGACAGTTGGGGAAGGTCAAGGTAGTAATGGATGTGCTTCAGGAGTGGGAAATTGGAGAAAGAGTCCGCTAGGAGGAGAAATGGTGGTGGCGATGGCTGGAAGTGAGGAAGAAGTGGGTTTAGCAAGCTCCGGTGACGGTTAGACAAGATTGGGTGGAGGAAAACTTAATTGGATTGGTAGAACATGGTGTGACATGGATTGTTCACAGAGGAGATTGTTGTTGTGGCCGGAACGCCGTAGGCAATGCTGGCCGGCGCACGGGCGATGGTTGCTAGAGGCAAGCCAGTGGAGGCTATTTATAGCCGGAGGGGGTGCTGTGGTGGCATGTACTGTTGCCGTCGACCGGCAAAAGCGTATGGGATGGCATCGGCGTCGGTGTTCTCATCACCATGACGTGGCTCGGATGGCTCACGCAAGGAGGCTGCTGGCAGGACATGGGTGGGGCAGAGCATGGCGTCGTATGTGAAGCTAAGGCAAATCTGGCCCCCCGCTCGGCTCTACGTGTTAAACACCAGTTATAAAGTAATTGCCCAATGTACAGTTATATCAAATGTACAGATGCCTTTTGATAAAGGCACCTTTTCTTCTCACCCTCTCATCATCTATAAAACACTGTAAAGATTCAGAATAAAGTAACTTTTGTTCTTTCTCATCATTAGTATCAAACTACTGTAACACGTTATCAGCACGCTCTGCCATCCACACAAATACAACAGAGACAAAAGAACAAGAAGGTAATGGCGCTGGCACTATGTGCACATCACAGACAAGCACTACTTGATGTTCTTGCATTAGTCGACTCACTGCACGAAACCCTGCACGCCATTCTTGCTCCTCTCCATGCGGAGTCTCCACCACCACCACCACCGGCGACCACCACTGTCATCGCAACCGGCCATGGTTCTGTGCCGCGTCGTCCTCGTCCATGGGAGGCACACGACGTCTTCCCTCCGGCGAAGACTCCACGCTATGGACCGCTCCGGCGACCGGCACACGCCTCCGTGGGCTATGGACCGCTCCGGCGACCGGCACACGCCTCCGTGGCGGCTAACCGCCGTCCCGGCCTCCGGATCCGTACTCCTCCACCGGCCTCCTCTGCAGAGGACGCCTTCTCCTCCACTTGACTCAAACAGAAGAGGGGAGGGGGAGGGCGCACGACCTGGCACGGCGAGCGCCCCTCACGGCCGGCACGCAGCCCGGCGCGGTGCAATGCATGCGGCCCAGTGTGGCCCGAGCCTCTCCACGACGAAGCGGAAGCCCGGCGGTGAGGCGGCCGGCGGAGCCCGCAGTAGACGCTCAGCGCGGCCGGTCCTTGGCGCGGCCGGCTCTCGGCGCGAACCGACGTGGCGGCGCCCGAGACGCTCGGCACATGAGGCGCGCGGCGGCGCAACCCGTCCAGAGGAGGCGCGGCGTAGCGCGGCCTTCCCGAGGCGGCGCCAAGACCGGCGGCGCTCGTGCCGGTGGCGCCAAGGGCCGGCGATGGTGGCATGCTCCGGCGGTGGGGTTCCACGGTGACGGCGTCCGGGCGGTGGAGGCGGCCAGCGGCGGTGGCGTGATGCCCGGCATCGGCGGCTGCCCCCAATGGGCATGGTGGCTGGCGGCTGCCCCAAATGGGCAAAATGGCTAGGGTTAGGGTTAGGGTTTTCACCCTAACCCACCTCATTTTATATGGCTGCCCAAAATGGGTTTTGGCCCAAAACCATCCCACCTTTCCACATGGGCCCAAAGGCCAAATGGGCTTCAGCCCAGGTTGCCGGAAATTTACAATTTCCCCCTCTGTTTTCATGTAAATGCAGCACTTTTATGTTCAATAAATTTCTATTGTAAATATTTGCATTACAGTCCTTATGCTTATTTATAATTGTATCCGTCAGTTTTTACTTTTATAAATTAGCATTTCAGTCCCTACAGGAACTGAAAATTATGTAATTGTTCAAATAAATGTGCATGCACATTTATATAACTTTTACGTATTTACGATTACTATTTTGCAATTTATTTTCAATAGGAATTGCGACCATATTTAAATTTGCTATCTTTCGCAAATTTCAAATTTAAAATTCCCATTTAGTAAGTACCATTGTACTTATTAATTTGGAATTTTTTGCAAAATATTATGAATGCATACCTACAATAAATACCATAAAATCACAATTTATGGCACTTTGATACATTTATATGTACAATATGCCATACAATAAATTGGTGTTCACCACCAATATTGTGTTCAACGGTATTATAAATATAACCTCATGTTATATTTAATTTGGGTATATATTCTTTTGGATCACAATACTCATATTGTTTTCCATATATTTTGCATTTTATTACAACATTACCATACACATTAATTTACCTCATGTAAATTAATCATATATGGTGTACTTTTCCTGTAGGTTTTAAATGGCTACCAAAGATTTTGAGCCTCTCGCTCTCGATGGTTCCAATTACCCTACATGGGCTATGGACTTAAAAATCAACCTCACCACACGTGGGTTGCAAAGGGTAATATTTGATCCTCCAAATGATCAAATTCCGCCGGATATTGTGATATATTCCGTTTTAAGCATAATACGAAATCACATACATCCAGATTTAAAGGCGGAATATTTGTATGAGGAGAATCCACTCACTCTATGATTAGCCCTCAAAAATAGATATGAACAGCAGAAAGTTGTTATCTTACCTGAGGCTAATCATGAATGGGCACATCTTAGACTCCAAGATTTCAAATCTGTTGGAGACTATAATCATGGCCTTCATGCTATTTGCTCCAAGTTGCGGTTTTGTGAAAAGGAACCAACGGATGCGGATAAAATAGAGAAGACTCTCTCTACTATGCTCCCATCTGACAGGGTCCTACAGCAACAATGGCGTGCTGCAAATTACCAAACTTATTTTGATCTGATGCATACTATGCTTCAGGTAGAAAAGCATGCTGAACTTCTTTTAAAGAATAATCAGCAACGTCCCATTGTGGCTGCTCCACTTCCTGAAGTTCATGCTAATCAAAATAACAAAAAGTTCAGTGGTTCCAAAGACCACTCCACGAACTTTAAAGGTAAAAAGAAACGCAATATGAAGCAAAAACCAAGTGGATTCAAGAAAGGTAAAGGCAATTATGGTAAGAAGATTGACAAAACTGAAATTTGTCAAAAGTGTGGTTGCTACAACCATTCTACCAAGAAATGCCGCACCCCGAAGCATCTTGTGAACCTCTACCTCCAGTCTTTGGCTCACGGCAAGAATGCTCAAGAGAAGCGATTTGAAGCACACTTCAATCTCACATCCAACAATGATGAAGCCGGATGCTCACAAAAGTTCATTCAAGAACTCAAAGACACATGTGCTTCTCCAAAGAAGGATGATCTCATGAGCATTGACGACACACTTGAAGAATTTCATTCTCAAGATATGTTTGGAGATCTCAATTAGACTCCTAGTCCCATAGCTACTAAGTACTATACTGTTGTAATATAAATAATGTTGTCATCTATATTGTAAAGCGTGTATGCTACAATCATATATCGAACATATTCGGTATTGTAAAATAAAGTTTGCATGTATTCTATATATACTATAAGAATTTCATTAAATTCTTCTTTTGTGTATATAGATTTTTGGAGTCAATCCAATGGAGGAGGAATTATGCCTTGTGGATAGTGGTACCACAAACTCTATACTTAGGGACACAAAATATTTCCTAACTCTTACTAGAAGGAAAGGAAATGTTTTAACCATCGCTGGACGCGATGCAACGATAGTAGGCTCTGGTCGCGCCTCTATCACTCTCCCTATGGGTACACAATTGAAAATTAAGGATGCACTCTTGTATCCCGATTCAACACGTACCCTACTTAGTAATAGAGATATCCGTCAGAATGGTTTCCATGTTGAAACCCGAAATGACAACAAAGAGGAATATCTCCTCTTAACCAAACAAAACGGATATGGCAAACAAGTACTAGAAAAAATTCCATCTTTAAACTCCGGATTGTACTATACATACATCAAACCCGTTCAACATATTGCGTACAAAGTAATTTTCCAAAACACAAACACATTCCAAACATGGCATGATTGCCTTGGCCATCCAGGCATTGGAATGATGAGGAAAATTATTAGCAATTCAATTGGTCATACATACCATAAAACAAAATTTCTGGAATCTTCAGATTTTGTGTGCACTTCATGTGCCACCGGAAAATTGATTTTAAGACCCTCTTATCTTAAAATCAGAGCTGAACCACTTAAATTCCTTGAACGCATTCAAGGAGATATATATGGTCCTATACAACCATTGTGTGGACCGTTCAGATATTTCATGGTTCTTATTGACGCATCTACTAGATGGTCACATGTGTGTCTTTTATCCACACGAAACCATGCATTTGCTAAGTTAATTGGTCAAATTATCCAATTACGAGTACATTACCCTGAATATCGAATTCAATCAATTCGAATGGACAATGCTGCTGAATTTTCATCCCACGCCTTCAATGACTATTGTATGGCTCTTGGGATACAAGTTCAACATTCTGTTCCATATGTCCATACACAAAATGGTTTAGCAGAATATTTAATCAAGAGAATCAAGCTCATTGCAAGACCATTACTACAGAATTGCAACTTACCAACATCATGTTGGGGTCATGCAGTTTTACACGCTACTGACTTAATACAATTGCGTCCAACTGCTTTCATAGCACTTCCCCGCTACAATTAGTACGTGGAAATCCACCAGATATTTCCCATCTGCGAAAGTTCGGCTGCGCTACATACGTACCATCTCACCACCGCAGCGTACCTCAATGGGACCGCACAGGAAAATTGGGATCTATGTTGGGTATAAATCTCCGTCAATTATAAAATACCTCGAGCCCCTCACAGGGGACCTGTTTACGGCCCGGTACGCTGATTGCATATTCAATGAGGAACATTTCCCGGCATTAGGGGGAGACAACAAGTACCAAACTGAATGCCAGGAAATTAATTGGAATGTACAAGGCATTCCTGCCTCAGACCCACGTACCAGAGAGACTGAACTTCAAGTTCAGAAACTCATTCATTTGCAAAACATTGCAAATAACCTGCCAGATGCATTTACTGATTATAAGGGTGTCACAAAATCCTATAATCCTGCCAGAAATGTACCTGAAAGTGTAGAGGTACCGCAAAATACCACTCAACTCCCAGTTCAAAATAAGAGGGGGAGAAGTACGGTACAAATGGCGGATACAGCTTCTAACAAGCGACAAAGGAAACAAAAGAATGTAAATGCAGATCAACCTCAAGTTGATAGACACCAAAGGATCCTTGAACCCTGTAACATCCTGAATTTTTGGATGTTCAAAAGTGTGGAATATTTTTTTTTGTTAAAAAAAACTTTTCTTGCATTTTGCTGGCAATCAAATCGTTTTGAAATATTTATTTGAAATTTTCTAAGTTCATGTTAAACAGATTAATAACCCAAAATAGTCCAAGTACAGATGATGACCCTGAAAATAATAAAAGTAGAAAATGATGTCACATATCAATAATTCAAAGTATTAAATATACCAGAGTTCAAACCCCAGTCAACAAAATGAATCCAAGAAGAATATTAGAATATATCCCTAAATGATTACACCAAAAATCCATTCCTTTAATTCAATTAGCAAAACAAAACTTAAATGAAAAGTTAAACTTTGAATGTCATGCAAGGTTTGAAATTTGTGAACCTTGATATAAAGTTTAAAATGTAAATAAAAATTTAGAGTCCTAAATTCCCAGATTTTCCTCTCCTTTCACTCTCTCCCAACTCCTGCACACTTCTTTTCTTTTCCTCCTACCTGATTTCTCACTGCCAGCGGGCCCGGGCCACCCCATTCCCCCTCTTTCTTCTAACTCCACCTGCGCAGCACGCCTGCGTCCTCTCTTCTTTCTTTTTCCCCTCCTCCTCCCTTCTTCTATGGCTGAGCAAGCCTCCACGTCGCCTCTTCCCATTTCCTTTGCTCTACGCCGCTCCCTGCCACCCGCTGCGTCACCAGGCTCTACGCCGAGCCCCGCGCCTTTGCATCCCCGAGCCCCGCGCCGGTCCAAAACCGCCGGACCACCCCCGCTCCGTCCGGTCTTTCCCCCACTCCACCCAGTCCTCCACCACCAACCGGACCTCCGCCTTCACGCCTCCCCCGCCTCTTTGCGCCTACAAAAGCCCCACTCCCTTTTCCCCTTTGCCCCCATGCCATTCCCCTCACTTCTCCCCCCCTCGATTCAGTTTTGTTCCCAAATCCCGGCCGCCGCCGCGCCTCCATGACGCCACGGTTGCTCCGGCCGATTCCTTCTGGTGGAAGCGTCTCCGAGGACCCCCAAGGCTTCCCGCACGATCAAGAGCTCCCGTCCCCTCTAGCTCACCGCCGTCATCATCCCGTGGGCACCGCCGCAAGCACACGTCGCCAGAGCCGCTCGCCGCGCTTGCACCTCTACGGCTGGCTCGGTGAGGTCCCCTTCCACTCCTTCTCGCTCAAACCACTGCCCATCTCCTTCCCTGCCCACTTTGGTGCCGACGCCCCCGACTCGTCCCCGCCTCCGACCGCACGCACCGACGCCGGCCACCCCGGCGCCGCCACAACCCACGACGCCACCACCGAAGACCTCACCTCTCGCCAATGAACCCATTTTGCTCAGTATCCCGACCTTCCCGGCCCTCCTTCACCGACGAGCCCGCCGCCCGAACGCCGCCTGGAGCTCCCCTGTTTCGGCACCTCTACAGCACTTGGTTGACAACCATCAGAGCAGTGACCAGTGAAGCCCCACAGAGATAGTAAGTTGATTCATAAAGGTGCTAAGAATTAATTAGATTATAAATGAGCTCAACAAAAATTTAATCTTGCAATAATTAATTATCATATGTTAGTAGCTAAGGTGTTTTAAACCTTATGTTAAGGCATAATAAATACAAATCAAATGTGAGGTATGGTTTAAGAATGATTGTAAAGACTCATGCTCTCATGAAATGATGAGTTTGTAAGTGATATAGGAATTAACACTTGCGAAGTTGCGTCATAAACTATTGTCTCTAACCCTATCAAATAGGATAATCCCTTTTGCTATTAGATAATGTGGACAATAAGCCAACCACCTTAGGCTATGGTTCTCATTTAATTAGAGATTATATTGCATATAAATGACTTACAATTGGACTTTACATAATTGTAATAGAATCATTCTAACATCAAGTTAAAGCTGAAGGAGGGATAAGTTAGATATAAAGGCAAGGTTTTAAATTAAAGTTCATCACTCATTATACCTAAAATACACACCCTAGCATTTAACAGGCCGCTAATGAATAAATCCCAGAGGTGAGTTTAACCAAAGAGTAGTACTGAAATTAAGACTCTATATGATAAACTTAGCCTAGAAAAATAAATTTAAACTAAAAATAAAGCTAAGCCTAACAATAGCTAAAGTATAAGCAAGATAATAGTAGTACCATTAAATTAAATCTTAACATTAGATTTAATACATAATAATATTGAGCATAACTATATCTATAGCAAGCTGGGACCCGTATAAGTAGACCCTAATCCAATTAAACTAGCTTAGTGATAAATGGAGGTACATAAAATATCATATCACAAAATGCTATAAACATAGCCCATAAGATTAACTCTATGAGCTAAAATTTGCAAACATTACCTATATACACATATATCATATGCCCTGAATATTAGCACTCGACCGAGTAATACCAGCTAGACTTGTACGGTAAATCATAGGTCTAACCTAACTCATGGAATTTCCTAAATAAATATAAAAATAATAAAAGAAAGGTATTAATAAACAGATTGAGTCGTCGTATTCTACCATCGACCTTGCCTCAAATCACCCGAATCACCCATTAACTCATAATAAAACTAAATTGAGTTTATTCGGATTTATTTGGATCCTTTGAGTTATTTGCTTTTATTTGGATTCAGTCGTTTGTCGCGTAATTAGAAATCGGGAGTCGTGAAGATCCAATGGATCAATCGGGATCAAGCTCGAAGTGAAGATAAAGACCGGAAGCTCAAGAGAAAACATTGTGTGAACTCAAGACAGCGGTAAACCGCGCCAGGTGAGTCAATACTTTGATCATGTTGAACCTATGTTTTCTGCAAATTACTTTGATTTAAATTATCAAATTGCATGCTGTTAGTTTATATGCAAATACATGTTTAATTTACGATTCTAGTATATGTCCATTGTTTACCTTGAATAATATTACCCTCCTTTGGAATATTTGAATGTATGAACCTTGTCGCCTTAGCAAAATTATAATAGTAACATTTCAAAAATAAGTCCCTAATTATATGCTATGCTTAGTACTGCATAGATATTCAGGGGGCGCTGAAATGCCCCAAACCTCATTGTTATTTTCAATCATGTGAAACTGGTTTGGGCAGTCATGGTGGTAATGACTGATATATGTTGGTACGATTATTTTATACTCCCAAAAACCCCAACTTGCTTAATTATCTGGGCGGATGGTTCGAGGGTGTGTATGTGTGGTGCAGTGGATGCACAAAGTGGGTTAGTGGTAAACCGCCCAGATACCAATAAGGACTGAATCTTGTCATGACCTCCTGTGTAAAACAGTACAACCACAAGTCTGTAAAATACAACTTGGCTAAGTAAATTTATCGAAATCCCCGGACTCATCTCACTGGTAGGGGATTGATGGGGCTACGCTATGGCAAGGGGGCCTGAAGGGATACCAGTGTAGGGTGAAGTTTCCCAGCTGTCCTACGTTGCGGGAAGTAGAAGCCCGAGCTGCGTAGTGGCTGTGGGAAATATCCCGCGCATAGATGGGACCCACCGCAAGTGGGCAGTTTCCCATAAGGTGAATGAGAAAAGGGACTAGATACTTTGAAAAGTCACTGTGAGGGTCTACTCAACCACATGTCTACGGAATCATGTGGGGCAACGAGTTGATCATCTCTTGTGGTGAAAGTGTACAAACTCTGCAGAGTCAAAACTATTTGAATAGTCGTGCCCACGGTTAGGGGCGGACATGGGAACTTAACCAGATATAGTTCTATTTCAAAATGCTTTATGGTTGGAAATGGAAAAGTGGAAGGGCAGTGGAAAGCCCTGATTTGAATTGTCCTGGGTGTCGTCCCAGTGGTAAGTTAAGCGGCTATAACGCTGAAAGGTGCTATATGGTGCGGATGTCATGTAATGGTGGATGGAATCTGGATCGCTATTATTATTGCATACTCTTGAGCATTATGCTTTTGTTCAAAACTGCTAGGTCTCAGGAAATTTTTATGTATTATATTTTTAAATAATGGTAACATTTCTCACAAATAAAATATCTGGAAGAATAAATAGAGTCGTAAGAAAGGAAGATGGTTGTTTATGGCAATCACATAAAGAAGTTGGTGGATGTATGATTGATCATAGGAGGGATAATGATAGTGTGGAGTCTAGGAGAAATAAACGGATGGAGCCCAATTGGATTTATAGACTAGATAGATGAATTATATGATTTTTGGAGTATTAGGAAATGCGAAGGTAAATTGTTGGATTACAACACTGATATTTGATATAAATTCTTGGGAGATGTTGACAATATTGGGATTTATAGGATTTGAACGATCTCTAGATGGATGAATTGATTGATCTCGGAAATTTGGAGGTATGAAAATAACTATAGGAGATTAAATCTGATCAATGATATTCTTGGTGGATGTATACTAGCGATTCGTAGACTTGATCAATGATATTCTTGGTGGAGGTACAATAGTGAAGTAGTTAGAGATGGATAATGGATAATAAGGTTGATAATTGGAAGAGCAAATTATGGTTGTGGATCAATAACAAAAAGGATTGGATTGTTAGGGATTAGAATACAAACGATATTGGTGGATTAATTAAGTGATATTAGACAAAGGATGACATTACATGTTTAGAGTTTTAGACAGCAAACCATATAGAGATTGTATGATCAGGGGATTAATGAAATGATGTCGCTCGCTGTTTCGAGGGGTAGATAGAAATCAATATAGAAAGAAAAAGATCGGTGGACTAGTCAAATGATGTTACTCGCTGTTTGGAGTCTTAGACAGCAGTCAATAGTTAAAGTGTATTCAGTGGATTAAGTCAATTATGGCAATTGTTGTGTGGAGTTTAGGTAGTAACCATAATACTAAAATTAAATCATGATAATGCTACCAAAAGCGATGTTTGGCAAATAAAATAACCCGAGCCTCTCCTTTGTTAAGCCATGCATACTATTTATTTGCATTCTGTGTATTGGCTCGCGGAGCACGGGGTTGGAGTGCTCACTCTCGCTTTTGCGACAAAATTCAGAATCAGGAATCAAATCACCTCATCTCAGCAACAAGATTGGACACGCTGGCCGAGAAGATGAAGATGTCAAGGGCTAGGTCGCGAACCTCCAGTTGGCTGCCTGTGGGCATGTCCTGAAGGTCCCACCTGTGTGCTTCGTTCTTCCGCTGCTGCAATTTAATGATTTCGGCCTAATCGGCCCATGAGTCAGTCTACTATTATATTTAGGCTTCTGCATGATATGTATTTTGATATTCATTACTGTAACTGTGAGCACTATCTACTGATCCAGGGAATAGTGCAGAAAATCACAGAGGAATCCGAATTGTAATATCTGGGTCCCTACAAACCCAGATCAACAGTGCACTCAATTACTGATCCTGGGACATCGGAATACCCCGACTCAAATGTTTTGGGAAATAACATTGAGTCACCAGGGGTCCAAGAAATTTCCACTAATTATACTGATTCTGGAGAATCATACGATCGTAAGACTACAATTGTCGACATTTATTTCTCCACAACAATTGCAAACAACCTCCAAAATGATCCAGATCCCAAGACCATGGCAGAGTGCAAAAAGTGCTCGGACTGGAATCAATGGAAGGATGCAATTCAAGCGGAGTTAGCCTCGCTCAAGAAAAAAAATGTATTCACCAATGTGATACATACACCTCCCAAAGTATTCCCTGTCGGTTTCAAATGGGTTTTCGTCCGCAAACGGAATGAAAACAATGAGGTGGTGAGATACAAAGCAAGGCTTGTTGCACAAGGGTTCACGCAGAGACCCGGCATTGATTCGGACATATACATGAAAGTTCCCGATGGAATTTCAATTCCGAATCCAAACGCAAATCGCAATATGTATTGTGTAAAATTAAACAAGTCTTTATACGGCTTGAAACAGTCGGGTAGAATGTGGTACAACCGACTAAGTGAGTTCCTAACCAAAAAGGGATACTCCAACAATGATGATTGCCCATGCGTATTCATCAAAAGATCCTCAACAGGATTTTGTATTATATCTGTGTATGTTGATGATCTTAATATCATTGGTAACACACAAGATATAGATGAAGCACGTAATCATCTTGTGACGGAATTTGAAATGAAGGATTTGGGTAAAACCAAATTTTGCTTAGGTATACAACTTGAGCACCTTCATATAGGCACCCTAGAGCATCAATCAGCCTATGTCCAGAAAATATTGGAGAAATTCAATATGGATAAAGCATATCCATCGAAAACCCCCATGGTTGTTCGATCTCTCGACAGGGACAAAGATCCATTTAGACCCCGAGATGACAATGAAGAGTTATTGGGACCTGAGGTTCCATATCTCAGTGCCATCGGAGCGCTTATGTACCTTGCAAACTGCACCCGGCCGGATATTGCATTTGCGGTAAATCTACTTGCTAGATATAGCGCTGCTCCAACCAAAAGACATTGGGTAGGAGTGAAGAATATCCTTAGATATCTTCAAGGCACTAAAGATCTCGGTCTATTCTTCCAGAAGAATAAAAATGTGGATTTAATAGGATATACAGATGCTGGCTATTTATCAGATCCCCATAATGCCAGATCTCAAATAGGCTTTGTATTTTTACACGGTGGAACAGCCATCTCTTGGAAGTCTTCGAAACAGACTCTAGTGGCTACATCCACTAATCATTCTGAAATAATTTCATTATATGAAGCATCACGTGAATGTGTATGGCTTCGCAGAATGATTAACCACATACAACTGTCGGGACCCCGGATTATCAAACCCGGACCCTCTGTGTATTACAGCACTAGTCCCAGATCAAAGCTAGTGCACACAGTCAAACAGAATGGAAAACATCACCATCAACGATTTATTACAATAATTAAGAGTACTGACCACCGGGTCTCATTATTACAAAGGAGGTTTAAGACCTCGCACACAAGAAATAGAGCGGAAGCAAATAAAACTCGAGGATGACCCATCAATTCGCCACAGGCAATTGACTGGGGAAGCGCGACCTAGTCCTCCGGGAAGAATCCATCACAGCCACAAGCGAAGCAGTAGTCGTAGTCACCTTCTTGAGCTTCAACTTCCTCTGAGATGTTATTTTTAAGTGTAGCATGTGAGTACATAAAGTACTCCGCAAGTCTTGGGAAAAATGCATAGATGCAAGGCTTAACAAAGAAGGCCATATGGTTCTTTTGCACAAAGCAATATTTGAAATCTCAATTACTACTAATTATTTTCGAAGGCTTTAATTTAATGAAGTAAATGTTTTAACAGAATTAACTTTCTAGTGAAGGTACCAACTACCAACACTAGCTAACCAATTACCATTGGTCAAGTTTTAAACTGCGGGTTCCATCCACCCTCTCTGGCTACATCCGCCAGGATTCCCTTCCGAGAGTTCCCTCCACCCTCGGAATACAAAACTTTTGATTTTAAATCCAAAACCAGAAATCTACCATGTGAATGCATTCCTTGCCCGCCCTTGACCGTGGGCACGGCTATTCGAATAGTTTTACACTCTGCAGAGGTTGTACAACTTTACCCACAAGAGATAAATTATCTTAATAGTCAACATGCTTCCTTTGGCATGAGACCCAGATAAAATATCACAAAGCCTTTCACCTACTCCAGTATAGCTAGAGACCACCCGCTGAGGTTTCACCGCAGAAGGGTTAAATCCGCCCAATCTGAAGCCCCCTCTTGCGCCATATGAGTACAGTAAACCCTGTCCCTCACTATGAGTAACCAGTACACCCTGGCACTCAATACACCACTGGTGATATCTAAACTACACCTTTATAGGTTAGTTAGCTAGGTCGTACCCATATAGACTTGTGGTTGTACGGTTAATGCTCAGTTTGGACAAACACAAGCGTCGGTCCTTAATTGACTAGGGTGGAACATACACTTAACAAGTTCTCGTGCTTACTGCACCAACCCAAACAACCATCCACCCTAATCTAAACCAACTTTCACATTTTTATTTTATTTTTAAAATCATAGTGACAACTCCAATTGCCACTTCACTTTCAAACACAAGGATTTAATAATAAACCATAATTTCCCATTTTCAGGATTTTTCAAAGGATATTAGATAGCATGACTAAGCATTATACTACCATTCTAATATTCACAAAGATTAATATTAATCTCATTATTGAGACAAAGGAAGTTCTAGGGTGACAAGGTACATGGCAATCAATGTCAAATGAGGGCATAACAAAGTTGGAATAACTAATTCCTAAAGACTTGAACTAGTGACTTTATGTAAATAGCAATGCATATAATTTAAAATATTTTAAAAACATTTCAAAAGCATAGGCTCAAAATGATCAAAGGAGACTTGCCTTCTTGCAGGGTTTCTGGGTCTTCTTGCTGCTGTGGAGAGGGTTCGTTGACAACGTTGGAATCTACGCGAGAAAAGACGAGGCAACAAAGCAAATAAATACAAACGAAAATTCAAATAAGATCCAAAATTCAACAGAGGCCATAGTTGGATAGATTATGATTTTAGATGAATTTAGAAATTTGAATGGCTGGAATTGGAGTTAAAATGAGAAAGTTATGCTCATTTGAAAATCTCAGATTTGAATAAATCTAGAAATTCCCAAATTTCTGACAGGTGGGGCCCACTGGAATATCAAATTTTAATCTTTTATTTTAATTCTGAGAGCCTGACAGGTGGGACCCACTGACCAGTAACCACTGGCGGTCACTGACATGTGGGACCCACTGGGATCTGGACCCACTTGTCAGATGCTGACACAGGCGGGTGGGGCCCAGACGACAGTGGCCCGCACAGTCGGCTGCCGCTGACGGGTGGGACCCACTTGTCAGCGCGGAATAATAACGAAAAACTCAACCCAGCGCGCGGAGCCGAGGGCTCGAACGCGCACCGGGGAGTCGAGGGAGTGCGCTGCTAACCAGAGGGGAGGGGGAGGCTTTGCCTACCCATATAGGGCAATCAAGCCTTTTGAGTTACCTGCCGGAGGGGAGGCCGGGGAAGGTGGCCGGAGGCAGGGTCGTCGGCGGCGAGGGAGTGGCGGAGGGGTTCGGGTGACGCGTGAAATGCAAACCCGGAGTGGAGACGAATCCAACGGAGGGGTTGGCAGGGCTCTGGGACGGGCGGAGGTGGCCGGCGACGAGAGGGAGGCGGAGCTGGCTCGGGTCCTTCGGTGCGACGGCGCTCCGGCGGCGGGGAGGGGCGGCTGAGGCGTCGGGGAGGACCGCACGGCCACGGGGGTGCTCGAGGTAGCGGCGGCGAGCTTCGGGGAAGACCGAGGCGACGGCGATTACTCACCGGAGCACTTACCGGACGCGCACGGGGAGCTTCTGGTGCGACGGCGCTCGGGGCTCAAAGGGAGAAGTGGAGGGCGCTAGGAGGTGGTGCGGGAGAAGGCGGAGCCAAGGGGGGCTTTTATAGGGGCGGAGGAGGGGACACGGGCGCGCAATCGCTCGCCGGTGTGTCGGCCGGGAAAAGGAAGGAAAGGGGAGAAACGGGAAAGAGGGGGCGCCGATGGAAGGGGAGCCCGGAAGATCGTGGATTCGGTCGCGGCGGCGTCCGGGGCTTCCAAAAACGGAGAGAAGACAGAGGGAAAGGGCCGGATTCGGCTCGGGTACGGTCGGCCGGCGAGAAAGGAAAGAGGGGGGGAAAGAAAGGAAAGGGGCGGCTCCGCGGGGACGACGAATCCGACAGGCGGGCCCCGCGTGCAGTGAGAGAGAGAAGGGAGCGGGCGGGCGGCGCGGATGGCTGCCACGCGACCCAGAGGCGGATCGGGCGTCCGAGAGCGGGCGAAGCGGGGACGGCCGAGATGAGGCGGGCTGTACACGCGTCGCCCAAAGAGGAGGGGATGGCGGGATGCGAACGCGGGTGGCTGACAGCCGGGGCCCAGGGGCAGAGAGAGAATGAGGGGGAAGACGCGGGAGGCTGGCAGGCCGGGCCCGCTTGGCGGAGGGAGAAGGGGAAAAAGCGGGCCGGATCGGCCGAGCGGCGACGTGGGCGGATCTGGGCCGTCCACGCGTCGGCTGGAGGAAAAGAGAGAGATTTTTAATGATTTTTAATTTCAGAAAATGCTAGAAATTTATTTAGGCCTCAGAAAAATATGAAAATACCTCCAAAAATTCCAGAAAAATTCACAGAAGCTCCTGGACATATTTTGGACTAAATAAAATTATTTCCAACTACTGTTGATATTTAATTTTCATATTTTGAATTACTTTTTAAGCTCTAAAAATAGTTTTTAAATTCCAGAAAAATCCAGAAAGGCAAATAAAAGCCAAGTAAAATCCAATTACCTTAAAATAATTAATTTGAATTTAAATTTTTCACAAAGCCAAATTTTGGGATGTGACACAACAATCATGTGGTATAGATGCTATTGCATTACCTACCATTATCTACGAAGATAATGCTGCTTGCGTTGTTCAAA
The DNA here is from genome assembly GCA_017311315.1 of Dendrocalamus latiflorus. Taxonomy (NCBI): domain Eukaryota; kingdom Viridiplantae; phylum Streptophyta; class Magnoliopsida; order Poales; family Poaceae; genus Dendrocalamus; species Dendrocalamus latiflorus. The sequence goes on along the minus strand of CM029643.1, from coordinate 20,995,459 downwards.
TGCAAACGGGTTACATAAAGAGCAATATCACAAAACATATTGCACCTAAATTATTTTACCCACATGAATTGCAAGAGAGTGGGGAAATAAATATTCTGCAAACTAAGTCTTGTGATAATCTCGCAGACTTATTCACCAAGTCATTACCAATATCCACATTCCAAAAATGTGTTCATGGTATTGGTATGCGAATACTACGTGATTTGCAGACGTCAGGGGGAGAAATCTCCTAAGACTTAACCCGTTCAATACAAATATTGTACTCTTTTTCCCTTTATGAGTTTTCCCTCTAAGGTTTCTCATCAAGGTTTTTAATGAGGCAATATGACAACGTAATTGTAAATATATTATATCTCTATTTTCCCCTCAGGGGTTTTTAGGAGATATAATTAAATATATGCCATATCATTTTTCTCCTTAAATTTTCCCACTGGGTTTTAAAGGAGTTTTTCATGGCATATCTACTCTACCGGTTCTCCTCATATTTTTCCTACAGGATTTTGGAGGAGTTTATTTCAAGATGATGAATCAAGGTGATCATGTGAAGATACATTGGTCAAGGGGGAGTGTTAAACACCAGTTATAAAGTAACTGCCCAATGTACAGTTATATCAAATGTACATATGCCTTTTGATAAAGGCACCTTTTCTTCTCACCCTCTCATCATCTATAAAACACTGTAAAGATTCAGAATAAAGTAACTTTTGTTCTTTCTCATCATTAGTATCAAACTACTGTAACACTACGAAATAGCAGATTTGGCTCTCTGACTTTCTAGGAGACCGCGTCATGGAGGTGGCATGCCCGGGTAGGGTGCCAGAAAGATGGCGTGCCGGGGGAGGGCGCCAGGAGGTGTTCCAACATTTTTATTTTAATTTTATTATTCATTTGTTTACCAAATTTATAAATATAGCAAATAAGCCTAAAAATTATGTTTTTTTGTAGTGCCTTCGTACATAATTATAATTTAAATTGTATTATGCGCAAATACAACGCAACACTACTAAAGATAATATACATGAAGCCATGGTGCACCAAGCCACCGCGGCCTTGGATGGTGTAGGTGATACTCAGAGAAGGTGAATCTGGCGAGGGGCTGGTGTGCATCTCGGAGGTCATAGCACGAGGCTTGCATCGGAGGAGGGGTTGTGGACGACTCCGCATAGGGGTACAGCGAAGGGCTGAAAAAATTACTAAGCCTGTCATTCACAGTTGGGTCAATATCCTGTGTAGATGGTACAGGTGCGTTAGGGTAGACGTTGCGATATTATCAGTGCGTAGTACTGTTGGAAGGCATGTACCTGGGGAGTGGGAAGTGCAGATGATGAATCCTGTCCTGGATGACCGAGCTGCTCTGTCTAGACCCGCGGATTTTGTGCAATGTGTTAGTGCAGTGCATATGTTATGTTATGTAGTTGCAGCGTACCGGTGTATATGGCTGTGCAGATAATGATCCCTCAGTGCAATCACCGCTGTAGTGCTGCATAGTGTATCCCTCATACATCTGGGTCAACCGGGGGGTCGCCCTTGCATAGGTCGAATGGAATCCCATGTCCAAACATCGGCAATGCGTCGTCTCGACGGGGTGGAGAGTCAAGTTCACTGTGTGTACTTGACTGCCGTCAGCCCGGCAAGGAAGTCCGTGCGCACATCTCCCACCATGATGAAGATGGCTGTAGCAAAGTGTTGGGCCCTGTCAAATGTTGTACAAAGAAAGGATAGTAAGAGATACGTTACAATGGAGTGCATGAAGAAAAATAGATAACAACATATGTGAACTCTTGTATTGCTGGCTCGAAGCGCATGGAGGAGGAACAACCGTAGGTAGGACGACTATCGGAGTACGATGGATTTGTGGATGGATGTGTGGAGGGTGGCGCAGAGGGAGGCGCGGAGGGCGGTGGGAGTGAGAGTGGAGGCTACCCTTGGTGTCCGTGTCATGGCACTCAACGTCGTTGTGCCGACCACAATTGGTAGACCATTTCCCCACCTGCGCGTGGTCGTAGATGAAACGTATCATACCTAGGAGCCAGTCGATGGTAGTATTCGTCCCACGGTGCAGAGCGTCTTTAGCCTCGCAGTGGATACTGCCGAGGTGATCATACTGTAAGGAAAAGAAGAACTAGTTAGAAACGTGTTGTCGTCGAAAAATTGTTGAAAGATTACCTTAACCCCCTCGTCACGGTGTGCTGCCCGGTGAGCATCTAGACCAGCGAGTACAGCGTCATCATGCATGATCTCGGCTAGACGGTGCAGCGTCGGCACAGCAAGCATGTTCCTGGTGCACGGAATGTACCACATTAAGTACGAAGCGTACGTCTGCACATCGTACGGTCATGCCTCCTACACGACATCAATCGTCGCCCACTAGGCCCACTACATCGTGTATAATAGCTGAGCCTGGGTCCAATTTATGGCCGAGCAGCATAGGCGACATTGGCAAAAAAAAATGTGGTCACAGGGGCCAGCAACGTGGGAGTCAACGGCTTCCGGGCACGTGCTCGCAGGGGTAGGGGGCTGGATGGCGGAGCGGACGAGTGGTGACCTCGCGCAGGGGGTGAGGGGCGCCACGTCTCCCACGCGCGCTCACGTGCCGCGCAACATCACATCATGCGGCCCTGTCCACCTCGCGCTTCTTGGGGCCACGCCAACCAGGCCTCGCGCGCCACCCACCCATGGCAAGCATCCCTGCGTGGTTATTGACCATGCCAGCCAGGTCTCGCGGTGCCCGACCGCGCCAGGAGGCAAGATTTGACCTTTCGCTGCGCCAACGGCTAATTACAGAAAAACGCCATTGGGGGCGTGGGGGCAGATGGGTCCAAAATTTGACACATGTGAGGTGATGTCTGGCACAAGGTAACACAAGCTGATAGTCAAAAGTAGTGACGTCGTTTGTCAGTTGCGGGTGCACAGCGCAGTGCAAATGCGACGCATGGCTGGGCATGGCACGGTGTAGCTTGGCATGGACAACACACAAGCGTGGCATTGCACAAGCATGTCATACAGGTCAGGCACTCTGTGGCACGCTACGGCCGGTGCGGTCGACGTGCTATGTGCACGGCCGACACACAGCTCTGTTGAGCCACGAGCAGGGGGGATGGGGGAGGAAATGAAAGAGAAAAAGAGGAAGGTAGAGATAAGCTAGCTGGTGGGCCAGAGGAAAGAAAATGGGCGCAAACTCAAATAGACAATCGTAGAATTCGCAACTTGGGTTTCAATTGCAAAATTTTCAAATTGTGGACTTAGGTATATTTAGGGTTTGGTTTGCCATTGAATTTTAAATTCTAAACTTTGAATTCACATTTCAATTTGACATCTGATCGCATATTCTTTCTTTCTATTTTTACTCTAATTCAAGTTTTGATTTATTGAATTAAAGTTGAATTTAAGCTTTCGGATTTTGAATTCATAATTCATTATCTCCAATTTTCCATATCTTTTATTATTATGATTATCATTTGTATTTGGGGATTATTCTCTATTATTAATTTGCATTGCACAAAATCCAGAAAAATCCCAAATGAACTTTTAGAAGAAATTGAAGCCAACAAATACAATCAAAAGGTTTTTGAAAATTTCAAAATTTTGAACAATTGAAATTTTGGGATGTTACACTTCAGAGTCAACTATGTTCAACAGCGAGGTTGATCGGGACTTGGTTGGGAGAATCATGTTCCAATGCGACCATGCAAGCCAGGTGAGATGGTTGGACTGAACCAAGGCACAAAGTGGACGAGGACCATTGTAACATCCTGAAAATTTGAATTTGAAAATATGAAGTTTTTAAATTTCTTTTGTAAATGTGATTTATTTGAATTCGGAGTATGGGATTTGTCTCTTGAAAATTTTGAGGAAGGTTCCAAAAGTTGGAGGGAAGCAAACATATTTTAAATAACAGAAAATGTAAAATTAAAATAAGAATCTGAAAAGATGATCCATAGAAGTAAGAAAGAAATTTGACTTGGAACATAAAATATCATTTCTGAAAATAATGGCATGAATAACAATGGAAGCAAGTAAACTAAATACCAACATTAGTTGGAAATATTTTTACTAAGTCCAAAATGTCATCCGGAGCTTCTGTGAATTTTTCTGGAAGTTTTCGATGTATTTTCATATTTTTCTGAGCTTGTTGGGATTTTTTGGCAATTTCTAAAAAGCTAAAATCAATATCAGGAAAATTCAAACCTCAACCCACTTCTCTGGCCGACACTTGGACGGCCCGGATCAGCCCATGTCGCCCGGTCGATCCCGCCTCTCCCTTTCCCCTGCTCGCCACATGGGCGGCCGCGATTCCCCCTTCCCAGCGCCCCGGCCCATCTGGCCCATCCGCCCCACTTAACCGCGCCAGCCGCTCGATCAGCCTCCCCCGCCACGCGGCTTCATCCGCGTCGTCGCGCTTTTCCCTCCCCTCTCCCGCTGACCGGTGGACCCGCCTTGTCAGAGGCGTCTCCTTCCTCCCCCGTCTCCTTCTCTCTGCGCGGGGGCAGCCCCTTTCTTCCCCGTGGCACACATGCGCCCGGGAGCGGCTGCCCGCTGCCTGACGCGTCCTCTCGCGTGCGCGGCGCAAAAGGCTGCCTGGGAGCACCACGCATGCCAGGAATCCCGCTACTGCCACGCCGCCTGCCATCGCCGCCTGCCCCGACACGACCGCTCGAGCGGGAGCGCCGTTGCCAGCTCTCTCCGCCCCTCTATAAGAACCCCCGAAGCTCCCATCGTCCTCCCCGCACTCTCAGCTCTCTCCCCCTCCAGGTAATCGTGCTGTAAACCCCTCTCCACCGCCGGTGAGCCATTCCCTCCCAACTCCGGCGACCCAGCTCCCCACCGTTCCACCGCACCAGAGACCAAATCCTTTCGCCAGAACCACCTCCGAAGCGATGCGAAGCTCTCCCGACCCTCGCCCGAGCTCCCCATTGCCTGTGGTTCGCTGTCACCGAGCACCTCCCCGACCCGCCGCCACTGCACGCCGACGACCCCTCTCCGGCACTCTCCGTTCCTCATCAACCTCACCGTCGAGATCCTCACCACCCCAGCAACGCATTTTGGACGTCACCTCCGACCCTCCGGCCATCCCTCGCCGCCGGCACCACCGCCTTCTTCTACCTCTGCTCGGCCTCTCCCCAGACCCACCTTAAGAGGTAAAACCGCCCCTATATGTGTGAGATAAGCCCGAGCGCTCCCCTGGCTAGCAGCGCGGTCTCTTCCCCCCCCGGGTCCCTCGGTGCGCGTTCGAGCCCCCGGCTCCGCAGCGCTGAGGTTGAGTCTTTCTTTTATTTTCCGCGCTGACAACTGGGCCCCGCTCGTCAGCCACTGTGGCCTGTGGGCCGGCTGACATCCGGGCCCCGCATGTCAGTGCTACCCGCTGACATGTGGGCCCCGAGCCCCCTAGGGTCCCACATGTCAGAGGCCAAACGGAAGAGTCTCACTGCCAGTGGGCCCCACATGTCAGAGACACAGTACTTAAAGAAATAAAATAAAAAGCAAATAAATTAAAAACTCCAGTGGGACCCACGTGTTAGAATGTTTCATTTTCTGGCATTTCACAGAACTGAGATTTTCAAATGGGCATAAATTATTAATTTTAACTCCAATTAAGTGAAACAAATTTCTAAATTTGTCTAAATTCAAGATCTATCCAATGAAACCCGAACCATGATTTTTGGAGTTCATTTGAATTTCTGGTGATATTTTGAGTGATTGGTTGCTTTTCTTTTATTTGGGTATTTCGCACGATTAAATAGCATACGGGGATCAAGAAGAGGAGGTTGAGGCAGCCAGCTTAGAAGCTTCAGAAGACCAAGATCAAGATCCCCGTGAACCAGGCGAGTTAACACTTTGACCATTTTGAACCTATGATTTTGCAAAGTTAATTTCTTTTAACTTATCAACATGCATGCTGTTATTTTATGTGGTAAAATATGTTCATTTCCAGAAATGGTAGTTATATACCAAATATAATGCTTGCTAATAATGATCCGTTGAAATGCTTGGACATGTGAACCTTGTCGCCTTAGCAAAGTTTATATTATCATAGCTTTTATCAGTAAGTCCAAATAAATATTGCGGTGCTTAGTATTGCTAGATAAAACGGGGGTACATAGCTGCCCCAAAAACAACACTTGCAAAGTATGATATGTTTTGGGGACAGTCATGGATGGAATGACGGTAGTAAGTGGACACAATATTTTCTATCTCTGAAAAATCCTAAAATTGCTTAAATACCTGGATGGATGGTTTGGGGGCTGGAATGTGGTGCAGTGGTTGCACAAAATGTGAAATGTGGTAGAACCATCCGGGTGACCTTAAGGGCTGAATCTTGTCATATCAACCCGTGTAAAACAGTACAACCACAAGTTTGTAAAATACAACTTGGCTAAGTAGACTTATCGAACTCCGGACTCATCTCACTTGTAGTGGATTGATGGGGCTACGCTATGGCAAGGGGGACTGAAGGGACACCAGTGGTGGGTGAAGTTTCCCAGCTATCCTAACGTTGCGGGAAGTGTACAAACTCTGCAGAGTCAAAACTATTCGAATAGTCGTGCCCACGGTCAAGGGCGGACATGGGAACTTAACTAGATATAGTTCTATTTCGAAAATCTTGGTGGGTGTTAATGGAAATGTGCAGGACTGCTGATGGTCCTGGTTTGGAATTGTCCTGGGTGTCGTCCCAGTGGTAAGTTAAGCGGCTATAACGCTGAAATATGTTATATGATATAGATGCCATGTAATGGTGGATGGAATCTGTGTCAATTATAAGATCAACTTACTTTACAAATAAGTCTTGAGTTTAAAATAGCTAGGTCTTAAGAATTTTTAAGGAATTGTATTCAAAAGCACTCTTCGCAAAAATAAAATAAACCCGAGCCATCCTTTGACAAGCCATACATGTTAATTATTGCATTCTGTGTGTTGGCTTGCGAGCACGGTGGTTTGTGCTCATATTCGCAATATCAAAACAGAAACAGGAACTCAAGGACATTACGCCTATGAGGAGGCCCCTACCAACGTTGGCGGAAGCAAAGGCGATAACTAAGGCGTAGGCTACGATGGTTAGACATAGACAAGTGGACTCTTGGCTTTGTGTGCACATATGTTACCAGTTCTCCGGTGACATATAATGTACACATTACCATACTGGCCGCTTGCCTATGGATTTTGGGTTTACTTTTGCTACTATTTCCGCTGCATTTATGTAATGAAGACATTTGGCCAAAGCGGCCCTTTTGTAAACATTCACCCGATGTGGTGTATTTCAAATGCTGTAATATTATTATGCGATGTATGACATGATCCAGCAATGTACCTGTGTGCACTAACTACTGATCCAGGGATTAGTGCAGTGAAACACAGTAGATTCCGGATTGAAAAATCTGGGTCTGACAGCGCTGGTATCAGAGCATACGACCGTAGGGTAAAAGCCTTAGATGGGTTAGAACCGCAATATTTCTAAAACTTATAAAAATGATTTCGAAAAATATAGCATACTATCTCTTTCCGTACCCTTCTTAGATCTGTTCTATTCCACCATTCTTTAAAATATTTTGAGAGTTGCTAACACTAGTAATTTAATTTACAGATGGCAGGAGAGGAAGGTAACTGGGATTACCTCGCCCACGGTGCCTACGAGGGAGAGTTCGTGAGTATCCTGCGCAAGCTCCTTCACTACTTGGAGTACCCGGAGCAGCCCATTTACCGTGGGCGCCAAACGACCGCAGGAGGAGAGGAGTGCTGGATGATTGAGGTGTTTATCTACCCAAAGAGCGAGCATGACCCACCTCACATTTTCCGGACAGAGCACCAAAGGAGCACTAGGTCCGCGGCACTCCAGGATGCTGCGCGTCTCGCCGCCGCACGACTCTGCGACATCTACAAGATCTCCCTGCGCCGCACACCCTACTGCTTCTACCCCTCGCGCCAGGAGGGAGCTCGCTACAATGAGACTTACATGCCGGTTAATGAGAACAACCCGATGCTCACCCATCAGGTTGATCTCACCAGGGCCATGGGAGCGGCCTATACTACTGCGCTGGAGGAGATTACCACCCTCCGGGTGCACCTTGTTGCCCGGCACACTGAGGTGGCAACCCTCCGTGACCAGCTTGCCCAGTGCGAGTAGGCACTGGCGGCTGCCAAGGCGGAGGCAGCAGCAGCTCAGGCCCAGCTCCAGCAGGCTCCCGCTCCCTTGGCAGCACCGGCACCTCCTCCGCTGGGGTCAGGCCCCCGCACCCGACTGACCGCACGCAAGAGCGTGCGACCTCCGGGGCCTCAGGCCACACTTCGACGGGGAGAGCCTCCCCAAAGCCGTAGCCCCCCACGCGCTCCCTCGAACTCCGACCCATCGGAGTTCAGCGGCAGTCGGTCCCGCTCCCGATCGCCAAACTACAGCCCCTCCATCATTGGTGCCGGTTTTATGGAGTAGGTGGGGTGGTGTTGTACTTGCCGTACGTGGTGCAAGTACTAATTTATGTATCCTAGTATGCTGTATCAGTCCCCCAAAACTGTAGTCACTGCTCTGTCGAACTTTATTTATCATGTTGTAACTGTAAGTCCAGCATAAAAGCTGGCTATGTGAATGTTGGTGTGTTTAATGAATGGCTGGATATGGGCCTTGTGTTGGAAATTTCCTTGTCATGGTTTTACTGCTTACTTTTGTGCTATGGGTTGGCAACCCTTGTTTTTCTACATAAAGCATTAGCACTAAGTTGTGAAGCTACCACTACAGATGGCCAGCCAAAGAACCACCAGGGCTCAGGCCAATACTAACCCAGCCGAGGTGGACTCGACCCACGGGGTTTTGCCTGAAGGCCAAGGCAGAAACCAAGATCATGGAAATGACAGCCTTCCAAATCCTCTAGAACACCCTACCATGGCACAAGTAATGGCTCAACAGACTCAATTGCTGCAAGCCATTTATAATGGACAACAGGGAAGTTCCAGTGGCCATAGGGCCGACTTGGCTGACTTCCAAAGGACCCGGCCACTAACCTTTGCATCAGCTGATGAGCCATTAGAAGCCGAAGATTGGCTTCGTGACATTGAAAGAAAGCTACGATTAGCCAAAAGTGCAGAGGAAGACAAGGTCATGTTTGCCACGCATCAGCTCCAGGGAGCTGCAGCAGCGTGGTGGGAAAACTACCTGGCCGCCAGAGGCCAAGAAGATGCCGCTACAGGAAATAACACGGAAGCTATTCCCTGGGCGGAGTTCAAGACAGCTTTTAAAGCTAATTTTGTTCCAGCTGGAGTGATGAGAATGAAGAAGAATGAATTTCGCACACTGAAGCAAGGGAATATGTCAATAAATGAGTACCTCACCAAGTTTACACAATTGGCTCGATATGCCCCAAAAGATGTCGCAAATGAGGAGGAGAAAATTGATAGATTCTTTGAGGGGATGAGCGAGGAATTGAGGGTGCAATTGATAACTCAAGATTTCACTAGCTTCCATCAACTAGTGAACAAAGCTCTAATTCTAGAAAATGAAAAAAAGAACTTAGAGGCCAGCCGTAAGCGGAAGTTGCCAGTCCAGCGACCCCAAGGGAGATTCATTCAGAAGCTCTTTAAAAACTCCTCATTCTCAAGGACTACTCAATCCGGAGCGTCAGCATCAGCCTCTCGACCAGGTGGAAGTACATATCAAGCTCCGCACACAGGAGGGCAGTACACTGGTATTAATCCAGCAGCTAACAGTAACTGTTATGCTGCGGGGAAAAAGGGCACTATGCCAATAGATGCCCTAACAAGCAGAATGCTCCAGCCCGCAGTCAAGCTTCAGCACCCAGCAAGGGGCATCAAAGCTCACAAGGCAGCAAAAGTGCATCAGCCCCAAACCGCGGTCGAGTCAACCACATCACGGCTGAAGAAGCTCAGGAGGCCGTTGGAGTTCTTATGGGTACGTTTTCTGTTAAGACCATACCAGCACAAGTATTATTTGATTCAGGAGCTTCCCATTCCTTTATATCTACGGGGTATGTTGATAAGCTGGGGTTACCGGTCTATACCCTAAAGAAACCGTTGGTGCTTAACTCACCAGCTGGACCAATTACTGCGAATCTAGTGTGCCCTGTGGTAAAAGTTACTATGGAGAAGTGTGACTTTTTAGCAGACCTAATAGTATTAAGCTCCCAAACCCTGGATATCATATTATGAATGGATTGGTTAGCTAGACATCAAGGGGTCCTGGAATGTGCGACCAGGACGGAAAAACTGGTCAAATGCCCCGGGATGACAATAGATGTAAAAGTAGATCGACCCTATCGATGGGGCCGTGTAATCTACTACTGTGAAGACGTACCTTTGGAAGGAATGATCGTAGTGCAAGATTATCCTGAAGTGTTCCCCGATGAACTCCCTGGCATGCCCCCAGATAGAGATATGGAGTTTGTGATTAACCTGAAGCCAGGAGCTACTCCCGTTTCCAAGAGGCCCTATCAGATGACAATAGAAGAGTTAGAAGAATTGAAGAAACAAATTCATGAACTGCAGGAGAAAGGATTCATCAAGCCTAGCTCATCACCTTGGGGTCTCCAGTATTATTTGTGAGAAGAAGGATGGCACCACTAGGATGTGTGTGGATTACCGGGCCTTGAATGAGGTGACCATCAAAAATAAATACCCTCTCCCCAGGATTGATGATCTATTTGATCAACTGGGTGGAGCCACGGTATTCTCCAAAATAGACCTAAGATCGGGCTATCATCAACTGAAGATTCGAGCTGAAGATATACCCAAGACAGCTTTCACCACTAGATATGGGCTGTATGAATTTACAGTCATGTCTTTTGGGTTAACCAATGCCCCAGCCTATTTCATGAACCTGATGAACAAGGTATTCATGGAGTATTTGGACAAGTTTGTCGTGGTCTTTATCGACGACATCCTTATATACTCCAAGAATGCCGAAGAGCATGCGGAACATCTGCGTCTGGTATTGGAGAAGCTAAAGGAGCACAGGTTATATGCAAAATATAGCAAGTGTGAATTCTGGCTGCATGACATCAGTTTCTTGGGACACATAGTGTCAGCAGGAGGAATATATGTTGATCCCGCCAAAATAGCAGCAGTCATAGAGTGGAAGCAGCCTACTTCTGTCACTGAAGTGAGGAGTTTTCTCGGATTGGCTAGGTACTACAGAAGATTCATAGAAGGATTTTCTCGAATTGCCCGGCCAATGACTCAACTACTCAAGAAGGAGAAGAAGTTTGAACGGACCAAGGCATGTGAAGAAAGCTTTCAAGAGTTAAAGAAGAGATTGACTACCACTCCCGTGCTGGTGCTGCCAGATGTACGCAAAGATTTTGAGGTATACTGTGATGCCTCACATCAAGGGCTTGGATGCGTACTAATGCAGGGAGGCAAGGTTGTGGCATATGCATCTCAACAGCTTCGCCCTCATGAAGCCAACTACCCTACCCATGACCTGGAATTGGCCTCAGTAGTGCATGCATTGAAGATTTGGAGGCATTATCTGATAGGTAATCATTGTGCCATATATACTGATCACAAAAGCCTCAAGTACTTCTTCACCCAGTCTCACCTTAATCTGAGGCAGAAAAGATGGCTGGAATTGATTAAGGATTACAACTTGAGTGTACACTACCACCCTGGAAAAGCTAACGTGGTAGCAGATGCTTTAAGCCGTAAGGCCTACTGCAATAACCTCATGGTTCAAGAACATCAACCCGAGCTCTACATGGAGTTGGAAGCCTTGAATTTAGAAATAGTAGAGGAAGGCACCTTAGCTGCAATGGAAGTGCAGCAAAGTATAGAAGAAAAGATTATAACTGCACAAAAGGAGGATTCAACTGCCAAGAGGATGAAGAGGCTAATGGATGAAGGAAAGGCTCCTAAGATGAGGATGGATCAACAGGGAGTGTTGAGATATGGGACTCGTATTTTTGTGCCTCATCAAAAGGATCTTAAAGACCTGATACTCAAAGAAGCTCATAGCTCTGCGTATTCCCTCCACCCTGGGAGTACCAAGATGTATCAGGATTTGAAGCAATGCTATTGGTGGCCAAGAATGAAGAGGGACATAGCAGAATATGTGGCTTCTTGTGATGTGTGTCAGCGAGTGAAGGCTGAACACCAGAGGCCAGCAGGCTTGCTACAGCCCTTACAAGTACCTCAGTGGAAGTGGGAAGAAGTCGGGATGGACTTTATCACAGGACTTCCACGAACCAAATCTGGATATGACTCCGTATGGGTCGTAATTGACAGGCTGACTAAGGTTGCACACTTTATTCCCGTCAGGACGACCTACAAGGGAGACAAATTGGCAGAATTGTACATGTCACGCATAGTGTGTTTACACGGTGTACCTAAGCGGATAGTCTCAGATCGGGGTTCCCAGTTTACCTTGCATTTCTGGGCTAGCCTACATGAAGCTCTCGGTACTCATCTGGATTTCAGTACCGCCTACCACCCCCAGACAGATGGTCAGACAGAGAGGGTGAATCAGATATTAGAAGATATGCTTAGGGCTTGTGCCCTGGATTTCTCCAAAGATTGGGATCGATGCCTGCCATATGCTGAGTTTGCCTACAACAACAGCTATCAAGCTAGTCTTCAGATGTCACCATTTGAAGCCCTGTATGGAAGAAAATGCCGAACCCCTCTACACTGGTCGGAAGTGGGAGAGAACTACATCTTTGGACCAGACACTTTAAAACAGGCTGAAGAAAAGGTTCGCCTAGTTAGAGATCGATTGTTAGCAGCCCAGTCTAGGCAGAAAAGTTATGCAGACAAGAGGAGAAGACCCCTGAATTTTGAAGTAGGGGATCATGTCTACCTAAAGGTATCACCATTGCGAGGAGTTAGGCGATTCAAGGTGAAAGGCAAGCTTACCCCACGATATGTTGGACCGTTCCCAATCATAGCTAAGAAAGGAGAAGTTGCCTACCAGCTAGAGCTACCCCCAAACCTAGCTGACATACACGACGTCTTCCACGTGTCGCAACTCAAGAAATGCCTATGAGTACCAGAAGACCAAGCTCCGTTGGAGGCGATCGAGCTCGAAGAAGACCTAACCTACAAGGAGCGTCCAATCAAGATTTTGGATACCGTAGAGAAGAAGATGCGAACTCAAACCATTCGCATGTGCAGAGTGCAATGGAGCCATCACTCCAAGAAGGAAGCCACCTGGGAACGTGAAGACCAACTACGGAAAGACTACCCCGACCTATTCACTAGCTAGGCTGAATCTCGGGGTCGAGATTCTTTTTAAGGGGGTAGGTTTGTAACATCCTGAAAATTTGAATTTGAAAATATGAAGTTTTTGAATTTCTTTTGTAAATGTGATTTATTTGAATTCGGAGTATGGGATTTCTCTCTTGAAAATTTTGAGGAAGGTTCCAAAAGTTGGAGGGAAGCAAACATATTTTAAATAAAAGAAAATGTAAAATTAAAATAAGAATCTGAAAAGATGATCCACAGAAGCAAGAAAGAAATTTGACTCGGAACATAAAATATCATTTCTGAAAATAATAGCATGAATAACAATGGAAGCAAGTAAATTAAATATCAACATTAGTTGAAAATATTTTTGCTAAGTCCAAAATGTCATCAGGAGCTTCTGTGAATTTTTCTGGAATTTTTGGATGTATTTTCATATTTTTCTGAGCTTATTGGGATTTTCTGGCAATTTCCAAAAAGCTAAAATCAAAATCTGGAAAATTCAAACCTCAACCCACTTCTCTGGCCGCCACTTGGACGGCCCGGATCAGCCCATGTCGCCCGGCCGATCCCGCCTCTCCCTTTCCCCTGCTCACCACGTGGGCGGCCGCGATCCCCCCTTCCCAGCGCCCCGGCCCATCTGGCCCATCCGCCCCACTTAACCGCGCTCGCCGCCCGATCAGCCTCCCCCGCCACGCGGCTTCATCCGCGCCGTCGCGCTTGTCCCTCCCCTCTCCCGCTGACCGGTGGACCCGCCTTGTCAGAGGCGTCTCCTTCCTCCCCCGTCTCCTTCTCTCTGCGCGGGGGCAGCCCCTTTCTTCCCCGTGGCACGCATGCGCCCAGGAGCAGCCACCCGCTGCCTGACGCGTCCTCTCGCGTGCGCGGCGCAAAAGACTGCCTGGGAGCACCACGCATGCCAGGAATCCCGTTGCTGCCACGCTGCCTGCCATCGCCGCCTGCCCCGACACGACCGCTCGAGCGGGAGCGCCGTTGCCAGCTCTCTCCGCCCCTCTATAAGAACCCCCGAAGCTCCCATCGTCCTCCCCGCGCTCTCAGCTCTTTCCCCCTCAAGGTAATCGTGCTGTAAACCCCTCTCCACCGCCGGCAAGCCATTCCCTCCCAACTCCGGCGACCCAGCTCCCCACCGTTCCACCGCACTAGAGACCAAATCCTTTCGCCAGAACCACCTCCAGAGCGATGCGAAGCTCTCCAGACCCTCGCCCGAGCTCCCTGTTGCCCGTGGTTCGCCGTCACCGAGCACCTCCCCGACCCGCCGCCACCGCACGCCGACAACCCCTCTCCGGCACTCTCCGTTCCTCATCAACCTCACCGTCGAGATCCTCACCACCCCAGCAATGCATTTTGGACGTCACCTCCAACCCTCCGGCCATCCCTCGCCGCCGGTGCCACCGCCTTCTTCTACCTCTGCTCGGCCTCTCCCCAGATCCACCTTAAGAGGTAAAACCGCCCCTATATGTGTGAGATAAGCCCGAGCGCTCCCCTGGCTAGCAGCGCGGTCTCTTTCCCCCCCGGCTCCCTCGGTGTGCGTTCGAGCCCCCGGCTCCGCAGCGCTGAGGTTGAGTCTTTCTTTTATTTTCCGCGCTAACAACTGGGCCCCGCTCGTCAGCCACTGTGGCCTATGGGCCGGCTGACATCCGGGCCCTGCATGTCAGTGCTACCCGCTGACATGTGGGCCCTGAGCCCCCTAGGGTCCCACATGTCAGAGGCCAAACGGAAGAGTCTCACTGCCAGTGGGCCCCACATGTCAAAGACACAGTACTTAAGAAATAAAATAAAAAGCAAATAAATTAAAAACTCCAGTGGGACCCACGTGTTAGAATGTTTGATTTTCTGGCATTTCACAGAACTGAGATTTTCAAATGGGCATAAATTATTCATTTTAACTCCAATTAAGTGAAACAAATTTCTAAATTTGTCTAAATTCAAGATCTATCCAATGAAACCCGAACCATGATTTTTGGAGTTCATTTGAATTTCTGGTGATATTTTGAGTGATTGGTTGCTTTTCTTTTATTTGGGTATTTCGCACGATTAAATAGCATACGGGGCTCAAGAAGAGGAGGTTGAGGCAGCCAGCTTAGAAGCTTCAGAAGACCAAGATCAAGATCCCCGTGAACCAGGCGAGTTAACACTTTGACCATTTTGAACCTATGATTTTGCAAAGTTAATTTCTTTTAACTTATCAACATGCATGCTGTTATTTTATGTGGTAAAATATGTTCGTTTCCAGAAATGGTAGTTATATACCTAATATAATGCTTGCTAATAATGATCCGTTGAAATGCTTGGACATGTGAACCTTGTCGCCTTAGCAAAGTTTATATTATCATAGCTTTTATCAGTAAGTCCAAATAAATATTGCGGTGCTTAGTATTGCTAGATAAAACGGGGGTACATAGCTGCCCCAAAAACAACACTTGCAAAGTATGATATGTTTTGGGGACAGTCATGGATGGAATGACGGTAGTAAGTGGACACAATATTTTCTATCTCTGAAAAATCCTAAAATTGCTTAAATACCTGGATGGATGGTTTGGGGGCTGGAATGTGGTGCAGTGGTTGCACAAAATGTGAAATGTGGTAGAACCATCCGGGTGACCTTAAGCGCTGAAGCTTGTCATGTCAACCCGTGTAAAACAGTACAACCACAAGTTTGTAAAACACAACTTGGCTAAGTAGACTTATCAAACTCCGGACTCATCTCACTGGTAGTGGATTGATGGGGCTACGCTATGGCAAGGGGGACTGAAGGGACACCAGTGGTGGGTGAAGTTTCCCAGCTATCCTAACGTTGCGGGAAGTAGAAGCCCGAGCTGCGTTAGTGACTGTGGGAAACATCCCGCGCATAGATGGGACCCACCGCAAGTGGGCGGCTTCCCATAAGGTGAGATGAAGAAGAGTAGTGATAGACCATGTGGAGGTGATCCCGTGTGTGTGATGAGTAATTGACATCTTTTTTAGGAAAGTTGAGTTTGCTTTGTGTGGTTTGGACCAAGTCGTTGCTAGGTGCAATTGGTTTCGGTCGAGGCGAAATTGTGGCGAGGCACGGGATGACCGGACTAGGCGCAGGTGGTGCCGAGGTCAAAGCGGTCAAGGTGTGCCGAAGACGGCGAGGGCTCGAGGTGGTTGCGAGGCTTGGAAGGCAAGGAATGAGGAAGCTTCCCGGAAGGTGCAGGAGGGGCGTTTTGGTGAATACGCAAAGCTGCATTAAAGGAAGTGGATTTGGTTAGAGTTAGTGGGTAAAGCGCAAAAGCTTAATGGGCAAAGCAAATGTGAACCCATTATGCAAAGGGTATAAATAGATGGTTGTCTCCTGCATGGAGTATGGCTTTTGGAGAGAGGGGTTTGAGTTTGTTTTGCTTTGTGCTTTAGTTGTTGAGAGTGGGTGAGAGGGACAGAGGGCTATTCTGCTCCTTCTCAGGGTGTTCTTGTGCTCTCCCCTCAAGCATGTAGTGAGGAGGAAGCATTTCTTTGATCCAATCGCGTATGGGGACTCCTTTGTAATCTTCTCCTGTCAATATGAGAAGGTTTATGTTGGACTTTTTCTTTTTGTGCCCTCTCTGTGATGATTTTCAGCTGCAGTTTGCTCTTTTCGTTCTTCTGTTTGATTTCTAGGTTTTGTGTGCTAGAGTTTGATTCTCATGGAGGAGTTGGAAAATGGGTTGCTCTGTGATGAGAAAAGACTTTAGACCACTTGACCATTCCATTCCCAAGAGCAAACGATGAATTCATTGAGTTATCCTTCTTTTCTGTTCTTCGTCAAAATGCACCCTTGTTTCTCCATTTGTAGGGTTTGGTGTGATTTTCATTTTTCCTTCAAAAGGATGTGTCCTGATATGAGTATCTGAGTCCTAAGGCTATTGCTTAGCTAATCTCTCAGTTTCATATTCAAAGGATCAAAGGTTGACCTGGAATTTGGATTTTGGTGCAGCTCTCTGTACTCTTTCAGTTTTTGGTTCAAATCTGAAATTCTTGAGCTTCTGTTGAATTCCCTTATTATTTGGAGTCTGCATGATATTTAGAATAGGTGTATGCTCTTTTGGTTAGAGAAAATCAGCTGCAAATCTTTAATTTGGCCAAATTTCGCTTGTTTAGTTTTTCTGCGCAGAAGTTCAGACTGTCAGACTGGTTTTTCAGGGAGGGACCAGTCAGACCGGGTTTATTGTGGCGGTTAGACCGGTGTTTGAAGGCCGGTCAGACCGGCGCTTTACGGGCGGTCGGACCGGCGCCTCAAGGGCGGTCTGACCGGCCCCTAAAGGGCGGTCTGACCGGCCGAAGCAAAGAAGTCAGACCTGCCCATTTGTTTGGAAAATTGATTTTCTACTTTCTTGACTCTCTGCAGTTTGTTTTGGTTCAGTTTCTCTGGTATGCCTCTTTCTATGTGATTTTAAGTTATCCGAGAGCTTGCTTTCCTCTTCATAGCATATGTGGCTATAGGAGAAGAATTATTCTTGATTGAATACTTTTGGGGGAAATTTTTAAAAGAGCAACATAAACCCCCCTCTGTTGCCGATTTCGATCCAACAATTGGTATCAGAGCCGGTTAGGTCTTCCTCATAGATATTAACCGGTCTCTACAGCCATGGCGACAGATAAGTACTCGACCAAGCCCCCGGTCTTCGATGGGATCGACTATCCCTTCTGGAAGAGCCGGATGGAGACCTACATCCAGGCTCAGGGCTACGCCATCTGGCGTAAGGTCAAGGTCTGGTATGCTGTTCCTGCCGATGAGAACATCAATGCCGGAAACATGGCTGATGTTGAGGCGAATGCTAAGGCAAGGAGCATCATAATTTAGGGTCTGAGTAGAAGTGAGTTCGATCGCATCTCTCATCTGACGTCGGCCTTCGACATCTGGGTGACCCTCGATGCATACCATGAGGGCACCACCCAAATCAAGACGGTTCGACAGGACCAGTTTAAGCGAGATTACAACAACATTGAAATGCTTGCTGGTGAATCCCTCAATGAGTGCTTTACGCATTTCCACAAGATTTTGAGCAACCTCCGAGCGGTCGGTCTCACATACCCTGACTCGGACAATGCTCGACAAATGCTCGCAGCTCTTGATTTGCGTGTTTGGGAGATGAAAGTGACTACCATCAAGGACACCACCGATCTCTCGACCTTGACTCTTGATGCGTTGTACTCACGCCTCAAGACTCACGAGATTGACATAGTCTCTCATAGGTCGAAGTCGCAGTCGATGGCCTTAGTCACCCATCCCAATCTGGTTTCTGGACCTTCTTCCGAGTCGATTTGTGGATTCTCTCTAGCTGCTCTCTGTGATGTAACTGATGATCAGTTAGAGCAGCTACCAGAGGATCAGTTAGCCCTTCTAGCCAGAAAGTTTTCCCACGCATACAAGAGGGTGAGAGATTGGAAAAGGAGTGGTCCGATAATTTGCTTCGAGTGTGGTGGCCCCAACCACATTCGGGCGAATTACCCCAAGCTAGGGAAAGGAAAGGGAGACTACGGTGGTGTGAGCAAGAACGACTACATCGACAAGAACCACAACAAGAAGCCCCCAGCTCATGGCCAAGGCAAGAAGAAGTTCCGCAACCTTGGCAAAGCCAAGAAGCGAGGTGGAGGGGTGGAGCGATAACGATGGGAAGGATGAGCAAGACTCCAAGGTGGCGACGACTTCTCCGGCATGTGCTTCATGGCCCTTGAGGGCGAAATCAGCGACAGTGAGCTTTACTTCAACTCCGACGAGGTATACCCCTCCTATGACCAGCTTAATGATGCTTTTCTTAAGCTAGGAAAATTTCATGCTAGATCTAGAGCTAGGTGTAGTAAGTTGGAGAAGGAAGTAGATAGATTGTCACGGGAGCTTACTTCACTTATATCTGCTCTCTCCTGTGACGAATGTGATACATGCTCTGTCTTGCTTGATGACATGGAGAAATTAAGGACCTCTCATGATAGTCTGTCTTCTGAGCTTGACATGCTTGTGGAGAATGTTAGTCTTCTTGCCGAACTAGAAATGAGTAGGGTAGCGCCTATTTCATCCACTGTTGTTGAGACTACTTCTTGCACCTCATGTGAGGATAAGGACAATGCATTTAGAGGTCTTTATACCATGCTCCTTGATCTGTCCGAGTCTTGTGAAAATTGCAATAATTTGAAATTGAACTTAAAACGGGCAGATCATAAAATTGCTGAGTTGCTTGCTTCATTACTTGAGCCTATTGTCTCTTGCACCAATTGTCCAAAATTAACCCTTGAGCTTGAGTCTGTTTCTAAGAAATTCCAAGAAATGGTTGATCATAACAACAAATTGGCTCAGTATGCGACTAAGGACCCTGTTAGCTCACCATGCATTAGTTGTGAAAAACTAAAACTTGAACTCGTTGCTTTGAATGAAAAATATGTGAAGCAAACTAAGGATCTTCTAGAGAAGTCATCAACTAATTGTGATGTGATTGCCTCGGTGGGGGAGAAGCCCAAAGGAGCAGAGACGCTTAGGCACGATGACCAAACAGCTAGAGGTAGGGTTGTCCCTTCTAGTCCTTGCGAAGACCTCAATCTTGAGGCGGTTGTGCGTGCACATGCCATTCCTTCTTCTGCTGTTGGTTCTTCCTCTTCTCCTGCTGTTGTCTCTTCTTCCCCCTGCTCTTCTTGCACCTCTCTCTTTTGGGAGTGTCAGTACATTATGAACACTCTTGAGAGGTTTGTAGGAGGCAAAAAGAAGCTAAATCTTATTCTAGACCAGTCCAAGATTTGTAAATACAATCAAGGTCAAGGATATGATTTTCTTGAGGATGTTAGGAAGCATCCACCTGCCGTGCTCAGACCCATAGCCGCAGGTGTGATCGAGGTCAAGCCCAGAACTGAGAAAGTTTAATTCAAGTCAGCGGGCTTTATCCAAGGGATTTCTGACAGCAAGGTGATTCCACCTGTTGCTTCAGCCTCTCAGAAGGCGAAGCCTTATCGTGCTACTTCTACCTCTCAGAAGGTGAAGTATCATTGCACCTTCTGTCAGAAGGATGGATACTTGGTTGAGCGATGCTTCAGGCACACCAAGATTGCGCAGAGAGATCATGTTCGCGATCTTAGAAGTATTCAGGGTCAGCCCCAGACCTTGAGTGCACCTAAGACCAACACGACGTCTAGGGTTGATCACTTTGAGGGTTTTAGGCAGTATCGAGGACTTGGCTTTTTCGGTGGTTCTGATTTTTGTCCTTGATTTGCCTCTGCTCGTGATATCCACTGTCCTGAGGGTAGATCTCGTTTCCCCCATCGAGATAGCTACCGCGGCATGATCAGCATGTTGCTGGTGCCTTGACTCGCTCCTCCGTAGTAGTCAAGCCCAACAACAGCTTCAGGTCTGCACAAAGACCTTCTGGTTTGTGGAGCGACGGAGAGCGTAGGGTAGCTAGAGGTTAGTTGTGTGTGGCTACTTCTTCTACTCGACGTGTTACTCAGTATTGGGTGCCAAAATCACTCTTGATTTACCCCAAGACTGAGACTTTACTCTCTCGTTGACTTAGGTTCGCCGGGCAGGGAAGAGAGAGGCTTGGCTCATTGACTCTGGGTGTTCTCGACACATGACCGGAGACTCTCGTTGGTTCTATTCCCTAGCTTGTGCTCCAGGTGATGAGACAATCACCTTCGGAGACGCTTCGTCTGGGCGCGTCATCGCCAAAGGTACAGTGCGCGTTAATGAGTCTTTTATTTTAAAAGATGTTGCCTTGGTTAGAAAGCTGAAGTATAATTTGCTTTCTGTTTCTCAGCTTACCGATGACGGTTTTGAGGTGAGCTTTAAGAAAAACGCTTGCAAAATTCTTGATTCTTTGGGTAGTCTGGTTTGCGGGATTTCTCGTTATGGGATGATCTTTCGTGCTGATTTTTCTGAGTCTTCTGGTGATCCTCTCCGTTGTATAGTTGCTTCTGAGTCCCGTGACCTTACTTTCTGGCATAGGAGACTTGGTCATATTGGATTTGACCATCTGACCCGAGTTAGCGGCCACGATCTCATTCGTGGTCTGCCGAAACTCAAGATGGTCAAAGATATTGTTTGCGCTCCTTGCCGGCACGGCAAGATGATTGCCGCTTCTCACCCTCTGGTCACAGTGACTATGACCGATGCACCAGGACAACTGCTCCATATGGACATAGTTGGACCAGCCTGAGTGCAGTCAGTAGGAGGGAAGTGGTATGTTCTTGTCGTGGTCGATGACTTCTTGAGGTACTCTTGGGTTTTTTTTCTTAGCCTCGAAGGATGAGACGTTTACCCATTTCCGAGGTCTTTTCAGTAGGCTCTCTGTTGAGCTCCCTGGTGCCTTACGAGCGATCCGCAGTGACAGTGGCACGGAGTTCAAGAATTCCTACTTTGAGAGGTTCTGCATTGAGACAGGAGTAGAGTACCAGTTCTCTTCTCCGCACGTCCCACAGCAGAATGGCGTTGTGGAGAGGAAGAACCGTACCTTGGTCGAGATGGCCAGGACGATGCTTGATGAGTATTCTACACCTAGGAAGTTTCGAATAGAGTTTTTCTTCGGGCACACTAGCATCGCACTTCCTATGAGTTGAGATATGGGTGAAAACCCAGTGTCTCTCATTTTCGTGTGTTTGGTTGCAATTGTTTCATTTTGAAGTCCAGGAACCTATATAAGTTTGAGTCACGCTCTTGTGATGGTATCTTTCTAGGCTACTCGACTTCTTCGTGGGCGTATAGGGTTTGGAACTGCGAGTTTAGTAAGTTGGTAGAGACTTGTGAGGTGACCTTCGATGAGACTAGTCCGGGGACTAGGCCCGATATCTCAGGTTCTTTAGAGCAGTCTGAGCCCATCTTTGTGGATGATGAGGATGATGGAGATGAGGGTTGTCTACCCGATCCGATTCCTCATCCTACCCTTGAGGTGCCTTCTTCCACTGCACCTCCAGGTGATCAGCCTATGCCTTCTGCTTTCTCTAAAGCTAGTGGCTCTGTTCCTACCTTTTCAGCTCTTGAGGTAGAGGCCACTTCTTCTCATCCAGGACCTCCTCGACATATCCAGAAAGACCATCCTTCCGAGCAGATGATTGGAGACCTGTTTGAGCGAGTCACATGCTCAAAGTCTAGCATGTCACATTTCTGTCTCCATTCTGCCTTTGTTGCCTAATTCGAGCCCAAAGTCATTTGTCATGCTCTTTCTGATGAGTCTTGGGTCAATGCCATTGTTGTGGCTACAGGCCAAACAGAGAGAGAGATGGTAGTGGAGAGTGATGGAGATGAGTATATTGGCCTGCCTCCTCCCCATGGCCTGTATTCATATATATGTACACATGAGGAGTGCTTTTACAGTTATACCCTTACATCTGGTTATCCCCTCTGGGGGCACTTATGTCATTACACATGGCCTATTCTGGGCCTTATAATCTCCTATCAGGCCTGCTGGGTTTAGGTGGGGGCCACCCCTACAACAGGAGCCTCTCATGGTAAAGGGCTTCACGGGGCCGAAGCCATGTTGCCGAGTCCTTTGGCCCCCTCCGTCCCCACGGCCTGTGAACTTTTCCAAACTTGACCCGGGCTGGGCTGCAGCCGAAGTAGACGCGCGCCGGGGGCGTTGCACCGGCACAGGTCAGCGTAGCGGGCCCCTGATCCACCGCATGAGCCTTAAGTGATAAGGGACGTGCCGCGACGCTCGGTCTGTCGGCCGTCCACGCGGTGAAGCGTGCTTGGCGCGGTGCGGGCGTTTGAGGCGTCGTTACCATTAATATGGCGGCGGACTCCCGGCAGTTGGACTTCTGCCGATTGGCCTTCCGCCGGTTGGCTCCCCTGCTGATGGGGTATATATATGGCGCTGGTGCGGCGTTGCTCCTGCGTATACTGTAATAGAAGCTGCTCCCCTAAAATGGGCCCCTGCCGTGCATCAACATTCCTGGGTGACACTGAACGGCTAGGGGAATGTTGATGCACAGAAGGAGGTCCATTTTTCTTGGGAGCTTGATCAGCGCCGGTTATCGACAGCCAGCCACGCTTCTTGCCCCCGCACCGCACTTCCATAGGCGACAGCAAGGTCTGCCCTGTTTTTCTTAACAGGCCTACCTACAGTCGGCGTTCCTGATGGAGCCCGCCGGCATCACCTTTTATGTTGATGCACTATAGGTGGTCTGTTAAGGAAAACGAGGCAGACTTTGCGGGACAAGACCCCCGCCTTTGCGGCGCCCCACCGAAGTAGACGCGCGTGCTCCGTCCCCTACCCTTCGAACGGGTGGCAGCGGAGCTGGCGCCCAGCCGAAGTAGAAGCGCGCGCGCTCCGTCCCCTACCCTTCGAACGCGTGGCAGCGGAGCTGGCGCCCAGCCGAAGTAGACGCGCGCGCTCCGTCCCCTACCCTTCGAATGGGTGGCAGCGGAGCTGGCGCCCAGCCGAAGTAGACGCGCGCGCGCTCCGTCCCCTACCCTTCGAACGGGTGGCAGCGGAGCTGGCGACCTTGCGTCGCGAACATCGCCATGCGTGCGGTGACTTGAGATCTCGCGACCCGCCTCGGCGTGCACGGGGCACGTGGCGGCTTATGACTGATGCGCGGCGGGATGTGAACGGTTGCGTGCTCGCGGCCGCTCGCCTCTTCCCTAGGCATGGGGGACACGGGGCGGGCGACGAATGGCGCAGCGCTGATGCTGTTGTGATCCCCTGGCCCATTAGTCCGCCTTTAATAGCGGCTAGGGAGCGTCGTGCTGTGACGACCCTTGGCGCTCGTGGTCGTGGCCTTTCAGCTTTGGGTATGGGGAACAGCGCTGGACATGCGGTTGTACGACTGGGGCGAGGTGGCTTAAAGTAGCCCCCGCGACCGCGCCCCCGCAGCTGTACGCCCCCTTCTTGCTTGCGCCGCCTTCCATACTCGCGTAGTATTCTTTGCCGCTGGCCTCCTTTCCCGGGGAAGCAACGGCGTCTGATGGCAAGCGTGGTCAGGCGGGTGGTGTTTGCGGCATTCGCCGGCGGTCTTCGCTATTGGAGGTGAAATGCACGCTCCAAGAGCGCGACCCGGCGGCGGCGGACAAGGAGTGGTTGGTGGGGGAAGAGGGAGGCACGTTCTCCGGCGAGCTAGGCCCCTCGCTTGTGACCGAGAAGACGATCCAAGGGCTTCTGCACGCGGGGAAGTTGTCCGAGCGCCAGGAGGTGCGATTGCCCGCCGCCGATGAGACAGAACCGCATCCCGAGAGGTCGGAGGCGGTCGTGTTCGTTGCCTTTTTTGACGCGGGACTCAGCATCCCCGCGGCGGCTATCGTGGGCGACGTGCTGCGGACCTTCGGGCTGGAGCTGGCGCAACTGACTCCGAACGCCGTGGCCCGGCTTGCGGTGTACAGCTGGGCCTTGCGCTCGGGGGCATGTTGGCCCAGCGCCTCGCTGTTCGCCTATCTTCATGAGGCACGGTGCCAGCCCAAGGACTGGAAGGACGGGATGCTGTCGAGCTTCGGTAGCGTCACCTTTATTCTTCGACCGTCGTGCAAGAAGCTCTTCCCTGCGAACTCAACTCGCGGGAAGTGGGAGTCTTACTGGATGAAGCGGTGGTTCTACCACCGTATGGAGAGCGGGAGCGGCCTTGAGTACACAGGCCGACCGATCGCGCTCAAACCCTCGCCCAGCCGGACGCTCGGTGACGAGGACAGGCGGAGGGCTCAGCGGCTCGTAGGCGTGGCCGCCCGCCTCAACATGCGTGACCTCGCCGAAGAGTACGTAATGTACGGCGTGGCCCCGCTTGCCCGCGACTGGCATCTTGCCGCCGAGAGGCTGCCATCGATCTGCTCGCTGCCAGCACCCTCCAGTCTTCGTAAGCCTGGACCGCGTCTCTCCTTCGTTCACGCGAAATGCGCTATATGCTGATGCTATCTCCGTTGCTTCAGGGGTTTGCTTGAAGGAGGCGGAGCAAGCAGCGCGCGTATTCCTAGGGCCGTATACTGGCAGGGAGCATGAGCAGCGCACGTCTGCTATCGCCGAGGCGGGGCTGGGGCGAATAAACCGCGTGTGCGAGGCCCTGGGCCTTGCCGTGCCGGACCGTGTCGCACGACGGTGCGGCGAAGAAGAAGAAGGCACCGTCTCGGAAGAGGGGCCGCATCGGGGCACCTGCCGCGCTTGGCGCGGCAGCTACTAGTGCTCCCGAGGGCGCGGCGGACGCGGAGTCGGACTCGGCGAGGTATGCCAATTCAGGCTTGGGTGGCGCGGACGCCGAAGGCGAGGTATCTTCGGCGAGCGCCCCGGACGGCAGGCTTGAACCCGTGCGGACCGGCGATGCTGAGGTGGAGCCTCCGGCCGTGGCCGGTGTGGTGCCGGAGGCACCCTCCACGGGGGCGCACGGAGCCATGCTACCTTTACCGACAGCGGCAGAAACCGAGGTGCCCCCTGCGACAATTGCCACCGCGGAACCTTCGCCCCCGGGCGCTGCAACCGCGGGGGCTTCCCCAGCCGCGACTGCGGGGGCAGTATCGCTGCCGGCTGCCCCGGCTAAACGGCCGTGTGTGCGGCCGGGGCTCCACCGGACACCGCGGGGATTCGTCGTGGCCACGGGCGTCAGAAGCTTGTGGGACTCCAGCGCAAATGCCGGAGACCCTGCGGCATATGCGCCTTCCGCCCCTCTGGCCACGCCGCCCGTCGCGCAGGGACAACCGCCACCTGCCCCGAACGCGGAGGCTTCTGCCCGCGGCGGGACCATTCCTTCTGCGGGGGCTTACGCCGCTGCCGCCCCGCCCGGGGATGGGGGGCAAGTCCCCGAGACCCTCCTTCTGCTACCGAAGGTAGGGTGGCTTAGCTTACTCTGGTGTATTTTTTCATGCCTTGCGGTGCTCACCTGCAGCCTTGTTTGTAGCGCTGCTCATTCCGGAGAGGGAGCACTTGGCGGACCACGGGACCTCCGCGCGCGTGAGCCCCGCGGACTTCGTGCCGCCCCCGGAGACGCTGAGGGTGTGGCGCGGGATTGTGAATGACGCGGCCATCAGCGTCGACCCGCAAGTGCTGCAGGCCTATGGGGCAGGGCGCCTTGAAGACGCCTTCGAGGTGTCTGGGGTGAGGGTAAGTAGTCATGCAACAACGCCTGTGCTGGCTGATCTTGCTAAGCCTTTCCCTTCTGCAGACACTTGTGCTGGGGCAGGCCTTGCAAACGGCCTATGCTCGTGGCCGAAAGGCGCTCGAGGATAGGCTGTGGGCCGCCGAGGAGGAGCTACGCGAAGCTTCTGGAGCCCGCTCTGCCCAGGACGCCCGCATCCGCCAGCTGGAAACAGAATGCGCCGAAGCGAGGGCACACGCCGAGGGACTTGTTGCGTCGGCGCGGGAGTCGACCGTGGAAGCTGTGCAATAGAAGTTTGCGGCGGAGCGCGACAGCCTCCTGGAACAGGTCACCTCGCTAGAGAAGGAAAAAGGCGAGCTTGCCTTGACTCTAGCGAAGCGTAACCAGACGCTTGGCGACGCCTCGGTGGTTGCGTGGGACGCCCTGCAAATGCTGGAAGTCCACCTCCAGAGGCTTGTGGCTGAAGTGCCGGACCACGCCTTCGGCCCGGAGGAGTTGCTGCGGGCCCTTCGCTGGATCCATGACACCGCCGACGTTGCGCGCGGGGCTACGACGACCTTTGGCGACCACTGTGCCTATGTGGCGTCGTGCCTGGTGTGCACCTTCCTTCGGCACCGTGGTTGCACGCACATCGCCGAGCTGGAGAACCCTCAGCTGGAGATGCCCGGCGGGGCCGGAGTGATGTCCGGTGAAGTCCGTGCCGTTCACGGCCCCGTCAAATTCTTCTACGAGCGCATCTGGGACTACATCGGGATAGCCGCCACGGAGGTCGAGCTTCGGAAGTCCCTTCGTGGTGGGGGGAACCTCGGCCAATTTTTGGATGAAGTCCTGCGGCGCGACGAGGGCGGCGCTGAGGTCCCGCGGCGCGACGAGGGTGTCGCAGAGGCCTCCGAAGATGCCGCAGGCTCACAGGTGCGGCACCAACGTGGCTAGGTGTGGGCGTGCGTTGTAGCGTCTGCCCCTTAATTGAATGAATAAAGTGCGTGTTTGCTTCACGAACTGATTACTTGCCTTTATCCCGGGCAGCTTCCTTGCTGGGGGCGACTGCTCGCGTCTGGCCTTGCGACCCGGTGGCGCCTTCGACGCTGGCAAAGGGCCGAGGAGTCGTTGAACTTTTGGGCAAGCCGGCCTTCTTCAAGCAAGGCCCCAGCTTTAGCGCGCGTTAAGGACGAGCCCGCGGGATAGCGGCTTAAAATGGCAAGGATGCTGCCGGACCTTTGTACTTGTGTGATTTTTCCGATATGCAAATTTTCTGTCATCTTAAGATATGCGCTGTGTGTTGATGCCGCTTCGGGTTCACCGGTACGCCACATGCTGCACGGGGACAGGCTCACCACGTTCAACGCGCGCCGTTGGCGAAGTAGTCGCGCAAGGGTTCCTTAGAACGGCGCTTGCGGGGGCAGTCCTTGGCGCCTCACCTTTTTACCGCCCCTAGACGGGCGGGTGCGGAGGCGGACCTCGACGCTTCGCCATTTTACACAATTAAGGAGCACTAGGTTTCGCCTTTTTATAGTCCGTAGACTGGCGTGTGCGGAGGCGGACCTCGGCACTTCGCATTTTTATAGTCCGTAGACTGGCGTGTGCGGAGGCGGACCTCGACACTTCGCCTTCTTATAGTCCGTAGACTGGCGCGGGCGAGGGTGGAAGTGCGCGCACGTTCCGTTCCTCTTGCTCCTCCTGGCGGGGGTAGCCTCTGGCGCGCTGTGTCTTCGTCAACGCGCGCTGCGCTCACCTCCCGCAGTACGCGAGGGTGAGCCTCGCTCCGCTGCGATTAATGCTCGTGTCCTCCGCTCGCGGTGCGAAACGTGTGGGAGGCCTCCGTAGCCTTATTTATGCTCCGCAGGGTATGCACAGGGACGAGGTTCCCGGCATGCGCGGAATCCGCGTCTTGTTTAGACTCCGTAGAGTGCGCAGGGAGAACATCCGCGTCTTATTTAAAGTCCGTGGACTGGTGCGTGCGGAGGCGGACCTCGACGCTATGACTTCCTTTATAGTCCGGAGACTCGCGCGTGCGGAGGCAGGCCTCTACGCTACGTCTTATTTAAAGTCCGTGGACTAGCGCGTGCGGAGGCGGACCTCGACGCTACAACTTCCTTTATAGTCCGGAGACTCGCGCGTGCGGAGGCAGACCTCGACGCTACGTCTTATTTAAAGTCCGTGGACCAGCGCGTGCGGAGGCGGACCTCGACGCTACGACTTCCTTTATAGTCCGGAGACTCGCGCGTGCAGAGACAGACCTCGACGCTACAACTTCCTTTATAGTCCGGAGACTCGCGCGTGCGGAGGCAGACCTCGACGCTACGTCTTATTTAAAGTCCGTGGACCAGCGCGTGCGGAGGCGGACCTCGACGCTACGACTTCCTTTATAGTCCGGAGACTCGCGCGTGCAGAGACAGACCTCGACGCTACGTCTTATTTAAAGTCCGTGGACTAGCGCGTGCGGAGGCGGACCTCGACGCTATGACTTCCTTTATAGTCCGGAGACTCGCGCGTGCAGAGGCGGACCTCGACGCTACGTCTTATTTAGAGTCCGTAGACTGGTGCGTGCGGAGGCGGACCTCAACGCTACGTCTTATTTAGAGTCCGTAGACTGGTGCGTGCGGAGGCGGACCTCGACGCTACGTCTTATTTACAGTCCGTAGACTGGTGCGTGCAGAGGCGGACCTCGACGCTACGTCTTATTTAAAGTCCGTAGACTGGTGCGTGCGGAGGCGGACCTCGACGCTACGTCTTATTTAGAGTCAGTAGACTGGCGCGCGCGAGGGCATCCCCCCGTTGCGTCTTTTGTTTATACTCTGGCCCGTCACCCTTGGCTACGGCGAGTGCACACGCGGACGTGCGACTTCGATTTATACTCAGTCCCGTACCCCTGGCTACGGCGAGTGCACACGCGAACGTGCGTCTTTGTTTATACTCAGGCCCGTCACCTTTGGCTACGGCGAGTGCACACGCGAACGTGCGACTTCGATTTATACTCAGTCCCGTACCCCTGGCTACGGTGAGTGCACACGCGAACGTGCGACTTCGATTTATACTCAGTCCCGTACCCCTGGCTACGGCGAGTGCACACGCGAACGTGCGTCCTTGTTTATACTCAGGCCCGTCACCTTTGGCTATGGCGAGTGCACACGCGGACGTGCGACTTCGATTTATACTCAGTCCCGTACCCCTGGCTACGGCGAGTGCACACGCGAACGTGCGTCTTTGTTTACACTCAGGCCCGTCACCTTTGGCTACGGCGAGTGCACACGCGAACGTGCGACTTCGATTTATACTCAATCCCGTACCCCTGGCAACGGCGAGTGCGCACGCGAACGTGCGTCTTTGTTTACACTCAGGCCCGTCACCTTTGGCTACGGCGAGTGCACACGCGAACGTGCGACTTTGATTTATACTCAGTCCCGTACCCCTGGCTACGGCGAGTGCACACGCGAACGTGCGACTTCGATTTATACTCAGTCCCGTACCCTTGGCTACGGCGAGTGCACACGCGAACGTGCGTCTTTGTTTATACTCAGGCCCGTCACCTTTGGCTACGGCGAGTGCACACGCGAACGTGCGACTTCGATTTATACTCTGGGAACGCGCGCGCTGGCCAAGCCTGCGCGCGCCTCCCTTTTGTAAAAGATTGTTGGCAAACGGCGATCTGCATTACATCCCCGTTCGCGCGGGTAACCAATTACAAGGGGTGGATATACTAACCGTTTGTCCTTGGTGCGGCCAAAGCCTCTAGTCGCTAGACATCTGCAGGGCCCGCCAAGGCGCCTCTGAATGGCCCCGCGGACCCCCGCGCTGTGACGCCAGCTCTAAGAGCGCCGCTGGGCTTCGCGACGCGGGTGCCTGGCACCTGGCTCGATGCGCCGGGCCATATCCTGGTCGCCTCGGACGGTGATGATGGTCCGGGGGCCCGGGATCTTCATGCATAGATAGCCGTGATGTGGTACCGCGCCGAAGGAGTTGAGGATTGGGCGCCCTAATATGGCATTGTAGGGGTACGGAAGGTCGACCACGTCGAAGGTGGCATCTTCGGCCCGCACATTGTTATCTTGGCCGAAGGAGACTTGAAGACCTATTTGGCCCAACGCCCGCAGGGGCTGTCCCCCGAAGCCCTGCAGTGGGATTCCTGAGGGCCCTAGGCGGCTTCGAGGGATTCCCAAGGCTGCTGTACGTGAGCTTGGATCCGTAAGGGGCCTTCCTGGGGTTGCATCCCTTGCGCCTGTACCTGCATGGGGGCCTCGTACGGGAATTGGACGTGGGCCACCGCAGGCGGACGTGTCTCCGGGTTCTTGTCCCTAGCGAAGCGTTTGAAGTAGTCCCGGAGCTCCTCCGAGGGTTTTTGCTTCACAGCGAATAGTTGGTCCGCGTCGACTCGCTCGACATAGTTTCCTTGGAAGTTGTTGTGAAGGCGGTCGCGAAGCTGCTCCCACACGTAGATGGAGCCTGGCTCTATGGTAAAGAACCAAGAGAGCGCCACTCCTTGCAGCGCGAGAGGGAGTCCCTTCGCCTTCGTGGTGTCATCTCCGCCCACGGCTTCGATCTCGGTTTCGTACACGCACATGAACTCGCGGGGGTCCGTGTCGCCCTTGTACGGGTCGATGGCGCTAGGAAACATGAAGTCTTCAGGCCATGCCGCCTGCTGCAGCCCTGCCGAAAGCGGGGACTCCGGATCTACGAGCCGCAGCGGCGCACGGCTAGACGTGGGGGCTTCGCGACTTTCCGCCCTCTCCGGCGTGGGCTCGGGCGTGATTACTGGCGCGGCCTGCTGGCTCCGAGCCTCTTGCATATCGCGGACGGCTCCGCGAAGGTCCCCTAGCTCCCGCTGGAATGCGTTGAGGGCTGCCAGTATGGCGCTTTCCACCGCAGGCACTGTCGGGGCCGCCGGAACACCCAACGGACGGGTCGGTGCAGGGACCATCGCCTCACGATCTCCAGCTCCGCCGGATGCTTCATTGCGGCTACCCCCGGCCGCCTGATCCGCGCTGCCGGCAAGGGTGGCGGGGGCTGTCGTTGCAGTGCCAGCGACGGGGTGTCGTTGTAGCGGCGCTGGCGGGGTCGGTCGCTGTGGTGCCAGCGACGGGGTTGGGTGTCGTTGTAGCGGCGCTGGCGGGGTCGGTCGCTGTAGTGCGAGCGTCGACGTCCGCGACCACGGCGCCTGCGCCGCCGTCAGCTCCTTCGGCGGCCGATGCCGAAGCCCTGGTATTCATGCACCGCTCTGACCCAGCCGTCTTCTTTCCCTTCGCCGCCGCTGGTGAAGCTTTTTTCGGTGCCATCCTTCTTCGGTCTTCGGGCTTGTCCTTGTCCTCCCCACGGACGGCGCCAACTGTTGTGGCTACAGGCCAAACAGAGAGAGAGATGGTAGTGGAGAGTGATGGAGATGAGTATATTGGCCTGCCTCCTCCCCATGGCCTGTATTCATATATATGTACTGTCGGGACCCGGAGCAACAACTCCAGAACCCTCTGTGTTATTCGCACTATCCCAGGAAAAGCTAGTGCACACAGATTGAACAGTGATAAATATCATGCATGATAACCAAACTTTATTATAAGGCGAAAGTACGGGCCTTAAGGCCAAGTTTACAATAAGGTGGCTTCATGGCCAAACATGAAATAAACAGCGGAAGGTGAATAAAAGGAGCAGCCCATCCTGCCTTCCCACAAGGCGAATTGACTGTAAGACGTGGCCTATTCGTCGCAATCCTCAACATAGTTGACGTCGTCGTCCTCTGGCAACATTGTTTATAGCAAGGTGAGCACATAAAGTACTCCACAAGTTACACCAGGAGATATAACAGATTTGATGCATGCATAAGGAGTTACAAAGGAAGGCATAATATGGTTCATTTGCATAAACAACATAGTTGAATTAAATACAATAACGTAAGTGCAAAAGCTGCATTTGATACAATATATGAAAACAAGATTTAACAAAATAATAACGTTAGTGCAGGCAACAACCTAACACTAACCTATCCACGGGTATCCCACCCGGACAATCTTTCCAAAAGATTAACAAACTTCCATAAACCAATTTTTAGGAAAAACCAAAGTCTAATCCGTGAAAAACCATACTAAGCATGTCCTTGACCGTGGACACGGCTATCCAGGATAGTTTGTTACTCTGCAGAGGTGTACAACTTTACCCACAAGACATGTTCTCCTGTTTTGCCACCGGGTTAACACACTTCCTTAGGTGTGCGGCCGAGGAGATCATGATAAGGCTGTTCCAATGTTCCATTACCAAATTAGCTACGCCGCCACTAAGGTTTCACCACAACATGAATCCACATGTTGGAGCCCCCTCTTGTGCCATGTGAGACTTCTCATGGCCTACGCCACGCTCACATTCAGCCTATAGCGAAACTAAAATGGAACTTCACAAATTACTTAGCCAGATCTGTCCCATACCAGACTTGTGGTAGTACGGTGTGACTTTGTATTAGTAGATCACAGATCGGTCCTTAATTTAACTTAGGCCTACCCGCATACCCCTTGTGCCTGGCAGTCAACATCGAGTCAACAACTACGACGCATGCCAGCAAGCACCCACCACCATACCAATGCCTAAGTCTAAAACAGGTTTTGTACATTTTATTTTATCAAAATTTCATAGACTTTCTTGACTCACCAAAGTCAAGAATAAATTTTATAAACCATCATTTTGTGTGAAACCATTCTTCCCACCTAAATTAATCTAAGCATGGCTAAGAAATTCTATAAAATGTTCTAGTCAATACTAATGTACCAACTAGGTTTTCATCTATGGTGACAAGGTATGTTCGTTCAATATCAAGATTGGCCATACACAAAGGAATTCGGCATAACTAAAGTTTAAATCAAATTTGAACTAGTTTGAATAAAAGTACGCATGCATATTAATTTAAAAACAACATAAATAATTTAAATTACTGGGATCAACATGGTCAAAGGTGTAACTTGCCTTGCTCGAAGTCTTGCTGCGATTCGTCGAAGAAATACTCTCCGGATTCGTCGTAATCTACACGCGAAGAACCAAAAGAAAATTCAAACAAAAAAATCAAATAAAAAATCCAAAAATTCAAAAAGAGTCCAGAAATGGGTAGTTTAGAATTTTAGAAAAATTTAGAAATTTGAACGAGTTAAATCGGAGTTAAAATGAAGAAGTTATGGCCTTCGGAAGTTCTCACGACCACGGCAAACGTGATCGGGCGGAGTTACGACCACGGCAAATGTGATCGGGCGGAGCTACGACCACGTAGTCGACTTACGACCACATGGAAGGTTTATGACCACGCAGTCGACATACGACCACACGGAAGGTTTACGACTAAGCAGGGAAATTACGACTACGGCCACAGACCAGTCTACGACTACGACTACACTGAGAACCTACGACTTCGACTACCAGAGAAAACTTACGACTTCAAGTACACAGAGAACCTACGACTTCGACTACCAGAGAACTTACGACTTCGACTACACAGAAAACTTACGACTTCGAGTACACAGAGAACCTACGACTTCGACCACCAGAGAACTTACGACTTCGACTACACAGAAAACTTACGACTTCGAGTACACAGAGAACCTACGACTTCGACCACCAGAGAACTTACGACTTCGACTACACAGAAAACTTACGACTTCGAGTACACAGAGAACCTACGACTTCGACTACCAGAGAACTTACGACTTCGACTACACAGAAAACTTACGACTTCGAGTACACAGAGAACCTACGACTTCGACTACACAGATCTACGACCACACGGAAGGGTGTTACCTTCGGAAACTGGTTGGCCGCGGGGTGGTCGGAGGGAATCAGGCAGAGTGGCCGGAGACGACGGATGGACGTAGAGGTTCAGTTACGAGTGGAGACGGTCGGTCGACGAGAGGAAGCGGCGGCGCTCGAGTCTTCGGCAACGACGGGGCTCCGGTGGCGGCGTCGCTCGGTGAAGAGGGGAATGATGGTCGCCGGCGCTTGGGGATCACGAAGGCGTCGTCGGCGAGGCGCGGAAGAGACCAGGGCGGCGCCAATTCCTCGCCGGAGCTCGCACGGCGGCGGACGAGGAAGCACGGGTCGGGGCCGATTCGGTTCAGGGCGGAGGGGAAAAGAGGTGGCGGCGCACGGGAAGGCGAAGGAGGGGATAACGGCTCGGGAAGGAGCTTTATAGGGCGGGGACGGAGGTAATGGGCTCGCCGGAGTTAAGGACTTTAGAAACAGTCGCATAACGGCGAGAGGCTTTAAGCCGACAGAAAACGGACGGAGGTGGGGCGGTTACTAGCGCGCGGGCTTAAGGGCCCTTAATGGCTTCGGTTGCCGGCCAGGAGAGGGAGTAACCGAAGCTTTAAAAGCTCGGGTGGGGCGTTAATGGAGGCCGGCGGGTTGGGGAAGAAGGGGAGGTGGAAGAAGGGGTGCAGGCCCCGGCTGTCGGCGTGAGAGAGAGGAGAGAGGGGAGGGCGGACGGCCGGATTGATGCCACGCATGCACGAAGGAGATCGGGCCGTTGGATTCAAACCGAAGGGGTAAGTGGCCACGGAGGGCCCAGATTAGATCGGCCGGTGGGGCGGATGCGATCCGGGAGCGCCACGTGTCAGCCCGAGGGGTTTTTGGCTTTTAAATTTCATTTTAATTTCCAGAAATGCTAGATAACTTTATAAACACTTAAAAATTAATATTTAAAGCCCAAAAATTCTAGGAAAATTCCTAAAACTTCCTGGAGGCATTTTAGACTTAGGAAAAATATTTTTAATTTCAGATTTTCATTTAATAATTTTATAAAATACTTTTTAAGCTTTAAAATTGATTTTTAATTCCAGAAAATCAATAAAAGGCAAATAAAATTTTGGGATGTTACATGTACACATGAGGAGTGCTTTTACAGTTATACCCTTACATCTGGTTATCCCCTCTGGGGCACTTATGTCATTACACATGGCCTATTCTGGGCCTTATAATCTCCTATCAGGCCTGCTGGGTTTAGGTGGGGGCCACCCCTACAACAGCCATGCATGAGTTAGAAAATTTTGAGAGAAACAAGGTCTGGTCGCTTGTTGAGCCCCCTCGAGGTCACAATATCATTGGGACTAAGTGGGTGTTCAAGAACAAGCAAAGTGAGGATGAGGTTGTCATTCGGAACAAGGCTAGATTGATAGCTCAGGGCTTCTCTCAGGTTGAGGGTCTAGATTTTAAAGAGATCTTTACCCCTGTAGCTAGACTTGAGGCCATTAGAATTCTACTTGCTTTCACAGGTTCTAAGGGTTTCAAGCTTTACCAGATGGATGTCAAGAGTGCCTTCCTCAATGGGTTTATTGAGGAAGAAGTCTATGTGAGACAGCCTCTAGGTTTCGAGAATCCCAAATACCCAAACCATGTCTACAAGCTTTCCAAAGCCTTGTATGGACTTAAGCAGGCCCCTAGAGCTTGGTATGAGAGGCTTAAGTCCTATCTGTTGAGTCATGGTTTTGAGACATTTCTTCAACTGAGAGACGTGGAAGACGTTGTGCACACTTGACATGCTTGGCGGCAAATCCAGCTGATATGCAACTTCTCCTTTGCGGCTTGAGATCTGGAATGGCCCAACAAACCTTGGTGCAAGCTTTCCCCTGACTTGGAATCTTTTGACTCCTCTGAGCGGAGATACTCTGAGATACACGTAGTCCCCAACTTCAAAAGTCAAGTCTCGACGACGATTATCGGCATAACTTTTCTGCCTAGATTGGGCTATCTTTAACCTGTCTTTGATCTTCCTCACTTGATCTTCAGCATCTTGAAGTAAAGTTGGTCCCGCATCTTGGAATTCTCCAGACTGTTCCCAATGCAAGGGTGTCCTGCACTTCCTACCATACAGTGCTTCAAAAGGTGCCATTTGCAGACTGGCCTGATAACTGTTGTTGTAAGAAAACTCAGCATAGGGTAATGAGCGATCCCAACTATTTCCAAAATCCAGAGCACATGCTCTCAACATATCCTCTAGCACTTGATTCACTCGCTCTGTCTGCCCATCTGTTTGGGGATGATAAGCCGTATTGAAATTAAGCTTACTCCCTAACTCTTCATGAAGTTTCTGCCAAAACTTGGAAGTAAACTGACTACCTCTGTCTGATACTATCTTTTTCGGAACTCCATGCAAACACACAATTCTGGCCATGTAAATCTTAGCTAACTTACTTCCAGAGTAAGTAGTCTTGACTGGGATGAAATGAGCTACTTTGGTCAACCTGTCTATCACCACCCAGATTGAGTCATAGCTGGATTGAGTTCTAGGGAGTCCGGTTATGAAGTCCATACCAATCTCTTCCCACTTCCAATCCGGTATTGGTAAGGGTTGCAAAAGTCCTGCAGGTTTCTGATGCTCTGCCTTGACTTTCTGGCAGGTATCACAAGCTTCAACAAACTCTGCAATTTCCCTCTTCATACTGACCCACCAGTATCTTTCCCTAAGGTCCTGGTACATCTTGGTACGACCTGGGTGAATTGAATATGGAGTTTCATGGGCTTCTTGCAAAATCGCTTTCTTGATCTTTTGATTATTGGGCACACAAATACGGTTTCGAGAATCCCAAATACCCAAACCATATCTACAAGCTTTCCAAAGCCTTGTATGGACTTAAGCAGGCCCCTAGAGCTTGGTATGAGAGGCTTAAGTCCTATCTGTTGAGTCATGGTTTTGAGATGGGTATGGTAGATAAGACCTTGTTCATCCGTAGGCATGGCACTGACCTACTGCTCGTTCAGATTTATGTGGATGACATCATCTTTGGCGGCTCTTCTCATACTCTTGTTTCACAGTTCTCGGATGTCATGAGCACCGAGTTTGAGATGAGTATGATGGGTGAGTTGACCTTCTTCCTTGGTTTCCAGATCAAGTAGACTCGGGAGGGTACTTTCTTGCATCAGGGCAAGTACACTCGTGACCTCTTGAGACGCTTTGACATGAGTGATGGTAAGCCCGTGTCAACTCCCATGGCTTCTTCAGCTACACTCGACCCAGATGAGGATAGCGAGCCAGTTGATCAGAAGGAGTGTCGCAGCATGATTGGCTCCCTCTTGTACCTCACTGCCTCAAGACCGGACATACACTTCGCTGTGTGTCTTTGTGTTCGGTTTCAGGCTTCTCCTTGCATATCTCACCGTCAGGCGGTGAAGCGCATCCTTCAGTACCTTCGAGCTACCATAGACTATGGTATCTCGTACTCTTCCTCGTCCTGTCTTTCCTTGAGAGCCTACTCGGATGCAGACTTTGCTGGCTGTAGGATAGATAGGAAGAGCACTTCTGGCACCTGCCAATTCATTGGCACTTCTCTCATCTCTTGGTCTTCTAGGAAGCAGTCCGGCGTTGCACAGTCCACCGCAGAGGCCGAGTACGTTGCTGCTGCCAGTTGCTGCAGCCAGGTGCTTTGGATGGTCCCGACCTTGCGGGACTTTGGGTTAGCCATAGATAGTGTTCCACTCTTTTGTGATAACACTTCTGCCATTAACATTGCTAAGAACTCAGTGCAACATTCTCGGACCAAGCACATTGATATTAGATATCACTTCCTTAGAGACCATGTAGAGAAGGGTGACATAGTGCTCCAGTTTGTGGAGAGTGACCACCAGTTGGCTGATATCTTTACCGAGCCTTTGGATAGCTCTAGGTTTTTAGCTCTGTGGGGAGAGCTTGGGGTGGTCTGTCCTTATGGACTGTTGTGAGGGGGAGCTTTATGCTTCATGTTTTATATTGTTTATTATGCTCTTACTCCTTTCTGTTGCATTGCATATGGGTGCATTGGGGTTAGTCCTTCTAGCATAGATTAGGGTGTTTCTCTTGTCTAGTGTTTAGACTTCTTCTCTCATCTTGTGATTCTAGGATGCTGCTTATTAGCTGCTTCACTTCTCACTAGGTTGAGCTCACTCACTTCTTATAGGTTCTAGCGAGGGTTGGGCCACCCTCGGGTAGACGGGGTACGTGTTTGCTCCCAAGTGTGTTAGATGATCAGTTAATAATCCTAGAGTCATATGGGGTGGATGAGAGTCAGTTTGAGCCATAGTATCCTCTATATCTTATCTATGCTTTAAGGACTGTCTTTTCTGATTTTCTTGCCATATTCTTGAGTTTATTGCTTTGATTCAAGGGGAGTTCATTTGGGAGCTTCTAGATCTTAATGTTGACATAACTCAACTTGAACTAAAAGCTGCATTACATGTTGAGGGGGAGCTGGATTTTCTTGCATTTCAGCATTCTGCATTGTAATATAACTACATGGAGCCTTGATTATTATCATGTTATGACAAGTTTACAATGAATTACATCTTGCCATGATATGTGCTTACTTGCTAGTTTTATCATGACTTTATATGTGTAGTCAAGTCTTTGCCATGATAGGTTAATTAAAATGCTCAACTTGAATTAATTCATGTCATGTTAGCTCTTGAGACTAGTCTCTCTTTAGTTATCCTTTTATGAGTCAAGTCATGTCAAATAGGCTGAGTTGAGTCTTGAATCTTTATTGAGCTTTAGATTGAGATATACTAATTTCTTGATGAAGCATGAGTTAGTACTACCTTTTAAGAAAGCAAAAAGGATGTTTTTTGTGCGAAAGAACTGATCTCACCAATTCTTTCTCATGAAACGGCTTGTAATACCCTGAACGTCGTTTCGGCGTCAGCTTTAAATTAATCGCGGAGTCGCCGGTTTTTGGGTAAATTGCGGGAAGGGAAAAATAAAAATTGTGGAATAGTGTAAAATGAATAAAATAAATAAATAAAAACCTCTAAGTGGGATGCCTGGAGAGTGGGCCGACCACCTTGGGCCTTCCGGCCCAAGGGGTGGCCGCACCCCCTCCCCCTAAAACACCCTAGCCGCCTCCCCTCTCCCCCCTTGGCCACCACCCCCTCTTTTCCCACCCCCTAGCCGCACCCCCTCCCAGGTTGCGTCTCCAACACCCCTCCACAACTGCTGTCCATTGGAGCAAAGGAGGAAGAGAAGGAAGAAGAAGAAAGGGAAGAGAAGGAAGAAGAAGAGAAGGAGGAGAAGAAGAGGAGGAAAGAAGATGGGTGATCCCAAGGGATCCTCTAGGTAATTTTTCCCAATTCCAAACCCTTCTATTTTTAGGGTAATTAGGGTTAATGGCACGGGATTAGAAGGGGATTAGCAGATTGATTACCTGATTAGAGATTTCCTGCAGTCTGCCTATAGATCAATCCGCGCAGCGCGTCTGTTTGTGCAGTTTAGACATACGAAACGATTTTTCCTGTGGATCTTCCCAAAAGGAAAATTGTAGAGGACGACGAAACCCACCTACTGTAATTTGTTTAGAATTTTTGGCCGCGGGATTTGGGCGTTGCAGGGTCGGAAACTTCGCTGTCCGACAGGGGTACAGATTGGGGCAGATTGCTGTTCAAGGGTGATTTAGGGGGTAGAAGATGATTTTTATGATTTTGGTCGAAATTGATAAAAATGTAGGAAATTCAGTAATCTAACTTTTTTATAAAAATTATAATTTTTAGAGCCTTACACTGTGGTTGGGACGCGTTAGAATCTGGCTGTCCAGATTGCCGGAACAGAGAACGTCCTCTGTTTTGCGCATTAAGTTACACCTTGCTGGGATCGAAATAAAAATATGTGATCTACATAAAAAGTGAAGGTATTTAAGTGAGGAATCCAGAAATATAGCATTTTCTGTTAATGACTTATTATTGTTAAAGATACAAAAATATTAAGCAGCGCTGCTGCAGTGGGTAGATTGAAGAATCGTTAAGCGGAGAGGATTATGTGTGGGTTCGGGGTTCTAGCGACGTCTTTACTTCTTAAGACGCATTTTCATTGCTGTTGTATTGTACTTAGAAGTACTTTTGGACAGGTGGTTTTGGTCCTGAACGCACGTGATTTGCTCGCTTCGTCGGTAGAGGCAAGTAAACGTAGCGGATGTGCTACCGTTTAACTCGTTATTCTTACTACTTGCAATTTACATGATTCTCGTAACTTGATATGTTATTCCATAGTTGTATGATTTTTAAATGAGGTTGTATTAGCAATTATTGATCAATTGACATGCTTTGGATGAATTGCTCGTAGTCATTGGGTAATCTGTTTAATGTGCTAATTGCGGAATATGAAAAATAAATACATGGTGGATATGTGGTTGTGGATATGTTGATGAGCATGTTGATGCTCCTTTGAGGTCGGAATTCATGTGGTTTATGATTATCATATCATTCATATCATGTCATAACATTTGCATATGTGGATGTCGCCTCACTTAGCCGCGACCGTACCGGTACAGCATCGTATATTGCTGTAATACGATGCACACTCTTATCTTGTTGGGAAAGAGTGCTGTGGAGCATAGCATGATAGCATTCATATGCATTCATTTGTGGGTGGAATGACTGCATTCAAATGCCAATTAATTATGAAATTTATGAGGTATGATTCATGAAAGTCTGTGGTGGTTTAAATAATTGTGGACATGATTTGTGGTTGCATGGAAATATAAAGGGTGATGTATAATTGTTTGTAGTTTGAATAGCCTGTTAAACAGTTTGCTTGCTGAGATTTTTATCTCACCCTTGTTTTTCTCCACTACAGGTGATCAATGAGTATGCATGGGAAGGGTAGAGCGGCACCACAATAATGCACTTAGATCATAGATTTATGCTGTAATAAAGACGAAGTGATTCTAGTCTTTCTCCTAGCTATCTCGTCAATGTTTACTTTATCTTAATAGTGTTAAACTTGTGAACTATTCTTTGGTCAAATTGTTGGAGGTTGATTTTAATTGTTATCACTATCCTATTTCGCTTAGTTGATTATGCTTCCGCTTATCTTATATTATTTTTAGGAATTGTTGCCAGTTTAATTTATCTTGTAACTTGGCTTGTTGTGGAGTGGTTTTAGTGGCATCCCAGGGTAATGTGGGTCTTGGGGTGTTACACGGCTTGCCATTGCACTAGGCATGAACTCAGGGGGAGTTTTGGATGACCAAGACTATATTCTTAAGCTTCTAGCTTGGAGTAGTCGCATAAGGCTTGAGATCTAGCACATGACTACCCAAAAATCTGGTTGGAAACAATCATGAGATTTATAAAGAAAAACATATCAATTGTGCTCAATTTGCTTAATTCCACAAAGAACAAGTACTTAAACAAATGTCTCATTCTTGAACGTGTAGCACTCTAAATTGACTCAATACTAACTTCTTGGTTCCACTTAGGTTATTGACATGGCCTGCATCATATTTGGATACCTTTAGGTAGACTATAATCATGGATGACTTGACATGCTAAGAAATTCGACTAATTTTCAGATTATGACTTATTTGGCTTAGCTTGTCTATACATGTATTGTCATGATGTTGATAGCACTCTTATATGTTATGGCTTGATGTAATACTCCACGGTCATTTTGGAAAATCTTCATGGCTCTAAATGCTTAGATTGAATAAAATTCAATCATTCCATCCATTCTCATATTTGTTTTCTCTTCCTTGCACCTTGATGATTTTATTGCCAAAAGGGGGAGAATAGTAGAGAAAAAGCCATTTTCAAGGAAATCTTGAAGTTCTTGGAGCTTTTGAGGAAAACTTGCTCTTTCTGTTTTTTCTCCGGTTGTCGACATGGTCATAAGCCTCCTTGACTTCTTTTGGACCATGGTTGACTCTCTTACGTTTTCAAACTCAACTTTACGCTTTTTCTGGGTCACGCTTTTTCTTGGTTTGTCAATATACTCATCAAGGGGGAGATTGATAGACCATGTGGAGGTGATCATGTGTGTATGATGAGTAATTGACATCTGTTTTAGGAAAGTCGAATTTGGTTTGTGTGGTTTGGACCATGTCGTTGCTCGGTGCAATTGGTTTCGGTCGGACTTGGTCAAACTTGGTCGAAGTGCTTAGGATGACTATTCTCTTGATTCGACAGGTTTAGCTATTTCATGCTTAAGATTACTCTTAATGCTATTATTGATTGCATTATGTCGAGCGGTGCTATGTGATGTGTTTCTTGTCTGTGATGGCTGCGGGACGTCGAGGCGAAGTCGTGGCGAGGCACAGGATGACCAGACTAGGCGCAGGTGGTGCCGAGGTCAAAGCGGTCGAGGTGTGCCGAAGATGGCGAGGGCACAAGGTGGCTGCGAGGCTTGGAAGGCAAGGAATGAGGAAGCTTCCCGGAAGGTGCAGGAGGGGTGTTTTGGTGAATACGCAAAGCTGCATTAAAGGAAGTGGATTTGGTTAGAGTTAGTGGGTAAAGCGCAAAAGCTTAATGGTCAAAGCAAATGTGAACCATTATGCAAAGGGTATAAATAGATGGTTGTCTCCTGCACGGAGTATGGCTTTTGGAGAGAGGGGTTTGAGTTTGTTTTGCTTTGTGCTTTAGTTGTTGAGAGTGGGTGAGAGGGACAGAGGGCTATTCTGCTCCTTCTCAGGGTGTTCTTGTGCTCTCCTCTCAAGCATGTAGTGAGGAGAAAGCATTTCTTTGATCCAATCGCGTATGGGGACTCCTTTGTAATCTTCTCCTATCAATATGAGAAGGGTTATGTTGGACTTTTTCTTTTTGTGCCCTCTCTGTGATGATTTTCAGCTGCAGTTTGCTCTTTTCGTTCTTCTGTTTGATTTCTAGGTTTTGTGTGCTAGAGTTTGATTCTCATGGAGGAGTTGGAAAATGGGTTGCTCTGTGATGAGAAAAGACTTTAGACCACTTGGCCATTCCATTCCCAAGAGCAAACGATGAATTCATTGAGTTATCCTTCTTTTCTGTTCTTTGTCAAAATGCACCCTTGTTTCTCCATTTCTAGGGTTCGGACCGGTGCCTCAAGGGCGGTCTGACCGGCCCAGAGTGGTCTGACCGGCCGAAGCAAAGAAGTCAGACCTGCCCATTTGTTTGGAAAACTGATTTTCTACTTTCTTGACTCTCTGCAGTTTGTTTTGGTTCAGTTTCTCTGGTATGCCTCTTTCTATGTGATTTTAAGTTATCCGAGAGCTTGCTTTCCTCTTCATAGCATATGTGGCTATAGGAGAAGAATTATTCTTGATTGAATACTTTTGGGGGAAATTTTTAAAAGAGCAACATTCACCCCGCTCTATTGCCGATTTCGATCCAACAATTGGTATCAGAGCCGGTTAGGTCTTCCTCATAGATCTTAACCGGTCTCTACAGCCATGGCGACAGATAAGTACTCGACCAAACCCCCGGTCTTCGATGGGATCGACTATCCCTTCTGGAAGAGCCGGATGGAGACCTACATCCAGGCTCAGGGCTACGCCATCTGGCCTAAGGTCAAGGTCTGGTATGCTGTTCCTGCCGATGAGAACATCAATGCCGGAAACATGGCTGATGTTGAGGCGAATGCTAAGGCAAGGAGCATCATAATTCAGGGTCTGAGTAGAAGTGAGTTCGATCGCATCTCTCATCTGGCGTCGGCCTTCGACATCTGGGTGACCCTCGATGCATACCATGAGGGCACCACCCAAATCAAGACGGTTCGATAGGACCAGTTTAAGCGAGATTACAACAAGTTTGAAATGCTCGCTGGTGAATCCCTCGATGAGTGCTTTGCGCGTTTCCACAAGATT
Source organism: Dendrocalamus latiflorus (assembly GCA_017311315.1). Classification (NCBI taxonomy): domain Eukaryota; kingdom Viridiplantae; phylum Streptophyta; class Magnoliopsida; order Poales; family Poaceae; genus Dendrocalamus; species Dendrocalamus latiflorus. Next base: position 20,951,747 of record CM029643.1, on the reverse strand, counting down.
TTGAACAACCTCCATGCGGTCAGTCTCACTTACCCCGACTCGGACAATGCTCGACAGATGCTCGCGCTCTTGATTTGAGTGTTTGGGAGATGAAAGTGACTACCATCAAAGACACCACCGATCTCTCGACCTTGACTCTTGATGCGTTGTACTCACGCCTCAAGACTCATGAGATTGACATAGTCTCTCATAGGTCGAAGTCACAGTCGATGGCCTTAGTCACCCATCCCAATTTGGTTTTTGGACCTCTGTTGCCGATTTCGAGGGTCACCCAAATGTCGATGTCCGACGAAAGATGAGAAATGCGATCAAACTCATTTTGGCTTAAACCTTGGATGATGATGTTCCTTGCCTTAGGATTTGCCTCAACATCGGGCATGTTTGCCACATTGATGTTCTCATCGGCAGGAACAACAAAGCGAGTTTTGACCTTGCGCCAAATCGCATAGTTTCTGGAACCCCGAATTAGAACCCCGAATGGAACTCCTCTTCAATAGCTACAAAAAGCTATGAAGAGATAAGTTCAAGTCTCAAGAAACTCAAACCCACAGAAGAACAGACTTGATAAGTGAAGATAGCGAAAGAACACGACACTAAAAACTACAGGGCTAAACCAGTGCAAGCCGGTCTGACTTCAATGCTCCGGGCGGTCAGCCCGCCATAGCCAGGCCGGTCTGACCGGTCCTGTGCCACCGGTCAGACCACCGGCCATATGCCGGTCTGACCGCTATATATATTCTGGTCTGACCGCTTAACTGAAAAACAGATTCAGGCACAAAGCAACAGGCTGCGCAGGAATTACAAGAAATGCAGATTTTGGGCAAAAGAAGAGATAACTCCAATTCTCCTATGCTCAAAAGAGTAAGACCATATTCCAAACAACTAAAGGACCTCAAACAACAAGGGAGAATAACAAAAGCCCAAGAATTTGAGATTTTAGCCAAAAACCTGAAAAGATACAGAGGGCTTTGCTCAAATTCAAATTCCCATTCAATCTGAGATTCTATGACCATGAAACTTTGAGGATAACTAATTAATAGCCTCAGGACTTAAGACACTAAGTTTCATGCCCTAGAAAAGACACTAATGAAGGGAAACAAGATTTACAACAAACCCTAGAAAAGATAAACAGAGAACTCAAGAACATAGAAAAAGAGAAAAACAAGATTCTTGAGATTCAATCAAATTGCTCTTGGAATTAGCTGACCAAGGGGTCTAGAAATACAATCTCATCACCGAGCAACCCATTTTGCTACTCCTCAGCAAGAATCAACACAAAAACGAAAAACTCAGAAATCAACCAAAAGGGAGCATCGAAGGAAAACAGGCACGAACTGGAGAAATAAACTTCTGACCCTTCATTCCTAATCAATCAAGGATTACACGGAGTCCCCATACGCGATTGAGTACAGAGGAAGGATTACATGTGCCTCAACTCATCTCCAACCTCTCCCTCTCTCAAAAACAAGAACACTCAAGAACACTACATGCTTGGAAAGGATCACAAGAGAACACACACAGAGGAGACACACTCCAACAACACTCTGCCTCCTTCAACCACTAAAGCCCCTAAAGCAAAACAACCCCTCCAAAGGCCATTTTTACTAAAAGCAAACCCTAAAAGCCATGCACTCCCTCACAAGACATACATGCACTTGAGAATCCTTCTCCTATTTATAGCCTTTGGCTAACGGGTCTCCAACCCGTTATGCCCGCTAAAAACTCGAACGGAACTGCTTCCACCTGTGCAGGTTTGCGCTTTTACTGAAACGCCCTCCTGCACCTTCCGGGAAGCTTCCGCGTTCCTTGTCGTCCAAGCCTCGCAACCACCTCGAGTCTCCGCCGTCTTCAACACATCCAACTGTTTTGACCTCGACACCGCCTGTGCCTAGTCCGGTCACCTCGTGTCTCGCCACGACTCCGCCTCGACGTCCTGGAGCCATCACAGACAAGAAACACATCAAATAGCACCGCTCGACACATGTAAGCATAATTAACATCAACAAAACGAACTTAAGCATGAAATCGCCCAGACGACCAATCGGGAAGACGAATATGCAATAAGACCATTTAACCATACCCGACTGCGCCAAATGCCAACCTGGCACAAATCACTCAAACCAAACTCAATCTTTGCAACATGCTTGTCAATTACTCATCATAAACATGTGGTCAGCTTCACATGGTCTCTCATATTCACATGCGTCTCTTATCTCCGATAGCTACAAAAGCCATGGAGAATATGAATCATGCTCTCTGGAAACTCATGCTGGACAAACACGAGGAAGAAGCAAGGAAGAACAGACCAAAGCAAGAAAATTAGCAGCCAAAATCCAAGAGGCCGGTCAGACCGCAGGCATGAGGCTGGTCTGACCGCAGCCTGGCCGCCAGTCTGACCGCCCCACTGTGGCCGGTCTAACCGCCATAGCCTGGCCGGTCTGACCGCCAGTGCTTGGCTGGTCTGACCGCCGGCACAAGTCCGGTCTGACCGCCGACCACTAAGTGGTCTAACCGGGCAAACCCTAGCGCCCGGGAAACAGAGCAGCGACTGAAGCCTTTTTCACAGTTTTTACTGAAAAAGCATTCTTTAGGGAAATTGAGGGTTTACTGCTGATCTTCTCAAGCCAAAACAGCAAGACCTTGATCTAAATAACAACTAGACCTCAGGAAGCAAGAGAAATCAACCATTGAACAAGGAAGAACATTATTATAGAGATTGTTAGTAGAATACTGTAGAATGAGACAAAGTCGAGAATACTTCATGGTTTTTGGTTCCTTTGCTCAAGAAACTTCGCATTTCATCAGGAAATGATCTCGGAAGAGATAGCCACACTCCATATTCAAGATCCCACCTAGAAAACCAAGAGGGCAAGGATCCCCTGACTACAAACCCTAGAAATGCAAAACAGGGGAAATGAACTGCATGAACGAAAAATTGAAATAAGCCCTTGATTCATCCTTTTGCTCTTGGAAATATAGTGCCCAAATGGCCTTGAGGATTTCCCACCTTAGAGCAAGAGGGATTCAGCTCCTTGAGCAAGGAATCATTATCAAGCCATTTCAAACAGTGAAGAACAAAAAGCTACAGAGGAGAAACTGAAGCACAAAGAAATGATTCAGAACCATGAATGCTTCATAAAAGAGGAATGATTACATGAAGTGTTCAACACACTACCGCCCCACACGCAATTGATAACAAGGAGAACACACACTACATGCTTCTCTCCAGAGAAGAACACAACACACACGAGAACACACTCTCTCTACTCACTGCTTCCCTTTTCTCCAGCCAACTCCCCTCCTCATATAGAGGGAGCTCACATGAGCACACATGCCACAAGGAGAAAATCAAGAAGAGGCAGCCCAAACCCACTCCATGCCTCACACTCAAATGAGGCAAAAGTCAACAACCAGGATTTGGAGGGAAACCACACATCCACTCATGGCTTGAGTCAATTCTCCAAATTGCCCCCTCAAGCACCTTCCCGGAAGCTTCCCGCAACCGGCACCCTGACCGTCTGAACCTCGACTCCTCCCTAAGTCTAGTCCTGGTCTGCTCCACTACACACGACCGCACCCGGCATCCTGACTGTCTGGACCTCAGCTCGTCCCTGAGCCTAGTCCCGATCCACCTCGCTGTTGCCTGTCGTGTCCACCTGACTCCGACCGAGACCTCCGACTCCACCTGAGTCTAAACCTGGTCTGTTCCGTCGCACACGACTGCAACCGACATCCAACCGTCTGGACCTCTGACTCCTCCCAGAGCCTAGTCCCGGTCCACTCGTCGTTGCCTGTCATGTCTACCACCGGTAGCTCCAGCTCCGGTTCCTCGTCTCCCGACTCGCAACCACCTCAGCAGCCTCAATCATCTTCGGCATCTCCGACCGTCTGGACCTCAACACCTCCTGTGCCTAGTCCCGGTACTCCCACGCCTCACCATAACCTAGCTCCAAAGTCCTACAGCCACACAGACAAGTAAACCGTCACATAGCACCACACGAAACAGCATAATCAACATTACCATTAACGAAAGGTACTCAAACCTAGAATACCCAAAACAAACTCAAACTCTTTAACACAACCGTCAATTACTCATCACAAACATTGGGATACCTCCACATGGTCTCTCACTTACGTTTGAGCTAATCCTTTGAGCAATGGGTTGCTAAACTTTATGCTTTGAACTGGGAGTCTCATCAAGCCCCTTGGCTAGCATTTCCCGAGAGCAAAGGATTTTAGCAGCTGGTCTCTCCCAAGAAATGAGCTAAATGCATTTCCTCTGTTTACCCATTTCTAGGGTTTGGAGGCAGGGGATGCTTGGGTTCTTGGATTCTCAGTGAGACATTTATTCTAGGTGTGTGTTTAGTGTTGTGAGATCATTGCTTAGTTGATCTCAAAGTCTCATGAGCAAAAGACTCAAGAATGGCAAGTAATTTGAAAAACAGTTCCATTCTCTGTCAATTTTCAGACTTTTGCTTAGATTTTGGATTCTTGCTCTTTTGATATGCATTCTCTTGTTCCTGAGGTCTAGTGGTAGTTTAAATCAAAGTCCTGATCCTTTAGGCTGAGAAGAACAGCAGCAATTCGACAAACATCTGTGAAATCTTCATTCTCGATATTTATTGTGCAGTGAGGTTCAATCGGCCGCTCGCTGCAGGCTCAGCTATCAGGGGGCTGGTCCGACTGGAAAATACATGGCGGTCAGACCGCTCGGGTTGGCAGTCCAACTGGTTGGCCATCGGCGGTCAGACCGAAGGTGATGTGGCGGTCCAACCGGAGGTCAGATGGCGGTCAGACCGGTCTAGAACCGGCGGTCTGATCGGCCTTGACCTGGCGGTCTGACCAGCTCATGACCTGCGGTCTAACTGGCCTGGCTAGTTTTCCTATGAACTATTTTTGCTGCCAACTTCATTTTATTTCCTTGTTTGCCGTTTATTCCTTGGATGCCAGAGAGCTTCTATTCTCCTTCTTCATAGCTTCTGTAGCTATCGGAGAAGAGATTTTAGTGGATACTTTTGGGGGCAAATTTTAAAAGGTACTATTCACCCCCCTCTGTTGCCATTTCCGATCCTACAAGTGGTAGGGTGTTTGATTCATTTTACATGGTACTACTTTCAAGTGTTAAATCTTTAGGACAACCCAGATTTCTAGTAACAAGTTTAATTGAGTAGAGCTCAAGTCCAGCTCCAACATCATATGAAACCTAGGATCGCTCGAGCTCGGCTCATTGATAGCCCTATTTGCCATCACCCTCTAGCCTTACATCATTATCGGTGGACTTGAGGAGCCCTGGTTTTGAACAGAAAAGGACAAGATAGGAAAAAGAGAAATAGATCAATTCAAGGGAAGGGGGACAGTGGGTGAGTTGTTTTAGACTTATGGCTTGTCTTTCTACAGTAACTAGCTTTTAAACGGAGTATCTTTTCAAGGCAGAGTGTACAAGTTGATTGTAGTAGATATTATGCCGACTTTATCTATATCGACCACAATCACAGCGGGTATATCTCTCTCCTTACTCTCTCTCTCGCGAACAACTGAAATTCAAAAATTTAAGCCAAAAACTATAAGTTATTGCACAAAAGAACCCACATAGTGAATAATGAAGAGGGGTATTTCTGTCTTCACATAAAACGTGGACATGTTCAACTATTCCATACTAGTAGTGTGCCCGTGCTAACGCTACGGTAAAATACAAAACAAGATAAAATTTGTAAAAAAATAAAACGAACAATCAGATTCATTAAGATTCACGTCTCATATTACAGAACACCAAAACAATAAAGCGGGAGAGGAATTCGTGGATGCGTACCCTTTTACTCTCATCCATATCAGCCTTGTTGCCAACCTCACTAAATTGATAACAAATAATGCCATAGTCAGTATTTAACAGGTCCTGGCCTGCTGATAAAAAACCCCACCTAATTAGCAAAGCAGAATACCCTCACTGATAACACTGATTGTCAAAGTAAGCTGCATGACCCTTTTTACACTGCTAGTTTGTATATAAAGAAGTGATAGATCCACCAAAAACGCGAAAACAAAGTATACATGACTGCAAACGTCGAGGAAAACGTGTCAATAGTAAGATATGGGATATGGCAACAATCCATTTCCATTTTTACTTAAATGTTCATAGAGCTAGCCTTATAACGCAGATTAAATGTTTAAGGGGACAAAACAATTGTATTATATGAGTCCAGGAGCAATTTGTAAACAGCAACATGTGGATTAAAAGGGAAAATATTTAAGATGGCATGCAGGCAAGAAGTATTGTAATCACCAACCATAATAAACAACAACAACATTGGTGCACATCAGGAGTCAAACAATAGCTAACAACCGTGGCAATAATGAACACAAATATTACCCTTTTAGGAGCAGGATACTTACAGGCAAGAATATAGTTAATAAAGATCCAGCTATTACGTTCTTAATTCTTGTTAGCCTCGTCCACAAATTCTTCCAAGCACATATGTAATCACCTTGCCACTTAGTGAAACGCGACAAATCAGTTATATATGCTGACAATAAGGGCATCGGGCTGTGTAGAGGCCCCAATCTGAGCCCATTAAACTGCCCCCACCATTTGGAAATACTACCTCCATTTACAAATAAATGTCATCATGTTACAAGTGCAGTCAGATTTTCTAACTTTCCTACAGCATGCTCTTACCTGCGGCACACAGCCAAGCAAAACAGTAAGAGCAGATCCATATGGCAGTGTACTGACTAATGGACGCATAACGAAGTATGCAGCACAGAATTCATGCGTTTGAGAAAAAAACACGCTATGAAAAGTCCAGATTACATAAGATCAGTAAGTACTGGCTTAGCCCTTCCCATGGTGCTCTTCCATTCGCTGAGTTGCCCTGCGAGGTATAAATATTACAGGATCAGGCAACGTATATTGTACAAAATGAGGTGCGATGAATAGTTGGCTAGCGGCTAGACCTGGTTTCCAAGTGATGGAACAGCTTGATGAACAATCCATTGAGCATGAACAACTCCAATCTTCTCATGAGCAGGCTATTTAATTTAAGGTCAAGTAAAATAATTCCAAATCAGTATAAAACATAAATGATTTAGAATAACATGTGAAGTGCAAATGGTATGAAATTGGCACTCGGTATAATTGCTGATGCTGCTAGCCTGCTAAAAGGAGGTGGGGTTAATCCTGTGGAATAGCCAAAGAATAGGGTGCTGTGAAGCACTCTACATGCTATTTGGGATCCATGAACCATAGTTTCCCACTACCTACAAATAGGGGCAGACCCAGAGGCTGAACCAAGTCATCACCAACAGCTGCGGTGGTGTATTCCTATGTGCATTGGCTAACAGAGACGTTTTGCTATTTTGGTATTTGAGTGCTAGAATGATTTGAGATATGGTTTGCAGATGCACAAATGCTTCATTCCTTCGGTACTTTTACTTCATCATTAGCATGGTTTGACATTGTTATGTATATTACATGTTTAGGCCTCTTTTGGAACGCATGAATTTCATAGTAAACAATTCGGATTCCAGCAAAAATATGGCAAAATTCCCTCATTCCACACAGGAGCTTAATTAGTTGGAACTAGCTTTATGGAATATTTCAAATATATTCATTATATTTTAGCTATGGTGTCATCATGTACTAATTTTAGTACGGCGTATGTTAAATGTCCGTTCCCCCTGTAATCCAAGTCTGGGTTCGGCACAGCCTATAAAGAAAACATAAACCCAACCTCTGTTTCCTCTACATCTCTCCATTCACCCTAACCACGCCTACCCCCTTGCATGGCCCATTCCCATTCCATTTTCTGGTCAATTTTATAAGCCAAACATTAACAAATATTTTTTTGTGTTCCACATGAAAAGAGAGGGTTTTAGTATCAAACGGCAAATACCCAACTTACAGAGGAACATCGAACTATCTTATGAATGTTATAGCATAGAAGGAGTGGGGAGCATACCAAAAAGAAATAATTCAGCACAACAAACTTCAGCAATATTTTATATTGCAAGATCAGAAAATGTAATCTTCAATATTAGCTAGCAGGGATTTAAAAAGGTATTTTATGTTTATTATGAATACTAACATTGTTCTGGTTTTCTAGATATAATTATAACTTTGAAGTTTCAACTGTATAATACACGGCGGAAAAGGTAGTATCTCCAAGGTTGCTCAAGTTATTTGTTTCAATAGTAACTCCACATACTACTACATGAATTCTAAATTGATGAGAAGCATGCTAACCCAGTGACAACTGAAAGAGAAAACGACCTATAACATATATGTAGAAAGAACGATGAAAAATTAGAATAAGATCAACTCACCGTTTCCTTTTAGATTCTTTTTTGGGAAGACAATGATATAGCAGGGTATTATGATAATCATCACTGCAGTAGAGACTCCATGGCGGTTCCTGTGTACTATACTAATATTCAGTTAGCTAACTTCCAAGCAAATGAGAAGATTCGGTTGTACAGTATCTATTTCGAGAGGTAAGAAATCCAAACATAAAAAATTGCCAGGAGAAAGGTTTAGCTGGAGTGCGAAGTACTTACTTTGTGTCACAGATATAGCTGAGATCAATGGACCATAAACACCCCGGTTAGGTATAGTGGGCGCGGAGGGCCGGGGCGGCCTCCAGATCCGAAGGGAGGCGGCCGGGGCTTCGGGATGCCGTTTGTGGGGCAGAGTCAGTGGGGCGATGCTTTTGGATGAGGAGGAGAGGCGGCACTTATGGATGGGTACGGCGTGAGGAGTGGTGGGTGAGGAGGACGAAGGCATGGTGTGCCGATAAGCAAGAACTACAAATCCATGTGTATGTAAAAAACAATGATTGCCGAACGGCAGGCAACATGTGTATGTAGTATGCCCATGTTTTACATTTACTTCTTCTGTAATCTCTAGTGCTATCTGAAAAAGTGAAAAGCATAAAAATTTTAAGCAAATTGAGGATTCTAATTGCAACCATCCGGTACTCCACGCTACTCTGCTATTGATCATATTGCGGTTGTGTAATTAAATCAGCTTTTTGGAGTGCAAAGATGCACTAATCAAATGGTAAAATTACAGGACGTTCAAGGCGTGTATGGACATCCACACTGAGTTCCTTGTCATGAATCAAGGACAGCCGAGAATTATACAACAATGTCCAGTACAGCTACCATACCACCATACCAGGCACTTAGGTACACTCCTACACACACATATATATACATATATATACACATATATACATATATACATATACATATATATATATATACATATACATACATATATATATACATATATATATATATATACATATATATATATACATATATATATATATATATACATATATATATATAGACACACACACTACACGTATATATCCTTCATTGCACGAAATACTCCTTACTTTTCAAGATACGACGTAGAAAGTAATTATACCGAGAGTAGAAAAAAGGCTTCTTCAGTTAGCCAGCCGAATTCGAAGCTCCCCAAAACAGGGCCTAGTAGAATTCAGTACACTACACCCCATAATCCATTTGGCATGCAACCTCATCGGAATACAGTCCTGCAAGCAACACATCAATACATCAGGCATGGCCCTAAAAAGGGATAATCACATTCTTTCCTCATTGGACAATCGAGAATTCGAGATAGACATCATTTAAATGTAGTAGGATTCAATTCTTTGCAGCATGAAGCAACTGTGCAGCAGGAATGTTGGGCTCTGTATGGAGGAAAAAAAGAAGATAATTTCGTCCCCACAGTGAGGGGCACTGCAGTGGTCAAAAGGCTATAGCAAGCTTTAATTTTTGAATAAAATATTGCAATTTGATTAACTTTATAGAAAACTTACGACAAACAAGACCCAAGAACTCCAGATTATATTATCTGACTAATTCAAAGAGGAGAACGGCAAAAAAACAACCTCAATCTTTGTATAAAGTGTGAGGTCTTTCTGGAGTATTGCGTCACTAACTTTGCGATCAAATGTTTATCTTCTACTCTGCTAGAATGAGAATAATGTTGTTCACCATTAATACTAAAAGCTTACCAATTCAAAATGAAAATACCGAATATGTATAAGGCAATTAAATAGGCAAGTATTACTGTATTCTCGGGAAAAAAGGGAGTATTACCTAGAAAGCTCATATCAGCCCAGGCTCCCAGAACGTACAAGTATGGAACCAAAACCATTGCATTAGGTGCATTCTGGATGTTGCACCTTACAAATAGCAAGGTTTGAATCACAATGATTAAGATGCTCCTGACAAGATCGTACTTTTCGCAGAAAATGTTCAACAAGTCTTAGTCTTGGAAAGAGAATTTAAGATTTCCACATGCTGCATTCGTGCTCAGTCTATGACAACAAATTGACGGCAAGAATTACTGGTGCTGTTGTCGAAATCTTGAATCCAGTCATCACTGTAGTTCATGCCTGCATGAGCAATTGTACGTTAAGATAAGCAGAACTTAAAGTATAAACATCTATAATAGATATCAAAGGCATCCAAAATGCTGCAGAAGAAGCATTTTTACAGTTTAATGTTCTCCATTTTAAAGGTGGGAAGAGTAGTATTTCCTATGACAGTGTGACCAGTACAAAGGTTGAAATATCAGAACAGCCAAATATGGAATTTCCGAAGAAGCAACTGAGTAGGACAACGAAAAATATATTAACAGATATTATGATCATCTTATTGTAATAGGTCCGGAACAAAAAAGCTTTGTATAAAAATTTTCAAGTGCTACAGACACAAGCAAAACAGTAGAGGTAGGAAAAGAACAACATTAGGGATTTTGATAGGATGAAGTCAATCACATAATCCTTACTATACAGAAGATGTGTGAGCACCAGTGCAAACTATATTGCTCACAGATGAGTAGAAACAAATATCTACATGATTAAAGTGATGATAAAATAGAGTTGGTTGCAACATAGCAAAATAAGAATGGAGAATTGAAAAAAAGTGCACATTCAGAATATGCCTTCATATCCACGTCAGCAATGCGGGAAATTCTGCCCCAGTCCAGGCCAGTATCCTTTTCATAGCGCTTCAGAAGCATTGGGTCACAGCCCCAGATTGTCAGCTTGCTCAGTGAGGCAGGCAGTTGTGGGAGTGACTGAATCAGAGGGGCTCTTTCTATATGCAAACTCTGTAGCGATCCAAGCTTTGCCAGCTGAGATGGCAGGGAACGCAGGGATTCCGCAACTCCTATTTCGATGGAACGGAGGGAAGCACCATTCTGGAGCAACCATTCCTCGGGCAACCACTGAACTATTTGCTCCTTCTCCTTGCATCAATTACTAATTTGATCCCTCCATTATATCCAGCTCTTTCTATTGCCGCAATGACAAGATCCAGGCCTTCAGATATGCTGAACATTGACCCAACATAGATATGGTATATTTGAAATGCATATGTCAGTGCCCAAAAGGGAACATAAGGAAAAAAAGAAGCATACCAGGAAAAGGTAAAAATAAATTCCTTACTTGCCTGGATATATTTGGAGCAAATCCGCCATCATCACCAATGTTACAACTGTCTGGACCATATTTCTCCGAGATAATATCCTATCAAATCAATTGGTAAAAAACCATTTATAGAAGTCAGCAAACTTATCTGTGCACTATGAAAACAAAAACTTCGGAGCGGCTACACTGCCCATGGTTTAAGAATTTCAGTCCTCTTTCTTAGGAGCAATCTACCCAAATAAATTAATGCTAAGCAAGATCAGATGCGGAAAGGGCATCAAAAAGCTAGAATACGATGTTCAGTTTTTGTACGAACACAATCATTCCTACACTTTTTGATGGACAGGTTGGTCCAAATATGGGACTGGAGGATAACATTCATATCAGCCCACGAGATTACGGGATGTTACAATAGCTGCAAAACACAAATATTTAATTTGAATTGTGTTTCTGTTTGCACAAGTCCACAAGATAAAAAAATGGAAAGTAATTGCACGATGTGTTATGAATCCATCAACTTGAGTCACAATAAACCATCTAACACGATGTGTTATGAATCCATCAACTTGAGTCACAATAAACCTTCTAACACTCATGTTTTCATCAAAATTTGAAAAGCATCCTTTGCAAGGACGAAACTAATTTTCAATTGCTAACTCTTATCAATCAAAATCCAAAACGAAACAGCTAGTGCACCATCATACCACCAATCAACATCCTTTGCAAATCCTGCACGCTATAATGTGAATCCTCACATCACTGCGCCCACCTGCATCCAAGAACACAAGGGCAACAATTACGACATGATAACAACCAAACCAGCGAAACACGCATGGAAATCACACCAATGAATCTTCCACCATGACACTACCTCAATGACCGCCCTCGTTCTGCCTGCCTCTCCTTCCTTGCTGTAGTGCCAAGCAGAGCGCGCTCACGCTCCTTCTCCTTGGCCTCCCTCTTCATTCTCTCCTCCCTCAGCTCCTCAATGCTCTTCTTCCCTCCACTCCTCTTCCCTCCGCTCCCTTCTCCCCCCTCGCGGTCCCTCTCGTCCTTCGACGAGGAAGCCGAGGGCTTGGACATGTACCACGGCGCCGCCACGCCCTTCCCGGCGAGACCGTAACCCAACCTGTACTTCTCCTCGTCAGGCCCGACCGTCCTCGCCTCCTCCTCCTTCTTCCGCTTCTTAGGATTAGGGTTTAGGTTAGCAGCAGGCTCCTGTTCCCGGGCGGCGCCCCTCCCGCCGCTAGCGGAGGCGAGCGCGGCGAAGTCGGCGGCGCCACCGCCGCCGGAGAAGAGGTTTATGTGGCCGCCGTCGGAGGCGGCGGAGGGAGGTGCGGCCGGATCCGCGGATCCGGCGGCGTGGGTTGGGGTCGGAGGAGGGGAGAGCGAGTCGTCGGCCTGGAGACCGCGGTTGCGGCGGAGCGCGGCGAGGCGGAGGTGGGACTCGCGGCGGCGGGTGGCCTCGCGCTGGAGCTGGTCCTCGTGGGCGGCCTCGGCCTCGTCGCGGCGGACCTTCTCGCGGTTGTCGTAGTTGTAGACGTTCCACCGCTTCTGCGGCAAGATGTTCAGCCCGCCGTGGCCGCCCATGGCTTCCTACCAGGGCAGGCAGTTACTCCTCGCCGACGGCCGGAGCCGGTTGGAGGTTTCGGCGACTGGGAGATTGGGAGAACGGCCGAGCGGGGGGAGAAGGAGGCGGGGAGACGCAGAGAATGGGGGAGACGGGGGAGAAATCGGCGGAGGCGCAGGTGGGGTTCTGCTTCAATGATGTGCATGATCCAAATAATTTTGACATTAGGATCTTCAATGAGTAAGAGAAGAAGACTTGAGGAGAGATCCAGGCCATTCATTTGTATGAAGTTGGATTACTTTGGTACACAAATCTGGGTGGACTTAGATTAGGCATGACTGTAGGGGTGGTTGAGGGGGTGGATTTAGTAAAGAAAATTTTGGTGTATTATAGAGTAGGGTAGATGTAGTCAATGGTTGGTACCACGTGACTAGATTAGCACATCACTAGTTGGAATTTTTTGTACGCATAATCCCTTTTTTATTCAAAAATACATAAATATACCCGCGAGAAAATTTTTTACAAAAATAATCCCCAGTCGCCGCCCCATTGGGCGACTTCTGCCTTTCGCCCAACCGGGAAGCGACAAAATATTTATCGCTCGATGATTGAGCGACTGCAAGTAGTCGCTTTCCTGTTAAGCGACTTTATAGTAGTCGCCCAATGGATGGGCGACTTATAAGCGCAGTCGCCCAATGGATGGGCGACTTTAGATTGCCCCGTGAATTTTTAGAGTTTTGTCAATTTTGTAGTTTTAAACTGGAAAAACATATGGTATAGTTGTAATAAAAGGTTATGTTTATTGTATATTGTAGGTGCATTAAAAATTTTGAGAAATATTTTTTAAGAACAATTGACTGTAGAACGTTTGATATATACATTGCTAAGTGATATATTTATGTTACTAAAATTAGTGTACCAAGAGTATGTTAATATTGTTAAATGACTTGCTATCTGAATCATTGAATGCGAACACACGAGATAATAACCTTATGTGAATAGAAATAAACTTCATAACATGCCGCGTACAATTTTATTACATGCATAACATATAGCATGATATGCGACAAACCCACCCAACTGCTCGTAACATTTTGTCTACTGGGTGTAGCGTGGTTGTTTACCCTTTTTATCGCGCCTTGAAGATGGCTCCGCTGCATCCTTTTTCCTGTCATTCTTGGACTTGAGAGCTGCCTCACGAGCTTCAAGCTCTTCCTCCTGACGCTTGATGGCTGCTTCACGCAGACTTAGCTGCTCCCGCCTCTTTTGCATCTCATCCTCCTTGCCCTTCAGACGGATTTGGTCCACCCTCACGCGGCGCTCTTGCTCAAGCCGCATCTGTCGTTCCACCTCGCGAGCGTGAGTCATCTTGACAAAGTATTGTCCTTTGTTTTCCACCTCCTTTGGCCGGTTCCCTGGCCATGCCGGCGGCACCCGATCCACCCATTCGATGAACTTGCAAGGCTATGTGTGGCGTGGTAGATGTCATGGATCAAGTTGAAAACGACAACGAGAAACAAGGGATTTAATTGTCGTCGTTACCACGAAGTCGTCATCCAGGTCTGGACAATTGAAGAACCTACGGCCGTAGTTGGCTCATGGTACTGGATCCGTCCAGACGCACAACATCGTCCTAAAGCCGCAATGGCACTTCGGGCGCTCATGCCACTCCGGCACTCCAAATGGGTCGGACTTCCAGGAAGACATTGTTGTGTGGTAGTATTGTGATGTCTTGAGGAGGAGATGTGGTATGGAAGACATAGGAGGCCTTTATGTAGGCAGGTTATCTGGTGCAGTGGGCATAGTCCATGGAGAGGAGGTCGTACCAATCTTTTCGCTTTTTCAGGATTCCAGTGTAGCAATTAATGTCCCTATGTAGGCTTTTCAGAGCGTGTAGACTGTATTTCTGAAACAACAAGCAAAGGTGACATGAAAACTCACTGGAAAGGATACATGCCTATGACGTGAACACTCACTGTAAAGGCTACAGCCTACGCCCCTATTTTATTGGTTTCTGTAGCGATAGGCCTGGATTATCCTCAGGATTCCAGGGTAGCAATAAATGTCCCTATGAAGGCTTTTTAGATCGTAGCCTTTATGTAGGCAGTTTAGCTGACATGTGTTGTAATCTGACTGAGCAAAGCTGCCCCGTTTTGTCATATCACTGCGTAAAGCTGGCATGTGTTGTCATCTCACCGAGTAAAGCTGAGCGCTTTTGTCATGTCTCTGGGCAAAGCAGCCCTCTTTTGTCCCGCCATTCGATATAAATAGCACGGTAGAGGTCCCATGAAGTTGTAGCCAGAAAACCCTGTAAATCGAACAAAGAAGTACCTTCTATTTCGTGGTGGAACATACCATGGCGGAAGATGAGGGGCCAGTCGGATATGGGTCACCGAAGGAAGACCTTCCCTTGGAAAGGAGGGAGATGTTCGGTCCACAGTACCGCTTGGTACCAAGCCGGCGTGCGCAACCAGCGTGGCCGAAATGCAGACACAATGAGTACGTGGTCATGCAGGTCCTGGAAGGGCCGAACGATGGCGGGCGCCGTTTCTTCCGATGCCCACGCTCTGGGGTACAAATTACTAATAGTACATTTTTTTATTGCTTATGGACCCTCCATGTTTACTGTCCTTTTTCGCAGATGGCGAAATGCGACTTCTCCCGCTGGATCGACCCTCCTCATGAACGGTATATTGACCGTTATGTGGGTACTTTATGGGACCGAATAATGGACTTGGAGTACCGAATGGAGACTCTCAATGAGGAGAACAATGAGCTCCGCCAACAGATGCAACGCGAGAGGGGAAACGAGGAGGTTGTCAACATAGGAAGCTCGTACGATCCGACATGTTGCTGCGCGAACTCAAGTTGCATATGTGCGTGCCACTACAACGACGGCCAGCCACGTCCGAGGCAGCCCCCTCAGCAATTCTCCATGTGGGTGCCACGAGGCTCGTTTGGCATGTAAGTCACGAGGGTACCGAATGTGTTGATGCTGTGGCGGTAGGACTATTGTGTTGATGTTTTGGGTGTAGAACTTTCCATAAATTATGTCTGTATGTGCAATGTATGTGTTGTTTCATGTTGTAAGTGCATGACGCCTTCATTTTCTGTGACCTGCAACGTTGTTAAGCATGTGATGAATTGGTTGATATGTACGTGGAGTTGTGGAGTTGTTATCACAAGGCCAAAAAAATTGCCGAAAAGCAACCAGCGTGACCGAAATGCAGACACAATGAGTACGTCGAGTTGTTATCACAAGGCAACAAAAATTGCAATACTTAAATGGTACATACTTAAATGACATTGTAAATAAGTGCATTACAGAAAAGGGAATTTAGCATGCATTACAACACCAACTACTGATCTGGACATGCATTGCATCGTCTAGCTGTGTGCCCCTCCTGACCGCATCGCCCACAACGTGCACCAGATGTTCCAGCTTGTGATTCATCCATGTCATTTCTAATACGTCGGCTCTGTCGCCGACCCTTCCCACCCTTCAGCATGTTAATATCCGGAACCCAGGTCTTCGCTGAAATGTCCAAAGTGGTGAAGTTTCCCACTGCCCTGAACCCCTGGAGCTCCCCACACCAAGCTTGCAGTATTCTCTCCTTAAAAAAGTACTCGGACACGAAGTTGGAAGGATCCATGCCCACGGTTCCGCATGCAGCGAGGACATGAGAGCATGGCCTGTGTAACAACTTAAGCTTGTTGCATGTGCAGTTAGGTTCGTTTGCATGATCTCCAAGGCATACCTCGTGAGTAATAAGTGAACGAGATGTCCCAAATCCGGCTCTGTCACGGAGTATCACCTCGAAACGATGCTCCCTGTTGCCCATGACATGCACTGTGTGCAATTGACCCTTCTGTGCCTTCGTCTCCATGTACGTGGTAATTTTTGACGAATACAGGGCTCCGGGATTGGCCGCATGAATAGCAGCACTCGCGTGCCTCTCCCTGAAGTAGCGGATTGTGCTGTGAAGAACACCTTCCACGATGACGACAAGGGGCTGAGAACGGAGACCCCTGAGAACCCAATTGTACACCTCGGCAAGGTTACTTGTCATTATTCCGTACCTTGCGCCATCCGTGTCGTGCAACAACGACCACTTCTCCAATGGTTCCCCCTCGATCCACTGCGAGAAGCACTTGATGTTTCGCGCGCTCCTCCTTCTTGGACCACTTGGGTTAGACTCATCGATTGCTGCCAAGCATTGCGGTTGTGCCGCCCCAGGAATGACCGGCCCCTTGCTCCTCTCGTCGACGTTCTTCCTGGTGTGCTCATCCAACAACCCCCATAAAGCATCAAATTTTCTCTGCTGGTTCTGCCTAGCCAGCCTCTTGAATAGCTTCATCAAAGATTGTTTCAGGAATTGCTTGAAAAAGTTTGCCCCTAAGTGACGACTGCACCACCGGTTCCTCATGTCCGGCCAAGGAACGCTCTCCTCAGGGTCTTCTTGCAGTTTTCGTATCGCCTTTATAATCCCGGCGTGGCGATCATGGATTACGCACACACCAGGACGGCTGCCTACAACTCCAGCCTTCACATGTCTGAGAAACCACAGCCAGCTCTCATAATTCTCGCTCTCCACAAATGCAATAGCCAGCGGCAATATTTGATTGTTACCATCAACGCCTATGGCCGTCAGGAGCTGCCCTTTGTATTTGCCTGTCAAGAAGGTCCCATCTACAGAGATCACTGGCAGCATGTGCTTGAATGCTTCAATGCTAGCACCAAATGCAAACAATGCTCTCTGCAACACTGCAAATCTCGGTGGACTTATGGACGGCTTCTCGTGCACGGCGATGTACGTGCCCGGGTTCCTTTGTTGCAACACCTTAAGCATACGAGGAAGGTTGTCGTACGCCGCCTCGAAAGTGCCAAAACGTTTTTCCAACGCCTTTTGCTTGGCACGCCACGCCTTCGCGTAGCTAATCTTATACTTGAATTTATTCTCGATAGCTACCACAATATGCGTTGCCGCAATATCTCTCTTCTCCACTATCTCCCCATACATCAAATTGGCTATAAATCCGGATGTCAGGTTATGATGCCTCGCCAAGACAGTGTTCAGAATGCAGGAGTGTGGCTCCACCTTGGACACAATCCAGTGAGTGTCATACTTCGGTCTACGTGCGTGCACCCTCCAAGGACAACCAGCCTGGCACTTCACAGTGTACTGCTCCTGGCTTGATTTGACGACGCGAAATGTCCGTTGCATTGAGAGGGCCCAAAGCTTGATGGCATCCTGCAGCGCTTCCTTGTCAGCAAACGTAGCATGCACCCGAACCTCTGTCTCATGATACTCCCATGGTGATTCATGCTCATCATGGGCGGAAACACCCTCCGCATTAAACCGGTTCCATTCCTGGGGGATAGGAACTTCTTCATCATCCGAACTATCCTCCTCGTCGTCCTCTACAGCTTGCTCTTCATCACATGCCCTCTGGTCATCAGATTCCATCTGATGCACGATATACTCATTATGCTCTCCTTCATCTGCTTGCCCAGTTCTGTCTCTATAGCTTGACAGCTGTAACTCTCCTCCATGTGTCGCATCAGCTTGCCCAGTTCCCTCTCTATAGCTTGACGGCCGTAACTCTCCTCCATGTACCGCATTGCCTTCATCACGAGCAACTTCATCAGCTCCACCAACGTGCGGCCCGCCCGAGCTGCTAGCACCTCCCGAAGCATAGGCGGACGCACGAGCTTGCGCAGCTGCTTGTAGTGAGCACGGTTGCACAAGCAGGACACACTCGTATCCATGGCGCCGGCACCCTTGCACAAATCCCTTCCACGAAGCTGAGCGCACCAATGTCTTCAACTCCCATCTGATGTCAGTGGGAGACCGGCTCCAAAGCCCTTGCACAACGACGCTGCACACCTCGGGGTCCAATGAAAAACTCTCGGTCAGCTAATGCTGCACATCTGTCATTCCAGCATTCTCGTCATCGGGAAGTACGAGAGTGACTTGCGGAAAATCGCTTAAATCCACACCATTCGGACCTTCACGAATCATTCCAGCACCATAATACACTCTCAATGCAGTACTGGCCATTAATGATGTAGACCTACATGTATGATTGAAATTTACGACATGTCAAATAACATCGTTCAACACTAAACTAAACTTTCCATACTAAAAAGGGTAGTCAAATTTCCATACTACAAAATGTATACTACATCTACAATTTTTACTAACACCAATATTTCATCTAAACAATAGTGTAAATACAACCTAATTAACAAAAATACCTGGATCCAAATCGATGGAATAGCTTGGACTCCTTCTTCCTCCCTCACCTCCTCCTTCAACCCTGTCCTCCTCTCCTTCTCTTCTCCCCTCTCCTCCTTTTCTTCCCCTCCTCCCTCTTTTCTCCCCTTCCTCTTCCTCCTCTCTTCTTCTCTGCGCAGAATGGGGAAATGAGGGAAAAGTGGTTGCTAGTGGGCGACAGGCGGTGGAATAAGTGGCATCCACTTCTGTCGCCCTACCGTTGAGCGACTGCAATTTCAGTCGCTCAACCGTAGAGCGACTGCATAAGTCGCCCAACGGTTCACACATTTCCTAAATGTCGCTTCCCGGTTGGGCGAAAGGCAGAAGTCGCCCAATGGGGCGGCGACTGAGGATTATTTTTATAAAAAATTTTCTCGCGGGTATATTTATGTATTTTCGAATAAAAAAGGGATTATCCGTACAAAAAATTCTCACTAGTTGCATGTATGAGAAGAACCAGGGGTGGAGCCATCGGGTGGGTTTTGTCAGGCTTCAGCCTATCCTCCGACCCACCCTGAACACCTCCCCACCCAAGGCTGGGCCGGCTCTTCATCAAGACATCCAACCTAGGGCCCAGACGAACCAAATAAGAGATGCCAACCACCAGTCCATGGCACCATGAACAGAGACCATCCACAATCCATAAATGCTAAGATGCACATGGGCCACGGCACACGCATAGGAGACTGGGAAAGACGAGGGGCTGCACACAAACCTAGAGGCACTGGCGTGCGACTGACAGCGCTCGGCGGAGAGCAGAGCCCGCGACGTTTTGTGGCAATCCTACGCACTGGTCAAGCAGATCTAGGTGGCGCCATGCAGATCCGGGCGGGCAGTGGTCAAGGCACCGAGGCCGAGCAGATCCGAGCGGGTGCCGACGGGCGGTGCTTTGTGGCTTGACTGGCTTCCTGCGCCAAAGCTTCAAGAGGGAAGGCTAGGAGCTGCTACTACCTACTGGTGAGTGGGGAGGCGAGGCATTGCCATCACGTCGGTAGTGAAGTGTGACCGCGTGAACTAAGGAGACAGAGTAGAGAGTGGTAGTGTTTGTTGCCTTGCACCCTCCCATTGTCGATTGGATTTGATTTGGGAGAAGGGGTGACTGGAGTGGCCTGTGGCCGAGTGGAGAAATGGGCGCCTGCTGGATGGCCTTGGAGTTGGGCTGTTGGAGGTTGGAGTCTTCCATCTTGGTCTCTTGGCCGACTAACCGACCGATGCCCGACGGGTGGCCTGGCCGAGACCCGAGCGTGAGTGTGTGATGACTGACAAGCGTCTGAGCTAGAGCGTAGAGGGTAAAACTTTTGTACTGTTTAATCTTTATAGTTCATGCTGTGTTATTGACATGAGCAACTTGAATTAGTTAGAGATTATTTGTATGTTGTATCATTGCCATTAGCCAACTTGAATTACTAGACATTAAAATTAAAATTATAGGATGATTCCAATGCATGAAATCTTGAAAAATGAATTTGCCTCATAATTTAATCTTGCATGCTAGTGGTATGTTATTTTTTTAATGTACATGATCATTTACAATTAATTATCATATCACTAATTTTGCTATTTTGATATGCAGATGACTGATCTCTACTCACTGGAAGTATATTTATATATTTTCGGGATGCACTTTCTATTACTGTGGTACTTTTATTGTATTTCTCTCGTTTTTCTTTGTTTCTCTTCTATTCACGTATAGATTTGAATTGAACAAAAATAAGATACTGTGTTTGTGACAATCTAGCTTAATGTCTTAGCCCACCCTCGATTTTGTTTTCCACTTCGCCACTGATCAGAACAACTATTTTGTCTGGCATACACAAAAACATAATTTTCGTGGCAGATTCACAAGGTCAGGATGGCATATACAAAAATCTTCAATCATTTAATTTCTAAATTAAACCTGATAAAAATTTATTTTTGTCTGTCGAACCCTATTTTTCCCCTTGGGGTACCATTTCATCCAAACTGTCACGACAAACCAAAATTTGACATCCAATTCGACATTATAGCTATATTTTGAACCAAGGTTTGCGCTTGTCATCTGGGATGTTCCACAAATGACCACAGAATATGGGGGAAATTCTGTTCAATTTTGCCCTTTGTTTGTGTTATCATGTGTAAATGTCAATTGCTCTGCAGTGTATAACACATTTGAGATATATACCTCACCATGCATTCTTAGGCCTTTAGATATGCACAAATTAAACATCTGTGGAGGATGTTATCGAGTACAAATTATCCATTGAACTAGTTGAATAGTCAAATTATTCTTATCCATTTGGTATGTTGCAATCGGGTACACATAATTTATTTGAAATACTAAACACATTTCCCATATATTTGTAATGAAAAGCAACATAACTCTCATGCCTTAACTTTTGAAGCATATGTTTGTCGCACCCATACAGCTAATATGCAATTATATCGACTCATTGCAATATCACTTGATTAACCGCGCTTTGCAGGTACAATACAAAGAGGCACCTTTTTGCGGAAAGTGAGTGAACCAACTTCTTCCATATCGATGTCCTCATTTTTCGTCCCGTTTGGAAGCCCCCAATCATAGCATTGCAACAGATTGGCCAATGTGAGCTCCACATTGGCAACACCCATGGCCAAGCCAGGGCAAGCTCTGCGTCCTGAACCAAACGGTAGGAGCTCAAAGTGCGAGCCACTAAAATCAACATCTGTTTCCTCAAATCTCTCAGGGTAGAACTCATCTGGGTTGCCCCATAATTTGTTGTCTCTTCCCATTGCCCAAACATTGACAAATATTCTTGTCCTCGCTGGCACACTGTAGCCACCAATCTTGCAGGCTTGCATGGTTTCTCTTGGCATTAATAGGGTCAGAGGTGGGTGTAGTCTGAAATTCTCCTTCACTATCATCTGAAGGTAATTAAGTTTTGGGATATCTTCTTCGTCCACTCTTGATTTGCTTTTTGCCACATTGCGCACCTCAGTTTGTGCTTTGTGCATTACCCTCGGGTTCCTCATAAGCTCAGACATAGCCCAAATTGTAGCTACAGCACAAGTGTCTATGCCTCCTGCAAATGTATTCTGGAAAATAGGAAATATAACATTGTAACTGCACATTATAATATCTTCTTCTGTGTTGTTGTGTAAATTATTATTCGTCAAGTGAAGAAACTCTTGCTGTTTGTATATGTAGTTTATATTAGTACCTAGCTAGAGTTAATTTATGCTAATAATTTTTCTATATCTAGTATGGCATGTTAATATTTTTTCCATATGTGGTATGACATTTTATTTGATGCCACTGTTATAGCACGACAATATATCATAGAAATTAAAAGAAAAAACTCGATATTTCCAAAATATGCTAATAATCGTAGGGCCTTTTTTATTCGAGTTCATAATAACCTGAATGCTCATGCTGATAAACTTTAGTTAATAATTGTCACTACTATAAAAATGGTCATCACAGACGGTTTTCTGACAGATGGTTTTCTGAACCGCTTGTATTTATATGTCACTGATAAGCAGAGGTTATCACAGACAGTTTGTGAGCCATCTGTGATAAAGACAACATGATAGTTTGTAACTAGAATCGTCTGTAAAGAAAACTATTACAGATGGCTTGAAACAAAAACTGTCTATGATATTCACACATCATAGACAGTTCTAGTTACCAACCATCTGTGATTGGCAAGAATCATAGACGGTTGATATATAGAACCATCTGTGATAGTCCTTCATAGACGATTTATAGCACAAACCGTCTGTGATAGTTCATCCTATACCTATGCCTTTTGAAAACAAGCAAATATAGTGGCAAACACAACAGCATATTCCATTTTCATTAAAATTAGAATCCACCATTACAACATAACAAGATAACGAATCCAACTTTTTGACACGGCAAGAATATATAAGAAGAAGAGATCCTAGCAGACAATAAAAGCTGGATGCATCGGATGGCAGCCGGATATCACCAGCAATGGAGAGGCGACGGTAGCACCACCTTTGTAGCACGACGGTGAGACTACGCAAGACACTCTGATAACACTTACAACAAGAGTGTGTTGTGTAGTAGACCAGAGCATCACAACGGAGGCGCTAGCTCACGACGGTAGTCGGCGTCGTTGAGGAATAAGCCGGATGCATCCGATGGCAGCCCAATATCACTGGCAATGGAGCGGCGGCGGTAGCGCCACCTTTGTGGCACGACGGTGAGATTGCAGAAGACACTCTTACGACACTTACGATAGGAATGTGTTCTGCAGTCAACCATGGTGTCACAACGGTAGTCAGCGTCATCGAGGAACAAGCTGGATACATTGGATGGCAGTCGGATATCACCGGCAATGGAGAGGCGGTGGTAGCGCCACCTTTGTGGCACGACGGTGAGATTGGATAAGATCATCTTACGACACTTACAACAAGAGTTTATTATGCAGTCGATTGTGGTGTCACAATGGTAGTGCTAGCTTACGATCGTAGTCAACATCGTCGAGGGGAGGATGCAGGAAGCTATACAATGGATGAACTCACCCGTGACTGCCGGTGAAAAGGTAGATGGGGAGTAATTAATAAGGGCTGAGCGGTGGGAGTAACCGGTGCCTACTATCCGATGTGGAGAGAATGGACGGGTGAGATCGAAATCCCAGAGGATACGCTACGGATCGGTGACATGTCATTATCAGAGACGGTTTGTTATATGAACCGTCTGTGATAGTTTCACAGACGATTCTAATTAAGATTCTAATTAAAAACTGTCTGTGATAATGCGTATATCTCAGACGGCTTTTAAACCCAACCATCTGTGATAGTTTCAAAGACGGTTTTAGGCATAAACCGTCTGTAATAATCAAAGCACAAACAGCTCTACATGAACCATCTGTGATGAGACGTCTAGTATAACTTGTTTTGTGGTAGTAATATGTTTTCTTTGAAACATAGTTGTTGCAATATTTTATGGAAGTGTCCGGACATTATATTTCAGCTACTACAACATTACTTAAGCAATGTCCTACAATTTTATAATCTTAAGTTATTGTACATTTAGCGAAATCTAAGTTGAACAATAGCTCAAATGCTTTTAGTATAAATGACATTATAAAGTGGACTGAATCATACCATCAGAACTCCCTTGATATGATCACGAGTTAGTCCCATCGTCTCTCCCTGCTCCTTCCACAGCTTCACCAGCGCGTCCACCAGGTCCTCTTGCTCCCCTTCCTGCAACCTTTCGGGTTCAAGGTGCTTGTCGATGATAAAGTCGAAGAAGCCATCAATCTTGCGGAAGATTCTCCTTCGCTGCGCAGCTGCTCCAACCAAAGCATCTGCCCACCGGCTGATCGTCGACGACGGGAAGAAGTCCTCATATGTAAAGCTGCCGAGCACTTGCAGAGTCTCATCCATCACCTCCTTAAATTTGCTCTTCTCGAACTGTGCCGACCCATACAACTTCCCAAAGGCCACCGTGCCGATGACACCGTCGGAGAGCTCGTACAGCTTGTCGGTCATGTTGACAGGCATGTCCGGGGGTGAATTGGCCAGGGAGCTGATGAGACGGTCAACCTCAGCTGCTCTGGCGTAGGCGAAGGACTGGACACGCTTCTTGCTCAGCAGTTCAAGCATGAAGAGCTTTCGCATCTGGCGCCAGTAGTCGGTGTAGGGGCAGAAGGCCACGTCCAGGAAGTTGTAGGAGAGCGTCCTTGGTCCTGTAGAAGAAAAAATTGGAAGGATGGTTTGATAAACTACGCCCCGCTCATTTCATCTTCAGCTTCTGGTTTATTTTTCACTATTCATAAGTTTTGTCTTTTTCTGAATTTTTGACTTTTTTTGAACTTTTTTGCCCGTTCTTTTTTCCTATATTCGTTCGCGTTGTCTGTAATGAGCTAACATATTTTTTTCTATTTTTAAATTTTTTTAAATTTAATTACGCTAAATAAGTCATCTTCAGCTACAGTAAAATTTCAGCCGTTACAGTGCAATTTCAGCATAAGCCACAACTTTCCAGCCCAACCGAGCGGGGTATAGCTAGACTATAGCTACACAAAGTATACGGCTCTCCCCAACTGATGCTCGTCCTCAAAACCTGCTACCGGTACAAAGATTCTGCAATCTCTATCTGTTTGTACTATTGAAGTATAACTGAATTATACGTCTTTTTTTAATTTAAATTTTTAGATAAACTGGTTGGTGCATATAACTCAATATAATACAATGCTAAAAGGTCTTAAGTTTAAGACCCGGTTAGCGCAATTAAAAAAAATAATTACAGTCTATTTCTATCCCACATCTTAGTCCAGTATATTGCAACGTCCGTAGGGTTCACCACATATCGCAGCGTTGCTATCAACCTCTTTCCTATCGAAATTGTTATTGCCGGTATTAATTTGTTTTGGACTATCAAAAATTGGCTGTTATGGATGTTCAACTTATATCGGTGGTGAGGGCCAGGGAAGAGAATCCTGGACGATAACCGGAAATGTCAGTGACGGTGACCCCCGGTAATTTTGTGAACAGGCCAAATTTGAATTCAAGCTAGTTACCGGAAATTTTCGGCCAGTTATACAAATTTTTAGCTCTATACCGAATTCAAGTCCAAAACTTCGACGGTTTTTCCTGAGATTTGGTAGCCTCCAGTTTTCTTCCAATGGCCGGTTTTGTTCCCTAGTCAGGACCAAACTCGGGTGTGAATTCAGGATCAAACCAAATCTAAGGGCCTGTTTGGATGGACTAGGACTAGTTGTTAGCTAGGACTAGTTGTTAGCTGACTAGTAGTTAGCTGGCTAAAGATTAGCCTAGTCCTGTTTGGATCCAAGGACTAATAAGTGCTACTATCTCAGTGCAAAGTCTGTTATACCCCTATGCATGGTGGTCTGGGAGGGTTGGCGTGGGTATCAACGTCTTTTTTCCATCCGGCTGGTCCTTTAGCCCTCATTAGCTGGGTTTGATGGACTAGTTGGCTAACAACTAGTTGGGGCTTTGACTAAACTTTAGCTCACTCATTAGCCCTCCTGTTTGGATCCTCAAGGGCTAAAGTTTAGCAACTAGTTGTTAGCCCAAGGGATCCAAACAGGGCCTAATACTAGCCCCTAATATATATAATTAGGTTTCCCCGTGAGAATAGATAAATGTTTGCCGCGTGCATGTGTCATGTACATTTACTTGTCTACAATAACAAATCTATTACCACTTATATAGTACCGTATTTTTTTTCTTGTTTGGAAGCCCTAGTCAAAGCAATAAACAATTGACCTGCAGTTGCCATCCATTACATAGCCCAAAGATATGACACATTGGCTCTCTAACCCTTAGCAATTAACTAGGTGTGTTGGATTATATGTGGGCTAAGCCCATATAATAAGAATAATTCCTATTAAATCTCAAAGGCCCACTCATGCAAAGGAGGCATGCATGTGACCTTTAGTACCATATTGCTAGTTCTAGGAGAGGAAGACCACCTTAAAAGGGATGGTGCACTCCTAGCCACTTGAGGCATGTGTGGGAGAGAACTAGAGGATAACACGCGCGCGCTCGCTCGCCTCGCCTCGCCTCGCCGGGCGGGGCGGGCGGTGCGGGCGCACGGCACCTGCGTGAATGGTCCGCCAAAATCCGCTCCAGGTGCTTGCGCAGACGCGGCTTCCTTTTGCAGTTTTATTTTGCTGTTTTGAGTGGCGGTGAATCCGGATCGGTTACGGTTGCTAATCCGGTTCGGTTACGAGTTATGGAGAACGTGCAGGCGTCTTGATCACGCGTCCTGGTTTTCTATAAATACGGAGCCGCCGCCTTCATACAGAATATGCGAAAATCAATCTAGGGTTTTGCCTCCTCCATCCATTGTGCTGCGCCGTCCCACGTAGTCTACTCCGTCCCGTCCGCCGGCATGCACTGTCGTTCGGGAGAGCAGGTCTCCGGAACCGTCGCCTTCGAAGTCCTGCACCGGGAGAGGGCGAATAAGGTTTTTGGGAAGCGCTCTGCACGACTGCTCGCTGTAGCTCTGGCTCGTCTTCCTCGTCGTTCGGCTTCGGCGAATCGTCATCGACTTCGTGTCATCCTCACCGTGCCTGCGGCGTCTACATCGGCAAACCGATCAGAACAGAACCATCGGTACGTAACAGTAATGTTCTCCGTATTAGATCTGTTCATGTACAGTTTCCTGGTTTACATGTCTAGATCTTTTATGCCTGTGATGGTTCTGTTATTGTGCGTGCATGATGTCATGATTAATTTATGGAATAAATTAAACCTACATGTGCTTATATTTTCAACAAGGTGTGCCCCATTTCTTTCCCTTGTCCGACAAAATAGTGTATCATGATCAATTGATAAATGTTTCTACAATAAGAAATTCATTGCGACTTATCACCAGAGTTCGATTTATTTATATGTTTTTTCACTATGATGTTCAGATAGTGTTGGACCGTAACTTGTGGATTTCTAAGTTTTAAAACGAATATACTAGTCAATTATCCGCACTCAAAAAATTGGCCCGTGGTCAATTAAGGCCCTTTTGCTGCATGAACCTGGCCTAGAAAGGCATCGTAATAATCGAAGCTTCTAGTCATACTTTTTTATTATGAGCTTTCTAGTCATATATGTTGAAGTACAAGTGAATTGCCCCATCTTTCCTCATCAGCTTAAGCTTTTGGGTGAACTGGTTGGTGCATGAAACTCAATATGGTATCAGAGCCAAGAGGTCCCGAGTTCAAGACCTGGCTGACGCAATTAAAAAAATTAATTGCAGTCCACTTCTATTCCACGTATTTGGCCTAAGAGAGTTCTACACGTGAGGGGGAGTGTTGAAGTATAAGTGAATTGCCCATCTTTTCTCATCAGCTTAAGCTTTTGGGTGAACTGGTTGGTGCATGAAACTCAATAATATATCATATGGTAATGTTTGCATGCACATAGTCGCCTAGGAAGCAGATCAGAAAAAACTCACCTGGGCAGTCTGGCCGACTGCAGCACTTGAGATCATTCGTCCGTAGGACCTCCTTGGCCGCCTCCGCTGACGATATCACCACCGTGCACATGCTGCCGAGCCGCACCTCCACGACGGGGCCGTACCTCGCGGCGAGATCCTGGAAGTAGCGGTGCGGCCGGCCGCCAAGCCGGAGGAGATTGCCCAACACTGGCAGCTGGTCTGGGGGACCTGGAGGAGCATTTTTTGCACCATCTGTATTTCTGGCCTTCCTCTTGCTGCTGAAGAGCAAGTAGAGGAGAGGAATGAGGAAGAGTGATAGCGCAAGCGGCCACATTTGCTTAGGTATCTTGTTTCTTGCTGTGGTTGGAGTCGATGTGCCTGAGGTTCCAATTCTTTAAAAAGAACGCTTGGAAGAGGATTTTCACTTGTACTGGCAAATAGTATGTACATGTTTTACATGTGGTGTGAGGTTCCAATTCTTTAAAAAGAACGCTTAGAAGAGGTTTTCACTTGTACTGGCAAATAGTATGTACATGTTTTACATATGATGTAGCGTAGGCTGGCAAGTGGCAAGAGCTAGCTTACCCCTTTTTTCCTACCACTTTTCCGTGAGATTAGCGGCGCTTCTTTTGGATTTAAAGTTCGGTTTATATTTGTACTTTTTATAGCAACTAATTTTTAAACAATACGTTTTTTTCAAAACGAGATCAATAAAAAACTTATAGTAAAAAATATATTAAATTCAACTGTACCGAGTAAAATCATATGTAACTTACGGTAGATGTGACCCTCACCTAAGCCCATCCGGCCTGCTAAAGAGTTGCAAGGCCCAAAATGGGATATGTGTAATGACATAGGTACCCCTATGAAGGTTACATGAATGTAAGGGTAAGATTGTAAAATACACTTCATGAAAATATATATACATGCCCTGGACATAGAAGGAGCAAGCATTGTCTATCACCTCCACTCCACTATTCTCCTCATATGTTGTTTGGTCAGTAGCCACAACAGTTGATGCCGTCCGTGGGGACGATGGATTGCAAGCCGCGAGATTTGAGAAGTGATGGCACCAAAGAAAACTTCATCAACGACAGCAGCGCTCGCAAACGCCAGGGCCTCGGTCGGCACACCGCTGGCGTCTACATCAGCAACTGGCGCGGATGGCAATGCTAGTGTTGCGAGTGCCGATGTTGACATCCGTGGCACGGCGGCTGGCCCCGCCGCTAGTGCAGCGGTTGGCCTCGATAGTGGTGCCCGGGTCGGCGGAAGCAATGACGCCGATGTCCACGCTGGCTTGGCCAGCGACCTAGCGCCCAGTGCGGGAGCGACAAGTGGCCCCGGCGGTAGCATCGGCTTCATCACCGACCTTGGGGCCCATCGCACTGACACGCTTAATTGCTCTGGAGGACAGGCTGTAGTCGCTACCAACCTGGTGGTTCGTACCAGTGCCCAGGCTGGCGGCCCTCAGTACATTGCAGCGCAAGCTGGTGGATCTCTGAGGAGCCGTGCAAGAAATGTAAGAGGCTCAAAGCCAGCAGGAGGCGCGGAGCCAACAAACCCTACCGGTAGCGACGACGAAAGCTACACCAGACCAAGCAGACAGCCGCGACGCTCCCACCTCTGGTCGCGTTGCGCTTCGATGTGTCTATCCGGAGTCCCCCCTCTATGCTGGCCTGCAGCAGTTGGCGTGGCCAGATGACTTCAAGTTCCCCACCATCAAGCTGTACAAGGGCAACACGGAACCCAGGGAGTTCGTTCGCATGTACGAAACCGCCATCGAGGCCACTGGCGGGGACGAATCCACCAAGGCGAAGGTACTGTCGCTTACATTGCAGGGAGTGGCACTCTCTTGGTTTTTACCATAGAACTGAACTGGATCTATGCATGGGAACAAATCCGGGACCGCCTGTATAACAACTTTTAGGGAAACTACGTCGAGCGCGAACGCGGATCAACTCTTCGCCATCAAACAGAAGCCCTCGAAAAAGCTCCGAGAGTACTTCAAGCGTTTTGCCAAGGTTCGCTGCCAGGTCAAGGACGTCAATGAGACCACTATCATCAACACAGCCATCAAAGGCCTTCGCCCGGGGCTGCTAGCCGAATACAATGCGTGCAAGCCAGTAAAGACAGTGGTCAAGCTCTTCGACAAGATGGAGGAGTACGTGAGGGCAGAAGAGGACGCACAGCGGCGCAGAGGCGACAACTCTAACACCAACCAGGTGAAGGACTCACCGAAGGACACCTCCAAGCGCAAGCAGGACTCCTCGAAGGACACCTCCGAGCGTAAGCAAGACTCCTCGAAGGACACCTCCTGTTGGAATAGTCCCACATTGGTTGTGGAAGGGCAAGGGACCTAACTTAAAAGTGGGGGAGTCCCTCACCTCATTGGCTAGCTTTTGGGGTGAGAAGACCCTTACGATCCAACTAGTGGTATCAGAGCCTGGTTCTAACATCTCTGGCCCAATGGACACTAGTGTGTGAACGCCTGATGCACTGTGACCCTGAGGAACCGTCGGTGTATGGTGAAGGGACCCTAAGGGACCGTCGGTGTATGGTGAAGGGGCGGTGAAGGGCTGAGGGACACCAATGTGTGAAGGGGGAGATTGTTGGAATAGTCCCACATTGGTTGTGGAAGGGCAAGGGACCTAACTTAAAAGTGGAGGAGTCCCTCACCTCATTGGCTAGCTTTTAGGGTGAGAAGGCCCTTACGATCCAACACCTCCAAACACAAACAAGATTCGTCGAACGACAAGTCAAACCGCAAACAGCGTAGGTCTTAGAAGGCCCGCTACATCTTTGACATCGAGGACGGCTCTGATGACAGTGCCCCTGTTGGCCAAGGGCGGGGTCACAGAGGTTGGGGACGCGAGCGAGGTCGGGGCTGAGATAATGGAACCTGTGGTGAAGGAGACCACCAGCAATACAGCCTGTGGTGCGAAGTGCATGGCCGCGGTGACCATCTCATGCGGACATGCCCCACCATTGCGACACTTCGCCAATGCGTCACCAGGGACAGAACCCTGGAAGCAGGGACACTAGTGGTGGCCCACGTCCAGCAGCCCCAAGAGGCCCCCCTGCGAATACAGGCCCTGGAGGAAGCCCAGCGCCGCGTCATAAATGTCATATCCGGGGGTTCCTCCTTAGGAATTTCATCTGTGCGGCAGCAGAAAGCCTACGCACATCGGTTGCATCACGTGGCGGCATACCTGGCACAAGCGCCTCCGACCTGGGCGCAACACGACATCACCTTCACCATTGCCGATGCAAAGGGCGTCGACTTCCCTCAACAGGATCCCCTGGTCATCTAGGCCGCCATCGCAGGCTGCAATGTTAAGTGCATCTTGGTCAACAGAGGCAGCTCCGCCAACACGTGGCAGCCTTTGACAGATGGGAATCCCCAGAGCCAATTAGGCCCCCCGGGAATCCCACTTTAGGGCTTCGGAGGTAAACCGTTGAAGGCTTTGGGTCAGATACGGTTGCAAGTGTCCTTTGGGCAGAGTGACAACTTGAGGAGCGAGGACGTCACCTTCGACGCCATCAATCTCCCGTACCCATATAACGCCATTCTGGGATGCCCGACTCTCAATTCCTTTGGAGCGGTCCTACACCATGGTTTTCTGTGCATGAAGCTCTCAGGCCCGCAAGGCATCATCACCGTGTTCGGTGACCAAGACCTCACCCGGTAGATAGAGCTTGGTACTTGGGGCCCGCATCGAAAGGTACACATGCTCATTAACACCCCCGGAGAAGGCGCACCCTCCGCCCCAGGATGGACACCCAAGCCCCGGCCGGATGGTGGAGTCAAGAGGGTCCCCTACACACCGATGACCATCAGGTGTCTATTGGTGAGGGCCTTCCCCCAGAGGTCGGGCAGGATCTACTCTGGGTACTCCGGGACAACGTGGACGCTTCGCATGGTCCCCGACTGACATAAAAGGTGTGGACTGTACCATCATTGAGCACACTCTAGCGGTCTGCCCCGATGCCAAGCCGGTCAGGCAGAGGCTCTAGCACATGTCTCCTGAGTGTCAACAGGCAGCCAAGGCAAAGGTAGCGAAGCTGCTCCAATCTGGGGTCATCCATGAGGTTCAGCACCCGGACTAGCTCACAAATTTGATGCTAGTGAAGAAGGCTAATGGTGCGTGGCGCATGTGTATTGTCTTCACCTCCCTTAATAAAGTGTGTCCAAAGGATAACAACCCGTTGCCTCGCATAGATTAGCTGGTGGATGCCACAGCAGGATGCAAGCTCATGAGCTTCCTGGACGCGTATAGCAGCTACCATCAGATTCACATGGCCGAGGACGACGAAGTCAAGATCAGCTTCATAACGCCGGTAGGGACATACTACTTCGTCAAGATGCCCTTTGGGTTTAAAAACACAGGCGCCACCTTTATGCATCTCGTCGCACTCGTGCTCGCCTTGCAGCTCAGAAGGAATGTCAAAGCATACATTCACGACATAGTCGTAAAGATCCAACAACTTGCCTCCCATGGTCAAGACCTTCAGGAGACCTTCGACAACCTCAGACGAGCGGGCATCAAGCTCAACCCAAACAAATGCGTCTTTGGCGTGCAAGCTGGGAAGCTTCTGGGCTTCCTGGTGTCCAGGCATGGCATCCTGGTGAACCCTAACAAGGTCGACGCGATCCTCTCTATGGAGCTGCCCAAGACAACAAGGGAGGCTCAGAGGCTCACTAGATGCATGGTCGCATTGAGTCACTTCCTATCCAGTGCAGCTGAGCAAGGCCTACCGTTCATCAAAAACCTTCGTGGGTGTGATAGGTTCTATTGGGATGACGACTGTGTGAAGGCTTTCGACAAACTCAAGAAGCATCTCGCAAGCCTTCCCACTTCAGTCACCTCGGCACCAGATCCCCTCCTGCTGTACCTCACCGCCACTGTGAAAGCATCTAGGCCCCTAAAAATATTGGTTTTGGTAATTAATGACATTATGTGATCATGGGACTAATATGTGTGTTAAGTGTTTGGAAGGATTAGTCTCAAAGGCAAAGTAAGAGGTACACAAAAAGATTTCACAAGATTCAAAGAGTTCCAAGACGACAAGGTAAATAGTTCAGGGCTCTTTTATTTTTTACCAGTCTTAGGAGAAAGGTTGGAAGACCGGATTATAGGTTAGATGCCGTACTATTAAGATGGATCATGGTTAAATGCTTGATCATATGCTTATGTGCCTTATGGATCAATTTAGGATCATGCATGCACTTAAAAATAAAATTGAATTAAAAGTGTGCATTGTTAGAAAATTCGGAAGTATCGGCTTTCAACAAGCAGAATTTCCAATCGACCGGAAGTACCGGTGTTAAAATCACGGAACTTCCGATCTGCCGGCAACTCCGGCTTCCAGAGCAGAACTTTTTTTCCAGAGAGCGACCGCGAATAAACTTAGCCTCTCGAAAATCGGAAATACCGCTAGTTAAACGGCGGAACTTCCGCTAGGTCGGAAGTTCCGAAAATCGGAAGTTCCGGCATATGTGAGCGGAACGTTTATTTCCAGAGAACAACCTTTTCAAAACTTCAACTCGTGGAGATCGAAAGTTCCGGGGCTATATCGAAACTTCTGGAAATCCGGAAGTACCGCATTTTCAACGGTGGAAGTACCACATTTAATGTCAACGGATTCTTCTGACTCTCTGACATAGCCGTTCTAAGCCCTCTGCAGAAATCTGGAAGTTCTGGCCCCAACACTGCAGAACTTCCGATTTCCCTGAATTTTCGGGTTTAATTATTGTAACGGCTATTTGATTTTGGTGAGGGTATAAATTCGACCTCACCAGCACAAGGACATGTTGTTGAACCATTATTGAGCATCCTTGAGCATAGAGCAACCTCTCACACCTCATTTCATTTCTTGTGCATTCAATTGAGATAGTTGAGCGAATTCAAGTGCATTTCATCCGTAGATTGATCCTTTGACACTTGAGTGAGGTCAAGCACACTGTGATTCATTACTCTTGGTGTTTGCCGATACCTAGATGGCTTGGCGGGAGTGTTCGGTGATCTTCTCAAGAAGGTTGTGAGAAGGCCCGACAAGATTGTGAAGGTTGGAGATCGCCTACCTGGACAGGGAAAGAGCTACCGCTAGTGATCGAGGTGATTCGGCTTAATTTGTGGAGCCGGTCTGATTCGTTCGGGCTTACCTCAACGTGGACTAGGGAAGACCGGCAAGTCTCCGAACACCACGGTAACAAGTGATCGTGTCATTTGTGGTTTGCTCTCTTGTGCTTCATTTACTTTCAAGCAATTTATTTCATTAGAATCATTTGATTGCTTGCATTCTTAGAGTAGCAAACTTGGACCTAGACTAGAGTTATTATTGCTCTTATGATTGTTCATTTGTTCTAGCGTCTAATTGAGCCACATTAACTTGACTTTAGTCTCTACATTATTTACTTGCTTTAGGCAATATATTAAGTCATAATTGTTTGCTTAAATTAGTAGAATAATTTTAAACCACCTATTCACCCCCCTCTTGTCGGCCTCCTCGATCTTACACACCGCAGCAGCAGTCAGCGCAATCCTCGTCCTTGAGGAAGGCACCCTTCAGCGGCCCATGTACTTCATCTCTGAAGCCCTTCAGGGCACCAAGACGCGGTACATCGAACTTGAGAAAGCTCACCTACGTGTTGGTCATGGCCTCGTGGAAGCTTTGGCACTACTTCCTCGCTCACCCTATCACTGTGCCATCCTCATTTCCCTTGGCGGAGATGCTACACAACAAGGAGTCCACAGGTCGCATCGGCAAGTGGGTCGCCAAGCTCACACCATTCTCCTTGACGTATGCTTTGCGCATGGCAATAAAGTCTCCGGTCCTCGTGGACTTCCTCGCTGAGTGGACTCCACTAGCTCAGTCGCACTCACAACCGCCAGCAGACCCAGTGTGGACCCTCAATATTGACGGGGCCTACAGTGCTCCTGGTGCTGGGTTGGCGCACTGCTCACTATGCCGGAGGGACATCGTCTGCAGTATTTAGCACACCTCGGGTTCCCGACGACGAATAACACAACTGAGTATGAAGCACTACTCTTCGGCCTCTCAAAGCTCAAGCCTTGGGCGCACGAAGGGTCCTTGTCCGCACCGACTTGCGTCTGATTGCGGGCCATGTGGACAAATCCTACCAGGCCAAGGACCCCGATTTGGCCATGTTCTAGCCATGGTAAGTGCGATGGAACGCCATTTTTTGGGCGTCACGGTAAAAGCCATTCCGCGAGCGGACAATGAGCAGGCCGACGCACATGCCAAGGCCGCCAGCTAGTAGATTCCCCTCCCCGAGGGGGCATTCTACGAGGTCTAGCTTGCCATGGCAGCCATCAAGCAGGACAAGCATGGTGCTGCCCTCGTCCATCAAATTGCCCAGCAGGGCGACTGGCAGTAGCTTATCTATTGCTTTTTACAGGACATAGCCGAGCTGGATGACCCCCTCGAGCTGTGACGGTTATAGCACTGTGCTAGGTCTTTCCAGGTCCTGGACAGTGTCCTGTACAAATGGGGAGTCTGCGCCCCACTCTTGCGATGCCTTTCGTGCAATGAGGGAAAGCGCCTCCTTGCCGAGATTCATGCAGGGCTTTGCGGCTCGCATATCGCGTCGAGGTCCCTCGTTGGCAAGGCGTTCAGGCAGGGCTTCTATAGGCCAACGGCCATCGCGGATGCGCAAGACCTCGTGTGTCTTGTCAAGGATGCCAGTGGATGGGACGGGTCATCCATAGACCCCCGAGCAACTTGCAGCCCATCCCACCGGTATGGCCATTAGCGCGTTGGGGCATTGACATCATTGGACCACTTCCGCGCGCCCTAGGGGACCTTCGATTCATCATAGTCTCCTTGGAATATTTCTCTAGGTGGCCCGAAGTGGTGGCATTGGCTAAGGTAACCTCCGCAACCATACAATGGTTCCTCTAGCAGAACATTATTTGCCGCTTCGGAGTCCCCAAGGAGGTCACCGTCAACAATGGCCTACAGTTTGACTCCACACCGTTTAAGTCGTTATGCGACCACATGGGCATCACACTTCGATACGCCTTGGTTGGACACCCGCAATCCAGTGGAGCGATCAAGAGGGCAAAAGGTGTCATCTTTGCCAGAGTCAAGAAGCGCCTCGTCGGGCTCCCAATGGGCAAGTGGCCGGACGAGCTCCCCAGTGTACTCTGGTCTCTCCGCACGACAGTAACACATCCGATGGGGTTCACACCATTCAAACTCCTCTTCAGCGACGAAGCAGTCACGCTAGAAGAAATCAAGGCCAATTTGAGGAGGGTCCTCGCCCAGGCTTCGGCGGAAGAGCGAGTGCTATCTCTGGATCTCCTTCACGGTGGCCGGGTCAGTGCCACCGAACACGTCATCAAGCACAAGCGCCAGGCCGCGCGTGCGTATGAACGTACCATGTACGCACGATAGTTCCAGCCAAGGGACCTCGTCCACAAGTTGGCGCTGCACGCGGCGACAGTGAGCAAATAGGAATCCAAATGGAAGGGCCCCTACATCGTCACACTAGCTTTGCAGCACGGAGCGTATCACCTCGCAACTTTGGAGGGGTGAACCCTCTGTCATACGTGGAATGAAGACCTGTTGTGGTGATACTATGCATGAAGCCGAAGGGATGCTCGCAACACTGCTGGCACCCTACCTTTGTAATAGCTCACCCACACAAACGAGAAATCAATAAAGGACACCGTTTGTAAAAGTGTCTCATTTTGTGTAAGACACGCGGAGGTGAGTTTTTGCGTGCACTCTTCGGAGTATAAATAAGACACGCGGATTTGAGCCTCCGCGTGCACTCTTCAGAGTATAAATAAGACACACAGAGGCGAGCCTACACGTGCACTCTTCAGAGTATAAATAAGACACGTAGAGGTGAGCCTCAGCGTGCGCACTTCGGAGTATAAATAAGACACGCGGAGGCGAGCCTTCGCGTGCACTCTATGGAGAATAAAAAATTGCACGATGGCTTCGAGCGTCCACGTACTCTGCGGAGTATAAAGCGCTGGGAACTTTGTCGTCCCAGGCAACTCTACGGAGTATAAAAAATCGTGCGATGGCTTTGAGCCTCCGCGTACTCTGCGGAGTATAAAGCGCAGGGAACTTTGTCATCCTGGGCAACTCTACGGTGTATAAAAAAATCACGCGATGGCTTCGAGCCTTCGCGTACTCTGCGGAGTATAAAGCGCTGGGAACTTTGTCATCCTGGGCAACTCTACGGAGTATTAAAAATTGCACGATGGCTTTGAGCCTCAGTGTACTCTGCGGAGTATAAAAGATCGCGCGGGGACACTCTGTGCGTACCTTTCCAAGTACATGGTACCCTTTCCATCAAACCGTACGGAGCGCTCGAGCATCTACTTCAGATAGTCACCAGCTCCGCCGCCGCCACTTCGAAATGTAAGGGACGGAGCGCTCGAGCGTCTACTTCGGCTAGTCGCCAGCTCCGCCGCCGCCACTTCAAAGGGTAAGGGACGTAGCGCTCGAGCGTCTACTTCGGCTAGTCGCCAGCTCCACTGCTGCCACTTCGAAGGGTAAGGGACGGAGCGCTCGAGCGTCTACATCGGCTAGTCGCCAGCTCCACCGTCGCCACTTCAAAGGGTAAGGGATGGAGCGCTCAATCGTCTACTTCGGCTAGTCGCCAGCTTCACCGCTGCCACTTCGAAGGGTAAGGGATGGAGCGCTCAATCGTCTACTTCGGCTAGTGCCAGCTTCACCGCCGCCACTTCGAAGGGTAAGGGACGGAGCGCTCGAGCGTCTACTTCGGCTAATCGCCAGCTCTGCTGCCCCACTTCGAAGGGTAAGGTACAGAGCGCTCGAACGTCTACTTCGGCTAGTTGCCCACTCCGTTGTCGCCACTTCGAAGGGTAAGGGACGAAGCACTCAAGTATCTACTTTGTCTAGTCACTGTTTGGTTGAACCCTACGTCGCGTATGTCTTCGCACTCGAGTCCTAACTATCGATTGATTTCCCAAGCACTCCCCGCCACGACAAGTAATGTTGAACTAAAAATGGTCACAAAAGGCGGGACACATGTTGGCCTGGGCTATTGCTTTTCATTAAATGTTCAAAGGGTAGCTTTTACAAGTAAAACTCAAGAGTAATCAAGTCCGCTACTCGTCTGACTCTTCTATCTTAATATATTCCTACTCTAAAGTCTCCCCCATCGAACGCCACGTTTTCCACCCAGCCCCAGTGCCGAAGGCGCTGTTGAACCATAAGGTCCGACACTAGCAAGCGGCCCCTATCAAGCACTTGCTCGTAATAAACAGCACATATGAGCAAAAGAATTGCGACAAAATTTCATTGCATTCCCAAAAGGCGGGGCCGTGTGGCGCCGTTTTACATAACTACGGGATACATATCAACACATGTGTACAACTAGGACTTTGGCATCACACTTGCGGGTTGACGCCACACTCCAAGTCAGCCGCGCCACCTTTGTCGCGTCGCGGGACTTCGTCAAGCCAAGCCCCGAAGTCCACGTCGCCCTGCAGGCTTCACCGCATCGCCACCTTGGCTGTAGCTTCGCTAATGTAGTCCCAAATCCACTGGTGGAAGGCTCGTGCAGAGCGGCGGATTGCATGTACAGCGCCAGACATGACCCCGCCCCGGTGGGCAGCTCCAGCTAGGGGGTCGCCAGCTCGCCGACGTGTAGGCGTCCCCGGTGGTGGAGGAGGGTGAGGACGATGCGCGTTGTCACCATTGAACAATGGTTGCTGAAGGAACACGTGGCACTTAATGTGAGGGCTGACGCCTCTCCGATCTGCCGGAGGGTGCTTGACAGATCCTCGGGACCGAAGGTGCGAGGCGGCACGATGATGAAGAGGTCAGAGAGGGCGCTCTCCAGAGCTTCCATCGAGTTCCACGCTGTCACCGAGGCGTTGCCCAGTGCCCGCTCCCTCTCCCCGAGTGTCACAGTCGGCCGGGCCTTCTCCTCTTCCAGCGCGGAGATCTGCTGAAGCAGCCCATCGTGCTCTTCGAAGGCCAGCCACTGCGTCCGCTACACAAGCGCCTGAGTGTCAGTGATTGCCTTCGTGCCCTGCATTTTGAGGAACCAGATGCGTTTGACAGGAACCGGAGTCCAGCTTCCAAATACGCGACGAAGACAACTTCCTCTGACTCCGTGGAGTGCGGCTCTGTCTCGTTGCCCGAGGGTAGGCGAACCACACTGTGATTCCACAACTTCCCCTCGCGCAGAAGAGATCGAATGGTCTCCTCGGTCACGAGGCTCTGCCCTAGTACATTAGAGCAGACGCCATTCAGCTTCTTCTCTGTGCTCCAGTGCTTGTTTGCCAGTGACGGGTCATGCCCCACCAGGGCATACTCCATCTCTGTCGTCAACGAGCTGCGCCGGTGGGAGGAGGCGTCGTGGCTTGACAATGCGCCACCGCTTGGCCGGCGAGAGCGGTCATCACATCGAGCCATTGCAGACGTTCTTCTTCTCAAAGTGTACGGTGAAACGCAGAGCTGCGGTGGCGAACGACGGGAAGAACAACGGAATGGAGGCAGTGCGCACGGGAGCAGAGAGCAAAAGGCAATATTGCGGCAACTAGTAAGTGCTGAGCAACAGTGGGGCTACGACGACAGCGCTTATAAAGCCTCCTCGCCTCCCCCACGATCGGAAAACACAACCGGCAGAGGCGGAAGCTGCACGACCTCCCAATAGCGCGCGCACACATGTCGCACAACCTCGAGAACCGATATCGCACGACGCACCAGTACTGCCCTGCAGCATGTCCCGTTGCATGCCAGCGGACAGTGCAACTCTCGGCGCCATCAGGCGCTCCTGTCGGACGTGGGCCGTCCTGCAGGCCAGCATCCTGTCTGCCCAATGGCGTAAAAGGTCACAGGCCGCAGGGACGAAGAGGGCCAAAGGGCTCGGCGACATGGCTTCGGCCAGTGAGAATTCCTTCATCATGAGAGGCTCCTGTGGTAGAGGTGGCCCCCACCTAAGCCCATCCGGCTTGCTAAAGAGTTGCAAGGCCCAAAATGGGATGTGTGTAATGACATAGGTACCCCTATGGAGGGCACATGAATGTAAGGGTAGGATTGTAAAATACACTTCATGGAATATATATATATATATACATGTCCTGGACATAGGGAAGGGGTAAGCATTGTCTATCACCTCCACTCCACTATTCTCCTCATATATTGTTTGGTTAGTTGGCACAACATAACTATTTCTTTATGCATACTTCTTATAAATAGACAAAAATTAAATATTTACATCATAAAATATAAACCATGAGCAAAAAAACCCACCAAACTTCCAGCTCGATCTATAGGTCAGCCAGTGGCTGACCCAGAACTTAAATATAGGTGTGGTGGACTTGCAAGTGCGAAGCAAACACTATTATCCAAAAGCAAAACAATCCATGCAATAACTATGTTGTAATCGCACTAATAAGAGTATATGACACTAAATAGAAGCAACAACTACATTTCACACGCAAATATGCGAAGATGACTGTAGAATATTAAAAAAATACCTCACTAATGAAGCTTAGTTCCCAGTCTTTCCGCGCCCCCTTGGCTTTGGCCGCCACCCACCACGCCCCCTTGGGCCTCGGACGGACCCCTTGGGCCTTGTTGACCTCAGCAATCAACGCTGGCACCCCATTACGCTTGTAGGCTGCTGCTAAAGCACCAAAGAAGTCTCTTGCAGGAGGAGCATGCTTCGCAGCCTCGATCACCACCTTCAGAGGCTTCTTGGCAAGTCCCTGCACAAGAGTAGTAGCGGCCATCAACCTCCTTGTCCCAAATGATTTTCTCCAGGATGTTGCGAGGGGCTCACAGCTCCTCCTCGATGTCCTTCAAGGGGGCAGTGGGACGGCAGTGCCGGCGGATGCGGATTCCCTGACTAGCTGCTATGTCGTTGATCGACTTGCCATTCTCTCACTGGACCGACGGCAGCACCTCAATAATGGAGTCCTAAAAGAAATGGAATCGCCAGATCATCACAATGCTAAGAAGCATACTACCAAGAAAAAATCTATCACAATAGCAATAAATTCTTTGAAAGCGAACTTTTTAAGAAATAAATCGACACTAAAGAAAGGGGCCGAGAGGAGAAATCCTAGTAAGAGAACAGTAGAGCTCTATGAATTACTACCAGTATTGCAAGACCAGACGCAAAAATTTTGTGTTCAATAAATTGGGGAAAAAAACAAAATATAATCAAGAAAATATAAAATCTCCACAGATTATCGCCAAGATCAGACCAAAAGAAGAAGGAATTCTTAATCCAAGCAGAGAATGAAATAGAAAACGAAGAAATCCCATCAAGCAAACAAAACAGGACGTACCATGGGGCCGCAGCGGAGCTGGTGGGCGCGGGCGCCAGTGAGGGTGGTGATCCGCGACGGCGTCGGGGAACGGGCGGCCATGGAGGGGCCGCCGTGCGACGCCATGCCCCGCCAGTCCGCCTCTGGCATCTAGGCCTCGAGGGTTAGCAGCGCGGCCTCTGGTTCGCTCGGCTCACCCGCCGGCTCGCGTCAACTTCTACTCGCTACACTTGGTTGGGCTGAGCGCTGGCTACTGGGCTGGACTGCTGGCGGCTGAAGCCCAATTGCGGCTTGGCATTGGCGCATTGAAGTCTTCAACGGTTACCGGCTGAGTTCTGGATGAGGACTGGAGGAGCCGAGCGAGGAAGGGCCGCTGGCCGGGGACAGAGCTCGGGCGGTCGCCTGAGCTCGCCCGAAGGGTCGGTCCACCCTGAGGTTAGCACGCCTCTGTCTTTTGTAAGCAGGAAGCTTCCCTCTGTTGTCTAGTGCTAGGGGATGGCTCGACTGCCCATCATGGGAGACACTCTCCAAACAGTGACACATGGAGCATTCATCCCACTAACTATCGAAGTGCGATGGATTTGCGGATGGAGGTGCGGAGGGTGGCGCAGAGGGAGGCATGAATGGCGGTGGGAGTGGAGGCTGTCCTTGGTGTCCGTGTCGTGGCATGACAACGTCGCTGTGTCGACTACATTTGGTAGACCATTTCCCTGCCCTCGTGTGGTCGTAGATGGAACGTATCGTACCTAGGAGTCGGTTGATGGTAGTGTTCTTACCACGACGCAGAGGATTTTCAGCCTTGCAGTGGACACTGTCGAGGTGATCATACTGTAAGCAAAAGGAGAGCTAGTTAGAAATGTGTTGCCATCGAAAAATTGTTGGAAGATTACCTAACCGCCTCGTCGCGGTGTGCTGCCCGGTGAGCATCTGGACCCGTGAGTACAGCGTCATCGTGCGTGATCTTGGCTGGATGATGCGGTGTCGGCACAGCAAACCTGCTCCTGGTGCGCGAAATGTACCACATCAAGTATGAAGCATACGTCCGCACATCATACGGTCGTGCATTCTACACAACGTCGATCGTCACCCATTGGGCCCATTGCATCGTGTACAGTAGCTGAGCCTAGGTCCAGTTTATGGTCGAGTAGCATGGGCGACATTGGCAAAAAAATACGGGTCACAAGGGCCAGCGGGGGTAGGGGGTCGGACAGCAGAGCGGACAAGTGGTGACCTCGCACGGGGGGCAGGGGCACCACACCTTCCACATGCGCTCACAGGCCGCGCAATGTCGCATCATGTGGGCCCACCCCCCTCGCACTTCTCGGGGCCATGCCAGCCAAGCCTCGTGGCCACCTGCCCACGCCAAGCATCCCTGCATGGTTGCTGATCGCGCCAGCCAGGTCTCGCGGTGCCCGACCGCGCCAGGGGGTGAGATTCGACCTTTCGTTGCGCTAACGGCTAATTACAGAAAACCATCGTTCGAGGGGGGTATATGGGTTCAACGAGGTGACGTCTAGCACAAGGTGACACAAACCAATAGTCAAAAGTAGCGACGTTGTTTGTCGGTTGCGGGTGCACAGTGCAGTGCAAGTGCGATGCACGGCTGGGCATCGCACGATGCAGCTTGGCATGGACAACACACAGGTGTGGC
Organism: Dendrocalamus latiflorus; assembly: GCA_017311315.1. Taxonomy (NCBI): domain Eukaryota; kingdom Viridiplantae; phylum Streptophyta; class Magnoliopsida; order Poales; family Poaceae; genus Dendrocalamus; species Dendrocalamus latiflorus. The sequence continues at coordinate 20,908,604 of CM029643.1, read as the reverse complement.
ATTGCACAAGCATGTCAGACAGGCACTCTGTGTCACGCTACGGCCGATGCGGTTGACGCGCTACGTGCATGGTTGACACACAGCTCTATTGAGCCAAGAGCAGGGGAATTGGGGAGGAAACGAAAGAGAAAACGAGGAAGGTAGAGATAAGCTGGCTGGAGGGCCAAAAGAAAAAAATGGGGGCAAACTCATAAACATTTGCAGAATTTGCAACATGGGTTTCAATTGCAAAATTTTCAAATTGTGGATTTAGGTATATTTAGGGTTTGGTTTGCCATTGAATTTTAAATTCTAAACTTTGAATTCACATTTCAATTTGACATCTGATCACATTTATTTCTTTCTATTTTTACTCAAATTTAGGTTTTGATTTATTGAATTAAATTTGAATTTAAGCTTTCAAATTTTGAATTCATAATTCATTATCTCCAATTTTCCATATCTTTTATTATTATGATTATCATTTTTAGGCATTATTCTCTATTATTCATTTGCATTGCATAAAATCCAGAAAAGTCCCAAATGAACTTTTAGAAGAAATTGAAGCCAACAAATACAATCAAAAGGTTTTAAAAATTTTGATATTTTTGAACATCCGAAATTTTGGGATGTTACACTTCAGAGTCAACTATGTTCAACGGCGAGGTTGATCGAGACTTTGTTGGGAGAATCATGGTCCAATACAACCATGCAAGCCAAGTGAGATGGTTGGACTGGACCAAGGCACAAGGTGGATGAGGACCATAGAAGAAACAAGTGGTCAAGGTCAAGCGGAACATGTGGTGCACCAAGTGACTTGAGTCTGGATGTGTGAGAGGCACGAAGGCAAGTTATTGGGGTCACATGGAATAGAGCGAAGCATGGCAATGCATCGAGGCAAAGAAATGGCTGTGTGTTGGTTGGGGCAAATTGGTCATTTATCCTACAACAAAAAGGAGGGTGGTTTGCAAAACCACGGTGGAAGCCTAAGTGTATTAGGACAAGGTATCTCCATGTAACATCTTAGTTTTTAGAATCTTTTAAAAGCTTTTAAAATAAAATTAACCATTTGGACTTCTCAAATTAATTAAAGTTTTATTTGAATTTTTATAAATTAAAAGATTTAATGTGAATAAAATAAAATTCAATTACTTAAAAATCTATTTTATTTGATTTCCTTATATTATAAGCAAGTTTTTGTATTTTTCTTGTATTTTCTGTATATATTTGCTATTTTCTAGAGTTCAATTTATTTTTCTATTTTCTAAAATTCGGAAAAGGCTGGAAAGCCTCAAAACCTTAGCGGGCCGAAATCTCCTTCTCTCTTGGTCTGGCTCAGTCCGCTTCGCGATGCGTCCGCCCACCATATTCTCTCCCATGGCCTAGCTTGCTCACGCGCTAGCGCATCTCTGTAGTTAGCCCGGCCTGCTCGCCGCTCGGTCTGAATCGTATCCACTTGCCACGTGTTGCCGATTCGCTAGCCGATCGCTTTTCCTCACTGACAGCATGGGCCCACATGTCAGATGAGTCTTTGTTCTCGAGCAGGACTCCTTCCCTATCTCCATTTCGAGCCGCGCCATAGCCGCCATGATCTCTTTCTTTGTGCATCTGTCTCGCTTATGAGCTCCTCTCATCCGGCTATAAAAACGCATCCCTGGGCACCTGAAACCCACCCTGAGCCGCCTTGCCTCGATTGCACTTTGCTGCCACCGAAAGTCGATATTTGTCACCGCCTTCCTCTTTGTCTCCAGTGAGCAATTGCGCCCACGCTGGTTCGCCTCCGACCACACTGTCTTCGTCCTGAGGTTTAATTTGCTTTCTTCTTTCTCCTCGGTGCTTTGCCACGACCAGTGCACATCGCCGCTCATAGTTTGTTGTGTTTCGCTCTACCCAAAACTCACCACCGGTCGCCTCTATTGACTATAGAGGTCCACACCAAGCTCAAAGCATCGCGATGCTTCCAGGACTGCAACGCGCACCTAGCCGATCTAACCTAAGCCTTGCCTCACCGGAACAACGCCAACCGTGCTTGCGTCATCGCCCAGCTCATCACCAACCACCACGCCATGGCTCTCCACTGAATCCAGGGGCGAAGCCAAGAAAACTGGACGTTGGGGTCACTAGACCACTAGAGCATAAACTAACTATAATACTAGTAGAGTACAATTCATGCTATGTAACAATTAGAATATCTCCCACCAAAAGATTACATAAACAATTGAATATACATAGACATAATAGTTTTTCTATATTCAAAAGGTAAGACATACCAGTTAGGGTAAAGTCATGAAACTACTCGTTTACATAATTTAGGAGAAAAGAAACTAAGTCCCAAAAGAAAACTTCGTAGCATCAATTCTAGCTTCCTGAAAGCAATGAATAAATACCACATGTTATAATTCAAAATTGACAACGGTAATACGAAAATTTTATAGACTAAAGGAATATCTTGAACGAAACATGTGAAGTGACTCACATTTTATAGTTGTGCTTTGCGAGTTTTCATCTTCATGAAGCGATCAATCACGACATCATTCTGAATAATAGAAACATGTCATTCTCCACATAGCAAATTAGACAATCGACCATGAGGAAAAAAACAAGTGCCAAACCAATTGGAACTTGTATGCAGCATCCATGCACCCATGCTATTTATTTTGTTCCATGTTTCTAACTATCCAGCAGACCATCAATCCGTAATCTCTTAGTCAGTTGCCACAAAAAAATATTTTAACTTTGATTAATTAACACATGAACTCCAATCTAGGTTAGTCTAGTGCTCAATTTGAAGTATTATTCCATCAAAAATCAAAAGCAAGCGATTGACTACCAAAGAGAACATACAACAAGAAAAGATGAACTAGGCCTCGGTAACTACCTCCCAGTCTTGCTGCTATAGCCTATACTGCGATCGGAACTTCGGAAGAAGTCAAGAACAAGAACTGAAGAAAAACAGAAGGGATTGGGCGATCGGCTTGTGGCCTGCTTCTCGACTTCTCGCCGCCGCCGCAGCACTGGTTTCTAACTTTCTACCAGAGGCAGGGCTGGTTAGCAGGTTAGGTCAAGTGAACCGAGGGAGCTCAATTGATGGCCTGATGCATGCGCGGGACGCCTAGACTTGGGGTCTTGGGCTGCTGTGGCCTGGACTGGGTTCACTTGGTTTATATTATTGGGTTCACCCACAAAAAATACATGGGCTACTAAGTGCACTACTGGGCCACATTGGTGTCACTTGACCCCACTGCCACAATACTGGCTTCGCCCCTGACTGAATCTAAACCGTTAGATCACTTTACCCTCACGCGCAAAAGCTGAAGTTGTCCTTGCTCCACCGCCGATCGATGTCCTTCACCGTCACCGGAGACGAACGCTGTAGGCCTTTGACCCAGTCCAGTCAGTTGTCTACGTGCCCTACCACATCAACGCATAGTGAGTACGTGGAAGCCTCGTTTGTGCCATGCCAGCGCTCACTGCCAGCCCAACCGCTGTCGTGCACTGCCAAGTTAGCTAGTGTGTTAAGTCATCAACCACGTCCTTGCCGCATTGGAGCCATGTCATCATCCTTGCACATGTGTTTGCCATGTCATACACCACATCAGCCCTAGTCTTCCGTGTTGGCTAGTAGACTTATTCTACCATGAACTAAGACACTTACTTATGGACCGCACCAAGCTGAGCACTATTCTGTAGAGCGAATCCACCGTAGACCCATGACCCGGTCCACAAACCATGGCCTACTTATCTATGACTAACCCTATTTCCTTTAGAAAAATAATTCTGAAAACCAAAAGCCCTTGCTAACATCATAAATCTAATTTCCTTTAGAAACATAATCTAGAAAAACCATAATAGTGTTTCTTTTCCTTTTTCTTAGATCTAAACCTTCTAAGAGCCCTTTTTCTCCATCCTAACTTTGATTGATCCAATTCTTTTTCTTAAATTCATCTAAAATTGAGATATATCTTTTGGTTGTAGTTTTGTTATTTTTTGGATTTTATTTGAATTTATTTTTATTTTACTCATTTTCTCTCTCATTGGATAACATCTTCGAAGAAGCAGTAGCAAGACCTGAAATTCAAAAAGTGGTAACTGAGCAAAGGCAAGGCAAGTCGTGACCTTTGATCATATTGAACCTATTATTTCAAATCTATTTTATTTATATTTTGTTTCAAATTATCATACATTGCTAATTTAATACAAAACCTTTGTACTTGGTAGTTATCAACCAAGTTTGATTCAATCCCTCCTTTGATAATTTGAATGCCATGATTCCATTGTCACCATAAGATGGGTAATTATTTAGTAATGCAATATGTTATTCACTTGAGTTGTACGTCTAGTGTGCTTAGCCATGCTTATTGTTACGTTAGGCTCATCATCATATGTTATTAATTAACTAATTTTTACTTAATGAAATATTGAATCATGGTTGTAGCCACAGTTATAAAATTTATGTACCATGATATGGGCGTGTCATTGGTCTTGATTAAACTAAAATAGTTTTCACCTGGGCGACTGATCGTGCAAAAAAGTGGGTGCTAATAGCATATTGGGATTGGATGCTTCGCCTAGGTAATATTTAAGGAATTAACTTTGTGTGCCATTGATCTGAGCCTTATTGCACAACCACAAGTCTAGTATGGGATGGACCTAGCTAAATAATTTGTGATGATTCAACCTCGGTTTCACCATTGAGATTTGTTGATGCAAGGGGGGACTTTTATGGAATAGGGAGTCAGCCTACTCGGCAGTGAATTCTTAGCGGGCGAGATCAGTTTGAGATTGAGCATTGTAAATGTCTTGTTGTAATCACTTAGTCTCACATCAAAGGAAGTGTGTATTGTCCTCTATGATAGTTGATTATCTCTAATGGGTAAAGTTGTGCAATTTCTGCAGAGTGTAAAACTATTCAAATAGTCGTGTCCCCAGTTATAGATAATGCTCAGTGATTTCACACGAAGGGTAGAATTTCATAAAACTTGGTTGGGTTTAGTTGGGTAATGAATGGCAGGTCACTTGTAGTTTACTCATTTCCTTTGAATTATTTATTTAATAATCATTGTCAAATTGTGCCTTTCTATCTAATTACTGTATTTGCCCTAAAATTATTGTTTCCTACAAAATAACCACTCAGCCATCTCTTAATAAGCTTTGCATAATTATATTTCATCTTGTTACAAACAATTTGCTGAGTATCCTTTGTTGCTCAGTTGCTCAAGGTGGATCGTATCAAACAAAGGTATTTGAGGAGAAGTTCTTCATCGACTTCAATGGATTAGTACTTTGCTTCCCAATCGATTGCCTATAGGCATGTCAAATGGCCACTTCGCTTATTGTTGTTTTCCACTGCTAGTTTTTGTTAGGCCTTCCAGCTATAGTATTTAAGTTTGGCTATAAGATCATAACTCTGATAATTAATAAATATTTGTGTCTTTCATAGTTATTCATGATCATGGCCAATATTTCGTCTATGTTTTCTCTGTGTGTACTAGTATGATCATGGACTGGTGGAGAGTCCATATTTGCATATTCAGATTTCAACACTCCAGTAAGGACGAGGCACAGTGGATTCGGGCTATTAAAGCCAAGCATGAAGACGACGCTTTGAAAAGCGTTGCGTGTCTTAAGTGAAAAGGCTGTGTTGGTGTAGGTTATTGGGTTCCCATGGAGTGTTAGTGGACAGTATCACTTTGAGGTGCCGGTTAGGGTTTTGATGTGAGCCTCCACTATATAAGGAGGTGTAGAGAGATGATTGAGTGATTGATGCACTTGGATCAATTGAGAGAAATTACGGTTAGATAGAGTGCTTGTATTTGGCCTTTGGGATTTGTCATCCTAATGGAGTGGTTGTAATCATTCCTGCTGAAAGTGATAATAGAAAATCATCTTGTGCTCATGCTGTCATCCATGTCTCTTTTGATTTTGTTCTTGCTTTTCTTGTTCTTTTGGATTTGATTTGAAGTTTCTTGATTCCCATTGTTCCTTGTTCTTCTCTGCTATAGTATAGGTCCCTGAGATGTCTTATAACTAATCTAGGATTATCTAGATGAAAGTTTTCCATTCTTGCTTGGATTTGGTATCCTCTTCCCTAAAATGGAGAAATGTTGGAACTTTGACCACGTTTCTTGAAATTTGTTGGGTGGATTAAGTTCCTGGCATCCTAGGGAAGGTGTGCTCCAAATTTCTTGTTATTTGAACCACTAAATCAAAAGTTAAGGCAATTTTTGGTTTGGATTTTGGGCTGAAATTTCTTGATTCTCTCAGCTCTCCGTAGCTATAGAGAAGAAAACATTGTGAGTACCTAAGGGGGAAAATCAACTGTATCATTCACCCTCCTGACCACCATTACCGGTCCTATAGGGTGATCATGAGAAATTCAGGAATTCAATAAGTAGTGATGTCCTCTTTTGGGAAACTTTCTTACTGCCGCCCTTCAACAAAAGTTCTGAAGGATAAACCACAATGGAGAGTGGTGAACAGGTCGCTCTAAAATGTCGTTCCATTCTTCATTCGCTTTGAGGTGCTAATGCATTTTGCGGGTGTTTGAGACTATTTGTCAAGTATATATTCGAGCCAAATTATTATAACTCTCACCCTATGTATAATGTTTGGTTGTATTCATGACACTCGCAGGTATTTCCCCATGAGCCATAACTCTAGGAGGTTTCAAGTTCAGCCTTGCTCGGGACAAGCAAAGGTCTGAGCATAGGGTTCTGTTGACACACAACCCCAGAATCTCCTAAAAAAGGCAAGGTATAACGGTATTTTGATGCAACTCTATTGCAAGTCTACCACTTTGCACTCACATTTCCACAAGTGTCGAGCATCATCTAACCTCGCGTAATCAGCCCTGTTGATTTAATTGGAGGAGTTGGAGCTTCTTGCATAGGAGTGGACGAACTAGGAGTAGCAGGGGTGTCCTCATCACAATCCTTCGAGCGTGGAACTAAGTTATCTTGCTTGATTTTGCGCTAGTCTCCGACGGCGAAGTTCACCCGGAACAGGAAGGAGAAGCTCAAACCCAAGCTCAAGAAACCAAAGAATTCAAAATTGTCGAAGTTATAAATTCGCAAGGCAAGTCACATGTCTTTAATCATATTGAACCAATATTCCTTAAATTATTTATTTATTAGTATATTTATTATGTTATTTACAAGTTGTTTTTATGTACAAAGATTGTTTAGAATGACATGCTATTAGTTAATGTCCTACCACTTGAAAAAGCCCTATTTAATTTGATGGTCATATTCACCTTGATAGAACCTAGTAATATTAAAAGTATTACTAATGTAATCATGGTAGTTCAGGAACTCAACAAACTTTTTACTACTAAAAGTCTTGATATTTTACCAGTAGAATTTTAAAAGGTTCAATGATAAGTATCACAAAAAGCCATATGTTGGCTGAGCCCATCCTAGAATGGAAGTTGTTTTGTGAATTGATAACAGTGCCGCGGGTGCTGAAATGTGAATTTGTAGATGAAGGTTGTTTCAGTGAAAAGCAAGGACTAAAACCTTTAATGTCCTACCACCCGAAAAAGCCCTATTTAATTTGATGGCCATATTCACCTTGACAGAACCTAGTAATATTAAAAGTATTATTAATGTAATCATGGTAGTTCAAGAACTCAACAAACTTTTTACTTCTAAAAGTCTTGATATTTTACCAATAGAATTTTAAAAGGTTCAATGATAAGATATCATAGAAAGCCATGTGTTGGCTGAGCCCATCCTAGAATGGAAGTTATTTTGTGAATTGATAACAGTGCCGTGGGCGCTGAAATGTGAACTTGTAGATGAAGGTTGTTTCAGTGAAAAAAGCAAGGACTAAAACCTTATGCCAAGTAAAGAACATAGTGATCGCTCAACCACAAGCGTTGACTTATCAAACCTGGTTTAGTAGCTGCTCAAATTGATTGAATCTCTAACGGAATACAGAAAAGTTAGTATGGAAACGGTAAAACCATACTAAACAACGGTAGATTCCTCTCAGGACGGGCAAAATATTTGGCCGTGTCGGCGGATACCTGTGTCTGAGTTGGAGATCTAACAGGTACAGGAAAGTTAGTATGGAAATAGTAAAACCATACTAAACAACGGTGAATTCCTCTTAGGATGGGCAGTCTGGCCCTATCGGCAGATAACCGGGTCTGAGTTGGAGATCTATCGGGTAGAGCCTATATAAAGAGATGAGTAGTGAAATGACCTTGTTTTCTCAACTCAGTCATGAGGGTTAAGGAATCTTGTGGGTAAAGTTGGGCAGCTTTGTAGAGTCATTTACAAATGGTATTTGAATACACCGTTCTTCCGGTATATGAAGCTATGTTTAATAGGTGATTCCAATATCAAAGCATAAGTAGATTTGGAATCATTTGGATATGTGAAAGTCTGTAAATCAAGTTTGGAAAACCCCCCAAATCCCTTAAAAAGTTTGTGATTTGATATTTTATGTTTAAAAGCAAAAATGTTTACAAACAAAATTGCATCCACATAAAATAATAAACAGCCTTATCCTATTCCATGGCAATCTCTTGTATATCGTTAAATAGCATTTCCATGTAACTTGTTGAGTACGGTTGATTGTACTCAGTCTTGCTCTATTTCCCCAACACAGAGATCAAGGGAGGAACATGATGTTACAAGTTTTCGTGTTAGGGTTACGACTCAAGCATTACTGTGGAGTTTTTCTTTGGTCCTTGTTGTGGCTACAGACCAAACAGAGAGAAAGATGCTAGTGGAGAGTGATGAAGATGAATGTAATGGCCTGGGCCCTCCCCATGGCTTGTACTCATATATATATACACATGAGGAGTGCTTTTACAGTTATGCCCTTACATCTGGTTATCCCCTCTGGGGGCAGTTATGTCATTACACATGGCCTATTCTGGGCCTTATAATCTCCTACCAGGCCTGCTGGGCTTAGGTGGGGGCCACCCCTACGACAGGAGCCTCTCATGGTGATGGGCTTCACAGGGCCGGAGCCATGTTGCCGCGTCCTTTGGCCCCCTCCGTCCCCCCGCGGCCTGTGAATTTCTCCAAGCTTGTGGTTGGGGAGCCTGAGGCCTGGGATGGAAGGTGCCTTATTGCAGCAGATGCGCGCGCTCCGTCGTAGACGCACGCGCTCCGTCCCCTATCCTCCGAACGGGTGGCAGCGAAGGCTGGCGCCTAGCTCGAAGTAGACGCGCGTCGAGGCGTGCGCGCTCCATCCCCTACCCTTCGAACGGGTGGCAGCGGAGGCTGGCGCTTAGCTCGAAGTAGACGCGCGCGCTTCATCCCCTACCCTTCGAACGGGTGGCAGCGGAGGCTGGCGCCTAAGTCGAAGTCGAGGCGCGCGCGCTCCGTCCCATACCCTTCGAACGGGTGGCAGCGGAGGCTGGCGCCTAGCTCGAAGTAGACGCGCGCGCTCCGTCCCCTACCCTTCGAACGGGTGGCAGCGGAGGCTGGCGCCTAAGTCGAAGTCGAGGCGCGCGCGCTCTGTCCCCTACCCTTCGAACGGGTGGCAGCAGAGGCTAGCGCCTAGCTCGAAGTAGACGCGCGCGCGCTCCGTCCCCTACCCTTCGAACGGGTGGCAGCGGAGGCTGGCGCCTAGCTCGACGTAGACGCGCGCGCGCTCCGTCCCCTATCCTTCGAACGGGTGGCAGCGGAGGCTGGCGCATAAGCCGAAGCCGAGGCGCGCGCGCTCTGTCCCCTACCCCTCGAACGGGTGGCAGCGGAGGCTGGCGCCTAGCTCGAAGTAGACGCGCGTCGAGGCGCGCGCGCTCCATCCCCTACCCTTCGAACGGGTGGCAGCGGAGGCTGGCGCCTAGCTCGAAGTAGACGCGTGCGCTCCGTCCCCTACCCTTCGAACGGGTGGTAGCGGAGGCTGGCGCCTAAGTCGAAGTCAAGGCGCGCGCGCTCCGTCCCCTACCCTTCGAACGGGTGGCAGCGGAGGCTGGCGTCTAGCTCGAAGTAGACGCGCGCGCGCTCCGTCCCCTACTCTTCGAATGGGTGGCAGCGGAGGCTGGCGCCAAGCTCGAAGTAGACGCGCGCGCTCCGTCCCCTACCCTTCGAACGGGTGCCAGCGGAGGCTGGCGCCTAAGAAGAAGTCGAGGCGCGCGCGCTCCGTCCCCTACCCTTCGAACGGGTGGCAGCGGAGGCTGGCGCCTAGCTCGACATAGACGCGTGCGCGCTCCGTCCCCTATCCTTCGAACGGGTGGCAGCGGAGGCTGGCGCCTAAGTCGAAGCCGAGGCGCGTGCGCTCCGTCCCCTACCCCTCGAATGGGTGGCAGCGGAGGCTGGCGCCTAGCTCGAAGTAGACGCGCGTCGAGGCGCGCGCGCTCCATCCCCTACCCTTCGAACGGGTGGCAGCGGAGGCTGGCGCCTAGCTCGAAGTAGACGCGCGCGCTCCGTCCCCTACCCTTCGAACGGGTGGTAGCGGAGGCTGGCGCCTAAGTCGAAGTCGAGGCGCGCGCGCTCCGTCCCCTACCCTTCGAACGGTTGGCAGCGGAGGCTGGCGTCTAGCTCGATGTAGACGCGCGCGCGCTCCGTCCCCTACCCTTCGAACGGGTGGCAGCGGAGGCTGGCGCCTAAGCCGAAGCCGAGGCGCGCGCTCCGTCCCCTGCCCCTCGAACGGGTGGCAGCGGAGGCTGGCGCCTAGCTCGAAGTAGATGCGCGCGCGCTCCGTCCCCTACCCTTCGAACGGGCGGCAGCGGAGGCTAGCGCCTAGCTCGAAGTAGACGCGCGCGCGCTCTGTCCCCGCGCTGAGATTGGAGCTTGGCGCCGGTATGGTTGCGCTCCGGGGCTGTTGTGACCTTTCTGGTAGTGCGCTTTTAATGGCGGCTGGAATCACGCCGACGCCTGGCCTGGCAGAAGTCAGGCTGTCGCGTCGTGCAGTCTGCCATTCTGCAGGTGGGACACGTGGCGACTCATGACTGGTGCGTCGTGGGATGTGGGCGGTTGTGTGACCGCGGCCGTTCGCCTCGTCCCCCGAGAAGTTGGACGCGTGTTGAAGGCGTGGGGGCGTTGTGTGCTGCTTGGCCACCAACCCGGCGCGGCCCTCTAGGCCCCGGCGGTTCTTCTTTCCAAATCTTGGGCAGCCGAATCGCTGCGAATTTGATCTGTCTGTGCGTTGAGCCATATGACAGGCGAGCGGCCTTTATAAGGTGCTAGTGTTGAGGTGGAGGCACCCTTTCTTGCTTGGCTTTTTGATCTGCCGCCTTGCTTCCGCCCGTGCTAATTGTCGCGCCAGTTGCTCCTTTCCCTGCCTCTTCTTCCCTTGTCGCGAAGAGCGATGGCTAGCCACGACGACGCCACCTACCATCCCCGCAGCGGTTCCTTGCCTAGCCAGGGCGAGGTGTCCCATCCTTCCAAGGAGTACAAACTGGTGCTGCGAGGGAGCTCGCGCGCCAACAAGTGGTGGAACGCCATGGAGCACTCGGGAGGCTGTTGCTCCCGTGTGCTGGAGAAGAGCCGCACGACTGAAGGGATGCTGCAGTGACTCGTGGATGAGGGGTAGATCGTGGATCACAATGGGGCTCGCCTACCCCGCCGGGACGAGACGGAGCCGAAGCCCGGGGCAATGGAGGCGATCGTTTTTGTCGCGTTCTTCGACGCCGGCCTTCGAATGCCCTGCACGTTGTTCGTGGGCGAAGTCCTACGGGCCTACAAGTTGGAGCTAGCCCAGTTGACGCCCCACGCGATATTCCGCCTAGCTGTCTTCACGTGGGCGATGCGAACAGAGGGGTGGCGTCCCAGCGCGAGCTTATTCGCCACCCTGCACGACGCACAGTGTCAACCCAAAAAGGTTAACGGGGCGATGTCCAACTTCGGCGGTGTGGACTTCGTGCTCTAGGCGTCATGCGCGACGTTGTTCCCTGTGCCAGCCTCGTCGGGGCAATGGGCGTCCGGCTGGACTCGGCGGTGGTTCTATTACACCGTGACTGACAAGAGCGGAATGCAATGCCGAGGTGGGCCGATCTCGTTTAACAGTACGCCGAGTCTGAAGGCGGAGATCGACGACACGCGAAAGCTACAGAGTCTTGTCGGTGTCGCCCATCGAATGAGCGTGCGCGACCTAGCCGAGGAGTTCACAATGCATGGGGCGGCGCCACTCTCCTCCCGGGGGAAGTATGTTGGACAGAACGGCCCCCGCGAGGACGGGTTTGATCCATCCGTGTCTCGCCTGCTTCCGCCCTCCGCTCCTTGTTAGTCGCCCAGCACGCTTTACGCGCGCCGTTGAATCTGTTTGGTTTCCGCCTGACTGACGTGATCTCCTGCGCAGTGTCTCGGCTAGAAGATGCGGAGCGCGCGGTTGCGGCGCTCTTCGGCCCGTACACGCTTAAGGAGCACCAGGCTCGGGAGGCCGCAGTCAAGGCGGCTAGGCAGGGGCGGGTAAACCGCACCTGCGAGGCTGTGGGCATTACCGTGCCCGAGCGCGCGGTGTCGGACGAGCTTCCCGCCGGGACTCCGGGCGCTTAGGACGGCGATATCCCTACGGGGGTGTTATCTTCGCGACGCCGGGCCTGTTCCCCGGCTGCCGTATGCGACCCGGCAGCCCCCCTGCGGCTAGCACAGCTGAGACGGGGCGTGCGACCGGCGGTGGGCTTGGCCATACTGCTTCGGAGGGGCGCGCCGCCTCGGATCCCCCGGCACCTTCTGCCGATGCCCACGAGCCCGTGCTCGGGCTCGCGGCCATCGCTGAGTTGGAACTCGTCAATCCGGGGGGTGGCGTCGTTCCTGGCGAGAAAACCATGGTTGAAGGTGTGTTATCAACCGCAGCAGCCGACGAGGGCGCGCCCCCTACAGAGGAAACCGTGGGGGCGACGGTAACCGGAGCTGGTGCTGCCGTGGAAGAATCGCCTGTGCCACCGCAGGCGAAACGCCCTCGGACTCAGTCCCCGCCGCCAGCGAGGGGTCGATACGCCGTTGCGGGGCCTTGCCGCAGGATTACGGTGTCTGGCGCGGCCGAGAGGACCTTCTCCCCGACTGTCGAGGCGCCCGCCTCCCCCTGGGTGGTCGAACCAGCGCCACTTCCTACCGCGACAAGGGGCGCAGGAGGTAGGCGTGAGTCCCTTTCTTCACTTTACTTCGCGAGACTTTCTCCGATCTGCTCGCTCATTCTACCAACATCAGACGAGACGAAGTCTCCTGGACGCGGCGAAGGATCGAGCAGCGGAGGTATGCGCGAAGTCGGAAGCCTTGTGCAGGGTGCCCCGCAGGTGTCCGCCGTTGTTGACGTGGCGGTGGCCTCGGCAAATCCTGGCGCGTTGGGGCTGTGGCTCGCTCGCTCGGACTTCCTCCCTCGCTCGGAGATATTTTGCGACCTCACCGCAGCCGCAGAGCGTGCCGACAACGGCCTCGACCGAGAGATGTTGTCGTCATGCGAGGGGGAACTCCTAGCGCTCGCGCTACAGGCCTCCGAGATGAGGGTAAATATGTGCGCTTCAGCTTTGTAAGGTACTGCTAGACGCCTGCTGATTTGTTGTTGTTGCCAGACGCTTGCCCTCAGCCGGTCCTTTGACGAGGCCCGTGTTCGGGAGCGGAGGGCTCTGGAAGTCAGCCTTCGTGAAGCAAGCAATGCTCTCGCCGCGAAGGATGAAGAACTTCGCGCGCTAGAGGGCGCCATGGCGGCCGCAGAACTCGAGGCCACGGGGGCCAAGTGCGCCGCGGCTGAGGAGCGCGCTGCCTTCGTGCAGCAGATCGCCGTCCTAAAAGGGGAGAACGCTCGGCTGGCGGAGTCTGCTACCGAGAATAGCCTCGCCTTGGAAAATGCATCCACGTCGGCGTGGCGGGCCATGGAGTCTCTGAACCAGGCCCTCCGAGATCTGTGCATCAGAGTGCCGGACACTACGCACAGGCCGGAGGCCCTGTCGGAGACGCTCGGGCTGATTGAGGAGGGGGCCGGCGTTGCTCTTCGTGGCGCCAGAACGTTTGGCGAGCACTGCGGCTACGTTGGTGCGTGTTTCGCCCTCGCCCTGCTTCACACTCGTGGGTGTAGACATACCCATGAGCTAGCAAATCCTCAACTGGATCTTCCCGACCGACCAGAGGTCCTGTCGGACGCCATCCGCTCCATCGGGCCTAGCCTGCAGAACTTCCATCAACGGATCTGGGGCGGCTTTGGGGAGGGTGCAGCGAGGGTCGCCGTGCAGCAGACGCTGCATGGGGAGGGGGACCTCCTCTAGTGGCTCGAAGGGGTCCTTCAGCGTCACGGCGATGGCGGCACGGGTTCGTCCGCACCGCGCCAAGGCTGAGCGGTTGATCGGGTAGGGTAGGGGGATGATGTACTGGTTCTTACGCTTGTAACCATGTAACCCCTTTGCTTTTGCAATGAATCCGAGTAGTACCTTATTCTTGGCGCTACCTGCCGCCGAACGCGAGGGGGAGAAGACCTCCGCACCTTGTTTATACTCCGTAGAGCGCGCAGGGAGGGCGTCCGCGTCTTATTCAAAGTCCGGAGGCTCGCGCGTGCGGAGGCGGACCTCAACGCTACGGCTTATTTAAAGTCCGTAGACTGGTGCGCGCGGAGGCGGACCTCGACGCTACGACTTCCTTTATAGTCCGGAGACTCGCGCGTGCGGAGGCGGACCTCAACGCTACGTCTTATTTAAAGTCCGTAGACTGGTGCGTGCGGAGGCGGACCTCGATGCTACGACTTCCTTTATAGTCCGGAGACTCGCGCGTGCGGAAGCTGAGCTCGACGCTTCGTCTTATTTAAAGTCCGTAGACTAGTGCATGCGGAGGCGGACCTCGACGCTACGACTTCCTTTATAATCCGGAGACTCGCGCGTGCGGAAGCTGAGCTCGACGCTACGTCTTATTTAAAGTCCGTGGACTGGTGCGTGCGGAAGCTAAGCTCAACGCTCGTCTTATTTATACTCCGTAGAGTGCGCGCGGAGGCGTCCCCCCGCTGCATCTTATTTATACTCCGTAGAGTGCGTGCGGAGGCGGACCTCGACGCTACGTCTTATTTAAAGTCCGTGGACTAGTGCGTGCGGAGCTAGGCTGGACGCTACATCTTATTTATAGTCCGTAGACTGTCGCGTGCGGAGCTAGGCTCGACGCTACGTCTTATTTAAAGTCCGTAGACTAGTGCGTGCGGAGCTAGGCTCGACGCTACGTCTTATTTATAGTCCGTAGACTGTCGCGTGCGGAGCTAGGCTCGACGCTACGTCTTATTTAAAGTCCGTAGACTAGTGCGTGCGGAGCTAGGCTCGACGCTACGTCTTATTTATAGTCCGTAGACTGTCGCGTGCGGAGCTAGGCTCGACGCTACGTCTTATTTAAAGTCCGTAGACTAGTGCGTGCGGAGCTAGGCTCGACGCTACGTCTTATTTATAGTCCGTAGACTGTCGCGTGCGGAGCTAGGCTCGACGCTACGTCTTATTTAAAGTCCGTGGACTAGTGCGTGCGGAGGCGGACCTCAACGCTACGTCTTACTTTACAGTCCGGAGAC
This sequence comes from Dendrocalamus latiflorus, assembly GCA_017311315.1. Lineage (NCBI taxonomy): Eukaryota > Viridiplantae > Streptophyta > Magnoliopsida > Poales > Poaceae > Dendrocalamus > Dendrocalamus latiflorus. Next base: position 20,893,193 of record CM029643.1, on the reverse strand, counting down.
TCGCGTGTGCGGAGGCAAACCTCGACGCTACGGCTTATTTAAAGTCAGTGGACTAGTGCGTGTGGAGGCGGACCTCGACGCTACGTCTTACTTTATAGTCCGGAGACTTGCGCGTGCGGAGGCAAACCTCGATGCTACGTCTTATTTAAAGTCCGTGGACTAGTGCGTGCGGAGGCGGACCTCGACGCTACGTCTTACTTTATAGTCCGGAGACTCGCACGTGCAGAGGCAAACCTCGACGCTACGGCTTATTTAAAGTCCGTGGACTAGTGCGTGCGGAGGCGGACCTCGACGCTACGTCTTACTTTATAGTCCGGAGACTCGCGCGTGCAGAGGCAAACCTCGATGCTACGTCTTATTTAAAGTCCGTAGACTTTGTTCTGCTCAGCGCGGACAGGGGATGCTCTGGGGACAGCAACCTTTATTGAACTCCCGTTTGCGCGGGCGAGCATCGCATAACAAAGGGCTGGTGGCTCTACGCTTGCTGCCCTGCTTCTAGGCGTAGTACCGCCGCAACCTGTCCGCGTTCCATGTGTGCCGGAGGGCTTGTCCTTCGAGCGTGGCGAGGCGGTACGCCCCCTTCGGCAATGCCTCCATCACGATGTACGGGCCTTCCCACTTGGACTCCAGCTTGCCAACGGTCTCCGCCTGGAGCGCTACTCTGAGAACTAGATCCCCAGGCTTGAACCCCCGCGGGCATATAGAGCGGTTCCGAGCACGTATTGTCTGTCGCGCGTACTTCTCAACATGGTGGGCTGCATTTGCCCGTATCCCGTCGAGGAGGTCCAAGGACACACGGCGCTCCTCTTCGGGTGCTTGGACGAGGACCCTCCGCGAGCCGGCCTTGATTTCCTCGGGTGTCACCGCCTCATCGCCGAAAAGGAGCCTGAACGACGTAAATCCCGTCGGGCGCGTTACCGTTGTGCGAAGCGACCACAGAACGCTGTGAAGCTCGCTTGGCCACTTGCCCTTTGACAATCCGACCAAGCGCTTTTTGATGGCGGCGGAGATGGCGCCATTCGCCCGTTCGACCGCCCCGTTGGACTGGGGATGCCCTACCGAGGTGAATCGGAGGGTGATGCCCATGCTGTCACAATAGTCTTTGAAAAGGGTGGCGTCGAACTGTAGGCCATTGTCAACCGTGAGCTCCCGGGGCACGCCGAAGCGACATATGATGTTTTGCCATAGGAAGCGCTGTATGGCCGCAGAAGTTACTTTGGCCTGGGCAACCGCTTCCGGCCATCTGGAGAAATACTCCAGCGCGACTACCACGAACCGGAGGTCCCCTGGAGCTCGGGCAAGTGGTCCTACTATGTCGAGGCCCCAGCGTGCCAGTGGCCACACCGGGGGAATGGGGTTGAGGCTCATCGGGGGCCTGCAGACGATGCGCGCCATCCACTGGCACCCTTGGCACCGACGGACGAGGTCCTGGGCGTCGGTGGTGGCGGTTGGCCAGTAAAAGCCTTGCCTGAACGCCTTGCCGACCAACGACCTCGGCGCCAGGTGGGATCAACACACGCCCGCGTGGATCTCCGCCAGGAGCTCCTTTCCCCCTTCCGTCGAGAGGCAGCGCAGGAGCGGTGCGCAAACCCTCCTCTTGTAGAGTATCCCTTCGAACACCTAGAAGGACCTTGCGCGGTGCTGCAAGCGCCGAAGCTCGGCGGGGTCATTGGGCTCGGCGATGCCTTGCAAGAAATTGAAGATGGGCTCTCGCCAATCACCTGGCCGGTCGATGCGGTGGACGAGTGCCGCGTCCCGGTTGTCTTGCGCGATGGCCGCCTGCGCTAGTATCTCGTAAAACGCCCCCTCAGGGGGGCAGTTGCTGGCTGGCCGCCTTAGTGAGGGCGTCGGCCTGCTCGTTCTCCGCGCGGGGGATGGCCTTGACGGTGACGCCCAAAATGTGCCTTTCCCTCGCCCTCACGGCCGCGAGGTACTTGGCCAACTCAGGGTCCTTGGCTTGATATGACTTGTCCACATGACCAGCCACCAAGCGCGAGTCGGTGCGGACTAGCACCCGCCTCGCGCCAACTGCCTTGAGCTTCGCCAGGCCGAAGAGCAGTGCCTCGTATTCAGCCGTGTTGTTGGTGGCGGGGAAGGCAAGGCGCGCCGAGTATAGCAAACGCTGCCCCTCGAGCATGACGACCACCGCCCCTACGCCTGTGCCGGCGACGCCGTAAGCGCCATCGATCGTGAGCGTCCAGACGGGGTGATCGTGCGTCTGGACGGGTTGGGCCGGCGGGGTCCATTCGGCGAGAAAATCCGCAAGGACTTGGGATTTGATTGCCGTTCGCGAAGCATATGTCAAAGAGAAGGGAGCGAGCTCGGCAGCCCATTTGCCAATGCGCCCTGTGGACTCCTTATTGTGCAGCATCTCTGCCAGGGGAACGAGGAAGGCACTGTGATCGGGTGGGCCAGGAAATAATGCCGAAGCTTCCTGGAGGCCATGACCAGCGCGTAGGCGAGCTTCTCAAGTTCCGTGTATCTTGTCTTGGCACCTTGGAGGGCTTCAGAGACAAAGTAGACGGGCCGCTGCATGGCGCCTTCCTCTAAGACGAGGATGGCGCTGACCACGGTGGCTGACGCGGCCAGATAGAGCAGGAGGGGAGCCTTTGGTGCTGGGGCAACCAGCGTGGGGAGGCTGGCCAGATGCTCCTTGAGCTCGTTGAAGGCCTTCGCGCAATCTCCGTCCCAACGAAATCCGTCGCACCCGTGGAGCGTCTTGAAAAATGGCAAGCCCCGTTCCGCCGCCCTGGATAGGAAGCGGCTTAGTGCTGCCATGCAGCCCGCCAGCCTCTGGACCTCCCGCGTAGTCTTGGGCGGCTCCATACCCAGGATGGCGTCTACTTTGTCGGGGTTCGCCTGGATGCCCCGTCCGGAAATGAGGAAACCCAGGAGCTTGCCCGCCTGCACCCCGAAGACACATTTGTCGGGGTTGAGCTTGATGCCCGCCTTCCGGAGGTTGTCAAAGGTCTCCTGGAGGTCCCGGCCATGCAGAGCAAGTTGCCGAGTTTTGACCACCACGTCATCGACATAAGCTTCGACGTTCCTCCCGAGCTGGACGGCCAGGGCAATAGCGACGAGGCGGGTGAAGGTAGCGCCGGCATTCTTCAAGCCAAAGGGCATTCTGACGAAGCAGAACGTCCCAAGTGGTGTGATGAAACTGGTCTTCTCTTCGTCGTCTTCGGCCATGTATACCTGGTGATAGCCAGAATAGGCGTCCAGGAAACTCATGAGTTCGCACCCCGCAGTGGCGTCGACCAGCTGATCGATGCGCGGCAAGGGGTAATTGTCCTTCGGGCATGCCTTGTTGAGTGCTGTGAAGTCGATGCACATGCGCCAGGCCCCGCTGGCCTTTTTGACTAGCACCGGGTTAGCGAGCCACTCTGGGTGGTGGACCTCGCGGATGACCCCAGCAAGAAGAAGCTTCGTGACCTCTGTTTTGGCCGCCTGTTGCCGATCCATTGACATACGCCGAAGCCTTTGCTTGACCAGCTTGGCGTCGGGGCGGACCGCCAAGCGATGCTCGATTACTGCTCGATCTACGCCCTTGATGTCCTCCGGGGACCATGCGAAAATGTCAACGTTGTTCTGAAGCACTCGGAGCAGATCCCGTTCGACCCTCGGTGGGAGCCCCTCGCCGATGGACACAAACTGCCCCTCCGCTTGGAGTGGCACCTTCTTGACTCCGCCCTCGGGCCGAGGCTTGGGCGTCCATCCGGGGGCGGAGGGCCCGTCGCCGCGCGCACCGCAGAGGGCATGCACCAGGCGATGCGGAACGTGGCTGCCGACCTCGGCCCGTCTGGCCAGGTCCTGATCACCGAAGACGGTGATAACACCCTCCGGCCCGACGCAGTATGGCGTTGTAGGGATGCGAGATATCGACGACGTCGAAGATGACATGCTCGGTCCGGATGTTACCCTTGTTGCCCTCCTGACGAAAAGTGACTGGAAGGGACACGTGCCCCAAGGCCTGCAGCGGTTGACCCCCGAAACCTTGAAGTGGAGCTCCTGGCTGCTCTAGCCGGCTTCGTGGGATCCCCATACGGTCGAGGGCCTCTGCGAACAAGATATTCGCGGAGCTTCCCCCGTCAACAAGGACGCGCCTGACGTCACAACGTGCTATGTGGGCCTGGATGACTAGGGGGTGTTGGTGAGGGTACTCCACACCCCTGGCGTCGTTCAAGTCGAAGTTGATGTTGCGGGGCAGCATCCACAGTTGCGGCTGCTCCCCGGGAGCCGGCTGCTCCCCGGGAGCTTTTAAGGAGGAGCCTCCGGTGATGATGTTGACGGTCCGATGCTGCGCGCCCTCCATTGGGGGCGGAGCCCGAGACCCGGCCGTCACCCCCCGCAGCTCCATGACTGCAGCGCATGCCCTTGTGTAATGATCGCCGTAGACGTGCACCTCGCACCACTTGCCATAGTGCAGGAGCTCTTGTTCTGCTTGGGGTTGGCCGCCGTAATCGAGTCCGCCTTCCGACCCCCGGTCTCCCCTCCGTGAGGCGGGGTCGGGTCCTCGGCGGGTGCCCTCGGCGTCGCGGACATGATGGGCCGCCTGTGTCCTGCGCTGGCGGTGCCGAGGCTTACGCCCGCTCCTTGAAGAGCCTTCCTGTACCTCGGTGTCGCCGCCTCGGGGAGGGCCTCCGCGAGGTTCTCGGCCACGGCCCTGTTTCGAGGGGGGCCCACCTGCCCCCGCCTCGCGCGGGGGGCGCTCCCCCTGGACGAGGTCGAGGGCGGTGATGCTGCGTCTTCGCGCATCCTCCTCCGCCCGCGCATACTCGTCCATTTTGTCGAAGAGTTTGACGACTGTCTTGATTGGCCTCCGCGCGTTGTACTCGGCCATCGGGCCCGGACGAAGGCCCTGTATGGCTGCATTAACGACGGTGGTTTCATTAATGTCTTTCACCTGGCATCGAATCTTGGTGAAGCGCTGGAAGTAGTCCCGGAGCTTCTCCGAGGGTCCTTGCTTCACCGCGAAGAGCTGGTTCGCATCGACTCGCTCGACATAGTTTCCTTGGAAGTTGCTTTGAAGGCGGTCGCGAAGCTGCTCCCATGCGCAGATGGAGCCCGGCTCTATGGTAAAAAACCAAGAGAGTGCCACTCCTTGCAGCGCGAGGGGGAGTCCCTTCGCCTTCGTGGTGTCATCTCCGCCCGCGGCCTCGATCGCGGTTTCGTACACGCGCACGAACTCGCAAGGATCCGTGTCGCCTTTGTACGGGTTGGTGACGCTAGGGAACTTGAAGTCTTCGGGCCACGCCGCCTGCTGCAGCCCCGCCGAAAACGGGGACTCCGGATCTACGCGCCTCAACGGCACGCGGCTGGACGTGGGGGCTTCGCGGCTGTCCGCCTTCTCCGGCGCGGGCTCGGGCGCGATTACTGGCGTGACCTGTTGGCTCCGAGCCTCTTGTATATCGCGGACGGCTCCGCGAAGGTCTGCTAGTTCCCGCTGGAACGCGTTGAGGGCTGCTAGTAGGGCGCTTTCCACCACAGGTGCTGTCGGGTCCGCCGGAACGCCCAGCGGATGGGTCGGTGCAGGGACCATCGCCTCGCGAACTCCAGATCCGCCGGATGGTTCGTTGCGGTTACCCCCGGCCGTCTGATCCGCGCTATCGGCGAGGGTGGCGGGAGCTGTCGCCGTAGTACCTGCGACGGGGTTGGATGTCGTTGTAGCGGCACTGGCGGGGTTGGTCGTTGTAGCGCGAGCGTCGATGCCCGTGACCACTGCGCTTACGCCGCCGCCGACTCCTTCGGTGGCCGATGCCGAAGCCTTGGTATTCACGCGCCGCTCCGGCCCAGCCGTCTTCTTTCCCTTCGCCGCCGCTGGTGAAGCTTTTTTCGGTGCCATCCTTCTTCTTCGGTCTTCAGGCTTGTCCTCGTCCTCCCCACGGACGACGCCAACTGTTGTGGCTACAGACCAAACAAAGAGAGAGATGGTAGTGGAGAGTGATGAAGATGAATGTAATGGCCTGGGCCCTCCCCATGGTTTGTACTCATATATATATATACACATGAGGAGTGCTTTTACAGTTATGCCCTTACATCTGGTTATCCCCTCTGGGGGCAGTTATGTCATTACACATGGCCTATTCTGGGCCTTATAATCTCCTACCAGGCCTGCTGGGCTTAGGTGGGGGCCACCCCTACGACAGTCGTTAAAGGGGAAGTCTGAGCACAGCACCACTCACTACCACCTTTCCCCATTCCTCTCAAGCCAATCAAGAAACCATAGCCACCGAGGAGAGGCCAGACGCAAGACGAAAGCCAAGTGAGCTGACCAGGAGCACGGCGACATCGACGGCAGGAGACCAAACCCCACGTCGAGACCGTCAACCCTAGGAGGGAGACACCACCAGGCGACGTCCACACCACCAAGAAGGCGACAACCACAAGCAACCCCTGATTCCTTCCCAAAGCAAGCCAACCATCGACTGGCGAAGGTGACCCACAAATCACTCATAGCAATAGCATCCATCTCAATAGTAAATCCGGCATAGCTCTAGACAGTAAGCAACCCATAGGCGTCACAAGCATCACTAGAACTCTAGGGAACCAACGCAGAGAGCGTCAACCAGAGGTAGAAGAAGAGAGTAGAGTGGATAACCATGTAACACCCCAGAACCCACATTACCCTAGGATGCCACTAAAACTACTCCACAACTAGCCAATTTACAAGATAAATTAAACTGGCAACAATTACTAAACAAGATAGTATAAGCGGAAGCAGAAACAACTAAGGAATAACAGGATAGTGATAACAATTCAATGTTTAAAACATCCTCCAACATTTTAATCTAAAACATAGTTCACAAATTTAACATTATTAAGTTAATGTAAACAAAGCTATGCAAAGGTCTAGAATCCTTTCAACTTTATTACAGCATAAAAATATGATTCACGTGCATCAGTGTGGTGCCGCTCTACCCTTCCCATGCATGCTCAAAGTCCACCTGTAGGGAGGGGGAAACAAGGGTGAGATAAAATCTCAGCAAGCAAACTGTTTAACAGGCTAATTAAACTACAATAGTTTAATCATCAACATTTAATCTTCCACAAATAACAATGTTTATATCCTCAACCTCAAATCACATCAACGACGGTAAAGCATTAGCAAATAAATCTTATTTGACTACTTTAAAACCTCAACCACTACCACTACCAAAGACAATAAAGCATATGTATGTTTTACTTCAATACTTTATTATTTCTCACATCCACAATTGCTATCAACAATTACTACAAGAGAAAAGAATCTCATACCACAATCACAACCCTTACCATACACAAGGGATGAACCCCATTCCACGACCACATCCACAATCCTCATACCACAAATAGCTCACATGAGCCAATTCCACATCACAACTATGAAGTTACATATTCCACATTACAACTATGAAGTTGAATATTCCACAAAGTAACTTCACCACAATTATTGCATATGTATGCAAATGATCTTTCCACAATGCATATGAATGCTTTCATGCTATGCTCCACATCACTCTTTCCCAGCGGGATAAGAGGTGCATCGTATTACGGCAATATACAATGATGTACCGGTACGGTCGTGGCTAGGTGCGGCGACATCCACATATGCAAATGTCATGATATGATATGAATGATATGATAATCATAAACCACATGAATTCCAACCTCAAACGAGCATCAACATTCTCACAACATATCCACAACCACATATCCACCACATATTTGTTTTCATATTCCGCAATAGCACACTAAACAAATTTCCACATGATTACGAGCAAATTATCCAAACATATCAATTGATCAATAATTGCTACCATCACAACCACAAGTATTCACTAAGAATACTACCACTTAGACCACAATATACTTGTAAAGGTTTCTACCCCACAACTATATAGATTCACCAAAAACAATCCCGCATATCCACAATTAATCCACCAAGATCGTAAACAATTGAATTCATAAAAAATACTACCATCTGGACCATGTTAAGGAAACATGTAACAAAGACATAGCATCACCAATTAATAGAATTAATTAATGTGAAGGTAGAATAATTAACGAGTTAAACAGTAGCACACCCGCTACGTTTACTTGCCTCAACCGTTGAAGCGAAGCAGTCACGTGCGCTCAGGAGCAAAACCACCTGTCCACAAGGTATCTCTCAGCACCATGCTACAGCAAACAAAGCGCGACTTAAAGATTAAAGACGTCGCTAGAACCCCGAACCCGCACATACTCCTCTCCGCTCAACGATTCAACAATCTACCCACTGCAGCAACGCTGCTTAATATTTTCATATTTTTTAAAAAAATATTAATCCAATTACAGCAAACGATATATCTCTGGTTTTATCACTTGAATGCCTACATTTTTCATGTAGATTACACATTTTTATTTTTATCATAGCTAGGTGTAATTTAATGCACTAAACAGAGGAAATTCTCTGTTCTGTCAGACTGGACAGCAAGATTCAAATGCGTCCCAACAACAGTACAGGGGTCCAAAAAATATAATTTTTATACAGAAGCTATAATTCTGAATTCCCTACAACTTTTTAAATTGTGGCCATGATCATAAAAATCATTTACTACCTCTAAATCACACTTGAACAGCAGTCTGTCCCAATCTGCAACCCTGACAGACAGCGGTATTCCCGACTCTGGTACGCCCAGATCCCGCGGCCAAACATTCTGAAAAAAAAATCCATAATATGGGTTTCGAAGTCCTCTACAATTTTCCTTTTGGAAAGATCCGCAGGAAAAATCGTTTCATGGGTCGAAACCGTGCAATCATACGCGCTGCTCGAATCAATCTACAGGCAGACAGCAGGTAATCTCTAATCGGGCAATCAATCTATTAATTCCCTTTAAATTCCGTGCCAAGAACCCTAATTACTCCATAAAACAGAGGGTTTGGGATGGAGAAAAATTACCTAGATGCTCCCTTGGGATCACCCCTTTTCTTTCCTCTTCTTCCTCTCCTCCTTCTCTTCTTCTTCCTTCTCTTCCCTTTCTTTTTCTCCTTGGCACCAATGGTAGCAGCTGTGGGGGAAGATGGGGGCGCCAACCAGGGAGGGGAGGGGCGACCAGGAGGGTGGGAAAGGGGGAAGGGTGGCGGCCAAAGGGGGAGGGGAAAAGAGGGGGCGCTAGGGTTAAGGGGAAGGGGTGGTGCGGCCACCCCCTTGGGCCTTGGCCCAGGGCGGTTGGCCCACTCCCCAGGCAGCCCACTCTGGGTTTTTAATTTAATTTTTAATTTATTTTATTAATTTTACACTGTTCTAAAAATTTTTATTTTCCCTTCCCGCGATTTACCAAAAAACCGGCGACTCCGCGATTATTTAAAAAAAACTTACGCCGAATACGATCAGGGTATTACATTCTCCCCACCTAAAAAGGATTCGTCATCAAATCTAACTCCTCAAACCACAAATCAAGAGGACAATCAAGGAAAGAACAACCAAAGAATAGAGCATCCCAAAGATAGAACATCCCAAGGGAACAACAACTACGTGTTCTCACCCGCCTTGAAGAACTCGTGTCCTTCTTTTACATTTGAACTTCAAGCTCTTACTTCACCTCTCGCTCGGACTGATACGTTAAGAGGGCATCCACACAACTGGTGGCCCTCTTCCTCATGACCAACTCCGACGAGTCCACGACACGTGCCGATCAACGCCGAGCACCCGCAACTCTTCTGCCGGCTCTAAGCGACCAACAGATCCTGCTGAACTCGTGAACTTTCCCGCCACAACTATCAAGCCACTATCTAATAGCAAATTTGTCAAAGTTAAATAAATTAACTACAAGTGCTTAGGAACCCTGTAAATGAATATTTGCTACACCAACGTATTAGACATCCGTTAAAAATGAACTGAGAATTAATATAACCTTCGGTAGTGTAGTACCTTGGATCGTTATGCCTATAAGTAACGTTGAGTTGATTATAAGCAGAATGAATGATTAGAAACCCACAGGCATACTTAGCAGGATTCGTTTAATTACTTGAACCATGGTAGTATTCGATGTCATAGATTAAACTTTAGTATGATTTACAGGCAAAGGGCTGAATCTTCAAAGGAAATTATATCAGGGTAAAGAAGAGACTCAACGCTTTATCGTAAAAACAGGCAAGCATTCCTTTGAACATGTCTTCAGAGTATATTCGTAAAACAAATATTTTGGTATTAACCTAGTATCACCCTGCATGAAAGAATTAAAAGATATTTAAAACGAGCCTTGGATATAAGAGACATGAGAAAAGAATTAGAGGGCAACTTATGGAGCAGTTGGCCAATTTAGTTAAGTAAGAAGGTGGGCAGAGGTTGCCAAGGCAGGTGACAAGTGGGCATGTTTAGGACCTCTGCATAAGAATAGAATATAAGGAATTACAAACTTCATCCGTGTGAACAGACCGTACCAAACCGTATCAACCAACATTCCGTTTGAGGACGGACAGACTAGTAGCTCTATCAAAGTATTATATTCTCCACATGGGTAAGTATTAATTAGGGGAGGAACCCACAAGAGCCAGACCAGCACCGGAGTGGGGGATCCACAGCCGCATAGAACCCAGAACTAGTATGTAGGCTAGAGGTGGGGGAGGCGGATCGCAAGAACCCAAGACTGGTCTGAGACCAAAAGCGGGGTATGCGAAGGCGATATATTACGCAGATGGGTGTTGGGCGAGGGTTAGAAACCACCCCAGCCAACAGTTATGTCGCTTTCGGTGGGTCTGCGTGAGGGTGGTACACCGCTCCAGGCTGCCGCTTGTGAGTAACTGGGTGGAGATATAATCTACTGAGATAGGTGCAAACGTACTGTACTCTGATCTGGGCACCGCATCTAAGGAATTGCGGAGATCCGAGAAGCCAACAGGATCAGAGTGGTGATGGGTAAAGTGGTACAAGCTTGCGCAATGCTATACAAATTATGAATTCATGCCTATCTCTGGGAAAGGAGAATTACAGAAACTTATGGGGGTTTTTGCTGTTCATACGTATGTTCAGTAGATTTGCAAAGTAATGAATCCGAAATCTTTCATAACTTAAAAACATTATTTTCCCTAAGTTTGAGATTGAGAATGGATACAGAAATGAGGAAGAATGATAGGGATAGAAAATGATCATCCAGTGCATATTTGTTATATAAGTTTGCTGGGTACTCTGTACTCACCCTTGCTATTATTTCCTTTGTTTAGAGGATAGCCAGCTGTATTCAGGCGTTGATGATACCTGTATAGACAAGCCTTACTTCCCAGGGGAGAGGTTATATCGAGGATGAGCCGTCAGAGGATCACTCCATATACGAGGACTGGGACTATTAGAGACATAGGAGCAGCTCGGACTCGACCCATAGGGTATCTGTGATATTAGTGTATTGTATATATATATTCCTTCTGTATAATTAGAATTCTGAACTACTCTTTTCTAGTGTTGTAATTTTTGAATTGAAGAAGTTGTGTAATATTTTAGCCCTGCGTGGCAATGTGAATGTATGTAATCTTCTATCTCTAATGATTGTTCTGTTGCAATACTCATTATTCGTTAAAGCGATGTTTTATCGGCTAAAACGAATAATAACCCGTTGACTAGCATTATTACCCCATGGTAATAACGCAGGTCGTCACAGGTGGTATCAGAGCAATGATTCAAGAGCCACGCTTAGGTTTAGGGATAGAAATATGAGTTCTGCTATATTGCTTTAAGTATGATGATAGTAATTCTCATCAGTAAATCTTTTCTATATTAGAATAGCTTTAAATTCAGCAATAGTAATTTCTTTAATAAGGTTTAATGGTATTAGATAACTCTAAACTATTGCTTCTCTTTTGTAGGATGGTTCGAGTTAAGATTCCACTAGCCAGCATTAGGGGCAGCACGTATTATTATTATGGCAGATGCTGCAGGAATTGGGTGCACCCTGTCCAGATTTTTATCAGGAGTTATTTACAGATGGGTCACCACCCAGGATAGGGGTGATACTGACAGGGATTCCACTAAATATGGAATACTTTTGGGATCATTCTGTACCGTGGCGTTCATCTGATGATTATTTGCCTATGCAACAAGTAGCAAAAGAAGCATTGCATGCGCTACGATCCCATTTTGGAGAGCATCTACGTCGCACCAGCTATCGTGATGTGCCCGCATTTGCTCCTGGCAGTTATGGACAGCAGTTTGCAGCTGATCATAATAATGCTAACATGAATGTTGGGACTCGAGTTCCATCACCTGCGGCGCGTAGTGTTACTTCTAGTTTGATGATTGTTGTGGCTACAGACCAAACAGAGAGAGAGATGGTAGTGGAGAGTGATGAAGATGAATGTAATGGCCTGGGTCCTCCCCATGGCTTGTACTCATATATATATACACATGAGGAGTGCTTTTACAATTATACCCTTACATCTGGTTATCCCCTCTGGGGGCAGTTATGTCATTACACATGGCCTATTCTGGGCCTTATAATCTCCTACCAGTCCTACTGGGTTTAGGTGGGGGCCATCCCTACGACAGGAGCCTCTCATGGTATAGGGCTTCACAAGGCCGAAGCCATGTTGCCGAGTCTTTTGGCCCCCTCCGTCCCCGCGGCCTGTGAACTTTTCCAAACTTCCGGGGCTGCGCTGTAGCCGAAGCAGACGCGCGCGCTGCTGCGACGCTCGGACTTCCGGCCGTCCACGTGGTGCAGCGTGCTTGGCGCGGTGCGGGCGTTGAGGCGTCGTGACCATTAATATGGAGGCGGACTTCCGGCAGTTGGACTTCTGCCGATTGGCCTTCCGCCGGTTGGCTCCCCTGCTGATTGGGGTATATATATGGCGCTGGTGCGGCGTTGCTCCTGCGTATATTGTGATAGAAGCTGTTCCCATAAAATGGGCCTCTGCCGTGCATCAACATTCCTGGGTGACGCTGAGCGGCTTGGGGAATGTTGATGCACAGAAGGAGGTCCATTTTTCCTGGGAGCTTGATCAGCGCCGGCTATCGGCAGCCAGCCGCGCTTCCTGCCCCGCACCGCGCTTCCGTAGGCGATAGCGAGGTCTGCCCTGTTTTTCTTAACAGGCCTACCTACAGTCGGTGTTCCTGATGGAGCCCGCCGGCATTACCTTTTATGTTGATGCACTGTAGGTGGCCTGTTAAGGAAAACGAGGCAGATTTTGCAGGACAAGACTCCCGCCTTTGCTGCGCCCCGCTGAAGTGGATGCGCGCGCTCCGTCCCCTACCCATCGAACGGGTGGCAGCGAAGCTGGCGCCTAGTCGAAGTAGACGCGCGCGCTCCGTCCCTTACCCATCGAACGGGTGGCAGCGAAGCTCGCGCCTAGTCGAAGTAGACGCGCGCGCTCCGTCCCCTACCCATCGAACAGGTGGCAGCGAAGCTGGCGCCTAGTCGAAGTAGACGCGCGCGCTCCGTCCCCTACCCATCGCATGGGTGGCAGCGAAGCTGGCGCCTAGCCGAAGTAGACGCGCGCGCTCCGTCCCCTACCCATCGAACGGGTGGCAGCGAAGCTGGCGCCTAGTCGAAGTAGATGCGCGCGCTCCGTCCTCTACCCATCGCATTGGTGGCAGCGAAGCTGGCGCCTAGTCGAAGTAGACGCGCGCGCTCCGTCCCCTACCCATCGAACGGGTGGCAGCGAAGCTGGCGCCTAGTCGAAGTAGACGCGCGCGCTCCGTCCCCTACCCATCGAACGGGTTCGCTGGCGCCTAGTCGAAGTAGACGTGCGCGCTCCGTCCCCTACCCATCGCACGGGTGGCAGCGAAGCTGGCGCCTAGCCGAAGTAGACGTGCGCGCTCCGTCCCTTACCCATCGCACGGGTGGCAGCGAAGCTGGCGCCTAGCCGAAGTAGACGCGCGCACTCCGTCCCCTACCCATCGCACGGGTGGCAGCGAAGCTGGCGCCTAGTCGAAGTAGACGCGCGCGCTCCGTCCCCTACCCATCGAACGGGTGGCAGCGAAGCTGGCGCCTAGTCGAAGTAGACGCGCGCGCTCCGTCCCCTACCCATCGAACGGGTGGCCGCGAAGCTGGCGCCTAGTCGAAGTAGACGCGCGCGCTCCGTCCTCTACCCATCGCATGGGGGGAAGCGAAGCTGGCGCCTAGTCGAAGTAGACGCGCGCGCTCCGTCCTCTACCCATCGAACGGGTGGAACACCGCCACGTGGGCGGTGACTTGGGATCTTGCGAGGCGATCTTGCGCTGTAAAGGTTCCTGGAATCACGCTGACCCCTGGTCTGCCAGGGTTAGGTTCCTGTACCGTGCGACCCGACGCGCCCGGGGCACGTGGCGGCCTACGACTGGTGGGCGGCGGGATGTGGACGGTTGCGTGCTTGCGGCCACTCGCCTTTTCCCTAGGCGAGGGGGACACGGGGCGGGCAGTGAATGGCGCGGCGCCGGAGCTGTTGTGATCCCCTGGCCCATTGGTGTGCCTATAACCGCGGCTAGGTAACGCCGTGCTGTGGCGGTCCTTGGCTCCTGTGGTCGTGACCTTCCAGCGTTGGGTGTGGGGCGCTGCGCTGGACGGGCGCGTGTACGACTGCGGTCGCGCCTTGTACATGGACCTTCGCGACTCTTCGCTTTCAGTTACGGGGAATTGTGCGGGGCGGGCCTTTACACCGCTGCGGTTGCATCCGGCACGCGGATCGTTGCGACGCTTCGGTAGCGGCGGTATGGGCGAGGTGGCTTGAAATAGCCCCCCGGTAACAGCGTCCCCGCACCTTTACGCCCTCTTTCCTGTCTGCTCCGCCTTCTACACCTTCGCGCTATCTTCACCGCTTCAGTCTCTCCGTGGGAAGCGATGGCCTCCAGTAGCGAGCGCGGCCAGGCGGTTGGTGGCCCTGACATTCGCCGGCGGTCCTCGCTGTTGAAGGTGAAATACGCGCTCCAAGAGCGCGACCCAGCGGCGGCGGACCAGGAGCGGCTGGTGGCGGAGGAGGAAGGCACGTTCTCCGGCGAGCTAGGCCCCTCGCTCGTGACCGAGAAGACGATCCAAGAGCTCCTGCGCGCGGGGAAGTTGTCCGGGCGCCAGGAGGTACGATTGCCCGCCGCCGACGAGACGGAACCGCATCCCGAGAGGTCGGAGGCGGTCGTGTTCGTTGCCTTTTTCGACGCGGGGCTCCGGATCCCAGCGGCGGCTATGGTGGGCGACGTGCTACGGACCTTCGGGCTGGAGCTGGCACAACTGACTCCGAACGCCGTGGCCCGGCTCGCGGTGTACAGCTGGGCCTTGCGCTCGGGGGCGTGTTGGCCCAGCGCATCGTTGTTTGCCTATCTTCACGAGGCACGATGCCAGCCCAAGGGTCGGAAGGACGGGACGCTGTCGAGCTTCGGTAGCGTCACTTTTATTCTTCGCCCGTCGTGCAAGAAGCTCTTCCCTGCGAACTCAACTCGCGGGAAGTGGGAGTCTTACTGGATGAAGCGGTGGTTCTACCACCGTGTGGAGAGCGGGAGCGGCCTTGAGTGCACAGGCCGACCGATCGTGTTCAAGCCCTCGCCCGGCCGAACGCTCGATGCTGAGGACAGGCGGAGGGTCAAGCGGCTCGTAGGCGTGGCCGCCCGCTTCAACATGCGCGACCTCGCCGAAGAGTACGTGATGTAAGGCGTGGCACCGCTTGGCTACGACTGGCGTCTTGCCGCCGAGAGGCGTCGAGATGACAATGTTTCGCCATGGGTCTGCTCACTGCCAGCGCCTCCCGGTCTTCGTAAGCCTCGATCGCGTCCCTCCTTTGTTCACGCGAAATGCGTTATATGCTGATGCTATTCTCCTTTGCTTTAGGGATTTCCTTGGAGGAGGCGGAGCAGGCCGCGCGCGTATTCCTGGGGCCGTACACCGCCAGGGAGCACGAGCAGCGTGCGTCTGCTATCGCCGAGGCGGGGCTGGGGCGAATAAACCGCGTGTGCGAGGCCCTGGGCCTTGCCGTGCCGGACCGTGTCGCTCCAGACGACGGTGCAGCGAAGAAGAAGAAGAAGGCCCCGTCTCGGAAGAGGGGCCGCAGCGGGGCGCCTGCCGCGCCTGCTGCTAGTGTTTCCGAGGACGCGGCGAACGCGGAGTCGGACTCGGCGAGGTATGCCGATTCGGGCTTGGGTGGCGCAGACGCCGAAGGTGAGGTATCTTCGGCGAGCGTCCCGGATGGCGAGTTTGCCGCGGGCAGACCGAGGGGGGAAGTCTCACCGCCCGCCGAAGTCACCGAGGCGGAACCCGTGCGGACCGGCGATGCCGAGGTGGAGCTTTCGACCGCGGCCGCTGTGGTGCCGGAGGCGCCCTCCATGAGGGTGCACGGAGCCGTGCTGCCTTTACCGACAGCAGCCGAAAGCGAGGTGCCCCCTGCGACAACCGCCACCGCGGAACCTTTGCCCCCGGGCGCGGCAGCCGCGGGGTCTCCCCCAACCGCAGCTGCGGGGGCGGCGTCGCTGCTGGCTGCCCCGGCTAAACGGCCGTGTGTGCGGCCAGAGCTCCAACGGACACCGCGAGGATTCGTCGTGGCCACGGGCATCAGAAGCTTGTGGGACTCCAGCGCAAGCGCCGGGGACCCTGCGGCATACGCGCCTTCTGCCCCTCTGGCCACGCCTCCCGCCGCGCAGGGACAGCCATCACCCCCCCGAACGCAGAGGCTTCTGGGCGGGACCATTCCCTCTGCTACCGAGGGTACGGTGGCTTGGCTTACCTTGGTGTGTGCTTTTGGGCCTTGGGGTGCTCACCTGTATCCCTGTTTGCAGCGTTGCTCATTCCGGAGGGGGAGCCCCTGGCGGAGCACGGGGCCTCCGCGCGCGTAAGCCCCGCGGACTTCGTGCCGCCTCCGGAGACGCTGAGGGCGTGGCGCGGGATTGTGAATGACGCGGCCACCAGCGTCGACCCGCAAGTGCTGCAGACCTTAGGGGCGGGGCGCCTCGAGGATGCCTTCGAGGTGTCTGGGGTGAGGGTAAGTACTCATGCGACCACGCCTGGGCTTAGCTGAGCTTGCTAAGTCTTTTCCCTTCTACAGACACTTGTGCTGGGGTAGGCCCTGCAAACGGCCTACGCTCGTAGCTGAAAGGCGCTCGAGGATAGGCTGCGGGCCGCCGAGGAGGAGCTGCGTGAAGCCTCTGGCGCCCGCTCTGCCCAGGACGCCCGCATCCGCCAGCTGGAAGCGGAATGCGCCCAAGCTAGGGCGCACGCCGAGGGACTTGTTGCGTCGGCACGGGAGTCGGCCGCGGCAGCTGCTGAACAGAGGTTTGCGGCGGAGCGGGACGGGTTCCTGGAGCAGGTCGCCTCGCTAGAGAAGGAAAAAGGCGAGCTTGCCCTGACTCTAGCGGAGCGTAACAAGACGCTTGGCGACGCCTCGGTGGTTGCGTGGGACGCCATGCAAGCGCTGGAGAGCCATCTTCAAGGGCTGGTAGCTGAGGTGCCGGGCCGCGCCTTCGGCCCGGAGGAGTTGTCTCGGACGCTCCGCTGGGTCGGGGATGCCGCCAACGTCGTGCGCGACGCGGCGACGTCCTTCGGCACCCACTGCGCGTACACGTCGGCATGCTTGGTGTGCGCGCTCCTGCAGCACCGCGGTTGTACGCACGTCGCCGGGCTGGATGACTCCCAGCTGGAGATGCCTGGCGGGGCCGGAGTAATGTCCGGCGCCGTCCGCTCAGCTCGCCTTGCCCTCGGGCCCTTCTTCGACCGGATCTGGGCTTACGTCGGGCCGGATGCTGCACGGATCGATCTCCAGAAGTCGCTCTACGGGACGGGGAGCCTCGGCCAATTTCTGGACGGGGTCCCTCGACGCGACGATGGCGGTGCTGGGCCCTCCGAAGGCGCCGGGAACCCGCAGGTCTGACGCCGCGGTGCCTAGGTGTAGGCGTGCGTTGTACTGTTCCTTGTCTTTGCAAATAAAGTACGCATTTGCTGCATGCATTCTGACTTTCGCCTATATCCCGGGCAGCTTCCTTGCTGGGGCCGGCTTCTTGCGGCCGACCTTTCAACCCGGCGACGCCTTCGACGCTGGCGAAGGGCCGAAGAGTCACTGAACTTTTGGGTGAGCCGGCCTTCTTCGAGCGAGGCCCCAGCTTTAGCGC
Organism: Dendrocalamus latiflorus; assembly: GCA_017311315.1. Lineage (NCBI taxonomy): Eukaryota > Viridiplantae > Streptophyta > Magnoliopsida > Poales > Poaceae > Dendrocalamus > Dendrocalamus latiflorus. Next base: position 20,875,186 of record CM029643.1, on the reverse strand, counting down.
GTGTTAAGGACGAACCCGCGGGATAGCGGCTTAGAGCGGCAGGGATGTTGCCGGACCTTTGTACTTGTGATTTTTCCGGTATGCAGACTTCCTGGCATTTTAGGATATGCGCTGTGTGTTGATGTGGCGTGTGCGGAGGCGGACCTCTGCGCTTTGCCTTGCTTTATAGTCCGGAGACTCGCGCGTGCGGAGGCGGACCTCGACGCTACGTCTTATTTAGAGTTCGTGGACTTAGTGCGTGCGGAGGCGGACCTCGCCGCTACGACTTCCTTTATAGTCCGGAGACTCGCGTGTGCGGAGGCGGACCTCGACGCTACGTCTTATTTAGAGTCCGTGGACTAGTGCGTGCGGAGGCGGACCTCGACGCTATGACTTCCTTTATAGCCCGGAGACTCGCGCGTGCGGAGGCGGACCTCGACACTACGTCTTATTTAGAGTCCGTGGACTGGTGCGTGCGGAGGCGGACCTCGACGCTACGACTTCCTTTATAGTCCGGAGACTCGCGCGTGCGGAGGCGGACATCGACGCTACGTCTTATTTAGAGTCCGTGGACTAGTGCGTGCGGAGGCGGACCTCGACGCTACGACTTCCTTTATAGTCCGGAGACTCGCTCGTGCGGAGGCGGACCTCGACACTACGTCTTATTTAAAGTCCGTAGACTGGTGCGTGCGGAGGCGGACCTCAACGCTACGTCTTATTTAAAGTCCGTAGACTGGTGCGTGCGGAGGCGGACCTCGACGCTACGTCTTATTTAAAGTCCGTAGACTGGTGCGTGCGGAGGTGGACCTCAACGCTACGTCTTATTTAAAGTCCGTAGACTGGTGTGTGCGGAGGCGGACCTCGACGCTACGTCTTATTTAAAGTCCGTAGACTGGTGCGCGCGAGGGCGTCCCCCCAGTGCGTCTTTTGTTTATACTCAGGCCCGTCACCTTTGGCTACGGCGAGTGCACATGCGAACATGCGACTTCGATTTATACTCAGTCTCGTACCCCTGGCTACGGCGAGTGCACACGCGAACGTGCGTCTTTGTTTATACTCAGGCCCATCACCTTTGGCTACGGCGAGTGCACACGCGAACGTGCGACTTCAATTTATACTCAGTCCCGTACCCCTGGCTACGGCGAGTGCACACGCGAACGTGTGTCTTTGTTTATACTCAGGCCCGTCACCTTTGGCTACGGCGAGTGCACACGCGAACGTGCGACTTCGATTTATACTCAGTCCCGTACCCCTGGCTACGGCGAGTGCACACGCGAACGTGCGTCTTTGTTTATACTCAGGCCCGTCACCTTTGGCTACGGCGAGTGCACACGCGAACGTGCGACTTCGATTTATACTCAGTCCCGTACCCCTGGCTACGGCGAGTGCACACGCGAACGTGCGTCTTTGTTTATACTCAGGCCCGTCACCTTTGGCTACGGCGAGTGCACACGCGAACGTGCGGCTTCGATTTATACTCAGTCCCGTACCCCTGGCTACGGCGAGTGCACACGTGAACGTGCGTCTTTGTTTATACTCAGGCCCGTCACCTTTGGCTACGGCGAGTGCACACGCGAACGTGCGGCTTCGATTTACACTGCGGGAACGCGCGCGTTGGCTAAGCCTGCGCGCGCGTTCACCGCGTACTTGCGCGTGATAAAGAAAGATTAGCGACAAACGGCGATCTTCATTACATCCCCGTTTGCGCGGGTGAGCAACTACAAGGGATGGATATACTAACCGTTTGCCCTTGGTGCGGCCGAAGCCTCTAGTCGCTAGACATCTACAGGGCCACAGGGCCCGCCAAGGCGCCTCTGAATGGCCCCGCGGACCTCCGCGCTGTGACGCCAGCTCTAGGAGCGCCGTTGGGCTTCGCGATGCGGGCGCCTGGTACCTGGCTCGATGCGCCGAGCCATATCCTGGTCGCCTCGGACGGTGATGGTGGTCCGGGGACCCGGGATCTTCATGCATAGATAGCCGTGATGTGGTACCGTGCCGAAGGAGTTGAGGATTGGGCGCCCCAATATGGCATTGTAGGGGTACAGAAGGTCGACCATGTCGAAGGTGGCATCTTCGACCCGCACATTGTCATCTTGGGCGAAGGAGACTTGAAGACCTATTTGGCCCAGCGCCCGCAGGGGCTGTCCCCCGAAGCCCTGCAGTGGGATTCCCGAGGGCCCTAGGCGGCTTCGAGGGATCCCCATCTAGTCGAAGGCCGCCGCAAACAATACGTTCGCGGAGCTACCGCCGTCCACCAAGGCGCGCCCCACGTCGCATCCCGCGATAGTGACCCGGACGACCAGGGGGTCCTGATGAGGGAAGTCCACACCCTGGGCGTCGTCGGGTGTGAATGTAATTTCGTGCTGCGCCCAATCTGGCGGTGCTTGCGCTGGGTATGCCGCCACGTGATGTAGTCTTCGCGCATAGGCCTTCTGCTGCCGTGCCGAGGCAAATTCCAGCGCAGAGCCTCCGGATATGACGTTAATGACCCTGCGGTGGGTTGCGTCCGGGGCCTGCAGCGACAGGAGGCCCTCCCGAGGCTGTTGAACGTGAGCTTGGATCCGTAAGGTGCCTTCCTAGGGTTGCATCCCTTGCGCCTGTACCTGCACGGGGGCCTCGTACGGGAATTGGACGTGGGCCACCACAGGCGGACGCGTCTCTAGGTTCCTGTCCCTAGCGACGCTGTCACGGAGCGCCGCGATGGAGGTGCTGGTGCGGGTATCGTGGTTGCCGCGGCCGTGGACTACGCACCACAGTCCCTGGTGCTGGTCGTCGTAATCCCCACGACCCTTATCGTCGCGGCCCCTGCCACGGCCGCACCCCCGGCCACGGCGCCCCCGACCGCCTCGGCCCGCGGGAGCACCCTCGTCGGACCCGCCTTCGATGTCAAGGACGTACCGGTTTCACCTCGACCTCTGCTGGCCGCGCTTGGGCTGATCGGACGACTCCTTATGCGAGGCGTCCCTACGGTCGGGCGCGTCCCTGGACGACTCCTGCTTACATTTTCCCTTCGAAGAACCGCCCTTCGGCAGATCTTCGGCTTTTGCCGAGGCTCCGGCCTGGTTGGTGTCGGAGTCATCACCTTGTCTTCGCCGTGCGTCTTCCTCCGCCCTGGCATATTCTTCCATTTTGTCGAAGAGCTTCGCCACCGTCTTGATTGGCTTTCGCGTGTTGTACTCGGCCATCGGGCCCGGGCGAAGGCCCTGTATGGCTGCATTAACGATGGTGGTTTCGTTAACATCTTTCACTTGGCATCGAATCTTGGTGAAGCGTTTGAAGTAGTCCCGGAGCTTCTCCGAGGGTTTTTGCTTCACGGCAAAGAGTTGGTCCGCGTCGACTCGGTCGATGTAGTTTCCTTGGAAGTTGTTGTGAAGGCGGACGCGGAGCTGCTCCCACGCATAGATGGAGCCCGGCTCTATGGTAAAGAACCAAGAGAGCGCCACTCCTTGCAGCGCGAGGGGAGTCCCTTCGCCTTCGTGGTGTTGTCTCCACCCGCGGCTTCGATCGCGGTTTCGTACACGCGCACGAACTCACGGGGGTCCGTGTCGCCTTTGTACGAGTCGACGGCGCTAGGGAACTTGAAGTCTTCGGGCCATGCCGCCTGCTGCAGCCTCGCCGAAAGCGGGGACTCCGGATCTACGCGCCGCAGCGGCACGCGGCTAGACGTGGGGGCTTCGCGACTGTCCGCCCTCTCCGGCGTGGGCTCGGTCGCGATTGCCGGCGCGGCCTGCTGGCTCCGAGCCTCTTGCATATCTCGGACGGCACCGCGAAGGTCCCCTAGCTCCCGCTGAAACGCGTTGAGGGCCGCCAGTAGGGCGCTTTCCACCGCCTGTGCGGGCGGGTTCGCCGGTGCTCCCAACGGGCGGATCGGCGCGGGGACGACCGCGTCGCGAGGTCCCGAGCTGCCGGTCGCTCCGTCGTGGCTACCTCGAACCACCCGGTCCGCGCCGCCGGCGAGGGTTGCAGTGGGGGCGGCGAGGTCGGCTGTCGTTGCGTCGGCGGGGTCGGTTGTCGCCGCACCCGCATCGACGTCTTCGACCGCGGGGTCCATCCCCGCAGCGCCGGTGACGGGGCGGGTCGTCGCGGTGCCGGTGACGGGGTTGGTCGTCGCGGTGCCGATGACGGGGTTGGTCGTCGCGGTGCCGGTGACGGGGTTGGTCGTCGCGGTGCCGGTGACGAGGTTGGTCGCCACCGCGCGAACGTCGACGTCTTCGGCCACCGCGCCTGCGTCGCCACCCGCGCCCGCCGCTGCCGATGCCGAAGCCCTGGTACTCATACGACGCTCCGGCCCAGCCGCCTTCTTTCCCTTCGCCGCCGCTGAAGAAGCTTTTTTCGGTGCCATCCTTCTTCTTCGGTCTTCAGGCTTGCTCCTGTCCTCCCCACGGACGGCGCCAACTGTTGTGGCTACAGACCAAACAGAGAGAGAGATGGTAGTGGAGAGTGATGAAGATGAATGTAATGGCCTGGGTCCTCCCCATGGCTTGTACTCATATATATATATACACATGAGGAGTGCTTTTACAGTTATACCCTTACATCTGGTTATCCCCTCTAGGGGCAGTTATGTCATTACACATGGCCTATTCTGGGCCTTATAATCTCCTACCAGGCCTGCTGGGTTTAGGTGGGGGCCATCCCTACGACAATGATGATCTCTGATGCTATGCTGTATTATGGTACTAGGGATGCCCTGGAGAGGGCAGAGGAGACATCTGATAGGTGGCGACAGCAGTACTATTTGGGTGAGCATAGGCACTAGGAGTTCCAGGAGGTTGTATTTAATTATATAGCACAAGGACCTCCTCTTTATAACCCACCACTACCACCACTAGAGATGGCAATGGGTACCCGAAACCCGATAGCCGGTGGGTTTTTACTCTATTAGGGCCTGGGTCTGAGTCAATTTCCTAACCCATGGATCTCTTAATGGGCAAAAAGCCCAACCCATCGGGTCTGCCGGGTTCGGGTACGTTCCTATAGTACCCAAACCCGTAAACCCATGGGTAATATAAACCCGATCCATATGAGTTATAAACCCAGCCTCCCAGGCAAACCAGCCCAGCCCATTAGCCATTTAGCCCCAAGCCCCCAAATCCAATGCAACAATGCCCCATTACCCATACGGCTAACCCTAGCTAGCACTCACCACGGTCACTACTCACTCCTCCCCAGTCCCCACCCCGATTCAACAGCCGCCGCAGCTGCGGCGCATCTAGCGCTCCGCGCTCGGTCTCCGGCAGTCTCCACGCTCGCCGTCCCGTCCCGCAGCTCCCGCCACTCTCGCCGCACGCTCGTCCTCCCGCACGCCCTCGCTGTCGCCTCGCCATCCAGTTCAGCCCGCCGCCCCCACGCCGCAGCCAACGCGCATTACAGCAGTAGGCCCTTGGCCATGGCGCTGCCCTCCGGCTCCAACGAAGATGGCCGGTGAACTTCTTCCTCCTCTCCATTAACCATTGTTGTAGCTTGCATTACTGACCCGATGGGCGACCCATGGGTACCCGTTAACCCAGTGGGCATGGGTTTGGGCAAAAATCCGCACCCGTCACGGGCATGGGTTTTTTAGCGGGCACGTCCAACTTTCATGGGCACGGGTTTGGGATAGCAAAACCCAGCGGGTTTATACCCGTTGCCATCTCTAACCACCACCAGGTCCAGAACAGAGAGGACCCCCAGGACAGCCACCACCCCCACCCTTTCCTGAGCCACCGCAGCCCATTCCTTCACCTGTTCATGCTGTGCATTCTGAGGGTGGAGAGAACTCCACACCAGTGCCACGATATCCTGAGATTCCTCAGGAGGACCTCCCTCCTAACCGACGTGCGGCATTTCGAAATGTGCACATGAGTGCCCATCCAGGACCGTCCCGACGAGAAGATAGGGTTGGTGCAGCTTTCTCGTTCTTTAGGAGGATGCGTAGGAGAGGAGATGCTGCTAGCTCCGCTACACATAGCAGCACGAGTAGGGCAGTGAGAGGGGAGAGGACAGAGCTCATGATGGGGTTGAGGGTAGTGAGGATGAGCGGGGTTGAGTGTAGTGAGGATGAGCAGGATTGAGGTAGTCCCTTTTCTGTCATTTTAAGGCATAAAATTTTGGTAGCAGTTTGGCTGAAATTTGTAAGGGTAGTGCTTGTTAGATTAATGAATAAAAATACCATAGTAGAATAATGCTAGAAGGAGAAATAATCTATAGTTACTTTGGTCATGCATGTTGTTTTACATTTTAAGTCATAGGTGATATGAGTAGGAAGGGTAGAATAGTTGAACTTATAGCAATTACTTGTTTTTACTTCACATGCTTATTCGTTTTGCTACTTTTTCCTTGCTGTCCAGACTAACATGTTTAGCAACCTAGAGTAGCAAAAGCTGAGTGTTAGCAAGGGAATTGAATTAGAGGAATAATATACCATAACTTCATCTCCCTTTCAATCTGAGAACTAAATAAAGGTCATGCCATCTTAGAAAATCAAAAGGAGAAAGTATGAATTACCGAATAGAGGTACTAAGGTGGCAAGAAATATGGTTTACTAAAAATTGCTTTACCCCATTCTGCACTAAAGATTTCTCAGACGAGTAATCCGTGGCGCTTTCGAACGCGTAAGTTTCGGACGTACCCAGGAACGAAGTCCTGGGCGTACTCAAGGATGAGCCCTAAGCATGGTCCCAAACGCGTAGTTTTGGGCGATCCTAAGAGCGAGTTCTCAGGCATGCCTGGGCGCGGAGATCCAGGGTAGTGTAGGTTGTGTGAGAACGCAAGAACTGATGAAGCGTTTCTACCTCTCATGGAGGCCGCGGTTTACATGTTAAATAGGATGGAACAGCCCCCATCAAGGCGATTACAGAGTTGGTTACAGAGTTGGAAACGGAGAGGAATTACAATGGGTTACAAGCCGTGAGAAAGAAGGACTCTAAGCTATATCGTATAGAAAGAGGAGTACGCAATGTATTCTAACATCCCCCCTCAATCATAACTTTACTAAGTTAAGATTGTATCGAAAATCCTCAAGCTGTCGAAGTGACAAGGCTTTAGTAAACCCATCTGCTACTTGATCTCCTGATGAAATAAATTTGACCTCCAATTGTTTTTGTGCAACTCTTTCTCGAACAAAGTGATAATCCACTTCTATATGTTTTGTGCGTGCATGAAAAACTGGATTTGCTGACAGATATGTAGCACCAATGTTGTCACACCACAATCTCGCTGCAGGAGGCGTGGGAAGCCCTAGTTCATTCAATATACTTTGTACCCAGATTATCTCAGCTGTAGCATTGGCAACGGCTTTGTATTCTGCTTCGGTACTGGACCGAGAAACTGTGGCTTGTTTGCGTGCAGTCCATGAAATAAGATTATCACCAAGAAAAATAGCAAAGCCTCCAGTGGAGCGGCGATCGTCTAGACTCCCCGCCCAATCAGCATCAGAAAAAGCACTTATCAACATGGAGGAGGATTTGTTGATTCTAAGTCCGAATCGCATGGTCAACTTGACATACCTAAGTATTCTCTTGACCGCACTCCAATGTTCTGTAGTGGGTGTATGTAGAAATTGGCATACCTTGTTAACAGAGAAGGCGATGTCTGGTCTTGTCAATGTAAGATATTGTAGTGCACCTACAATGCTTCTGTACTGTGTTGCATCAGTTGGACCTAATAGTGTCCCTTTGTGTTTTGATAATTTTTCTGTTGTAGATAGTGGCGTGCTGACTGGCTTACAAGCTGTCATGCCTGCTCTTTTTAATAGATCTGAGGCATATTTTTCTTGAGACAACACAATCCCATTTTTAATCTTGGTAACCTCAATGCCAAGGAAATAGTGTAAGTCCCCCAAGTCCTTTAAGGCGAAATCTTGCTTGAGATCTTGAAGTAACGCCATGGTTGCATCCTGTGTTGAACTAGCAACAATTATGTCATCGACATATATAAGCACAAATACAGTAACACCTCCTTTGCTGTAGAAGAATAGAGAGGAATCAGCCTTGGAAGCTTTAAACCCAAGTTGGCATAACCTTGTACTTAATCTGGAAAACCATGCTCTAGGCGCTTGTTTTAAACCATAGAGAGATTGGTTTGCTCTTGTCTTCATAACCAGGCGGTTGTTTCATATAAACTTCCTCCTCTAGGACGCCATGAAGAAATGCGTTCTGAACATCTAGTTGACGAAGGCTCCAACCGCTTGAAATTGCAATAGATAGCACAAGCCGAATAGTAGCTGCTTTGACGACAGGGCTAAAGGTATCTTCATAATCAATGCCATACCTTTGCTTAAATCCCTTTGCAACCAAACGTGCCTTGTATCTATCAAGTGTGCCATCGGCTTTGCGCTTAATTTTGTAGACCCACTTGCAGTCAATGAGATTCTTCCCCTGATGAGGTGGTACTAGGTGCCAAGTGTGGTTATTGATGAGAGCCATGTACTCCAGATCCATGGCAGTCTTCCAATCAGGATGTGTCATTGCCTCCTCCAAACTCTGTGGTTCTCCAGTAGATGTTAGAAAACCATAACGAATAGTACCATCTGTATATACCTTGTCTTTCCGAATTCCTTTTTGGAGGCGTGTGACAGGCCGAGACATAGAAGGGGTTGCAGAATCAGTTGATGTATCTGATCCGGCCCCTGACGGTACGGACAGCACATCTGATCCTGCGGCTGCTTGCTCCTGTGGGCTGGCCGCAGAAGATCCGGCTGCTCCTCGGCGGGACGCTACCCCGCGCCATGCAGACGTAGACGTGCCTGGCGCGTGTCTCGGACAGGGCTCATCGGCAGACAGGAGTGGCGCGTTTTCGGCAGAGCTTGGAGACGTGTCGGATGTCCGTCTCGGAGAGGACTCTTCGGCCGAGAAATCTGGCGCGTATCCGTGCGTTGGTTCTGAAGCCACGACTGGTTCCCCATTATGCTGATTTGACGTGTCTGCTAACTCCGGTTGTATAGAGTCCGGAGTGGATTCTTCCTGTGCTTCCAAAGAATTATCAGTTTCGTCACCAAAAACAGGATCATTAGTCAATTGATCAACTACATTTTCACTCCCTTGTGCAACTGTAGATGGGCTTAACAAGGAAGGAGGGAGCAAAAGAATCTCAGTTTGCGACCGTGTTCCTGCGTTAGGATGAAGGCGGGAGAAGGGAAAAATACTCTCATCAAAGATCACATCTCTAGAAACATAGACACGGCCAGATGATATGTCAAGACACTTAAAACCTTTGTGGAGACTGCTATAGCCAAGGAAGGTGCACTGTTTGGAACGAAACTGGAGTTTTCTGGAATTATATGGTCGAAGATTTGGCCAACATGCACATCCAAAAGTTCTTAGGGAGGAGTAATCTGGTTTTTGATGGAACAAACGCTCTAGTGGTGTAGAATATTGGATGACTTTGCTAGGTGTGCAATTAATTAGATAGGTAGCGGTGAGAAAAGCGTCGTCCCAAAATTTTAAAGGTATGGATGCATGGGCTAGAAGGGACAAGCCAACTTCTACTATGTGGCGATGCTTTCGTTCGGCCGAGCCATTTTGTTGGTGCGTGTGAGGACAGGATACACGATGAGTTATGCCAACTTTAGTAAAGAAGGAGTGGAGTTTTTCATATTCTCCACCCCAATCGGTCTGTATGGCAATAATCTTTTTGTTGAAAAGTCGCTCAACAAGATTTTGAAACTCATGGAACTTCTGAAAAACTTCGGATTTGTATTTGAGAAGATATATCCAAGTGAATTTACTACAATCATCTATAAAGCTGACATAGTATTTCTTGCCTCCAACTGAAGTAGGAGCAGGTCCCCAAACATCTGAAAATATTAACTCAAGAGGACAACTTGAAATAGTGGAAGACTTAGAGAACGGAAGTTGATGACTCTTAGCTTGTTGACAAGCATCACATACCGACTCATTACTTGACTCAACCAGGCAGGGAAGCTTATTTTCATGGATGACCTTGTGAACTATTGGAAGTGAAGGATGACCTAGACGATTGTGCCATCTTGTGAGGGATGGCTTGATGACTCCAAAAGCTTGTTTGAAGGAGCTTGTTGATGATGTCGGTAGGGGATAGAGACCATTGCGACATCTTCCTCTAAGAAGAGTGTTCTTCGTTTGTTGATCCTTAATCACAAAGAAAGAAGGGTGAATTTCCACAAAGGCATTATTATCACGAGCAAGACAATGAGCAGAGACAAGGTTTTTCTTAGCTTTGGGAACATGAAGAATATTTTTGAGATGAAGATTGCGACTAGGGGTATGAATAGTAGAGTGACCAATGTGACTAATGTTCATACCTGTGCCACTAGCCGTGTGCACCTGATCCTTGCCATTGTATTTGTCTCTGACAGTCAATTTTTCTAGTTCTCCTGTGATATGATCGGTTGCTCCCGTGTCCATATACCAATTTGTGTCTATACCATAAGAGTTGGAGGCGACATTGGCAGTTTTGATATTCGGGACAAAATCTTCCTCAAACCTATGCCAGCAATCACCAGCAACGTGACCCGTTTTGTAGCAGAGCTGACATGTGGGTCTTCTGCCTCGGCTCCCGCTGTTGCTAGTGTTTCGGCCGCTGTTATTGTTGTCGTAACGGCCGGTGCTATTGTCGTAACGGCCGGCGCTGTTGTCGTAGCTTTCACGTCGCTGGTTCCTACCTCGGCCACGGCCGCTTGATCTGCCGCCGCGGTTATATCCGCCATGACCTCCTCGCCTGGCCAGGTTGACGGAGGATGTATGCGAGCCTTCACGAAGCATCATCCTGTTTTCAAAGTTTAGAAGTTGGGAGTAGAGATTTGATACCGTGATTGGTTCAGTCTTTGACGTAATAGCAGCCACCACCGGATCAAAGTCGGCGTCCAGTCCGGCCAGAATATATGAGACCATGTCCTCGTCGTCCAGAGGTCTTCCGGCTGAGGCCATCTCGTCGCCAAGTGCCTTCAACTTGCCGATGTATTCTGCTACTGTCGAGTCGCCTTTTCGAGTTGTCGCCAGTGCCAGCCGTGTGTTCACAGATCGGGCACGAGATTGGCCGGAGAACATATCTTCAATAGCTCTCCATACTTGCGCTGATGTAGTCATGGTGGCTACTTGAATCAAGACTTCCCTGGAAAGAGAAGAAAACAAGAAACCAAGGATCTGTTGATCGGCAACCATCCAGGTTTCGTGAGCCGGATTCGGCTTCCTGACGATTTTGTCTCCATCAGAGATGGAAATTTCTGCATCTGGGGATGGAGTAGCGCCGGTGAGGTATCCTTCCATGCGAGCGCCACGGATCGCTAGTAGGATTTGCGCCCTCCATAGCAGATAGTTGTTCTTGGCCAGCTTCTCTGTGATGGCTTGACCAGACAACGGGTTCACGCAGGTTGTGGAAGAACTTGCCATGTTGGATCAGATTGACAAGCGGTAGAAAGGAGGCTCTGATACCATGTGAGAACGCAAGAACTGATGAAGCGTTTCTACCTCTCATGGAGGCCGCGGTTTACATGTTAAATAGGATGGAACAGCCCCCATCAAGGCGATTACAGAGTTGGTTACAGAGTTGGAAACGGAGAGGAATTACAATGGGTTACAAGCCGTGAGAAAGAAGGACTCTAAGCTATATCGTATAGAAAGAGGAGTACGCAATGTATTCTAACAGGTTGCACTCGGAGGCGAGCTCCGAGCGTGGTCCCAAACGCGAAAGATTTGGGCGATCTCGAGAGCGAGTTCTCGAGCGTAGCTGGGCATGTAGTCCCAGAGCAGTGTAGAAATTTGGTTTTTTTAACCTTTATGTTTCTTGGCTTTTAGTTGCCGATGTATGATGTCATATGAGAGGTGAACATTAGATCACGCAATAAAGAGAGAAACTGAAATCAATTTAACTACTTAAATTGAATCAGCTCTTTCCCAAAAATATTGCTGAATTACATAAAAGAGCATATATGAGAATAAGGTACCAAAACTACTGTTTGAGTATGTTATGTGACTACTAGTATGTTAGAAATTAGAACCATGCTACCAGCGGAATGGGACTTAACAAGCTAAACCGTAGAGATAGATAATAATACGTGAATTGCTATATTTGCATTACAGATGGCGAATCCCGGTCAGCATATCTCCAGCCAGAACATCAGAGAGGGATCGGAGAGAAGCTACCCACAGGAAGACAACAGGCACTTTGGTACCCAGAGTGTACAACCCGGATAGGGTCAACCCATCAGCCTGCCATATATAGAATCCGGCCAACCCGAAGTGGGAAGAGACCAACAGGAGGTTAGACAGGGGCAACCAGAGGTTAGAAACAATCCCCTAGAGATCCGTAGTGGGCATCCGGAAGCAGGGGATGCCAGTAATGTAGGAACTACTAACAATTTCCAGAATTTGGGGATGTCCTTTAATTCATGGAAAATTCTCGCAAAGAAGCACAGGAGAATCAAAACCGCTTTATGGAAGCATTGCTTGCCAAAGTAACCGGTGCAGGGCAGCGCCAACTTTCCATAGGGGTCAGTCTTGGAGACTTTCTTTAGACACGTCCACCTACCTTCTCTAAGGCGGTAGATCCGTTAGAGGTGGATGATTGGTTGCAGGAAGTAAACAAGAAGTTAGATACCGTGGGGTGTTCAGATGAGGAAAAGGTGCGCTATGCGTCCCACCAACTAACGGGACCAGCGGCAATTTGGTGGTTGAATTTCCAAAGAAGCCGTGCCAGTGATCGTCCCATAAATTGGGAGGATTTCACTAAAAGCTTTAATGCTGCACATGTACTCCAAGGAACTAAGGAAATCAAGAAGCAAGAATTTAGAGCCCTTACTCAAGGAGGCAAGGGTGTCACAGAATACCTACACCAATTCAACGAGCTGTCACGATACGCTCCGGATGATGTATCCACTGCTGAGAGAGATGGATCGGTTCAAGGCAGGGATGAATTCGTATATCTGGATGCACCTTTCCACACACAGAATTACTGAGTTTGAAGATCTGGTGGATAGGGCCATAATCTTAGAAAAAGAGCATGCTACCCTAGGGGAAGAAAGGCGCAAGAAAGCAAAATATGATTAGCGTGCCAGTCATATGAACCGAAATCGTCCCACCATATCAGTCACAGTGATTTATAGCAAGACCCAATAACCAACCACAGACTTTCACACCAGTTCAGTGCGGCAAATGCAAGGGAAGGCACCTCACTAAGGATTGCTTCCATAAGATAACAGGATGTTTCAACTGTGGGAAGGAAGGACACATTAGGGTTAACTGCCCTTATCCTGTCCGAACCACAGAAATCCAAGGACAACAAAATCAGGCACCCAGAGCACCCACCTCAACACAGAATTCAGCGGGAGGACGTGGTTCAGGGACACCAGGACATACTGCCAAGAAGATAGGAGGATCGGGGAGCCAGTCTAGAGGGCAAGCCAGACTCACACATATATCAGCTGACCAACTTGGAGAAGCAACTCACGTGGTTATGGGTAAGTTAGTTATTCCACCATCTGTAGGTACCGTTCTTTTTGATCCAGGAGCAACCCATTCATTCATATCCCGAGAGTTCACAAAAGAAAATGGGTTAGTAGAAGTACCATTAGAAAAGCCATTAGGAGTTAATACTCCTGCAGGAATTATAATGGTAATCTCAATTGTGAGAAATCAACCCATACACATCCAAGATACCGAGTTCTCTGCTAATCTTCATGTCATTAGCTTGACAAATTTAGATGCCATATTAGGCATGGATTGGCTGGCCGCAAACGGAGTGAAAATAGATTGTGAACTCAAAAATGCCTCTATAAGAAGACCAGATGGTTCTAGGTTAATTTACTCGGGGAGAGGATGGAGCCATCCCAATCTAAAATAAGGGTGAATAAACTCCAAGGAGTTGAAATAGTAGACATACCCGTAGTTCAGGAATTTATCGATGTATTTCCTAAGGAACTACCGGGCATGCCACCAAGCCAGGAGTTAGATTTCTCGATTGTCCTTGTTCCTGGCACAACTCCCATCTCTAGAAGACCCTACCGAATGACATCAACAGAATTGGTAGAACTAAAAGCTCAGTTAGATGAATTAGAAGCTAAGGGTTGTATTCAAGAGAGTGTATCCCCATGGGGAGCTGCAGTGTTATTTATAGAAAAGAAGGATGGAAGCCTCCGACTGTGCACAGATTACAAAGAATTAAACAAAGTCACTATAAAGAACAAATACCCATTGCCCAAGATAGATGACCTGTCCGACCAACTCAAAGGGGCATGTGTATTCTCGAAGATCGATCTAAGGTCAGGATACCATCAAATAAAAGTAAGACCAGAAGACATCCCTAAAACCGCATTTGTATCCCGTTATGGACATCATGAATATACTGTTGTTCCATTCGGGTTAACTAATGCGCCAGCTATATTCATAAATCTAATGAATAAACTCTTTATGAAATATCTGGATAAATTTGTAGTTGTCTTTTATTGACGATATCCTGATATTTTCAAAGAGTAAGGAAGAGCATATGAAACATCTAAGGATTGCACTACAAATCCTGCGAGAAAATCAACTCTATGCCAAGTTTAGTAAATGTGAATTCTGGTTAGATCAAGTCGCATTCCTTGGTCATATAGTTTCAGGCAAAGGCATAGAGGTGGACCCACAAAAAATTGAGGCTATCCAGTCGTGGGATCGTCCCACTAATCCCACTGAGGTCCGGAGTTTCTTAGGCCTAGCTGGATACTACCGCAGGTTCATAAAAGGGTTTTCCAAAATCGCCTCACCACTCACCAAATTATTGAAGAAAGCTGAAAAATACCAATGGACAAAGTCCTGCGAGCAGAGTTTTCAAAAGCTCAAAAGTCTTCTCACCACTGCACCTGTATTAACCATACCGGAGAGTGGCATTGAGTACACTGTGTACTGTGATACTTCGAGGCTAGGACTGGGATGTGTGTTGATGTAGCGAGGTAAAGTCATAAGATATGCTTCGAGACAACTAAGACCACATGAGGTGAATTACCCCACCCATGACTTAGAATTGGGAGCCGTAGTCTTTGCACTCAAAATCTGGAGACATTACCTGTTCGGATCCAAATGTACCATATACAGTGATCATAAGAGCCTTAAATATATATTTACCCAAAAGGAACTGAACATGAGGCAACGGCGATGGTTAGAGCTCATCAAAGACTATGACTTAACCATAAACTATCATTCTGGGAAGGCCAACGTAGTCGTAGATGCACTCAGTAGAGGATCTCACTGCAACTTCCTTTCAATTGCGGATTACAACCCCAGCCTACTACAGGACATAGCCAAAATGGAAATCAAATTACAACATTCCACCACAGAGGCTACTATAACCACCATGACTATCCAACCCACCCTATATGATCAAATAAAGCAAGAACAATCAAAAGACCCATTCATAGCTAAGGAAATTGACAGAGTTAAGTTGGGACAGCCATCAGAGTTCGAGTTAGACAAAGAAGGAGTGTTACGCAACCATGGTAGAATATGCGTACCCAATGATGCCGGGATCAAAGAAATTATTCTCCGAGAAGCCCATGATACCTTATACACCATACATCCAGGGAGTACCAAGATGTATAGATCGAGGGAAACTTTTGGTGGAATGGGATGAAAAGAGAAATAGCTACATATGTAAATAGCTGCGACATCTGTCAAAGAGTAAAAGCCGAACACCAACGTCCCGCAGGGTTGTTGCAATCGTTAGAGACACCAGAATGGAATTGGGGAGGTATAAGTATGAACTTTATAACAGGGTTACCAATGACCTTGAAAAAGAAAGACACTATTTGGGTAGTGGTAGATCGGCTCACGAAGTCAGCCCATTTCATTGCCACCAAACAGACCTACACATTCGACAAGCTAGCCGAACTATACATAGAAAGGATAGTGACCCTACATGGTATCCCTAAGGTAATTGTCTCAGACAGAGGGTCTGTATTCACTTCTAGTTTCTGGAAGAGCCTCCAAACCGCTCTAGGGACCAAGCTAAACTTTAGCACGGCATATCATCCACAAAGTGATGGCCAAACAGAGCGGATTAACCAAATACTTGAGGATATGCTAAGGGCATGTGCCTTGAACTTTAGAGAGTCATGGGATAAATACCTACTGCTAGCAGAGTACGCCTACAACAATAGTTTTCAAGCAAGTATTCAAATGGCACCTTTTGAAGCTCTGTACGGTAGAAAATGTCAGTCACCTATTTGTTGATATGAAGTAGGGGAAAAACCACTGGTAAGTCCTGATATCATACGAGAAAATGATGAGAAAATTCAAGTAATCAAGGAGAGATTGCGAATTGCCCAAAGCCGGCAGAAGAGTTATGCTGATCGATGAAGGCGAGACCTTACCTTTGCAATTGGTGACTATGTATACCTAAAGGTGTCACCGATGCGGGGGATCCGTCGATTTGGGCTAAAAGGAAAGTTAAGCCCTAGATACGTCGGACGATTCAGGATATTAGAGCAAAAGGGCAGTTCTGCTTACTAGTTGGAATTACCCAAGCAACTGTCCAGACCCACGTGTCTCAACTCAGAAAATGTCTGAGTCAACCATCAGAACCATCAGAACAGTGAGTACAGGTTTTTGCCCCTTTTGTACTTTGGCCCAATATGTTAGAAAGGGCGGGATAATCATTTATGGTGCAGAACAACAAAGAGCATAAAGTAAAGTTCTCTCATTTGTACGTATCCTATACATGTACCTCTTCGATCCATAGTATTTTTAAATCTTCCATCAACGGTGCTAGGTATACATCAACACCATTTCCAGGTTGTTCTGGCTCATGGATAAGTATCGACAGCAAAATATACTTCCACTTCATACACAACAAAGGAGAGAGGTTGTAGATACAGAGAGTTGTAGGCCGAGTGCTATGTCAGCTACTCATATCACCGAAGGGATTCATTTCATATGTACTTAATCCAAAGCTTATATTCCTTGATTCTGCACCAAAGTATGCGAACCTCCTATCAATATTTCTCCACTAGGCTGAATCAGCAAGGTGTCTTAACTTTCCATCCTTCTTATGCTCATTCGAGTGCCAACACAACAGTTTTGCCTCCTTTGAGTTCACAAAAAATTGCTTCAAATAGGGAATTATAGAAAGATACCACGCCACCTTAGTAGGAGGTCCTTTCTTACGTTGATTCCCACATCGTCATCTGATTGATTCTTACACTTGTATCGGGATGCGTTGCACATTGGACATACATGCATGTTTGCATACTCTTTGTGGTAGAATATACAATCATTCGGACATGCATTTTTCTTTCTACTTCTATTCCCATTAGACAAAGAACCTTCTTGGCTTTGTAGGTGGTTTTGGGCAAATCGTTTTCCTCAAAAGCATGTCCGCTGAAAGACCTAACAGCGCTGTGAAACTCTTGTCATACCAATGTTGCTTGCCTTCAATTTCAGCAGTTCAAGTATAGCTAACAACCTTGTGTACTTTGATTTGCAGCATGGGAACAAAGGTTTCTCCGAGTCCTCCATCAAGGTCCGAATTTTACATACTCTCTTTCATCACAGTTCCTTTCTGCATCGTGAAGCATTTGATCTATATTGCCATCGTGCAGCCTATCTGAATTAAAACCACAATCAATACCATCCAGCGGCATATCGTTGAGTTCATCGGTGATGTCATTATTACTACCTTCCTATGCAATCTACACGACAATGGCATATAGTGACCGGGCATCGACAAAACAAAGCCACCCGCATCACATCTGCACATCTGCATTCTCACTACCTTTATCTATACCAACATCATACATGCATATGGATGAGAAATGTAAAGGCAACGACCACAACACAGCATAATCAGAAGTATTCTGTGGGCTTGTCCTACAGATGTAATTAATTAGACGTCGTGCAATTCTATGGACTTGTCCTACATATGTAATTAATCAGACGCCCTGCAAAGACATTAGGAATCAGGTGACTATGTAATCTCTAGCCGGATACTCCTTAAGCACAGATGTAGAAGACAAAAAGATGAACTCCTGAGGGATCATGTAATTTTGTATATTCAATATAGAATTAATGAAGTACAGTGTTCCTTATGTGTTATGTTGTCTTTTTGTTTTCACAAACAATTGGCTCAGCCAATGCATATCCTCCTTGGCCAATGCAACCTTTGGCACTATAAATACCCCCTAAACTCTCCCTTCAACCATCCATCAATCCATTAATCCACCAACATTCCATCCCAAACATACCATTGTGTTGTGTAGGTGATAGCGAAGTCTCATGTACCTAGGAAGTAAGCTAGGAGAAGAGTCGTCTTTGTAAAGCCAAGTTTCCGGAGGAATCATCTTTAGTAGTACAATGTGTTCGGCTCCATGTACCTATCTTATTATTGTATAAGTACCTTGTGTTGAAATATATAGTGATCATTATTGTGCAATGTGCTATTGTGTTGTTATCAGTGTTGCTTATTGGTAGATTAAAGTGGGACCTAATAGTAAGAGAGCTCACTCATTGTTATGCGGTTACCAGACCTACATGAGCTCAATAGAAGGGCTATCGTTGTATAATCTCCTAAAACACCTGGAGGTATATAGACTAGTAGAACTCTTTTTGACTAGCAATCCTGGTTACACTAGTATTAGTTAAGTGTAGCAACTCCAATACTCCTATAGTAGTGCATGACTATAGGAAGTTATCTAGATAGAGCTCCTCTGGGGCATGTCTAGCTTCACCTCTAAGAATCGACTACAATGGTGACAATACTTAGTTTGGTTTCCAATATCTGGTTAATACTTTGTGTATCACTTCTACTGCTTGGTAATAGTTTGCAGGAATGTCTATACAACATGTGACTGTTTTTGAGGATAAAAACAGTCAGATTGATCTGGGGCATTAGATCTCCATCCAACGGATCCACCCATACAGCCCCCCTCCAAAACAAATGATCTAGCGCGTTGGATCTGCATCTAACGGCTCAAAATCTGACTATTTTTATCCTCAAAAATAGTCACATGTTGTATAGACACTCCCATACCCTAAGGTCAAATACTACAATGGTAAACCATGCCCTTACGGATAATATCAAGATTTCTGAAAAGGCCTTTGGGTTTTTGCATTGGAGTAGCCCTCGATTTATTCAAATTAGGTCCTTGGGGACCAAAATTTTGCACATTAGACCCCAAATTTTTGGATTTTTTGTCCGACGGTATCCACTCATGGATATCTTGCAATTTAAACGCTAGATTAGTTTTGATTTAAACCATGTATATCCACTCATGTCAGAGGACATCCACACGATAGATCCTCTGTTTTATTATTTAGTCTTTTCAGTGTTTATTAATATCAGAAATCATTTTTCTGATATGGAAATTATCTTCTATGCCTAGAAAAATTAGCAGAAAATTACTACAAATCCCAATAATGTTGTACTCGCCTTTTTTACTTATGTGGCCTACTTTTGAGCCAATTACTAATGTGTAGGCAGCATGACTGGTATAAGGACTGTACCAAAAGGGAATTCCCGGAACTCTGTCAGGATTGCTTCTACTACCTTCACTGGGAGTTGGAAGCCAAAGATCACCTCACAGCTGGGGACATGTACTCCATCCTGAATAGGGAAGGATATGTCTAACTACAAACAAAGCATGGGTCCTGAAATACATCAGGGACCACTCATGTGTTGAACTTAGTTTGGAGCTCATAACCACCAGACCTTCGGGATCTCTTGAAGCCCTAAATGAACGTTTTGATAATCTGCAGGGGAGACGTCTCTGCATCGAGGTTTTCAACACTTAGATAACGCTGGATATGCAGGCTTACACTTCTGTATCCGCGTTCAGCATGGACTTCGTACGCACTGCTAATGTTCTGAATATGCTTGAAACAGGCATCACAGAAAATGATATGATTAGAGTGTGCTATCTCAGCCCTTCCAGCAGTTCTAAAGCAAAGATAGACTAAGAAGTGACCTGCTATGTTCTCTCCTGGACATGGAGAGAACGGGTGGTCTACGGCTAAGTGCACCAATGGGAAGGTTCCTTCCTCATAGCACAATAGCGTGGACAAACAGGCGTAGCTTCAAGACAAGAGGTTGCAGGGGTGGCCGCAGAGCAAGGAGAGTTAAGAGGAGTTTCTCTAGACTACACCCTTGCAAGTGCAGACAACAGAAAGGTGTTGATAAACATCATCTGGATATTTTCTTCCTAACTATTATCCAGATTTGTGATCATTGGATTAGAGATCCAACGGCTATAAATTCTCCCCCACCCCCTCGAAAAAAATCTCCCTCTCCTCAAAAAAAGGGCCGTTGGATCTCTAATCCAACGGTCTCAAAACTGGATGATAGTTGAAAGAAAACATCCGGGTGATACCTATACACACCCCCAACAGAAATATCAAATATGCCTAATTCATGCTGGGACAAGGTGACTCTCAAGTTTTCCCTTAAATATTAAGAGTCAACTCATGTAAATTTTAAGATGGTGTTATAATCTGAAACACCTAGTTTTTTATCCTAAGAGTCAGCAGTTAGGAATTAAAGTTACTTTTTTGTAATCTTTAATCCATGCGTTGAGTAAAGTATTTCTACTATATGTGCATGATATGCCTTGCATTTATTTTGTGCAATTTTTTAATTCATGCAATTTTTATTTCCTACTTATAGAATAAGTACAAACCATGGAAGGAGAACAAGAAATCTATCTCGTCGACAGTTGCACCACCAATACTATCCTTAACAATATGAAGTAATTCTAGACGGTTTTTTTAAAAAAACCGTCTAGAATTACTTCATATCCTTAACAATATGAAGCAATAAATATATAGTAGGATTATCACAGACGGTTTTTAAAAAAACCGTCTGTGACAATTCACAATTATCATAGATGGCTTTTATTAAAAACCGTCTATGATATTCCAGTATCACAGACGGTTTATCGTTAAGAACCGTCTATGATACTCCTTTTTTCCAACGCCAACAACACAGACGGTCTCCACATTAAAACCGTCTGTGATAGTGTCCATCACAGACGGTTTTGTCAAACCGTCTGTGATTTGGCGTCTACTAATACTATTTCTATAGTAGTGACTATCCTTAATAATATGAAGTAATTCTAGACTTTGAGCAAGAAAATTGGCAATATGATAATGTACCATAGCTGACAATTGTGGTAATATCGCTATTACTGGAAGATCTACAATTGTGTTACTGATGGGAACATAAATAATCATCGAGGATACATTATTGTTCCTTGAATCAACACGAAATCTCATAAGTTTTAGAGACATCTATCAAAATGGTTTCCAGCTGGAAATAGAACAAGAGAATGGTTCAGAATATCTTCTCCTCACTAAGAGAGTAGCTTATAATAAGAAAACTATAGAGAAGCTTCCTAGTTTTTTATCCGGATTATACTACATGTTTATCAAATGCGATGAACACTATATTATGATGAATCTAAAGCTATTACTCCCCGGGGGAATGCCGTGCCATGCGTGGCGCGGGAATCTTCGTACGGTCGGCCGGCCGTTTTTGCGAAAAAGCCCCTGCGTTTTCCTGAAATTATGTAAAGGTCCTCGGTTCTCGCGAAAAGGTCCCTGCCAGTTTTTTAGCCCCTCCACTTTGCAGGATAGCCCCCCGCGGTTTTCTAAATTACGTGCGGGTCCTCGTTTACTTACGTACAGATCATCCCTTTTTTACGAAAAAGACATTTGACTTTTTCGAAAATACACATGTGTCATCGGTTTTTTACGAAAAAGACCTTTAGCTTTTCCGAAAATACACGTGCGCCCTCGTTTTTTTTTAAAAAAACCCCTCACGAATTATCGTCTCTTTTACTTCGGTACACATGGTAGCTGGCGCGGCGTCAGGCTAGTACACTCCTACAGGATGCAGACTTGTTTAGATCATGGCACTAATATCTTGGTCATCCTAGAGAAACTATGACACGCTGAATCATCAAGAATTTTGTCGATCATCACTCGAAAACAAGTGATATCCATAAATCACACCAGTTCGTGTGTGAGGCGTGTGCTTAGGGCAAATTTATTACGAGACCCTCGTATCAAAATATTAAGAATGAATTACCTAATTTCCTATAGAGAATAGAAGGGGACATTTTAGTTATTTCATGGCAGTAATAAATGCATCCACTAGATGGATGCATATGTATATATATTATCCAATAGAAATCATACTTTGCCAAGCTGATCTCATAAATTATTGCACTAAGAGCCATGTTTACGAATCATAGGATCCAATTCATACTTATGGATAATGCCAGTGAGTTTACCTCCCAAGCATTTGCTGACTATTGTATGGTCTTAGGCATTACAATGAAAGACTCTGTCCCATATGTTCAGACACCATGAACACAAATGAAGAATAGAAATGTCAAGACACAGATGATTAAACATAATATCTCCAAATATTTCTATTGCCATGTGTGGGGACCCTGGGCTCCGAACACCCGAAATCTCTGTATGTGTGTTCTGTACTAGTCCCATAATCAGTGGCTAGTACACATATCCACAACATTGAAATCACATCCATACACATCACATACATTTAATTTATGACAAAGGGTGATATATATAAGTGATGTAAGATAAAGTTTATAACATAAGGTTGGCCGACCAAATAAACATCAGAGTCAAGAGTAAAGTGCAGCGGAAGACAAGTAAATAAGCAAAATCATCTAGTGGTATGCCACCATAGCCCATAGGCAACCGACTAGGGATTAGGCTCTTAAAAAACCATCATCAAATTCCCCAGTACTAGGGGCAAAGTACGTGTCATCTGGTATGTATCCTTCTTCATTATCTGATCAACAATAATTTAAGTAAGATTGAGTACATATGTACTCAGCAAGACTTATACGACAAAATTTTACATATATATAAGGCTATTAAAGGATGAGGCTCTATGTTAAGTTATTTTTGGTATGAAGCAAATTTTGTTTGCAATATCAATAAGTAGTAATTTGCAATAGAATTGTAAAGAAGATTTGACGTATAATGAAATAACATTTATATAACTTTAATTACGGAATATCTAATCCATTCGCAACCTTCCTCGGTTGTGAACATCGCATAATTTCCATCCATGGACATGGCACACGATTAGATGTACATGCCACCCCATTATGTTCAGTGAAACAGCTTTGAAAAGGAAAACTATTCCCATTGTGGTTTTATCCAAGCATGCTCATGATCGCGAGTATGACTATTTAAATAGTTTTAACACTCTGCAGATGTTGTACAACTTTACCCATATGAGATAATCAAATACACTGTCGGCCATTACACGACTCCTTTGGCGTGTGACGATAGTGATTATCATATAGCTTTTAGGTTATCTAGTCCTAACCTTGCACCAGCCCTGATAAATAGACAATCCATCACTTGGATACCCCAAGTGAGCTCATTGATAGCCCTCACCTAAGTGGATGACCTCCCTTTGGTGTGGCATTCACCATTGTATTGGCAAGTTATGGTCCCATCACCGTAGTGTGGGAGCCCCTACGAGCAGACTTAACTGAAAATGCCATTACTACTTTTACGCCAACCACAATGCAAGACTAAACCTAGAAAACTTTAATCAGTTAAAGTCAGAGCCCACATAGCACATGTGGTTGTACGTATGTGTAACATACCAATTTTGGCTTTGTTACTTTGTGTTGTAATTCGATGTGACTTGCTAGAGTTGGTGTTTAAAGTTCAAAAGCCTAAGTTTAAATTTCAGCTCCTAGTTTATTTTACTTTGCTTAATTTCCTCTCTCCCGCCAAAATAATTTTTTTCTCTCTTTCTTCTTTTTCTGAGTGGACCGGCCCCCTTTTTCCTTTTTGGCCCAGCAGGCCGCTCGGCCTTTTTCTTTTTTCCCTGGCTTATTTGGCCTTTTGGCCAGCCTAGCCAGCCCAAGCCCCTTCCCCTTGTTCGCTCCTCCCCTACTCTGCTTTGTGCCACTGAGCGCCCCTGCGCCGCCTGTGCAGCGATGCCGCCCTGGTTTTCCCTCCTCTCCAGGCTCCGAACCTTCCCCGTGGCAACTCCGTCGTTCCCTCGTACTCCTTCCCTAGGCCTAAATGCTCACTGTTGGGACCCCGGATTTCCGAACCAGGACCCTCTGTGTATTACTGCACTAGTCCCAGATCAAAGCTAGTGCACACAGTTAAACAGAAATGAATACATAACCAGCAACGCTTTATTACAATATTAAAGAGTACAGACCGAAAGGTCTCATTATTACAATTGAGGTTTCAAGACCTCGCACACACAAAACACAGCGAAAGCAAAAGATAAACTCGGTGAAGACCCATCAATACGCCACAGGCAATTGACTGGGGAAGCGCGACCTAGAACTCCTGGAATCCTTCATCGAAGCCACCGGTGAAGTAGTCGTAGCCACCTTCTTGAGCTTCGCAATCTTCTGAGATTTATTTTTAAGTGTAGCATGTGAGTACATAAAGTACTCCGCAAGTCTTGGAAAAAATGCATAGATGCAAGGCTTAACAAAGGAAGGCTATATGGTTCTTTTGCACAAAGCAAAGTTTTAATTTCAATTACTACTAATTATGTTTGAAGGCATCAAGTTAATAAAGTAAATGTTTTAGCAGAAACTATCATTAACTATCTAGTGAAGGTTCCATCTACCAACACTAGCTTCAACAACTTGAACAAGTTTAATACTGCGGGTTACATCCACCCTCTCTGGCTCCAACCGCCAGGATTCCCTTCCGAGAGTTCCCTCCACTCTCGGAATACAAAAACTTTGATTTTAAAAACCAAAAAACCAGAAAGCTACCATGTGAATGCATTCCTTGCCCGCCCTTGACCGTGGGCACGGCTATTCGAATAGTTTTACACTCTGCAGAGGTTGTACAACTTTACCCACAAGAGATAAATTATCCTATAAGTCAACACGCTTCCTTTGGCATGAGACCCAGATAAAGTATCACAAAGCCTTTACCTTACTCTAATCTAGCTAGATACCACCCGCTGAGGTTTCACCGCAGGTAGGCTAACTGCCCGAACCGAAGCCCCCTCTTGCGCCATATGAGTACAGTAAACCCCTGTCCCTCACTGTGAATAATCAGTCCATCCCTGGCACCCACTTTCCACTGGTGGCACCTAAACTAGACTATCATAAGTTAGTCAGCTAGGTCGTACCCATATAGACTTGTGGTTGTACGGTTAATGCTCAGTCTGGACAAACATAAGCGTCGGTCCTTAATTGACTAGGGTGGAACATACACTTTACAAGATTTCGTGCTTCCTGCACCAAACCAAACCAACCATCCACCCTAATCTAAACCAACTTTCACATTTTAGTTTATTTTAAAAGAACAGTGGTAACTCCAATTACCACTAAATTTGTAGACACAAGGGTATTACAATAAATCATAATTTCCCATTTTCAAGATTTCAAAGGTATTAAATAGCGTGACTAAGCATTATACTACCATTCTATTGTTCACAAATAATAATAATACTCTCATTATTGAGACAAAGGAAATTCTAGGGTTACAAAGGTACATGGCATTCAACTTCAATTGAGGGCATAATCAAAGTTGGATTAACTATTACCTTAAAATTTGAACTAATGTTTTATGTAAATAGCAATGCACATAATTTAAAATAATTAAAACATTTCAAAAAGCATAGGTTCAAGATGATCAAAGGAGACTTGCCTTCTTGCAGGGTTTCTGGGTCTTCTTGTTGCTGTGAAGAGGGATCGTCGACAACGTTGGAATCTACGCGAGAAAAGACGAAGCAAACAAAGAAATAACTACAAGCAAAATTCAAATAAAATCAAAAATTCAAATAGAGGCCATATTTGGATAGATTATGATTTTAGAAGAATTTAGGAGAAAGGTTCAGCGGATTTGGGGTTCACACGAGGGAGAACGAATATCTGGAAGATCGGTTGGGAAACGAAATAACTGAGACAATATTGGGACCAAGGAAATTAGAATGGATTTTATGGAGATTTGGCAAGATTTGATTTTGAATTTTGAAAGTGCACAGGAAATTTGGAATGGAACTGAGGCTTTGAAATTAAACTAGGCATTAGAATTTGAAATTTAAATATTTGAAATATCAAATAAATTTCAAATATTTGAAAGGATGGAAGAAATGGATAGTTTGGAATTTTTGATGAATTTAGAAATTTGAATGGCTCAATTTGGAGTTAAAACGAAGGAGAACGGGCTCCGGGAAGTTTAAAAAGAGAGAAAATGGAAAAACTGGATTTTTGGAATTATTTTTCTAAAGGAAAATGAATTATGGCGTCAGCATTGCGTCAGCCCTGGGAATTTCTTTTTCGGCCGATTTATTTTTGTACTGAAAATTGTGGTGTGAGGCTGACAGTGGGCCCGGTCCATGTGGACTGAGTCCACGGACTCGGGGAAGTGGTGAGGTGGCACGGGTGGCGGGGTGTGTCTGCGTGGCGCCGACGGGGCCGGACGGTGCTGAGGTGGCGCCGACGTGGCGCCACGTCTGCCGCCCGGTGGCAAGCCGACCGGAGTGGCGCTCGGGCCTGGGAGCTCGCCGGCGCTCCGGCGGGCGGCGGGCGGCGGCGAGGGCGGCAACGGGGAGAGGGGCGCACAGGGGTCTCGGGGAAGGGGTGCGGGCTCACCGTGGGCGACTGGCGGCGAAGAGGAGCAGCGGCGGCGCTCGGGTCCGGGCGGCGGCGAGGCTCCGGCGGGGCTAGGCCAGGGCCGAGGGGCGCACGGGCTTCGCGGCGAGGCGAGGAAGCCAGAGGGAGCGTCGGCGGGGCGCGAAGGCAATGGGGGCGGCGGCGATTGCTCGCCGTTGCTTTTGCCGGTGCTCGGGGAGACGCTGCACGGAGCGGAGGGAGGGGAGAGCTCGGGAGGAGCGGGCGAGGGCAGAGCGAGGAGAGGCGGAGCTCGGGGCGCCTTTTATAGGGGCCGGAGAGAGGGAGGAGGGCGGGATCCCTCGCCGAAGATGGCGGAGAGGTGGCGGCGATTGCGGGGAGAAAAGGGGAAAGCGGCGCCGTAGAAGGAAGGGAATTGGGGAGGGAGAAGAAGGAAAGGGCGCGGGTCGCACGGGCGGCGGGAAAGGAAAGGAGACCCGAGGGGCGGCGGGTAAGGCGCGGCCGAGCGGGAGGAAGGGGACGGCGCGTGGGGAAGACGACCCCGACAGGCGGGCCCGGGCGGCAGCGAGAGGGGGCGGTGGCGAGGCTGACGGGCGGGGCCCGCGGAGCAGAGAGACGGAGAGAGGGGAGCGACTGCCGAGTGGGGCCGGGGCGCGCGAGGCGGCTGATCTGGGCCGACCAGGTGGCAAGCGGGGAGGAGGGGGAGGCGGGATCCGGGCGGCGGCATGGGTGGAATCCGGCCGTCCACGTGGCGGCCGGAGGGAGGAGGAGGGGATTTGATTTTAAATTTTAATTTCAGATTTTCAGAAAGGCCTAGAAAATCCAATAAAGCTCAGAAAAATATGGAATAAATTCCAAAAATTCCAGAAATATTCACAGAAGTTCCTGGATAAGTTTTGGACTTAATAAAAATACTTCCAACTAATGTTGGTATTTAATTTTCATACTTGAAATACTTTTTATTTTCAAAAATAGGTTTTAAACTCCAGAAAATCCAGGAAACCAAATAAAAGCCAAATAACTCCAAATAATTAATTTGAATTAGGATTTTTATATAAATTCAAAATATCTTTTAACAATATTTTTAGGTTTTACTTAAAATACTTTTCAAATCCAGTTTTTCAAAATAGAAATTCAGGGCAAATCCAAATAAAACTCAAATACTTTAAAATAGTTAATTTGAATTAAACTTTTTCAGAAAGTAAATTTTTGGGATGTTACACTCACCCTGCGCCTTAGCTCATCTGCGTGTTGCCCCACCACTCTCCGCCACGGCCGCCCGTTGAAGCCGCCCCTAGTTTTGCGTTCACCTTTGGGCCAATGCGCACTGTCTGTGGCATTGATGCCTTACCACCTTGAATTGCCTACATTGAGCTCATGTTACTCCTCCTGCTTAGCCTTATGTCACCCTCGCACATAGCCTCGCTTTGTGGCTTCGCTGCTGTGCCACCGTACGTAAGCAGCAAATGCCTGGTCAATCTTGCCTCTTCCTCGCACGCATTGACTCCTCAGTGAGCTGTGAGTATGCCAGGTGCATTTCCCCTCCTCTCCGCCCTAGCTCGATGCTAGCCTCGGCCTCACCTCCTCCCCTACTCGAGTGCACTATAGGGAAGCCACTATCGTGCACCATAACTCGCCCAACGCTCCCCACTCAGTTCCCAGGCTATAAACGTTTTGGCCAACAGCTAAATACTCCTCACCCATCTCCTACTCTAACTCTCGAACTCAAAATCACCACCACTGGAAGCTTTTTCGACCACCACCGTCGCCAGCTCGTCCTGGAGCACCGCAAGCGGCATTGCCCCTTTTCTCGACCTTCTTTTACCGCCCCCAGTTGCTCCCAGCAAGCCTAATTGGCTCCTCCTTCTTTGTAGCTCGTTGACGACTGGTTCTTCTCCAACTCCAGCCACCATCACTAGCTGCTTACCTCGAACTCCACCACTCGATTCCTTACGATTGGAGCATCCTTCCCATCCTGCGAGCCGTCCGCGCCGTCAATTTGAAGCTCCACCACCTCGTCTTCCCCAGCGTCGACTGCCCACCTTCGCCGTTCGAGCTCTCCATTGCAAGCCCTCTGCAGGCCTTCTCGAGCTCTTCTTCCCACACTGGTGAGCTTTTGTTGTTCCCCAGTAGATCCCATTCCATTTAATTAGCTTCTTATTGCCAAAATCGCCTCCATGACCATCCCCTGTTTCTGCCGCCACCTGGCTCGCCGCCGGTGTCCCTTCGGTCCTTGTCGGTCCGATTCAACCCGCTGAGAGGTGTGCATGGAGTCGAGCTTCCTGTTTTGGAAATATCCCCGTGCGTTCATGGTCTCCCTCGCCGTCGGCAGGCCTTGCCGTCGTTCGGCCGGGAAGAGCTCTGTTTTCACTTAATTAAGCTAAGCTTTATCATTAGTAGTTAATGACCATGCTTAGCAGATGCTAATGAGCTGCTGACCGGTGGGCCCCAGGCCAGTTTAAATCCTTCATTAGACTGACGCACGAGCCCCACCTTAGTTAAAAATCTAATTAAAACCTAATTACAAATCTAGGCCACTGACATGTGGGCCCAAAACACTGTTTACACAATGCTGAGGCCCCACATGTCAGCCTATACCCATTTCCAGAAAAGGAAATGATTTTATTTCTTTCTTTCTTTAATTAAAATACCCCATGGGCCCCACATGTCATACTCTGTGCATTTGTGAAGTTAAAATTATCCAAATTGCATGCTTTAATTCACGTACAAATAAATATTACTTGTAAGGTAGCTACCACCCACTTGAAAATCTAGTAGTATATATCTATGCCATTCTTGAAACTTGAAAATCCATGTACCTTGTCACCATAGATACTATTAATAACTGGAATAGCTATGAGTCTTAGTTAAATGCCAAGCTAGTCTTGTCCAGTCCAAGGCACCAGTTGCCTTGATCATCACACTTTAAATACAAAAACTTACTTTGGGACAGTCATGGGATGTAAGTGGCTGAATATTTGTGACAACTTAATTTATGCCTCTCCAAACCCTAAAAAACTGCTATACCTATCCGAGCGGGTGGTAAGAGTGGATGGTGCCGATGTCGCACAAGAAATTGTGGTTTGTGGTATGAACCATCTTGACAAATTAAGGACTTAATCTTGTGATGACCTCCTCGTGTAAAATAGTTCAACCACAAGCTGGCAAACTGTAGGCTTGGCTAAATAATTTACTAGACCCTTGAAATCATTTTACAGGTAGGGGAAAGAATGGATTGTGCAGCAGGAATAGAAATCCGACCTGAATTGAACACCGCTTATAGGTGATGTTCGCCAGCTATGCTAGACGTTGTGGAGATAGAAGTCCAGTTGTGCTAGACATTGTGGTGGAACTTCCTGCACAACTTATGGGACCTTCTACGTGAGGGATAAGCCCATAAGGGTGAGAGAACGATAGGGTCAAGTATTGTAAAGGCCTTGTGACGATCTCTCGATCTACATGACAAAAGAATCATGTGGGCCCATCGAGCTGATTGACTCTTATGGATAAAGATGTACAAACTATGCATTGTAATAACTATTTGAACAGCCTTACCCATGGTCAAGGGTGGACATGGGAACTTCCTTAAGTTAGTTCTATTTACAAAATTTTGTGGGTGGGATGTAAATCCTGTTGGGGGAAGTACTCCAACTTTGACTTTTCCTGGAGGGAAGTACTCTAGTGTTATTATTATGATGGACATAATCTATTGAAAATCTAGCATCGGTGGATGGAACCAGCACCACTATATATATTGCACAATTTAAACTTTTTAAAGCATGTTTTGTTAAAATGCCAAGTCATAGGATTTGTACTTATAATATTTGCAACCGTCACTGTACACAATTAAAAGAACCTAAGCCACCCTTGTTTAAGCCTTGCATATATAATTATTTGCATTCTATGTGTTGGCTCGTAGAGCACGGTTGTGTGTGCTCACCCTCATTCTCCACTCTCCCCTTCAAAGTTCATGACTCAAGACTAGTATGCTTACTACCAGGACCAAGGTGACGAGGGTGGTGAATATGGTGGCAATTAGAATAGGACCTAGTGCTTCAGCATCTCTTTTCAGTTTAGCCGACCAAGCTAACTGGTGGGTGCGTTTAACATTAGCCATGCTTTTTTGGCTTCAATTCTTCACTTATATCTGTTTGAAGCTAATTCATCATGCAATCTTGTGGTATTGTCAATGTATTCATCAAGAGGAAGATTGTTAGACCATGTGACTAGGTCTAGAATATTTTGATGATGAATAATTTACAATGGTTAATTTATGATAAATAAGTGATGATGTTGCTAATCATTTCTTGAGGTGTGTGGCGTGTGTGTGGACTGATATTGGTCAAGTTGGGACGAACTTGTGCCCAAAAAATGTTCTTTGGCCTTTGCATGTGCAGGTTGAGTATGGAGGCGATCATGGTCGGTGACGAGGTAGACCGGGACTAGGATGGGAGATCCAAGGTTCAGACGGTCAAGGAGGTCATGAGATGGTCGAGCTCAAGTTGGGGCACATGGAGATAGAGATGGATGATACGTGTTGGAGCTATGGAGGTGCGGTCCGGAGGCTACGACACGTGGTGGATGAAGCGTGGAGAAGCTACGGAGGTGCGCTCCTGGAGGCTTTGACACGTGACAAGTTAGAAAAGTTGGAATTTTGGAAAACCCGTGTTAGGAAGGGTTTTGGGTCCCTTTGCTATTGGAATTGGATTAGAACTCATGGGCTTAGGATCAGCCCATGTTTTGGGCCCTAGACTATAAATAGAGATGGGGTTAGGGGCTAACCCTATGGCTTTTGGAGATACCAATTTCATTCTAGGGTTTAGGGGTATTAGGAGAGAGCACTTTATAGCCACCATGATTCAGAAATAAAATTATTAATCCGTTCTAAGCAAAAAGAAATTCTTCGCCATCGCTTTCGCCGAGTAGTGCCGGCCTCTCATCGCACAAATTCTTTCACTTTGCATCAGCCTTTTTCCACACACCACGCAAAGTCGTCGGGCTTGCACCTTGCCACGTCGCGTTGCTGGCGAGTCGTGCTCCTGTGCATGCTCATACGCACGAGGGGAAATGCTAGTGCGCTTAGGAACCGATCACACGCATTGGCACTAGCGCCGGTTCTCGGTGCGTCGGCGAGCTATGCCATCCAGCACTCGTGCTTGCATCTCAGGAGCCATGCGAGATTCATTGCATCAAGCCAAAGAAAAATAACCAGAAGATAACTCGGAGAAAGAAAACAGTGGGTGGAACGCGTCCTGTCCGGGCATGCAATTGAAGAAAGCAACATCTCAGTTTTTATTTAGGTGCTATAGTATTTGCTATAGTACTCTACAATATTTGCTACTGTACTCTACAGTATTTGCTAGAGTAACCCAAGATAAAAAAATATTTTCTTGCTGTATTTTTTATGCAATCTTGAGAAAAAGCTTCCACTAGGCGTTGCAATCATTCACCCCTTCTCTGATTGCCATCGACGATCCTACAAGTGATATCAGAGCAAGTTATAGTGATATTAGGTAAGCCACTATTTTTTGATGTATCAGACTATCTCTATTAGAAAACCCGCATGGAGGTTTTTCTTCAAGTACAAGGTAATTCTATCTGGCAAAAAGTTGAAATACATATGAAGTGCCATCTGCTGTTACAACTGAAAATTCCTCTGATGTTGAAGCTAACGCTAAGGCTAGAAATATCTTGTTCAAGGTTTAAGTAGAAACGAGTTTGTCATAATTGCTCACCTTAAATTTGCAAATAAAATTTGGATCACTCTAGCGGATTTTCATGAAGGATCTAAATTTGTTAAAGGTGTGCATCAGAATCAATTCAAAAAGGAGTATTCTAAATTTGAGATAAAACCTGGAGAATTAGCATATGCTCTTTTTTATCGCTTCAATAAAATTCTTAGTGATTTGTAATATGTAGATGTCATACATTCTGATTCAGACAATGTTCGTCAAATTTTAAATGCTTTGGATATGTCTGTTTGGAATGTGTTAGTCATTACTATTAATCATTCTGTTAACATGGTGTAACATCCCAAAATTATGAATTTGGACACGTGTAGCATTTGAAATTGTTTTCAATGTAATTTCTTGAAATTGGAATTTTTATGGCGTTTCTTTAAATTTTGGTTGAGGTTCCAATAATTGAGAAAATTATGAAAAATAAAAAAAACATTAATAAGCCATAAAAAGGAGGGAGAAACTTGAATTAATAAGCCATAAAAAGGAAACATGGAAATAATGGAAATCTATAATTTTAAAAAAAATCTGAATCTGAAAAGATGATCCATAAAAAGGAGGGAAAAACTTGAATTAAGACATAAGATTCCATTTTGGGATATGTATATATAAATAAGCCTATATATGTATATAACAAAATATGCAACATACTAACATACATCATGATGAACTTAGCAATGGGGAAATAAAAGCATGAAAAATAAGCAAGTGAGCAAAGGAACAAAAATATGAAAATACATGCATTTACATAAGTGAAAATGTAGATATAAAGAAAAGAAAAAGAAAAAGGCCAAGCCTTCAGCCTGGCCAAAACGGCCCGGCCCATCTACCTCTCCCTCCTTCCTCCTGCTTCGGCTGAAGCCACGTCGTCGCCACCCATCTCTGCTCGTCGGCTACCGTCGCCCGAGGATGCCATCTTCCCGCCCATTGAGTTGTCCCTTCACCCGGCCAGCGCGCCCGCGAAAACCACCACCGCCCCCAGCTTCACCACCCCGCCCACAGTACAGCGCCACCGCCCACTGTTTTTCTCCACCCTGTTGCATCGCTTGGCCACGCAGCGCAAAGGTTCTGCTGCCTAGCTCATGCAGCGCAATGCTGCGGCGCCTGCGCTGAGATGTCACACGCGAATCGCCCAAAATCCCACCGCAGCTGCTGCTCTGCCACCGTCGCCTGCCACCAACATGACCGCATGGCCGCTCGCCCGTTGTCGGCCTCCCTCCGCCGCCTATAAAAGCTATACGGCTCTCCATTCCCAGCACCACACCTTTCTCTACCTCCTGCCCCGAACAATTGTGCTCCCATGCCCCGTAGTTCACCGGCGAGCCCGTTCTTCCCCAACTCTGGCCATTCGGCCCACTGTCAATTGGAGCCAAGCCAGGCCAATTCTGCCGAGCTGGAGCACCCCCAGGGCGTTGCGAAGTCACCACCACCCTCGGCCAAGCTTCTCTCCAGCTCCTTTTCACCGGCGCCGTGCACCTCCTCCATTCACCGCCATCGCACCTGCCAGACCGCCACGACCATACCCGAGCTCCTCTGACCCCCAAGGTACCCTTCTAACCACCCAGAGATGCCCCCCTAGCCCGCAATCGAGTCCTAACCCGGTGTGTCGACGTATCCCCTTCTCCCCTGTTCCGCCGTCGCCCTTGGTCGTTGCCGACCATTGCCACCGCTGAATTGGCCGATGGGACCGAGCCTAGGCATGCGCACGGGCATGAGCATCCCATTTTTGAAATGCTCATGACCGGTCGCCGCTCCCTCCACCGGTGGCGAGCTCACCGTTCTTCGACCGGAGGGAGAAGCACTGTAGCGAGGGGGAGACAGTTTAATTATCGTTAAGACATCATTAAGGCATATCATTAATGCTAAACCGGTTAGTTAGTTCAAATCCTCCACTGACATGTGGGCCATACCCCTTTTAATACAACCAAACCAACCCCACCTGTCATAGGCACAGAATAAAGGAAATAAAAATAAAAGAAAAACTTAAAAACCAAAAGTGGGACCCACCTATCAGAGTTTTATTACTTTTCAGATTTAATTAAACTAAGAACTTTAAAAGGGCATAACTTATTCATTTTAACTCCAATTGAGTGAAAGAAATTTCTAAATTCATCTAAATTCAAGATCTATCCAATGGAACTGAAATCATGATTTTTGAAGCTCATTTAAATTTTTGGTGAGATTTTGTTTGGTTTGCTAATTTTTATCTAATTTTTCGTGCATCGGAAAAATAGCGTACGAGGCCCAGGTGGTAGAAGTTGAAGTTGAAGCAAACTTCGATGATCAAGACCAAGACACTGGTGACCAAGGTGAGTCAATACTTTGATCATATTTGAACCCATGTTTATGCAAATTTATTTCCGTTTTAAACTATCCACTTGCATGTTGTTATTTTGTGTGTTAATTTATGTTCGATTTCAAGATGCTAGTTATACACCCAATATTGCACTTGTTAGTATTACTCTCATTTGAAACTCTTGGATAATTGAGCCTTGTCACCTTAGCAAAAAATATAATGTTATAGCTTTCAAAAATAAGTCTACAGTATATCGCCCTGCTTAGTATTGCTTACATAATCGGGGGCACCTAAATGCCCCAAAGACATCACTTTCAACAATGGAAAATGATTTGGGAAGTAATGGTGGTAATGATGGGCATATGTTGGTACGATTATTTTATGCTTCCGAAAAACCTCAATTTTGCTTAAATATCTGGGCGGATAGTTTGGGGGCCGGTATGTGGTGCAATGGAAGCACAGCTTATGGAATGTGATAGAATCGCCCAGGTAATCCTAAGGACCGAATCTTGTCATGATATCCTGTGTAAAACAGTACAACCACAAGTTTGTAAAATACAACTTGGCTAAGTAAATTTATCGAAACGCCTAGACTCATCTCACCGGTAGTGGATAGGAGTGGAAATTGCAAGGGCAAGGGGAGGCCTAAAGGGACACCGAGAGGGTGAAGTTTCCCAGTCGTACTAGCGTTGCGGAGAGTGGAGTTTGACTGTGCTAGTATCCGTGGTGAACATCCCGTGCAATATATGGGACCCACTGCAAGTGGGAGCAGCCCATAGAGTGAGATGACAAAAGGGGCTAGATATTTTGAAAAGTTACTGTGATGATCTACTCAACCACATGACTAAGGAATCGTGTGAGCCAACGAGCTGATTGTCTGCAGAGTAGACACTATTCGAATAGCCGAGCCCATAGTCAAGGGCGGACATAGGAACCTAACTAGATATAGTTCTATTTCAAAATGCTTTATGGGTGGGATTGGAAAAGTGGAGGGCAACAGAAAGCCCTAGTTTGCATTGCCTTGAGTGTCATCCCAGTGATAAGGTAAGCGGTTATAACGCTAAAAGCTAGTATATGGTGCGGATGTCATGTAACGGTGGATGGAATCTGTATTGCTAATATTATGGTCTTATTTCACAAAGATTTAAGTCATGAGTTCAAACTGCTAGGTCTTAGGAACCTTTTTAAGTATTGTATTTAAAAGCAATTTATGGCAAAACAAAATAAACCCGAGCCTTTCCTTGATAAGTCGTGCATGTTAACTATTGCATATTGTGTGTTGGCTCGCTAAGCACGGTGGATATGTGCTCACACTCGCAATACCAAATTAGAAACAGGGACCCAAGACCACTATGCTCAGGAAGATACCCCAGCTACTGATGGAGGAAATAACGAAGGAAATTAGGGAGACTTCTACGTTTTCAGGTCCTAGACAAGTTAACCTATGAAGTTGTGTGCACATATATTACCTAAGTCTAGGTAATATATAATGCACACATTTACCCCCAGTCGCTTGCCTGTGGATATGGTCTTATTTCCGCTTTTGCTTCCGCTAATATTTTGTGATGTAGACATTTGGCCTGTATGGCCCTTTTGTAAACTGTCGCCCGACGTGGCGTAATTCAAACTCTGATTTGTAATATTATGTGTTATGCGATGTATGAATTGATACAACAATGTACCTGTTTGCACTATCTACTGATCCAAGGAATAGTGCAGTAAATCACAGGGGATTTTGATGGAAAAATCCGGGTCCGACACATGGAAACACTCACTTTGAGTGGTCTTTATTCCAAGTTGAAAACACATGAGATTGATGTTTTGGCCAAGATAAACAAGATTAATTCTCTGGGCTTAGTGACTAACCAAGCTGACAGTTCTTCTAGTTCTTCTATTGTTTCTTTTCCTGCATTGTGCTCTATTTCAGATAAATAATTAGAGAAAATTCTGGAAGAGCAGCTTGTACTTCTCTCCAACAGGGTGACCAAGGCAATTAACAACATCAGATTTAGATGAAGAGGAGCTCCAATCGGATGCTATGAATGTGGTGAGTTAAACCACATTAAGATGAATTGCCCCAAACTCAGGAGCAAGGAGGTTAAGGATCACAAGGCTCCAACTCGTCGCTCTCAATTCAAGTTTGACCCAAGCAAGAAGCTCAATTATCGTAGAGCGGTCAACAAAGTACTTTCAGCACTTGAGGAGATTGATTTAAGTGATGTTGATTCAACAAGTGACGTTGAGAACAATGGCAAGAAGGCAAAGGAGGTGGACTTCACAGGGATGTGTTTTATGGCAAACAGTGAGGAGCTCGACAATGATGATCTCTATAGTGATCCTAATGAGGTAAAACCTTTTTATACAGATTTATCTCGTACTGTGCTTAGATTGACAGATGAGCTTAAGAAGTGTAAAAAGAAAATTAAAAATCATGATTTTGTTGTTGAGAGCTTAAATTTTGAAATCAATAAACTTAGAGCCTCTATTCCTGATGATGAATCTTGTGAGTCTTGCTAAGTTTTACATTCCGAGTTGGAGTCTGCTAGAATAATTAATGCATCAAACCTGGTTCAACTTAGTGATGTAACTGCTAAACTTAATAAGTTAAGATTGGTACATGACTTGTGTGATGAAAAGTTAAAACTTGCAAATAATAAAATTGAAAATCTCAAGTCTAATTCTTCTATACGTTTGGAGTCAAGTATTTCAAATGCTCAATCTAAAACTTGCTTTAAATGTGAATTGCTAGAATCTAGACTTAATTTATCTCAGGAAACAATTCAACAAATGCTTTATCATAAGATATCTTCTTACTCTAACTATCCTAAGGTTAACATGGAAATAGAAGAACTAACTAGACAACTTAATGATTTCGCTGAAAAAAATGATTAGCTCAATCTAGTGCTGCTAAAAATCTTGTGAATGAACTTGTTAAATGGACAACTTGTCCCGCTCTAGCTAAAAAGAATGAGTACCTAAAAGACACTTTAGAGAGATTTTCTTTTGGCAAGAAAATTTGAATATGATTCTAGACAAGTTAAAACAAGTGTGAAAAATCATAGTCTAGGATTTAATTTTATTGAGCATGCCAAGAATAATCCTTCTAAGTTTGTTAAGCTTCTTGAATCTAGAAAAATTGAACCAAAACAAAATGTGTTTAAATCTGCTATTTTTGTGCAAAAATCATCGAATAATTCTGTACGTGCTAGTTCATCATCTCAAAAGAATTCTGATTATGTTAAATTTTATTGCACCTACTGTGGAAGAGTTGGACACCTGCATCAATTTTGCTTTAGATCTTTTCTTACATTCAGTGAGCAATGCGGGATCTAGTTCAAGATCGATGATTGTGGCAATTTTCTTTGCAAAGTATATGGGGCTGTTTGGTTGCCAGCCACAGTTTACCACGCCTAAGGTTAGGCAAGTTTGACCAACTTTGGGAGCTGTTTGGTTGCAGCCACAGTTGTGGCAAGATTCCCTTCTAGCAAACTGGGTCCCACGCGTCAATGACTCAAAAAAGTGTGGCAAGATTCCCTTAGGCTTGCTAAGGTGTGGCAAAGAATTTGAGCACCTCAACTTAGGCAAGTGTGGCAATTTTTGTTGGCAAAGTGTGGCTAGCAACCAAACAGCCCTATATCAACATTGGCTATTGTCCTATTCATGGATTCTCCTGTGTGCACATAGTTTATAGTTATTTCATCATGAGTTAATTCTTCTTGTGCTTCTACCTGCTCACCGCTCCTTCTAGTTGTGGTGGTAAGTCCGTTTAGTTTTCAGCTCCGATATGTGTGCACACATCCATGCTAATTTCTTCCTCCATGGGAATGTTCAGATCCGGTATGCCCTTTTCTAAAGGTGTCATACTGGTGCCAGGTCTCAACTGGCTCCCCTTCTTATTTTGGAGAACTTCAGCAATTGGCTGTGTCAAGTCTTTCTTATCCTTTTTCACCCGACGTCCCTGGTTACTTAGGGTTCGAGGGGCCGGAGTTCTCATCCTTTTATTTTGAGGCCTTTGGATGGGATTAGGGATACTTTCAACTTTCTTTGGTATTTCAACCCCCTCCGGTGCATTGCATGCAGGCACATACGACTTGGTCCTGCTCTTTAAATCACTAAAGTGGTCAAACAGTTGGTTTGCTGATGCTTGCAAATCAATAATCTTCTGGACTTCTCTATTTGTTTCACTAGTGTGCGGGTCATATGCATGAATTCCCGTGGCTTGCCATGTAATTTTTCCATATTTTTCATCAAGGGATTGATTTCCTCTCCATAATATTGGGAAACTATCCTTATCAAATATGCAATCAGCGAAACTTGCAGTATGCAAATCTCCTGTCATGGCATATCAGATTCTCCAATTCAGAATGGAGAAGGACTACCAAGAATGGAGATACTTGGGTTCTTGTGGGAGTGCTCCAACAAACAATAAGGGAACGTCGTCAAGTCTCAGTCAAAAATACCATGTCAAGTGTCTCTCTAACTTTATCCTTCATACTTCACGTGTACTTTCTTAGAGTTTGATGCCAGTGCTAGACTTGACATAGGTTGCAAAACCCAATAGAATTGTGTAGTTTGGGGAATAGATTTTTAAGCACACTTAAATCCTAGTACTGATTAAGGTTTTGAAAGATCTTTCTCCTTTACATTCTTGCTGAAATTTAAGGTTTAAGCAAAAGATTTCAATATCCCTTAACCTTCTCTTGGGCAATTCGATTCTTTCACCGGCCGTGAAGATCAGAGCTTACATTTGTTGCATGGTTATACCCATAGCCATGCACACATCAACTGTTCAGCCACCCAAATAGATGCTCATCATAGAGAAAAGGGAAGTTGTCATGCCTACGAGGCTGTCAAAATAGCTCGAGCTCGGTTCGACTAATATTCAAGCTAAAAGCTCGAGCGCGTACCGAAGCTGGTGAGCTTTAACAACCCAAACTTAATAGCTCGATAGGCAAACTTGAATAGCTCCATAGGGCTTGTTTCCTTTTTAACAGCTTGCCCTGTCCCCATATGGCATACTTCAACCTCTTTTTTTTTTTTTTTTTGCTTATTGCTTATGGCTTTTAGTTTTGCTACAGTAACTAGCTTTCAAACAGTGTTGTCTTTTTAAGACGGGGTCTATAAGTCGATTGTAGTAAACACTGTACTGACTTTAGCTATACCGGCCAAAATCACATGCGACTGTCTCGCTCTTCGTACTCTCTTGCGAATAGCTATAATTCAAAAGCTATAGCCAAAAGTCATATGCCATAGCTCAAAAAAACCCACCCTAATCAATTTGCCAAGGCCCAATCGACACCAGTAACCAAGTCCTGACCATCCAACTCCCAAACGCTAAGCATCACGTGCACACATCATCATTCCTCAATTCCTCCTTTGTTTCCTCGACTCCTCTCAAATTGGCGATAGGCGACGGACACCTGCATCAGACAACATGCATGACTCCATCGCCACCTCTCCTCCCGGTCTGCCAACCACCAGCCCCAAGGCAGTGAGTTGGCCTACCCTCGCCCAGTGGCCCCTCATCCAACCGTTCACCCTCCTCCACTGGCAATGCGTCGTCGTTGCCACCACGACTTCTCCTACCATAACGAATGATGTCTCCATTGTCGCTTCTTCCTCC
Organism: Dendrocalamus latiflorus; assembly: GCA_017311315.1. Taxonomy (NCBI): domain Eukaryota; kingdom Viridiplantae; phylum Streptophyta; class Magnoliopsida; order Poales; family Poaceae; genus Dendrocalamus; species Dendrocalamus latiflorus. The sequence continues at coordinate 20,835,020 of CM029643.1, read as the reverse complement.
CCAACTTCCATAGGCTGCCATGGCACTGCAGCCAATCATCTACTTCTAGCCATATCTACATCCAAACTATTCCTTTGTGGAATTTTCGGTTGTTCCTTAGGCTGTAGTGGTAGGATGTTTGATTCATTTTACATGGTACTACTTTCAGGTGTTAAATCTTTAGGACAACCAAAGATTTCTTGTTGCTGGCTGCCAAGATTGCTTCTATTAATGAGCATAATCAAGTAGAGCTCAAGTCCAGCTCCAACATCATATGAAACCTAGGATCGCTCGAGCTTGGCTCATTGATAGCTCTACTTGCCATCAAGATGAGGACATCCCTGCTACTACCACATCATCAACTTCTTCAAGTATTCATGACGTACCAAAAGGTTCAATGATTAGAGCGAGAGCCAAGTTTTTAAATGAACAGGTGAATTTATTTCTTAAAACATTTTCTTCTATTAATGAGAGCTTTATACTGCCTAAGTTTAGTGTGTTAATTGCTCTCAAGTTTGAATCAAGAGAATATGGAGATGAACAGTGTCTGCATGTTTTGAGTTTTGGTTAGACAACTAAATTCAATAGAAAGATTTGTGAGTTCTTATAAATTGAGATTGTTCAACCTTTTCGCTGAGAATTGGGAGTGCGATAGGGCTTTCGCTTGGTGGTCGTAAAGTCCGGCGCATGTGATTTTGCGAATTAACAAGCGTTTGTTATTGCATTGGCAACGGAGGATCACTACGATTCAAGAGAGGGCACGTGAGTATCTAATTCTACATCGAAAAGATCGGACGGCCCCATATCATCTTGGTATCAGAGCATGGTTTCCTCGGTAAAATTATTTACCCTTATTTTCAGATTGATTTATTTCTATCCTATTCTATTAAACTAAAAATTGCAACAAAAATTCCAAACCCTAGATTTTGTATCTGTTAATTTTGTGAGTTTTTGTAGGTTTTGATTCAGTAGAATTTTTGTTTAGGTGCTAATCGTCGTGTTCTTTTGCGTAGGTTGATCCTTGAGTCATTAATCTTTGTTGTCCAGATCCTTTTGCATCAAAATTACTTTTTTGGAACTTTGCCGAATTGATCTGTGTTTGATCCCCAACATATGCATTACGTCCACTTTGCTAGTTTGGAGTAGGCCAAGACAAACCACGTCACATGGGGTCAGGTTTTATTAATTTGGTGTCCAAATTGAATTCCCACGTGTAAGGGTTGGTGGCCGAATTGAGTTGTGATTAGCCTGAGTGCCCTGCTGAGATTAGATCTGAATTCCATTGGGAAAGTTGTGTTCGGTTTCCACGTGCAAACAGTAGTCTCCATCCTAACCGAATTATCTAGTCATCTGTGAATGCCTGCTGTCCGTTCCGGATTGCTTGGTATTTATCCTAACCGAACAACTCTCCGACTGCTCTGCCATCAGGCTGCACCCAACTACAACACTGCTATTTTGAGTTGAGCTGCTGTTTTTGTTGATAAGCCAGACCATTGCACCACCAATTGGTGTGCTGGACTATCGTTATAATAGCCAAATACTCTGAGTAAACTGTGTGCTTCATCTATACTTTATTTCATCCTTGAGACTAGCTATTGAATATTACATCTAAGACTACTTTTGAGTATTTTACACCTTACTGAATATATATGAACTGTACAAAATCAAAGGAACAATTAAACCTAGTTCATCCTTTGAAAGAAAGACAACTGATTTTAAAAAAGGAGAGAGAAGCCACGGCTTGAGCAAGTAAAAAAAGAGAGAAAAAACATTGGCCGAATTTGGGTGGTTCTTAGTCTATAAATTCAGATTGTGTGATTTAATTTCTTGATTAATCTTGTGCCCTTAAATTCATATTATTATAATTGGCTAGTGTCTTTTCTAGTACTTAGTTTAAAACGAGCTAATTAACCTCAATTTCAAAACGTTTTTTATTTAGCTCATCCTTTTGTTTGCATTGAGTCACATTGATCTTTGCGTGTGCGTTCATACACCTCACTTAAACATTTTGGATCAACATTTAGATAAAGTATTCTAGTTTGGATTATTACTTAACTTTACAACATCAAGAATTTCATATTGCATAGAATATACACTCCATACCAGGCTCCACTAAATAACCATTGTTGTGCAATTGTGAACACTCTAACATTCGCTTAATCATAACGTTGCTATTGTAGCTTCCACCAAGTTAAAGTTTTATTGGCCTTAATTCACTTCGGAAAGGTGAGAACTTTAATTGTGAGAGAAAAGAGTGAGATCGAGTGATTTATACTAATCCTCCATATACTTTGTTATTGCTCCGTGTTTTCTTTGCACAATCTAACCATGTTAGGTGGAGAAGATAACTATGGTGAGGAGTATGAAGTGAATCTTAATGCCCCAGTGACTCGTTTTCAACATCAGGCATTGAGAAGTACATTGCAACAAGAATTTGTAGCTGGTACCACTGCAATGGAGGAACAATTCAAGTCAGATATGCAGAATCTCCGTATTGAACTCAAAGCGGATATGCAGGATCTTCACATTGAGCTCAATCAATAGATGAACATGTTACGTGGGATCATTGTGAACGACGTTGTGCGAGCACTTCGACCACAACAAGAAGAAGTAAATATTCATCTTGCGGGATCTTCCTCCACATGATGAGGGAGTGGCCGCTGTTCGAGGTGGTCAAGAAGCTCAACAAGGGCGAGACCACGTGGTGACAAATGTTGTTCATCCACCCCCACCTAGGAAAGGTGAAGGGGGTGGCTTCCTTGGTCCGGGGAGGGGCCATGGACATAGAGGCCATGGTGGAGGAGCATCTCGCGACGATGACGACTTTCTTCAATACGACGATAGCTACTGCCACTATAACCACTACGGCGATGGTCGACCAAACGAGGAGAAATTTGGTAAGTTTAAATTTACTATGCCAATATTTTCAGGTACACATGACTCAGAGGATTACCTTATTGGGAGCTCAAGGTGGACAAGGTGTTCCATCTACACAACTACTCCAAAGAAAAGAAGATACATATGGCTGCATTTGAATTCACTGATTATGTACTTATCTGGTGGGAACAAGTTCAAAAACAAAGGAGAGAGTACGGCGAGCCTCCCATCGCTATCTGGGAAGAGATGAAGTATCACATGAGATTAACGTTTGTTCCAAAACATTATAAATGTGATTTATTTGATAAATTGCAGCAAACGAAGCAAGAAACTCTCACAGTGGAGTACTATAAAGGGATAGAGATGGACATGATTCGAGAGGCTATACGTGAGTATTTTGATCCTACAACGAGAAGATCGGGTGACCCCGTATCACATCATCCTCCAGCCTTACATCATTATTGGTGGACTTGAGGAGCCCTGGTTTTGAACAGAAAAGGACGAGATAGGAAAAAAGAAAATAGATCAGTTCAAGGGAAGGGGACAATGGGTCAGTTATTTTGGACTTATGGCTTGTCTTTCTACAGTAACTAGCTTTCAAACGGAATATCTTTTTAATATGGGGTGTACAAGTCAATTGTAGTAGATACTATCCTAACTTTATCTATATCAACAAAAATCATATGTGGGTATATCTCTCTCTCCTTATTCTCTCTTGCGAATAGCTGGAATTCAAAATTTTAAGCCAAAAACCATAAGTTATTGCCCAAAAGAACCCACATAGTGAATAATGAAGAGGGGTATTTCTATCTTCACATAAAACGTGGACACGTTCAACTGTTCCATCCGTAGTCAGTGGTACCACGTGACTAGCTTAGCACATCACCGGTGGCATGTAAAAGAAGAACCAGGGGTGGAGCCACCGGGTGGGTTTTGTCATGCTTTAGCCCACCCTTTGACCCGCCCCAAACACCCCCAAGGCTAGGCTGGCTCTTCATCCAGATATCCAACCTAGGGCCCAGACGAACTATACTAGAGACGCCAACCACCAGTCCATGGCACCACGAACAGAGACCATCCACAATCCATAGACGCTAAGACGCACACGGGCCATGGCACACGCATGGGAGACTGGGAAAGATGAGGGGCTGCACACGAACTTAGAGGCAGTGGCGTGCGACTGGCAGCGCTCGACAGAGAGCAGAGCCCACGGCGCTTTATGGCTTCCTACATGCTGGTCAAGCAGATCCAGGTGGCGCCATGCAGATCCGGGCGGGCAGCGGTCAAGTCACCGAGGCCAAGCAGATCCAAGCAGGCGCTGACAGGCGGTGCTTTGTGGCTTGACTGGCTTCCTGCGCCAAAGCTTCAAGAGAGGAGGCTAGGAGCTTCTACTGCTTGCTGGGGAGCTGGGGAGTGGGGAGGCGAGGTGTTGCCATCACATCGGCAGTGAAGTGTGACCAGGTGAGCTATGGAGACACAGTAGAGAGTGGTAGTGTTTGTTGCCTTGCACCCCCCCCTGCCGATTGGATTTGATTTGGGAGAAGGGCTAACTAGAGTGGCCTGTGGTCAAGTGGGTAATTGGGCGCCTACTAGTTGGCCTTGAAGTTGGGCTGTTGGAGGTTGGAGTCTTCAGTCTTGTTTACATTATACGTGATCAATATGACTTCAGCTTCTGGCTTCAGCTTATTTTTGCACTATTCATAAATTTCGTCGTTTTCTGAACTTTTGGCTTTTTTTTAGTTTTTTTACCGGTTCTTTTTTTCCTCGTATTTGTTTACATTATACGTGATGGGCTAATATGTTTTTTCTATTTTTAAATTTTTTTAAATTTAATTATGGTAAATAAGCCTCTGTCAGCTACCGTGCTTTTTTCAGCCAGCTACAGTGTTTTCAGCCATAAGCCATGAGGCTTTCAGCCGAACCGATCACCACTTTGGTCTCTTGGTCGACTGACCGACCGATGCCCGACGGCTGGCTTGGCCGAGACCCGACGTGAGTGCATGATGACTGACAAGCGTCTGAGCCATAGCCTAGAGGGTAAAACTTCTATACTCTTTAATCTTTATAGTTTATACTGTGTTATTGACGTGAGCAACTTGAATTAGTTAGAGATTATTTGTATGTTGTATCATTGCCAATAACCAACTTGAATTACTAGACATTAAAATTAAAATTATAAGATGATTCCAATGCATGAAATCTCGTATAATGAATTTGACTCATAATTTAATCTTGCAGTGGTATTTTTTTTAATGTTCATGACCATTTATAATTAATTATCGTATCACTAATTTTGCTATTTTAATATGCAGATGGATGATCTCTACTCACTGGAAGCATATTTATATATTTTTGGGATACGCTTTCTATTACTGCGGTACTTTTATTGTATTTCTCTCGTTTTACTTTGTTTCTCTTTTATTCATGTATAAATTTGAATTGAACAAGAGTAAGATACTGTATTTGTGACAATGTAGTTTAACGCCTTAGCCCACCCCCAATTTTGTTTTTGGCTTCGCTGCTGAGCAGAACAGCTATTGTGTCTAGCATACACAAAAACAGAGTTTTCGTGGCAGATTCACAAGGTCACGATGCATGGCATATTAAAAAAAATCTCCAATCATTTAATTTCTAAATTAAACCTGATAAAAATTTATTTCCTTCTGTCGAACCCTATTTTTTCCCCTTGGGGTACCATTTTATCCAAACTGTCACGGCAAACTAAAATTTGACGTCCAATTCGACAGTCTAGCTATATTTTGAACCAAGGTTTGCGCTTGTAATCTGGGATGTTCCACAAATGACCACAGAATATGGGGAAATTTTTGCTTGTGTTATCATGTGTAAATGTTAGTTGCTCTGCAGTGTATAACACATTTGAGATATATACCTCACCATGCATTCTTACTCGTTCAGATATGCACAAATTGAAGCATCTGTGGAGGATGTTATCGAGTAGAAATTATCCATAGAACTAATTGAATAGTCACATTATTCTTATCCATTTGGTATGTTGCAATCGGGTACACATAATTTATTCGAAATACTAAACAATTCCCATACATTTGTAATGAAAAGCAACATAACTCTCATGCCTTTACTTTTCAAGCATATGTTTGTCGCACCCATACAGCTAATATGCAATTATATCGACTCATTGCAATATCACTTGATTAACCGCGCTTTGCAGGTACAATACAAAGAGGCCCCTTTTTGCGGAAAGTGAGTGAACCTTCTTCTTCCATATCGATGTCCTCAATTTTCGTCCCGTTTGGAAGCCCCCAATCATAGCAGTGCAACAGATTGGCCAATGCGAGCTCCACATTGGCAACAGCCATGGCCAAACCAGGGCAAGCTCTGCGTCCTGAACCAAACGGTAGGAGCTCAAAGTGCGAGCCACTAAAATCAACATCTGTTTCCTCAAATCTCTCAGGGTAGAACTCATCTGGGTTGTCCCATAATTTATTGTCTCTTCCCATTGCCCAAACATTGACAAATATTCTTGTCCTCGCTGGCACATTGTAGCCACCAATCTTACAGGCTTGCATGGTTTCTCTTGGCAGTAATAGGGTCACAGGTGGGTGTAGTCTGAAATTCTCCTTCACTATCATCTTAAGGTAATAAAGTTTTGGGATATCTTCTTCGTCCACTCTTGATTTGCTTTTTGCCACATTGCGCACCTCAGTTTGTGCTTTGTGCATTACCCTCGGGTTCCTCATAAGCTCAGACATAGCCCAAATTGTAGCTACAGCACAGGTGTCAATGCCTCCTGCAAATGTATTCTGAAAAATAGGAAATATAACATTGTAACAGCACATTATAATATCTTGTTCTGTGTTGCCTCTTGCTGTTTGTATATGTAGTTTATATTAGTACCTAGCTAGAGTTAATTTATGCTAATATTTTTTCTATATCTAGTATGACATATTAATATTTTTTCCATATGTGGTATGACATTTTATTTGATGCCACTGTTATAGCACGAAAATATATCATAGAAATTAAAAGAAAAAACTCGATATTTCTAAAATATGCTAATAATCGTAGGGCCTTTTTTATTCGAGTTCATAATGACCTGAATGCTTATGCTGATAAACTTTAGTTAATAATTGTACTACTTGCATATTTTTTTATTTGAAACAGAGTTGTTGCAACATTTTATGAAAGTGTTCGGACATTATATTTCAGCTACAGGCCGGTTACAACAGTACTTAAGCAATGTCCTACAATTTTATAATCTTAAGTTATTGTACATTTAGCGAAACCTAAGTTGGACAATAGCTCAAAATATAAATTTATTTATAGTTATTCAAATGCTTTTAGTATAAATGACATTATAAAGTGGACTGAATCTTACCAACAGAACTCCCTTGACATGTTCACGAGTTAGTCCCATCGTCTCTCCCTGCTCCTTCCACAGCTTCACTAGCGCGTCCACCAGGTCCTCTGGCTCCCCTTCCTGCAACCTTTCGGGTTCAAGGTGCTTGTCGATGATAAAGTCGAAGAAGCCATCAATCTTGCGGAAGATTCTCCTTCGCTGCGCAGCTGCCCCAACCAAAGCATCTGCCCACCGGCTGATCGTCGACGACGGGAAGAAGTCCTCATATGTAAAGCTGCCGAGCACTTTTAGAGTCTCATCCATCACCTCCTTAAACTTGCTCTTCTCGAACTGTGCCGACCCATACAACTTCCCAAAGGCCACCGTGCCGATGACACCGTCGGAGAGCGCGTACAGCTTGTCGGTCATGTTGACAGGCATGTCCGGGGGTGAATTGGCCAGGGAGCTGATGAGACGGTCAACCTCAGCTGCTCTGGCGTAGGCGAAGGACTGGACACGCTTCTTGCTCAGCAGTTCAAGCATGAAGAGCTTTCGCATCTGGCGCCAGTAGTCGGTGTAGGGGCAGAAGGCCACGTCCAGGAAGTTGTAGGTGAGCATCCTTGGTCCTGTAGAAAAAAAATTGGTAGGATGGTTTGATAAACTTATAACTAGACTATAGCTACACACAGAGTATACGGCGCTTCCCCAACTGAAGCTCATCCTCAAACCTGTTACCGGTTCAAAGATTCTGCAATCTCTATCTGTGCGTACTGTTGAAGTATAGGTGAATTATATGCCTTTTCTTTTTAATTTAAATTTTTGAATAAACTGGTTGGTGCATATAACTCAATATAATACAAAGCCAAAAGGTTTTGAGTTTAAGACCCGGTTGACGTAATTAAAAAAATAATTGCAATCTAATTCTATTCCATGTCTTAGTCCTATAAGAGCTTACACATGAGGAGGAGTATTGAAATATAAGTGAATTTTTCATCTTTCCTCATCAGGTTAAGTGTGATGCATGACAAGTCATTATCTCTGCTGACAAGTCATTATCTTTGCTAACGTCCATACGCTTCACCATATATCGCAGCGTTGCTATCAACCTCTTTCCTATCGAAATTGTTATTGCCGGTATTAATTAATTTGTTTTGGACTATCCAAAATCGGCTGTTATGGATGTTCAACTTATATCAGTGGTGAGGGCCAGGGAAGAGAATCCTGAACGATAACCGGAAATCTCAGCTGTGACGGTGACCCCCAGTAATTTTGTGAACAGGCCAAATTTGAATTCAAGCTAGTTACCAGAAATTTTCGGCCAGTTATAGAAATTTTTAGCTCTTTACCGGATTCAATCCAATTCCTGAGATTTGGTAGCCTCCAGTTTTTTTTTTCAATGGCCGGTTTTGTTCCCTAGTCAGGGCTAGGGGTGGAAAAAAACTCGTTAGTAGGGCTCATTGACTCGGTTCAAATTTGCTTCAATTATACTTGTTAATTGGTTAAACATTAAAATGAGTTGATTTCAAATGAATTTGAATTTTGCTCAAACTCGGCTCGGCTCGTTAGCTCGTTTCTAAAAATACTTTTAAATTATATGTAAAATGATATTAAATCAAACTATATCATTTTTAGGAAAATCTCGATAAGACGAGGAGTTGGCTAAATATCCACCCCTAGTCAGGACCCAACTCAGGTGTGAATTATAATTTAAACCTAACATATTTCATATACAACTTTTAGTGTGTGTGTGTGTATGTTAAACTTAGATAAATTTACAAATAACTGATGATATTAAGGGATCTCCTTCGCTTTAGAGGTCTAGAAAATCTCACAATAATCTTTTATTTAGAACAAATCAACATTCTTATAAATTCTCATTAATTGAGAGGAAAAAAGATCTACACCACTTATTTCTATGGTGTCGTGTTATAATAGTGGAGATCAATCACATATAGATAAGAAATTCTCTTATTAATCGAGAGAGAAGATATACACCACTCATTTTTGTAGGACCATATTACAATAGTCCAAATTAATCATATATACATATTATTTTAGTGGAACAAGATTATAATAGTACAGATTAATCGTCTATACATATTACAACTATTACAATTGTATAATAAATACAATAAACAACACTTCTCTCTCACACTTACATTGATCAACTCGGCTTCGGCTTCTGGCTTCTGGCTTATTTTTCACTATTCATAAGTTTCGTTTTTTTCTGAACTTTTGGCTTTTTGTTGAGCTTTTTTTGCCGGTTCTTTTTTTCCCGTATTTGTTTGTATTATACGTAATGGGCTAACATATTTTTTATATTTTTAAATTTTTTTAAATTTAATTATGCTAAATAAGCCTCTGTCAGCTACAGTGCTTTTTTCAGCCAGCTACAGTGTTTTCAGCCATAAGCCATAAGCTTTTCAGCCGAACCGATCACCACCAAATTATGATCTGCATAAACATTTCCTCCATGCACCAAATTTTCTACTGACTTAAAAAGGAAAGTAGAATTTCCGCATCCCAGTGCGGGTTCAATCCTAGTATATATTGGTCAAGGTCACAAAGGTTGGACACTCTTCCTAATGTAACAAATTCCATTTTTAGAGGCACTGTAACAAGTATTTGACACAACATTATTGTATATACTTTTCAGGAATTTGGCTAAAACCATTTAAACACTTCATATTTTTATGTTTCCACATGAGATACTTTGTAAGCAGTGGCGGATCTAGGAAAACATTTTGGAGGGGCTGAAGTACCTTCAGCTCGACCTCAGCCCCTTCTACATTATACATCCATGGCTAAAAATTTAGAGGGGCTCCAAGGGTCCGGTAGTGGTAGGGGGGCTCGAGCCCCCCCCCCCCCCCCCCCCGCCGCTAGATCCGCCCCTGTTTGTAAGAATGTTAAGTGAAAGAATGAAAAATAACCATAGTAATACGGTGATACACACAAGAACGGAAGATTCAACTAAAGTTTAGTGCTAGATCAATAATTATTGCTTTAAGTACGTCCTTTGTTGTTTTAACTGTCATATTTCTTCCACGGTTATGAACAAAACGAGAAATATTTGAAATCCATACGTCTGTCCACTTATATTATTATTTTTGTTTACATCAAGAACCTATAGATCTGTAGATTTATCGGGACCTATGTCTTTAGTGACTTACTTCCTGAATTTCACAAAATATAACGTCTGTGGACATGTCAATAAATTTCTGTAAATTACGAATAATAATTAGTCAACAATATACATGCTAGATTACACACAAAAATGGTACAATTATATTTGTATTTAATAGTATTAATGCATGCTGTTAAGTTCACGATAAATAATGTGGATCCGTTCATATTGGCTTTTAGAATTGGTTTATGAATACAGCTTGTAGAGAAGCTTGTAGATAGCCACGTGCGATTTTAGTAATATAAATAAAGCCACTACAGTGTGTACTACAATCGACTAGTAAACCACATCTTAAAAAGACACTTCATTTGAAAACTAGATATTATAGAAAAGCCATTTAATATAGAAAAGTGGCTTTTAGAAGCTAATACGAACAGAGCGTAAATTAGTAATCATGTTTATTATCCAAAGGCCATGCCATAACAAACTGAACCCTACACTTTTGAAAGGGAGAAGCACTGTATAAGAATACCAGCTTAAAATCTTACAAAAAAAATTCTTTATAAACCTCGCTAATACAAACAATATTAGCTTCCGTTCACTAATAATGTGTAAATTCAAAATAGGATCATACCAAATCTAATACTAGCCCCTAATATATAATTAGGTTTCCCCATGAGAATAGATAAATGTTTGCCGCATGCATGTGTCATGTACATTTATTTGTCTACAATAACAAATCTATTACCACTTATATAGTACCGTCTTTTTTTTTGTTTGGAAGCCATAGTCAAAGCAATAAACAATTGACCTGCAGTTGCCATCCATTACATAGCCCAAAGATATGACACAGTGGCTCTCTAGCCCTTAGCAATTAGCTAGGTGTGCCCCATTTCTTTCCCATGTCGGACAAAATAGTGTATCATGATCAATTGATAAATGTTTGCCAGGCACATTACACATATACGGTTACTAGTCTACAATAACTAATCCATTGCGACTTATCACCAGAGTTCGATTTATTTATCTGTTTTTTCACTATGATGTTCAGATAGTGTTGGACCGTAACTTGTGGATTTCTATGTTTTAAAACGAATATACTAGTCAATTATCTGCACTCAAAAAATTGGCCCGTGGTCAATTAAGGCCCTCTTGCTTCATAATTTTTTTTTACGAATAATCTATTTTTTATTTAAAATAATAAAAATATACCCGCGGCAATATTTTTTTACAGAAATAGGTTCCAGTCGCCCGACCGTTGGGCGACTGCAACTGCGGTCGCCCAACGGCCAGGCGACTGGGGGGTTAAAACCGAGCGCTCGGCCGACGCTCAATGCTCAACAGACAGAGAACTTCGTTCAGCCGAGGAGAGGAAGAAAAGAGAGAAGAGGAGAGGAGAGGGAGGGAGAAGAGGAGAGGAGAGGGAGGAGAGAAGGAGAGGGAGAGGAGGAGAGGAAAGGAGAGGAAGGAGGAGGGGGAGGAAGGAGGAGAGGAAGAAGCAAATCTAAGTAATTTTTTTTTGTATTTGCAATATTGTATATGCAGTATATTTTTTATTTATTGTCAGTGTTACTAGAAAATTGTAGATGTAGATAGAAATAGTTCAATTTTTGGTATAGAAAATTTAATTAACGTAGTTATATAAAATTAGTAGCCGTAGAAGTGGAGAGGAGAGGAAGAAGCAACTGTAGGTATTTTTTGTATTTGCAATGTTGTATATGACTGTTAGTGTTAGTAGAAAATTGTAGATGTAGATAAAAAATAGTTCAATTTTTTGTATAGAGAATTTAGTTAGCGTAGTTATATAAAATTAGCAACCATAGAAGCAGAGAGGAGAGGAAGAAGCAACTGTAGGTTTTTTTTTTGTATTTGCAATATTGTATGACTGTTAGTGTTAGTATAAAATTATAAATGTAAATAGAAATAATTCAATTTTTGGTATAGAAAATTTAGTTAATGTAGTTTTAGGAAATTAGCAGCCGTACAAGCATGTAGTTGTGTATAATTTAGCGAACATAGTTTTACAAAATTAGCATCGTTTGTAAATTGGCATGTGTACAAAATTATAGTTGTAGAAAATTCAGTGAGCGTAACGTACAAATTAATTGTCTGTAGAAATTTGTACGTATTACAAAATTCAATAAATTTTTGTGTTAGAATTTAATAATTTGGTATGTAAAAAACAATAATACGTAATATTTATGGTTAAATACAAATGAATGTAATGTCGTTAGTACGTTGGAAAAGCATTGGAAAAACTGATAGGAAGTTCATAGTACGAGGTTAGTGTAGTGGGTTACGAGAAGGAACGATCCGTGAAACGTGAATTGCAGTACGTCAGTACTTTCATATTATGTTATGTGATTTGACATGTTGCAAAATTAAAACATATATGCAGACAGACATCAGCAATACCGATACCCACTACATTAAGAGTGCATTATGGTGTTGGAACCGTTCTTGAAGGTCCGAATGGTGTGGATTTGAGTGGTTTTTTGCAAGCCACTCTAGTACACCTGGACAGCGAGAATGCTCAAATATCAGATGTGATGTATTGGCTTACCCGGAGTTTTTCATTGGACCCTGAGGTGTGCAACGTCGTCATACAAGGGCTTTAGAGCCGGTCTCCCACAGACATCAGATGGGAGTTGAGAATATTGATGCGTATTGTTGCGTGGAAGGGGTTTGTGCAAGGGTGCCAGCGCCGTGGATATGAGTGTGTGCTTCTTGTGCAACCATGCCTATTAGAAGCTATGCAAGGTCGTGCGTACGGCCTTGCTCCGGAGGTGCTGGCAGCTCGGGTGTCCCTTATGTTGGTGAAGAGAAGGAAGATGCTCGTGACGAAGCCAATGCGGTACATGGAGGAGAGATACAATGTTCAAGCCATGTTGAGGGAACATGACAAGCTGATGAAGGGGAGCATATTGAGTACATAGTACAGCAAATGGAGTGCAATGACTAGACGGCATGGGCTAAAGAGGAAGCTATACAGGAGGAAGACGATGACAGTTCGGATGAGGATGAACCTCCCATCTCGTAGGAATGGAACCGGTTTAATGCTGAGGGTGTTTCCGCACATGATGAGCACAAATCACCGTGGGAGTATCATGAGACAAAGATTTGGTTGCATTCAATATTTGCCGACAAGGCATCGCTGCAGGATGCCATCAAGCTGTGGGCCCTTTCAATGCAGCGGACTTTTTGGGTCGTAAAATCTAGCCAGGAGCAATACACCATAAAGTGTGAGCAGGCCGGTTGTCATTGGAGGGTGCACACATATAGACCCAAGTATGAGACTCACTAGATTGTGTCAGAGGTGGAGCCACACTCTTGCATTCTCAGTAGAGTTTTGGCAAGACATCATTACCAAACATCCGCCTTTATAGCCAATTTGATGTATGGAGAGATAGTGAAAAAGAAAGACATGGAGGCTACGCACATCGTGGTAGCTATCGAGAAGAAATTCAAGTACAAAATTAGCTACACGAAGGCGTGGCATGCAAAGCAGAAGGCGTTGGAAAAAATGTCAGGTCTTTCGAGGTGGCGTGCAACAATCTTCCTCGTATGCTTAAGATGTTGCAGGACAGGAACCCCGGCACATATATCGCTGTGCAGGATAAGCCTTCCACAAGGCCGCCAGGATATGCGGTGTTGCAAAGGGACTTCTTAGCATTTAGTTCTTGCATTGAGGCATTCAGGCATATGCTGCTGGTGATCTTAGTTGACAGGACCTTTTTGACCAGCAAATACAAGGGGCAGATCCTGACGGCCATAGGCGTTGACGGCAACAACCAAATATTGCTGTTGGGCATCGCATTCGTGGAAAGTGAGAATTATGGAAGCTGTTTGTGGTTCCTCATACATGTGAAGGTTGGAGTTGTCGGCGCTTGTCCTTGTGTGTGCGTAATCCATGATCGTCATATCAGGATTGTAAAGGCCATAAGAAAACTTTAGGAAGGCCCCGAGGAGCCCTTTTCTTGGCCAGATATGAGGAACAGATGGTGCATTCGTCACTTAGGGGTGAACTTTTTCAAGCAGTTCCCAAACACAACCGTTGATAAAACTATTCAAGAGGCTTGTTATGCAAAACTAGTAGAGAAATTTGATGCTTTGTGGGCATTGTTAGATGAGTACAGTAGGAAGCATGTTGATGAGAGGAGCAAGGGGCCGGTCATGCTTGGGGCGACACAACCGGAATGCCTGGCAGCACTGGACGAACCTAACCCAACTGGTTCGAGAAGGAGGAGCTCACGGAACATCAAGTGCTTCTCGCAGTGGATCGAGGGAGAACCATTATAGAAGTGGTCACTTTTGCATGACACAGATGGCGTAAAGTATGGCATAATGACGACTAACCTTGCAGAGATGTACAATTGGGTTCTCAGGGGCCCTCGTCTCAGCCCCTTGTCGCCATCGTGGAAAGTGTTCTTCACAGCACAATCGGCTATTTCAGGAAGAGGCACGCGAATGCCGCACTTCATGCGGCCAATCCCCGAGCATTGTACTCGTCGAAAATTACGGCATACATGGAGACGAAGGCACAGAAGGGCCAATTGCACATAGTGTGTATCATGGGTAATAGGGAGCATCATTTTGACGTGGTACTCCGTGATAGAGCCGGATTTGGGACGGCTCGTTCCCTTGGTACTCACAAGGTATGCCTTGGAGATCATGCGAATGAACCTAACTGCATGTGTAACAAACTAAAACTGTTACACAAGTCATGCTCTCATGTCCTCGCTGCATATGGGACCATGGGTATGGATCCTTCGAACTTCATGTCAGAGTACTTCTTCAAGGAGAGGGTACTACATGCGTGGTGTGGGGAGCTCAGGGGATTCAGAGTTGTAGGGAACTTCGCCACCTTGGATATTCCAGTGAGAACCTGGATTCCAGATGTTAACATGCTGAAAGGTGGGAAGGGTCGATGACAGAGCTGGCGTATTAGAAATGATATGCATGAAGCGCAAACTGGAGCATTTGGTGCATGTTACGGGCGATGTGGTCAGGAGGGGCACGCAGCTAGACGATGCAACACAAGTGCTAATCAGTAGGCAAAGTGGCATGGTTTCTACTACTAGTTGTTCGAGACTAGAAATAAATTTCTATTGTAAATTGTATTTTGTTAGTTAGCACTTTTGACGTGCGGAATGTCTTACTAAATGTATTGTACATTTCATGTACCGTTTATATAATTGCTATGTTACATCCCCTTTTTAGTAATGTAGTTGGTGTTGTGCTGGTAGCCTAGTATTGTTCTATTTATTTACTTACAAGTTCTATTTACTGTAACTTTACATGCAATGTATTTTGGTTCCGTATAAATGCTAACTTTAATTCATTTTGCAGGTATGGCTCGTGATCTTCGTGGGTAGGACTAGCCTTATGGCATGTTGGACAAGCACATCGACTGGCTGCATCACGCTTCCCATCGTGTCCCGCCTACAGGTAGCGCGAAGGAGCCAGCTGAGTTGGGTGTGGTCCGGACACGCGCACCTCGAGTGGCCTAGAGACTAGACCCTCGCTGGATAGACAGGTGTGAACTTTGCCAGTGTAGTACTGTTGCCATAAGTAGGTTCTGTGCTAACCTTTACTTGCTCGCAGGCTGCGGGATGCTGGGCTACTCCCTCTTGCCTGGATGGTGCAGGCCACCGACGAGGACGGACCGACCCCGACCGTCGTCTACACACCGCAATCTATCGGTAGCCGGTAAGGACCAGGAGCACTGTTTTCTCCCTACCTTCTCTCCTTCAGATTTTTTTAGTTCTTAAAAAAAGTTTCACAAATTTTTTTGCGCTCCAACAACATACAACAACCATAAACTTTTGTGACAAATCCAGCAGATTATGTTCTAGTTATAATCTACAAAATCTACAAAATTCACAGGGTGATAGTTTGCAGTCACCCTATGGCTAGGCGACTGGTTCCAGTCGCCCAATGGTCGGGCGACTGGAACTGTCGCTCAACAGCTTGCAGACAGCGTTGTTGTCACCTGGTATATTTCTGTAAAAAATGTTGCCACGAGTATAGTTCTGTTATTTCAAATAAAAAAAGATTATTCGTACAAAAAAATCTTTGCTGCATGAACCTGGCATAGAAAGACATCGTAATAATCGAAGCTTCTACTCATACTTTTTTTTATGAGCTTTCTAGTCATATATCATATGGTACTGCTTGCATGCAGCAAGGTCGCCTGGGAAGCAGATAAGAAAAAACTCGCCTGGGGAGTCTGGCCGACTGCAGCACTTGAGATCATTCGTCCGTAGGACCTCCTTGGCCGCCTCTGCTGACGATATCACCACCGTGCACACGCTGCCGAGCTGCACCTCCACGACGGGGCCGTACCTCGCAGCGAGCTCCTGGAAGTAGCGGTGTGGCCGCCCGCCGAGCCGGAGGAGATTGCCCAACACCGGCAACTGGTTTGGGGGACCCGGAGGAGCATTTCTTGCACCATCTGTATTTCTAGCCTTCCTCTTGCTGCTGAAGAGCAAGTAGAGGAGAGGAAGGAGGAAGAGTGATAGCGCAAGTGGCCACATTTGGTTAGGTTTCTAGTTTCTTGGTGTGGTTGGAGTCGATGTGTCTGTGATTCTGCGTCGCCTGAGGTTCCAATTCTTTAAAAAGAACGCTTGGAAGAGGTTTTTCATTTATACTGGCAAATAATATGTACCTTTTTTACATGTGGCGTAGCTGTGTAAGCGTTGGCTGGCAAGTGGCAAGAGCTAGATTTTCCCCTTTTTTCCTACCATTTTTTTCCGTCTTTGTCATACGAGGTCAG
This sequence comes from Dendrocalamus latiflorus, assembly GCA_017311315.1. Classification (NCBI taxonomy): domain Eukaryota; kingdom Viridiplantae; phylum Streptophyta; class Magnoliopsida; order Poales; family Poaceae; genus Dendrocalamus; species Dendrocalamus latiflorus. Next base: position 20,817,947 of record CM029643.1, on the reverse strand, counting down.
CACGCCCGTCTTTTGTAAGCAGGAAACTTCCCTCCGTTGTCTAGCGCTTGGGTATGGCTCGACTGCCCATCAAGGGAGACACGCTCCAAACAACGACACATGGAGCATTCATCCCACTTACTTCCAATGTAGGGAGATAGAAATCTAGCAGCAATGATGCTTTAAGGTTTGGTTTGCACTAGCAACCACCACTTCAAAATTTGGCCACAGCTTCTTAAAGGACCGAGGCTCCACGGCACGGTGGCACATGCCCGGAAGCTTGACTTGGTGGCACGGTGGTAGAAATTATGACCTTGTGGCACAGTTGCAGCCAACCAGCAAACTGCTCTACATCAAGTCCTTAAGTTGATGGTAAATAGACTCCAAATGATGCTACAAGTCCATAAGTTGATGAACATGCTTCTTTGTCTTATTCGCCAGAGATTGATCCAATGATGGTGACATGATTACTGACGGTCACGACAGTAAGAAGTAGATTGTTGAGCATTACTATGGATTGTTGGATATTGATCTCAGGCCAAACGGCCAAGACGAGGGAGACGTGGGAAACCCACGTCCCTGATTTTCAGCGCCATGATCGGGGGTGCCTAACCAACTTATGGTTACGGTCCCCCGTTGCAACAGCGCAAGTATAAATGAAGGGTTCCGGCCTCTCCCGTGGAAGACGTTCCCGTGAAAGCCAAAAGCCCCGTACAAACCCTAAAGCGATCCGATCTTGGTTTTAGGGTTAATGTTTTTTTGGATCGGCTAAGAAATTAGAAGGAGATGAATTTCAATCTTTGGGATTGGCAAAAACCCTAATGGAAATTCTAATGATAATCCCATTGTCTGCTCCCCGACACCTAAATCCCCAAATCAAGAACCAAAAAAAGGGGGGGGGGGGGAGGGCGTACGGTCGTCGCCGGCGTGCCGCTACGCCGCAGCCGCCGCTGCCTTTCGGGCGCCGCCCGCCGCCGCCGTCGCGCGTCCGCAGGCAACGCCGAGTCCGCGCCCGCCGTCGCGCGCCCGGCCGCTGCAGCTCCGCGGGCGCCGCGCTGCTCCTCCGTGCGGCCGCCGCTCCGCGCCGCTGCGTCGCTTGGGCCGCCGTTGTTGCGCGCCGGGCCGCCGCCCAGCTGCCGTCGCCGCCGCAGGGCCGCCGGGAGCCGCTCCGCTCCGTCGTTTGGGGTCGCCCCGCGCGCGTGCGCCGCTGCCGCTCCTCCCCTGGCGCCGCCGCCGCTAACGCCTGTCCGCGCCGCTCCTCTGCGCACCGCCATCGCCTGCCCGTGTCTTTCAGTGGAAACGGGCACAAATGAATTAGGGTTAGGGTTTTACTCCTTTTGTCTCGGTTGCACGCGCTCTGGACCGTCCGATCAGATCGCACGGTTGTTCTTTCTCGGGCCGGAAAGCAGCTGGGCTGCGGGATTATGAGTTGCGTGCATGACCGTTAGATGAGGATCTGAGGGCGCGCGAGTAATGTGGATGGTGCGCGTTTTTGGGCCGCGCGGCCACGCGCGTGAAGTGGGCTGCGCGCCTGTGCTGTTGGGCTGTGCGGGTATTTTCTGGTCGCATGGATTTTTAGGCCGCGCAGGGCGCGTCAATGTGCCACCGCGCCTGCGCATGATTGATGGGCCGCGGGATTTTTTTTTGGGCTGCTGGCATTCTTTTGGGCTGGCCGAGCTGGTGCTTTTCTTTTGGGCCGCCCGGATGCTATTTAGGCTGTGCGCGCAGTGAATGGGCCAACTGAGGTTTTGGGCTGCGCATGTCAAATATATAAATTCCAGTATATATTGTATATCTCATGTATAATTAATGATTATTTGATGTCTCTTATGAAATTATTACTGGATAATGTTGCTAAGCTGCTGAAAAATATTATGCCCTTTTTCCGCTGCGTGATGTTCTGCCCCTAATTGAATGGAACCAACGAGAAATTCAATTAGAGGGTTATGTTTAATTTTGACATGCTATTACTTTTGGACCAACGTTAATTGTAATTGCATGTCATCAATTATGTTTATTTTATTATGTTTAATTTTGCCATGCTGTTACTCTTTGACCAACATTAATTGTAATTGCATGACATAAATTATGTTAAATTTTTCGCTTCTGCCCAACGGTGATGCGAAAAATGTTATGAGCATGTTGTTAATCATACCAACGTAAGATTAACTTTCATGCAAATTAATTATGTGCTTTCCTAATGTAATTTTTAAAATTTTTCAGCTGCTCAAGTTAATGCAATTGAGCCACTTAATGGTAGTAACTTTCAGAAATGGAAGTTTACGCTTATGACGACTTTCCAGCTCTTGGATCTGGACTATGCGTTCAGGTTCGATGAGCCTGTCGCTCCTAAGGAAGGGGAGGACAATTTTGATGACAAAATGGAGTACAAAATTAATGCTGAGAAGTGGGAGCGGTCTAACTGCATTTCACTTGCTGTAATGAAGAACTCCATCAGTGAAGCCATTAGGGGAGCAATCCCTGAAAAGGAAAAGGTGAAGGAGTACTTGTCCTCCATCGAGGATCACTTTAAGGGGTCATCTAAGGTTTATACTACCACACTGATGCACAGGCTCATGAACACTAAGTACAATGGTACTGAAAATGTTCGTGAGCACATTATGACCATAATTAACATTGCTGCAAGACTTAAGACATGGAAATTTCTGATGGTTTCGTTGTCCATTACATTATGATGTCTCTTCTTAAGCAATTTGAAGCTTTCAAGGTGAATTATAACACTATTAAGGACAAGTGGACCATGAGCGAGTTGATCGCTAATGTTTCACAAGAGGAAGAGAGGCTCCAGGCTGAGCGGGCTACTGATTTTGTGAATCAAGTCGGCTCCTCAAATAAAGCTGGTCCCTCTAGAAATAGAGGTGGCTATAATGGAAAGGGAAAGAAGGAGCAAGCCTACTCCCCTTATCAGAAGCCAAAATTGAAGCTATTGGATCAGTTTTTTTTTAGTTTTGAATAATGGCTTTGTAATGAAACTTAATGATGTTCTTTATGTTCCCTCGATGAGAAGAAACTTAATTTCTGTTTCATTATTAGATAATGATGGATATTCTTGCAATTTTGGACACGGAGAGTGTCTGATTTATTTTAATAATGATAATGTTGGTTGTGCCATCCGACATGACAAGCTTTATATGTTATCCCTGCAAGATTCTCATATATCCATGAATGTATGTGATGTGAATAAAAGGTGCAAGCGAATTGATGAGACTTCGTCGAAATTGTGGCACTGTCGTTTGGGCCACATTTCGAGGGGGAGAATTGAACGTCTCATTAAAGATGAAATTCTCCACCCTTTAGACTTTAATGATTCGGATGATCATTGCCTTGATTGTATCAAAGGCAAGTATGTAAAGAAAACAAAGAAGGATGCTACTCGAAGCACAGGGATTTTAGAATTAATTCATACTGACACATGTGGTCCTTTCCCTGTGACATCAGTAGATGGTTATGATTCTTTTATTACGTTCACTGATGATTATTCACGTTATGGCTATATCTATCCTATTAAAGAGAGATCCGAAGCACTTGATAAATTTAAGATATTTAAGGCTGAAGTTGAAAATCAGCACAATCTAAAGATTAAAGTAGTGCGCTCGGATCGTGGGGGAGAGTATTATGGCCGACACGCAACTTATGGGCAGATTCCTGGTCCTTTTGCCAGGTTCCTACAAGAAAATGGTATAGTCGCCCAGTACTCAATGCCCGGTGATCCCCAGCAAAATGGAGTAGCGGAAAGAAGAAATCGCACACTTAAGGACATGGTTCGAAGTATGTTGAGCTACTCCACTTTGCCTGTAAAGTTATGGATGGAAGCATTAAAGACCGCTGCACACATACTCAATCGGGTTCCCAGTAAATCAGTGCCTAAAACACCTTATGAATTATGGACTGGGAGAAAACCAAGTTTGAGCTACCTCCATGTGTGGGGTTGTGCAGCTGAAGCTAAAGTATTTAACCCACAAATTGGGAAATTAGATCCTAAGACTGTGAGTTACCATTTTATTGGCTACCCTGACAGGTCTAAAGGGTACCGATTCTATTGTCCAGATCGTACCACAAAATTTGTAGAGACAAGGCACGCTGTGTTCTTGGAAAATGATGGCATCAGTGGGGACTTGGAGCCCAGGAAAATTGATCTTGAGGAAAAGCGGATTTATGTTGCTTCACTGCTAATCCGATAGACTGATTTTCCTGTGCCCCAACTGGTTGTGCCCACAGTTGATCCTGTAGTTGCAACTCCTGTTGCGTCTCCAGTTAATTCTGTGGCTATTCCTTCTGTTGAGGGCTCTGAAAATACAAGTGCAATACCTGATGATGAGCCTTCACAGCCCTCTGTGACAGTTAATGAACAACCTGATGAGCCTGCTAATGAACCTGTCAGGAGATCTAAACGAGTGAGGAGATCTGCTATCCCAAGTGATTATGAGGTTTACTTGAATGAGGATGATCTTGGGAAGGTGGATGATCCTAGCTCTTATAAGGAAGCTATGAAGAGTAAGGATTCATCCAAATGGCTAGATGCCATGAAAGATGAAATTGAGTCTATGGGCGCTAATGGTGTATGGGACTTAGTCGAAATTCCTAATGGAGCCAAAACAGTAGGCTGCAAATGGGTCTACAAAACAAAACGTGACTCTAAAGGGAATGTCGAAAGGTTTAAGGCGAGACTTGTGGTGAAAGGGTTTACACAAAGAGAAGGCATTGACTATAATGAAACCTTTTCTCCTGTCTCAACTAAAGATTCATTTAGAATCATAATGGCGCTCACAGCACATTTTGATTTAGAGTTGCACCAAATGGATGTTAAGACTGCATTCCTGAATGGAGACTTGTATGAGGACTTTTACATGACACAATCGGAAGGTTTTGTTATGGAAGGTGAGGAACATTTGGGATGCAAGCTAAGGAAATCCATATATGGCCTGAAGCAAGCTTCTAGGCAATGGTACCTTAAGTTCGATGAAGTCATTAGGAAATTTGGATTTAAGGAGAATGATGTTGATAATTGTACTTATGTTAAGTTCAGGGGGAGTAATTACACCTTCTTGATTCTTTATGTGGACGATATATTATTGACCAGCAGCAGTGTGGACATGCTGCGGGAAACTAAAGGATTTCTCTCGTCCAATTTTGACATGAAAGATCTCGGTGAAGCATCTTATGTTCTTGGTATTGAAATTCACCGAGATAGGTCCAAAGGAACATTAGGTCTATCACAAAAGGCATACATTGACAGAGTACTAAAGAGATACAATATGCATAAATGCTCTGCCTCGCCTGCTCCTATTGTTAAGGGCGATAAGTTTGGAAAATTTTAATGCCCAAAGAATGACTATGAATCTGATCAGATGAAGGCTATACCTTACGCTTCTGCTGTCGGAAGTATTATGTATGCTCAAGTATGTACACGCCCTAATTTAGCTTTTGTTACCGGGATGCTTGGCAGATATCAGTCAAATCCAGGACCGGACCACTGGAAAGCCATTAAGAAAGTCCTGCGCTATATGCAAGGCACTAAAGGTCACATGCTCACATATAGAAAATGTGATAACCTTGAGGTTGTCGGTTATTATGACGCTGATTTTGCGGGGTGTAAAGACACTAAGAAGTCCACATCAGGTTACATTTTCACCCTCGCAGGAGTAGCAATTTCATGGAAAAGTGTAAAGCAAACACTTACTGCATCGTCGACAATGCAGGCTGAATTTGTGGCATGTTGAGGCTACTGGGCAGGCTGTATGGCTTAAGAACTTTATCCCGGGATTGAGAGTGGTAGACAGCATTTCTAGACCACTCGTTTTGTACTGCGATAACCAACCCGCAGTTTTCTATTCGAGTAACAACAAGTCGAGTGCAGCTGCCAAGCACATTGACATAAAGTATCATGTTGTGAAAGATAAAGTCCAGGATCAAACAATTAAGGTTGAGCATATTGGAACTAAATTTATGCTTGCGGATCCGCTCACAAAAAGGCTTACCACCCAATATTTTTCATGATCATGTTGCCGGCATGGGTTTATTGGAGAGCCTGTGATCCTGGAATAAGAGAACCATATAAAGTAACCAACTCCCATGAAGTATTATGTTATCCGATCGATATAGAAGGGAGCACTATAAGTATTGATGTCCAACGGTACTTAATTGACTGTTGTGAAGCATTACTTTGGTGTGAACTTTTATTGAGAGAGGGCTTATGATGTTTAGCCTTAGATCAAGGGGGAGAATGTTGGATATTGATCTCAGGCCAAACGGCCAAGACGAGGAAGACGTGGGAAACCCACGTCCCTGGTTTTCAGCGCCCTGATCGGGGGTGCCTAACCAACTTATGGTTACGGTCCCCCGTTGCAACAGCGCAAGTATAAATGAAGGGTTCCGGCCTCTCCCGTGGAAGACGTTCCCGTGAAAGCCAAAAGCCCCGTACAAACCCTAAAGCGATCCGATCTATTGCGCGCTGCTAGCAACGGGAAGGCTGCCGACCGCTACTGCAGGAGGACACCGGCGACCCCGAACCGCGAGCTCTCCGGATCTTCACCGACCACTGCCTCACGCCTGCATCACGCAGGCACAGATCTTCGCTCATGGCGTTCATCGGCGACAGTAAGTCAAACCCCAACTCCCTTTAAGCCTAGGTGTTCTAGATGCTAGACTAGCAGATGATGTTATGCATGATCATAAGGACTTCACATGGATATGTAGGATCTATGCCTTGGTAGCGGTGTGTTTCATAGAAAAAAACATCTTAGGAGATTTATTTTTACCCTGCTCAACTAAGTGGCGATCTCCTATGAAGCGTCGCCGTCATCATCCCACCAAATCAGTGCCGACAAGAACATTCGAGAAGATAGGAGAGCGATCGAGCCACACATTGCAAAGCATGGCGGAGGCATGTAACATATCGATGGCAATCAAAGTATCACCACAAATAAAGCTGCATCAAGCCTGCAATTAGGGTTGCAAGTGGGGGTCTTTCTTGTAAGCCGCTAGCCCGCCTCACAAAAACAACCGACTAATCTATTCGCAAAAACTGACCAAGCCGCTAGCATGATGTGGATCGATCCTCAAATATGAGATTAAATCTATAGGTTACCTGATCTTTTACGATGGTAGAACAGCTAGATACAAATGGAACATGAATTACAGGATGTAATTCACACTATGATAGCTAAATTTCTCTTGCACACTAGATCAAAATGATAGAGTGCAGCCTAAAAGCTAAATCAAGCATGAAAAATGCTAATAGCTCAAAAAAGAATCAATTGAAGCTCAAGACAATTTGAGCATTGCATTTGACAATTCAAGATTCATGGTCTATCTTAGTAGAGCAAATCCTAAACTAGGAGTCATCTACAAATGTCCTCTAAGTTTTAGCCTATTTTTACTTTAGAGGGCCCTGTTCTTTTCAGCTTCTAATTAAAAGCTGTTTTTCGGCTTTTCTACAGTAACTAGCTTTTAAACGGAGTATCTTTTCAAGATAGGGTCTACTAGTTAATTGTAGTACATACTATACCGACTTCATTTATATCAGTAAAAACCACACATGAGATTTTGTTACTCTTAATCTCTCGCACGAACAATCTAAAAGCCATAAACCGCAGCCAAAAACCGTAAACTTCAGCCAAAAAGAATAGGCCCATACTTTTTTTAATGAGCTTTCTAGTCATATATCATATGGTACTGCTTGCATGCAGCATAGTCGCCTGGGAAGCAGATCAGAAAAAACTCACCTGGGGAGTCTGGCCGACTACAGCACTTGAGATCATTCGTCCGTAGGACCTCCTTGGCCGCCTCTGCTGACGATATCACCACCGTGCACACGCTGCCGAGCTACACCTCCACGACGGGCCGTACCTCGCAGCGAACTCCTGGAACTAGCGGTGCGCCGGCCGCTGAGCCGGAGGAGATTGCCCAACACCGGCAGCTGGTTTGGGGGACCCGGAGGAGCATTTCTTGCACCATCTGTATTTCTGGTATTCCTCTTGCTGCTGAAGAGCAAGTAGAGGAGAGGAAGGAGGAAGAGTGATAGCGCAAGTGGCCACATTTGCTTAGGTTTCTAGTTTCTTGGTGTGGTTGGCGTCGATGTGTCTAACACTGCGTTGACTGTGGTTCCAATTCTTTAAAAAGATCTCTTGGAAGAGGTTTTTCATTTGTATTGGTAAGTAATATGTACCTGTTTTACATGTAATGTAGCTGTGTAAGCGTTGGCTGGCAAGTGGCAAGAGCTAGCCTTCCCCCATTTTTCCTACCATTTTTTCCGTGAGATTAGCGGCGCTGGTTCTTTTGAACTTAAAGTTCAATTTATACTTGTATTGTCTATAGTAACTAGCTTTTAAATAGTGCATTTTTAAGACGAAATCAATAGAAAAACTATAGTAAAAATGTTATGAGTTTAACTGTACCGACCAAAATCACATATCATTATTTTTTTCTATATTCTACTTCTCATAAACAATCAGAATTTAAATATTTAAACCATAAATTATAAACCATCAACCAAAAAACCTAACAAACTTTCAGCTCGATCTATAGGTCAGCACGCCTTTGTCTTTTGTATGCACGCTCGGTGAGTCCCGCGCTTGCTCGGTGTCGGAGGTGTTGCCCCTGCGTCGCTGTGCGTCCTCTTCCACCCATGCATACTCCTCCATCTTATCAAAAAGCTTGGAAATTGTCTTTATCATTTTGCGCGCGTTGTATTCGGCCAGCAGCCCTGGGCGAAGGCCTCGGATTGCTACGTTGATGATCGTGGTCTCATTAATGTCTTTGACTTGACAGCGAATCTTGGCAAAGCATTTGAAGTATTCTCGGAGCTTTTCTGAGGGCTTCTATTTGATGGCAAAGTGTTGGTCCTCATCGACCCGCTCAACGTAGTTACCCTGGAAGTTGTTGTATAAACAGCCGCGAATCTGCTCCCACACATATATGGAGTTTGGCTCCATGGTGAAGAACCAAGAGAGCACTACTCCCTGTAGAGCGAGTGGCAGCCCCTTCGCTTTGGTGGAGTCATCCCCACCGGCAGCCTCGATGGTCGTCTCATACACCCAAACAAATTCCCTAGGGTCTGTATTGCCTTTGTACGGCTCGACGGTTGGGAACTTGAAGTCTTCTGGTCACGCGCGACTGCTGCAGGCCGACAGAGAATGGGGACTCCAAATCTACGCGTCGGAGTGTGCCACGATCGAAGGCGAGGGCATCATGGCTGTCCGCTCGGTTAAGTGTGACCTCCACCACCGCTGCTGGCGGCGTTTGCTAGCTCTGAGCCACTTGCATCTCCAACATGGCCCCTCGGAGGTCTGCTAGCTCACGCTGCAATGTTCTGAGGGCCGCCATCAGAGTGTTATCTATCGTTGGGGTGGCTACACCTGCTTGAGCGGTGGTATGCACTGCGAGGTTGCTGGCGATTACGGCCTACTCGTCGGAGCTGTTTGGCGCGTCGGCGCGATTGGCTCCACGGTCGACAGTGAGGCCAATGCGACCGTCAGGACCACCTATCGCCCCCGCGCTGAATCCAGGGTCACTAGGCATGCCGGTGCGAACGTTGGCGCCGATGCTCCTGCTGACCTCGGCGCCGCTGACGAGGACGGCAATTGCACCATCGGAAGGGGCGACCGCTGCGCTGCGCCGATCCTCGTGGTGGCTGACCATATCCACGCGAACGTCGATGCCGGCGTTCGCTGCATCGATGTCGCCCTCAATGCTGGCCCCCAGTGTTGGCGCAGACAGCCCACTAACTAAGGCCCTAGCATTCGCGACCGCCGCCGTCGTGCTCCGCTTCCTTTTGGTTGTTGACGATGCTTTCTTGGGTGCCATCTCTCCTTACAATCTATGGCTTGCTCTCTGTCATCCTCACGGATGGCGCCAACTGTTATGGCTACTGGCCAAACAGTAAACCAAGAGAGTATTTGAGTGGTTGTAATGGATGAACTATGCCTGCCTCTCTCCATGTTTAGGGCACATGTATATATACCTTCATAAAGCATGATTACAATATTACCCTTACAGTCGTATATTTCTTGGAGGGGCATATATGTCATTACACATATCACACTGGGCCCTATAACCCTCCAAACAAGCCGGATGGGCTCAGGTGGAGACCATCCCTACTATAGTACACATAAATACTATAACAGCATTTCGATTAACTCTCTTGAGTTAACCATGTCATTGCTAGCCCATTTCTTTTATGTCATATCATTACTGGAACCCATTCCTGAGTCTTGCATATAGAACTAGTTTGATATTCTTTGCCCTGTCTTGGTACATTCCATCTAATGAACACTTTTGCATGGATTGCATGAGATCCTGATTGATTCATGATGCGTTAGATGCCATATCATATTGGCCTCTCTATATAATCTTACCAAAATCAATAGCATACGCTTGCGGGATATCTCCTCGAAATGGGACAATGTCGTTTTTGTTCCTCCAGGATTCGACCTCGCTACTGGCGCAAAGACATAACACCTCAACAAGTAGATATTTCTGTATCTTGAGGCTGGTTAGCTGTTCGTCTTGAAAATACTTAACATGGTTGCATTGAAAGAAATAGTGTATATGTTCGTACATTAGGCGAATGACCTGATTATGTGTATGATCCAGTTGTAAGATCGTCATTCCCTCCATTAGCTTTATGCTGTGCAAGGTTAATTAGTGGAAACTGAAGGTAAAGGTGAACTTGAATCCTTGCCACTAGTAAAGCGATTGCCGCACCTTTGCATCTATGGACAAACAATGGTGCTGCGTAATTTCAAAACTGTATGGGTATTGTACCCTGTCAACTTGGCCCTCTTCTTTTCAACTTATAGCTTATACTTTATGGCTTTTCTCGAACAAACAAACAGATAATTTCTTTATAATCTTTTCGAAGTGGTTTATTGGAACAACCTTTTTGAAGTGGTTTATCAGTATTTGGTTTGTTCGCACAAACGCTTACGTTAGAACCAAAAAACTATCAACTGTAGTCATAAGCCAGCTAGCAGTTAAAAAGAACCCACCCTCTCCATTGGTATTGATATCCCAGGTATTGGAATCTGCATATATTTTCTTCATCTGTTCCTCATGCAGTGCCAATGATAGATAGGTTTGGGCTAGATGGCTAATCATTATCTTAAATTTCTCCATGCAGAACAAATAATCATTGATTAAAGTACTCTCATAAAAAGCCAGTAGGTCATGGGACGAAAGATCCAATCCAATCTTCAAGTAAATTTATTCCTATTATACACAACTATCCAGGAACACACAGAATTGCTCACAAGGGAGGGATTTGCTCACACAGCACAAGCATGTCACATATTTTTTTTCACACATCATAGGCAACCCACTTAAACATCACTCTTCACTGAAGAACTGTAGTCATCTTGGTCATCAATTGGCTGGAAACGAGCCAAGCTGAGCCGGCTCGAGCCAGGCTCGTCCAAAGCTGCGGCTCGGCTCAGCTCATTCAAGAAATAAGCTAAAAGCCCAGCTCGGCTTGGCTCATTTCCTGACTCAAGCCGGCTCATGAGCCGCACAAGCTGTGACCCCTAGATAAGTCTGGCAATTAGAGCATCAATTATATCAGTTTCTGCTTGAACATTTTTGCTATTAGGTAACATATTTTAGGCATTCCCTAGCCTTCCAAATCTGCAAATGAATGTACAATCCATGCTAGCATTAATCAGCGATGAGATAACATATCAGTACTTGTATGACAAACGATTTAGTGACATTAACTCACTTTGTTGAGGGACAAAGTTGAAGCCGAGAAGAAATACTCCCATACAGCTTGGATCACAAGATTTTCAGCCTTTTCTATGGACAAAGAAACTGCACTTGTTCCTCCAAGATAGTTCCTAGCTAGTGAAATTTACCAGTTTTTAGAAACCCTCTAATAAATTCCGCCAGCATATATTCTGAATTAAGAAAAGGAAATGCCTTTTCTTGGAAGAGTTTTAAATCACGCCGCATGTCAGCCCACTCATTGTCTGATCGAACAGGTTGACATCTCCCAAATTTTGACAGGAGCAGCCGTATAAGTTGCTTTACATTCTTCTCATCTAAGTGAGCGCTAAGGAAGAAATGTATTGGCTTTGGGACCTGCCAAAATAGGACATGATTTAAAATAAATAATGATGTAATCAGTTAATCACATCCAGCTATCCAGCCAGCCTATGTGAAGTTCGCAACTAACATTCTGAAGATTTCACGAAGTGCTGGTAGTCTTCTTCTAGTATCAACGGCTGCAGCAAGTCATATACATAAGTTAACACGAAGAATTCACCAAGTGCAACAAAAAACTCAACAGAAGATACGATAGGGTTGGCAACCTAGGCGTGCTTAAAGGATGTCATGGCCTGCGGGTTGGCGTTGGGAGGCGGCTGCGGCACAGGGAACGGCGACCCGCTGTCAGCGACGAGCGTGCCCATGAGCCCCCCGAGCGCCGCGCCCTGCACGGCCCCACGGCCATGCTCACTGCCGCCTCGATGTGGGTAGGCTGCTTCGCCATCCACGCGCTGAACCCTGCCTCCAGCGCCTTCACACCCCCGCTCCACTCCTCCAGGGGGTTGCCGCCGCGCCCCTGCGCTGCGGTCGACGACAACGAGGAGGGGAGCACAGCGAGGGGGGAGAGCATGGGGATGGGGCTAGGGCCCAGCGGCATGGTGGACGGGGTAGGCAGCGCAGTGGACGAAGCAGGCGGCGCGGTTGGAGGGGCGAGCGGCACGATGGGTGGGGTGAGCAGCGTGGTGGGAGCACACGGCGGCGGGGGGCGAGCACATGGTGGGCAGGGGGCACGGGGCCACGAGGGAGCAGCACATGCCGGGGGGATGGGAATGCACAGGACACAAGTCACACAACGTCGATGCGAGTGGGCCGCTGCACCGGTTGCTGTTGACACGAGCCAAAATAGCTCATGAGCTGGCTCACAAGCAATCGAGCTCGGCTTAATTTTTTTACAAGCTGCAAAAGAGACTCGGCTCGGCTTGAATTGAAATTTCATGAGCTCGAGCCAAACTGGCCTGACTCTTTAAAGCTCGAGCCTCGAGCTATTTTTTCACCCTGCTGGACCACAGCATTATCCCTCCATATTTCCCTGAGCTCTTAATCAATGGAAGCACATCTGACTTGAGATCATCAGCTGGTCTGCTGGGATGAACCCACTCCCAGCCGCCTAAGGCGAGGCCGAGAAATATCTGCTTCGCCGGAATCGACAACCACTGCTTCCATGCATCAGCAAGATTGGAAGTGCTGCCTGAACTGTACTGGTTGGGAGGGTGGTTGTAGAACTGCACCCAGACACAGTCAAACAGGCCGGTGTTGAGGGCACCACCCAGGCGTCGGGGAATGGGGGCTGCGGCGCGGCAGTCAGGTATACTCTCCTGCCGGAGTTGCTGTACCCTTTCAGGTACCTGGCAAGTTCATCCCAGTGCTGGTTGGCGCTGCCCTCGATGTCCAAGTCGATGCCATCAAGGACCGCATCGCCAAGAGGGCGAGAAGATGACTGGCCTCCCAAGAAGTTGTTCCACAGGTAGTCGTCGCGACATTCTTGGCACCCTCGGATGATGAAAGGTGGTAGCTGCCTGCTCCGCCGCCGATGGAGAGCATGACCTTGACGCCGCGGCTTTGGCATGACTTGATGTCGGAGCTCTGGCTGGCGCAGCCGCCGTTGGTTGGGTCGCAGTGGCCTGCCAGGTTGAGGACCGGGGCCTGGCCGTTGCCAAAGGCGGCAAGGAAGGCGATGTTGACGAACTTGTAGTTGCCGATGGCGCAGGTGTCCGCCAGCGTGCTCTCGCCACCGTTCTGGCCCCAGTAGATGGCAATGCCGCTGGCGTGTGGCCCGAATCGGAATCTGAAGAGCACGTAAACAGTCACTCCCAAATCTGGATTTGTTTATTTCTGTAAGTCCGGAGGAATTTTTGTTATGTTCCTATATTACCTACCTTACAATGTTTTCTGTTAGAAAATGGCCCAATGAGCGAGGCCCATTTTCGCGAATCCCAAAGCTTGCATGGTTAGTACCATATTGCTAAGGTTGGGGGAGGAAGACCAATTTATAAGGTGGAATCCTCCCCACTCCTTGAATATGGAAAGAGATGATATGAGGATGGATCTGTCGCGTATTTTCGCGTGAAAATCGCGTGACTTGTGACTTGCGACGCGCGACCGTGCCGTGACGTGGCGCGCCACTTGGCAGACCAAGTCTATCTCTATTTTTGCTGAATCCTGCACCACTATCTCTCTGTTTGAATGAGATTCAAACATTTGAATGAGGCTTTATTGGGTTTGATGACAGACAGTAACTGACTGGTTGAATGTGTCAGTTACCAGTGGGTAAATGGCTGTTTTAATCATTTCAGTTACTAGTCTGTCTATATGTATACCTGGAGACGTCCAGAGTATGCGGTCAGAACCGGACTGCCTCCATTCTCTTCGTCCAAAACTTTTGTGTGCTGTTGTGCTGCGCCGTCTGAACCTCGTCGACTCTTCTTCCCGGCGTGCACCGCGAAGAAGAGGAGCGGTATCTCCGAACCGTTGCTGCCGTGAAGACCTGCACGGGGGCGGCAATAAGGTTTCTGGGCAGCGCATCTGCGCGACCGCTCACTGCACTGCGTCAAGCCTGCGCGGCTTCCTGTTCTTCATCAGGCTAACAAGTAAGTCGTTCGAGAGCACGTTCGACTTGGTTAATATATACTTTCTAAAGTTCATTCTGAAGTATGATGAGTATCTTGCTGTTAGTTGTAAGTTTTGCATCATTAGTTTACTGTTTTTGTCTCCTAATAAAACTTGGAATTAAAATATTGCCTATATTTTCAACAATCCAGAAACCTTATTGTGAATTTTGTTGCAATACAGAAATGGCTAATGCTTCTGATGCGATGAAACCTGAGAGGTTCTCTTGCCAGAATTTTCGTAGATGGCAGACTAGAGTCAAGTTTTGGCTTATGTCTTTGGGGCTGTGGTGGGTTATCCACCCACAGTATCCATTTACGATTGAGCAGTATATGCAGTTTGAGGCTGCGAACAATACTGCTTATTGTATACCTCGTGGCTGATGTGCCAAAGACTCTTTCGGAGGCTTATGCATCTCCTGATGCTGAGTATTGGAAAGAGGCAGTCCATAGCGAGATGGACTCTATTATGTCTAATGGGACTTGGGAGATCACAGATCGTCCTATAGGGTGTAAACCTGTAGGATGTAAGTGGATTTTTAGAAAGAAACTAAGGCCTGATGGAACTATTGAGAAGTACAAGGCAAGGCTTGTAGCCAAGGGTTACACCCAGAGAGAGGGAGAAGATTTCTTTGATACCTATTCTCCTGTCGCCAGACTAACTACCATCAGAGTGCTCCTTGCGTTAGCATCTTCCTATGGTCTACATGTTCATCAAATGGACGTGAAGACAGCTTTCCTTAATGGAGAGTTGGAGGAAGAAATCTATATGGATCCCAGATGGTTTTGTGATTTCTGGACAGGAAAATAAAGTATGCAGATTATTGAAATCTTTGTATGGCCTAAAACAAGCACCAAAACAATACACGAGAAATTTGACAAAACTTTAACATCTGCTGGCTTTGTTGTGAATGAAGCCGACAAATGTGTGTATTATCGTTATGGTGGGGGTCAAGGAGTGATCTTATGTCTGTATGTAGATGACATACTTATATTTGGAACAAACACTGCCGTAATTGACGAGGTCAAATCTTTCTTATCTCGGTGTTTTGATATGAAAGACTTGGGAGAGGCAGATGTCATTCTGAATATTAAATTGATCAAAAGTAAGGATGGGATTACTTTGACACAATCCCATTATGCTGAGAAAATATTAAGCCGGTTTGGTTTTGAAAACTGTAAAGTTTCACCAACACCCTATGATGCGAGCATTAAACTTCGAAAGAACCAGGGGTTAGGAAAAGATCAATTAAGATATTCACAAATTATTGGGTCACTAATGTATTTAGCTGGTGCCACAAGACCTGACATTTCATTTGCTGTGAGCAGATTAAGTCGGTTTACTTCTAACCCAGGAGATTATCACTGGCAGGCACTTGAAAGAGTGTTGCGCTACTTGAGAGGCACAACATCTTTTGGAATACATTATACTGGACATCCTTCTGTTTTAGAAGGATACAGTGACTCTAATTGGATCTCTGATGCGGATGAGATCAAAGCTACAAGTGGTTATGTATTCACTTTAGCTGGTGCTGCAGTTTCATGGAGGTCTTGTAAACAGACCATATTGACGAGGTCAACCATGGAAGCAGAACTTGTAGCACTTGATACAGCCACAGTTGAGGCTGAATGGCTGAGAGAGCTTCTATTGGACTTGCCATTGGTTGAGAAACCAATACCTGCAATCCTAATGTACTGTGACAATCAAACAGTGTTGGCCAAAGTCACAAGTACAAAGGATAATATGAAGTCCTCTAGACATGTGAAGCGTAGGCTTAAATCTGTCAGAAAACTAAGAAACTCCGGAGTGATTGCTGTGAACTATATTCACACTGAGAAAAATCTGGCAGACCCTTTTACAAAGGGGTTAGCACGGAAAGCGATTTCCGTTGCATCTATGGACATGGGAATGAGGCCCATTTAAGTTACATCACAATGGTAACCCATACCTTCTTGATCGGAGATCCCGTGACTTAGGCAATGGGAAAAACAAATTGATGTTGTAACAAGAGAGTACATATTTATTGTACCCATGTCCTAATAAAAATGTACTTTCAACTGTATGGAAGGTTGGCATAAAGCCTTAATGTATTCTGTTGTCCAAATAAGGAAAAGGTATTAGCCTGCAGGATACCTAGAAAGAATACACCTACTTGAGCCTAACTGTGTGGTCGCAGTTCACGAGAACGGGGCATTCTCTAGAAAGCTCATGAGCAGATAAGGGAGCATGACCATATAACGCTCCGTTTAGGCGTGGTTCATTGGCAGCCTAGTACTAGTTGAGATTTCAAGTGAAATCTGGTCACAAAAAGCTGTGAATTCAAGGCATAGTCCATTCATCAGCTGTGAGAAGATGAATCTTGTCATTCTAGGTGCAAGTTCAACCCGTATGGGACTTACACTAAAAGACTGGTATATTAACAGTACTTTAGCACAATATCTTTGACTTCTAATTCTGCTTTGGAATTGGTGGGGGATTGTTAGAAAATGGCCCAATGAGCGAGGCCCATTTTCGCGAATCCCAAAGCTTGCATGGTTAGTACCATATTGCTAAGGTTGGGGGAGGAAGACCAATTTATAAGGTGGAATCCTCCCCACTCCTTGAATATGGAAAGAGATGATATGAGGATGGATCTGTCGCGTATTTTCGCGTGAAAATCGCGTGACTTGTGACTTGCGACGCGCGACCGTGCCGTGACGTGGCGCGCCACTTGGCAGACCAAGTCTATCTCTATTTTTGCTGAATCCTGCACCACTATCTCTCTGTTTGAATGAGATTCAAACATTTGAATGAGGCTTTATTGGGTTTGATGACAGACAGTAACTGACTGGTTGAATGTGTCAGTTACCAGTGGGTAAATGGCTGTTTTAATCATTTCAGTTACTAGTCTGTCTATATGTATACCTGGAGACGTCCAGAGTATGCGGTCAGAACCGGACTGCCTCCATTCTCTTCGTCCAAAACTTTTGTGTGCTGTTGTGCTGCGCCGTCTGAACCTCGTCGACTCTTCTTCCCGGCGTGCACCGCGAAGAAGAGGAGCGGTATCTCCGAACCGTTGCTGCCGTGAAGACCTGCACGGGGGCGGCAATAAGGTTTCTGGGCAGCGCATCTGCGCGACCGCTCACTGCACTGCGACATCTTCGTTCTGCACTGCGTCAAGCCTGCGCGGCTTCCTGTTCTTCATCAGGCTAACAAGTAAGTCGTTCGAGAGCACGTTCGACTTGGTTAATATATACTTTCTAAAGTTCATTCTGAAGTATGATGAGTATCTTGCTGTTAGTTGTAAGTTTTGCATCATTAGTTTACTGTTTTTGTCTCCTAATAAAACTTGGAATTAAAATATTGCCTATATTTTCAACATTTTCTACTTCCATTTTTATGGAAAACTTTGCACTTTTGTTTCAGAAGTCATGCTGGTATCCTTTGTAATCAAGAAGGCGCGAAGGTTCGGCAACCAAGTAGGCATAAGTCTCCTTTTGTTTTGTTTTTTTTTTATAAGAAGTCTCCTTTTGCTTGCAAGGACTAGATTGGACCTTTTGTAACTTAAGGAGACAAGTGACCAACCCTTTCGAGAATGTTGATGTAATATCCATGTTCTTCTTACACAGTTCGTCCTCACCACCATGTTACAAACATCTACCGAACGAAAGCATGGCAGTCCAATGCCCCGTTGTAAGAGTTTGGCCATTCCAGATGTTACACATCTTTAGTTTCAGCTTCTTAAGGAACAAACCTGAGCTTGGAATATCTGGTTGTCTTCCAACAACCGGTCATATTCCAGCAAGAGCTCCTCGGACTGCTTCTGTAGGGCATCGACATGGGCTTCGGCCTCCAATCTCCGCCTTTCGTGCTCTTCAGATTCCGATTTTAGCTTCTTCATCTTTTCAGAAATGTTGGCTAATTCCCCACGAAGCTTCTTGATTTCCTTGGATGATTTCTCATCCTTTCCTTGGAGCTCAATTTGTACTTTCTCAACCTCCTCTCTGGATGTGTTGGCGGTTTTCTTCAGCATAATCAGCTTCCGATGGTAGTGGTGTAACCGATCGATGACAAATGCAAGGAAAAGTATGTACCCTGGAACAACCAGTAAACCATCAAAAAAAATCATGCCAAGTCTAACTATGTCAAATGATCTACAAATGTGTCCAGTACCCCTAATTGAACAAAAAATATCAACATTGGTTCTACATTCCATTTCAAGTATGCAAATAACAATTTGTAGACGCTTGGCAGGATTGATACAGTAAAGGAATTCAATATCGTCTGGAAGCATTGTAGAAGAATACACTCATTTTGAGGCATCAAAGCCACGTTCCCCAAAAAAAACAGCAAAGAAACATAGCTCTACCGATTCATGTTTGCTTCTAAAAACTGAAGCACAGCCAGTTAGCCACAAAAGAGGAAACTGACAGGAATCACCTGGTTCCTAGATTTCCCAGCAAAGAGCAGGATTTGGCTAACATGAGCTGACGTATCATCGAGTTAGACTGGGATACTCAAATCATAGCCATGTCTCAACTAGTCTGGGTGATTTTGAGTAAAGTATTTTAACAGGACACATTTCACAATTCTACTTTAAACAATGAAATGAACATTTAAATGCAGCATTTTGAATGGTTTACAAACACTAGATGAATTTCAATTAATTTTCAGCTAGTTATTGAGTTCGAGCAAAGTTCAACTTAGATGTTGGGTAGACAACTGTTGGTGGCCCACCAGGTGAACAGGTGTTAAATGAGTTGAGCCCTTAGTGCAGAAATCACACAAGTTACTCCATCTGTTACAAAATAAGTGTAGCCTTTTTACGTTTCATGTCTTAGATAGAAGTACACAACTTTACCACTAATTTATAGATAATATGTTAGTAAAATTGGAAAAGAAGATTAGCATGCTTCAGATGAAAAATCTATTACGAGTAAAATGCATGGAGGGTCACTATTCTTGTTTAGTTGTGTCATCTAGGCCACTATACTTTGAAAATGCACATCTAGGTCACTAATATGACATAAGTAGGTCTTCGGTCCATCATAGCTGCCCACACTAGCATATTTTGTATGTGTGGCAATACCACATTGAATTCTATACAGTTGACGGAACATTTGCAGAAAAACCTCGATGCATTATTTTTTTAGTTTAGCCCCTTAACTGAATCCTACCTAACCCATCTATTCCAAATCCTAGTTAACCGAATCCAACCAGAACACATCTATTCCATCTCAATCGTATCACGCAGGAATCAAGTTTAGGGCATTGCCACCAGGATTCATGCATGCTTGGATTGGAACTGTTTAGTGTGATGCCTTTTTATCATCAAGATCAGCATCTGCGACAACCTCCTCGTCATGCCCCTCGCTGACTAGCCTACCGTCATGGGCGCCTGCAAGAGGGCAATCATCAAGCAGGAACCGTCTTTTCCACGGCGGTTGCGGCGGCAGCGGCAACGGCGCAGTACGTGCTATCGTCAACGTGATATGACACATCAGTGAGGAGACATCTCGTGCGCGGGAGTGCATGTGAGATGGAACATGGAAGTGCATACCCATGCATGGCTAGGATGCTAGCAAGAACTTGAAGATATATATGTTGTTTCTTTTCGGACCTTCTTAAACAATAGGATTTTGTAAATCTGTTTTAGTATGCTACTTATTTTGCTATTGGCAATAATGGAACCATAAGTAAGGATGCTAAAAACCTATGCACAGATGTGGTCTCAAATGAATGCATGTGTCTTCAATCTTGAAAGATTCTAAAAGATGATTTTTGCTATGAGGAGATTGCGATAAAAATGGAAGAAAACCTCAGCCGAACGGGTGACGACACCGAACTCCACCCCAAGGCATGCCGTCAGCGAGTACCCGAGCGCGATGAGGAACTCTCGCTGTGAGGGCAGGAGACCGGCCGGTGCTTGGCTAGAACGTGACGACTCCCGCAAGGATGAAGCCATACTTCGCCGGCGCCTCTAAAGTTTCATCCGAAGAGGTTGCAGATGGAAGAGGAGGACAAGGGCTTGAGTGACTATTGCGGACAAGTTTGGTTAGGTTCGATCAAATCAGGATAACAGATACAACACGAATAGGGTTAAAATAACAAATTATACTATTTAAGGGGCTTTGTGTTAATTTCAAAGCATTGCAAGCATTGAATCCGATGTGGCATACCACATGTACGAAATATGCCAACGTTGGTAGCTAGGATGGGCTAATGATCCACTTATACCACATCAGTGACCTAGATGTGCATTTTCAAAGTACAGTGACTTGGATGTGTATTTTCAAAGTACAGTGACTTGGATGACACACCCAAACAAGTTTAGTGACCCTCCCATGGTTGTCACGGCGTAATTGGCGACCACGGCGCCTCTTAGGCGAGGGCACGGCGACGCCTAGGCGAGGGCACAGCGATGCAGTATCCCGACTCGAAGCTACCTCTTCAGCTGTCTCCCCCATATAATCCCGTCTCCCGGCTCCTGACTCTCTCTCTCTCCCATCTCCCGACTCCTGACTCTCTCAGCTCCTCCCCGATGCCTCCCCACCAGGTACGCTGTCGCCTCCCGCTCTCTCCCCGACGCCTTCCTCCCCTCCCCAGCACTTCCTCCCCCGCGTGCTGCCTCCCCTCTCCCAACCACGTCCTCCCCTGCGCGCCACCTCCTCCCCCCGGCGCCTCGCCTCCCCCCTGCCGCCGCCTCCCCCTGTCGCCTCCCCTCCCCTCGGCGGCAGAAGCAAGCTAGGGGGGGGGGGGGCGGAGTGTGAGAGGGAGGGAGGGAGGCGGCGCGGCCGGAGAGGAGAGGGGCGGACGACGTACCTGCCACCTGGCCAAGGCGAGGCACTCCTCCCCGGCGCCTGGACGCCAAGGCGACGCCGTGAAAACAATGGACCCTCCACGCATTTTATTTATCTATTAATACTATTTTCATGCAATCTCTTCTACACACAGTATTGGCAAGTGCTTGACTTCACAGTTCCGCTGACTTTGCTCACTTGCAACGGAGGGAATAGGAGATAAACATGGAATGGTGCACAAAGAAATTGTTTACTGGAATGTTGGTACTGTTCAGTTTCATTGAACAGTCCATTCGTCTAGCACAGAGCAAAATAAAGATACTGAAGGTCATCGTCTAGCACAGAGCAAAATAAAGATACTGAAGGTCAACCAAACTTTCTAACCTCAAAGTTCCCAACATGATCTTTTAATGTTGCATGCAGATAAGTGATGTCTACTAGATATCCCAATGTAATACATAATATACATTTTCATTTGAAGCCAAATGGACAATCGAGCAAAAGCTCCAAAACTACATTACTGAATAAGAGAACCATGTTTGATTATGTACTGCTTCACTGACTATCTTCCCTTTTCTTCTTTCGAAATCACTTCAGTGATACCATTTACAAATTACAACTAGAAAGTTGTACCTTTATACATTATAATAGAACATGGAGTATACAGATACAAATCAAAGATATCTGGAATTCTGGATCAAGTCTCTAACCCACCAAAAAAAGGACTCCCTTCGACATAATCAAAATTTTGTAATTTAGACACTGATGAATATAAAACTAGACACTATCTTGAACTGGTTAATTCGAACGTCAAGATAAAGGAGGATGTGTTCAGTAGCTGTAAATTGTACCGCTACAACCTTAGCTCACCAATCCCTGTATTACTCTCTAAATATGAAATTCAATGATCCAATCATGTATGTTTGAGTAAGAAAACGCCTACCTTAATTTTACATATCAACTGCTATCCTTGTATTTTTTTCAAACACAAGCAGTTAACTCTTAAGAAAAGTTAGCTTGTTATCTAAAATTCCTTATCAGGAAATTTTAAGGTCATCATCAGACACATGCCAGCATACACCATACGAAAAGAATAGCAAGCTCAAGTCTTGCACAAACACCAAGAGACAGCTACTGCTAATTGAAATACTCACGGCATTACTGGTATTATACGAAATGGAGCATTAAAGACATACTTGGGGGATCAATTGACAAATTGCATTTTGTTTGCTAGAAATCATCTTTCAATAAAGCTGTAAGAACTTTGATTTCACTAGTTGCTTCTCATCAAAGGGAAAACAAAGATTTGACACTGTATGTCATCAGTTCCAATTACTGCACATAACTTAATTTGGGGCCTTAAAAGACTTTTGAAAAACCAGAGAACAGATGATATGTTCAAAGATTCCCTAAGGTAGGAAGCAAGTTCAACCAACATAGGTTTTATTCTAAATTGAACCGTTAGTTTTGTACAGCATATAATTCCTACATATAAAACACTGCAAATAACAGAAACTATGTCTCTGCCTCTCTGGTATGCAACTAAATATTTATAACGGACTAAACATCAAGATGTTCAGCCCTCAATAGATTTGTATATGAAAGGTACCTCAAGAATTTGACATTTTGGTTTATGACCTACAAAAGGTTAGTCTACCTTCTAATGTAAACTCACATATCTTCAGACTTATATTCCTTCCATTCCATAGTAAAACACTTAAATGGTGGGTTCTTTTCGGCTGCGGCTTATGACTGAAGTTGTTGTATTCTTTTTGGTTGAAGCTATTGTGTTCTTTAGGGCTTATGGCTGATTTTAGTACACATAGGAGGGAATTGAAATGTTGTACACTAAAGCAACTGCTCGAGAAGCACACATGTTTGGTAACATAGAGAAGGCAAGGCAAAAGGCCGGTACATATGATGAAATAAGACTAAATGTTTGCAAACATAGATTAACACGTACGCTACTGACAAGTAATGCATCCTTGAATGCATACATACATGACCCACGGTAGGCACAAAAATAGAAACTATGACATCCTGCACTCCTATGAAGGCCGCACGACAAGATTGCATGGGATGGTGTCCCGTACGTAATCCATGTGTGCGTCCCCATTCCCCTTTGCCTCTGTCATGCTGTCAGGTTCGTCGGACACGTACCCCGGCCCTAGTGTGGGATCGTCAAAATCCGGGTCCTCCAACATCGTGTCAATAATGAAATTGTGCAGTGCCACAGTGGCAGAAATCATCTGCGTCTGTCGCTCTACTGGATAAGCATTTATGTTCTGTAGTATGCGCCATTTCGTCTTCCACACGCCGAACGTTGGTTCGATAATGTTGAGAAGCGACGAATTGTGGAAGTTGAACGTTTCTTTCCGGCCTCGCGACCGTGGCCCACTCTCGAAGTCTGCAACATGGTATCTGGTGTTTCTGTATGGGGCAAGGTACCCCGTCTTGTTAGGATACCCGGAGTTGACGAGGTAGTATTTACCTGCAACGTTCAGCAACGAAAATGGGTTGGGAAAGCATTGCACGCTATTGATTAAAAAATATGTTCTCCTGGGTATACCTGGCGAAGGGTGTGGGAACAAATGGGTGAAGCTGGCCAACGTATCTAGTAGAATCCGCGTGTCGTGGGTTGAGCCTAGCCATCCAGTGATGACGTATATGAACCTCATATTGATGCAGCACACGGCCAAGACATTCTGATTTGTGTATCCATGCCGGTTCGTGTGCATGGCTCAGGCATTGTCAAGAACAGTTACAAAAATATGTGTGCCATCTATTGCTCCGATAGCCCCTGAAAAGTGCGAAAAAAGCAACACGACAGCAAAGATCTATGCAACATGCTGAAAGAGGCATCTACTGGCCTTATGTTGTAACCTACCAAGTCGTACGCGCAAGCGAGTACCTCGCCAAACTTGGTGCTTACAGTGGAGAGCAATCGGGCAAAACGGTTGCTCTCCTGGCTGTTGGTCTGAGGTGCAGCCACGGTCCACAAAAACTTCACCGAAGCCTTTTTGGAGGAAACCTCTGAAGTTTGGCCATGGTGGGCCACCAGACGGTTGTGCAACAACTCGAAACATGCCCTGTCCATCCTAAACATGCCATGATAGAGGTTTGGCGCAGCCAGCTGCTCGTCAAGGCACTACTGGCCGGTTTGCATCGGTTATCTGCAAGGCCTGCGCGACACCCTCCATGCTTGTATCTGGAGACTTTGGAGGACAACTGCATTGCCATTGTCGTCTCCATGATCGTGTCCTGACATAGCAACTATACATGCAATAGAATAATTGCACATGGTTAAAAGAAAATACAGTTCCTAGTCCTTCAAACATACTTACTCATTTCTTTGTTACTACTGACCTCTCTTATAGGCTAGGAATGGCACGTAGCATGTGAAGACTTATCCTGCGAAGGGGAGCCACACGGACGAGAACTACGATATGTGTGCTACCTATGCAGGATCGTGTATTTGTAGACTTGTGTGTGCAGTTGAAATTATTCGTTTTTGGT
This sequence comes from Dendrocalamus latiflorus, assembly GCA_017311315.1. Classification (NCBI taxonomy): domain Eukaryota; kingdom Viridiplantae; phylum Streptophyta; class Magnoliopsida; order Poales; family Poaceae; genus Dendrocalamus; species Dendrocalamus latiflorus. Next base: position 20,793,009 of record CM029643.1, on the reverse strand, counting down.
CGAAAGTGATTCCCTACGCGTTGTCCTCAAACACTTTATTCCTTTACCTGCCGAAAGTTAAGCCCTACGCATTGCCATCGTGCACTTTATTCATCTACTTGCATTGTCACCACTCCTGGCAGTGTGAGCTCAATAATTGATCTAAGTTACCTACATTGGGTGCATATTGCCATACCCATTTGGGCCATTTCATGCACATATTGAGCAAGGACCAACAGAACAAGCAAAAAAGAAAAATGAGCACAAGTTGGATTCAAGCCTATTCATTACATCTTAGTATTATTACATGATGCATTCAACTTGTACTCGTTTTTTCTCTTTTGCCCTTTTTGTTCGTCCTTGCTCGGTATGTGCATGAAATGAGTATGGCAACATGCAACCGATACAGGTGACTTAGATCAATTATTGGGCTCACACTGCCGAGTGTAGTGACAGTGCAGGTAGATGAATAAAGTGCACGATGGTAGTGCGTAGGGCATAACTTTCGGTGGGTAAAGGAATAAAATGCCTAAGGACAACGCGCAAGGAGTCACTTTTGGCCAAAAATGAATAATTTCAACTACGCACTTGGGTCTACAAATACATGATCTTGCATACGTTGCACACATATCATAGTTCTCGTCTATCTGGCTCCCCTTCGCAGGATAGGTCTTCACATGCTGTGTGTCATTCCTAGCATGTAAGAGAGGTCAGTAGTAACAAAGAAATGGATAGGTACATTTGACGGCTTGGGAATTGTATTTTCGTTTAACCGTGTGCGATTGTTCTGTTGCATGTAGAGTTGCAATGTTATGGCATGACAATGGAGACGACAACGGCAATGCAATGCCTCCACCACCCCTGGAATTAGTTGTCCTCCAAAGTCTCAGGATACAAGCACAGAGGGTGTCGCATAGGCCTCGCAGACAACCCATGCAGACCAGCCAGGAGTGGTCCGACGAGCAGCTAGCCACACCAAACATCTGTCACAACATGTTTAGGATTGACAGGGCTTGTTTCGAGTTGTTGCACAACCTTCTGGTGGCCCACCATGGCTTGCGGTTCATTTTAGAGATTTCCTCCAAAGAGGCTTTGACGATGTTTTTGTGGACTATGGCTGCAGCTCAAACCAATAGCCAGGTAAGCAATCATTTTGCCCGATAGCTCTCCACTGTAAGCACCAAGTTAGGCGAGATCCTCGCTTGCGTGTACGACTTGGCAGATTACAACGTAAGGTCGGTAGATCCCTCTTTTAGCACGTTACATAGATCTTTGCGGCCGTGTCGCTTTTTCCCGCACTTTTCAGGGGCCATCGGAACAATAGATGGCACACATTCCTATAACTGTTCCTAACAATGCTCGAGTCGTGTACACGAACCGGCATGTACACACAAGTCAGAATGTCTTGGCCGTGTGTGAATTCAATATGATGTTCACATACATCACCACCGGATGGCTAGGCTTAGCCCATAACACACGGATCCTGCTGGATATGTTTGCTGGCTTCGCCTATTTGTTCCCACACCCTCTGCTAGGTACATCCAGAAGAACATATTTTTTAATTAGTAGCGTACAATGCTTTCCCAACCCATTTTCATTATTGAATGTCATTGCAGGTAAATACTACCTCATTGACTCTGGGTATTCGAACCGGATGAGGTACCTTGCCCCATACAGAAACACTCGATACCGTGTGCCGAACTTTGGGAACAGGCCACAGCTGTGGGGAACATTATCGAATGGGCGTTTGACGTGTGGAAGACGAAATGGCACATACGACAGAACATAAATGCTTATCCAGTAGAGCGGCAACGCAGATAATTTCTGCCACTATAGCACTGCACAATTTCATCATTGATACGATGTTACGGGACCCGGATTTCGACAATCCCACCCTAGGGCCAAGGTACATGTCCGACGAACTTGACAGCACGACAGGGCTGATAGACGCAGAGGGGAAAGGGGACACACACATGGATCACATACGGGACACCATCTCGTACAATCTCATCGTAGACCTCCATAAGAGTGCAGGATATAATAGTTTCTATTTTTGTGTCCACCGTGGGTCATGTATGCTTGAATGCAAGGATGCATTATTTGTCAATGGTGTACGTGTTAATCTATATTTGCAAACATTTAGTCTCGTTTCATCATACTTACCAGCCTTTTGCCTTGCCTTCTCTATTTTACCAATCATGCGTGCTTTTCGCACAATCGCTTTTCGGTATAGCATTTTGATTCCCTGCTATATGTACCAAAATCAGCAATATGCCATAAACCATCAGCCCTAAAGAACGCAACAGTTTCAACTATAAACCATAAGCCAGCAGCCAAAAAGAATACAACAGCTTCAGCCATAAGCCGTAGCCACAGCCAAAAGCCATAAGCCGTAGCCGAAAAGAACCCACCCATCAGCCACGCGAGAAGTGGTTTCAAACCCAGCCAAACTCAAGCTAACATTCTCATGTTATAGTTAGGGCCTAAATATGCTTAATATTGCAGTCTTGCTATATGGGGCTCTGGGCACTTAGGGCTTTGATGCTTCATTCAGATTTGTTAGCACAGTTTTGCTTAAAAATCATATTAGGATAAATTAAAAAACAAAGAAATAACAAACTAGTGACATCTTGGCTAGTTCTATTTTCTGAGTGGAAATGGATAACAAAATATTAAGTCATCTTCCGAAGAATTGATCAGAATCTTGAAGATAGAAATGATGAGCTCAAAGATGAATAAAAATATCTGTCCAGGTGTTGATCACAAAGTTCTAGTGGTCAAATAATACATCACAATGTCTTGTTTTATTTTAGATACAATTTATGGTTAAAAAACCAAAAGATCCATTCCCCTTGAAAAAAACGAAAGATGCATAAGCTGTAAAGCAGAACATAGGTAGCAAATTTTTGCCATTTGGATATCCATCCATGAACAAAGGTAGCAAATGCGATATGCATTTGGAAACAAGTCAGAAAGTATCTATTGAACTGCCAAGGCACCATAATCTTACTTTCACTTGACAGTTCGCAGAAATGACATGGCCCTCTATTATTTTTATACTCTGGTATACATGATATACGAACCACAAAGTTGCATGACCTAGTCAAATTGATTTTTCTATAAAGTGTAGAAATCCTTCAATTAATAGACTCTTGAGAGTTGAGACTCATGTCCCCATGAAATCAGAGAACTTTATAACCAAATATGGAGTCCCACCCCCACCAAAGCTGTCATAACCATTGAACACCTCTCAAGGAACAAATAACACCCTATAAAAATATTGTGTGCCACTGTACCCTATTAATCACTATGTTAACCTATCTGTATGCTCGAACAATTTTCTCTCCATTTCTCCAGCCACCTTACTGCCGGACGTAGTTAGCCAAAACAATTTTTCCCTTGGAAGTTTTTCCATCAACTAAGTTGCTCATCATCCATAATTCATTAATTCCTACCAAGCAGTCCACCATAGTCAAATCTAATAACATCAAGCCATTCCTTGAAGACATCGATTGCTCAAACTAGACACCATTTTCTTTCTAGCGGCAACCTTTTCCACCTACACACCAAGCAACAGGAACTACCACTGGTTCAAGGCATAGCCAATCACATCAAAACCCAATAAGACTATTACCTATTCTTCACCTGGTGACGACCAGATGTGGGAAGTCAAAAGAACAATGCTACTAAACACAACAAATCATATCAAAACCCAAAAACACCATTATATATTCTTGACATGTTGACCACCAGATCCAGATGCATAACAATATAGTTAAACGAAGAAGGCTGGCTATTAACAAACAAAGGTACCCAACAACATTCTTTCAGAGCAACAGTTTGATTCACCTCTTTGAATCTTAGTTGCCCAAAAAACTAATCGACAGTTAAATCCATGGTTAAACCCTCCAAAACCCCAATGCATATTGCCAACAACATATTTACCACCAAGTAGACAATGGTATGCCATCAGAAAACTGAGTTGGAGGAGAGTGACGCGTACCGATGAGCGAGGCTTCGAGGAGGTGCGTCCGCCAGAGGACCTGGTCCATGGGGCTAACAGTGCCGAGCTTGAGGCCGCGGTTCTGGATCTTGAGGATGCTGGCGACGCTGGACATGAAGATGACCAGGAGCGTGCACGCCAGCGTCTTCACCGCCGCGAGGCCCTTGCCCTCCTTCGCCTGGTCGACGCCGCGCATCGCCAGCTCCCGCAAAGGCCCGATCTTCACCATCAGCAGCAGCGCCACCGCGCCCTCCGCGAACAGCACCAGGAACAGCAGCTGAATCATCTCTCCAACCACACCCACTAGTGTACCAGAATGTTGGATATCTTATCTTTGGTCTTTCGCTACAAATGTTGGGGGAGAGGGGGGGGGGGTTGCAAGAATCTTGCACCGAATGGTTCTTGCAACAAGGAACTATCTCGCATGTAATTAAATGGGTATTCGGGATGCAATCTACCACAAGCCAGCAGCTTTCTTGTCCTGTGGACGAATAATTCGAGCAGGAATTAGAAAATTGGGGGGAAAGATAGAGAAAAAAAACGAATCTTTTGGAGAGGAAAAAAATTTGGGGCGAATGAGGACGAAAAGACGGTAGTAAAGAGCGCACGCGACCTTTTAACCCTCCCGAGATGATGAGATGCGGCGCATGCGAAGAACACAAATCGCACGAATGTGTGGGAGGCCGAGGGGAGAAAAAGGGTAAAGGAAATGGAGAAAGGTGGGAGAGATGGCCGCTCCGGCGAGGAAGGAAGCACGCGCTCACTCGGGACTAGGGAGTAGGGGAGTGAGAGTACGAAGCCCTTCGGCTGCTGCTTGCTTTCGAATTTTTGACACTGTTGGATCCCTGTGCACCCAAAATTCCCGTTTTAACCCGAACGAAAAAAAATCCGGTTTTGAACCCCTCCTGAGCGCGCGTTTGTGAGATGACGCCATGTGTCCTGGTCGTGCGGTCTAGTACCGCAGGACCGCACTGTTCACGGGTCGTGCGGTACCAGACCGCACGACCCGGCTGCCCCGCCGCGCGATCGCCCTCCCGAGCGCACGACTCGCCTCCGACCGCACGTTTCCCGTCCCGAGCGCACGACTCGCCTCCCGACCGCGCCTATCCTCCCCCGAGCGCGCGTTCACACTGTAGACGGGGACCGTTAGGGTTTGGGCTGCTGTTAGGATTTGAAATTCCTGTGGTTTTTGCAAGGTTTGGCAATTTTGTAGTTGTAATCTGGGAAAGAATCTGATGAAGTCGTAATAAAAGTTTATGTTCATTGCAAGTTGTACATGCAAAAAAAATTTGCTAAATTTTTTTGACGAAGGATTGAGTGTAGAAATATCGATACATACAGTAGTAAGTGAATTTTAGGGTTTGGGTTGTTTTTAGGGTTTGCAATCTCCGTGATTGTTTTAAGTTTTGGCAATTTTGTAGTTATAAACTGGGTAAAAATCAGATAAAGTTGTAATAAAAGTTTATGTTCATTGTAAGTTGTAGATGCATAAAAAATTTTGGTAAATTTTTTTTAGGAACGATTGACTGTAGAACGGTCGATACATAAAGTGGTAAGTGATATTTTGACATGGCAGGCACCTCGGCGCCACTGGTCACGGTGCCGAGCTTGGCGCCAGGATCCACGGCGTCGAGCTCAGCGCCGCGACCAGTGGCATGTGGCATGTGTGGAACTCTGTACTTCTAATGTTCAGAACTCCACCACTAGTCCTAACATGCCTTAGGGAATATAACTTGCTGGGTCTATTACATTTTGTCTACTGGGTGTAGCGTGGTTGTTTCCCCTTTTTCGCGCGCCCTGAAGATGGCTCCGCTGCATCCTTCTTCCTGTCACTCTTGGTCTTGAGAGCTGCCTCACGAGCTTGAAGCTCTTCCTCCTGACGCTTGATGGTTGCTTCACGCAGACTTAACTGCTCCCGCCTCCTTTGCAGCTCATCCTCCTTGCCCTTAAGACGGATTTGGTCCACACTCACGCGGCGCTCTTGCTCAAGCCGCATCTGTCATTCCACCTCGCGAGTCTGAGTCATCTTGACAAAGTATTGTCCTTTGTTTTCCACCTGCATTGGCCGGTTCCGTGGCCATGCCGGCGGCACCCGATCCACCCATTCGATGAACTCGCAAGGCTATGTGTGGCGTGGTAGATGTCATGGATCAAGTTGAAAAACGATAACGAGAAACAAAGGATTTAGTTGTCGTCGTTACCATGAAGTCGTCATCCAGGTCTGGACACATGAAGAACCTACGGCCGTAGTTGACTCGTTGTACTGGATCCGTCCAGACGGACAACATCGTCCTAAAGCCGCAATGGCACTTCGGACGCTCATACCACTCCGGCACTTCAAATGGGTCGGACCTCCAGGAAGACATTGTAGTGTAGTAGTATTATGATGGCTTGAGGAGAAGATGTGGTATGGAAGACATAGGAGGCCTTTATGAAGACATAGGATCCCCGTTTAGTCATGTCACTGCGCAAAGCTGCCCCTTTTAGTCATGTCACTTTGCAAAGCTGGCCTCTTTTGTCATGTCACTGCGGAAAGATGACCTCTTTTGTCATGTCACCGCGCAAAGCTGCCCCGTTTAGTCATGTCACTTTGCAAAGCTGGCCTCTTTTGTCATGTCACTGCGGAAAGCTGACCTCTTTTGCCATGTCACTGCGGAAAGCTGGCCCGTTTTGTCAAGTCACTGGGCAAAGCTGCCCCGTTTTGTCATGTAACTGGGCAAAGCTGCCCGGTTTTGTCTCGTCACTGAGCAAAGCAGGCCGGTTTTGTGTTGTCACTGCGCAAAGCTGCCTGATGCCTTCTTATTCTGTGGTCTTTGTGCGTGAGGCTGCCCCCCACACAGCCTATAAAAGGGAGCCATTTCTCACCTAGTCCCTTGCCTTGTTATCACTCACCTTGTGAATTAGTTGTTCCCAATCTGTATAGTTTTCTTTCGTGCACACTCCCCCGGACTAGGCAATGAGTCACCTGAGCACCTCTTCATCGGCACCCATGGTGATTTGCCCAAAATGCAACACGGTTGTTAGACGTAAGACCTCACAGACGGCCGTAAATCCTGGGCGGCACTACTACAAGTGCCCCTATCACTCGGTGAGTAAGATTGTTTCGGGTTCATTCAAATCGTGGTGGCATGTTTAAAAATATTCTTCTCATTGAATCGCAGGAAGCCCCTGGTGGTTGCCGATTCTGGGTGTGGGAGGATGAAATGGGCACTAGGACAGACAGCGTTCGCCAGGAGAGAGTTGTCGTGGGGGGTTGCGACCCCATCGGGATGCGGCATCATTTCGACAGATTGGAGTGGAAGATAAATTTAATGTTGTGTGCTATTTTCTTTCTTGTGTTTATTATTATCCTCAAGTTGTAGTGCTGGAGGTTCTCCTCGTGTATGTTGGTAATGTTTTATGCTACGTTGTCGTCAAGCTATTTTCTTTCTTGTGGTTCTTGTGTTTGTTGTTATCGTGTCTTCTCCTGCTGCCCCGTGTTGTCATCTCTCAGTTGGTTGTATGCCCTAGTAAATCAAATAACTTAGAGCAACCCTTTTATACAGGAAACCATCTTTGAACATCAAACCATCAAGCACTTGAAAAACATCGCATGCGTGTTGTGAGGTATAGTGCCCACATGCGTAACACAGCAAACCATGCGATGTCACAATAGCACAAATACAAAAATTCATTCATCATCTCCTCGTCGCCGCCTCGGACGGCGTATATGATCCTCTGAGAAGGTGAACCTACTAGGGGAGCACGGTGCATCGCGAAGATCGTAGTGCGAGGGCTGCGCCCGAGGCGGTGGTGGGTACAACTCTGTGGAGCGTTGCGACGGCTGGCCAAAAATAGAGCTCAGCCATTCGGAGGAGGGGTCTACGTCCTGCTTAGATGGTACAGCTGAATTAGGCAATGGAAAGTACAAAAAATGTTCATAATGAGTAGTAATATCGCAAGGCATTTACCTGGGTACTCTGAAAAGCGGATGACCCACCGTGAACGTCATGGCCCAGTTGCTCCGAGTAAACCTGCATTTTTTTGGCAGTGCGATTAGGTGGCTTTGAAATAGACATGTTTAGCTTAGTACGTTACTGCATACCGGGGTATGTGGCTGTCGAACTGACGATGTCGACGGGTAGTCGCGCATGTACTCCTGCGATGTTAAGCCTTGATAGGTCTGCCCAAACCACCTGTCCCGGTCATCTAGGTTGGTCTGCATGGTAGGGGTGTACGAGGGCATCGCCCCCTCTGGTTGGTCCGGCGAGTCAGGATCGCCCTCTAGAGTGGGCCCCTGTCGGCCTGGAGAGCGCGGTCGCTCCTTCGTCGCCCTCCGTGATGACGATGCCCGTAGCAACGTGCTATCCTGTCGCAATTGCTGCAAGACGAACATGTGGTTAGACATAAATGGTAAATGAGTGGATGAACAAATAGTTGGCAATTGTCCAACCGTCGGTCTGAAGCGCGTGGAGGCCGAGCGAGCGTAGCTGGGCCGACTCTCGGACTGGGATGGACGCGACGACGATGGCCGTGCTGATGGTGGTGCTAACGGCGACGCGGAGGGGGGGTGGTGGTCCCTGGCCACGTCCGCCACTGCGTGTAGCAATAACGTCATCTCGGTGGTGACCACAACTCAAGGACCGTATCGCAGCCCTTGCCTCATCGTAGATGGTGCGCATCGAACTGACCCACCGCTCAGTCGTATTTGACTTCCTACGGCGTATAGACTCAGCAGCCTCGTCCTCGATACGATGCAGGCGGTCCACCTGCAGTGAAACAAACAGTAAGTTAAAACGTAATCCTACACTATTTAATGACATACTAATCTCGTACCGCCTGGTCGTGCCTTGCCGCTAGATGACGGTCTGGATCTGCCTGTAGAGCGGCCTCGTGAACGACCTCAAGTGGATGATGTGGGGCTCCCCAGTAAGCCTAGCTGCGTTGTCTGCGATCGGATGACCGAACCGGTGACCCAGACGGACCTTCCAATCTGCTGCCTTTGGGGGTGGCACTACAGCAGCACCACGGACGGGTAGACCTGTAAGCATCGTCACGTCCTGTAGAGTAACTGTCATCTCCCCCCACCGGAAGTGGAAGGTGTGAGTCTCCGGCCTCCATCGATCAACGAGAGCGGACAGCAGCGGCGCATCATACTGGAACGCATGCGGTAGATCCAACATGCGGGTAATGGGCAGCAGCCCGGTGTCCCGCAGTAGTGGGATGTACCGCTGGTCGAGACGCTAGTTCTCTCGGGGGGCCCTAAGTACGAAGCAAGGAGGCCCTCGTGCGTCTCCCGACGACCACGCATGGCATCGGTGGTGCTCATCCCAACGGGGGTCTAGCAACTCGAACGCCGTGTCCTGCCAAAGAAGGATAACAAGTGAGTCTACATTTATATCAAAATGTGCAACAAATGACAACATAATTAACAACAAATGTAACGACAGGGAAACGTCCCGGAGCGTACCAAAACATACATACATAAAATGTGCACACGAATATGACCCACACGGCAAGGAAACATATGGAATGTACAAAAACATACATAACATGGTAATATGCACGACATAGATACATGGAGCCAACAATGCAGCGTACACCTCCTGAATAATGCATGGTACATCGCAACGCACAGAACACATGGAAGCAACAATGGGTACAACAAAACATTGTGGTTGGTACTACGGAGCGTTGCTTGATGCCGGCCTGTTTGGGCACTGACTGAGGGAGTGGCCAATCGTCTTGCATAGCCTACACTTCGGGCGCCGAACATGATCCCCTCGCTGGCTATTATCCATGTCATTGCGGATGCGACGGCTTTGTCGTCTTCCACAACCGACATGCTTCAGTGCATCGTTGGGCACCCACTTTATCTCCCTGACCATAATTCCCTGTAGTTCATGACTACCCCGTAGGAATAGAACTTTGCACTCCATGTTGCATACAAGTGCTGCACGTCGTAGTACTTGGAGATGTACTGTGTCGACGCCTGTTCCATACAGCGCAGGCCGCGTACACATGGGAGCATGGCTTGTAGAGAAGCTGGGGCTTATTGCAGGTGCAAGATGCTTCATCACCAATCGTGCATACCTGCTTGCGCTCCCCTCTAATGTGACCCATGACATACTTCTGCCTTAGGCGAACCTCAAACTTCCTCCTTAAGCCATCAATGGGCTGAGCAATGTGGGATCAACCCTTCTCCATCTTCCTGTCCATGAAGGCCTGCATGACCTTAGAGTATTGCTTATTTTCGTCAAGGTGCTTCTGCGCCATCATGGCTCTATTCACAAAGTACCCGACGGTACGGTTCCAAGTCTCGGCCACGATTGCCGTGATCGGCAGGGATCTGACGCCCTTCAAGACACCATTGTAAACCTCGGACATGTTGGTTGTCATGATCCCATACCTTGCCCCACCAGTGTCGTGCAACAAAGACCACATTTCCAAGTCAGGTGCATTGGACTGAACCCATTGTGTGAATACCCCGACTCTTGTGGAGCCCCCCTCCACGGCCCCTGCTTCTGTATGCACATGCTTGGTAGCCTCCTGATCGAGATGCCTCCACAAGGTGTCGAACTTCCGCTTCTGGTTCTGCATGCATAGCTTCTTGAACATCTTCATTAGGTCCTTGCTACGGAACCTTCTGTGGAAGTTCGCTGCAATATGCCTCATGCACCAACGGTTCTTCACATCAGTCCACTGGAAGGGGGGCTGCATCCCATTCTGCATCGTTCGTAATGCAGACAGCAAGCCTGCATTGCGGTCGGAGATAAGGCACACTTCAGGGCGTTCTTTCACTACGGCATGCTTCAAATTGCAAAGGAACCAAAGCCAACTATCCATATTCTCGTTCTCCACAATTGCAAATGCCATTGGGAGTAACTGGTCATTTGCATCGGCTGCAACTGCGGTGAGAATAGTACCCTTGTACTTGCTGGATAGGAACGTCCCATCTATGGTTAGCACTGGACGGCACCACCTGAAACCTTGTATCGCCTGATGGAAGGCCCAGAACACTCTGTCAAGAATGAAACAATTCGGGCCCTCCGTAGGATGGACCCTCTCCTGCTTGTTTATGTACGCGCCTGGGTTTGATTGTGAAATTTGCTGCAGCATTCTTGGGACTAGGTCGTACGCCTCCTCGTACGTCCCATACATATGGTGCAGCACCTTACGCTTCGCCCGCCATACCTTCTTGTAGCTCACTTCGAAGCCCGCCATGTCCGCTACTTCTGCCATTAGAACTTTCGGGGCAATGGACACATCCGCCTGGATGAGGTGCGTGACCAGCTCCGCAACATACGATGATGTCATGTTGCGGTGTCTATATACTGGCCCCGCAAGCTCGCAACTGTGATCTTGCAGCACCGTTATCCGGAACTCCGTGCCAACGCCCTTGTACCGTTGTGCACGAACTTTGCCACCACAGGACCCGTCGACACACTTCACAACGTACGTGTCCGGCTTTGACTTGTGGACCCGATACGTCTGGCTTATGTTGACGACATGTCTAGCAATAGCCTGCTGGACAGCACTCTTATTACGGAAGCACTGCCCCAAAAAGAGTGCGCCCTCGCTGAACCCTCATTCTCCCTCCGCCGCCTGTGGCAGAACTAGGGCTGCCGCTGCGTTGTCGTCCAGTCTGGACGACACGTACGCAGCGTCCGTGGTCACAACACAACCTACACCCCTCCAGTTGCAGCTTCGCCATCCTCGTCCTCTCCAGAACTGCCTGTTTCCACCTCCTCATCCTCCTCGCTGCCCTCTTCTTCCACCTGGTCCCCAAGATACTCATGACAGTCAATACGGGCGGCCCACCACCTCTCGTCCACACCTTCTTGGGCTGAAAATTCTGCGCACGCCTCCTGTCATCTTCATCACCCACTTCCTCGCCCACATGTTCTCCCACAGAAGCGTCTTCATGATCGCCCGAGATGAACCCAGGCACTACATCTCCACCAGCGGCATCTGAACCAACCATGGCTGATGATTCTGCCCTCTCCACGAACTTGACATACACCATTGGCCTGCCATATATCGCAGCATCAAGGTTGCACACGACCTCCATGTAGTTCGCCCATGAGGCGTCATTGGTCACCTTCAGAAGTTGCCATATGCTCTCCCTTCCATCACCCACCATTGAGGCATAGACTGCCTCGATCCGTAACTTCTTCCTTGCGGTGTGTCGATCGAACGCCGAACGGACACACCTCCGTAGCTCAGACAAGCTCATGGCGCTCAGACCGGGTGCCCGGATCACGGTCCGCTCGCAATTTGACAGGTCCGCCCCATACGGCCCATCACGTACGATACCACTCCCATAAAACACGAACATTTGTTGAATGTCAGCCATTGCGTACCTACCATAAGTGCATAATCAACCATTTTAGTACACAACATGTAACAATCGTACCATTAAACAAATTCCAACATACATCACATTACATATTCATTTCATTTTTATTTGCATTGGTCTTATTTATAAAATTTCTTTCGTAAAATTTCTTTCGTTGAATTTTACTTAACGCCGGCTTCCACTAACCAATTTCAATTCCATTTTTTCCCGATTACTGCAAAATTTCCATTACTTAATTATCTTCCTAATGCGGCTTTCACTTAAAAAATTGTACATAAATCAACAAAATAAATCCTTGTAATTTCATGTCCTCAATTTATTTATTTTTACTATACCTTCGTCCTACTTTCCTGGTATTTATATTATAATAATCCAAACTTATTCCCAATTTTAATTTTACATGTTGCCTACGGGCATTCACTAAGCCTACTAATTATCCAAATTGTCTCTAATCTAACTACTGTTCCTATCACCTACAAATGCTCCAATATAAATATGTACTTTAATTTTCAACACCTACACATGTAAGCACATATGTTCACCAAAAACTAACTACATTACAATACGTAACTTCAACATAAAACACGACATTATCTACACTACAATAAAGCATGCATTATATGTGGATTTTTACCTACACATACACACCGTATGACACATTGGCTTATAATACATATGTTCACATAAAGATTAGCTACAAATACATAACGTACCAAATATTGACATGGCGTATTCTCACACATTCACATAAAATAACATTACAAAACGATGCTTTGTGCTAATGGACTAATTATGGACTAATCACATACATAAAAATTTAGTTTCGCGGGCGCATGACTTACCTCTTCTTGAAGCTCACGACACGATCTACAACTTTTATACTTGCAAAATCCGCTGATTCCAAACAAAAACAACTCAAATCTACGTGTTTTCACTCCTCACTTCCCTTCACTTTCTCCCTCGCTCTATCTTCACTTCAGCTGCAAATGAGCGTTCTGGCTTTGATAGCAGCTCTTCTCCCTCCCTTGTGTTGTGGTTCCGATTTTTTAAGTGTGCATCCAGCACTCATGGAGAGGGGGCCGTTCCTGCGCTGAAGACGCGTGTGCGAGCAGACGGCAGAAAGCATTGCGCGCGAGAGGGGGCCATTCCTGCTTTCGGCGGACGGACGGGATGCGACGAAGACGTGCGGTCGGCGTGGAGTCATGCGGTCGGCAGAGCGAATCCCGCGGTCGGGCAAAGATTCGCGCGCTGGGGACGGCAGTCGCGCGGTCGGGCCAGGAGGTCGTGCGCTCGGGCGATCGGTCGTGCGCTCGGGCGACGAAATGCACGGTCGGAGCGGATGCAGGTCGGTCGTGCGGTCTGGTACCGCACGACCCGTGCTATAGTGCGGTCGTGCGGTACCAGACCGCACGACCGGGACACGTGGCACCATCTCACAAACGCGCGCTCAAGAGGGGTCCAAAACCGGAATTTTTTTCGTTCGAGGGCCAAAACGGGAATTTTGGGTGCACAGGGGTCCAACAGTGTCCAAAATTCCTTGCTTTCGTAGTAGGCGGTCGGCCCTTCCAGCTAGGGATGGGAACGGGGCGGGTCGGCCCGCTGGCCCGCCGCCAAATTTGGTGCACCAATGGGACAGGGACCCTTTCATAAATATTGGGGCCCTGGGCCAGATCCTCACTTGCTCATTGGGTCACACGGGCAAATCCAGAGGCCGGACATGGGTAGGGGTTTTATTTGGGGACGTGGAATTTTTTATCTTTTCCAAATAAATCACTATTTTATTTTTTTCACAAATAGCCCACCGTGGCAGTTACATGCGCGATTTGGACCAGTCGCACGGTGGAACAACAACGTACTACCTGTGATGTCCAATCGCCTTGCTGCCACGCAACCGTCCCAATACCATGACGGTAGCACGACTGGGCTGCCAGTCGTGCTGGCAGGCCGCAACTGAGCTTTATCGCTTCGCATTACGAGTCCATGACTAATCCATATAGTAACCAATCGCACAATTTTTTTAAATGAAGTTTTTCATAAATAAATAATTAGAAGAAAATTGCAAACATGAGATAGGGATAGAGTCGATACTCATTTTCTTGTTATCACACTTGGCACTGTGTATTGCTCTTGATTCGATTTCACCGTCATGAAGGTCCTCTGCATTGCTAACACCCAAAGCTTAACAACACCTTGCAGTGCCGACTTGTGTACATAGATCTCATTCTACGATTTACTTTTAATGAAAGCTCATAGCTTTTCCTAAAAAATCAAAATAAATAACACATTTTGATTTTCCTGCATGCAAGTACACAAATGTATACTGCATATCAGGTCATATGTGCAACTTCATTTGTTGATGTCAATAATAAAAAAAGGCAAGCACATCGCATTCGGTGATACCTGCACCATATCACTATGATTACAAATAAAATGTAAGCATTATTTAATCATGATGATTATAAAAGTTAATCGAATAACCGATCAAAAATCATAACTGATCTTTCCAAACTTAAAATAGTGTTGGACGATGCTCTTCTAAAAAAGAAGGAAGTTACTACCAAACTCTATACTGTTGGAAGTGCTCCCTAACGGTATAGCAAAGTTTTAGCAAGTTTCATGTCTCATCAAAAGTTTCAGGTTGATATTTCAACTAAGTTTGAAAAGCTTTCACCAATATTTTGAAAAGAGTTTCAAGTAAGTTTCATCGAGTTTTAGCATGTTTCAAGGCAGTGGCGGACCCAGGATTTGAATCCAGGGTATGCCTAACTAAAAATTATTATCCAATGTGGTATAATCTAAAACAAAAATTCAGTAAACGGTTTGGTAAAAAACATAATATATCTAAAAGATCTCATAATACCTTAAATTCAACAAATAAGTTCGAAATTTGCATAGCTGATAATATAAATTGTTCAAATGTAATATATGGTCTTACATACATAGAAGATTGCAACACTAGTTTGGACATCAATGTTTGGGCATATGCCCCAATCCATTTCATCTCAAACTGGATGGGTTGAGTTGTTTCAGGCTATACATCAATGTTTGGACAGTAATGATCTGGATCATATGGAAGGTGCTATGGATGCTATATACAAGGTCATATGCATCACTCCTGCTATATTTGAGCTAGAATTCTGATTTTGTACATACAAAACTTGAACTAGTTGGTAGCAATATAGCATGAGAGAAGTCCCACTAGTTGGAAGCTACACAGTAAAGCAATTATGCAGTAGTAAACTAGTAATAAATACTATAATATGAATCGTATATGTCAACTTCTTGAACACAATTTGCGTGCTCAAAAATCTTGCTTTTGACAACAGATATGTGAGGATGTTCCTGAAGAGCTTGATGTTGATGTTCCTGGTTTGTCTGAACGACCCATCAATGTATTCATGCCAAGATTGCTGCAGGTTTGTGTTACATCTATAATTACCAACTATTTACCTAGACTGTGCACTTTAATTTCCACTCTGTAAATGGTGAATTTAATTTCCACATCTATAATCAGCACTTCCCAATTCCAATCAATCGACAGTCATCAGTGGGCACTGCCGCACTGGGCACTGGGCAGACAGGCAGTGGAGCTCACCGGGCGGAGGCGGAGGGAGCCAGCGGAGGTGGAGGCGGAGGGAGCCGAGGCGGAGGGAGCCGGGCGGAGGCGGAGGCGGAGGAAGCCGGGGGGAGGCCGGAGGCGGATGGACGCCTGGCGGCTGGCGGATAGGCGGAGGCGGAGGGAGCCGAGGCCCCTCCCCGGGTGGAGGCGGAGGCGGAGGGAGCCGGGCGGAGGCCGGAGGCGAAGGCGGAGGTGGATGGGCGCCTGGCGCCTGGCGGATAGGCGGAGGCAGAGCCGGGAGAATCAGGGTCGGGGTTGGGTCGGGGACAGGCGGACCGCGGGCGGTTTAGCCGTTTAGGGCAACAGAGTTTTTGGGCCAAATTACACTATTGTAGGGTAGTCCTGGGCCTATATGGACTACCTGCTGGGCCCGCCCCTGTTTCAAGGGGTGTCAAGCGCATTTCAGAGAGTTCCGTAGAGTTTAAGCACATTAGAGGTAGTTTCAAGCATGTTTTAGAGAGTTTCAAGTATAAAGTTTAAAAGGTATAGCAAGATTTAGCTAGGCTTCAAGTTTCAAAAAATGTTTCATCCAAGTTTAAAGTTTCGGTAAGTATCATATTTGGATTTCAAGCAAGTTTTAACATGTTTCAATCAAGTTCCATGCATGAATTCAAGCAAACATCAAGTTCGAAATGAGTTTCAAAACTAAAACATCGAGTTTCAAGTAAGTTTTAAGCAAGTTTCACCAAGTGTTAAGATTCAAAAATCAATTTCACGCAAGTTTCACCATATTTCAAAAAATCAAGAGATTCAACATGTTTTCAAGCAAGTTTCACAAAACTCACATGCAAATTTTAGAAATTTTGAGAAGTTTTAGGAAATTTTAGCAAAATTCAACCTATTCAATAGAACAAATTGAACGACTGCACTCGCTAGCAGGTGGCCATCACATTGTGCCGCTCGCCATGGCATTGCCCGACGCCGCTACATCTGCTCACAAAGGCACTCATTCGCGATCACGACGCTGGCTTACCCCAACCCATAGCCACCACACGCGTGCCTATGTTGAGCCTTCGTGAGCCTTGGACTTGCATGAGCTCGCGTCCACTGCTAGGCCTTTTGCAAGAATTTAGAGAACAAGTCAACACAATCAAGATCTTCTTAGTAGTGGGAAGACTAGAGATTAAGCTATTTGAATCCCTTTTGTGATGCGGCACCAAGTACCAAAGCTATTTTGGTTCGTGATTCCAAATTGCAAACTGAAGTTACATCAAATGTTGTGTCTGTTTTGTGCAATGAAACAAAGCTATCTAGTGAAGCCAAGGGGGAGGGTGGAGAGGATGGCAGCAAAGGACTTGGCCAGAAGAAAGAAAATACAACCATAATCAAATTCAGCCAAGAGAGAAGGAACAGTCCACAAGAGGAGTAGGGATGCATGAAAGCTTGGTCGTATGGGAGGACTTGTGAGTGTGTCAAGGCTCATAGAACCACATAGGCCCAAGAACGAAGAACGAAAGAACTAGCATATGGGCCGCATGGGAAGGGAACATGTGATCCAAGGCGTGGGCCGCGAGATTACATGCAGCATGCGTGGAAACCGAATCTCTACTCCTTAAAAGAAGGAGTTCAAGGTGATGGTGCATCCTACACTTCAAAAAGGTAGTCTGACGTGTGGGCCCACCTACCCCTCAACCGCCCGTGAGCCTGCCTCTCCCCCCCCCCCACGAACCCGTGCGCTTCTCCCCATTTCTCTGCCGCCTCCTCCCCTCCCTCCGCGCCGCCGCCTCCTCCCCCGCCCT
The DNA here is from genome assembly GCA_017311315.1 of Dendrocalamus latiflorus. NCBI lineage: Eukaryota > Viridiplantae > Streptophyta > Magnoliopsida > Poales > Poaceae > Dendrocalamus > Dendrocalamus latiflorus. The sequence goes on along the minus strand of CM029643.1, from coordinate 20,775,331 downwards.
CTGCTCCGCCGCCGCCTCCTCCTCCCCATCCCGCGCCGCCGCCGCCTCCTCCTCTCCCCACCCCTCCGCTCCGCCGCCGCCTCCTCCCCCCACCCCTCCGCTCCGCCGCCGCCTCCTCCTCCCCCCACCCCGCGCCGCTGCCGCATCCTCCTCCTCCCCACCCCTGCGCCGCCGCATCCTCCTCCCCCCACCCCTCCGCTCCGCCGCCGCCGCCTCCTCCCCTCCCTCCCACCCCGCGCCACCATCGACGTCCTGCAGCCATTACAAACAAGAAACACATCAAATAGTACCGCTCGATACATGAAAACATAAATAGCATCAATGAAACATAAAATCGCCCAAACGACCAATCGGGAAGACGAATATGCAATAGGACCGTCTAACCATACCCGACTGCGCTAAATGCCGACCTGGCACAAATCACTCAAACCAAACTCAATCTTTGCACAAACTTGTCAATTACTCATCATAAACATGTGGTCACCTCCACATGGTCCATCAATCTCCCCCTTGATGAGTATATTGATAAACCCAGAAAAAAGCATAAAGTTGAGTTTGAAAAGAGACAAGAGTCAAACATGGTCCAAGAGAAATCAAAGAAGGTATGACCATGTCGACGAAAGAACACTAGAGCTACAAAAGAAAGAGCAAATTATTCTCCAAAGCTCAGGAAGGTTCCCAAATGGCTTTTTCTCCGCTATTCTCCCCCTTTTGGCAATAAACACATCAAGGATGCAAAAGTGAGAATAAGGTCACAAGAATGGATGAAATGGCTGAAGTTTGTTTATTTTAAGCATTTAGAGCCATGAAAATTATCCAAAATGATCATATGAGAAGTACATCAAGCCATAATGCATAAACATGCTATCTAGATCATGACAAGATATATATAAGCCAGCTAAACCAATGAAGTCACAATCTGAAATTTTAGTGCAAATTCTTAGCATGTCAAGTCATTCATGATCATAGTCAACCTCCATCGGTGTAGGCAACTGCTTAGAACTCTTCCCCTCAACAAAAGAAAAATGTGTTTCATGCTGCCCTTTGCCACCCTTCTTCTTCTTGGCATCGATGACATGTTGTGACTTTTTACAGATTCGTGACCAGTGCCCCCACTTGCCACACTTGTAGCAAGTTTGGTCTTACTGACCATGGGGTTGTCATCCCGCGTTGAGTTGCTGGCCTTATTCTCATGTGGAGCATCTGACTTACCTTTCTGGGTAGCGGCCTTGCCCTTCCTTCCCCTTTTCTTCATTGTAAGCTTTCACATCTTGTAACTCCCAGTGTTGGCCTCACGGCTAGCGGAGCCCCTAGGTAGCTGTGTGACAAAGTTCTTGCGGAGAACTTCATCCTAAGCCATTGCAACCTACATAATATCAATCAATTCGGCATACTCCTTGTAGCCATCTTGACGATAGTTGCGCGTGGACTGCACTGCATTGAGGTGAAGGTGGATAGGGTCTTCTCAATCTTCTGCTCATTTGTGATCTGCTTGCCACGAAGTTGAAGATTGGTACAAATTCTATGTAGAGTAGAGTTGTACTCTCCAACCATTTTGAAATCAACAAAGCTCAGTCGGATCCACTCTTGCTCTGCCTGAGGAAGAATAGTATACTTTAACTTCTCGAACCGCTTCTTGAGTGTAGTCCACAATGCTAGCGTGCTCTTCTCTGTCAGAAACTCATTCTTGAGAGTGAGACAAAGGTGGTGCCTGAGGAAGTGAAATGCCTTATCATTTTCCTTAGGGGTGGGTTTGGCATCCTGCAGTGCGCCAATCCCATGGCAGCGCGGAGCTTCTTGGCTCCAAGTACTATCACAACATCAGAAGTCCATGTCAAGTAATTTTAGCCATGCTGGGCCAGCTCCTCAAACTCCCAATTTGTGATGCCTGTCATCTAAGTTTACTTCTAGTAAACATGCATAAATAAATTTACTATAGGTAAATAAACTGGACAATGGTGCAAAAGATTCTCGTAATGTTCCAAAATTTTCTATATATTTTCTATAAATTTAAATAATTACGATAAATCAAAACAGTAAATAAATATAGAAAACATAGAAAGAAATAATGACAATGCTAAACATACTTCAAATGCTAAAAATAATTTAAATTTTGAATTCCCGATACCCTTTTATGCTAGGATATGAATTTTCAGTAAATTCTGTAATTTTCGAGGTTCTATCCACAAATTTTCAATTTTGAGAAAATTTTTCGCATAATTTTCTAATTTCTTAGGGGCCATTTTGTGAAAATCCGGCCCCCACGGGCCAGGCCTTCCTCTGGCCTATGGCCCACCCCAGCCGAATTAAAGGAGAACCCCTGCTAAGTGGTGGCGACGCGCGTGGGGAGGCCGGCGGCCAAGGCACGCGGCGCTGTGGGCTGGCGGCCGAGGGCACGTCATGCAGGCGCAAGGCAGCGGCAAGCTCCTTCGGCGCGGGTAGTGGCGCCCGAGCGCAAGGCTTCCGAGGCGGCAGGCGTGGTGGCGGGCGCGACTGTAACAGCCCAAATTTTTATGAAAATAAAAATAAATAAATAAGTAAATAAAATAAAATAAAATAAAATAAAATTAAAATAAGTATTTTTGTGCCTAAGTTTTAAATTTGGATTTGCCCTGAATTTTTGTTTTTGAAAAATCTGGATTTGAAAAGTATTTTCAGAAAAAACCTAAAATTATTAAATAAAATGATATTTTGATTTTCTATAAATCTTATGTCAAATTAATTATTTGGACTTATTTGGCTTTTATTTGGTTCCCTGGTTTTTCTGGAGTTTAAAATTTTATTTTTGAAATTAAAAAGTATTTTAAAGTATGAAAGTTAGATACCAACATTAGTTGGAAATAATTTTATTAAGTCCAAAATGTGTCCAGGAGGTTCTCTGAATTTTTCTGAAATTTTTGGAAGTATTTTCATATTTTTCCGAGGCTTAATGGAATTCCTAGCCTTTTCTGAAAAATCAAAATCAGAAAATGAAATTCAAAATCCCCTCCTTCCCCTCCGGCCGCCACGTGGACGGCCAGATGACCGCCCACGTCGCCTCTCCCCGGCCCATCCCCACCCTTCACTCCACCCCGCCTACCCTCTCCCGATGGCCGCCACGTCGCACCCCTCCCCATCCGGCCGCCGCCCGCGCCTCCCTTCCTCTCTCTCACTGCCACCCAACCCCACCGGTCAGCCGCCTCCTCTCCCCCTCGCTGTGCCGCGGGCCCGGCCTGTCAGGCCTTCTCCCACCTCCGGCCGCGCCCGTCTCCTCCCTCCCGCGCCTGCCGCCGGCCGTTGCGCCCACCTTCGCCAGACCCGGTCTTCCTCGCTCTCCCGCGCGCGCCGCCACCACCTCCCCTCCTCTCCCGTGCGACGCGCTCCACTCCGCGCCGAACCGCGCCCACGTTCTCCCCCACCTTCCCGCGTCTCCCCCGCAACCGCCGCCCACGCTCACTCCGGCGAGCAATCCGCTCCGCCCCGCCCGACCCCGCCGCCTATAAAAGGAGCCCTCGACTCCGCATCCTCTCGCCTCATCCATTGCTGCCCTCCCTTCCTCCTCCCAAGCGCCCGCCGCCCGAATTGAGTTTCCGCCGCCGCCGCCAGCGAAGCCCCTCCGGCGAGCAATTGGTGACGCTCCGGTCGCCCTCACGCCTCGCCGTCGCCTCCCTCAGCTTCCCCGCATCGCCGCGAAGCTAGTGCGCCCATCGGCCGGGCCTCATCGTCACCGGAGCACCGCTGCGCCGTGAACTCGAGCGCCGCCCCCCCTCCCTCGTCGCCGACCCGTCTCCGACCACCCACGGTAACCGCCGCCGCCACCACCGCACTCCCCGTGCCTCCTCTCCCTCTTGCGCCGCTCGCCGCTCGCCGGAACGTCGGCGAGGTGCCGCTCCTGAGCCGCCTCCGGCCGGTCGGCCACGTCAGCCGCCGTGCCCACGTGGCTGCCACCTGGCGCCTGGTGGCCGCCACCTCGGCAACCCCCGCCCCCGTCAGCACCCCGTGCCACCTGAGCATTTCCCCGAGTCCATGGACTCAGTCCACATGGACCCGGGCCCACTGGTCAATGGGGTTTACCCCAGGCTGACGCCAGCTGACGTAGTAATCGGGATTTTTCAATAGAAAAATAATTCCGACCGAAAAGAAATTCCCTGCTGACGCAATAATTCAGGTTTTTTCAGCGGAAAAATAATTCCAAAAATCCCCTTTTTCCATTTTTCCTCTTTTCAAATTTCTCGGAGCCCGTTCTTCTTCGTCCTAACTCCGATTTGGCCCATTCAAATTTCTAAATTCATCAAAAATTCCCATCTATCTATTTCCAGCCTCATTTCAAATATTTGAAGTCAATTTGAATTTATTTTGAATTTATTTGAATTTGGTGGGTTATTTTCGCGTGTAGACTTCGACGATTCGGGAAAATTCTTCGACGAAGATTCAAACCAAGTTGAAGAGCAAGGCAAGTCACACTCCTTGATCATGTTGATCCCAGTTTTCAAAATAAAATCATGTTGATTTAAATTATATTGCATGCATATTTTTATTCAACGTATTTCAATTCAGTTTTAAATTTAGTTATTGCCTACTTGTTAATCCCTCCATTGAATTTGAATTCCTCAATACCTTGTCACCCTAGAATCAAACTCTAGTTAATACATTAGTGTTGGCTAGAGAGTTTAATCAAATGCTTAGCCCTGCATAGTCATATAATTTTGTTTTGGGATATCTTTCACATAAAATGATAACCCTTTTTACATAAAATGTTATGTACTCTTGACTTTGGTGAGTCAAGGAGGTTTATGAAATATTTTGAAAAACAAAATATAAAACTGGTTTAGACTTAGGCAATTGGTTAGAGTGGTGGGTGCAGCCATGCCCTGTTGGTTGGAGCCGCAGTGGTTGATTGTCGTGCACGGGGCTATGTGGTTGGGCCTAAGTCAGATTAAGGACCGGTCTGTGAGCTACTGTTGCAAAGCCCTATCGTACTACCACATGGCTAGTATGGGACAGCCCTGGCTGAATAATTTGTGAAGTCCCAACCTGAGTCAAGTCGTAGGTTGAAAGTGAGCGTGGTTGGTGCCATGTGAAGTCTCACTTGGGCGAGCGTGGTTAAGCCGTGAGAAGTTTCGTATAGGCTCAAGAGGGGGTCCCGGTCTGGTGGATTCCTTACTGGGGTGAAACCTTAGAGTTGGCTTGGCCAGTTTGAAGGCTTTGCATTGTAAAGGCCTTGTCACGACTCCTTGCCGCACACCTAAGGAAGTGTGTAACTCGTGTGGCACAAAAGGATGATCGTGTCTTGTGGGTAAAACGGTACAATCTCTGCAGGGTGTATAATCTATCCTGGATAGCCGTGCCCACGGTCATGGGCATGCTGAGTAAAAGTTTTTCATGGATTAGATTTTGTTTTTCAAAATATTTTTGAAAACCTTGTGGATGGATGGAATCCACGAGAGATGAAAACCTTACGGATGGATGGAATCCGTGAGAGATTGGAACCTGGTGGATGGATGGAATCCATCAGAGTTGCGCAGTGAAAGCGTGTGGATGGATGGAATCCATACGTGAGCTTTTGGAAAAGATGGTCCGGGTGGGATGCCCGTGGATAGGTTGGTGTATGGTCGGAGCCTACACTGACGGTATTATTTTCTATCACAAGTATTGTTTTACTTACTGTATTAAATTCAGCAATTTCAATCTACTTATTGTATTTCTTAAATGCTGTTTTATGCAAACTAACCCTATAAACCTTCCATTGAAGCCTTTATCATTATGGTGCATTTTCCGTGTGACTTGCGGAGTACAAGTTTGTACTCACCTTGCTTTTTTCCACACAGAGAAGGAAGACGTCAACTACGGTGAAGATCTGGACAAATAGGCCGCGTCTTACTGTCATTTGCCTATGGGCAGGCTTGGGCTTCGCTTCTTTTCAGTTTGCTTCCGCAGTTCTTTCCTTTATTTATATTTGCCAATGGGCGTTGATGTAAGACTTGGCCATAAGGCCATACCCCTTTTATTTAATACAGTCAGTCATTTGAGCTTGGTATTTGTCTTTGTTGTACTGTGTGCACTAGCTGATCCTGGACTAGTGCGATTTACACAAAGGATCCAGGAGTCGTTACTCCGGGTTCCGACAGCGAGTCTCCGAGTGCCGACGGGATTCGACCCCTCCCAGAGCACCGACAGGATTCGGCCAGCCGAGCTCGGTGTGTGGCTGGCGGTGACTTCAAGTGCAGCGGCTTCTGCAGGTCCGCCAGTGGAGTGCGTGTGGCTGGGGCTCATGAGGGAGCGGCAGCGGCCGGGGAGCCGGTGAGGTGCGTGCGGCCGGGGCTCATGCGGGAGCAGCGATGGCTAGGGAGCTAGCGACGGGGTTGCCGTGTGCAGAGACGACATCGACATCTTCACCCGTGGACCCAAGCAGCGGTAAGCGAGCTGCTTAGGGCCTGTAGCCGAGCTCGGATTCAGCCAGGCGCAGCGGCTTCGAGCGGCAGTGCTCGTGTGGGAGCCGGCCGTGGCTGAAAGGCAGCGTGCCTCGTGCGAGAGGCGAGCAAGCGGCGACCAGGCCCGAGCAGCGGTGACCCTCATGCTGGAGGCGGTGGCTCAGTGGTGCTTGGGCGGCATGGTGACTCGGCGGTTGGCCGTGTGGTTTACGAGGTGACCGTGGCCACATACGGGTGGTGTGCAGGCGATTGATGACTACGGGCAATGCGGCTATGGGCTGGCACGACGCTCATGTGCGGCGGCTATACAGGGCTGGCAACATGTGATTTTTCCCCTTTTTCTTCATTCTTTCTTTTTTTTAATTTACAGTGCAATCAACATCTATTCTTTAATGTAATCTACCGATCGGCATTGTGCCAGCGACTTCAAATCTGCTCATGGTAGATTAGAGCAGATTTGCACTATAGAAAATAATCTAGAAAGTGAAATCTGTGGAATTTAAAGCGATCTAGTTAGACAATTCAATCTATGAGTGTTTTGATGATTACTTCGATCCACGAGGCAATTTGTGCTGATAATATGTTGAGGAACCATCGCTGGCTAGTCCAGTCTGATCAATTCCTCCTATGCAAAAGAGATGATCAAACACAGATGATGCAAATAGTAGATTGCAAACACAAGAGGTAGGGGAAGAACTCTATTTTTTTCGTTATTGCTTTCTCTTTCACGTGTACACAAAATAGCCAATGGGACCCCCTAATACCTGTGAGCATCTCTAGATCTAGACAGCCAGTCTTTCCTACTAGACATAGGGTTAGGTTTGTAGATGACTTCTTTGACACAGGCAAGGCACATGGCCGGAGATTCTAGATGGTTCTCCACCTTCACACGTGCATCTAGCGATGAGTTGATCATGTTGGGATGCTTCTACTGGGACTGTGACAGTCAAGGCACAGTGTGCGTCAACAACAACTTAATGCTCAAGGACGTCGCTTTGGTAAGTAAGTTGAGGTATAACTTGCTATCTATCTTCCAGCTACTTGATGAGGGTCTTGAAGTGAGGTTTAAGAGTAGAGAGTTCTAGATTTCTTGGGTAAACATGTCTTTGGGATCTGTAGATTTAAGAGAATCTTGAGGTCTTCGGGGGTATTTTGGACGTTTCATCAAAATACCAGAAACAGCTTGAGATGACAACCGCTGTGCTTGGATAGTGTTGGGGTAGCAGTTTAGGTCATGAAGAAGCTGGTTTGATCAAGATTGATCAAAACTTAGGACTTAGCGGATTCGAGTTTTTGTGCTTTGAAAAATGTGCATAAGTGTCATGTGTGAGTAAAACCTGTATGTGTAGGGTTATCGGGTTTCTGTATTGTTCTAAGTAAATAGTATCCACTAAGAGATTGGTGGCTAGTTAGCCCACCTATTTAAAGGGTTGGGATGAAGGCTTGCAAGCCAACCATCAAACCCATCTCTCTTGTGCTCATATGTTAGAGTTCGGGTTTGAGAGTTGAGTACTTATGGTGTATTCTCTATCCTTCTAGGTGGAGTGGTTGTAAAACTTTCCTCCTCAAGCAGCAATAGAATCAATCTTTGATCATCTACATGGCTATCTCTTATCTTAATTGATTTGTTCTTGATTTAGTTGGTATTTCTCTTTTCTCATCCTTTTCTTGATCTTGCTATGCCAAGAACATGTAAGAGATAGAGATAACCTCTGGAAATCTACCTTCACCCATCTAGGTATTTTGATAGGAAGTTTATCCAGAAAACCCGATTTTAATTGATTTGGGCTCAAAGTGAGATTTCTTGATCCGATGGTTTTTGATGTTATTTCTTTCGTGTTCTTATTTGCTAGGATATGTGGGAACATATCTAGAACTATCTTAGCCATCATCCACCCACAAGCAAGTCATCCTCATCATTTTTGGTTTTTACTCGTTTTTGGTGCAACATCTCTTCAAACTGAAAAAGGTCATAACTTTGACAATAATTTTCACAATCGTTTGTTGGAATTGGTTCGTGATATTTTAAGAAGGTTCCTATCAATTTTTATATTATTTAGATCTAAGGATCAAAAGTTTTATAGATTTTTGTTCATGAAATAGTGCCGAAAACACCGATCATCCGGAAATTACTTTTTCAGAGGTCTAACCGGCACTATTGCAGAGGTCTAACTAGAAAGTTCTATTCGTTTGCCTGTTTTTACTGTTCATGACTATTAGACCACCTGGAGAGAGGTCAGACCACTCCATGGTTGAAGGTTAGGCCTCTACACATTGGATTTTCTTCAAGTTTGTTTTCTTGTCATTTTGTGTTGTGATTTTGGCTATGAATTCAATTTTTTGTAGCTCTGTAGCTATTGGAGTATAGAATCAAGAGTACATGGAAATTTTTTTGACAACACCATTCACCCCCTCTTTGCCTTTCGGTCCTACAGAAATTTATAAGAAATTGAATCGATAGGATAATTGAGAAAAAATGATTTGGACATACATACCGTTTGGGGTGGGAAACGCTAACGGATAATCCGTTTTATTCGATATTCGTATAAGAGAAAACGCGAATGTGGTAAGCAAAATCCGTATTTGAAAATGTTCATATTCGTATTCAACAATATTCGTATCCGTATTTGAGAATATTCATATTCGCAATCGTATTCGAGAACATTCATATTCGAGACTGTTCGATTCGTATTTGATCTATTTCCTATGCCGGCCGAGATTCGTATTCGATCATATTACATAAATTTGTTCTACCGAGATTTATTATAGAAGTTGTAGGAGGATATTTGCATTCGAGCAAATTAAGTATATATTCGATTCGAATTCATATTCGTTACGATATTCGATTCGTATTCGTATTTGTTTTAAAAATATAGATCTATATTTGTATTTATGACTATTCGCTCTTATCTGATTCGTTATACAGTCGACAGTAGACGTGTTGTAGGTTACCAAGCCAATCGATTAAGAACACAGGGAATTGAAAAGGTTAGTCAAATGGTAGACAACACCAATGGACAGGCAGAGAAAAAAAACAAGAATAAGTAGGGGATAAGAACATCGTACCACGGGAATGATTTGGAATGAACCGTACAGGGTTACAGACAAAGCAGGGAACATTGCGGCAGTCGTAACAAATAAATAAACTGAACACTGAGGACCTATTCTAAGCTGTTTCTAAAATTAGTTTTTTATTTTGTTATAGTAACTAATTTTTAAATAAATTATTTTTTAAAAATAGAATTTACAAGTTAATTATAGCATACAATGCTATGACTTTATTTATATCAGTTATAACCGTACGCGAGTTTCTGTTACTTCGTATTTTCTTTCATAAATAGCCTAAAAACCATCAACCGTAACCAAAAGTCATCAACCACAGGCTAAAAGAATATGCTCTCGTTCGTATGGATAGCAAATCAAATACTATTAGTAATGTGCTGCTGTAGCCGTGTAGGTAAGACAAAAAGATCAATCAAATAACTGCATCAACAAAAAAAAAACTGAAAATTAAACCTATCGCAGATAAGGGGACAACGACAGGGGGGTTTAAATTGGCATGAAACTACTGGCTCTACGGCTTGGAGGAAAGGGCAAATCCAACGTGGCCGTCCTGGCGGCAACGACTCCATGGGCGGCCGCCTACGGAGTTCTGGCGGCGAAGATAACTACGGGGCCACGCAAATCCACAGGCGAGGAGGAACGGATGGGGGCCAAAGGAGGAGATTCGATCGTTAAAACCATGGGGACTTAATGATGTGGTTGTTCGTCTTTCTTTTCAGTTTCAGATCGTTAGAAGAGCAATAGAGGATGGAACAGGAGGCAAGTCAAACCGAGGGATGGTTCGCGTCGGTCGGCTAGGTAGGTAGTTGTAGGGGTGTAAATGGGGCGGATATTTTTCGACCGACCGTCCGACTGTTTTAATTCGAATATAATTCAGAGTATATTCTCGGATATTCGAAATTTTTGTTGGATACGGATACGGATTCGGATATTTTTTGTCGGATACGGATACGAATTCGGAAAATACATTATCCGACGGATACGGAATTATCCGGATAGTTACCGATTATCGGATAACGCTAACAGCCCAATCGGCAATCAGGGCCCAATCCATTCCACCGAGCAACGCTAACCAACCCTAGAGTGTCTGCCGGTCGCTGGACGCCCGGACAGACGCGACAGTAGCACGCGAAACAAAGGATCGACGATTGGATTGGAGACAGACGGAGAGGTGATGGCCGCACTGCCCGAGGTGATTGCACTGGCTCGACGGCGAGCTAAGATTGATGGACGTCTTCGCATTTTTGTTCTTGAAGAAAATACTCTGCCCGTACATTCCCCCCCGGGTTTTCTTTAGCGTGTCTGACTTCATTTCACAGTGTTCATTTTTAGTGTTTCGAAACAATCATGCTCATTTTAGAACACGCAGCAGAATTGATTTACTTTTCTATGCTTTGTATGGTAAAAAAAGAGAAATGCCTTTTGACGAGACGGTGAAGTTATTATTATTGTACGGTTTCACGTACCAGGTTTTAAATTCTAATGCTCGTCTAAATACGTCGTGGTAGTAAGAACATTATGGTATCGCGGATACGAGGAGAATTCATGTGTGTATGCATAGAGTCAGTGGCGGACCCGGGAAAAAAATATAGGTAGGGCGAAGTCTAGTGACGGATCCAGAAAAAAAAAACTAGGTAGGCTGAAGTCGGAAGCGTGAAATAAACAGTAGTACCCAAAAGCAAAACAATCCATGATCAAACTATGTTGTAATCATACTAATAAAAATATGTGATACGAAATAGAAACAACAACTACAATTCGCATGTTAGCATATATAGATAACGGAAGGATAATGAAAAATATCTCACTAATGAAGCTTAATCTACAATCATAGATGAGCTGTAAAAGCAGAATATTGGTCATTGTCAGAGTTCAGGCCAAGGCATTTTCGCAGAGCTATGAAATACCTGAATAAAAGCAATGAAAATTAATTCATTCCTCAACTATCAAAGAGTAGGTTTTCCATGTCAGTTGATCAGCATCATAATAGGTAAGCAAACTGGACAACTGGACTTTGTGGTTGCCTCTCCAACACTCCACTTGTGCAACTACAAAATGTTTAACAGTGCAGCTGAAATGTCCAGGAAGCGAAACAAAATGTCTCCTTGTATTGGACAGAACAGTCAATTAGCTCACAATTCATTTTAGTTGCCGGGTCCTACCAATAACCTCAACATATATATTTTGGCAGGAAAAAGAAGAAACAAATGTAGTTGCAGTAGTAAAAATCATTTTGTACACTTGTAACATCACCATCAAGTCATCTTCATGAGAAACAATGAATGAGACAGCAAGATATATAGTAGTACGCTGCACCGGACTGCCGTGCCGGCAAGCAGTCTAGCTGTGAAGAGATCGATCGAGTGGCAACGACGACGGCAAGAAGTGATCACCGTTTAGCCGACCGGTCAGTAGGGACGCATGCCGACGTAGTTGCCGGGCGGGTCGTAGTTGCAGGTAATGAAGGTGCCCCTGCCGTATAACGTGTTCTAAAAGACAGTATAAGCTGCCTAGAGTATGCGCCGGCGACGGAGCTCGGGCGGTCGCCCGAGCATACCCGAAGGGCGGGTCCGCCCCTGCATAGAGTGCATGTGCGTGGTGGCATGTTCTTATAATCAGAAAAAAAGGTAAAAAAGGAATAAGTTGGGAATCCTTGTATTAGTAAAATTGTAACAAGCACCGAAAATTTGCCGCTGCTTTTGTCCTTTCAGAAGAAAAACTGAAGGGATTTTTACTGTGCTTCTAGATTCCAATCCTAAGGCACATAGGGGCTTTTGTATTAGTTTTTGTTGATGGTTTTTTGCTATACTTTATCGCTTTTAGATGAAAATAAACAATAGTGACAGGAAGGAACAATTTTTAGAAGAAAGGGGCAAGCGGTGCAAAAAGTGAGAAAGAGATGCATACACACACGTGATAGGGAGCAAAAAAAATTGGTGTGGATGATGTATTTATAAATTTCCATCTTATCTCTAAAGAGATAAGAATGTAATGAACTTAAATGAACTAGTGATGTACTAGACTACTTGACTATGAGCAATTCGTACTTTTGAACCATGTTGCATATAGCTAGTTAGCTATTAGCCTGCTATTTGTTTAACTAGCCTCTACAATTTACTTGCTAGTTGCTACTTTGCTAGCTAGAATTTACTAGTTGCTTAATGTGTCTTTGTCATCATGTAAAATTTGCTTCCGCGCATTATCCGACTAAATATTCGTGACAGAGACTAACCGTATTCGGAGCGGTATGTATTCGATCCGTATTCGTGACCGAGAATATCCGTATTCGTATTCGTATCCGGCACTATCCGTATCTGACTCCGACAAAAAAATATGGAAAATGATACAGAATGAGCAATATCCGTCTGTATGCGATCCGTTTGCATCCCTAGGTAGTGGGAGGAACCGGGCAAGTGGGCTGGGCTGGCCTGAAGAGGAGGGAATGAAAAGGGGACTGGGTTGGATGGACTGACATGTGGTTGAGCTGGACACGTTTTGAAGGTGGGTGAGTTAGAGGCAGATCTGGTACACACAACTTCAATCATACGGCCAGATTTAATTCAACTGATGCGGCTGCACCAGCGAAGGGAGAAATGGCATTAGCTACAGTTAGTGAGGATTACTTGTTTAGTATTATAGGATGCTAAATTTGCATGTTAGTTTATTTCTTAAAATAATCGCACGTTAATTTGGATGCTGTACGAATGTATGGAGCTATCCGGTTTGGATTGTCTGACTTACAGGAGGTAAGTCATGGGTGACTTTACCCCTGCCCGATGCCATCCATTCAGCATCCAACGGCCCAGCGTCCAACGATAAAAGAGCACCTGCTCCGCCAGAAAAGAACGCGCGCGGAACGCTTTTTGGCGGGACTGGGCACCGCCGCGGCCGATCGTCCGCGCTGCCGCTGCCCCAGCTCCGCCCGTGTCCGCGCCGTCTTCCGCGCCGCCGCTGCCCCAGCTCTGCCCGCCCCAGCTCCGCCCGTTTCCGCGCCGTCTTCCGCGCCGCCGCCGCCCCGGCTCCGCTCGCCCCAGCTCCGCCCGTGTCCGCGCCGTCTTCCGCGCCGCCGCTGCCCCAGCTCCGCCCACCCCAGCTCCGCCCGTGCCCGCGCCGTCTGCTGCCCCAGCTTCGCCCGCGTCCACGGCCGCCGCTGCCCCAGCGCCGCCTTGGCTGACGACGCCGACGTCGTCGTCGCCGCCCTCCTCCCCGACGACTCCGTCAACCTCCTCGGCCCGCCCGTGCCCGCGCCGTCTGCTGCCCCAGCTTCGCCCGCGTCCACAGCCGCCGCTGCCCCAGCGCCGCCTTGGCTGACGACGCCGACGTCGTCGTCGCCGCCCTCCTCCCCGACGACTCCGTCGACCTCCTCGGCCCGCCCGTGCCCGCGCCGTCTGCTGCCCAGCTCCGCGCGTCCACGCCGCCGGCTGCCCAGCTCCTGCCGCGCGCCCGCGCGGGTCTCTGTCCCCACACCGCTGAGCCTGAACTCGCCATGTACAGGTAGCATAGGAGGGCCGTTGATTGCTGCAAAGAGAGAGTTGAAAGCATAGGAGGGCTGTAGCCATTTAATCCAAGAAGAATGGTTTCTTGAGTACTAGTACTGAGCACTAGTTCTTGTTATCTGTCAGGTTGATGTCAGTGGCAACAATGCTGCACCCCTGTACAAGTTCCTGAAGTCTAGCAAAAGTGGTCTTTTTGGCGACAGAATCAGAGCAGCTAGCTGCTTCAGCATATTTTTCCAAATGACACATGCTCAGAAGATGCTTCAGACATGACACCAAGTCACAAATGCTCACAAGACTTCGGCCACCTTAAATGTGCATTTCATAATCCTTCAACATAATATGAGTTGCTACGACTAATTTGGTTCCCATACAGATATCTGGGATATAAACATAGAAATACACCTTTAGTTTCTGAATATGCAAACTATGCATCAATATTACATTTCCCAAAAGTTACCTAGCATTATAGTTTAAAACTACTTTTCCTCTGCGAACTATGTATCTGAGTTTGGAAATACTCATCCCTCTACAAAATCTGTCATTATCTTTGGGCTTTCAACAGCTCAACCCTTGTAACAGCTGTTTGATATCTCCATCATGTTAGGCTATCTTCATACACGTAGTGCTAACCATTGGTCAGATCAATGCCATGGTGCGTATGCTTAACATCTTCAATCCTAGACCACCCAAAGTCCCAAACTGAGGCAGAGGTGAAATGGGTTCATCGGCCACTGCATTAGCATGATAGCTTGCATCTTCCATCTCCCATGGCACTTTCAAGTTTCAACTCAGCAAGTTGACTACCACTTGTGAAAAATGAAGTCAAGGGTTTTGCCGCAGCAAGTCCCGCAGGGCTCGGATTCATATATATAATACCAAGATTACAACACAAGGTTACAGAGATCGTTTACTCAAGCAAAAACACAAACTCTATCTCTATCGGGTTGCTGTTAACAGCTTTATCAGATAAGCTACAGTACACGCCAAGGCTTACAGATAGCAGAACAGACTGCAGCATTCAAACGCTGCCTTATCTCTATCAAAACCGGCTACTCATCTGTAGCGTATATCTGCAGATAACTGCACAATATCTTCAGTTGTGAATTTGTTTAACACCACTGATCTTTGCTTCATTCTTTCCCTCTGCTACCTTGTAATTGAAGTTTCCAGCAATCACCTGAGGGAGAAACACACAAGAAATGATTCAATCAAGACCTTTCCGCAGGAGTTTATATATCATAGCATTATGCTTTCAACTCTCTCTTTGCAGCAATCAACGGCCCTCCTATGCTACCTGTACATGGCGAGTTCAGGCTCAGCGGTGTGGGGACAGAGACCCGCGCGGGCGCGCGGTAGGAGCTGGGCAGCCGGCGGCGTGGACGCGCGGAGCTGGGCAGCAGACGGCGCGGGCACGGGCGGGCCGAGGAGGTCGACAGAGTCGTCGGGGAGGAGGGCGGCGACGACGACGTCGGCGTCGTCAGCCAAGGCGGCGCTGGGGCAGCGGCGGCCGTGGACGCGGGCGAAGCTGGGGCAGCAGACGGCGCGGGCACGGGCGGGCCGAGGAGGTCGACGGAGTCGTCGGGGAGGAGGGCGGCGACGACGACGCCGGCGTCGTCAGCCAAGGCGGCGCTGGGGCAGCGGCGGCCGTGGACGCGGGCGAAGCTAGGGCAGCAGACGGCGCGGGCACGGGCGGGCCGAGGAGGTTGACGGAGTCGTCGGGGAGGAGGGCGGCGACGACGACGTCGGCGTCGTCAGCCAAGGCGGAGCTGGGGCAGCAGCGGCCGTGGACGCGGGCGAAGCTGGGGCAGCAGACGGCGCGGGCACGGGCGGAGCTGGGGCGGGCGGAGCTGGGGCAGCGGCGGCGCGGAAGACGGCGCGGACACGGGCGGAGCTGGGGCGGGCGGAGCTGGGGCAGCTGCGGCGCGGAAGACGGCGCGGACACGGGCGGAGCTGGGGCAGCGGCGGCGCGGACGATCGGCCGCGGCGGTGCCCAGTCCCGCCAAAAAGCGTTCCACGCGCGTTCTTTTCTGGCGGAGCAGGTGCTCTTTTATCGTTGGACGCTCGGCCGTTGGATGCTGAATGGATGGTATCGGGCAGGAGTAAAGTCACCCATGACTTACCTCCTGTAAGTCAGACAATCTGAACCGGGAACTATCCCGGGGGGTGGGGGGTTTGTGGTCGATGTTTACTCAAGACTGCTTCAACTGGAAACCAGAACGTGTAGATTTTTTAATTTTATCTTTTTAACTTTTTATTTTTCTTATTTTTTTCTCTAATTCTTTTGTATTGTATTGTCCTTAAATATGTAGCGGTTCTGTTCTTTTTCAGCTTTTGGTTTCTATTTTTGGCTTTTCTACAATAATTAGCTTTTAAACGGATTTACTTTTCAAGATGGGATATACTAGTTAATTGTAGTACATATTGTACCAACTTTATTTATATCGACAAAAACCGCACGTAAATTTCTGTTACTCTGTAATCTCTTACACGAACAGTCCAAAAGTCATAAGCCATAGCTAAAAGCCATAAGCTTTAGCAAAAAAAAAAAACAGACCCAACGATGTTTTTTTAATTTTTTTAACTTTTTACTTAGAAAAGCTAACAACTATTACGTTGCTTTCTAAGCCAAAAAGTTTAAGGCATTTGAATCATCGCCTCTGACTCCACCTTATTGAGTTCGGTTAGCAGGAGTGGGACCCACACTAGTGCAACTCCGTAAGGGCATGTAAAGAACATAATATTGTATTGACCCACCACGAGATACTGAGGGAATTGTTATATTCTTAAGTGTCATCAGTTGATCTCATACGTAGTATATGTAGGATCCTTAGATATGAGATCATCATTGTTTTCTACATGTGTAATAGTTTACTTAGGTGTTACCAAACACTACTCCGTGACTGGATGGTAATAAAGGTAGCTTTCGGGTTTAATATGAAACATGCAGAGGAATATAAACGGTCAAGATAGAATTTGCCCATCCTATATAACAGGAGATATATTTCTGAGCCTCTTGATGTAGTTGGATTAAGAAAGTGAATGGCCATGTCGAATGTGGTTGAGGAGTCAATCACAACTAAGTAATTCACTATAGGTTCGAGTGAAGAATCGAGCTATCATAGGATGGTGTGTTTCTCACCTTGAGTTCGATCTGGTATCATGAAGTAAAGAGATCGGTATATAAGAACTATATAGGTTCATTCGATATGATCTTTATGTATGTTTGAGAGTCGTTATGTCCTGTCAGGGATCGCTACCGACTTATGGATCGGAAAGGAGTTTTTGGCCCATGGCCAAATATATATGAATCTACAGGGCCACACACTTAACAGGCCGGAACGATAAGCGTTTGGATGATAGTTTCCGAGTGGGATACGATCTCTACTCGTATCGAATAAGGATTCGATTGGAGGCTATATAAGGAGAGGTGCGGGGGCTGAGGGAGGCATCCCGAAACACACCCGTTGAAACCCTAACTGCCACCTCTCGTAACCCCTGCTGTGCGTGCTGGAGGTGTGCTCGAGAGCTCCCGACCTACGACCACGAGGTGTGGTCGATGTCTTCTGATTTATGACCACAAGGTGTGATCGACGGCTTTCGACTTACTTGACGGATTTAAAAACTTTTAGAACATATTTATGCATATTTTAAAAAATTTTACCACCTGTGAGTTTTAAAACATGTAGTATGATAAATTTTAAAAATCCATAGCAACACAAGGGCATTCAGTTAGTGATGGAAAAATTGTGTGTTTACCTCTAGTCACTTCAGAAGCTGCTAAAAGAACAACCCACATCCATCAGCCCGCACTGTCCGCTGTCTAAAACACGCCTGCCCACTACCCACAATTTCGTCCGTTGTCAAGTTGGGAATTTTGGACACATCTGGCCCTTAAAGACCCGTAATTCAAAAAGTGGCTCTCAACGGGAAAAATTTCCGAATCTGGCCCCCGCCCGAGCGCACGTCCGCGAGGCGCTGCCGCGTGTCCCGGTCGTGCGGTGTGGTACCGCACGACCGCACTGTTCACGGGTCGTGCGGTACCACACCGCACGACTCTGCTGTGTGCCGCGCCGAGCGCACGACTGGCCGCTCCGACCGCACGTCCTCCCGCCCGACCGCACGTCTCGTTTTATGACCGCGCGACAGTGTTACTTAATGAAACTCAGCTTATGTTGCGTTGGATTCTGATTTTCGTGGGGTCGGCATGCGGTCAAGTTTGGAGTGTTGCACCTCGAAATGCTTTCTCAAATTCGTTTGGTACGTTCTTGTCAGGAATAGGGAGATGTTTTTAACACAGCAATGTAATCTGTGCTTGGATACAGGCCTATCTGAGCGCTTTATGAATGTTGGTCGCACTGCCTCCCAACGGGTCGTGCGGTAGAAAACGAGACGTGCGGTCGGGCGGGAGGACCTGCGGTCAGAGCGGCCAGTCGTGCGCTCGGCGCGGCACACAACAGAGTCGTGCGGTGTGGTACCGCACGACCCGTGAACAGTGTAGTCGTGCGGTACCACACCGCACGACCGGGACACGCGGCAGCGCCTCGCGGACGCGCGCTCGGGCGGGGCCAGATTCGGAAATTTTTCCCGTTGAGAGACACTTTTGGAATTACGGGTCTTTAGAGGGCCAGATGTGTCCAAAATTCTCAAGTTGGTTGGCTTTGCGGCAACCCACTAATTAGCGTCTAGCAAGTAACGGTTTGCTGCCGAAGTGTCTACTGCATAACAGTACTAGTACCTAATAGTTGGGTAGTACTTTGGAACAAATTCAAAAACTATCAAAACAATTCTGAAAAAAATCAATCTAACATAAAAAGGTATTCATATTTAGAAATTTAATTTACAAACTAATTATTTGCTTGCATCAATGTATACTCAAATATTATAGAATAGATTACATCATGGTCAATAATTCACGCAAATATTATAGAATAGATTAAATCATGGTCAATAGTTCACTGGGGTTTTGAACCAAGGACCACTTCGAATATTATCTGAAGTTAGACTAGTCCCTGCTGCACTTGACATGACTAAAGTGTTCCATCAAAAAAAAAATACTATATAAACACTTGAAGTGTTTCAGATCGAAGTACTTGAAGTGCTGCTTGAGATCAGGGAATCGCTTGTTTCGGCTTGGGTTTCTGGCTTCTGATTTATTTTCACTATTCAACAATTTCATCTTTTTCTGGTTGTTAGCTTTTTTTAGCTTTTTTGACGGTTCTATTTTTTCCCGTATTCGTTTGTACTATCCGTGATGGGCTATCCTGTTTTTTCTATTTTTAAATTTTTTACATTTAATTACGTCAAATAAGCCACCGTCAGCTACAGTATTTTTTTAACCAACTACAGTGATTTTCAGCCAAAAATCACTCAAAATAAGCTCTTTTGAGCAGGGTCGATTCCACAACCTTAACAGGAATTTCTACAAAGCAAAAAGAACAAGAAATCACATATGCAATATTTCTCCAAAATACGCTTTACATTTATCTTTGGAAAGGGAAGAATGGACCCCATGCAATTCAAAACAGAGTTTCCATTCACAATGGTCTTGCATACAATTTTGTAATCTAACTTTCATGAGAAGATGTACCTGTACTCATCAGTAACACCATACAAACAGACATGTC
Organism: Dendrocalamus latiflorus; assembly: GCA_017311315.1. Classification (NCBI taxonomy): domain Eukaryota; kingdom Viridiplantae; phylum Streptophyta; class Magnoliopsida; order Poales; family Poaceae; genus Dendrocalamus; species Dendrocalamus latiflorus. Next base: position 20,755,735 of record CM029643.1, on the reverse strand, counting down.
GCATCAAGCTAAGTAGGAGACTTAATAGACATGGCCAAATGGTCAATGCAGTTGTTAACTTTTTGTAAGATTCTTGTGCCCTTGTAATATATTCCAAATATTTCTCAGCACCATACTTCTATGACTGGAGTGAAATAGAATTATTTTTGAAGGAAATAAGCATAAGTGTTTCACGCGGTGTACTTCATCCCTTTGATACATTGCAAGAAAACAATTGCAAGGCTCGCAATAAAAAACTCTAGTGACTAAAATAGCTAATAATACAATCAGTTAAAGATTCATATATGAGTAATCTGAGAAGGAGATTACCTAATGTTATCAATTAAAGGAGATCATCGCCATCCCTATCTTCATTTGTTGTGTTGTCATTAGCATCTAAAACATTGAAAAGGAATCAATACGCAATTACACAAAAAAAATTATTTAGCATAATATAAGCTAGCCTTTTTAGTAGAGAGAGTAAATGTACCATAATCTTGGAGACAAATAAGAGCTTCTACAGTTTCACTGGTCAGCCTGCTTCGATAGTCACTTATAACCCTCTCTCCCGTAGAAAAGGCAGACTCCGATGCTCCAGTTCTAGACACAATCAGAACTACCAATTCCAGTTGCCAAGCTTGCAATTCTCAATAAAAGAAAATCATAGATCGCTATAGCCAGGCAGCCGACTAGAAATCGAATTGTACTTTGGACCCACTATGTAGTCTGTTGGGGAAATAACTACCACGAACACAAGGTTTTTCCTTATTGAAGATCAGCATACATTTTAGCCTCTTAAGAATTTCATGGACATAGCAGATCTAGCTAGCGACTTTTCTAGTGGCCCAAAACATGAGCATATAGCCGTTATAGAAAAATCGATATAAGTAGTAATAATTTATCCATTTCTCTACATGACATAGAATTCTAAGAGCAAGTCCAATAATAGAGCTAAGTGTTTGGCTATAAGTCAAGTTATAAGAGCCAAGTTATACAATAATTTGTCTACAAATGTTTTTTATTATTATGTGGTACCATGTCTCACATTCTCTTCCTATTCTTCCTCACATACATTTATTATCTAGGTCCACCACTGCATAGGCTCTCGTGCCCAGTTTGTTGCTTGCATGAGAGCCAAGATCTCATCTCTCTCCTCTCTTCTCTCCTCCACATCAGCAAAAATGCTGACTAGCTTGGCTATAAGATCATTATTGTACTTGCTCTAAGTGTCAATGTGTTCCAAGGTTAAATAGTAAATGCATTTTATCTCTAATGCAATTCACAATGCATTCGTTTTACCTTTTGCATGAACAAATCAATAGCTAATCAAAGGCCATCCTCAGTGTACTACTAAGTACCGAGCAATGATAAGATATCTTGAATAAAAAATAAATCAAAGCCGCCCAAGAACACAAGAACCTTAGACTTCTGCAGTCACGATGGTGGTGATGGCGAAAGAGGAGATGGCGGAGGAGGCCGCGCTGTCGACAACAAGCAAAAAGTATTTCCTCGGAAGCATGCTCTGCATTGGTTTCGCCAGCAACACCGCCTTGATCCACCACCGTAGACACCTTAGCCAAGCCGTCGGCACCACCATGGACTCGACGAACCACCTCTCTCACAGATTATGTACCGCGAATACCGGGTCTACCTAGCATGGGGGGTCGTGTGTAGAATGTCCCGTTGCGGGTGGATCCAAGATAGTCTCAACCGTTGGTACACAATAGAACGGTCAGGATCAAAATGTCAAGTTTTTCTAATTTAATTCCTTTTAGATTTTATAAAATGTCAAGTTTGCCTCTCAGAAAGGCCTAGATTGGATATTTGTACATTGTTGGAGCGAAATTGGTTTCCACTTTCTAGGTTACCTTGTTCAGTTTGACGATATGCATTTATGTGTGGCCCACCTAACGAGAGGAAATGATCTAAAGCTTTGCTGCATTGCCTCGCGGGCGCACTAGACTTATGTTTATGTGGCCAATCTATGTGCTTTTACACACGTTAATAATTGATCAAAGTATTACAAGTTTAGCTAATATATGTGTTTTTACGCACATTAATAATTGATCAAAGTATTAAAAGTTGACGGGCTCCGACGGAGGCCTGGTCAATTCTGATCACCAGATGGGTTTCCATCGCTGCCATCATCATAAGTGAACTAAACGCCAACGCACGGGACAGACAGCACAACCCATGTCGATCACTCCCACACGCAGCCTTCCCTCGAGAATTGGCCTCCCAACCAACCAAACCAACGACCTTCTCGTCGTCAATTATTCTCTCCTTCGCCGCCACGCTGCACTTGCAAGAACCCTTCCCTGCACATGCCCATGCCATGTTGCCGCGGCCACCACCTTGCGCATGGTCATAGATAGAGCGTCTTCTTGGTCCGATTAGCTTGCAACCGCGCGCGTGCTTCTCTTGGTCCCCGGCCGGCCATGAAGTCAGCGACCTCCCTCCTCCTCGGCGCGGCGCTCGCCACGGCGTTCTTCCTGCTCTACACCTCCGTGTACCGCGACCTCGGAGACGGGCCGGCGAGGTCGCCGCCGCCGCGGTGGACGCAGGAGCAGAAGGAGGAGAGCGTCAGGGCTGCCGCTGCTCAGGAGGGTCGCCCCAAGCAAGAAGAGGCCGCAAAGGAGGACGAGAGGAAGGATGATAGGAGTGATGGTGGAACGACAGAGCAGCGAAACCAGCAGCAGATTGTGATGCCTGCAAGCCAACAGGTTTGTCTTGTCTTCTTGCCTTAATTTCCCTGCTACAAAATTGGTTAACAGAGAAAAATTCTTCATCAATTTGGGTTTTGATTTAATTTGTTTTTAGTCTGTTTTCAAGAAAATAATAAGTAGTTTTTTCTCGGGATAAGAAGATAATAAGTAGTTCTGCACTCCACGTTAGCGCTACTGGCATCCGACCAAACACGTGGCTCAATGACACGTCATATATATAGAATAGTGATATCTTTACACGCCTGCCTCTACCTTCTAGAGAGGCGATGCAACTTTCTCATCAAGATCAATGGGTTATTTAAGCTATCTCCATTTCCCTTGAAGTTGATGGTTTCAATTCAAACCTCTTGCATGTCACCCTAGCTAAAGAATCAACTTTTCTTGTCGTCGAAGATCATCAGCTCAATTCCACAATCTAGGAGTTTAGAAGCTGAGTCACTGACTTTGAAGTTTGAACTTTATCTAAGTATGAGATTGTGGCGAACTGTAAAAACTGAGCATTCTTAAGCCAGTCATACCAAGATTAACTATGTGTACATTAATTTTCAAATGCTGGACCAGACTGTGATAGCAAGCCTACCTCAAAAATATTGTAGACGGGCTAGAACACGAAACCTCTGATAGAAAATTATTTTAGTGTTGATAACATTGTAGACCAGAATGTTAAGCCCCCATGTGAAAAATATCGAAAAAACTGGATGACAACGGAAACGGGTGTACCAAACATTAACATGGCCAGCTAGCTCGTTGTATCATTTTATCGAAGGATGCTATTAGTGATGGAATGGGATCCTCTGACTTTAGTGGGTCAAAGTCAGAGTGACTTTGGTGTATTTCAACCGTTAGATCTAGATTTGGATGGTTAGGATTGATGTGGAAGAGACATTATGATTATCTTGTGAGAAATTGAAAAGCCTCAAAATGTCTCTAGCTTTCACATCAATCCTAACCATCCAAATCTAGATCCAACGGTTGAAATGCACTAAAGTCACTCTGACTTTGATCCACTAAAGTCAGAGGATCTCATTCCAATTGATTGGTCAGTTTGCAATACTTATATAGTTAAGGGCCAACTGTTTTTTCCCTGCAAATGAAAGGATCCTAATGCTGCGTTGACGTTAAGAAGCAAAGTTCCATTCGTCAGGGAAGCACTTTTCTCTGAGAGAGCCTCACGTGAGCCTCTCCCCATCCGCCGTTGATCACGTGAGGCCCTTCCCCATACACCTGTTCTCCATAATCAACTTTTCTTGTTTTGGAAGATCATCAGTTCAATTCAACAATCTGGGAGTTTAGAAGCTCTGAGTCATTGACTTTGAAGCTAAAAAGTATTTTTGTAAAAATTAAAAGACCAACTTTAAGTTGTAAATATTTTTCGTAAGTCTAAAACATCTCCAGGAATTTCTGTGAATTTTTCTGGAATTGTTTTAGACTTTATTACCTATTTTCTAAGTATTTTTAAACCTTCCCAATGTTTCTGAAAATCAAAAACAAATTCTGAATCCAACTCTCCCTGGGCTGACACGTGTCAAGCCCGCTTCAATCCGCGCTTGCCCGATCTAATCTGAGCCATCCTCTCCCTCTTACCCCTTCATTCCTGATCAACGGTTTGGATTTAATCTACCGCCGCCAATTTAACTCGGCCCTCCATCTCCACTTAACCCCCCCCTTTCAATTCGATGGCCCTGATTTCTTTCTCACCGCGTGGCATTCATCCAGCCACCCACTCTTTCCTCTCTCTTTTCTTTCTCACCGACAGCCCGACCCCACCAGTCAGGTCTCCTTCTTCCTCCCTCCTTCTTCTTCCTCACGTCGAGCCGCCATTGCCGCCGCGCCCTGAGCTTCATTGTTCCGACCTCCGTCCATTATTCCTTGCCATTAATGGCCGATAAGTGCCCTCATTCACTCCTCACTTAACCCCACCGGTTTCCCCTCCATTTTAAAGTCTGCTAACCACCGCACCACGCCACCGCCTAGGCCTTTAACTCCGGCAAGTAGCCGATGGCCATTCCCCTCCCCGCCTCCCTTCTTGCTGTTGCACACCTCGGCCACCGCTGCCTGGCACAGGAGCGCCGGCGAACCCTCGGGCCCAGAGCACCGCCGTGCCACCGTCCGCCGGTGACCTTTCGGTCCCGAGCGCCACCTCCGATCGGTGTGGCCATGTCAGCACCCAAGCCCGCATGGCAGCCATGTTGCAACCTAGTGGCGACCATATCAGCTCCAATTATCCAGTCAGCCAAAACCCCTGTCACATCAGCAGTGGACCGAGTCCACGGTGAACCAAACCAATGCATAAACCCAGTTCACCATAGACCCGGTCCCACCTATCAACCAAATATAATCCTTTTTCTATACAAAAATAATTCGGCCGAAAAAAATCAAAATCCTTGCTGACGTCATATATCCCTTTTCCTGAAGAAAAATAATTCCACCAAAAATAATTCAATTCATTGCTAACGTCATAATCTTCCTTTTTCAGTACAAAAACAATTCAGAAAATCTCCTTTTTCTTTAGTTTCAAACTTTCAGAAGCATATTCTCCTTCATTCTAACTTGTATTAAGCTCGTTCAAATTTCTAAATTCATATAAAATCCTAATCTATCCATTTTTACACTCTTTTCAAAATTTTAGAGTCTGTTTGAAATTATATGGATTAAATTAAAGCTTAGAAAATAAAAAAATTAAATGGTTAAAATAAACTTCAATTAAATCCGAAATTATTTTATTTAATCTTTTCAGATTTCCAAGGAATTTTGTGAAATTTTTGAATTTATTTTATTTTTGGAAAGAGAGCCCCTATCAAAGAGAGCCCCATGAGCCCTTTCTCATCCTCATCCAGCCTCGAAAATCTCTAGTCCTCCCTCCCTTCCTCCTCGCCGCAATCGGCATTTTTCTCTCACCAATCGAACGCCGTTCCTCAGCTGTTTGCACTGCCTACAGTGGAGTTCCACCACCTTTGACCATATCACTGGCTTCATCTTCATGCGTTCTACACGGTGCTTTCCTCGCCTTCGCCGGAGCTTCGCTGGAACATCGCTGGAGCATCGTGGGCCAAATCGCATTGTTGCGTCTCTCATCGCCGTCGGCTAACCGTGCATGTTCCACCACAACCGAGGTGAGTATTGTGTTCCCCGTGTTCCCCTCTTCGTTTCACAGCAAACCTCACCCACTAACTCCTCTCTGTTTGCCCGGAACACCGACATCAACCCACCGATCGCCGAAGGTCTTCTCCACCGTATTCTGCCACCATCCGATGTCCTTTGGCCGAGCCATCTATACCATTGAGTTCGCCTTGACGTGTTCTACGTCATGCTTCCATCGCCATCACCTAAAGATCCCCAAGTCCTCACCGACCTTATCGAGCCACGACACTAAAACCGTTTCTTCGCGTACACCACTTTTTCGGCTAGTTATTTGATTTTTATTCATATCATATCATGTCCTAGCCTCTAATAAATTTATCTACTATTTTTCAATTAATTTTTTGTAAAGCCAATTGTCAAAAATTGAGCTTTCCGCGGAAATAGCCGTTTTCAACTTCCATCGTCGATGGTGCCGTCTTCGATGGATTTCTGGTTTAGCCGATAATTTTCCAAGCTTCACCATACCGTGTTCTACCCCGTGCTCACCCAACATCTCCACGTTCCATATCTGGGTACTATCTCTCTCTATCCTGTCGTTGTCGCTACCACATCGTCACTGCCGTTTTTCCCTCACCGCCGGTGATTGCCACCGTTCCTCGCTGACGACTGCACCATATTTTCTGCTCTGTTGTTTGTTCATCACACACAAAGCTCTTAAAACAACTGACACAATGCTATTCAAAAAGTAATTCTCGGATTTTGTTATCATTTCATGTGATATCCAAAACTTTTAGATATTTGTTCTCCCTCATACGAACTCCGAATTCATTGATTCTTTCTCCTAAATCCATCTAGAAACATAATCTATCCCTTAATATATATTTTATTATTTTTGGATTATATTTAGATTTTATTTGAATTTATTCGCTTTGGTTCTTCGCGTGTAGACTGCGACGATTCGGAAGAATTCAACGATGACACACACCAGACTGCAGAGCAAGGCAAGTCACACACATTAATCATGTTGAACCCAGATTGTGAAATAAAATTATATTGTTTTAAATTATTCTGCATGCATATTTTTATTCAATGTATTTCAATTCAGTTTTAAATTTAGTTAATACCTGTTTGTTATTACCTCCTTTGACATTGAGAATCCTTACACCTTATCACTATAGAATAAAACTCTAGTTAGTACACTAGTATGGATTAGAGAATTTTATATCAAATGCTTAGACATAATTTTTGTTCTGGAATAACCTTTTCACATAAAATGATAAGCCTTTTAAATATATTCTTGACTTCGATGAGTCAAGAAGGATTATGAAATATTTTGAAATAAAATATAAAATCTGGTTTAGAATTAGGCTAATGCTTAGATGGTGGGTGCAGGCATGCACTGTTGTTCGGTGACAGTGTTGATTGTCGGGCATAGGGAGTATGTGATTGAGCCTAAGTCAATTAACCACCGGTCTGTGAACTACTGTTGCAAAGCCCTATCGTACTACCACAAGGCTGGTATGGGACAGTCCTGTCTGATTAATTTACGGGTCCCAACCTAAGTCTCATCGTAGGTTAAAAGTGAGCGTGGCGTAGGCCATGAGAAGTCTCACTCGGCTCAAGAGGGGGTCCCGGTCTGATGGATTCCTTACTGGGGTGAAACCTTAGTGTTGGCTTGGCCAGGTTAAAGGCTTAGCACTGTAAAGGCCTTATCATGATCTCTCCGTCGCACACCTAAGGAAGTGTGTTAATCGCGTGGCAATATGAGGTGATCATGTCTTGTGGGTAAAGCTGTACAACATCTGCAGGGTGTATAGTTTATCCTGGATAGCCGTGCCCACGGTCATGGGCAAGCTGAGTAAAGTTTTTCACATATTAGATTTTGTTTTTCAAAATGGCTTATGAAAAGCTTATTGATGGATAGAATCCATAAGAGTTTGCAAGCTTATGGATAGATGGAATCCATGAGTGATTGGAAACGTGTGGGTGCATGGAATCCATACGAGATCTTTTGGAAAAAATGGTCCGGGTGGGATGCCCGTGATTAGGTTAGTGTGGGGGATGGTCCTGCACTAACGGTATTAATTTCATTTACAATTACGGTTTTACTTACTGTATTAAATTCAGCAATTTTCAATCTATTTACTGTATTTCTTTAAATGTTGTTTTATGTTCAAACTAACCTATAAGCCTTCCTTTGTTGCCATTATTATTATATTGTATTTCTCCGTGTGACTTGTGGAGTACAAGTTTTAACTCACCTTGCTATCTCCACACAGAGGAAGACGACTTCGACTACGTTGAAGATTTGGACAAGTAGGCTGCGTCTTACTTTCGTTTGCCTGTGGCCAGGCTTGTTGGGCTTCATCCGCTTCGGTGTTTCTCTTTCGCTGCTATTATTTAAATTTGGCCTGTTGGCCATGGGTGTAAACTTTGGCAATCATGCCCATATTTAGTTAATAAATGTCATTATGCTTGATATTTATCTTTGTTGGCCACTGTGTGTACTAGTTGATCCTGGACTAGTGCGATTTACATAGAGGATCTGGGAGTTGTTGCTCCAGGGTCCGACAATAGTCTATTTTTTATTACATTCTGATATATAGTCGAACCTTGGATGAACATGTTGAACTCATTAGACAAGTCCTAGAAGTGCTTAGAACTAAAAAAATTATATGCAAATCTTGATAAGTGCACTTTTTGCACTAGTAAAGTGGTGTTTTAGGCCATGTTATTTTAGCTCATGGGATAGAGGTAGGTAAATCAAAAGTTGAAGCTATATGAAATTGGCCTACCAGTGTTAATGTTAGTCAAATTTGAAGCTTTCATGGGCTTGCTGATTTTTGCCATCATTTTGTTAAAGATTTTAGCACCATTGCCCATGTTAAATGAATTAACTTAAAAGGGAATTGTTTTTTAATGGAGAGAGTCACAAGAGAAAGCTTTTGTTGAATTGAAGAAGTGTTTGACTGAAACATCATTGCTTGTTTTACCTTATATCACTAAAACTTTTGAGTTGAATGTGATGCTAGTGGAATAGTTATTTGTAGAGTTTTGATGCAAGAAAGAAAACATGTTGCATACTTTAGTGAGAAACTTAGTGATGCCCAATTAAACTATCATATTTATGATAAAGAATTATATGCACTTGTGCGTGTCTTCGAAACATGGCAACATTATCTTTGGCCTAAAGAATTTATCATTAATTTTGATCATGAAGCTTTGAAATACTTGAAAGGTCAAGCTGAGTTGAATTGTAGACATGCCAAAAGGGCTGAATTCAGTGATATCTTTCCATACATTGTCAAATACAAAAGGAGTAAAAAGAATATGGTAGCTGATTTATTGTCTAAAAAGAATGTGCTTTTAACTTAATTGGAAGTAAAGGTTCCAGGTTTAGAGAGTTTAAAAGAATTATATACTTTCGATCATAAATTTTCAAAACCATATTCTAAGTGTAAACATGGGAAAAGTTGGGACAAGTATCATATATATGATGGGTTTTTATTTCATACTAACAAGCTATGCATTCCAGATTCATCCATGCATTTGCTATTGTTGCAGGAATCTCATGCAGGAAGATTGATGGGGCATTTTGAAAGAGGCAAAACCTACATGATATTAGCCAATCACTTTTATTGGCTAAGGATGAGACATGACATTGAATGGTTTGTACAACATTGTGTAACATGTTGCAAAGCTAAATCAAAACTTAATCCACATGATCTGTATACTCCACTTTAAGTTCGTAGTGCATCTTAGGAAGATATTAGTATGGATTTTGTGTTAGAATTGTCTAGGACTAAGAGGGGAAGGGATTCTATTTTTGTTGTAATGGATAGATTTTCTAATATGGCACACTTTATTCCTTATCATAAGAGTGACAATGCGTTGCATGTAACTGACTTATTTTTCAGGGAACTTGTGAGATTACATGGCATACCAAGAACAATAATTTCAAATCATGACATCAAGTTTGTGAGATACTTTTGAAAGACTTTATGGGCCAAGCTTAGGACAAAGTTGCTATTTTTAATAACTTATCACCCACAAACCAATGGATAAACAAAAGTGGTGAACCATACACTCTCTATGCTGCTGCGAACAATGATCAAGAAGAACTGATGGGAGTGAAAAGATTATCTACCACACGTAGAGTTTGCATATAACAGGGCAGTACACTGTACTACTAAATTGTGTCCATTCGAGGTGGTGTATGGTTTCAAATCAATCACGCCATTTGATTTGCTACCACTTCCATTACAAGAATGTGCCAATATGGTGGTTTCCAAGTGTGATGATTTTGTGAAGAAACTTCATGAGAAGACTAAAGAGGTAATTGAAAAAAAGGAAGTTCTTATGCTGCCAAGGTGAACAAGGGGTAGAAACAAGATGTTGTTTGAACACAATGAATTGGTCTAGGTTCATCTTCGTAAAGAATGCTTTTTGGAAAAGTGTAAATCCAAGTAGATGCCTCGTGGTGATGGTCCTTTCAAATCGCTTGCCAAGATTAATGATAACGCTTACAAGATTGAGCTTCCGAGAGATGATTATGGGGTAAGTACTACTTTTAATATTGTCGATTTATCATCATTCTTTAAGCAAGATGATACAGAGTCGAGGACAATTCCTTTTCAAGATGGGGAAGTTGATGAGGACATCCCCATTACTACTTCATCTTCCAACTCTCAAATTGTACATGAGGACATTGTTCATGATGTGACTAAAGGTCTAATGACAAGAGCGAGAGCCAAATTACTAAACCAGTAGGTGCATTTGTTTCTTTATGAGTTTCCTTATGTTTTTGATGAGAATTGGATACTACCTCATGCCAATACTTTGTGCATTCTCAGGTTTGATAAATGTGAAGACTTTAAAACTGAGAGGAATGAGAGGGAGGCATGGAGGAGCACAAGGATGGAGCAACAATAGTGGCAACCAAGCCCATGGGAGAGGAGGACATGCGGCTAGTAAAAGAAAGAAGCCTATGCGGCTGGAGGGAGAAGCCCATGCGACTAGAGGGGGAAAGCCCATGCAGCTAGAGGGGCCCAAGCACATGGAGAGAAGCCCAACAACATGAAGGAGGCCACAAAACTAGGGAGGCCAATCTGAACCTGCTATGATGTGCCCAACAAGAAATAGCTCCAGTTTTTAGAGTTCTTCTGAGAACTGGCCTGATTTTCTAAAGGAACTCCCAAATACCGGGGCAACAAAGTACGGCGTTTCCATGGCCCGCTTGCCAATTTTTGAGGCCAAAACTAGCTTTGTGTGGCCACATAAATCCGTTTTTGAACCTAAGCATGAATCGGTGTTTAAGATAAAGTCTGAATCAGATTAGGGTAAAGAGTAGGAGTTGTGTTTCGATCTCTTGACTGAATAGCAGATTGATTCAGCCACCTTGGCTGAACCAACTCGAAAATGGCTTTAGGCCTTGCGTGCATGCAAGGTGTAACAGCCCAAATTTTTGGTAAAATAAAAATAATTAAATAAATAATAAAAATGGAATAAAATTAAATTAAAATTAAAATAAGTATTTTGTGCCTAAGTTTGAATTTGGATTTGCCCTGAATTTCTGTTTTTGAAAAAGCTGGATTTGAAAAGCATTTTCAGAAAAATCTAAAATTATTACTAAACAAAATGATATTTTGATTTTCTATAAAAATCTTATGTCAAATTAATTATTTGGAGTTATTTGGCCTTTATTTGGTTTCCTGGATTTTCTGGAGTTTAAAAATGTATTTTTGAAATTAAAAAGTATTTCAAAGTATGAAAAATTAAATACCAACATTAGTTGGAAATATTTTATTTAAGTCCAAAATGTCTCCAGAAGGTTCTAGGAATTTTTCTGGAATTTTTGGAGGCATTTTTGTATTTTTCTGAGGCTAAATGGAATTTCTAGGCTTTTCTGAAAATCTAAAATCAAATTCTAAAATTAAATCCCTCTTCCCTCCCCTTCGGCCGCCACGTGGACGGGCCGGATCTCGCCACGTCGTTTCCCCCTCGGCTCATCCCTGCCGCTCACCCCATCCCGCCTCCCTCCCCTCCCCGCTCGCCACGTGTACGGGCCACCTCATCTCGGCCGTCCCTGCCTCGCCCTGCTCTCGCCCGTCCGATCGCCGCCCCTGCGATCTCTGCCGCCCGCTCCTCCTCTCTCCTTCCTCTCTGCGCCCCCGACCCCACCTGCCAGGGCCGTCTTCCCCGTCGGCCTCGTCTTCCTTCCCCGCCGCCGGCCGTTGCACCCGCCTCCGCCTGACCCGGTCGCCACCCCCCACTCCCTCGAGGTGCGCCCCCACTCCCGCATGCGCCGCGCTCCACCTCCCCGCTCTTCCCGCGTCAAACCGCCACCCACTTCCCCCCGAATCGCCCGCAACCGCCGCCACGACCCCGCACCTCCGGCGACCAATTCCTCGCTCCACCGCTCCCGTCCGCCCCTATAAAAGGCACCCCTGGCCTCCCCTCACTCCGTACCACCTTCCCCTCCACTCCCCTCTCCTTCCCAGCCGCTCCATCGCCGCCGCACCGAGCGCCCTTGTCGCCGCCACCGCCTCGGGCTCCGGCGAGAAATCGCCGCCGGCCCAAGCCTTCTCCCTCCCAGCCGACGCCACCATCGCCTCCGCCGCGTCCGCGCGAAGCTGCCCCGCCGCTCCCTCGGGCCCGAGCGTCGCCGGAGCGCCCCGTCCGCCGGAGACCCGTGCCGCACCACCTCCGTCCTCGTCGCCGACTGCCCTCCGGCCATCCCCGGTAATCGCCGACCCCACCGCCGCACTCCCCTCGGCCTCCTCTCACCTCCGCCGCCCTCGCCGCCGGCCGCCGCCCGCCGGAGCTCCGGCGATCCCCGCCGTGCCCGTGCGCCACCCCGGCCGCCCTGTCCACGTCGGCTCCCATGCCCGCGTGGCATCTGCGTGGCACGCCACGTGGTGCCACGTCAGCGCCACCTCGCCCTGACCGAGACCCGTCAGCGCCACACCCTCCACCCCACCACCTCACCACCTTCCCGGGTCCGTGGACATGGTCCACATGGACCGGGGCCACCGGTCAGCCCCTGCCTCTATTTTCAAGCAGGAAAATAAATCGGTCAAAAAATTAAAATTCCCGGCTGACGCAAGGCTGACGTCATAAATCTCTTTTCAATAGAAAAGTAATTCCAGAAATTTCTCTTTTTCTTTTTCCCTGAATTCAAACTTCCCGGAGCCCGTTCTTCTTCGTCCTAACTCCGATTGAGTCCATTCAAATTTCTAAATTCATAAAAAATTCCCCTCTATCCATTTCTAGCCTCAACTCAAATGTTTGAAGTCAATTTGAATTTTATTTGAGTTTATTTGAATTTGGTGGGTTATTTTCACGTGTCGACTTCGACGATTCGGGAGATTTCTTCGACGAAGATTCAAACCAAGTTCAAGGGCAAGGCAAGTCACCCTCCTTGATCATGTTGATCCCAGAATTGCAAATAAAATTATGTTAATTTAAATTATATTGCATGCGTATTTCTATTCAACGTATTTCAATTCAGTTTTAAATTTAATTATTGCCCATTTGTTATTTCCTCCATTGTTATTGAACCCCTTATACCTTGTCACCTTAGAATAAAACTCTAGTTAATACATTAGTGTTGGCTAGAGAGTTTAATCAAATGCTTAGCCCTGCTTAATCATATAATTTTGTTTTGGGATATTCTTTCACATAAAATGATGACCCTTTTTACATAAAATGATATGTTCTCTTGACTTTGGTGAGTCAATGAGGTTTATGAATTATTTTGAAAGCAAATATAAAACTGGTTTAGACTTAGGCATTTGGTTAGAGTGGTGGGTGCAGACATGCCCTGTTGGTTGGAGCCGCAGTGGTTGATTGTCGTGCACGGGGGTATGTGGTTGGGCCTGAGTCAATTAAGGACCGGTCTGTGAGCTACTGTTGCAAAGCCCTAATCGTACTACCACATGGTTGGTATGGGACAGCCTTGGCCGAATAATTTGTGAAGTCCCAACCTGAGTCGAGTTGTAGGTTGAAAGTGAGCGTGGTTGGTGCCATGTGAAGTCTCACTTGGGCGAGCGTGGTTAAGCCATGAGAAGTCTCGTCTAGGCTCAAGAGGGGGTCCCGATCTGGTGGATTCCTTACTGGGGTGAAACCTTAGAGTTGGCTCGACCAGGTTGAAGGCTTTGCATTGTAAAGGCCTTGTCATGACTCCTTGCCGCACACCTAAGGAAGTGTGTAATCGCGTGGCACAAAAGGATGATCGTGTCTTGTGGGTAAAGCTGTACAACCTCTGCAGAGTGTATAATCTATCCTGGATATCCGTGCCCACGGTCATGGGCATGCTGAGTAAAAGTTTTTCATGGATTAGACTTTGTTTTACAAAAATGTTTTTGAAAACCTTGTGGATGGATGGAATCTACGAGAGATGAAAACCTTGCGGATGGATGGAATCCGTGAGAGATTGAAATCTGGTGAATGGATGGAATTCATCAGAGTTGTGCAGTGAAAGCGTGTGGATGGATGGAATCCATACGCGATCTTTTGGAAAAGATGGTCCGGGTGGGATGCCCGTGAATAGGTTGGTGTTTGGTTGGAGCTTGCACTGACGGTATTACTTTCTATCGCAAGTAATGTTTTTACTTTCTGTATTAAATTCAGCAATTTCAATCTACTTATTGTATTTCTTAAATGCTGTTTTATGCAAACTAACCCTATAAGCCTTCCATTGAAGCCTTTATCATTATGTTGTATTTTCCCGGGTGATTTGCGGAGTACAAGTTTGTACTCACGTTGCTTTTTCCACACAGAGAAGGAAGACGCAACTACGGTGAGGATCTGGATGAATAGGCCGCGTCTTACTGTCGTTTGCCTGTGGGCAGGCTCAGTGGGCTTCTTCCGCTTCGGTTTTTCTTCCGCTGCTTATTACTTAATTTTGGCTTATGTGCCGTTGATGTAAACTTTGGCATTCAGGCCCATATTCAGTTAATAAATGTCATTATGGTTGATATTTATCTTTGTTGTACGCTGTGTGCACTAGCTGATCCTGGACTAGTGCGATTTACACAGAGGATCCAGGAGTCGTTGCTCCGGGTTCCGACACATGGGAGGGTGCCCTTAAATACCCTAGCACCCCCATTGTATTCCTCGGACAATGAGTAATAGATTGATTCTAGAAATTGCTACGGCAATTGTTCTTCTCCTAGGTTTACACAACAACTACAAAGGGAAATTGAGTTCTCTCTACACCATGTTCTTCCTATCCTCCTGTGGAATTTGCAAGCACGTCATAGGTGCTACAATCAAGTGTGTGGTTGGGTGGGGTCATACATCACAAGTCATTACACGAGCAGCGTTTGGCCATGCTAGACTCATCAAGTTGCGCAAGTTATCTTGATCCTACATCGAGAAGATCAAGCATCCCCCGTATCACACTAGAAGGAAGCGACTGCTATATCGAAATCAATTATTTTATGCTTCCAAAAACCCTAAAACTTGCTTAATCATCTGGGTGGATGGTAAGAGATGTTGATACAAATGTAGCATGAGAATGTGTGGTTTGTGGTAGCACTACCCAGATAGTCCCTAAGTACTTAATCTTGTGATGACCTTCTAATGTAAAATAATGCAACCACAAGTCTATAATGGGTATAACTTGGCTAAATAATTTGCATTGACTCCTTGCGGTAGCACCAAAAGGGTTGAACACGGGTCGCATTGCTAGATTTAAGCCACCATGCAGCGGTGGACATAACCTCATGCAGGTGGACATAACCTCATGGCAGTGGAAACCTTAGCAGGTATGACTACGTTGAGAAGATGCATTGTAAAGGCCTTATGGGATCTTCTTGATTCACATGTTCAAGGAAATGTGTGAAATATAATAAGTTGATTATCTCTTGTGGGTGAAGTGTACAACCTCTGCAGAGAGAAAAATTATTTGAACAGTTGTGCCCACAATTATTGTCAAATCCTGGAGCAACAACTCTGGAACCCTTTGTATAAATCGCACTAGTACAGAATCAGTTAGTGCATACAGTGGTAATAGGGATACATATCAAACACAATGATAAACTTTATTTAACTAAATATGGGCCTAGAGGCCAAAGTTTACATCCACGGCACATAGGCCAAATTTAAATAATAGCAGCAGAAGATAAAACCGAAGCAAAAGAAGCCCAACAATCTTGCCCACAAGCAAACGACAGTAAGACGTGGCCAAAACGTCCTGATCCTCATCGTAGTAGAAGCAGTCCTCTGGCAACAGAATTAAGCAAGGTGAGCACATAAAATGTACTCTATAAGTTACATGAGAAAATGCAATGATAATGTAAGGCTGACAAGTGAAGGCATATTGGGTTATTTGAGCGTAAAATAGTATTGTACTTAAAGAAATACAATAAATAAAAACAACATTTTAATCAAAATAGATACCATTAGTGCAGGTCCATCCCCCATACTAACCTATCTACGGGCATCCCACCTGGACCATCTTTCTCCAAAAAGATTTCATATGGATTCCATCCATCCATAAGCATTTTGTAAACCATTTTGAAAAAAACAAAGTCTAATTCATGAAAAACTTTACTCAGCTTGCCTATGACCGTGGGCACGGCTATCTAGGATAAATTATAAAATCTACAAAGATTATACAATTTTACCCACAAGATATGATTATCTCATAATGTCAGCCATTATACGCTTCCATAAGCGTACGACTGAGAAAATCATAACAAGACCTTTACAATGTAAAGCCTTCAACCTAGCCAAGCCAACACTAAGGTTTTACCCCAATAAGAAATCCACTAGACCAGGACCCCCTCTTGAACCGAGTTAGACTTCACATGGCCTACGCCATGCTCACTTTCAACCTACAACGAGACTCAGATTGAAACCTGTAAATTAGTCAGTCAGAACTATCCTATACCATCCTTGTAGTAGTATGTTAAGGCTCTGGCGCTACCCACATACCTCTTGTGCCTAACATCACCGTTGTGTCACCAAACAACAACGTGTGCCAGCAAGCACCCACCACCATACCATTTGCCTAAATCTAAACTAGGTTTTCTATTTTGTTTTGAAATACTTCACAGCTTTTCTTGACACACCGAAGTCAAGAATATATTTTAAAAGGTTATCATAAACCAAAAATTATGTCTAAGCAGGTCTAAGCATTTGATACAAAATTCCCTAGTCCATACTAGTGTACTAACCAAAGTTTTCTTCTAGGGTGACAATGTATCTAGGAATCAATATCAAATGAGGTATTAACAAGTAGGCACTAAGTAAGTTAAACAGAATTCAAATATGTTGAATAAAAATATGCATATGGAATAATTTAAAATAATATAATTTTATTTGCAAACTAGGATGAACATGATCAAGGTTGTAACTTGCCTTACTCCGCGAATTGGTGAGAATTGTCGTTGAAGAAATCCTCAGAATCATCATAGTCTACATATGAAAATAACCCACAAAACTCAAATAAATTCAAATAAACTCCTAAAATTTGAAAACAAGGAATATTTCGATAGATCTTAATTTTATATGAATTTAGACATTTGAATGAGTTCAATCAGAGCTAGGATGAAGAAATATGGGCTTTTGGCAGTTTGAAAAGAGAGAAAAGAATAAATCGGATTTTCTGGAATTATTTTTGTTAAGAAGAAGTGGTCGTAAGTTGCAGTGCATGGTCGATGGTCGAAGGTTGAGAGTGATGGTCGGTGGTCGAAGCAACAGCGATCGGAATAACATGGTCGGTGGTCGAAATCTACAATAACCATCGAATCTATAGTAACTGGTTGATGGTTGAAGATATAGAAGTTTGTGAGTAGTCGGAGCTACAGTATTTTGTGAGTAATCAAAAGTTGTGGTTAGAAGCAATGGTCAAAAAGACATGGTCGGCAATGGTGAGGTCTACAGAGTGATCGGTGATCGAAAGTTCTATAGAGTGATCGGTGGTCAGAAGCTCTATAGAGTGCTCGGTGGTTGGAAGCTCTACAGAGTAGTCAATGGTCGGAAACTCTACAGAGTGGTCAGTGGAGGAAGCTCTATTGAGTGGTCGGTGCTACAGTGTTTTGCGAGTGGCCGATGGGGTTAGAAATTATGCGTGGTCGAAACACTAAGAGTGGTCGGGAGTTTAGAGTTTTTAGAGTGGTTAGAAGCTATAGTAACCAGTTGAAGCTACAGTAAGCAATCAGTACTCAAAGATTATAACGTGGTCAGAGCGATCGAAGGATATAACATGGTTAGAAAAAATACAGAGTAGGGTTAAGCACCTCAACGTGGACTGTGAGGACGTCGAAAGTTATCGACGGTGAGGAAGAAGTAGTGGAGGCGGCACGGTCATCGACGATGAAGGGGTACCAATGGTGGACTGAATCGGCGAAGGGGCAACGATGGTCGTGTGGGCACGATGAAGATGAGGGCAGTGGCGATGAAGCGCAAGGACTCCCGGGCTCCCTGGAGATGCTCGCCGGAGCTCAACATCAGGCCAGTAGAGGAGAAACTTGGTGTAGAAAGTCTCAAGTGCTCGAAAGCAAGAATGAGGGCAGGAGAGGAGTGGTATGAGCAAGAGATGCTCAGGAAGGTTTTTATAAGGCTCGGGGGAAAGGAATGGCTGAGAGGCGGGTCACCAAATTTATGGCCGGTGTAGTGGCACACGATCGTGGTTGATGATGAGGTTTAAAACTGGAAAAACCATTAGAGAAAGTGGGGAATGATGAGGGCTTTCATTGGCAGTATTTGCTTTGGCTAACAGGGAGTAACGGTCAGCCATTAAGAACTCAGAGGGCATCAATGGCGAACGAAGGAGGAAGAAGAAGGGAAGAAAGGAGAGGAAGGAGATGACAAGTGGTCGGTTTGAGAGAGGAAGGGACAAGAGAGGGTGCGTGTATAGTTGCCATGTGGTAACAGAATTAAATCTTGACCATTGGTTGAAAGGAGAGGGGTTAAGTGGCAAGGAACACACAGGATTCGCCCGAGAGGGGATGGGGTAATCCGGGTCGAACACTTGTCAACCTAAGAGGAGGGAGGAAAATTTAAATCCTTTTGATTTTTAGAAAATCTCAAAAATAGAATAAAATCTTAGAAAATAGCAAATAAAGTCTGACAAATTCAGAAAAATTCACAGAAATTTTTGAAAAATTTTGGACTTAGGAAAAATATTTCCAACTTAAAGTTGGTCTTTAAATTTTTACAAACATACCTTTTAGCTTTGAAATTTATTTTTAAATTCTAGAAAACTGGATAATAGCTAAATGCTTTAAAGTATCTAATTTGAAATCGGATTTTTATATAAATTCAAATTACCTTACTATTTAATAGTATTCTTTTTTACTTAAATTACTTTTAGGAAAAAACTTTTTAAAAATAAAAAATAGGCAAGTAAAATCTCACAAAAATCAAGCAACCAAAGAAGACTTGTTTTTATTTTAAATTAAATTAATTTTAATTTTTTTTCCTCTGAAAATTTTGAAATAAACAGCTATCTGATAGTTATGGGTGGGTATTTTATGTCTATTTCTAAAATTTTGTGGATAGGATGAAAAACTCACCAGGTGATTGTAACCCTGAATTGATTGCCCTAGGTTGATGTAACCTAGTGATAGTAATGGATGAATGTAACCCTAGTAACAAAATTAGCATATGATGGAGGGAACCATGCTCTGTAATAGGTGGATGGAACCTGCACTACTATTATTATTATTGCATACTCTTAAATCCTTTAAAAATGTGGTTTAGTTAAAAAAATGCTAGGTCATAGAAATTTCCCATATTTGTATCTCAAAATGGTGATGTTTTAGCAAATAAAAAAAACCTCAATCCTCTTTTTGACTACCTTGCATCTATTATTACTATATTCTGTATGGTGGTTTGCTGAGTACCTTTGTGCTCATTGTTGCTCTATTACTATTATTCAATAAGTAAGAAGGAGAACGAAAAGCCCTGCAATCATCTAAGGGCATTATCAACACCAGAAGGTGATGAGGCTAAGGACTAGGTCATAAACCCTAGTTGGCTGCCTGTGGACATATTCTAAGGGTCCCACCTATGTGAAGTTACTATTTCTGCTACAATTTTGTAATGATTTCGGTCCGATCGACCCATGTGTAAGTCCACCATTATATTTATGCTTCCACAAGATACATAATTGATGTTTAGTAATGTATCTATAAGCACTATCTACTGATCTAGGGAATAGTATAGTGGAATCATATAGGATTCTGGATTGGTAAAATTCGGGTCCAACATTATTATCAAACGAAGGCATAATATGGTTATTTGAGCGTAAAGCTGAACTGACAAGTAAATACAGTAAATTGATGTAAATTACTAAATTTAACATAATAAGTAAATAAGACAACATTTTAATCAAATTAATACCATTAGTGTAGGTCCAACATAACACTAACCTATCCACGGGCATCCCACCTGGAACATCTTTTCCAAAGATCTCATTAACTTTTATTTAACCAAGTTTTTGAAAATCAAAGTCTAAACAGTGAAAAATTTTACTTGGCTTGCCCATGAAAGTGGGCACAGCTATCCACAATAGTTTATACACTATGTAGAGGTTATAGAACTTTACCAAGAGATAATCAACTTATATTATCTGTCTAACACACTTTCAAAGATGTGCGACTAAGTGATTATCATAAAGCATTTACAATATGAAATCTTTAACCTGGTCGCGTCCCGCTAAGGTTTTACCACAACATAGAATCCATTAAGTTGGGGGCCCTCTTACGCCATGTGAGTTACCAGTGGCCCCACTACCCACGTTCAACCTGTAGCAAAACTAAGGTTGGGACTCACAAATTGGTTAGCCAGGTCTATCCTATACCAAACTTATGGTAGTATAATGTAGCTTTGTAGCAGTAGCTCACAGACTGGTCCTTAATTGACATAGGCAGACTTTTCACATACCCACCTTGTGCCACCAAGCACCGACCACCTAAACATTTGTTTAAGTCTAAACCATATTTTTATTTTATTTTAAACATTTCATAAACTTCCTTGACACTCCAATGTCAAGGATACATTTTAATAACAACATTTCATGTGGAAAGGTATCCCAAACCTAGGATCATTTCTAAGCATGTCTAAGTTTTTCTATAAAGTTTTCTAGCAAATACTAGTGTACTAACTAGAGTTTTATCTAAGGTGACAAAGTATTGTGTGATCCATATCAATTCAATCAACAAACAAGGAATTAGGAATTATCTACAGTTTAAACCAAAATTTATACTATGATTGAATAAAAATAAGAATGCATAATAATTTAAAATAGAATATAAATAATTTGAAATATTGAGTTCAATATGATCAATGGTATAACTTGCCTTGATCAAATGTCTGGTTGTGAGAGTCGACGAACTAGAACTCCCTAGAAACATCGCAGTCTACACGAAAAAATAGCCAAGACAAAATAAACTCAAATAAAATTAAAATAAACTCCAAAAATTCAAAGTAGGGCACAAATGGATATATTCGGATTTTAGATGAATTTAGGAAAAAATAATGCAGTCAATCAGAGTTAGAACAGAGGATAATGGACTCTCAGAATATTTAAATCTAAAAAAGATAAGGAAAACACTATTTCTACATTTTCTTGATTTATTTTTCTAAGAAAATTGGATTTATGACGTTGGTGAGGAGGGGTGGATGAGGTTGGTGGTGAGGAGGTGCAGCTCACGGTGGTAACGACGTAGCTCGGTGTGGCTCGGTTCAGCCAAAAAGTCTCCTCGGAGTGGAGAGGGAAGAATAAGGCGCAGGAGGGCTTTGGGGCTCGGGGAAGGAAATGAGAGGCGGGGCTGGGTGTGGTGGAGCTAATCGGTGCTGAGGGAGGGTTTAAATAGGGCAGAGAGGGGGCATACGGTAGGAATTTCTTGCCAGAATTAGCGTCGGCAGAAATGGCGGAGGGGGAGAAAAGGAAAAGGGTGGCGCGGGGAAGGAAGGAGGGAGTTGGGGGCATGGTTCGCACGGGGAAGAAAAGGGAAGAAATCCTAAGGCCAGAGGCGACGTCACAGTGACAACTGCGCGACGGTGGCGCGAGAAAGAAGAAAGAAGATGTAGGGAGACGAATATGATAGGTGGGCCCGGGCAGTAGTGAGAGAGGGCGACGCGGGCAGGCTGGGCATGGGGATGGGCCGCGTGGTCCATGTGGGGGAGGGAAGAGGAGGGTCAAAGAAAAGGAGAACGGGCTGCGCCAAAGGGAAAAAGTGGGCCGCGGGACTCAACGAACCACCTCTCTGACAGATTGTGTACCGCGAATACCGGGTGTACCTAGCATGGGGGTCGTGTGTCAAATGTCCCGTTGCGGGTGGATCCAAGATAGTCTCAACCGTTCGTACACAATAGAACGGCCAGGATCAAAATGTTTTTCTAATTTAATTCCTTTTAGATTTTATAAAATGTCAAGTTTGCCTCTCAGAAAGGCCTAGATTGGATATTTGTACATTGTTGGAGCAAAATTGGTTTCCACTTTCCAGGTTACCTTGTTCAGTTTGACGATATGCATTTATGTGTGGCCCACTTAACGAGAGGAAATGATCTAAAGCTTTCCTGCATTGCCTCGCGGGCACCCCAGACTAGCACTACAAGGAACGGTGGCACATGACTCGCGACGCCGACAATCGGGGAAGAGGAGGGGAGAATCGTCGATGTTGAAGACAGTGGTGACCGAGATGGCAACGGCAAGTCGCGAAGTACATGTACAGCCCCAAGCCGCCGGGCGCACCGTTGGACATGCGAAGAAACAGTGACTTCGCCATGTGCAGTGCACAGCCCTCACACAACTGAACAAGATGACAATTTTTTGTTGTGCCAATGCAAAACATATCCATTCCAGACGTCTGCCCGCCGGCTGCTGGCTAGCTCGGACCTAAATTTGTGCGTCTGTGTCCCATCTTCCGCTCTTTGCTGCGCCGAACACGTTCTATTGATGTCGAAGGATGTTTGTTACATGTCGAATCTAACGTTAGGCCTGCCCGGCGTGACCGATGCACCACTCTCCGCGCCGTCGTCCCACTCACCGCTACTGGAAAAAGTCGATTTCGTGACGGCCATAAGATTTCCTTACGGGCCAAGCCACATGTCAAGGAACAAGGCCTATAATCCTGACTGTTTAATTACGACATCGCGAATGTCCGAAACGATCCTGACAGAAGATATAATGGCCTTTTTTTTTGTTTTTCAGCTAGCTTTTAGGTTTGACATCTTTTAGCCATCACTATTCATCATACTAATAAGCCGTTACCAAAAGAACACCTCAAATGTCATTATACCTGGAACTGTCATGAAATCTTGTATTTTTGCTGTCGTAGGAAAAAACCGAGCTTATTTTTATATTATAGCGTGCATTTGTACTAGTGGCAAATAATAAAAAAATATACTGTAAAAGCATTTTGTTAGACAAATCTGTTAGCATTATGTTTACGTGGCCAATCTATGTACTTTTACACACGTTAATAATTGATCAAAGTATTACAAGTTTAGCTAATATATGTGTTTTTACGCACATTAATAATTGATCAAAGTATTAAAAGTTTGAAGGTGAGTAGTTTGGAACGGAGGCCAGGTCAATTCTGATCACCAGTTTGGGTTTCCGTCGCTGCCATCTTCAAAAGTGAACTAAACGCCAACGCACGTGCACCGACTCCGAAATTTTCTATGGGACAGACAGCACAACCCATGTCGATCACTCCCACACGCAGCCTTCCCTCAAGAATTAGCCTCCCAACCAACCAAACCAACGACCTTCTCGTCGTCGACTATTCCCTCCTTCGTCGCCACACTGCACTTGCAAGAACTAAGGATGTAAACAGATTAAATACGAATGAATAATATTTTTATCATATTTTTTTTGGATACGGATACGAATACGGATAACTCGAATACGAATATAAATACGAATAATATCGAATACAGATACGGAGCAAATACGAATCAAAACAAATACGGTTACGAATATTTATCGGAATATGAAAACCCCTTAAACTATACATCCAAAATTAATGAAAATACATAAATAGTTTATATTCTCAAAACATTCATGAAATCTAAACAAGCATAGTCTTTTCATCCACAATGAAAATATACTCGATAGTCGATCAGTACATAGCATAACTGCATAAGTAGGAACAACGTGCAATTCATGGAGTACACATGATAGCAATTTGAACAAGCATAAGAACATTTCATTCCTCCATTTCATCCACCAAATCCTCCATCTCAGCATCTCCTAAGACTTCAAAACCGAGGCTTCTCTACTCGACGGAGAGACTAGATTTTGAGTCTCCTCTCCACTTCCACCTAATGGTCTTGCTCAATGATATACCTTGAAATAAAATCAAAATCACATAGAGTTACGACAAGATGATCCACACATCGACAAGTTTTGCATGTATAAACCGTATATCCGGTTTCGTATTATCCGGATATCCCTGCACCGTCGACATGCCCCATTCTTGTCTATCTTGCTTTGCCCAACGCTCCATTGCCCCTTGCCAAGCCAGCCCTGCCCATGCCAGCTGCCACCGCCCTTCACAACCCCTTCCTTGACCTTGTGGGCGTCCCACTTGTCCACCCCTGCCTCCGATGCCGCATCCGAGCCAAACCAGGCCTCAACTACTTGGGCGGTTGCCTCGCACACCTGCCTAACAAGTACGCGCGTCCTGTGCAGGACCTTGTACACCTCGTCAACTCCCCCTGGTTAGCATTCATACGGAGCAGCGCGGCGAGCTAGGGCTCCTCGGGCACGACGCCGGAGGCATCCATGTGGGCCTCGACCTCTCTTGCCCCATCGGCGTTGCCTGCGTCGCAGTAGGCAAAGAGGGCAGGGCCGTAGGTGCGGAGGCGGCCATGCGTCGGACAAGCGAGAAGGCCATGGATGGGTCGCAGTGCGCGGCGGCGGGGCGGGCGATGCTGGTGAGAGTGGCCTCGTTGGGCTCGACGTGGTCGGTCTCCATCCTGGAGAAGATGTCGAAGCCTCGCTGGGCGACCTCGGGGGAGGAGGCGGCGGCGTTGGAGTAGAGGTGGAGGAGGCGGTTGTAGTGGTGCAGGGAGATTCGGATGGGGGAGGCAGGGGAGAGGGCGGCGTCGTAGAGGCTGAGGGCGGTGGCGAGGTCTATGTTGCGGGAGCCTATGTTGAGCTGGTGCCTGAGGAGGCGCTCAGGGGAGTCGCAGGCGCGGTGGCGGGCGGCCTTGCCTCCGCGTCCAAGAGAAGATGGCAGTGTTGGAGATGGGGAGGCGACTGTGGACGTTGAAGAGGAGGAGTGGCGGTGTGGGCGGGAGAAGGGAAGGTGTTTGACGGAGGAGAGGAGGAGCGGTTGCAGCGGGCGGAAGAGGAGGGTGGTTGTGCGGCGGAGGGCCGCCGCCGCCATAGTCGTAGGGAAGAAGCAAGTAGATGTGATGGCAAGTGAGACGATTTACCAAAGGAGACGAAGATACCAGGCTATTGGGCTATTAGGATATATTATTATCTATTTAGCTATTAGGCTAAAATCCCGGATATCCGGTTTCATATTATCTGGATAATTTGTATTCGTATTCGTATTCGACAGATATCAGGCTTACTGTATTCGTATTCATATCCGATAAAAAAATCCGTATTCGTATCCGATCCGAGAATTATCCGAAGAAAATCTGATCTGACATAATTCGTATCTGTTTCCGTCCGGATCGGTCGGAAACTATTCGATCCGTTTTCACCCCTAGCAAGAACCCTTCCCTGCACATGCCCATGCCATGTTGCCGCGGCCACCACCTTACGTATGGTCATAGATAGAGCGTCTTCTTGGTCCAATTAGCTTGCAACCGCGCACGTGCTTCTCTTGGTCCCCGGCAGGCCATGAAGTCGGCGACCTCCCTCCTCCTCGGCGCAGCGCTCACCACAGCGTTCTTCCTGCTCTACACCTCCATGTGCCACGACCTTAGAGACAGGCCAGCGAGGTCGCCGCCGCCGCGGTGGACGCAGGAGCAAGAGAAGGAGGAGAGCATCAAGGCTACCGCTGGTCAAGAAAATTGCCACAATCATCGATCTTGATCCAGAGCCCACATCACTCGCTGAATGTAAGAAAATATCAGATTGGGAAGATTGGAAAAAGGCAATAGAAACTAAATTATTATCTCTAAACAAAAGAGAGGTGTTGAACATGTAAGCCACACGCCTCCCCATGTGCACCCTGTAGGGCATAAGTGGGTATTTGTTTGAAAGAGAAGTGAAAGAAATGAAGTTGTAAGATATAAAGCAAGGCTTCAGTCAATGTCTAGGAGTTGATTATAAAGAAACCTATTCTTCGGTCATGAGTGGTGCTACCTTTAGATACTTAATCTCAATGGCAGAAAATCTGAACATAGAAATAAAATTGATGGATGTGGTAACTACATACCTTTATGAAACCTGAATTCAGAAATTTATATGAAGGTACCTGAAGGTATTCCTATCCTGAACCAAGACAGAACAAATAGAAATCTGTACAGTGTGAAACTCAATAAATCACTATACGGACTTAAGCAATCAGGCAGGATATGGTATAATCGCTTAAGCGACTTTCTATGCAAGAAAGGCTACAAGAACAATGAAAATTGTCCCTGTGTATTTATACGACAATCTCAGAATGGATTTTGTATAATCTCAATATATGTAGATGATCTGAATATCATCGGGACCATAGAATTGCAATTTCATGGAAATCGTTTAAGTAAAGTCTTGTAGCGACTTGGATGAACCACTTCGAAATCATAGCGTTGTACGAAGCCACACGAGAATGTGCTTGGCTCCGACAAATGATTCACCACATCCAGTGTCAGACTCAGATTTTACAATCCGGAATCTTCTGTGATTCCACCGCACTATTCCCTGGATCAGTAGATAGTGCTCACAGATTACAGTTCTGAATATCAAGGTACATATCATGCGGAAGCGTAAATATAATAGTAAACTTACTCATGGACCGATTTGGCCGAAATCAATAAATTGCAGCAGCGGAAGAACGAAGCACACAGGTGGGACCTTCAGGACATGCCCACAGGCAGCCAACTGGAGGATCGCGACCTAGCCCTTGACATCTTCATCTTTTCTGCCAACTTGTCCAATCTTGTTGCTGAGGCGAGGTGATTTGATTCCTGATGCTGAATTTTGTCGCAAAAGCGAGTGTGAGCACTCCAACCCCGTGCTCCGCGAGCCAATACACAGAATGCAAATAAATAGTATGCATGGCTTAACAAAGGAGAGGCTCAGGTTATTTTATTTGCCAAAAATCGCTTTTAGTAGCTTTGTTATTATTTCATCATAGTGTTATTGTTACTGCCTATACACCACCTAGTGACTACCATAATCGACTTAATCCACCAAAATACACTTCCCTTATTGATTGCTGTCTAAGACTCCAAACAGCGAATGACATCATTTAATCATTCCACCGATCATGCTCTTTCCATATTGATTGCTATCTATGACTCTTAAACAGCGATTATCATCAATTATGCAATCCACCAATCATTCGCATCGGGACTTCCTAATAATTCAATCCTTTTTGTTATTGATCCAAAACCATAATTTGTTCTCCCAATAATCAATCTTATTTTCAACTATCTGTCTCTAATTAATTCACTAGTATACATCCACCAAGAATATCATTGATCAAGATTAATCTCCCATAGTTATTTTCATATCTCCAAATTTTTCAGAAATTCTCAATTCATCCATCTAGAAATTGTTCGAATCCTATCAATCCCAATATTGTCAACATCTCCCAAGAATTTATAACAAATATCGGTGTTGTAATCCAACCATTACCTTTACATTTCCTAATACTCCAAAAATCATATAATTCATCTATCTAGTCTATAAATCCATTTGGGCTCCACCAATTTATTTCTCCTAGAATCCACACTATTGTCTCCTATTTATGTTCGACATGAATCCACCAATACCTTTATATATTTACCACAAACACACATCTCCTCTACTCATGACTCTATATATATTCCTCCATATATTTCATCTTGTAAGAAGGGAAAACATTTTATTTTTGAATTATGATACATAAAAATTTCCTGAGATCTAGCAGTTTTGAACAAAAGCATAATGTTCAAGAAAATGCAATAATAATAGCGATCCAGATTCCATTCACCGTTACATGGCATCCGCACCATATAGCATCTTTCAGCGTTATAGCCGCTTAACTTACCACTGGGACGACACCCAGGACAATTCAAATCAGGGCATTACACTGCCCTCCACTTTTTCCATTCCCACCCACAAAGTTGTTTTTGAAATAGAACTATATCTAGTTAAGTTCCCATGTCCGCCCTTGACCGTGGGCAGGGCTATTCGAATAGTTTTGACTCTGCAGAGTTTGTACACTTTCACCACAAGAGACAATCAACTCGTTGCCCCACACGATTCCTTAGTCATGTGGTTGAGCAGACTATCACAGTGACTTTTCAAAGTATCTAGCCATTTTTGTCATCTCACCTTATGGGTAGCCGCCCACTTGCGGTGGGTCCCATCTATGCGCGGGATGTTTCCCACAGCCACTAACGCAGTTCGGGCTTCTACTTCCCGCAACGTTAGGACAGCTGGGAAACTTCACCCACCACTGGTGTCCCTTCAGGCCCCCTTACCATAGCGTAGCCCCATCAATCCACTACCAGTGAGATGAGTCCAGGGTTTCGATAAGTTTACTTAGCCAAGTTGTATTTTACAGACTTGTGGTTGTACTGTTTTACACAGGAGGTCATGACAAGATTCAGTCCTTAGTGGTATCTGGGTGGTTCTACCACAAACCACACTATCGTGCACCACTGCACCATACCCCCGAACCATCTGCTCAGATAAATAAGCAATTTGAGGTTTTTGGAAATATAAAATAACCATATCCAACATACATCAGTCATTACCACCATGACTGCCCAACCAATTTTTCTCAGGATTAAAAGTTATGCTTGGGCGCTCTCGCGCCTATGAGTATCTAAACAATACTAAGCATGGCATATATTTAGAGACTTATTTTCGAAAGGTTACTATTATAATTTTGCTAGGGCGACAAGGTTCACATATTCAAATATTCCAAAGGAGGTGTAATATTATTCAAGGTAAACAATAGGCATGTAATCTAGAATCTTAAATTAACATGTATTTGCATATAACATAACAACATGCAATTTGATAATTTAAACCAAAATAATTTGCAGAAAATGTAGGTTCAACATGA
The DNA here is from genome assembly GCA_017311315.1 of Dendrocalamus latiflorus. Taxonomy (NCBI): domain Eukaryota; kingdom Viridiplantae; phylum Streptophyta; class Magnoliopsida; order Poales; family Poaceae; genus Dendrocalamus; species Dendrocalamus latiflorus. The sequence goes on along the minus strand of CM029643.1, from coordinate 20,726,757 downwards.
TCAAAGTATTGACTCGCCTGGCGCGGTTTACCGCGGTCTTGAGCTCACACGATGCTTTCTCTTCAGTTTTTGGCGTTTATCTTCACTTCGAGTTTGATCTCGCTTGATCCATTGAATCTTCACGACTTCCGATTTCTAATTACGTGGCAAATGACTGAATCCAAATAAAAGCAAATAACTCAAAAAGATCCAAATAAATCCAAATAAACTCAATTTAGTTTTATTATGAGTTAATGGGTGATTTGGGTTATTTGAGGTAAGGGCGATGGTAGAGTACGATGACGGGATCTTTTTATTAGCAATTTCTTTTATTATTTTGGTATTTATCAAGGAAGTTCCATGAGTTGGGTTAAACCTATGAATTGGTGTATTTTGTCGAGGGCTATATATATATATATATATATATATATATATATATATATATAGGAAAAATACTTTTTACTCCCGGGTGTAATTACACCCACCTCTAATATACCATCTAAATAAATTTGAAATACTCCTTTATCACTTTAGGTATACTCATATACTAATTATAAGATATTCTAATGTGAACCACATGAAAAAATTGCAAGCGAGTCCATAGTTTTTAGCGTATTTTGTAAATACCTTTATATATACGTACATAAAAAGGAGTATGTTCAAAAAAAATGTACATACCACCTTTGAAAAATTGTTCATACCACCTATATAGTCTTAAATACTCGTATACTACATGTACATACTCCTCGTTACGTGAGATACTCCCTACGTTGTGAGATACGACATAGGGTGTAATTACACCCGGGAGTAGAAAAGAGGCTTCCTATATATATATATATATATATATATATATATATATATATATATATATATATATATATATATATATATATATATATATATATATATATATATATATATATATATATATATATATATATATATATATATATATATATATATATATATATATATATATATATATATATAAGTAATGTTTGCAAATTTTAGCTTACCAAGTTAGCCTTAGAGTCTAGGGTACGGCATTTTGTGGTACAATATTTTATGTACCCTCATTTATCGTCCGACTAAGTTTGATTTGAATTAGGGTCTATTCATACGGGTCCCAGCTTGCTATAGATATAGTTATGCTCAATATTATTATGTATTAAATCTAGTGTTAGGATTTAATTTATTGGTACTACTATTATCTTGCTTATACTTTAGCTATTGTTAGGCTTAGCTTTATTTCTAATTTTAGTTTAAATTTAGCTATCTAAGCAGAGCTTGGTATGTAAGGTCATATTTCAATATCTGCTATTTAGCAAAACCTACCATTAAGATTTATTTCGTGGGGTGATAATTATTAGGGCATATATGTTTATATTTTGGCTAAGGGTAGTCTCTATTAAATTTGGATATTTAATCAAAATCATAATGCCTTTATCAATATCTTTGATTAATAATAAATCTTTTAAATAATTCTTCAAACCATTTAATTAATCATATACGAACTAATTCAATTTAAATCTTTAAATAATCCCATTTATATTCTATTTATATTTTATTAGCTTCTCTAAATTATTCCCTAATTTTTCCTAAGTTTGTCCTTTAATTTTAGGATTAGATTTAAGATAAATGCTAAAGGCATACTAATCGTACATACATGATAATAACTAATCCATGATTAAACATTTATGGTGATCACTGACTAATTGTCCTCAGCATCAACTAACCATGTCTGAACATTAGTATGCTTATTTATATGATAAATAAATTTTGCATTAGTTTTAATTGAGTTTCCTTAAATTATTCCTTAATCCTTCTCTACGGTTATTCTCGGCAAAAACTTAACTAATTGGTGCGGTCAGCCGGATTCGAACGCGGGTGAGTGGGGTGAGTCTTAGCGCTGCTAGCCACTCGGTTACACCGTGTTACCTGATAGCAGGGGCGGAAGAAACCACTTGAGCCGGTGGTGTGGGCGTTGGAGCAGAGGAGGCTCGGGGCGGTGGTCGGGCGGCGGTGCCGGCAGCGAGGGGCAGCTGGTGAGTTGCGGGGAAGGGCCAAAACGGGTTGCTGGAGTTGAGGAGATGCTGAAGGAGGTGGCGACGGGGACCGGGAAGCATCGAGGCGGACCGGCGGCGAGCGGCGGCGACGGCTTGGGGAGGGGCTTCGGCGCCGGCGAGGTACGGGCCACGGGAGGCTTGGAGGAGGCCGGGAGTAGGTTCGCGGTGCTCAGGAGATCGTTCGGGAAGGAGGAATTGGGTTCTGGTGGCAAGGTTCAGTGGGGAGCATGGCGGCCGGAGTTGAGGAAGAAGAGCGGCGCCGGCGGTGGAGAGGGCTTCCTAATGCAATTACTCGGAGGAAGAGGGAGCTTGAAGTGTGGGGAAGACGGGGGCATGCTCAGTGGTTCTTATAGGCGCGCGAGGAGGGCCGGCATCGGGAGCTTGCCCGTGCGGTCACTTCGGCGAGCGGCGTGAGCAGGCGGCGGACGCAGGCAGCGCAGCAGAGCAGCGGGGAATCGGGGAAAAGGATCCGGGTATGATGACCCTGAGCAGCACGCGGATTGGCAGAGGGGAATGGAGCCGCGCGCGCGTGATGAGACCGGGCAAGGCGGGGTGAGAACTGGTCCGCCGGGTAAATCCGGCATGGGGCTCGGGGCGCGTGGAGGTACAGAGCGGTAGCGACGGTTCGGCGCGGCGCAGAGGGTGGCAACAGGCGGCTTGGCGCATGGCTGCCACGGGGAGGCGAGGCAGCGGAACGAAGCGACCGCGCGACCGTAAGAAAAGGAAGAGAGGAGGGAGAAGGAGAAGGAAAGAAGGCAGGGGCGCTGCGCGTGGGTGGTCCGGCTCGGTCGGCAGGGGAAAAGGGAGGGAGGAAAGAGAAGAAGGGGCCCACATGGCAGTAAGATTAAGGGAAGGAAATGGTAAAGGAAAAAGAGAAGGAAAAATGCTTAGGCTTGGTTTAGAAATTTCATATTTTTAATTTAAATTCTTGTTTCATGAATTACTGATTTTTGCATGGTATTTAGAATTTGAACTTTAAATTTTTAGCTACTGAATGAGGGTATACAATATTATTATTAATTAAGGTTTATGTGTGTATATGTATATATATATATAATCTCACATACTGTTATTTTGCTATTTCACTAAGATTATACATATATTTATTTAACTCAGGTTTCTTTCTCCTTATACTGGATCATCTTTTCAGATTCGCATTTTAAATCTTGATTTTCTATTAATTAAATATGTTTGCTTCTTCTGGATCCTTTTGGAACCTTCACCAAATTTCTCAGAAAAAAACATAATAAACTCCAAATTCAAATAAAACATATTGCAAAATAATTCAAAAGCTTCACATTTTCAAATTTCAAAATTTTGGGATGTTACATCCAGCAGCCATGTGGGATGAATATCATGCAAGCTCCCACAATTATCTATAAAGATAATACAGCTTATGTTGCACAAGTGCAGACGGGCTACGTGAAGAGTCATCTCACAAAGCATATCAACCACAAGTTCTTCTATGCTCATGAATTGCAAAAGATGGACGAAAATAAGGTACTGCATACTAAGTCATGTGAAAATCTTGCAGATGTATTCACTAAGTCACTCCCAGTATCTAGTTTTGAAAGATACGTAAGAGGAATTGGAATGATGAGACATAGAGAGATGCAAAACTCAAGGGAAGATTTTTCTCAAACTCATTATTAAAACTTGATCACAAAAATCGAGTACCCAAAAAATAAATCCTGAAGATTAAATGAAATTGGGTGGATTGTACTCTTTTTCCCTTGACAAGTTTCCTGATGTTTCTCGGCCAAGGTTTTTAATGAGGCAATTCGTGCAACACAGCATAATATATATCATGTATTCTTTCTCCAAATTTTTCCCACTGGGTTTATGGAGTTTTGATGAGATATGAACGTGTCAGATGAGTGCCCAAGGGGGAGTGTTGGAAAACCTGGGCCTAGGCTTGAGTCTTGGCCCATAGTAGGCACCTCACCACTAGTCTATATATAGGGAGTCTCATTGGCTATTTTGTACATGTGAAAGAGAAAGCAATAAAGAGAAGAACAGGAGTTCATTCCCCCTATCTCTGTGTTTCCAATCTATTATTTGCATAACTCTGTGATTGATCTATCTCTTTGTATAGAAGAGGAATCAATCGGACTGGACTTGCTAGCGACGGTTCATCAACAATGGTCTGCCATCCGTCTGTTTGCTCTGAGTGGCGAGTAGTGTGTGCACAGCTAACCGCTGAAATCCTCACTCGTACATAGGGGTGTAAGTGGGGCGGGCTACGGACAACCCACATCCACCGCACTGTTCGCTGTCTAAAACACGCCTTAACCTCCTTGCTCCTCAGTTGGGGCAGTTCATCTTAATGTGGCCTGGCTCGCCACACTTATAGCATCTGATTAGACCTAACACACTATCTCGCTTCCTCATCCTCACATTGTTGAGTGCCTTGTATGCTCGTGAGGAGATCAACACCAAGTCCTCTTCAAGGAGCTGCTCGGACTGTTTCTCTGGAAAAAAGACCAAGGCAGACAAAGAAACACAAGACAAAACACTCAACGAAGCAGCCTGCGCGAGGGTTAGTAACAAGTTCTAAAGATGAAGATTTATCAATCTTAGATGGTAAAGCTTCCATCTCATAGGTTTTCAATCTAGAATAAAGATCATCCATGGTTAAAGTGTCTAGATCAACAGTTTGATTAATAATTGTGATAACCATCAACCACTCAAAACCTAAAGGTCTCAAAATTTTAGTTGCATTATCTTCATCAGTAAGAATAACATTAACACCGCATAAATCTGTAGGACCGGATGAGGCAACAGAGGGGGTGAATGGTGCCTAAAGATTTTTCCTCCAAATATTCACATATTCCATTTTCTCTGATAGCTACAAAGCTACGAAGATTAGGATATGAAGACTACTGGAAAACAGAAGAACACAGACCACTATACGACCAGATCAGAGCACTGTGTGGTCGAACTACAACCACTCGGCAGAAGCACAACATGGTCGACACCGACACCGTGGTCGAAACCCACAACGTGGTCGAAACCAACATCGTGGTCGAACCCACAACGTGGTCAAAACAGACTACGTGGTCGAAACCGACAATGTGGTCAAACAGACTACGT